>JAPWDS010000003.1:2477891-3716837 GCA_028828255.1 Penicillium fimorum | reverse complement strand
TCTTGAGGATTTTGGCAATAAACTCAGATGAGACAGAAAAGAGTTTAGAAGCCAAAATAAGAGTCGTTGTAGTCGTACAAGTCTGTCGGTAGTGCTTGTTGTCCAAACTTTCCAAGTTTAGCGTCGATTGATAGAGACTTGAACGTCCTACCGCACTCGTTGCAACATTCCATATGAGTACCAGGCACTATCTCGGCGAACCACTCAAAAC
The DNA here is from genome assembly GCA_028828255.1 of Penicillium fimorum. Lineage (NCBI taxonomy): Eukaryota > Fungi > Ascomycota > Eurotiomycetes > Eurotiales > Aspergillaceae > Penicillium > Penicillium fimorum. The sequence continues at coordinate 3,716,626 of JAPWDS010000003.1, read as the reverse complement.
AATCATGGCAGTCATCATGCAGGATCTCAGTGATAAGATCGGGGCCTAGGGTGTGGGGATCTAATATGGGAAAGGCGTCGGGTTCTAGGCCCTGGAGACCCAAAGCTGCTTTCGCAACATCACTGTTTGAGTACCACACGACAGCATTCATGCGCTGCTTGAGACTGTTCGGTGCAGTGCTACTCACCCATTCGAATTTGATGCATTCTTCTACTGCCTTGCTAGTTTTCATCAGCTGTTTAATGGAATGAAAGTTCTCGTGTGTCAATCTGGGAGAGCTCCCCAAGAGGTTGTCTAGGATCTTGAAGATAATCTCTGCTGGAAACTTGCCAAGGTCGCCCATAGCAGGGTCCAACAATGGCTTTTGGTCGGACATATTTCCTACTCAACCTTCGCTGTGTTGACTGGATGGAGCCGTGTGGAAAACTATGTGAGATTCTGGGAACGACAATATATATTTCTCGACTGAGATGAGTAGGTAACCAGGCGATGCTGATGAAATGTTGTTGACGGGTTCAGTATTGGGACTCCGAGGTTATTTATACAGGTTCGAGGGGGCATGCTGTGGACATACTTGCTTTGACCTTTACAAAAAAAAAAAAAAAAAAAAAAAGGGTTTTCAATATAATCATCCTCAACAATGGTATTATGCTAGCAAAAGTATGAAGTAAGCCTGAAAGACTCGGTCTCAAACCCCGACTCAAAGAACTCAATGCCGGGTAAAAATAGGCATCGTTATTGCTTTCAGTTGAGCTATCAAGTTACAGAAAGACATATAGTTAGCGTCAATCTGATATTATTTGGCCAGAGATCACGACGGGCTTCTTGTCTCGATTTAAGTTGAGTCAAGAAAAAGGCCGGAGGCGACTGTGACGCTTGCTGACAGGACGATTAAAGGATCGTTGATCGAAAGTCAGCATTTACCCGGTCTACTTGTTGCCTTGGGAGACAAAATCAAAGTCGGGAAAACATCCATGATAAAGGATAATGGATTAGGAAATCTCGACTGAAAACGAGAAACCTATGTAGTAATGATATTTCAACTGTTTTTTTCATTGGGTTGTAGGGACTGGAAACTCCGACAAAAGCCTTCCTCGAGTGCGTCCAGAAAATGCGAGTCGCCTGACCGGTGAATCATAGCAGCCGGTTTCAAAGGCGCAAAGAAACTCCCCGGGCATGGAAGTCATGTTCCGCGCCACGAAGTGTTCCCCGTGCCGGCTCGCAGAGGGACCACGCCCGTGTCATGTATCCCTCCAACAGTTGGTCTTGCATGCATCAACAACCAATCACGCCGCACTCCGATCCTCCATTCAGTCCATTGTTACCGAATTTAGTTGGTCTTCTTGGTGCCCTTGGAGACATCGACGACCTTGAGGGCTGTTCGGAAAGAAATTGTCAGCATAGATTCAGAGCTGTATTCAAAATCCATCCTCCAAGTTGCATATCCTCCAATCTTCTCAACTCATACGGCGGAACAATGCGATCGTAACGTACCAGGGGGCAGGCTCTGCTTGAGCTTGTCGGCCTTGTCGGAGTCCTTCAGGACAAGAGTGTAAAGGTTGCGGTGGCAGCGGACCTTGAACTTGGTCTGCTGGTTCTTGCCGTTCTTCTTGATGCGGGCGGCTAAAGGCGTAAACAGTCAGCATCGATGATCATCTCTCCAAGTGTCATGGCGGAACTCCATCAATTCAGCGCGACGTACAGGAGGCATCCTTCCGGCGGCAGATCTCAATGAACTGCTTGATATCGGAGACTTCGGCAGGCATAATGACGGTTGCGGGTGTTTTGAAGCAAGGTGCAAAAGAGAAAGCTCACTGTCGACACTAGCCTCTAAGGTGAATGTGTGCGGATCACGTTAGGGCTTGAAGCTGCAAAAGCCCTTGCTTAGTCATATGCAATTTACAGTCGGGTTGGTGCCTTAGGCGGGGAGACTGCGGTGGCTGGTTGGGGTGTTGTGGCTCGTGCAACTGGAGTCATAAATGTGGCTGGGAGATTTGGGGGCAGCGAATGTGACTGCGGGAAATGATGGACGGTCCCTGTATCTTCCTCGGGGATGCGATATGATGCAAAATGGGAGTCCATCATTGTTCGCGATGGTTCACTCCGTTGCCCAGCATATCCTGGCCACCTGGAATTTCTGCTCCCCAATCGTGAATGGCGATGCAGTTTCGGCGGCGGCTGAAGGGGTGTGCTTCCTTCAGGACCGAAATTCTCCAGGTCCATACTCTCTGGGGGAGTATTACCTTTTGATATGACCTGAAAGTGGACTCGGTATCGTCTATAGAAGGCTATGCTGTGAACAGGGTCAATGTCTGGCTTGATACATACTGCAATGAAGATCAGCCATACCCCTGTATGATCGCAACTCCCACCGCAATAACGAACGTAACCGAAGACAGGAAGATGACTGCTTCCATATTCTCTACCTACATAGGCTGTTTAAAGTGATTCGAAATGATCGAGGGTAGTAATGATAGACTAATGGGTATAGATATGAGATGCAATGGCTGCTAGAATAGGGAGAGGGACAAATTTACAGGCGGCATTGCACTTTTGGGTATATAATCATGACTCAATATTTACATAAATAATTACTCGAAGGAAAGTGCCATCAACCGGCAGCTGTTTATTCAAGTATGTAGTTGAAGTAGGTAGTAGCGTATAGTTCCAAGGCAGCCGCCAGGGGTGGCGTGGTGTGGCGGTGCAAACCGCATCTTGACGAACTGTTCACATCTACCTACAACAGTCTTGAATACTTATCTTTTGCACGTGTCCTTTTGAAACTTTTTTCTTCTATATATTCTCTCTTAAATTTCCAGGGATATTTCTACATTAACCTAAGATTCAAAGAATATTGCAACATTTTTGAGAATGCCGACCCCTCTAGACCGAGCATTGAATTCCAAGGTATTAACAACATGTCTGTCTATTTTTATAATATCTAATACTAAACTCGATAGAATCTATTCCTTGGTAGATGATCCCAAGCTAAGGCACTTGCCAACATTTCTGACCACAATCTTTTTATATAGGATTTGCAGGAATGGTCACTGCGGTGGCAGCCTATACCATCTTGGGCAGCGATATTCTCCCCGCGCAAGCAGATCCCACTGGTGGTAAGAGTAAATATTACTAGGTATCTAACACAGGCTAATGAAAGCCAGACCCTGAAAACTGGACAATGGATGAGATAACAAAATGGCTTCAAGCGGTAAGTTTTGAGTGATTTATTTAGACATGACTAAGTCCTATACATGTTCTTGAGAATGGTACACTGACCAAATATCTCAGCGAGGGCTTTTACCGAATGAGCGTGCGACGCGCGAGGAGCTACTTGAAAGAGTCAAAGCAAATCTCCGGATACCGCGCAAGACATCGGCTGGGCCATAATCCACATAATAATGGGGAAGACATCAACTTTTCCTTCTCTTTCTGGCGTCTGGCGCTGCTCTAGTTTTAGCAAGGACCATTGTTTACATCGTATCTCCCAGCAGTTCATCCTTGGTAGGTGGGCATGGCTGGATTATCTTTCAATTCCGTCCATGGCATAGCCTGTTGGCTTGTGTGACTGGTTCATAATTCATTGTATCAAATGTTGCGTGGCTGCTCAAACGACAAGGCGGAAGTTCTGGCTTTCGATAAGCCAATCCTTGCGGCCTCTCGCTCTCTCTGCGGATGGATTGGGGACCAGCACAAAGGTCTCGCTGAACCCACGTTGCGGCTGATCGCGACCCTCACCATAGCGCACAAATCCACTAACTACAATGAGAAATGACATGTCTTTGACTCCCATCTCTGACTGTGGCTTCAGCCCGCCACCTGGCAAAATGGTCGGGTATGCTTTGTTGATGATCTGGCAGTCGTATGATTGGACTTCGTAGTATGTTGGCGACATTTGATTGGTAAATATTTCTTGCACCGCAGCGCCATCTGCGACACGATTTCCATTGAACAGGATGGTTGTGGGCTCGAGGGAGTAGTAGGAGCTGAGAGATTCGCGGTTCAATCCCAAAGCCGGATAGAAGGTCTTGACAAACTCGGTCGCAGCTAAGGATGGAAACAAACAAAAGGTTAATTGCTTCCAATAAGGGATGGCATAGCTTATATTTGAGACTTACCCTCAGTCGACACTTTGGTTAGTGTATCCTCGCTTGCTGCAGCCATCGCGATCGGTATTTCAAGTTGGCAAAAAAAGGGGAATAGTTGTGCGCAATATAAGACGTAGAAGTATGTTTCAAATGAGAATATATATATATATATATATATAAATACTATTGAGGATAAGGCCGTGGGTGTGCTCGATGACGATGTAAGCGCGGCGAGGTACCTAAGCGCAGAAATTGGCCGAGACTTGCGGAGAAGCTCGGACCACCCGAGATGTGCGGAATAACATGCGACGCTCTTCTTACCATATCACCATACCAATGGCTACAGCAAGGACGCCACTTCGCTCGTTATTTAGAGCATCTCAATTTCTGAGATCGAGGCACTCGTGGAATTGTACATCCCGCAAGCATGGATGGGCAACAACTCCCCGGCGCGGAGTCACAACTACGCCGCAGAGATCCAACAAGCCTTACTATGTGACAACACCAATTTTCTACGTCAATGCTGGTGAGGATTATGGTGCATACCATATGAAAACTGGGTTACTAATAATACATTCGATTTCTAGCCCCTCACGTCGGCCATCTATACACAATGGTGATCGCGGATATCATGAAACGATGGCAGGTCCTGCTCGGAAATACAGATGCCCAACTACTTACCGGAACCGATGAGCATGGAATGAAGGTACTACATATGCATGCCATTGGAGGTCAATAATAGGCGTTGACATCAATCACAGATTCAACAAGCTGCCATTCAAGCGGGCATGGATACCCAGGCATTTTGTGATATGAACTGCCGAACCTTTGAGGTGCGAGTCTCCTGTTGTCATATCCAAGGGTATCTCTAACTCAATTTGTTTGATACAGGCGCTAGCGAAAGCTGCAAACCTCGACAATGATCATTTCATCAGGACCACCGACCCGGCGCATCGAGATGCCGTCCAATATTTCTGGGTAGGCGACTACCTCCCGTTCATAGTAAAGCATGGCTAATCATGAGTAGGAAATGTTGCAACACCGGGGCTATATCTATACCTCAAAGCACGAAGGTTGGTACTCAGTCAGCGATGAGACCTTCTACCCACAGACGCAAGTGCAGAACTCCCTAGATCCATCAACAGGGAGGAAACGAATGGTATGTAAACTATCATTTCTCCAACGAGTACAAACACTCACCACACACAGGTCTCAATAGAAACGGGTAAAGAGGTAGAGTGGTCCTCAGAAACAAACTACCACTTCCGCCTCTCGGCCTTCAAGGATCGTTTACTTGACTTGTACAAAAGAGAAGATCCGTTTATCACCCCTACCTCCTACACAGCTGCTGTGGTCAACGGAGTTGAGTCGGGACTGCAGGATCTCTCGATCTCTAGGCCCGTGGAACGTCTGACTTGGGGCATCCCTGTTCCTGGCGATGACACGCAGACAATCTACGTGTGGCTAGATGCGCTGGTTAACTACTTGACCAACGCTGGATATCCTTTCCCACCCGGACAAGAAAACACATCTATATGGCCTGCAGACTTGCATGTAGTTGGCAAAGATATTGTCAGGTGAGTTCACGAGTTTTCCCGAAGGACGGTGTGGAAGGTTGATCATTTGACAGATTCCATTGTGTTTATTGGCCTGCATTCCTCATGGCTCTTGATATTCCCCTGCCTCGGAACGTCCTGGTGCACGGACACTGGACGATGAATCGTGAAAAAATGTCTAAGTCCACAGGCAATGTTGTGAACCCATTTTTCGCCATTGAGCGTTTCGGAGTCGATGGAATGCGATTCTTCCTAGCGTACCGGGGCGGCCTTGCAGATGATGCGGACTTTGACAATTCCTTTATCATCCGAGATTACAAGAAAATGCTTCAAGGGGGTCTCGGAAACCTTGCTTTGCGTGCAATTGGATGTGCGCGTGGCAATTTGCGGTCGTACATTTTGGATGCCGGGTTAGATAAGCTTCCAGCTGCTACTCCCGAGGACTTGGAACATCAAGAAATGTTGAAGCAGACGCCTCTCCAGGTTGCCGAGCTTATGCAGAATCTGAACCCCCGTGCCGCGCTGCACGAAACTATGAGCATTATCGAAAAGGTAAGAGGTGATCATCCCCGCACGGGTTCGGCGAGTATTGACCTGTTTTTTTTTAGACTAACAAGTACTTCCATGCGGCGGAGCCGTGGAAAACTCCTAACTCTCAACGAGTCATCTACAATGTGGCGGAATCACTGCGGATCACTGGCATTTTATTGCAACCGTTCATGCCCGGGAAGTCTCATGACCTTCTAGAATTGCTCCGTGTAGACACCTCGGACCCCTCCAAGCGGGCATTCGCGGCCACGGCGTACGGTTCGGATAAAGATTACGGTGAGGGCGTTAAGAAAGGGGTTATTTTCCCTCCTTTGCTCACAGAGGAGTAATGTCCCTGTTTTTGAGCTTTCGATTTGATAAGAGGAATCGACCGGCAGCCAATCATGAACGGTCGAGAGGTCCGCCTGAATAAAGATATGCATCTTCTCCGCTTAGATGCGCCAGAGTCGATGAGGTTTTTTTTCCGTCCTCCACATCTCGAAAGCTGAGACGTCAGGTTTTCCACGCCCGGCCACTCTAATCCAAGCAGTATGTAACGGTATGTCATAACCGTCATGGCCGATCCACTGTGATTGGGCTTTCCCTTAAGGTTGTTGACGGGAAAAGGCTGGGCCAGAACCGTGGACGCTACGGTCAGTCCTATCAGGCGGGAAACTGGGGTTTTCCCGTCGGGAAACCTTTGCTCTAGCCCAGGAGGCTCACTTTGTATATCAAAACATGTCTTAATATCTGCATACTGGAGTTTGAATATTTTAGTATTTATCGCTTTTCTTTTTCTTCCCGATATCTTTCTATCTCTCTGTTTTGGATATACAACCTACTGTCGTGTAACCAGTCGACTCAACAATTTACTATTTTGGGAACAATCATTTCTATACTTCTGGTCTTGGAACTCCTTCGGTGACCAACAGAATCGTTTTTGTCTCTTCCGTTTGTTCAACACATCAAAATGGGGAGCATCGACATTTCTGCCTGCGATCAACTGCAGTTCAAAACGCCATGGATCGAGACACCATTAGTCGAGTCTGCGTGCCTTTCTCGGGCAGCTGGATGTAGGATCTTCCTGAAGTTGGAGAACGTGCAGCCAAGTGGCTCCTTCAAGTCCCGTGCTATGGGCAACCAGATCCTCTCTCACCTTCGCAATCCAGCAAACATGGGCCGCAGAGTCCACTTCTATGCCTCGTCCGGAGGAAACGCCGGACTGGCAGCCGTCTGTGCAGCACGGAGCCTGGGCTACCCATGCACCGTCGTGGTACCCATGGGCACTAAGCCCTTGATGCTTGATAAAATCCGGGCAGCAGGCGCAGCAGATGTTATCCGTCACGGTGAGACATTCTCAGAAGCGGGAGAATACATGCGGGAAACTATCATGAAGACATCCAGCGGAGATGACCAGGATATAATCAAGATTGCCCTCCATCCCTTCGACAACCAGCCAATTTGGGAAGGGAACGGCACCATCATCGACGAGCTCGAGACCCAGCTTCCTCCTGCCACCAGCCCCGAAGACAAAAATACATACAATGACCGGGCCCTTCCCCTAGACGCTATCCTTTGCAGCGTCGGCGGCGGCGGCCTTCTCAACGGCCTCGTCATGGGCATCGAGAAGCGACGACAGAAGAAGCAAATCACCTCCTCTTCCTCCAAACCAAACCCTATTCACCTCCTCGCCATTGAAACGGCCGGTACCGATTCCCTAGCAGCAGCCATGGCCAATAAATCCCTCATCTCCCTCCCAAAGATCACATCCCAGGCTACTTCTCTTGGCGCTGTCCGCGTCTCCGAAACAACCTTCCAGTACGCCATGTCCCCTCCCCCAGGCATCAAGGTCCACAGCACCGTCCTGTCAGATGCAGACGCCGCCCGGGGTGTGCTCCGCCTCGCCAATGACGAACGACTCCTCGTCGAGCTTGCGTGCGGTGTCTGCATTGAGGCGGCCATCGGTGATGCTGCTACTGCCGTTCCTGCGTCAGTGACTGGCGGTGCAGGCGCTCAGAGCATTAAAAAGCGCAAGAGGGATTTGGGTGAGCTTGAAGTTACTTACCGCGATGAGGGCTATGGTGATGATCGGTCGACCTCGACTGATAATGATACGGACCAGGAGCTTGAGCCGGAGGTCGAGAAGCTCAACTCGAAGCTTAAGCAACTTGTTCCTGATCTCAACTCACAGAGTAGAGTTGTCATCATTGTCTGCGGCGGTAGCTATGTGACTATTGATATGGCTTGTGAATGGCGCAAGATGTTGGATGAGGGATGGGCGTGAATATTGATGATGATGGATACCTTTTGTTTTTATACCTTTTTTGGCTTGACTTTTGGCGTTTGATTTGCAGCACTACACTTTTTGGTTTCGGGCTTGCTAATTACTATCATCTAGATAGAGGCTTGGACTTTTGCACCGTTCATTCATACAACCATACAAATTATACAGTGGTCTTATACTTCAAAAAAAGAATACCATTTAGACAGAATACTTTTCAATGAAACGTCCAAGACCCTAGAACAAATCTAAATTATTCCAATAGACGTTGTTCAGCGCCACATGTTTTCCGCCCTTCATACGGCAAGAGTCTCAATACCCTTCCCCAAATCAACCACCCCCTGATCTAGCTTCCGAATACGATAATCCCAGTAATTCTTCCGGATAGGATCAAACTCCTCTTTTAGCATTGTCAACATCCGAACAGCTTCACTCTCCCTCTCAGTCTCAGAAAAGACATCCGCCAACCACTCAACAGCATGCGAACTCTTAACGGCCCCCTCCGAAACAAACCCACCAACAAACTCCTCCCACTCCCCCAACCCACGTCCAGCAGCCCTCAGAACTCCACGCGCATACCACCACGGGCTCCGGTTCTCCGGTGCGCGCAGGATAGCCTCCTGCGCAAACTTCAGCTCGCCATCAACCATGTCCTCATCGACAACAGAAAGTCTGCCCTTCTCGGCCGGCGCCGTGGAAAGATCACCCGCATTCACCATCCCCGCATCTGGGAGTGATGTGTCCCGCGGTCCAAAGCGGAGCATGTACCGGTGGTTCCAGGCGGAATTGTTGCGCACATCGGCTTTCAAGAGGAATTCCACGTCTTCGAGTTCGCGTGGCTGATCCCATAGTCCGAAGTGCCGCACAAGCCAGTGGCGGTAGGTCCATACGTGGTAATTTTTGGAGTCTTGGGCGAACATCTCCATTAGGAAGTCTGCTTCTTTGGGTGGGAAAGTTGGGAAGTGCGCTTTTGATGACAGCAGGACTTGGCGGTGGTGCCTGTTGGGATGTTAGCTTTGCTTTTTAATCTTTTTATTTTCTTGTCTCTTTTTCTTTCAAGGCGTTCCGGCACTGGTGGTTGTCGGGTGATAATCAACATACCAAATTTGGTAGTTCTTGAGGTACTTCAATGAGACATCGTTCAACCAGCTCAGCTCTTCATTCAGGTCTTTGTCCAAAGCGAACAGAATCTTCGCTCGGTAGATCCTGTATAGAACGTTAAATATGCGATATGGCATGTCACGAGGGAGCTATTACTAGCCAACTTACCATACAGTGTAATGCGCTGGATTCATCGAGATCACATCTTTAGTCAAATTCAATGCCCGCTCAGACATCTCGTTCGCGGCCATCACGGCACGCAAATACGAGGTCGCCTCGAGATAGTCGGCTGGGTAGGCGATGGTCGCCAGTGGCATAGCACCCGAACTCGAGCCATCATCCAGGTCAATTGGAGTAACAGATGCCCATTCAGGATCGGTGGAATATGTTCCCTCCATGATTCGGCGCAGATTGGAGTGAGAAGCTTAAGAGCGGAAGAATAATTGCCGGGATGCAATCAAATGGTGGGGTACAGGGGTTAAGATGCACAGGATGAGTCCGGGTTGGGTCTCACGACTAAAGCTCTGCACGAGGTGAGATTATGGAATCTTGGCCAATTAAAATCCCGTTGGAAAGAGAATTGTCTACATAAAAGATCGAACGCGAAATGTAGCGAATATAAAACATGAGGTGGAGGTGGGGCGGGTGTTTCTGCCTCAGGCGCACACAAAGAAACCGAACAATACCAAGGCAATCCGCTTCTCTTCCTATTCTTCTTTTTCTTTTTGAACTGCAGTTGAAAATTAAAGAGATTTATTTGCATTTCTATTGGTAATTCCATAATATTTTCTGCTCCTCAATCCACCATTTTCCCACTTTCTCCGCGTCGGCCAACCACTTCCCGGCTGCATCTCCATGCTTGTTTTGTACCCGGCCGATCAACTCTTCGAGAGACCACCCACGCAATGGACTCAACTCGTCCGGGTCGGTGTCTAGATTAGAGAACACGTACTCAAAGTCCCCGGTGAGCGGCAATATGAGTCGATATGGGACCGCCGCAGACCCAACGCTGAGCATTGTACCACCGGGGTTGATAATGCCAAAGTTCCATGCCTGTCGGCCATTGTGGGTAGCTTGGTACGGGCGCACCAGTGACTGCCCTTCGTATTCATTCATCAGGTCTAGGGCCACATCAGAGTCCATCTTGTTCAAGGAGCCTGAATTCACAAGTAGATCGAGAATGGTCGGGACGACGGACATCGAGGTTGCATTCGCTGTGATTTGAAGCGCTGGCAATAGCGGGTGTCGGAAAAGGAGGGGAATGCGGAAATTGCTGATATGTCCATTCTCGTATGTACCGGAGGCTGGCGCATCTTCAGCAAACGCCTGGCCACTATTTGAGATTAGTACATGGTCATTCGGCTATTGTACGGAGTTGCTGAAGTGCATCATACTGATCTCCCACAAATACGACTAATGTCTCGTTTGCAATCCCAGCTTCGTCGAGGACCTTCATTATATCCCCAAGCCATCCGTCCACGTATCGGACCGTGTTCAGATATTTGTTGATGTCCCTGTGCGTCGCGATGATATCGTCTCCGCCAAAGTATTGCTCTTGTTGGTATGTCGTAGGCATTCCCCATGGGTGATGGGTTGTGCTCGTTAAATGTGACAGGAAAAGTCGCTGGTTCTTCTCGATTGTATTGTTCACCACATCTCGTAGGTATGGGTATATCTCGTACTCCGGGTACCTGAGTTAACGTCCACGGGTGTTAGTAATGTGAGTGCTCATAGCCAAGGATAGTCTTCAATCGGGAGAATGATATTCTTACCCAAAGTAATTGATTTCCAACATGTTCTGGTGATAATGTTTGGCACTATGCCTGGCAATGTCTTCGCGATAAATTGATTCTTGAAACCCCATCTTTTCGTTGAGCTTATATTGCTCGTCAAACCGTCCTGTGATGGACTGCAAGAATACAGAGCTCCAGTTTCGATCATGAATGTGCTCAAATCCAATACCAGGCTTATGACTCACTGTATCCTGGGTCGAATTCTGCTTGAGTTGGTTGAACAATTCAAACATCTGCATGATACACGGCTGGTAATTCTGGGATTTGACCTCACCCACGGAGTTCACCGGCAGTGGGCCCGCACCACAGTAGTTCATAACTTCGCTTTTGAGTGATACGCTGCTACCACTGAGAATACCATTGAAATTGATGCCGCCCATTCCTGGTTCTGTCATACTATTCCATCCGTCACTAGAAGGGCTGGAAATGTGGTCATTTGTCGAAAGTCCACTCGCCACCCCGGTCAACTTCTCTGCGTTTGGTGTCAAATGCGATAATTTGGCGTCAATCTCTTGCAATACTTCGGGATCTTGGGTATTGTAGGATGATAGAATCTTCTTGTGCAAATTTGAGCCTGCCTTGAAGGGGAATATATCCTTCCGAGCACTTTCCATCAACACAATCACGACATGTGTAATGGGGACTTTATGGTCCCTGAGAGCCCGAGCTACAGGCTCAAGCATTTCACGGTCGAGGTTGGTGATTCGAAGGGGGTCATCCACGGGGCTATAAGTGTTATTTTGAGTCCCATTCCCATCCACAGTAACAATGTCTCCTTCATCTCTGTCAAGCTCTCCTTCGCTCCACCGCTCGAACCCTGGTGGTAAATTCCCAGACGCCCATGCGGGTCGAATATTTTTGGCGTTGGGGTCTGACTTTCCCGGGGCCCAGCCCTTGAAATGATCGCGTGGGCCTTCCCAGTATGGCTCATCAGTCAGGTCCACGAGTGGAAATGGTTGATCTCCGGTCTGATGTAGTTCAGTAGGCCTCGAACCTAAGGCCCGGAAAAAACTAAATGGGATAGTTTCAGACATATGGTCATAAGGCACCTGGGGCCGAGTCAAGCGCAAGTGCCCAATGACTATCATGGCGCATACTGTCGAAAATTGAGTGAGTCGTGCTGCCCGCGGCTTTCTTTGGGGAGTGGCAATGATGCCTCCTTCGTCTGCCTTTTTAGTTTGTGCGCTAAATAGCGCAGACACCCAACTGTCTATGAGAATGCATGTCCAATATTTGAGTAGCCATGAGGTCACAAGAAGGGCGCCCGCAGCTCCCAGAAACGACGTCAGCCCGCTAAGCATCAGCTTTCTCCCTTCCGGTTCACTTCCCACGGTTGTGACTCCATCCCAGGGGATCTCACTACCAGTCACAAGATAGAAACATATTTGAGATGAGGACAAAATGAAGCTCAGAGATCTGGAACAGTTAGAAATCTCGGGTCTGGCTCATTGACTCTAGTAATAGCAGATTTGAAGTACTTACGTGATGGCCACTGTCACCGCAGTCCCTAAAAGTGACTTCACGCCCGTGAATTTGAAAAGCAGCCCCCACGCGGTTACGAATAGAAGAGTCTCAACGATGAAGAATGTCGGAAAGTAGAGCGCAAATTGAATGCCGGGAAGAGAAGAGGCATGTTGGAGCAGATGAAGCACTTTGGATGATGTCACCGACACAACCAGTAGCGAGATAATTAAGGGTCTGGTAGAGGACTGGCGTGGTATCATAATGAAAGAGAGTTGGGAAGAACAAAATGCATGTTGCCTCCGAGTCACCCATATGGACGAAGAACGATAATAGGGGTAATTCTGTAATTCTTGCAAAGAATTGCCCCGTTACCCAGTTTAGAGTGTTGATCTTCCATTATGTATGTACCTATACGGAGTACGTATCAGATATTCCCTGGCGGGTGGGTCTTTCCTATTTGAGCTGCCGCCGCTTTTATGAGGGTGCTAAGGCTCAGGCTCACTGAGTAGATGTCAGCACGGGCTCAGATCAGTGGTCATGCTCAGATCAGTCACGTGCAAGATGACTGATTCTCAGTGATACTCAGTGTCCAATCAGTGAGCAACACTGATACCGTCAGCCCACCCCAGACTATACCCAGAAGGGATAGCCCCACAGGGTCGTTTATACTGTGATAGTTAGTTCATTCGTTGGTAGCATTGCTACTATCCTCATTTTCCGGAGCACTACACTTTATCAAGAAAATACATTATGACAAAGGGGCGCAGGAAAGAGCGGGGAAACTCCATCCGTTTCGTAATATCTTCCTTCTGTCTTCTAATTCAGAGCAGCTCGAGCTCAAAGTCCCAAATATAAAGGTAGACGTGTACTAGTTAGTATTAGTATATAATAATAAGCACGCTTTCTATTTAAGCGCCTGTTACTTGGTATATTAATCTAATATCGCATTCTTTTTATATATCCCCTACCTCCAAGTCGCACTCAGACTGCGATATCGCCCGTCCATGGGCACCTAGGAGGTGCCTCTCGCCCGTCGACCAGGAAAAGTGGGTAAGCAAGGGTCCCATCCAATAAAAGTTGCGCCCTCTCAATATGTGGCAGGGCATCTGCGCTATCTCGGTATGAGTTGCCGTGGTTCTATCTTCACATCGACTAGCATGAACAGCCGAACACATTCATATATACCCAGTCACACCATGACGCAAATCATTATTTATCACACTATTCTCAAGCCAGGCTCCTGACTTGATCATGTCTTCTATGGCGGTGATTATCTCCCACCCCGCCCCAAGCGTGGTCAAGATCACGCTGAATCGACCCCAGCGCCTGAACGCACTTAATGTTGAGCTTCTCCGTCACTTAACTGATGCACTGCGCGCTCATGCAGACGTTCATGTCATCATCCTAGAAGGCGCGGGGGACCGCGCATTCTGCGCCGGCGAGGATCTCAAGGAAACCCTTGCCCCCCGTACGGGATCTGCAGAGGAACTCCGCATCGCCTTCGGTCTACTACAGGATATCACGCGATTGACTTCTTCATCGTCAGCGATCGTGGTGGCTGCTGTACACGGATATGCAGTGGGCGGTGGAGCAGAGATTGCCCTGGCCGCAGACTTCGTCGTGGGTGGCCCCAATGCGAAGTTCAGATTTCCCGAAGTGACGCTGGGTCATGCCGTGACAGGTGGAATTTCGCTGCGGCTATCCCACATGGTGGGCATGCTGAAAGCCAAAGAGCTTCTCATCCGCGGTCGAACCATAGGAGCCCAGGAGGCGCTCGGGATCGGTCTACTCACTGAGATCGCTGAAGACCCGAAAGGACGTGCTGAAGAGCTGGCGTTGGAAATTGCGCAGCTACCAAAAGCAGCGTCGTCTAGCCTCAAAACATCCCTCGAGCGAGGTGTTTTCCCAAACTTGGAATCGACTCTACATGATGAGGTGAACACCGCCAGTTACTGTTTTGCTCGGATGGAGGCAGCCAACGCTTTCGAAAACTTCGCTCACCGAAAGCAAACACAGCCGAAGATTCGCGATATCAATACTGCGATGAAGATGGCTGTCAGAAAATACCCTACCAAAGTGTTCATTCGCTGTCAGGGCCTAGACGTTACCTTTCAAGACTTTGATCACAGCGTGGCCGCCCTCGCTAGTGGGCTGCGCAGAGCGGGAGTTCAAACGGGCAACCGAGTGCTCGTCATGATGAAGAATAGTGTCGAGATGGTTCATACCTGGATGGCTACCAACCGGCTAGGCGCCGTGTGGGTTCCGGTCAACACCGATTGGCGGTCATTGACGTTGAAAAATGCTGTCGCTGCAGCAGATGCGACACTGGTAATTGTGGATAACCAATTTGTTGACCTAGTTGAAGCGTCTGGTGTAATAAAGAGCGACTCTATCTGGATCCTTGGGAGTGGCAGTGCCCAGGACCTTTCCAAGCTCTATCTCAGCGAAGAACCCCTTGAGGAATCCTTCGCTGTGACACCGGCTACTACCTCTGCGTTCTTGTATACCAGCGGAACGACAGGCAAATCCAAGCCATGTATACTCTCGCACGAATACTTCATTATCCAGGCCACGCTCTTGATGGAAAGCTGCAAGCTCCGGACAGAAGATGTGCTCTACTGTCCATTCCCATTATTCCACGCAGATGCAACTGCACTCACCGTTATTCCCACCATTCTCCTTGGTGCCACCGCCGCTCTGTCTCCCAAAGTTACGGCAAGTCGATTCTGGGACGAGATCCGGGAGACCAAGGCAACAGTGTATGATTTCATGGGGGCGACTCTAGCCCTGATCTACAAACAGCCCCCGAGCCCACGGGATCGGGAGCATCGAGTTCGGCTCGCCTGGGGCGTTCCAATTCCAGCGTTTGCTGACGATTATGAGCGACGATTCGGCCATCCACTTCGTACCTTGTATGGTAGTGTGGAGGCTAGTATTCCTATTGTGCAAGACGGCCCTCTTGTTTCAGGATCCTGTGGCATCTTGCGCCCAGGGTACCAACTCCGCATCGCCGACCAGGAAGACGAGTCACTGCCTCCTAATACTCCGGGTCAGTTGTTACTGCGCAGTGAAAACCCCAATGCCTTCTTCCGGGGCTATTTTAATGACCCAGCAAATACGGTCAAGACGTATGCCAATATGTGGTTGCACACGGGTGACATCGCGAAGGTGGATGAACGCGGCAATGTCTACTTTATTGGCCGTATCAAAGACATTATTCGACGGCGAGGGGAAAATATCAATGCTTCAGAGGTGGAAGAGGAGCTTCTGCAGCATCCCGAAGTCGTCATCGTCGCTGCGTTTGCGATTCCCAGCGAGCTGGGAGCGGGTACTGAAGATGATCTGAAGGTCGTGGTGAAGGTGCGCAATGGGAGCACAATTGATGAGCACGCCTTATGGCAATGGTCGCAGCAGCATATGGCACGGCACCAGGTGCCCACGGTGATTGAGATCGTGGAAGAGCTGAAACAAACGCCAACTGGGAAGATCGAGAAAGGCTCGCTGACGACAGAGGGCGGAAAGAGGTTTACAACGCGTCCTGCAAGACTCTAGAAAAGATTTTTCATGAGATAGCACGGCATCAAAGTCATTGAGCATAATTGGACTTCAATTTTCGTAAAACATCCAACTAAACCAGCAGGATATCCACTCTAAGATCTCTCACCACATCTCTCCAGTCTACAGTAATGAGCCCCTTATCTATCGTGCTTTCGAAGTGTGCATTTTCTCTCCTCTGCCAAACTTCCTCGATGATTCGTTTAACGGGAAGCCTGTTTCCGAGCCCAAAGTGAATAGATCGCTGAAGCCATTCCCGCGCCGAAGCCATATTCTCTTCCGTGTAAGCTTCGACGGCAGCGATGAAAGCTGGCCACAGCGAGAAGTTCCCGCTACTCTGGGCGCAGAATGCGGAAATATTTTGAAATGTCAACGACACATATGTCGCGACGCGCTTCGGGGGGGCGTCCATCAGCGATCGGTACAAGTAGATGTAAGTGGCGTAGATAAATGCGTTGAGCTGGTAGCGTGCCAGATTCTGTACATGAGGAGCGGGCTGATCAGGCTCGGTGGAAAGAGCCAAGTCGATGTCTGGGTGGAAGGGTAGGCCGTCGTTGGCCTGTACCTGGAGAAGCCCTAGACAGTCCAGGACGTGGGAAACAACGCGGTCAGCATCAAACTGGGTGCTGGCGGGTGGGTCCGATCGCATCTGCTGGCTGACGGTGGCGATGGCTGAAATACATTCGAGAAGGGATTTCTGGGCCCCAATTGTGAAACCGAACTGTGGAGTGGACGAGATAGAGGCCCCAAATGCAAGTTCAGCACTGACTGGCGAGGGAGGAAGAGCGTCCACTGTAGTTGAGTTGACCTGGGAAATGCGATCCGCTACATGTGGAAGACCGAGCGTCAGCGCCAAAGGAGAGTGGGTGCTGTCCGTCGAAGTAGTGCTGTTGATAATCCCCACAATCAGCAAGCTCTGGATAGAGAAGCATGCGAATCGGGACTGGTTCCAGAGTTCGTTGCTGTTGGAGTGGAGGAGAAAGGCCCACGCCCCCTGCAGGTGGTGCTTCCACTTTCTGGATTGGCCACTGTAGACCTAAAGATAAAAGGTAAGTCTATCTCTATCTCTATTCATAGTGGGTGAGATAGTTCTTACTTCTGCCATCATCAGGGTCATGATCGCCGCCAAGATGGGACCAGGGTCCTTGTCCGCAGATGTCTGGATACCATTATTGACGTGTTGGATGGAAGCATTATAGTGCCTCGCAGCCAAGTGCATCATATTTGCGGTGCCGCCGCCTAGATGGGCTAAATTAAAGGCGGCATGGGCCAGGACGGCATGGTACAGGGCTCGTTCCCCGGGCACGGAGTATTTCAGTGACACCGAGGGATAGTACAGCTTCCAAGGGTTCCAGGGGTGCTCAAAGGGCATCATGACCGACGCCACATAATTGACGTAGTGATGAAAGAGAAACTTGTCCTCGCTGTTAGCGTGCCTCGCGTGAGTACCACCGTTGGCCAAGACTAGGTTGACTGTTGACGTTAACGAGGTGGGCGGCATCGCTGGGAATACTAGAAATGGGTTGTGGTCCACCACTACAGGACACGGGCGCTTGTTCGCCTCGAATTCATCGCATTGTGCGATCAAGATATCTAGCACGTCGGAGTCGAGAGGGGCACAATTCTCCCATGTCCGTTCTGTTTCAGAGTGAGCCGAGGCTTACGATGAGTGGCAGACCCAGAGGTCACATACCACAGTACATGTATCGCCGGCCAGTGGATCGATAAGATTGATTGCCATTCAACCAGATGAGGCGCGTACTGGAACTATCACACTGCAGCCCCAGTCGTTGACACGCCGAGCACGGCGAAGCTTCGTCGCACTTCACCTTGCGTTTTCGACAGCGCCAACATCCCTATTGCTAAATCAGACAGCTCCGACAGGGATTGCCGACACACTCACCGTAAACTCTCTCCGGGGTCGCGGGGCACGGATAGTCTTCATAGTCAAAGGAAGGAAGGCATGTCATGGCGAGGGATTGGGGGGTCGATCAACTCGGGTGGGTTATTCCAAGGTTAAGCCCACTTGGCGCGACGCTTAACCAGATACCGCTTCGCACGAATCAAATCGAATCGGACTTTTGACAGATTCGTTTTGATTCAAATTAATATCGAACATGGCGATTCGTACTAATGGAATTCACGACCGATTTAAATTCTTCGCGAACTTTTTGTACCAAATCCTTATTAGGAAAACGATAAGTGACTGACAATATCTGGCATTTAACGCCATAGTGAGCAATCCACACCTCATATTGTATTTATCTTGATAATCAGCTAATTAACAAATAAAGAGATAGTTAGGTACGTTTAATCGGAAGTAAAAATTGAGTAATTTGGCTTTGAGTTGAATGAGCCTTAGGGCAGAGTATCAATAAATGCAAATTTCGCCCCAGTCTTCTACCCAACCAAAATATATACTTCTATTTCCAAGATTGCTCAACAAGACCGCCATCCTACTTGTAATATGTTTCGCTTCACATTCTATGAGCCCATGGACCGCATTGATATACACGTATATTGATATTGCGTCAAATTGTCCATATTTGCACATTGTATAGAACGTAGAGTAAACCGTTCTTGCTTTTTCGGAATGGAGGAGTCGGATCGTCGCGCAAAGTGTCACTCACGGTTTTCATCTTCTCTAGATCGTTGTCGGTGGCGCCCAGCACCTTGAGGGTGGGGATGATGCGGGCACCTTCCACGAAAATAAGACGATTCTTGATGAATTGCTCCCGGAGCAGAATGAGATCTGCACTGATTGATTGGATAGCCATCTTGAACTGAACTCAAGAAGTATAAAGTAGCGAACAGGTAAAAAAGAACAGACTAGCTAGCCGAAGATAAAGAAAGAAAATTGTTGAAGACTTTCTTGCGACCCAAGACCATATAAACCTTAGACACCCTCCATCCCATGTAGGCTCAATTTACGATCTCGGTTATATCTGAGCATCGAAACAGGGGCTACAAAGCATGTCTAGACAGTAGGATGCGTTATCCCGGAACACAGTCAGCCTTGGGATGTAACATCCGCCTCGAGATAGATGCCAGGCGTGATGAACTGGTTGACGTTAGGCTATTGTTTGTTGGGCTAGGTTTTCTTCATGTGACAATAAGCAGGCCGATTACATGCTTGGTTGGCCAAGATAGTTAAGATAATCAATCAGGTTCTAACACATCGCGATGACTTTCAGGAATTCTCGATAACGGCAGAACACACTGACGAATGCCACTTTTTGTATATACTCAAAAATTAATGCTGAGGTAATACCATTACTGACCCCAAATATGTAATAAATACCCTATATCTGTACGGAGTATAGGAAATTGAATTAATCTTTTCGAAAAATCTTATATAAATTACGCGAGTAGTGTGCTAGTTGGAGCATATTGGGGGTGGATCAACCCCACCCGGAATTCGCCAACACATGCCCGTCACTATTCTTGGGGGCCCAGCCCATGGGTGGGCCCCGGTCAGTGCCGACCCGCCCGTGGGCGGCGCCTATGGGTCCAGGGGGCTCAACTTTTAGAAAACTAAATGTGACTAAGCATTCACCTACACCTGGGCACACACCGGGTATTTACGTCGTTAAAACATTGTGAAATAATGAAAATGCCGTGAGAATGAAGTTCTATTTAGTAACCGGCCCATGGGCCAACAGTCAGACGGCCAGCCCGCCCATATGGGTAAAACCCACGGCCCTCATGGGCCGTGGCGAGGTCTACTTGGGCCTTAGCGCTGCTTAGCAGCCGCCATTACTTTATGGCCATCTGTGCCCCTGCATTGAGTAATATTCTCATCTCACCGAGCTCTGACATACTTCTAACCATGAAAATTCTGATGCTCCACGGTATTTGCCACCCGTCAGAAACACCGGGACAGCTTAAGCTAACCACCACTACTACAGGATCCCGCCAATCGGGGGACCTATTCCGAGCAAAGCTCCAGGCCCTAGAAAAATTGATTAAGCGAACCATTGGCTCTCTTCAGTCCTGTGGTGCTGAATTTGTCTATCCGACGGCCCCCTTCTCGTTAGATTCTTCCGGTGGCACGTCCAAATTGCGGGATCGGCACGGCGCATGGAGCTGGTTCGAATCTGAGTCTATGGACGGATTGTACTCCGGGTTACAAGATGGCTTGGACTCCATCGGGTCTATTCTGAAGGATTCCGGGCCGTTCGATGGGGTCGTCGGTTTCAGCGAAGGTGCCGCTGCGGCCGCTATGGTTGCATCGCTTTTGGAAGAAAATAGACATGATGCATTTGCCCGATTGGAAGCGGAAGGTGGAATTCCATATCCATCTTGCTTCACCACGCTGGACCACCCCCCTCTCAAATTTGTGGTCAGCATTTCGGGATATGCCGCCTCACACCCAGCTTATCGTGCCTTCTACAAACCCTCCATTCGGACGCCAGCGCTGCATTTTCTGGGGAGTATGGATGGTGTCGTTGATGAAATCGCATCAATGAAGTTGGTAGAAAGCTGCCAGGAGCTGAAGGATGAAAAGAAGCCAATTGTCATTTGGCACGCAGGCGGCCACGTGGTCCCAAGTGGAAAGCGAGAACTCGCTGTGGTTGCACAGTTCATTCAGTCTAAAAGGAGCTAAGGGAACATAATCATTTCGAAATTTTGTATAGAGTTAAAAACACGGCTGATAGCAGTGCTATCTCTAGAGTTCACTCCAGAATTCGCGTACTCTCTCCACCGTACCGAGACGAGACCACCGAATAAAAGACATTGCCCGCCGTCATTGTCAGCACTGCATCCACAAACTGCCATTCTTCCGTAGTAAGCGAATTGTTATCTCTCATCCGTGCCACCTCCTGTTCAACCTCTACCTCAACCTGTAGCTGCATTACGTAGGCAAGGGCTGTGGCTGGGTTTTCTGTAGGCAGGGAAAATAGCCTCTGAACCACTTCAACAGTATTAATCAGATGATATGTCCGACCTTGATCATAGGCTCTCTTTTCCTTCTCGTAGGATGCAAGGTCATTCACGAGTGAAACGTGGTCGCTGATAAGCCGCAGGAATTTCTCCAGCTGGGGGCTCTCAATCTCGACATTCGACGAAATGGAGAACTTGACACACGCCAGAATGTAACTAATCGACTTGGTTAGCCAATGTTAACTGAATTGGTAGATAAACCAACTTACGGCACTCCGGCATCAATCCGACGATACGTGAGGTAGTCCCCAAGCGTATCGAACTGCTGAGCTGGTGGGACGTGTCTGCAAAAGTCGACCAGACGGTCGATAACTTCTTGTCCTCCATCTCCAGCCTGGGCATACTTTTCATGGAATCCATCGACTGTAGATGTAATGAGGGCCTGAAGGTCACTTTCGGGACCCTGGCATGCACGACCCTGGAGGCGGTCCAAGAATCCATCTCTCACCTCTTTCAGCTAGTGTAGGAGCCGGTTAGAAGACAGCCATGAGAGTTTGAGAATATTTTCTCACCTCGTTTCCTGCCACCATTTCCCACGCGTCTGCCACCGGTTGTTAGTAATGAAAATTTGACATACAGCGGCTATGTAATATACCGTCAAAAATCACAATGTACACGATCGAAGCGGCCAGCAGCCTCATGCGATCTTCATCTGCCTCCGGAAACAGATAAGTGGCAAATTTCGTGAAACGATCTTCTTCTACTGTGTTCAATTCGTGCGCCGCGATGCTGCCAAGCGACTTGCCGTTCGCTTTAACTGCTTGACTGATAGCTTCATCGCGGGCAAACAGCTCCAAAAGTTCGCTGGAGATTCTCAAACCACTTTGCCAGAACTTGCTCTGGCGAATACAGTTCAACCTTGTTGGTCATGGCAGGCGGGCGGCGACGGGGTCCAATGTGAATGCATTAGGCGTCGTAAAACGTAACCGTTGCCCTGACGTGACAGACCTTTCTAGCCCAGGGACCACGTTATACTCCAGGCCTTGGGGCTTCAGAAACTTTGGGATCTCATTCAGATAGCTGTAGGCAAACCGCACGCGTGAAATATCGCGATGGTTTTGGGGCGGGGCCAGAGCGGCTACACATGCGCGTCAATTATGTAGTCGACATATCACAACAGTCAGTTTCACCGTTTACAGATTCGACAGTGGGCGGGGGCAACATGATGAGCCCTGTTGTGTTTCAGTGGAGATTTGGAAGACAACGGAATTCCGACAGACACTCCTCGGACGAATGTGAGTCTGACCTATATATGACCGCCTTGTCAAGTCACCTCAAGACATTCTCCAAGACTAGCCCGATCACTTTTGGTATTAATATTGACATTGCCGTTATCGGACACTCGAAACAGAGGAGTCGTGTAATGTAACGCTACTGGTATTGATGTGGGAAAAAATACAGCGTATTTCACCACTAGACCACATACAAAAACAAAGGTAATTGTATGGTGCCTAGAGGCCCCATATCTGTTCTGACAATTGATCTAAATCGAACTAGAATTTCAGCCGCGGCCCCCACGAAGACCAGGGGCGCTAGCCCGCCCCACTTAGGCCTACATGGAATGGAAGCTCATACCGAGGAGCTGCATCTGAGTGGCGTCGCGCTACGGGGTGATTTCTGCTAGATCATCCATGATCTCGCCTTGCCCTTCCCTTCGTTTCTTGTCGGTGATTTAGTTGGGCGAGGCCAGAAGGTCGGCAGGCCAGGCCATAATAGCGACAAAGGGGATGTCGGCAAGGATATGAGAATCGCGCTCTTCACCGTCTTAGGGTCAAGGAAGATTAATCGCTCTGTCGTTCTAATTAAATTTCTTGTATACATATATATATATATATATTGATTTTTGTCTTCAAGCAAAGTGAAGCGTTAACATACCGTCTACAATCAGAGATCTGATCAGGCTTCAAAATGGAGATTCGTCTGCACTCGAAAGATAGAGTCTACACGACCGAGGAAACTGTCAAAGGCGAGCTGGTCATTAAGAGAACCGGCGCATGTCAACATTTGCGCGTCTCGTTGTCACTTATTAGTTTGGAAACTCTCCTGGACTGTTGTCAAGAGCACATAGCGACTGACGAGTTCTGTAGGAAGGATGCGGTCGGTTGTGACGAAGATGACGCCTTTACCCGATAGTGGCAGCGCTGTCGACTACATATTCCTCAAAATGTACCACGCCGACTATACAGAAACGCCGGAACCATGTTACAACTATATGGTTTTCCCCGTCTCCTTTGTGGTTCCGGTTGCTCTTCCCTTCGACCCGTGCTCTGACGGCCATCTTCAGCTGCCCCCTAGTATTGATTACAATTGGGACAAATTCTGCCCTGGTGTGTGTAGCATAATCTATTACATTCATGCTGAGGTTGAATTGGGATGTGGCAAGAAGCTTCACGCAAAGAAACAAGTCAGGATTCTTCCAATTTCACCGGAGAGACCACCTCGACTTTGGGGGAGAGAAGCGAAGTTCAACTTTCTGATACAACTCAGTTACGAACGGGGCTACTGTCAACAAAGACGGGCAGGTTTACTCTCCGTGGCCCTCAAACAAAATCCCTCTATTTACCCGTTGACACCCCACAAAAACCGGCAATAACCTCAATCCACCTCGATCTGGAATTGGAAGGCATTGAGACGTCGACAAAACTACCACAGCAGTGCCAGCTTCGCGCCACTATCGAAGCTGCAACATATTTGACAACATCACCGATGATTGACTTGCCCGGTGCGATGCATTTCCAAAATTCTACGGATGGACAACCTTTGCGAACAAGCGTATGCTTATGGAGGAACAAACATGTTGGACTGAAATGGATCGAAAATGACGGTGAAGGTACCGGCTCCCACCAAGTGGCCCTTGTGGTGCCAGTACCTTTACCAAGGGATGCGGCTATCCCTCCCACCTTTTATCATTGCTATATTGCTAGAGAATATTTTATGCGAATTGAGGTAACGATTGGGTGGTCTAGGACATTGCATCTCAAGTTGCCCCTTCAGGTCTACAATTCTCTTGAATCCTGACTAGATAGCCTTTGTTCTCGTCAGTATAAAATTGGTGCGAAAAATTGGAATACACTATCTCCCTTTTGCTATTACTTGCTATTTGCCATCCGTATTTCTAGGCTATAAATCTCATGAATGCTGAAGTTGTTGCCGGAACTTGCTTCTCGACCGAATAAGACCACCGTAGCGGATGAACACAAACGGAATCAAGGTCATGAGAAGACTCAAAAATCCCAGCAGGCTACAACCCCATGCTATGCCCAGTCGGTTAAACATAGGGGCGGCTGCCAAAGGCAAAACTGCTCCGAAAACACTACGGCAGCAGCTAGCGGCTGCCATCGCACTGGCCGCGTACTCATGATAAGCATCAACCAAGTAATTGATCAGAGCCACGAAGATGAGGAAGAAGCCCATTCCAAATGGTATTCCTGCCAGCATGGGGACTGTCCAATGAATCTCCACGGATGAAGTCCAGCCCAGCCAAAACAGAGCCAATACATAGAGTGGTCCCCCTAAACATGCCAAAGGAAGTCGTTGATACTCTTCAATTACGGACCATGTGGCCTTTTGCAGTTTTGAGCGCTGGAGAAATGAGTCATATGCTAAAAATATGGCCATCCCGATACAGGCTCCAATAGCAACTAGATTGAGTTAACATCGAGTTAGCTCAAGACTTTGTATCCTTTTGGTGACGTCAATGCATACTTGGAAGAAACGCCAGTCCAGCGATACCATCACTCATTCCATATACACCTTGGAAGATCAAGGGGTACGCCTCAAAATACATAACTTCTCACATTAGTTTACCGGACCGATGTTCGGGAAATGCGCTACTCACAGAAGATTGCACTTGCGAAGGACAAGTAAAGGCACGTGAACGTTATGATTGGCTCATAAAATATCATGTACAACGGTCGAGTAAAGGTTTTCACCAGAATGGCTTCACCGCGCTTTCGTGGTTGACGAGAGAGGGCAGGTTTGAATGTTTCGGGGAGAAATAGCACCGGGACCAAGGTGACACCGGCGAGGATTAGCGACAACCAAAAGATCCACCTCCACTCAACCGGTGCAATAAATCCCGCAACCAGTGGTGCAAACTGCGGACCAGCGGTGGTGACTGCCATTGACAGCGCCATAGTTCGTCCCCGGGCAAGAGGAGAGCGATATACATCGGCGAAAAGCCCTCCAGTGACAACAATCGGACTAGATGCGCAGATGCCACAGAGAGCTCGGAAAATAATGAGTGCCGGCCAGTTGGGCGCAACAGCACATGCGAGGGTAAATATAGTAAAAAGAACGAAAGTTCCCACCATCACTGGCCTCCGACCGTACAGCTCGCTCATGGGCCCAAAAGCCAGAGGTCCTGTTACGTACCCGATCAGGTAGACAGAGGTTGGCAGCACCTGTTGAGTTTCGCTTTTGACATCCAGGGCCCTGGAAATGAAGTCAATCCCACCGCTCGGGATGGTTGAATCGAAGACGCTATTAAATAACGTGAGGAGGCCAACAAAGACCACGAAGATCTTCTTCCTCTAGAGACATAGTTAGGACTATTTTCCTGAAGGACTTTGATTATGCCGGACTTACACTCTGCCATGTCGCTGGATCCGATGGATCTTCAACTTTGTTCTTTTCTTGCACCTCCGGATCCCATGTTTGGTCGCAAGGGATCTCCGTATTGATGCCGGTTTTCGTTGGGAATGCCATACTACTTTGCACGAATTAGGGTAAATGACTTGTGAGAAGACTCAATTGACAATTTCCCTACATTTTGACCGTTGTTTTTCTCCTTTCTGTCTGGTGTTCTCCATCACAATTCACCGCACCATGGTTTTATGCATGCGATCAGGTGGGTCACACATCGGACTTTACGAGAGCAACCCATAGCGAAGATAAGCCCGCAGCTGCCAAAGTCCTCTTTACTAGTTTCAACTAATCGGAGGTTTGGTGATTCCGTGCGGCGCTAAATTCTCCCCCCACACTGGCGTAACTCTTTGTATTACGCGGTATTTCGTAGACGGGGCTCTGGCTGTAATATTTCGTATTACAGTCTTCACGGAATTCCCGAGGTCCAAAACGTCAAAGATCACCATATACATACAATAAGCACTAACGCATATTGTAAACGAGTGGACCATCGCAGAACACTGTATTGACTGTGATAAATCACAGCCTGTACTCTACGCAACAATAAGTTTCCAAGAATCTTGATTTAATTCCCTACCTATGTATACTCTTTACTTCATACTTACAGTCAGTAAATATCTAAAGCAGTAATATAGTATAATCCAGACATTGTAATGATATCTACATTACTTCATGTGTTGGCAGAATTTTACGTCAGAAAAATGCCTGGTTAGTCTGAAGAGTGGTAACTAGTATGTTTCATTTATTACTACCGGATGGCAATTGGTTTCTGCGGTCCTGCACGTAGAGTACAATCCATTGTACTTTTGCATTAGTACGATGGTTCCGTTTGGGCAAACATCGCTTCTCGTAACGACAATCCTTACCATGTAGCATCTCTATCCCCTTGGTGATAAAATCACATGCATGTCGAAATAGAACAGTTGCATTGCGATGTCGGCGATAAGGCATAAAAAGGAGCGTCTTGATTAAGGCTGTGTATGGTGCATAATTGAAAATTAAAAAGATCTGTCGTATGCAGCTATCTCCTTAATCCTTCATTGTCACCATCACCCAATTTCGGCATGGCGATCCAACACCTCTTCGAATTGCCATTTCCTGTCTTTATGTTAGGGTTTGTCGGACTTTCTTGTGCCATCTATATTGTGCGTTTCATTAGCGATGTCATTGTTAATATATTCTTCAGCCCGCTGTCCGAATTTCCAGGGCCCAAGTTGGCAGCTGCAACGACCTGGTGGTCTGCGTACCAGCAGGCTATTCGCGGGCGTTCCATGCATCACATTTGCATGAGCCTCCATGAAAAATACGGTAGAAGATGTTAGGAGCTCGAGTCTTGGTAGCAGTGGCTAACGGCTTCCTAGGTGACATTGTCAGAATTGGCCCTAGTAGGGTACGTTATCTCCTCTATTTTGCACCGGCAACGCCGTCTGATCAGCGTATAGCTTCATTTCAACCACCCCTCTATGTATGATGAGATTTATCGTCGTCGGTGGGATAAAGATCCCTTCATGTATGCCTTGCTGGGTGGAGATGGTGCCACTGTGACATTCGTCAAGTACGAAGACAACAAGCGCAGAAAGGACATATTACATACTTTCTTTGCGAAGAGTTCCGTGTACAATGTCCAATGGCTGATTCAGGAAAATGTAAGCAGAGAGAGCCTTTTTATGTTCCACGTGCTAATTCGCTTCGAATATTGAAAAGTTCTGTGGTCACCTTGGCAAGCACAATGAACGCGGAGTGTCGTCTGATATGACACTGGGATTTCGCTGTCTGGGCCTCGAGACCATTACGGCGACGTGCTTTGGGAAATCCGCCTCGTGCTTTGAGTATGAAGGATTTGCCAGTCCCATTTTGCAGGCAATGGAGTCCATTGTGGCCTGGTTCATGGTTTTCAAGCATTTTGGACTGTTCAGACGAGTTATCTTAAGCATCCCCGAGTGTGTTGGATTGGCCTTGTTTCCTAAAGCCCTTGCCTTTGCATAAATGAGAAATATAGGTGGAATTCACCAAAGAAGAATTGGCCCAATATTGATTGTGATGTGCAGATGTTCTCTGACCAGACCGTGCCTTGATGCGTCCGGAAAAGCAGGACACTCCCATCCCATCTCGGGCCAGTCTGCTTGAGGAGGCTGTTGCATTGGTCATTGCAGGAACGGACACGACCGGCTCAACCCTCACCATAGGTACCTATCAGGTTCTGCGAAAACCAGAAATCTACAAAAAGCTCAAGGCTAAGCTCTTGGAGGCGTGGCCAAATCTCGAGCAGCGACCCAACGCGGGCGATTTGGAAAAGCTTCCTTACTTGGTAGGTCATCTTCGAACATTGAAGTGACAGGTATTGACAACAAGCACATAGACTGCTGTTATCAAGGAGGCTCTTCGCATGGCTCCCACGACGACTTCGGAAAATTCGAGGGTGGTCCCGGCGCAAGGAGCGACAATTGGAGGAAAACATATCCCCGGCGGGGTAAGTGCCTGAACAGTTTTAATTATTTCAAAAATCCTAAGGAGAGATAGACAATCGTGAGCATGGGAGTTCTATTCCCGATGCAGCACGAAGATGCCTTCACCGATGCGCGCGTGTATAATCCTGACCGGTGGTTAATATTCCGAGGGGTATTCCCAGGAGCATAGGCTGAAATGAAAAATGATAGGCCAATTGAACAGTCCCGCTGTGAGGTTTATTACTTGGATGGGATCGAGACCGGTTAGATGAACGGTCACATTGACGACGCCAGTCCTTTTTCGATGGGACGATGGGCGATCTAAATGGGAAGGTTGCACGTGACGGGGCTAGCGTGTCGCATTTTATTGATGTAGCTTACTCAGGCCGCTCATCCCTACACTCAGTGAGCACTCAGTGAGCAAATCAGGGTGCTCAGATGATGATCAGTGAGTGGATCAGTTGATTATGTAATTGATGGCCCGTGACCAAGTCAGGGTACTCAGGGACGTGCTCGGTTTTACTCTGAAGTCAAAAAGCGGCAAGAGGTGAGCACTAAAACGGAAAGGGAAAGGTCTCGAGTGCCAGGCATTATCTGGTACATATGCAACCCATGCATAGATGTCTTAAGTTTTAGGAGCACATTCTTAATTTGATCCACCTTGGCTATGCCTAACTTGTAAAGATTATGTGGCGGAATAAGCAATTCTTATATTATGCAGGGTTTCTTTCAAGTTTACCCACAAAATGACGCGTTGTCGCGTGGATTCCTGCCAGATTGAGAAGGGCTATGCTGAGATCTCAGGGGGCCGTGGAGGCCACGAATATCAATTCAATCTCCGATATATCAATATTATACACTTATATGCTCGAGACTTCACCCAAATGTCTCACCGCCATTGTTCAGGTATTCAATCTCCTCCGGTGTAGAAACTCTCCCCAGAGCCTGGTTCCGATGCGGATATCGTCCAAATCGTTCAATGATCACTTTATGCCTCTTCTCAAAGTCAAGAGTATTGCTCAGGAATGCCTCAAGTGCATCCGCCTTCTTGGATAGCACGGCTTGGCATCTTTTTTCCTCTCCCGTAAGAGTCGATGCATCCCTAGCCAGAAGCTCATTGACATCTCTGGCTGTACCCTCATGCACCTTGACGGCTTGCTCATGCACAGCCAAACTTTCCGAATGCATAAGGGGCATGTGGAACCAAGTACGGTAAGCCATGCGATATTTGAAATATGACGACTGAGTCGGTATACCTTCTTCAATTGCCCGAAGGGCGATCTCTTCGGCCAATGGGTCAAAGCGCCCAAACACTAGCTTCGACTCGGCCCCCCGGTAGCAATTGCGGGGAACCTGATCAAGTAGAATGATAATGCTGAGCCAATCCATTGGTGAGGACGGGCTAAATGCAGAGAGAATTTGTGAAGCTGAGGCTCCCGAGTCAGCGATTGTTTCTAAAGCAGGGCCAAATTGGGTGCTGTTTGAGCTCGTTAGTCTTCTATTTTAATGTCGAAAATAAGGAGATGAATGGTCACTTACACGCAGGCCTCGTCGAATGCCTCGTCACGAGAAAACCATTTTCCCATCTCATTCCATTCGGGCAGGAGGAGTGCCTCCTCACAGCTCAGATGGTCGAACCACAACTTGTGCACATCATCAAGAAGGGTTGGTGTCAAAGTCTGCTTGAGTTCGGAGGAGCTTGCCATTATGATGGGGTTTGAGTGAAATTTGCGAGCAATGGTACCTCTGCCAAAATTCATCTGCAATTGAGGCCTTGCAGTGGGATTTGTGCAGGGACTTGGGATTGATATCAGGCCGTTAGCTGGGATCACCACCGGCTTGAAAAACGCAAGTCTCGTCTGAACAAGTCCCTTTGGGATTGCCTATATTAATGTTAGACTTATATAAATACTAATTTGGACATTTGCTTACCTTGCTGCGCGTTATATATGTCATGATCGAGCCCTGACAAAGTGTAGATATCACTTGCAAAGCACAAGCCCACTCCAGGGCTGGACGGTGGACCCTAGGCCACGGCTGAGTCATCATGGATACTCTCCAGGGTTCTCTCGCCTTGGAAGGTCGAAGCAATAGAGGTTTGTTTCATTTTGATTTTACTACATGTATACTTTCTAGATACTTGACATAGTCCTATAGTACATATGTATATACTTATCCAGAGACCAATTCTCTTATATTGCCTGCCCAAAGAGGTAAGAGAATCCCGTTTATCTCGATAAGGTCGATTCCTCACTCCCCGCACGGTTTTCCCCCTCGGCCTATACTCCGCATCTTGTTGAAGATTGCCGGATCCTTTCAGATTCATATTCCCCTGGCTTTATCATGCGCCGTGTTAAGAAATCTAGAAATGGCTGTGCAAGATGCAAAAGTAAACGAGTTCGTGTTTCCCGTTTTCCGCCCGGAAAATCGGATACTAACATGCACAGGTCAAATGCGGCGAAGAGAAACCTCACTGCACTCGCTGTGCCCGCTTAGGGGTCCGGTGCCCTGGCTATGCTCAATCCCTGCGCTGGGTTACCAAGTATGAGCAGTCTAATCCCGCCGTACCGGCATCAATCTCGGAGGTGAGAACCCCGAGTCCCGCGGCTTCTGCTTCGACTTCTAGCCAGCCGGCAAACCAAATCTACGATGCCCTGCCGGATGATTCAACTTTTGGGTCGACGCATGAACCAGGTCCTTCGAATTTTGCTCTAGATGAGCGAACTTCTCTCTGTGAAAATCTATGGGATCATCCGGGCCATGGGTCTTTACCCGAACTAACGGATTTATGCTCACCGTCCCCGATGGTGACTGTATCGTCGTCTTTCACACACCAGAGAGACCCTTTCCATGATTTTGAACAGTCAGAAGATACCGATGTAGATCTGTCACACTTTCTGTCACTTATCGGACCAACGCCATGCGAAGAACAGGCTCACAATGTTTACCGAGACTTCTCACCTTCGGCTATTGTGCGGAGTTATCCTCCTGCATCACATCGCCCTGTACCACAAGACTTTATGTCAATTTCTAGTTCACTGAATAATCCATCATGGACCTTGATCGAGTACTATTTCAAAGAGGTGGCAGCACTGTTCTCTAGCTACGATAGCCAGATGAACCCATTCCGAACCACGGTATCCCGTCTTTGGGGATCTTCACTAGCAATGTGTCGAACAATGCAAAGCATGGCTGCCGCAACCCTGGTCACTGAATTTCCCCAATTCGGACCCATGGGCCGAAGAATGCGTGATGAAGCTATTGATATAATCACGCGCGAAGAAATAATAGACGACAAGTCTTTGTTGGCGCTCCTCATGCTTGGACAGACGGCCAGCTGGCACGATCCAAATGACTTGGGTATATCATTTTTCAACCTGCTCCGCAAGCAGCTTAATACTATCGCTTCATCATCGCACGGCCCTGGCTTCGGCTTCCCTAAGAACGACAGCAATAACTACCGGTTCTTCGAAGAAGCTCTCATCTACTGGGAGATGCTGCTTTCTTTCGTCGCAGATAATGACACCATGGTCCTATCTGACAATTCACGAACCGCTTCATCCACAGGCGAGTCCTTCGTTCTCCAACGAGTCCCGCACCCGTGGACCGGCATCGCGCGAGACACTCAGTTCACCGTACACGAGGTCGGACAACTCATCCGCCGGGAGCGAAAACGCATTCACTCAAGTCGGTTCACCTCCCAAGATGATATCACCCGTGCACAGTTAGCAATTGAGAAAGCTCGCGAACTAGAAGGACGCCTCTTGGGTCTCGCCCATCCCTCCGAGGCCGAGATCATCAGTCCTGGCGATGACGATACCCCAGTATGGCATCTCCTCACAATGGCCGAAGCGTATCGATGCGTCGGCCTCATGCAGCTATACCGCGTCTTTCCAGACTTACTGCACAACCGCCTACCCGCTCCAACACCCACATCACCCCAATACCCTAGCAATGCCGATCAAGCATCCCGCGACTCGTTCTTCCCAATCGACCTCGACAGCATGAACCTATCAGCTGGATTCGGCGATCCAGCAACAGGACAAAACACCAATTCTCGACACGACGCCCCTTTGCCATCTAAAAGATCTTCCCCTCACAATGTCTACCGTCATTCCCCTCACCATCTACCATCCCCGCCATCACCAGACACGCAACAACCCCCCACCCCAGAAACATTATACAGCAACTGGCTCACCGAGTTCGCTGTGACAACCCTTTCCCGACTAAAAACCATCCCCCTGGAATCACGCACCCGCTGCCTCCAGCCATTCCTCCTGGTTGCATCCTGCTCAGAGCTCCGTCTCCCGCGTCTGGCCACAAACGCAGGCACTCAACCCCGGAATGGTAAGGATTATCCAGAGGACAGAGATAACTATAATGCCAACCCAAACCAAACACCTACCATCTCAATGGGGGCCATTGAAGTCTCGCGCAAGCGCAAGTTCATCCTCGGTCGTTTAACGTCCTTTTTGCATGTTTTACCGCCGAAGCCGATTCATGTATGTTTGAAATTAGTTAATGAGGTCTGGAGGAGGCTGGATGCCGGGGACGACGATGTTTATTGGGTTGATGTCATGATTGAGAAAGGTTGGGAGACAACCATGGGGTGAGATAATGCCAAGTTTGGCTTTGGGGCTCCCAGTTCAACACCATTGTATATTTCTTTTTTCTTATTTACGACCAGAGTAGTTGTTGGTTCCAGTTAAGAAGACGGTACCAGACTTTGCTCTTCACATATCATTCAGCATACCTCGAATCGCAGTAGTCGTCGTCATCTATGTCAAGTAGGTGACCAATTATGGTATTAGGGGGACAAGAGAAGACCGAGATATCTTTGTACAAAGTATTATTAAATTGGAGTATCTTGTAGAGAAAGAGACAAGAAGGAGCCTTGTCAAAGAAATAGTGATCATAAAATTCATCAAAACCCACAGAAGGACCACACTAACACAAGAACCCCCCAAATCCAATATTTCTTCTGTTGTTTTCATGTTTCCCACTTTTCATCTCCAGAACAAACCCCAATGTCAAGTATACAATTTCATAAGCAGACAAAACGATCCAAGTGAAACAAACTACTTGCTGTCATTGCCCCGGGTGTATCCATCCCACCACTTCGAGAACATGCCTCCCTTAGCAGCCTGCTCATTCCAGCTCGCGCGGCGGGTAGCCATATCCGGGTTTGTAGATTCACGCTTCTGTGTGTGCAAGTTGGAGAAGAGACCACCGGTAGAGCTTGCCGAGCTGCGACGACGATCACCTAGGCTTGGAGGGTTGGGCGCGGTGTCTTCGGTTCCTTTGTTTGAGGAGGTGGAGGTATTGGAGTCCTTCATTTTGGACGTTAGATTGGATTTTGGGGATTTGGTATAGATAAGAGATGGATGGATGGATGATAGATGGATGGATGATAGATGGATGGATGATAGATGAATGGATGATCAAAGGGAAATGATGTAGTGATGTAGTGATGTAGTGATGTAGTGATGGGGATAGATAATATATGAGGATGATATATATAAGAATCAGGAATCGAAAGAGGCAAATTACCTACCCTTCTATCAGTGCTGGGCATTGCCCATGCAGCACGACCACTGGGGCCTTTGGCGCCGCCGTTCATCCAGACATTTAGCTGCTCGTAACGGTCGCCGGGGGTTCCATGCCAGTGGCGACGAGTATTGTCGTCGGACATTTTGGAGATTTCTAGGAAGTTGAAGTAATCCGTGATGGACGTGAGCTAGTTCTTTTGGGAATTTAATTTGGTAAGAGATGAGAGAAGAGAATTGTAGAGGGCGAATATGATGGTCATGAGATATGCTTTTAAAGGTTGGGAGTCGACGACGTCATTCTTGTTCGGGTTGCCTTTTATAGATATGAAATAGATGGAAAATGGAATGAAACATACCTTGATATTCTTCAATATTTGGATTAATAGAAGTGAGAATAATACAAAGACAAGTAAAGAGGGGGAAGCTGGCTTATAAGACTATGTAGCTTACTACGTTACAACGCTATGGTGAATCACCATAGTTCTAGTTCTTACCAATAATTTCAGGTACTTCCCTACTACTTACATCTGTACCTATTATACATGTTCAACACATGTATTTTGAATGTACTATAATGTACCCAGCCTTGACGTAATTAGAATGCGGGGAAAGCTTGGCATATAATTTGAGGTTGAAGCTATAACTATAGCAGCTAGTAGAAGGATATATTTCTACCTACATATGTAGTAGATAAACCTCACCTCCCAGCTTCCCTCAACATCTTCCATGCCCTAACCCCTTCCTCCCAATTCCCATCCTCCACAATCTCAACACTCCCATCCCCCCTCAACGTCCTAACCAACCTAGCCCCAGAAGTCCCCCATCCAAACTCCCTTTCCCCACGAACAAATATCCCTAGCGGACCAATAAATCCATCGTTCACAACCCTCTGCTCCTCCTCCTCCAACAATCCCCCATTCCCAAAGAACCAAACCGGATAATCAGACGAATGCGTAACCCCCCACTCAACCGGCAAAGTCGCCTCCACACACTTCGCCCTCCACTCAATCCGATACCGAAACAACAACCCTGAAGCATCAACTCCGTCCTCATTCTCCGTCAATGCATATGCAAGCCCACGCTGCATCTGGTGCACCTGCATATCAGCGTAGATTCTCCCCCACGCATCCTGGTTCCAGTTCTCGCAGTGCGCCGGTAGACGGTCATCCGGGTAATATAGCGGTATGACTATGTCGACGATATGTTCTGGGTAATCTGCGATGAGACGGGTGCGCAACGCGGAGAGGGTATTGTCTGTCGGCGGGAACCATGCGCTGTAGAGGAAGCGCTCGTCGCAGCATTCGCCTATTATGATCCGGATGTTGCGGGCTAGGAGGCTACGGGCGAAGGCACCGCTATCGAGTTTTGTGAAGAGGGATGGGGAGATGAAAGATGTGTCTGTGGTTGGGCGGAATTGGTGGAGAGGGATTGCTTTTGCTTTGTCGAGGAGTGTTTTTGCGGGAATTGAGCGTAGCCGGGTGAGTTTCTCACTCTGGGACAGGGTGAGGGGGATTTCTAGGGCTATTAGGAGTTGGTTAAATTGGGTTTGTGTTTCGGCTGGCTGCTTGGGCTGGACGGCTGGGCTGTTTGACCAGATGCAAGCTTGGCGGATGAGGGAGTTCTCGTCTGGTTGGCGGAGGTCGTAAGCTAGTTGGTGGAAGACGGAGTTGGCGCCTGCGGAATATCCTGAGATCGTAATGGTCTCCGGATTGCCGCCGAATAGCTGGATGTTATCCTTCGTCCACTCCAGTGCTAGTCTCTGGTCCCAGAATCCATGATTCCCAACTGTTTCTCCGACAGTGGCTGCATCCTCCTCCAGTTCTGCTGAGTAGAGGAATCCGAAAAGGTTGACCCGGTACGCAGGCATCACAATCACACAGTTGAAGTCAGCCTCGCCGATCAATGCAGCCGCATCAAATGAATTGGGTGTGCCGAATTGAAGCCATCCGCCATCTGCGCCGAACAATTCCTGTCAGCACGGTCTATATGGAACTATCTCGCTTCATCCCAGATCCGAGCCCCATTTACCCTAGTTTCAGCCAGACAATACTCACGAATGTAAACAAAAACAGGCCATCCCCCCTCGGGCACATCCCCAGCAGGCGTCCAAACATTACACTGAAAGCAATCCTCGTTCCACGCATCCGGGTTTTCGGGCGTAAGTCGAAATCCCGGTTGGGGACAAAGCCCCGCACCCCCATCACAGCGGCCCGGTGCTTCTTCGCTACCGTAGGTGAAGGATGCGGGTAAAGGCTGGGCTCGGCGCCAGCGCTCGGCGGGGGCAAGACCATAGCGGACGCCGCCGAAGTAGTGGCAGAGGTCTTTGGCTTGGCTGGTGGGAGAAGACGATGTTGAGATTGTTACGCCTTGGATTGTGCCGCGGTGGGCGAGAGATTTAAGGTGAGTGCGGCGGATTCTTTCCATCTTGTTTCGTTTCTGTTCTGTTGATGATTGATTTGGGGTAGTGAAGTATAGATCCCAGTTGGCACAGACGTATATACACGTCTCTATTCTGAAGTGGTCTTTGAGTATGCTGTAGTGAAGTAGAGCAGTCGAGTCGGGAAACCACGCCCTTTAAGATAGTATCGGCCTTCATTCCGCAGTTTCCAGACGCTTAGCCGAGATAACGAGGCGATTGGGCTTCATTGGCGAGAGACAATGAAATCGGCAATTCGCCATTTACTATTGGCCATTGGCAGTTGGACAAGGTGAGATTGCTTTGTGGAGAACGGCAAAAGTCCGCTCGGAGCTAAATCTGGCCCCGAATTACTGGCTGCAATTATAGAGAGGAACATTAGAAATGTTTTGATTTCTAAAATCATCATAACAGAATACTATTTGATTCCGAATAAGCTAGAACAGCAAATTGCCAAATCCAGAGATAAAACTCAAAGAAACATAAACTAATAACGCTGAGAAATCATTCAAATCACATCACGCATCACAAATCGTGCATGGTTCAGTAGTACAGAGTAGATATGCTTTTATGCCTTGCTGATCCTGCAGATCAGGTCCTGGCCATCGACGGAGTCGCCCTCCTTAACCTGGAGGCCAGACACCTTTCCGCTGTGCGGGGCGGAGATCACCATTTCCTAGATAAGAGTTAGCAAGATATTCATATATGTAATAGAAGACAAGATATAATAACATACCATCTTCATGGCGCTCAGCACCGCAATAGGATCACCCTTCAAGACCTCGTGGCCATCATGGATACGGATCTCAACCACGACACCGCTCATGGGAGCGCCGACCTGGCTGCTGTCTGTGGGCTCGGCCTTGGGGCGGGCGAGGTTCTCGGTAGAGGCCTTCTGGTCATCGACACTGACCTGGCGGACTTCACCGTTGACCTCGTAAAAGACCTCACGCTGACCGGTCTGCTCGGAAAGAGGACCGATGGCGAGCAACTTCAGGATCAGGACCTTACCCTGCTCCAGCTCGACGTGGAACTCTTCGCCGATCTCGGGCCGAGCAAGGAAGTAGCGTGTCGGCAGAACGGACAGATCACCGAACTTGGCCACGAAATTGCGGTAGTCCTCGAACACCTTGGGGTACATGGCGTAACTGGCAACGTCGCACTCGGTGGCGGCGCCGAACTTCTCGCGGAGGTCGTTCTTGATCTTGATGAGATCCATAGGCTCCAGATACAGACCGGGGCGCTTGTCGAGCTTGCGACGGCCGCGCAGGGCCTTGGTACGCAAAGGCTCGGGGAAGCCACCGTAGGGCTGGCCCATCAGACCCTCAAAGAACTCCAAGACTGATCCGGGGAAGTCGAGTTGATCGGCGCGGTCCAGCACGTCCTGGGCGGACAGCTTGTTGCTGACGATCCAGGAGGCGAAGTCACCACAGACCTTGGAGGAGGGGGTGACCTTGACGATGTCGCCCAGCAACTCGTTGGCCACCTCATACGCCTTCTTGGTCTCAGCCCACTGCTGTCCGAGACCCAACTGGCTGGCCTGGAAGATCAGGTTGGTCAGCTGGCCACCGGGGATCTCGTGCTCGTAGACCTCGGGGTCGGGGCCGGTCAGACCAGCCTCGAAGGGAGAGTAGAGCAGACGAAGCTGAGCCCAGTAGCTGTCGATAGCGCGGACGTGAGACAGATCCAGCTTGGGGTCGTTCTCGGTACCCTGCAGGGAAGCAAGGAGAGCACCAATGCTAGGCTGTGAGGTCATACCAGACAGACTGTCGGTAGCGGCATCCACGGCATCAGCACCGGCCTCGGCACAGGCAATCATAGAGGCGACACCGGTTCCGGCGGAGTCGTGAGTGTGAACGTGGATAGGGAGATCGGGGTAACGCTCGCGAATGGAACCGACCAGCAAACGGGCAGCCTGGGGCTTGAGCACACCAGCCATATCCTTGATTCCAAGAACGTGGGGACGCATCTTGACGATCTTGTCCACTAATCCCAGGTAGTACTCCAAGCTGTACTTCTTCTTGGGGTTCAGCATGTCACCGCTGTAGCACATGGTGGCCTCGACGACACCACCAGCTTCGTGGACGGCCTTGATACCGACCTCGAGCTGGTCAAGATCGTTCAGGGCATCGAAGACACGGAAGATATCGACACCGTACTTCTTGGCCTGCTTACAGAAGTGGTAGATGGCGTTATCGGGAAGGGAAGAGTAAGCAACGCCGTTGGCGCCACGCAACAGCATCTGGAAGGGAATGTTGGGGACGGCCTTGCGCATCTTGCGCAGTCTGTCCCAAGGATCCTCGTAGAGGAAGCGCATAGCCACATCGAAGGTGGCTCCACCCCAGCACTCGAGGGAGTAAGCGTTGCTCAATGCGTGGCTGGTCTCAGTGGCGATGTTGAGCATATCAATTGTTCGCACACGGGTGGCAAGCAACGACTGGTGGGCATCACGCCAGGTGGTGTCCATGATCAAGCAGCCCTTGTTGGCGCGCACAGCGCGAGCGAAGCCCTCGGGGCCGTCGCGGTCCAGGATCTGCTTCCAGCCCTTGGTGCAAGGCGCGGAGAGGTCAATGGGCTTGCCCGCAGCATCATTGAGAACTGGCCGAATGATATCGCCCTTGAACTTGGGCTCACCGATCTGGCCCTTGATGCTGCTGCCGTTGACAGCAACGTCACCCAGGTAAGCGAGCAGCTTCTGGGCACGGTTCTGGCTGCCGACGAGGGCAAAGAGCTCGGGGGTATCATCAATGAATGTAGTCCAGCAAGTACCATCGATGAATACAGGGTGGCTCAGGAGCGAAGCAAGGAAAGGAATGTTGGTCTTGACACCGCGGATACGGAACTCAACCAGAGCACGCAGCATCTTGCGGCGGACGATCTCGTAGGTCGAGCCACGGCAAGTGCACTTGACCAGCATAGAGTCGTAGTGAGGAGAGATGATGGCACCAGCAAAGCCGTTACCACCGTCCAGACGGATTCCATTGCCACCAGCAGAGCGGTAGACCTCAATCTTACCAGTGTCGGGGGAGAAGCCCTTGGCGGGGTCCTCGGTAGTGATACGGCACTGAATGGCGAACCCGCGAGTAGAGATGCGGTCCTGGGTAAGGCCAAGTTGTTCAAGGGTTGCACCAGCAGCGATCTGGATCTGAGCGGCCACGATATCGATACCGGTGATTTCCTCGGTAATAGTGTGCTCGACTTGAATTCTGGGGTTGATCTCAATGAAGTAGTGCTCATTGCCGCAGACAAGGAACTCAGCGGTACCAGCGTTGCGGTACCGAACTGACTTGGCCAGCTTCACGGCATCGGACAAGATCTTATCACGAACATCGGTGGGAAGGTCCTTGGCAGGAGCAATCTCAACGACCTTCTGGTGGCGACGCTGGACGGAGCAATCACGCTCGAAGAGGTGGACAACATTGCCCTGGTTATCACCGAGAAGCTGAACCTCGATGTGCTTGGGCTGGTCAAGGAAACGCTCGACGAAGACGGTACCGTTACCGAAGGCGGTACGAGCCTCGGAAGTAGCACGCTCGAAAGAGTCACGCAGCTCGGACTGAGCACGGACAACA
Organism: Penicillium fimorum; assembly: GCA_028828255.1. NCBI lineage: Eukaryota > Fungi > Ascomycota > Eurotiomycetes > Eurotiales > Aspergillaceae > Penicillium > Penicillium fimorum. Next base: position 3,676,685 of record JAPWDS010000003.1, on the reverse strand, counting down.
CGCATACCACGACCACCGCCACCAAAGGCAGCCTTAATAATGATGGGGAAACCAAATTCATCAGTGAAAGACTTGACCTCTTCAAAACGCTCTACGGGGCCCGGGGTTCCGGGGACAACGGGGACGTTGCACTTGATAGCAGCGCGGCGAGCTGAAACCTTGTCACCAAGGGCATCGATGGTGTCAGCGGTAGGACCCACGAACACAATGCCAGCCTTCTCGACGTTCCGAGCGAACTCGGCGTTCTCTGACAGGAAACCATAGCCGGGGTGGATCAGGTGGACACCGTGCTCCTGGGCGATCCTGATGATCTCATCACCGGCCAGATAAGCACCCACGGGGGTATATTGGCCCCGGTGGCCGATCATGTAGGCCTCATCAGCCTTTTGGCGATGCATTGATAGACGATCTTCGTGTGAGAAGACTGCGACCGTCTGAAGGGACAGTTCGTGTGCGGTACGGAAGATACGGATGGGGATTTCACCACGGTTGGCGACTAGAATCTTTTGGAAGTGCATGATGGTCGAGTTGGCCCGCAGACGGCGGTGGACTGAGTCCTGGTGATGCTCATTGTGATCCTCGATGAAGTCAGACTCATCAACGGCCTGCTCCGGCTGGCGGTGCGAAACAGCAGCCATGGTGTAGATGTATGAAATGGAGAAGGTTAACGGATTTATTTACTAGTGAGGATTGGATTAGTTGGAATTCCGTTGGGAGAAGTTCCCGAGGTCCAGCTCTGGGAAAGCACAGGCGGTGACTCACTATAACCTGAGCTTTGGGGGAGCTATCTCCAAATTCAGGCCGGTTTCGGCGGATCACTGCGCAATCGCTTGCACTGTTCTTCGGTATAAACAACAGAAGGTATATAATAGAGAGATTGAATAGAATTGAATAGAATTGAATTGTTAAGGGAAGAGATAGAAGGAGGGAAGAAAAAAAAAAAAGTAGATTTATGAAGGGGGGGGGGAGGGGTTAGATAAAGAGGGGAATCACAAGCGTGATCTACAATGTCACAGATACTTTCCGGGGCGAGAGAATTGACCCCAGGAATGAGGTAACAGGTACTTACAGGTTCACCGGTACACCGGAGATGCCCAGAAATTCAAGAATGATCAAATCGAATAGAATAATAATAGAATAATAGAATTCAGTTATTTGAATTATTACATTTATTATGAGATTTACCCTAAAATACCATTTGTGGCGGGGCTTTACCCTGTACCTCATGCCATCATCCTCCCCATACATACTACCCCTAGCTAATATGGATATATCCGTATTATTCCCACTATACCCCGGACGAGAACGCCTCGTCTCGGACGATAACTCCCAATGACCTCGCACGAGAACAATCGGGTGGTTTAGGCAATCGGTTCCGTTGATCTACCTCGGGCCATCGGGCCAAACGTGGACATCCAACAACAATATAGCCTTTATTCGTAACTACACGGATATTCGCGGGAAGCTAGGAGGGAAAAGTCCGGGGGAGACTCGGAGAACTCTCGACACATGTGCAGCTCAAGAAGTGGGTCAGGCTTCGACAAGAGTCCAGCTCTCTCTCTCTCTCTCCCTCCAGTTCGGGGAAGATGTAACCGAGCCCGATATCGACATAATTCACTACCTACTACGGAGTTACGAAGTAGGCAAGGTTCAATTTGACTCATCCAATTATCTAAATATTCCAAGAGAAAATCTTCGGTCATGCGTCCATAATTGAAAGGAGCCGATAATCGCAATCCATGACGCTATTTGATTTGTACCGTCCCCACTATCAAATTCCCCCTCCCGGAATTCAATCTCACAACATATCCCTCCCTTGGCACCCCGGGGGATCTCCCGTTTGTATGACAGGTACTACCAATCTCCAAGAGAGCTATTCGTAGAACCTCATGCCAAGAGACATTCCGATTGAGATTCCCCAAGGTGCCAAGTTGCTCTATAAGCATCCATCAGCCCGAGAATGCAACCTGATAGCACGGGGTATCTTATTGGGAAAATTGCACCCTCTCTGATAAGCTCCCGCTTTAGCAAAGGAACTTTCCAAGGTTCCCAAGATTGCCCGTGCATCACCGCTCGAAGCGCTTATCTACCAACCTTGGAAGCTTCCCCAGGGTCCTTTGGTCACACGCCTACACTCAACATCCCCGACGGAAGAATACACTTCTTTCCACCAGTAACCCTTGCTGACTGCATGATTCCTCCACGGGGCTCAACTCTCTGGGAGAATTGAGCGTATCCCTCTAGCCGGGCCGAGAGAGAAATCAGCAGCTCATCGGAACTATGAAACCCCCTATGTTGTACATTGTATACTTCAGTAATTCCGCAGGTAGCACTAGAGCTAAAGAAAAGAAAAGGAACGTGATGCTTCGAGCCGAGATGTAGAGTGGAGAAATGCAGTATCTCACACCCTACTACCTAAGACATCCAATGTCAGCCTGCCGTCGCACCCCATGGGCAAAGCTGCAAGCTGATAAGGTGATCTGCACTCACCTTGAATCCCAGGACCAAATGCATAGTTACAGATGATTTACCTTGGCATCTTGGCGATACTGCTTTCTTCACCGAAGACCCTTACGTTCGAATGGATCCTAGGCGGGCCCTTGGCAGTCTTGGACTGCAAGAAAAACATGGAATTTACTGAGGTTACTGCGGCGAGGATTGGGAAAAAAAAACAAAAAAACAAAACCAAAAGTAGGGGAATTGCAATGCTATTACTGAATATCGGGCCATGGCCTAGACTGTTAAAAGCATAAAAAGAAAACGCAAGCTTATCAAATACATGCGGGAAAAAAAATTATCAGAAAGCAAGATTAAATGGGTCATGAGCTTCTCCTGCGGCACACTCTTGGCGTAACCATCCCTCCATATGAAAGTCGTTCCTTTTGCAACCTCAATCACTTCCGCTGTATGTTACAAATGCAAGAGAAACGAAGAATCAAAAGCAAAACCAGTGCACGATTCTAGAATCCACGATACCCAGTTGCCTGGGGAGTGAGACCGGCGCCGTTGGACTGAGGGCCCTGAGTCAGCATGAGCCGCGAGCCCTGCAAAATGGGAGTATTGTCCTCCTCTGTGCGGGTTGTCTTCTCGCGGTTCTTGCGCTCCTCGTTGTCCTTCTTGAGCATCTCGATCGACCGGGTCTGCTCGCAGAGGAAGTTGATCATGAAGGGCATAGTGAAATCGTGAAGACCCTTGCGCCATGAGATCTCCATGATGACATCGGGGCGGATGAGGTCATAGCAGGCATAAAGCATGCCAACGTAGCACTCGCGGCTACCAATATCGACGAACTGATTACAATTAGTAAAGTCTCAAGCAATGACAGAGAGAGCGCGAACTTACGTAGCGGAGAAGATCCTCCACAACCTCGGGCTTGGCGGAGATAGCGGCAGTCTCAATAGCATCCTTGTAGAGCTTGTCCTGCTTGGAAAGCGCGATCGACTTTTCCCAGCGCTTGTTGTTGCGGTAAATGTTGGCCGCAATCTGGCGGAAGAAAATGAGGTCGTGCTTCTCAAGACGCTGGGCGAGAGCGACAGCGTCGAAGTTGTCATTCTGGTCAACAGAGTCCTTGAGCAGCTTGTGATCCTCCTCCTCGATCAGAATCTCGTTAATAGCGTCGTTGACAGCCCGCTTGTTCTGAGATTGAACATTGAGCAGGAAAGGCTTGATAAGGGGGATGTTGTCGGAGGTCTGGAAGATACGAACGACGCGGTTGACATCGATACGAGCGGTCAGAGCCTGAAGCAGGTCAGTGAGCAGAAGGGGTTGCTCCTGAAGGTAGAAGTTCAGCGCCCGGTAGTAGATCTCCAAGTTGGCAACCTTGATGATGATATCCTTGAACGAGTGGTGCTCCCAGGCATCGGCTGCACGCTCCATCATGGCGAGAGCGGCGTTATCCCACTCATCGTAGTGGCAGTACAGGAACACCAGCTCCGGCCAGAGATTGGCTTCCTCGCAGGCCCGGATCATCTTGGGGATGTTGATGCGGGACCAGAAGAGCTTCAGGTGCTCCATGACACGGTCTGGGTGGTACTTCGACAGAGCAATGCCAAGCTCTGTGAACATGCCCATGTGAGCCCGCTCAAGACCAAGGCCTGCCTCCAAGACAGCAATCAGTTCATCGAAGTAACCATTGCGCTCGTATTGGCGAACAAGGCTCTGCAGCTCTTCGGCGTGAACAATGAGATTGAGACCGCAAATTTGGGCAAGGCGGAATTCCTTCTTCTCAACACAGGCCTCGTTGACCTGCTTCCAGACCTTGACGCTATTAGCCTTACGGGCACACTCCACTGCAGCTTGGTAATCCTCCAGATGGACCAAGGTAGTCGCCAACTTGGCCCAGTTAGAAATGTTCGTGAAGAAGATCTTGGCAGCATGGTGGAAGCCTTCAGCATAAGCCTTGTCACCAGACGCTTCAATATCCGCAACATTGGTAGTGCGAAGGAAGTCCTCGAGCTCAGCAAGCTGGTCCAGGCGGGCAAAGCAGAAAGCAAGGGCAGTATCAATAGCCGGTTCACGCAGCGTCTTGCGGGCCATGCGAAGGAACTTGACGAGATCCTCATCCTTGCCCGCATGAGTTGCAATCTCAATCACCTCATGGTAGTTGGATGGGTCCTCGGCACGGATGTAGGACTCAATCGAGTCAGTCACACGAAGACCATCGAGTTGGGCCTTGGCAACCTTGCTCCAAACCTCAGGCAGCTCGACACGCTCAGCGAACTCTTGAGCTCGGTCGATGCTGACAATGTTCTCCACAAGGACGTTGACGGCGGCCAAGTTGTTGTTAACCTTCTTGTAGATTTCAAAGGCCTCCTCGTAGAGACCAACGCTGATACACATCTCAGCAATTTCATCGGCAGAGAACTCATTGAGCTGGTGAATGTAGTCCATCAGGCGACTCTTGTCAGCCTTGGCAGCAGTCAACATCAAAAGGTTCTGCAAGCTGGTGTTATCACTGAAAGGAGAGGGCTCCAGAATGATTTTCTCGAGCAGCTCAATCAGCTCGCCGGGCAGATCGGCCTCAAGGAACGACTTGACAGCGACAGACACCTTCTCGGGTTCGGTAGATTCGGGAACTGCGGTTGCGATGACCTGGTCAACAAGGGAACGCCGGCCCTCATTGTTCTCGCTGAGGACAAAGCTCCAGATCTCGGGGTCGGCACGCTCGACGAGGTAACGAGCTTGGGCACGGAACATGGAGTTCTCATTGGTGATGCTAATGAGCTCCAGGTCGTTCTGGCCCTTACTGTAGGCAATGTATGCCAGGTTGGGATCACGCTTCTCACAGTACTTTCCAACAGTGAGGGTGTCATATTGGTCGTTCTCCTTGAGGAACTTCTCTGGGTCGTTGTTGCTGTCGATGTAGATCTTCGCAAGAGCGTTGTAGACAGCCTGCTGCTGGTTGCCAGTGGCAAGAGTGGCCTCAAGGAAAGGCAGGAGCAGCTTGAGACGGTTTCGACTCTCGACCTCAGAAACGAGCTCGTCGATGGGGATCACAGATGGGTCGACAGTCGAGAGCAGGTTCTTGATGATGCTTTCCTCACAGTCAACATCGAGCAAACCGCCAACAACAGCAGGGGCGCGACCAGGGTTGACGCGCTGGACATAGACCTCGATCGACTTGAACTGCTGGTTCTGGTAAAGGTACAAGACCAGATCGTGGATAAAGTTGAAACGATCGCAAACGATGATCAAGGGGAGCTGCTCTGTCAGGTGGGCCTCCTTCAGGAAGTTCTTCACCTTCTCAGGGTTGTAGTAGTTGCTCTCACGACAAATACGCTCAACCTCAGTGACCTGGTTCATGGCGGTGGCAGCCTCAATGTACTTGAAGTGCACTTCGGGGTCCTCGCTGAGGTTGACGATGCTTCCCAGGTAGTAGTAAAGACCCTCGGCAGTGCGGTATTTTTCCAGAAGATCGATCAGACGGTTAGCACCAAGAAGGTCGGAGAACTTAGTGGCAATCTGGACCACAGATTGCAGGTTCTGGCGAATGTTCGACTCCAACATGGTGTCCAGGCAGTCGAGAGTTTGCTCCACAGACAGACGACCGAAGTAGCTCATCAGCCACTCGGGGCTCAGCTTGTCGGTGCGAACAATGTTGCGCTTGATTACAGCGGGATCATCCGAGTTTTCGAGAGCACGCTGAATAAGGCCGGCATTCTCGCAAAGCTGGGCGATACGAGGACGGTCAAAGTGTGTGAATATTTCGTTACCGAGGATGGCGTCTGCGACCTGGGGGGCGTTGACGAGGTTCATCTCCAGTAGACGAGTTTGTAGATGGCCGTGCTCGGGCTTGTTGTCCTTAAGAGCGTCCAGGAGGAAGGAAGTGGCCTGCTGGATCATGTTCTGTGAGAGGAACACATCAACAACGCGATCAAGGTCAACCAATGCACCACTTTCTTCATTTGCGAGCTGAGTAGCAAACTCAGCACCCTTCTCGGGGTTAACGCGAACAATGTGCTGGAGCAGCTGGGTATAGTCCGGCTGGTATCCAACTTGCTTGGAGTATGCAAGAATCTTGTCGAATTGACCAGTCTCCGCGAAGCCAGCCACAACCTTGTTAGGAACATTAGCTTGGAGATAAACGGTCAGGGCAAGTGACATGTCGTATGGCCGGATGATATCACCAAGCTCCTCCGAGCTCTCTAGCTTCTTCTCCTGCATCCACTTTTCAAGCAAATGCTTGCGGTTCTGCTGCAAGACGGGTCGGACAAGCTCAACACTTTCGTACTTGTTGAGCGAACCCTTGTCTAGGAGCATACCAAAGTACTGCAAGATCACCGACATCTGACCGGTTTGGGGAGCGCTCTTGAAACGATTGATGGTGTCCAGGGTGCGGAGGAAACCCCGGGGGGAGTTGGCGGCAATCTTGGCGGCTTCGGCGTAATCCTGCGAGGCCATGAGAGAGTCAAACTGCTGCTGGTACAGGTGGTCCGCGCCTGGAAGGCCGGCCTTCGAGGCAAGTTTGATAGCAAGACCGGACATGGCAGGGTTCTCCATGAGGTACTGGATAATATTGTTTTCGTCGACACTGACGGCCAAAACTTGACCCTTGCGGTTCACACCGACAAGACCGGCTCCCTCGGAATCCGGAGTGGTGGTGAAGATCGTCTCGCTAGAGATGCGGTTCATGAAGATACAAGTGCCAGTCTCGAGATCATAAAGGTGGATGAAGCCGTATTTCGTAACGAGGTAGACCACGTCGTATTTGCTGGACACCTGCATTGCGACGGGGAAATCATTGACCGCCTCTTGTGGGAAGTACACCTCGACGGCCTTCTTCTGGAAGCGAGGGTTGGGCTCTTGGTGGTCGATTTCGGCGATTTGCAGCTTGGCGCCCGTTTGGGTACGGACGGCGAAGGTAAAGAGGCTGTGGGGTAAGGGGGAGCCCTCGACGGTAATGTTGGCGAAAGAGGCAGCATGACCTTCGATAAATTGAGAGATCCCGCGCTCCTTTGAGTAAAGCTGCATCGATCCCACGACCCGGCCCTGCTGCTGGCTAATGCCAACCACGACCATCCACTTCTCCTCGGCGTTGACACGGTAGTTGATAATTTGGCATCCCTAAATAGCATCCACAGATTAGCATACTTGGCTTTTATTGTTGTATCCACGTCGCAAAGAACATACTGCAAGGTTGGGAAGTCGGTCGAACACCTTGACGGGGTTCTGTTGTGTGGCGTCATAGACATCCCAGTGGTAGACCGCTGTGTCGGTGACCAGACCCAGGGACCTTTCGCTGAACCACTTCCAGTAGACAATATCTTCATTCATATTCGCCGACTTCAACTTTTGCCGCGCCCCAAGGTCAAAGATCTGAATGGTGCGACCCTGAGCTTTCAAGGCGATGATGTTCTTGTTCCAATGCATGATCGCACTGTCGGCGTTGATCGGGCGTCGTAGAACTTCATTGTTGTTCTTGAGGTCGATAATGATGACCTCTGGTTTGCCATCATCATCCGGCTTTTGACGAACACAGACATAGTGATCAGATTCTAGTGTCTAAACGGACGATTATTGTTAGCCATGCCTTGTGTCCATGTTTTGAGGGGTAATCGCAAGGCGACAGTAAATAACTTACACATGAAGTGAAGCCAATTGATGCCGGCTATAAACATAAAACGTCAGTAAAAGTCCAAATATATCCAGAAAGATCGCGCTACACGGCCGGTGCATCCGTCTCGAAGCTCGAGCTAGCCACGAAGCATCGCCGCGGTAATCATGGTTGGATGTACATACCGCAATGCCGACAGAGGTCAACTGTAGAATTCATACGCAGGTTAGTTTCAAAGCTTCAATGGTCATGAGATAAAGATGAGGGGCAGCCACGTACATTGACCAGCTCTGTGAACTTGATGGGGAGAGGTGCCATATTTACGTAGGCCGCAGTACGACCTAGTCCGCCGAATGAAACGCCACGCAAAGAAGGCAGAAGAATTGAAGTATGATGAAAAAGGGTGATGAAGTGCGAATGTCACGAGGGAGAAAAAAAGAAAAGAAGAGGAAGTATGAATAGAGGAGGGGGGGTAGAGATCTGGTAGATGCGGAAGTGACCTCAGGAGGCCGCTGCTGTCGTTGCTGAGGTGTCGCTTATGGGTGATCACGTGACACGGGGCTTACCAGTTTGTCCCTTTCAGATGCGTTTTTAGGTAGAAAAGATAAAGAGAGAGCAAGGTGAAAGGTAGAAAGCAAACTTGCTAATATCTTGTCAGATTAACCTGAGGGAGCCCTGGAGAAGTGTTGTCAACTCAAGTTCATATACCTCTGTTACCTATGTTGGAGGTATAACTGACCGCCCTCACCATGCCCCAATGTTTACTAGGTACTGTCAAATACCAAGTCCCAATACTTGTCTGGATACAGGATAGTTTACCCGGAATATCCACGGACCGAGGGTCCAGAAAACATACACAAAAGTGCATAACTAACTATAATATCTAGGTAGGCTTAGCTTTATTCTGGCAGAAAATGAAAGTAGTATATTGTACCTGAATTAATATGATAGCAGTAGACGGCCACATAGAACATATGCGGTCTAGTGATGTCGTTTTAGTGGTCTTTTTAATGGTCTCAGATATCCTATTTATAATATAGATGGATGTCTTTTAAGATTCTCTCCCATATCAGTTTTATAGATAGAGGGTAAAAAAAGGCGGAAATAAAACCACTTAACCTGTAATACCAATTAAGCTATTCATTCCCTCTATACAAATCTGTATATTTCTTCAATTTTGGGTGGGTTAGAAGATTTTAGACCGGACAAATCTACACATCTCTAAGGCAATAATTTAATCAAACCTGAGAATTTATATACGGGAATATATATGTAGCTTCAATTGCATTTACAAAACACGGTATAGGCGGTGCTAAAGACGGTCTAAAAGGGAGTCTAGAGCTAAGCCTAATTAGGAGTATATACCATAAAATTCAGGCATGCCACTTTTGGCCGCTCCGCCCCTTCGCAATCAAGTTTTATAGTAACTACTGAATTTTACCATACATTTTCATACAGTCAGATTTCTGCCAGATACACCTGTGGACGTACGTGGCTCCTACTACTCATCCTGGTTAGGTTCTCTAGTATTCATTTGTTTCTGTGCTTTGGGAATTGAATACCACTGTGCTGAAGATATATATCACTTTATTTTGTGGGAAACCCGATTTTTCCAAATACAAGCTAACTACTGATGGCTGCATGAGAAGATAAGCCCTCCGTGAACCCTGAAAAGCAAGGGATATGCACGTGTTGCAATTAGCCTCTACCTAACGCCAAGAGTTCCGAACTCAGGGGATTGGGGAATTGGGAATTGGCCCCTTAATCAGCTCCACCCTGGCAGACCCTGCCCTCCATCTGTGCGCTTCGGCTCTTCAGACGTCATCAGGTGAGCAGGTCCCTTCAGCATTCAATATAAAGTTATTGAACTGCCCCTCCCAGACAGTCTACAGACAATCTAGGGCACCTCCAAGACAATATAGCCGACTGCTAACAGCCCACTAGACCCCCCAAGGAATTTCTTCCGACGGTCTAAGCCGTAAATTCACATTAAATACCGAACCGGAGCCACTGGAATGCATATCGGCCCATTTTTCACTCAGATTCTCGGCGTAAAGGATCAATGACCACGCGCACAGCGCCATCCGGTCTGTGGGCGCTTGTCTATCTCGGTCAAGCCAAGCCCGAAAGGATCCCTAGGCTAGGCTCTCCCCACGCCAAGCCAGTCTTAAAGTGCGTGGTGCGGGATGTTGCTTCTACGCTGTCCTCGCATTGGCGGCACGGTACTCCCAAGCCCTTGGCATCTGCTTGGCCCATCAGCGGACTGGTATTTTACCCTGTCCGAAACTCGGGGGATCCTGGGGTGCAGAGGGATTTATTGTTCGCATAACGAGAAAAATGCGGGATGGAGATGCGGGGGTATATCGCTGTATGTGGCTATAAAATGGTGAGCGCCGACATGAAAACTTGAAAGAACTACTCCAAACATTCCCCGGAAGAATCTCACAGAGCCTGCTATCAAATTTTCTGGGCCGCTGTGTACAAAGTGGTCTGATTATTCTGTTAGTTAGCCTCCCTTGGCTACTTCTGGTATCTTCCTACATTTTTCTTCTTCATATTTCTTTTCAAGTTATTCTACTCCCTCTCTTGATAGATAAGCCATAATGGCGTCTCCCAATGAAAGGGCAGATCCGATTCCGGATGGTATGTTCGCCACGGCACGTCAGTCAATTGGTGATCTCTTCATCTGGAAGCAGCGTGTCGAGGTGACCAATGAACACGGAGAGACATACGCAGAATGGCAAGACCCAGAGCCTATCCAGAACCCTTTCGGTCTGATGGCACAGCTTTCAGCTCGAGACTGGGTGTTCTTCCTAGTGGGACTCATTGCCTGGACTGCTGATGCATTTGATTTCCATGCCCTGTCCATCCAAACAGTCAAGCTGGCAGAGTACTACGACAGATCCAAAACAGATATTTCGACTGCCATTACTCTGACTCTGCTGCTAAGGAGTGTAGGAGCTGCATTCTTTGGACTCGCTGGTGATAAATATGGTCGTAAATGGCCCATGGTGCTCAATATGATCATTCTGGGAATCTTGCAAATTGCCACCATTTACAGTCAGACTTTCCAGCAGTTCTTGGCTGTGCGAAGTCTCTTTGGTCTTTTTATGGGTGGCGTTTATGGAAATGCTATTTCCATGGCTTTGGAACATTGCCCGTGAGTATCATCTTCCAGGGTTGAGTAGCATTCGTTAATCATCTTGGAAAACAGTACCAACGCGAGAGGTCTTATGTCTGGAATCCTTCAACAAGGATACTCACTTGGATATGTGTTTGCGGCATGTGCCAACCTTGGTGTTGGCGGTGCAACAGATAGTTGGAAGACCGTATTCTGGATTGCAGGTGAGTCTACTATCCTCATCTAATAGTTTGTCTACCACTAACAATTTGTCTTGTGCAGCCGGTATCTCAATTGCAGTTGGTTTCGTTCGCATCTGCTTCCCTGAGTCGCAGTCCTTTATCGAAGCCAAGAAATCTGGCAAGCGAACAATGACCGCAGGCGAGTTTGGGCGCGAAACAATAAGCATGTTGGGCAAGGAGTGGCGCATGTGCATCTACTGTGTCATTCTCATGACCTGGGTATGTTGTGACCGATATTTTGGTTCCTATTCAAGACTTATCTAATCTGTCCGTCAATAGTTCAATTTCTATTCTCACACATCCCAAGACTCATACACCACATTCATGCGCACTGCAAAGGAGCTTGATAATGATAGCGCCTCGCGAGCTTCTATTCTGATGAAGACAGGAGCCTGTGTAGGCGGAACCATCATCGGCTACCTATCCCAGTTCTTCGGTCGTCGCCGAGCAATCGTCGTGGCCGCCCTTTTATCTGGAGTCCTCATCCCGGCATGGATCCTCCCAGAAGGCGAGCGGTCCCTGAGCGTGACAGGATTCTTCATGCAATTCTTCGTTCAAGGAGCATGGGGTGTTATCCCCGTTCATCTGAACGAGCTATCACCCCCGGCGTTCCGCTCTTCTTTCACGGGCCTGACATACCAGATTGGAAATATGATTTCCTCGCCATCTTCGCAAATTGTGAACGCAATCTCTGAATCCACATTCATCACTAGTGCAGCTGGTCATCGTGTTGAGGCCTATGGGCCTGTAATGGGGGTTGCCACTGCCATTATTGCTCTTGGTATCATGTTCACTACTGCTGTTGGTCCTGAGAAACGTGGTCGGCGGTTCGAAACTGTCGTGGCTGGAGTTGATGAAGCTGCCAATGCCAAAACTATGGATTTGGAAACAGGTGATCATAAGCCAAGTGGTGAGACCATTGAGATGGCGGATCAGAAAAATTAACTTGGTCCTGGTGGTGGTTGATTTCGGAATCGGAGAGCATTTTTGGTCATTTTGTCGCTATACCAGATGCAATATCGAGGCTGATACTCCGTAATTAATTCTCTATTTCATCTAGGTACTTTACTTATGAGTTACGTCAAGGACGACAGAAGAACAACGAGAAAATGAAATGAACACTTAATATATATAATCTCTCTCTTTTGGGGAATTCTTCGCCCAATCTCAGACGAAGCGCATTCTATTCCTTATTAATTTACTGAGCTCTCGAGATAAATGCTTTTTTCTATATCTCTATATAGACAAGAATAACTGGTCGCTTATGCGGCCTTGTTAACCCTTTTTTAGATGTTTATTAAGATTTCTTCTCGATATCCCGTCGGGTATACGGAATAACTTTATTTTAGATGTTAAGGATGGATACAAGAGTAGACGTCAGCGTATGCGGCCTTGTGGTGTCTCTCTAGTTAGTAGTCTTTTTAGTAGACTCGGATATTCTGTTTACAATATATATAGATGCCTCTCAAGTTCTCCCCGGTAGACAGCGAAATAAGGCGGAAACAAAAGTATACTTTGTGCAAGTGACTTTTCTAAGTATAACCTGAAGATAACTTCTATAATAATTAATGATAATGATTATGATATCACAATCCGAGCCAAAAATTTAGAGCTGTGCAAAACGACTTTTTCCATGTCTAACCCGGCATTGGTTGGGTATCAACGTAGTCCAGACGTCTCAAAATGTCATGTCGTTTCAAATGGTAAGTACTCACCTATAATCCTCTATGATGGATAGGGCAGAGTCCGTTGTAGCACTCTCCAGTGTAGAAGGGCTCAAGTCTTCTTGGTTGCATGTCTCGGAGGTTACACCATTATAGCTCAATTTTGGGCTGAGCGTGGGCGATTCTAGACTGCGAAGCTGGTATCCCATGGGCCGCATAATATGAAAGTGCATAGTCGTGGGCAGTTCCGAAGCAGGCATTGTCGTCAGTTTAAGAATAGTCACTCTACAAGCTACGACCGGTTTACATCTATGCCAGGCAAATTACACTTACAAGGATAGGATAAGGACAGACAAGATAGGCCATAACAAGGTACCCAACCCATCACGAGAATATTCTCGCTGGAAAGGGACCGACTCTTTGACGAAGCCCATGAGGCATTCTCAAGCGAGTCTTGGCTAGACCCTAGGTCGAAACCCAGTGTCCGCCATCCTTTTCAACAATGGTTATGCGGAAAACATCACCTCTCGTGAAGCCTCATTGTGAAAAGGGAAAAGCAGCAGTAAAAGGGTAATAATCAATTCATGTCTCTCCCACGCCTATCCTGGTTGCCGGAGTACAAAATCAAGACCATGTTGGAGATCAAAGGGGCCCGCCGACTGGCAGTGGGGTGCCCGTCCACAAATTTTGTTTCCTCGAGTACTCGGGATAATTTTTTGGTTCTTGTCGAGTACCTCGTACTTCACAGGCCATACCCAGCCATTATGTCATTTTTAGACTTAACGGATAATTCCATCGTACTTGGTCTTGTACCACTTCATGGTCTCAGTGGTGGTGATGCGGTGGTTGACACCGATCTTGGACTGGCAGCGGCGACGCTTGGCAACACGGGCACCGGGGCGGTCCCTAAAGGTTATTTGTTAATATCCGGGGTGAATTTCCACAAAATATAGTGTCCAGTGGGAACTCACATGCAGACGAAGAAGTCCATGCCGTAGATACCAATGCCGGGATCGTACTTGATACCGAGATCGATGTGCTCGCTGATACCGAATCCGAAGTTACCGGTCTCAGAGAAGTTGCGCTTGCGGAGCTCGTACTCCTTGACCTTGAGGCCACGCTCGAGGATCTCCTCGGCCTTGGCGCCACGGATGGTGACGTGGACGGAGATCTTTTCGTTACGGCGGATACCGAAGGTACGGACGGTGTAACGGGCCTTGCTGTAGACGGGGGTCTGACCGGACAGCTGCTCGAGAACCTTGGCGGCACGAGTGAGTCTATCACCGGACTCTCCGACGGAGATGTTCAGGACCAACTTCGACAGGCGAAGGGATCGGCAGGGGTTCTCGGCCTTAGCAACTTGGGCAGACTGCATCGTGTTAGTCTCAGCTTGTGAAATGTGTATCTAGTCAAAGAATAGATATTTTGAGGGAAATTGAAGATTGGTGCGCGCAAGACGGAGATCTCCAGGTTATGGCCCAGATTAATTGGGATGAAAGAAAACAATGCAGTCGATCGGGGATGTGTAGTTTGGATTGTAGGAAGCTAAACATACCATGACGGCGGTTGGGCGTGAAGTGGTTGTCGACTGGGGAGACAAGAGTGATCGCGGAAAAAGAGAAAGTGTGGACTGTGGGATCATACACGTGACTTGAAAGCCCTGATCGTTGTTTAGATAATATGTCTAATTCAAGCGCTTAGTCATTTGTATTTTTGGCCGCAGTTATATGCCTTAGGCAGAACAATTAGGAACCTGTGGCTGACTCAGATATTAAGTAAGCCAATATCAAGAACTGGCAGCACCTGACAAGCTTGAGCTTCGCATCTTTGATAGGATCTCGCACCTTTACTTCGTCCCCAGCAGTAGAAAGACTTTCTCTATCTACTGATCTCTATTTTTTGATATCTCAAGTCGCATCCGTGCGCGCTCTCTAGCCAACATGGCTTCCCACAAGATGGTGAGTTTCTCGTCCCCATTTGCACCCCCGAAACCCGTGCGGTCAATGGCTGTCGCTAACTCCTTTCATTTAGCAAAACCTTGTGAGTTCAGCTCAAATTGCTTCCAGACCTCGATTGGGGTATCTAACTTATTTTCTAGATTAACTACCGGATGCGCGTAACATTGAACGATGGACGTCAAATGACCGGTTCCATGCTTGCATTTGATAAGGTATTTCTCACTAATTCTGAGACTGAGCGCCCAACTGACCTTTCTACTTTCTAGCACATGAACCTAGTTCTTGCAGATACAGAAGAATTCCGTCGCATCAAGCGGAAATCCAAGCCCTCCGCCGGTCCCACAAACGCCCCGATGGTCGAAGCGGAAGAGAAGCGAAGCCTCGGCCTGACTATCGTGCGCGGTACTCAAGTCGTCTCTTGCTCTGTTGAAGGTCCTCCTCCTGCCGACCCCTCTGCCCGACTTGGCACCGCCGGACCCGGCGCAGCTGCCACTCTTGCCGCGGGCCCTGGTATCAGCAAGCCCGCTGGCCGCGGCCTGCCTATCGGACTCGGGGGCCCTGCAGCCGGTGTTGGTGGACCCCCACCCCCAGGCGGCTTTGGATTCCCCCCTGGCGGTTTCCCTGGCGCCCCTCCTCCAGGCTTCGCTGGACGTGGCGGCCCCCCCGGTGGACCTCGTAAGTACTCTCATTTGCCTAGATCGACTGGAGCTCAAACTGACTGATTCATTTCTAGCTGGTTTCGCACCTCCTCCTGGATTTGCTCCTCAGGGTGGCCCTCGTAAGTTTTCGCCCAATAATTTCCCAGTTTCGTCTCCTATACTGATATTCTCATAGCTGCCGGTTTCCAACCTCCTCCTGGCTTCCAGCCTCCCGGTCAGGGGCGCGGATACCCTCCCCCTGGATTTGGTGGCAGGTAATTAGAAATATGCACTGAGGATTTTTCTATGCTTTAAATTATTGGTGATCTGATTTCACCCCGAAAGGAACATGGGCGGCTCAGCGCAGAATAAGAACCATTGTCAACGCTCCCAGCGAAAGATAACGATACGCGGACGGGCTAAACTACCCCCAAATTCTACTAGGCAAGGCGTTGCGGCGCATGGATGGAGGTCGTGTCGAGGAACGGGACAAAAAAGACCAAAATCCTTTTGAATTACGCATTTAAGTCAAAAAAAATATGCTAGCTTTTACACGCGGCCTTTTCATTCAATATTTATCAATATCCCAATTATTTATGTCCGTTTCCTGTTAAATCATGTATGTTGTGTCTTCTATTGTATACTGCCTATGTCCCTCCTGCATCTCTGCCCCATATAAACTCCGTACTGGGCCTCCCTCCACTCTACCAGTGTGATGCATATAGGTCTATATTTAAAAGCCTTGCGCTCGTGTTTTATAACAGCTAGCTATTTTCTTCCTCTGTCGTCGTTTACACGTCAAATTATAACATGGCGGTGAATTGGGGGTAGTCAGTATAGAAGTTCATTCCTTTAATATATATTCGTATAGCTCATCTTAGATTGCGTCCCAAAACCACAAAATATGAAGACGACTGCCAAAAACCGCCGCCATATTATACATAGCCACTAATGACTAACGGATATTACCAATATAATAAGCCGATAATTGTTTTATAAAACATCGGTTCTAAGGCAGGTGATATAGTAAGGTGTAGTAAGACACTTCACGTGACACGGCCGACGCCGGTGAGTCGAGCGCTTCCGCATCCCCCAGATATCGACCTCACCTCCCTCGAACTCAATCCCGTCTAATAACTCCCAGCAACTTCACAATGGCTGCTGCTATCAAGGCAATCAACGCCAAGATCCGCTCCAACTCGGTGCTGGACTATGTTTGCTCAACCCGTACGTATCGACCCCAGTTTCCCGAGTGCTTCCCATCCCGAGATCGGCCAACGGCGAATGAGACCGAAGGAGAATAAGCATTGGAATCAAGGTCGAGGATGAGAGGAAGACGCTGTTTACCTTGGACTTGCACATCTGCAATGCATTAAAGCGCAAATGAACCGAACAGATTGCTGATAGTCAATGGCGCTTCTTAGACTTCTGGGGCCCCGTCTCCAACTTCGGTATCCCCATTGCCGCTGTGATGGACACACAGAAGGACGCTGAGATGTACGTTCTTATCCGATGAATGACGGGAGCTTTGGCTTTTGTCTTCTGCGTTTCTCTTGGCTGCAATAGTCTCAGAGCAACTGTACTGATAGCTATATCTTAACAGCATCTCTGGCCCTATGACCGGTGCCCTCATTGTCTACGCCGCCACCTTCATGCGCTACTCCCTCGCTATCACACCCAAGAACTACCTCCTCTTCGCATGCCACTTGACCAACTTCGGCGCCCAGACTACTCAGGGATTCCGTTACATGAACTACTGGAAGTACGTTTCGTCCCATGAGACCTTGTTTGGTCTTTGTATTTGTCTACAAGCTTCATATAATCGTGATTATTAACCTGATTCTACTTTACAGGTGGGGAGGCCGGGAAAAGCAGCTCGCCGAGCAGGCTGCTAAGGGCGGCGCGGCCGCTGAGGCCGGTGCCTAAGAATCGCCCTCGAGAGGAAATTGGTTGTGCTTTTTTTTTTCGGTTTTCATTGAGGCTAATAGGCATCTATCTCTTTTTGCAGAATTGCACCTCCATACACAGATGGTCTGCTAGTTTTCGCCTTGGGGCTAGACGAGTCTCGGACAATCATAAAGAGGAGGCATATAGAGGTAGACTTGCGGTTTTGAGGAAGACGCTTAGCCATCGGCGCTGGCTGCGATCTAGTGTCGGTTTGCTGATAGTCACTGTACATAGGCTCTATATTATTGCGCTCAAATCATATTCGTTGTTTTATGGGATGACCTAGATTTTGATTGTGACAACTTCGAGATTCGGTGATAGGCCGGGTCTGTTATTCCTGAGTTATCCCTGATCCGATTAACTTCGAAACAAAGCCCACCGAAGTATGATCGAGTATATAGTCTCCCAAACCAAAAAATATGTATACAGAAAGGGTAGTCCAACCCGCAAAACTCGCCCACTATATGACAATTTGACCGAGATTGTGAATGAACATCACAAGTATACCCTCCATCCATGTGTTGAAGCAGCATATGAAAACCCAATGATAGATATACCAGCCTAGGGTTGGAAGGAACGCAACGGGACCTAGCTCGTCAAGATCTACAGTAACCAAAAAAATAGAAGTTCTTCAATGAGAGTCGCAGTATCCTGGGCTCTGAGGAACATCAGGGCCCATCCAGCTCATGAGGGTCAGGTACGTCGTATAGACGCAGCATATGACGCCGAAGACAGCAAGAATTACGTCGGCAATCGCCTGGCGTTTGGAGCGAGCACAAGCGCGCAGGTGCAGGAGGGGCTATAGCGATATAATGAGTCAGTTATGCCGTTCTGTAATGATTAGGAGGGTATAGGTTAAGGACATACCGGGTATACGTAAATCAATGGGACACAAGCAAAGCTTCCGACTAGGGAAACGAACTTGTCTAGATCATTTGCACCACACCAGGCGATAAGGGCACAGACCATGACCAGGATGAAACGGAAGCCGTTCTTCTTCCACTTGATATACGGGTTGTACTTGCCACTGCGAGTGAAGAGCTCGTTCTCCATAATGCGGATAGCGGGGAAGAGCTGCAACGGAGTGCTCAGCAGGATGGCAAGCGAGTAGAGGAATTGGACCACGTTGACAAATTTATCATCCTGGGGAAGGTTAAGAAGGATGACGGTCTTGGTTGCCGATCCGTAAGCTGCGTAACTCAAGGCACCGGCAGACAGGAAGATAAAAGTGATCACAACCATCACACCGGCCAGAACACCAGGGAATCTGTTTGGATTCTTCATTGATTCTTGAATCGGGATGATGAGACCGATTCCTTCGTAGGTGAAGATGGCGGTACCGATGAACATAGACCAGGTGGCTGGGTTGAAAGAAATGACGTCTGCAATGCCGCCCTGGTCAACCAGAGTGCTGATATCGTAGTAGTAGATATAAAGTAGACCCAAAAGAATGAACGCATCAGCGATCAGGGCGGTAAACCCAAGTTTACTGATATCCCGAATCAAAGAGAGAGGCAGGAAGATGACTAGCTGCAACAAAACCATGTACTTGACGTCAATGAATGTCGCACACTTGCTCACAGCTAGCACGAATGCCTGTAAGTTTTGCGAGACGAAGACAATGTACGCCGCCACGAAGCCCATCTGACTCAGGACAATTGATCCGAGAATGATGCGTCGCATGTGCTTGCCGTATAGAATGCCACCGATGTCACCGAAGGAGCCTTCGATCTTCACGCGAGTATTGACCAAAAGAATAAAGGCATAATAGCTCAGAATGGAGACTCCCAGAAGCACCATGCTACTGAAGAGCATACCACCATTTAGGAAGGCTCGAGGCAGGAACAGAATACCAGTACCCACAAAGGATTTGAGCAGTAATAGTACTGCACCTGTTGTAGTTGTCGTCCCTGCCGGTGAGCGCTGCTTGTGCTTTCTCTTTTTCCGACCCGGTGTTTCAGGCTGCAATAGCGCTGCGTCTTCTCCAGATTCTCTGCCCTCCTCTGGCTCGTCCCAGGCATCGGATGAGAAGTACTCATCTGGCCCTAGTACCTCATCATCTTCCTCCAATTCTTCTCCGGCAAAGTGTCCATAGAGAGTCAAAAATTCCAAGAAGCTAGTAGTCGGCAGTTGAGGTACGCCATGTCCATGGGGCGTCCCTGTATTTGACCCGTGGGCACTTCCGCGGTGTGGACTTCCAGCTGCTCTTCGTAGATAATCTCTGCGGAACCCTCCCGGAATCCGAATTGTGTCAATGTCTTCTGTATCAGCCTCTGGCCTTGGCCGGCTGACGCTGAAACTCTTGCTGCGCAAGAACCGCCCTGCGGCTTCGGCCTCGGCATCCTCCGCCCAACGGTAAACCTGTCGTGTAATATCGCCTCCCTGAAGCTGTAGACTCGAGAAGTTATCCTCACCACCAAGGCTGGTCGCAATTTCCGACTGATTATCTGTGTGTTCCGTGACTAGATGCCGCTTGATAACTTCAGGGTCTTCGTACGGAGCCATGCCTGGGGAGTCGGATCCATTTTTGGTATCGAAAGAGCCATACTGAGAGGCCAACGGTCGGTTATCTAGAGTTGAATGCACTGCAGGGGATCCGTTGTGTCGTGACGGAGTTCCAAATCTCGGCGGCGAGCGACCAAGGCTTTCCTGGAGTTGGGATGCAATGATAGAATGACCAGGACCGGGTACTGAAGAAGTGTTGGCAATCGACCTGGAAAACTCTTGCTCGGTGGTGGTATTTGTGACAGGTCGGCTGGCAGGAACACCCTGTCGAGACGACAAGGATGTTCCCAATGAAGGGGATGGCACTGGGGATGCGAGGCGTGCTATGGAAGCCTGTCTGTTACCGAACTCAGGTGCGGGGGACCTCGAGCGCACCGAGGACGAGGCTATCGGCATAGACCGAGCTGGATTTAGGGATGAGCCCTCTCCATTATCCACCATTTTGAAGGTGGCCTCAGGGTGTCAAGTTAGCTCCTGACAGGATGCCGTATTTAGACTCGAGGAATGGGCATGGAAAGAAGGCTGGACGCTTGAAATGATAGTGTAAGTCAGCTTCTCGGGGAGAATATTGATATATTCGGGTGAAAAGCCCAAGATGTAACTGAGGAGGGTTTAAGACACTAAATAACGCCAAGCGGCAATGGCCGATCAGCTCCATGGACGGGGTGCAAACTGTTTGCATCCACCCAACAACGTCATCTATCGATACACAGCTTGTTTTTCTTTTTCTGTTCATAAGCGCTGTGTCTTTGCAGACTCAATGGTCTCGCCGGGACTATCGGCTTCTGCTATCTAAATTGTTTTGTCATTTGTGCCCTCATGTTCATATCATAAATTTTGGAACTGACATGGCGACCGAACGAGTCGGAGAATCTTCCGACTCCTTGTCTCGGCGACGCCCAACTTTCGCGACTCGAACTGCTCAAGAGGATGTCTCACGTCTCGACCCGGGGGACTCGGCCCCTGCTACCTCTGATGAACGTACTCGCTTGCTACCTTGGTCACCGACTCGATCGGCTCGTCAGTACGAGCCCGTGAATTCGGCAGAAAGCGAGGACCAACGCCATTCTTCACCCATACCTTACTTCCGGGGCCTTTCTCGGTGGTGGCATAACCGAGTGGACCACGACCAAGAACAAGAGACTAGTGGAGACACTACTTCAAAAAATGTGTACCTGTCTGCGGGTCCTCTCCGCGACTCCCGCGCCGATAAGAAGGACAAGAGTGGACATCGATCCCGATCAGTGGATGAGCCGAAGAAGCTTGGTACATTCTCCGGTGTTTTTGTTCCAACGACATTAAATGTCCTGAGCATTCTTATGTTCCTTCGTTTCGGATTCATCTTGGGACAAGCTGGTGTATTGGGCATATTAGGTGAGCATACCTCCCCACAAACTCAGGATCCCATGTCTGATACATGAAAGGCCTGCTACTTGTATCATACACAATCAACCTCGTGACAACGATGTCTCTGTCCGCAATTGCAACGAACGGGACGGTCCGAGGCGGCGGTGCCTACTACCTTATTTCTAGATCTCTGGGCCCCGAATTTGGTGGCTCCATCGGCATTGTATTCTATCTTGGCTATGTGTTCAACACTGGCATGAACGCTGTTGGTTTAGTGGACTGTTTTACTCAGAATTTTGGGACACAGTCTGGGGACTGGGCTAACTTCCTCGAGGAAGGCTTTTGGTGGCAGTACCTGTGGGGAACTATTATACTGGTATTTTGCACAGGAATTTGCCTGGCAGGAAGTTCCATATTCGCAAGGGCAAGTAATGGGCTTTTGGTCATATTACTCGTGGCAACATTTAGCATACCGCTCTCTGCAATTTTTATGAAGCCTTTCCCAATCCCTCGACAGGGCGTGGAGTTCACGGGCCTTCGTTTGAAAACGTTGATGGGCAATCTCAAACCTCATCTAACCAAGGGAGCAGCAGGAAGCCAAATAAATGGGCGAGAGAACTTCCAAGACCTCTTTGGTATCTTATTTCCTGCCACAGGAGGTATTTTTGCGTAAGTTGGCGACAACAGACTTTGAATCTCATTTCACTAATTGGCCTTCAGTGGAGCAAGTATGTCCGGTGACCTGAAGAACCCAAGCAAAGCTATTCCTAAAGGTACACTCTCAGGGTTAGCTTTGACCTTCGTCGCCTATGGGCTTGTCATCCTTGCGATGGCGGCTTCGGTGACCCGGGAGTCTTTTTATAACAACGTGAATGTTATACAAGTCGTAAGTCCTTGTTTGAGAGGAAAATCAGAAGCACTCTCTAATTGAGTATAGGTCAATGCCTCTGATAGTGTGATACTTCTCGGAGAATTCGCAACTAGTTTCTTTTCTGCCTTGATGGGCGTGATTGGATCAGCTAAACTTCTTCAAGCTATTGCGCGAGATAGTCTCTTGCCAGGCATAGGAATCTTTGCTCAAGGCGCTCAGAAAACTGACGATCCCGTATATGCCATCATTGTGACCTTCGTGTTCGCTCAGGTCACAATGCTTTTCGACATCAATCGCATCGCATCTTTTGTTACCATGACCTACTTGATGACTTTCCTTGTGACGAATCTCGCGTGTTTCCTCTTGAAAATCGGGTCTGCACCCAACTTTCGTCCGTCGTTCCACTACTTCAACTGGCAGACTGCGGCCGCTGGAACGCTTGTCAGTGGGATCAGCATGTTTTTCGTGGACGGTCTTTACGCCACGGGATGTGTAGGCATCCTGGTGATTATTTTCCTGCTGATCCATTATACCTCGCCACCCAAGCCTTGGGGGGATGTCAGTCAGAGTTTGATTTATCACCAAGTGCGTAAATACTTGCTTCGCCTTCGTCAGGAGCATGTCAAGTTCTGGCGTCCTCAGATCCTACTCTTTGTTAGCGATCTTGATAGGCAATACAAAATGGTTTCCTTCTGCAACTCGTTGAAGAAGGGGTCACTGTTTGTCCTAGCTCATGTTCTTGTGACCGATGATTTTTCAGCAGCTGTCCCGGAAGCACGTCGCCAACAGACAGCGTGGACAAAATTTGTCGAATATTCCAAGATAAAAGCCTTCGTCAACATTGCTATCTCGCCCGCTGCCGAATGGGGTATGCGAAACATTGTCTTGAATTCCGGACTGGGCGGCATGAGGCCTAACATCGTTGTGATTGACCAATTTCGGTCAGATCAGTCGCTTGTGGAAACCCTATCTTTGAATAGTGGCCGCAGAGAGTCGAGGACTAGACGCCATTCGGTCCACTCGAGCACGCGAGCCGTCAGCGAGTCTAGACCGGCAAACCAGCCCATGAGCGGGCAGAGTTATGTCACAATCCTCGAAGATCTCTTGTTCAAGCTTCGGATCAATGTTGCTGTAGCTAAGGGATTCGAGGATCTGGAGCTACCAGACCCCAGCGGTCGCCACAGTAAGAAGTATATTGATCTGTGGCCGATCCAAATGTCCGCTGAGCTTGGGGCTGATAGTGAAAGCAAGCAGCATGTGCTGACCACTAATTTTGACACGTACACTTTGATCCTTCAACTGGGCTGTATTCTCAACACTGTTCCCTCGTGGAAGAAGACATACAAAATCCGAGTTGCGGTATTCGTGGAGTACGAGACCGATGTGGAAGATGAAAGAGGGCGGGTTGAGGCTCTCCTTGACAAATTACGGATTGAAGCCGAAGTCTTGGTCTTCTGCCTTGCCTGCGGTGATATCCAGGCATATCAAACTATCGTGAATGGTGATACTTCGGTCCCAGTTGATGCCCGAGAGAGGTTTAATTCCGCTCTACAGGGAGAAGAATGGTGGCAAGGGGTCTTAAAAGCTCGTGCCGTTGATCAAGACCCGCAGGATTCGGATAGAGCCAGTGACAGTTTCCATCTTGATAAGTCATATACTTGGCAAGGACCGTCGAGCCAAGACAATGGAGCCAAACCCTTGCACAATCGAGTGACTGGCTTGAGGAAACTGATTGAGTCCACTCGTCGCAGACGATCTGTCTCTAGCTTCCGGGCTCTAGGAGGTGTGAACCTCGGCATGCAAACGCATCGCTTACTAGATGCGTTCGTCGACTATGACAGCCCCGATAGCTTGAGTGACAGCGAAGACAGTGACTTGGAGGCATATTCCAGCGATCCAGAACCAGAGGACGGCGGAGAGGACATCGCCATCGCTCAAAATGAGGCTGTACCCGTTTCTGGCTATTCGAGACTCCTTAGCCGGTCCAAAACTGATGATTGCAGCCCTAGCGCAGACCCTCCAAGCATACTAGTGCATGCGAGCCCTCAAACCGAGGAAACACCATCCAACCAGCCAATCCCATCCATAATTGAGACTGGTGATGGATCCCCAAAAAGCAAAGCTCCAGGTCGACCACCGCCCATCAGTCGCTCTGCTTCCAGCAATCGGTTCAGTTCCTCGCCCATCCCTGAAGCCAAAGTGAACACCGAAGCTGAGGAGGGCAGTGGACCATCTATCATGTTTGCGGCACAAAACTCACCTCCACGATTTGCAAATAAGCTAGATTCTATTTATGCCCGTCGTCCATCTACCGTATCTCCCACCTCCCCCGGCGCCCACAGCAGTCCGAATGCACATGCAACCGGATACCCTGGTGTAGCATCGGTTCCATTGTCTTTCAATGATCTCCCGAGTCGAGCACAACATTTGATTCTGAACGAGTTAATGGTTCAACAGAGTGGTGATACCGCCGTTATCTTCACGACTCTGCCGTCTCCCGTGGAGGGGACTTCGCTTAGTGCGGATGATAGTGCATCTTACTTGAGCGACCTGGAAGTCCTGTGGAACGACTTGCCCCCATGTCTGCTGGTGCACAGTAATAGCATGACGGTGACAACGAATTTGTGATGAATTGATGACAGCGAATTATACAGAACTGTACATAGCACACGCTAGATTCAACTTCCTTTTTGGTACTTATAGAGTGTTTGAATATACTTGACCGCAACATTCATATAATTATTTTCTAGACACATAAATAGCGCAAATCCCAGCTACCGAAGGCATAGAGACGATCCCGGCGCTACTGCACGCCACAAAATCTCTGCACTGGCTATATATAGGCGAAAATCTGAATTGTTAAAGGGAAATAATAGTAATAGGAGAAATACTAGTCATATCTAAGACAGATATAATATAGAATATAGTCATTGAAATTAGTATGACCAATTGGTATTGCTGTGGTTGTGATTGGATCAATTCATCCCTCGTTCCCTGGTATACCCAGTAGCCTCGAGCACTTCCCCCGTCTTTTACTCCAAACTTATAACTCGGGTATCTGGGCTATTTGGGGCTGTTTTGGCTATTTGGCTTACTTGGCTATTCTTCTTTACTTCTCCTAGTCTTATCACTACTCTTTTAATTCCTAATTTCGCCCCTTGCGCTTCCAACCTTCCCCCCTTCCAACCCACCCCCCTTTCGATCCCTCTCATGACCGAGAATCCAGCATTGAACGGTATGGGTGCCACAAATCTCGTTTCACGTCGCACGGTCGATTTCCACCCTGAAACGGTCAAGGTTCTCCCTATCCACCCAAAGGGTGTGAATGGAAACTGTGTCCTGGACGACTCCGATAGCACCTCCGTCTCCTCCGCAGAAACACACGAAGTCGAGGAACTAAAGACTGGGGAACGAAAGCGGCCGATAATGGCTCGCAAGGCCTCTTCGCCTATGGCGCCCACGTTTATGGTCTCCGCGCCGGGCAAGGTCATCGTCTTTGGCGAACATGCTGTGGTCCACGGCAAGGCTGCCATGGCGGCAGCTATCTCTCTTCGCTCCTATCTTCTTGTCACCACTCTCTCCAAATCACAACGCACCATAACTTTGAATTTTCGGGACCTGGGTCTTAGCCATACTTGGAATATTGACACCCTACCCTGGGACAAGTTCCGCGAGCCGTCAAAAAAGAAGTTTTACTACAGCCTCGTCACCGAACTCGACCCAGAACTTGTCGATGCAATCCAACCGCACCTCCAGGGTGTATCTAAGGGCCTCCCCGAGGAGCAGCGCAACATCCATATTCACTCCGCATCCTCGTTCCTCTACCTCTTCCTCTCCCTAGGCTCTCCGGAAAGCCCAGGCGCCATCTACACTCTTCGATCCACAATTCCTACCGGAGCGGGCCTAGGTAGTAGTGCTAGTGTCTGTGTCTGTATTAGTTCTGCACTACTTCTTCAAATCCGTACACTCGCCGGACCTCACCCAGACCAACCACCGGAGGAAGCAGAGACACAGATCGAGCGTATCAACCGCTGGGCATTTGTCGGAGAGCTCTGCATTCATGGCAACCCTAGCGGGGTGGATAATACGGTGGCCGCAGGCGGCAAGGCTGTGATCTTCCGGCGCGATGATTACTCAAAACCTCCAACAGTCATCTCGCTACCTACTTTCCCCGAACTCCCTCTCCTACTTGTCAACACCCGACAAGCGCGTTCTACAAAGACAGAAGTCGATAAAGTCGCGGCCCTAAGAGAGGCCCATTCTATTGTGACCGAGTCAATTCTTAACGGCATCGATCAAGTGACATGCTCTGCACAACGTTTAATCGAGGACCCTAGTTTCGAGGGAATCTCTGATATCACCCTTGCCCACTTTGGCACCCTGATCCGTATAAACCATGGATTCCTTGTCTCCCTTGGCGTTTCTCACCCCCGCCTCGAACGTATCCGTGAACTTGTCGATTACGCCGACATCGGTTGGACAAAGCTGACCGGTGCGGGCGGCGGTGGATGTGCGATTACCCTCCTTCGACCTAACGCAAAGGCGGAAGTCAAGCAGGACCTCGAACAAAAGTTCGACGATGAAGGTTTCACTACGTACGAAGTTACCCTCGGCGGTGACGGTGTTGGTGTTCTCTATCCGGCCGTCCTACGCAATGGCTCGGACGAAGAGGGCGGCGAGGAAATCGATCAACAGAAGTTCGAAAATGCCGAGGGCCCTGAAGGTATTGAGCGTCTAGTTGGTGTTGGTGTTGGAGCGGAGGACCGGAGAGGGGGCTGGAAGTTCTGGAAGCGAGCTTCGAATTAGGCTTGGCCTAGTCTTCCTATCCCTCACCATTTTCCCTTGTCTAATTCAGAGCCATTTCTTTGTCATTCAGGGCACTCTCGTTCTGTGATTTTGACTCTTGCCCCTCTTGGCTTCTCTTCTACCCATTCATCTCCCATTCTCTGTACACATTATCCTTATCCATATGCATTATACACCCACTTCTTCTTCATTCTCGGTGTCAAATCTGACTGTCTGCCTTGTTTTGTCGTGGACTTAACCTTCATCTCCGTCCCTGTTCTGATTCTGATTCTGTTTGCCTTTTCCTCTCTTCTCCATTTTTTTTTCAACTTTTGTTCCGGGCTTTTTCATTGCATGAAATAAATTGACGACATGGCCGTGGAAGAACGGGTTCGTTCCTCAAATCAAATACATCAACGACATAATACTATTGCCTATTGCTCTACTCGGTACAATTTAGCACAAAGCTAGTCATATTGATCGTTAGGACTTACAGTCCCCGAATCGATGTTGATATAGGAGTCTATCTTGATGGTGGTGACGATAAACCCTTTGCTTTGCAGCAGCAGACCTGCGCTCGAAGCAACGATGTGTTTCCCTGCCCCAGGGATGAATCCTAGTCATATTAGTCTCGTATACCTCACGCTACAGGTGAACTATGGAGCCCCGCATTTCTCCATGGCTAACGGCGGAGCCACTTTGATCCCTATTAAACTCACCTCCAGATACCACAATGTACTTCATCTTCGCACTCTGAAGCCAAAAGCCGTGAGAGTATTAATGAAAACCAAGAGCAAGGTACTTTTTACTTACGTAGGTAGAGAGAGAAGAAAGCTAATCCCGATTTAGAAACATGACATGTGGGGTGGCAGACCAGACACCGCCTTTATATGTAGACAGCTTCTTTCAGCATCTTTGGCGATATTTCTTTTTGCCATCGGAAGTGAGAGGATCAAAAAGCAAGCAAAGTCAAATTGATACACGGGGAAGACTTGCAATTTGCCTGACTTCCAATGCCCCAATCCGATGGACACTTGTACGGTACACTTACCGTCTCAAGACAATATTGTATACACAGCGTGGAACGTTGTAGACCAAGAACCGTCAGTTGAATTTCGATATCAATATTACTTTTGCTTATGAAAATCACGGATGATTAAGGGTTTGACTTTGATGTGGTTAGTTACCCGCCCTGAATGAAAACACGACCTCGGGAGTGTCCGACGTCATGACTCTCCACTGTCAATTCAAATTCCACACTAATACACAACGCATGATGTAGGCATAAGCAAGATATTTATGAGCATGATCCCATTGAAAATGTCTAAAGGATGCTTGTCGTGATTGGAAGCTCTCCCTATATGGCGGCATGTCGGTAGATCCAAGCTTTGATGATCTGTCTGAGGCACGATATTGATATTTGCATGCGGTCTCCATTTCAAGATCCATGATGACTCTGTGGGGAACGCCTGTCAGGCCAGGTCCAACACGAACGAATCATACGCCATAGCCATGCAAATTACTTTGTCCAAGACAGGGGCAGTGCTTTTTTGAAAGTTTTCTAAAAGCTCAAATTTTCCCAGCATGGCTTTTTGCCGACTCTCCTCATTCATCTGATCCTTCTTACTATACATATTATTGTCTATAGATTCTGACTCGCCATGAAGTCTGAATCTGCGACATGCGCGGGCCTCGCGACCTCTATTGCTCTGGCTACATGTCTAGCAGGCGCGTTGGCTCAAGGGAATAGTTCAGGTGTTCCGGTCAACCTGACAGTCGCAACGGAGGGTGGTAATAAGTCGAGTCCGCTTCTCTATGGAGTTATGTTTGAGGTGAGTAGCTAAGTTAGTCCCATACCCAAGTGTATGTAGCTGCGTCGTTAACATTTGATATCGTTAGGAAATGGACCATTCGGGTAGGAATGATTTTCTAATCTGATCACGAGCATTACTAACTATCTCAAGGTGATGGTGGAATTCACGGACAATTGCTGCAGAACAACGGATTTCAAGGAACTAGTCTTGGTTTGACTGCCTACGCTCCGGTGGGAGATACGATAATCTCCCAGGATACCTCAAAGCCTGTTAGTAACGCAATTACGTCTTCACTCAACGTCGCAGTACCGGATGGCGTAACAGACTATGTTGGCTTTGCCAATACCGGTTATAACGGAATTCCAATCACGGGCGCCACATACAACTGTTCATTCTGGATGATGGGCAACTACTCAGGAACCATCAACCTTCAGCTTGTTGGATCGCACAGTGGTTCGATATATGCCGATCACAATTTGACCGTCAAGAGTACGGATTCAAAATTCACCGAGTTCAAAACCAGGTTCAACACTACTTATGCACCAGAGGGGGATAACGAGTGGCATTTGACATTCGATGGTTCGAAAGTTGCCGGTAGCTCGTTGAACTTTGGCTTAATCCAATTGTTTCCTCCCACTTTCAAAGGAAGAGAAAATGGTTTGCGAGATAGCCTTGCAATGTTTCTGCACGAGGTCAATCCAGCCTTTCTTCGGTTCCCGGGCGGGAACAACCTCGAAGGCTTGGAGGTTCACAATCGCTGGAAGTGGAACACCACGATTGGACCCGTGGTCGACCGTCCAGGGAGAGAAAGTGACTGGTTTTATCCTAATACAGATGCTCTTGGCCTGGATGAGTATCTATGGTGGTGTGAAGATATGAACATGGCGCCACTCCTAGCTGTGTGGTCAGGCAAGTCCTATGGAGACATTCTGTCCGGGCCGGACCTCGAGCCTTTCGTTGACGATATCATGAATGAGATGGAATATCTCTTTGGCAACTCTTCGACCCATTATGGCAAAATGCGAGCTCAGAATGGTCGGAAAGATCCATGGAAGGTGGACCTTATTGAAATTGGCAACGAAGACGATCTCACCGGTGGTTGTGACACATATCCGGATCGTTTCAATCAAATCTATAAGGCCATCCATGACAAGTATCCGAACATCACGTTTGTTGCTTCCCATGGGAACTATTCGTGTCTGCCATCTCCGCTTCCGAAAAATGTCATCATTGACTTGCATCTGTACCGAGCACCGGACGACTTTGTCAAATTGTTCGACCAGTTTGATAACCAGCCGCGGAACCAATCAGTGATGATTGGTGAGTTCGGATGTCGCAACACGACAGAAGAGACAGGAACATACTGGCCGTACATGCAGGGCAGCTGCAGTGAGGCTGTGTATATGATCGGAATGGAGCGCAATAGTGATATTGTCAAGATGGTTGCTTATGCGCCGTTGATGCAGCACTTTGATTTCGTCTCTTGGTCGGTAAGAATATCTATCGAAGAGGTTAGAAGAACATTGGGAATATAGCTGACCACGCTATTTTTTATACGTGTATAGCCCACCCTATACGGGTTTAATTCGGCCCCCGACTCTGTCACACCTTCGGTCTCATATTTTGTTCAAAAGATGTTCGCATCCAACAAGGGTGATACCATTCTTCCAGTTCACTCATCAACAGGATTTGGACCTCTTTACTGGGTGGCTTCGAAGACAGGTTCACAATACTACTTGAAACTGGCAAACTATGGCCCCGAACAGCAGAACGTCAAAGTGAGCATACCAGGAACCAAATCTGGTAAACTGGAGATGCTTGCTGGACCAAAGCACCACGGCGACACGCCTTTCAACGTGCAAATTCAAACCGTCACCACCGGCGTCTTCAATGGGCAAGGGAATTATTCAATAAGTATGGATCCGTGGGCTGTCGCTGTTCTGGCAGTCTCATGACGGGGATGATTGTACATGTCCCAAAATTTGCTGTTTCATGCGTCATGTGCATTATTTATTGCAAGCATTCCCAATTTGCGTTCCATAAACTTCAATATCAAATTTCTGCGTCTCACTGATAAATAGACCCCATAATATTTCCCGTGATATAAACACAAATTCAGTTCAAAATTTCCACTGGCACCTCAACAACCTTGTCACGCACATAATCTGCAAAGCCCTTGCCAAACCCATCCAATCGACTTGAGCTGCTAACACCCCGGCCAAGAATCCCATAGATCACAAAGTGCACAGCATGAATATGAGGGAATTCCACTCTCTCAACCAAGAATGACTCATCCCAGTTATCATCAGTAACGAGCATCTCTCGCATTCTCTCCACGCTCATATAAGACCGCAACCAAGACCAGTGATTCGCGTCAGGGACAAAGATTCCAAAGTTGAGGTTAGATCCTTTGTCACCAGATCGGGCAAGAGCAATATCTCCCAGTCGAATAGATTGAGTTCGAGATTGGAGGAGGGCGACTTCTTCGCTAGACAGACTATGATTATAGCTTGCGCGTGGCTGTAGAGCTTTGTACACCGGAGGATGACCTGTTGGAAACGAGGTGATAGAGTTGGGTGTATCGATGAAGTTAATTTTCTCGTTAAGGTCGTCTTGCTTGACTACAGCCGGGTAGTAGGCTAGGAATGGACGGGGAACTGCTGTGCGCATGTCGAGAGAGGAGTGGAATCCTGAATGATCCGAATTAGCTCGTGGTATGGATATTCATATTCGGTCGTACCGGAGAAATGCTTCAGAGAGATATCTTTCATTGCTCTTCCGACGGCGAGAACGGCGTCAGCCTTGACTGCAGCAATGAAGATCCGTAGGTATGTGGTGCTTTGTCGCTGTGAGCCTGGATTTGGGGCAGGGACACCGATTCTAGAGGTTCCCATGTCAACACTGGCTGGTTCAAGCTGGAAGATGAGATAAAGTCACCTTTGGAATTCAAGCGTGTCGATCTGATCAAGGGATTCCTTCGTAATGAAATGGCGGAGTTGTCTTTCGATCAGATCCCACTTTTCTGTAGACGCATATCCAGTAGCATTCAGTAAAACCTGGCCCTCGAAACCACCAGGATAGAACACGGCCAGCTTAGTTGTTGGAGGGGGGCATATCCTCGGACGCCATGAACGCGAACCCTAGATGTTTCAGTAAGTAGTCAACACGATAATGAATAAAGAAAGACACTTACCTATCCTTTCCAACTTCTTCAACAATAATGTCATCCAAAATAGCACTAACGTCACTATTCAGATAAACATTTCCCTGAAGCTCATACAAAAGTTGACACCGAACAGTATCAACATCGATCATACCGCCAGTGCCAGGATGTTTCACAACAACACACGATCCATCGGCATCAATCTCTGCAATAGGAAAACCCGGCTCAATAAAAGTATCAACCGGGTGCCGGTCAAACCCAGCGAAGTTGCCGCCAGTAACATAGGCCGAGCACTCAATAAGGTGACCTGCCACCAGGGACCCGGCCAGGCGGTCATAGTCCGACTCCGACCAGGAGTGCCAGTACCATGCTGCTGCAATGACGGGACTAGCGTCTGCAACCCGGCCGCAGATAATGATATCTGCCCCACGACGGAGTCCGTCCACGATACCCCGGGCACCAAGGTATGCATGTGCTGATACCATGGGGACGGGCTTAGTAGTGTTGGTGAAGGCATAGGTGAGAGGGCCGGGCTTGACGGAATTATTTTCGGCATCGAGGTGCTGGAGTTGTTCTGCAGATTGCGGCATGTTAGGGCCGAATTTAGTATAGAGGTCATCTCCTGATAGATAGGCTACTCGTAAAGCGAAGCCTTTCTGTTGGATCTGTTACGGGTTTGATTTTAGCATATATATTCACGTTAATTGGGTAAAGTCTGTACTGACTAGTTCGTGCACTTTAAGTGCTAGCCCTTTCGGGTTGAGAGCTCCTCCATTTAGTACGACTTTGATGCCCTTTTCGGCGATCACGTCGATGGTCTGCTGGATACCATCCCAGGCTGTCTGTTCGTATCCGGGATGTTCACCACGTTGGAAGGCTTGGGCATTATTTGCCATGTTGACCTCTTAGCTCAGTTAGTCCTTCGTGCCCACTCTAGTTCATATCGCCAAGCAATATACCCGCCAGGTAATCCCCTGTGATAAAGTCGACATCTCCTAGAGTCGCTTGGCGATACATTTCGCACG
The DNA here is from genome assembly GCA_028828255.1 of Penicillium fimorum. Taxonomy (NCBI): domain Eukaryota; kingdom Fungi; phylum Ascomycota; class Eurotiomycetes; order Eurotiales; family Aspergillaceae; genus Penicillium; species Penicillium fimorum. Next base: position 3,643,552 of record JAPWDS010000003.1, on the reverse strand, counting down.
CAGGATCGCCTTTGCTCATTAGTACTGTTGGTTTAATCTAATTAATTTCCATACCATGATAGCCAGAACAATTGGCGACTCTGACGGGTCGGCTATTTTCACTTGGACTGGTAGACATTGTATAGTGTTGTACGAAGTAGTTCTTTTCATAAAATATGGAGATTGACGTTGCTTTTAAATTAAATCCATACAAAGTCCAGGTGACATTGAATTCTACATATTTAATATTATATTTCAAGGATTATCCCAAGTTGAACTTAGAGAAGAGGGAAAAAGATAATAAAAACCCACGGGGGATCCTTCGAGTCACCTCCGTGGGCCGCGGGGGTTCGCCAATAATTAGGCCCCCCACTGATCGAGCCAATTAAATGAAAGTGATGGGTTTTGATCCTAATCTAAGCCATGTGTATTGAGGCTGATAGTATTGTTTCCGTGGCTTTTTTGTTCCCGTGGCATTTTCTAAAGCGCCTGCGAGGGGTGGGGATTCACATCACTTTATACCAAAATGGGAAAATTTGTGATTTATTGGACCAGTAGTATGAATTATTGGACGTTGGTAAGATTGGAATAGGGCCCAGAAAAATACGTGTGTTGGCACCCAGATTCGAGGCTTAGAACTTCCTGCAATACAAATATAAAGGGCGGGGGGACGTATCGACATCGGCGTTGTATTCTGAGATAAATGCTCGCATAATAATCGCAAGCGTCTCTTCCTTTATCTCTTTTGCTCTTATATACCTTTGTATTTGAACCAAAATGCACGAGACTATCCCTGCAAACGAAATTTACGGACCCGGAACCTACACCGACAAGTCCGTTCTCCCTGTACCGGAAGATGCCCATCGAATTTTCGAACTGCTAGCGTCACGAACGCCCGGATTCACAAAAGACACTGCACTGTGGGATACTGTCAAGTTCGAGGGCCGGCCGGACCCTATGGTCCCTGGTCCGATGAAGTCCCCCGTCGTGACAGCAGCTCTGCATGCCATGTGCGGGCTAGTTGGAAACGAACTCCTTGAGCTACGGGATGGCAAGCCAGCCAAAGAAGCTAGCGTGACTGTGAACACAGACCATGCTGGCATCTGGCTTGCATCCACGTTTACGGTATTCGTGAATGGCAAAGACGTCTCGACTCTTGCACGGGCCCGCGAACTTGCCAACATCTTCGACAGGGACTTTGAGAAGGGGTTTGGGGTTGGTCCGTTGGCTGGCCGAGCCACTGCACTGTATCCTACCAAGGACCCCGGGGTGTGGTATCAACTCCATGGGTCACTGGATGCAAGCAAGACGCTCTGCTCGATGGGGATCGACATGGATGTGCCGCTGAAATCGTTCCAGGAGGGATATGAGTATATTCGAGAACATGTGCGGAAATGGAGTCCTGATGAACTTGAGATGCACAATGTGAGACATGGATTATGTGGGAGCATCTGCTACTCACCCGAAGGCTGGAGGAAGACTGAGATGGGGAAGCGGCTTGCAGAACATCCTCTCGTGAATTATACGCATGAATCGTATGCGAAATCGACACCCCCGGTTCCCTTGAAACAACTTCCTGATCGTCGGCCTCTAGCTGGGATCAAGGTTGTGGAGATGGTGCGAATTATCGCTGGCCCCACCGTTGGGGTGATCCTTGCATCATTTGGTGCGGATGTCATCCGTGTCAACTGTAGTAGATTGGCAGATTTGAATGTGAGTAAAATGGACTTTCTTTTTCGTTTTGAAACCAAATACTGACCTTGCCTAACAGGTTCTCCAATTGACGCTCAACGCCGGAAAACGCACGATCGATCTCGATATTGGCAAGGAGGAGGAAATGGCTCGACTCAAGGAGCTTGTGGCTGATGCAGACGTGTTTATCCAGGGCTTCCGGTATGGGTCACTTGACCGGAAGGGACTCGGTCTGCAAAACATGCTGGATGTGGCGGCCAGACGAAACAAGGGCATCGTCTACGTCGATGAAAACTGTTACGGTCCATCTGGACCATTCGCCGAGAGACCTGGCTGGCAGCAGATTGGTGATGCTGCATCGGGTGCTTCATACGTGATGGGTCGGTCGCTTGGATTCGGTGAAGGAACGAGTGTTCTTCCACCGCTGCCGATATCTGATATGACTACTGGCGTTGTCGGTGCTCTGGCGACAATGTTGGCCATTCGGGATAGGGCTCAAAAGGGAGGCTCATATCACGTTGTAAGCTCGCTTGTGGCGGGGGACGCAATTCTGGTGGACCCCGAAGTTGGCCTATATCCCGTTGAAGTTGTACAAAAAACTCTCGATACCTTCAAGTTTGCACGGTCGTCTCCGGATCAGTTCGTCTCGGAGATTATGATCCAGGTAATTGATGGATGGAAACGGGTTTTCCCAGAATATCTTGCACAAGACTCGCCATTTATGATGAGTTTTGAAGGCAGCCCATGGGGAAGAATGGATATGTTGAGGCCGGTGGCTAGACTAGATGACAAGGAAGCAAGCCCAATTTGGAAGAATGCCCCTGTTCCGAATTGCCATCATAATCAATGCATAACCTGGCATGATCATGTTACAGGAGGGCTTTCTGAGTTGGCACATTAGTATATACAATACGGTCTCCATGACAATAATGTTCAAATTCACAACTCTCCAGTGCTTTCAGCTAAGTCGTATGCGCCAAAATCATACGCCGGAGGGACACCTGCTAGCATGTCTTGCCAGTTCCAAGAAAGAGGAGCGGGCAATGGTAGTGACCCTGTAGCAAAGAAACTTTGATCTGTAGACATTATATTTGAAGATTGAATGTTGCTGCCTCCATTCCCAGTCGACTGGGGGTGATTGAAAAAAGCCGGAAAAGAGTTCGGGGACAAGTGGTCATTCTGTGTCCACGTTTGCCCTTGCGGACGGATGGGAACTTGTTGATTATCACCCATGGAGTTTGGCTCGGGATTTCGGGCACGATGTAACTCTTTCCTGGCTGCACTTTCGAAGTCAGAGCACAATGCCAATACATAGTCTAGGTATGTATCTTGTTCCTGAGAGGCGACCCTGGATATAAAACTGACAACCCCATGAATCATAGAAATATCCGATTCCGTGTCAGGGTGCGAAGGGTCAATGAGAATGTGGGAGAACAATGCAACCAAAGCTGCTCCGGGGAAGTAAACAATGCTCCTGTTTGATATATTAGGGACTAGCAAAATTTTAACACATCAGGTGAGCTTACCATTCGAAGGATTGACCATAACGGCCACGGACTTGACCGATCAGTTCAATAGCCGCTCGTGCGGATTCTATTGATAGTTGCACTGATCTCTCTCGGTCATTCAACAAACCCGGGGGACTGAGCTGACCATTCTGTGGGCTGGTCTGCCAGCGCCGAGGAAGTAGACAGACTCGGTGGATATTGAGGTAGCAGCAATGGTATGCAAAATGAAGTCTGAGGATGTGCGGTAGGAAGACATGGTGGCCGGTGGAAAAGTTCCTTCGGGGCCGGAGGATCGGTGGGATACTTCTTTTCCATGCTTCAAGATCGTCAGAGCAACCCTTCACATCTTTCATCAACTGTTCTTTGGTTTTGTTGAATGCATCAGTGCTATATAGCTCATCGTAAACCTTCCGTTGGATCAAAGCAAATCGGGCTAGTGCCGAGAAGAAATTGATTCTGGCGTTTCCGATCTCCACCACACCCAAGCCATCTGTTGGGTTCTCACGAGGCAGTAAAGTATTGTAATCACGGGTATCCAGGGCAGCAGGGCGGCCGGTTCTTTGACAGATGTCGGCGTCTAAAATGAACGCTATCCAGAAGACTCTTCTCCGCTCTTCTACCTGGGACATTGGGAGACCAAAGGAGTTGGACTTGTGCAACCCAATAGATTGCGACAGACGCACAGCTGCAGCGGAAAACATGAACAGAGGTTGGGGGTTTGGTGTGCCTTGAAAGAATACTGCAAGTCCAAGAAGCGCCTGAACAGCGAGGAGATCACAGGTTCGCATGAACAGCTCTGTGACTACGTTCATTGCGTTTTTGACATGACCCAGACACTTTTGCCAGTCATCGCTGCTGGCACCGGAGCTTTCTGCCCTTTGCATGTATGAAAAGGCAAGGACAATATTGAATGCAGCCCACCATGAGGGACTTTCGTTAGGATTCCATGAGAAGTGTCTGCTGACCATTCCCATGAAACTTTCGGGTTCGAAGAGCGGTACGGCCTTGTTGAAAGTGTCGAAATATTCATGGACAAGATCTAGGATGACCGCCTTAGATGGTAAGGGTTGCGAGAATCTGCTTTGGAAATCATCTTGAAGAGCTCGAGGATACCAGTCGGCTAGCCTCCATCGACTGCTGTTTCTTTGGGCGACATGGCGCCATACATTATTACCCGTCTTGCTTTCAAGCCAGCCCACACCCTCAGGGGAAACGATCGAAAAATGAGAGGATGCACCTGGGCGTAGTCGGTATAATCAGCTCAACCACTCGTGTTACCATGGAGGAACGATAGTCGGCGAGCCAATACTCACCAAAAAAGCGCATTGCGCCTTTCGGAGTTTTAAGGGTATATGACCCTTCGTCGCCATCGTCTCGATCGGCCTCGGCCTCGAAAGGTGCTTGAGTGGTGTCATTTATGGGAGATAGTAACTCTGTATCGGATACTTCTGAGGGTTGAACATGCTCTGGGCCTGTGTCCTCCTCACTCGGCAATCGCCGCCTCTTGGACGCATGTGCTTCATTTAATTCGTCTTGTAGAGACTGAATGCGTTGTTCCAGCTCATGAAAATGTTCATCGCTGTGAGTGAGTGAGTGAATATGCGTTAATTTAAAAGACCCAACAAGCCAAGTAGAACATACCGATTGTGCTTTTTCGTGCGTCGTACGGTGTCCTCGTACTTGCAGGGCAAGTCGAATGTTCTGCAGGGGACACAAACTGGCCGAGACCCATCACACTTGACCTTCTTCCGTCTGCATATACTGCATGCCTTTATAGCGTATGCAGGTCAGCATCCAATTACAACCGTTTCCTCAGTGTATGAGGGGCCAGGAGGGCCATAGTTATGGGGAGCTAGTCGATACCTTGGCAAGGCGTACAACATTGCCGGTGTGCTCATCCATGATAAAAAATGATTGTATAGCAATACCAGAACTGTTCTTCCAGAATTGCAATTCCTACGCGGCTCCAATCATCATGATTAAGAACTGTAGGCTGAGACAACGGGAGGTTTCCGTGGAGATGCTAAGGCGCCAAGGCATATATGCTGAGTCAATATCATTGCCTCAGGCCAACACAATGAACATGTTAACTAGTTACTTAAATTAGATTTGACACCTCCTCTAGGTAGTCAATTCCGAGTCACGGCCTATAATTCTCGTATATTGCGGGATTTACACCTCTCACTACATATGCTCATCGTAGGATGTCCATCGGGGAGGATCAATGGCCTGCCGAAGAAGTGGCCTAGAACCGTCATCTTGGCATTCTGGAAGATTTACACTTTCGAACTTTCTCAATCGGTCTGCATGGCGAATTAAGATATTTGTTGAATTGCGAATCTGGACCTCCTTCTGACCACCTTTTTTATGATTATCTTTGTAGATTGCGAATAGCAGCTGGATAAACTAGTGCTATATAGTAGGTAAACCAATGAACTAGAACAGAAACCATTATATCACTGTGTTAGATTAGACCAGTGTGGTAATAACCCCTTATAACTCATCAGACCACTAATAACATGATATGAATCATTTGAGTCAAGTTGGGTGATCATTGTACTCCCTTGGCATGTGCTCCGTGTACTTTGATCCTTGTGTATCAGCAATAGTTCGAGCTCGCGAAATATTTCCACAGTTCGAACGTCTTCACCGAAGCTTTTCGTTGAATCAGACATCCCTAAGGACTATTCGATTAAAGCCATAGTGATGCAACAGCGGATGTTACGCTGTATAACTACCCAATCTAGTCACAGCAAATAGCCGCCAACCGCAATCAGGCCTAAATACATTGCTTATAGAATGATTGTGGCTAACTAGCTATGACTATTGAAATATTGTCGCACGATTCAGATATGTCTTGGGTATTTGTTTGCGCTACCTTTGCTCTACCTCCGGTGAATGGTTGTGGTTCAGGCCATTGTCACACTATTGTCTGCATGACTGACTGGGCCTCCCTGACCAAGGTTACTCGCTGTTTAGTAACTATATCCAACATAAATGTAACCGTAAAACATGAGAGACTCCCGTAGGTCAAGCCGAGACATATATCGACTAAAAGGAGAAATGAAGCCGTGACGAGAACCGTCTCATTGAATCCATTGGCTGATTTTGGGCTTGTCACGTTGTTGCCGTTCGCATTGTTTCAGACGCCTCATTGTAATGGAGCAAATATGGTTGCAATAATACATCATGAATGCAACCTGTAGCTGAACTATATGCTCTCATTAGGTTGTTTTGCAGGTACAGTGTTTCCCGAGTCGTATGAACTTGGCAAAATATCACTCCAAATATTTGAACTTGAGCACTGGAGCGCTTAGTAACTCCCACATATAAAACCAACAAATCACCCTTTTCAAGCATGCCTCTTCCCACCATCACCACCACCACCAACAACACTCATTAGCTCCATCGCCAGTCTCTAGTCACGTAATCAACCAATTCAAGCGTATCCCTAAAGCCAACAATGGTTGCAATCGGTATCCGATCTCTCCTCTGCATTCTGGGAATTGCTTTCTTTGGTACATCTGCCGCCGTCGATACCACAACACCCATTGTCGACACTGTCCAAGGCTGGCAGCTGACTCAATATTGTGAGTTGACTTAAAGTAAAATTTCACCATCTCAAGCTAGGCTGATATAAAATTAGGCACCGAGTTCTATACCGTCAGTCACGGAGACACCTGCTGGGACATCATCGCGCGGAACCAGAATAGGTTCACCATGAGCCAGCTTCTGTGCTGGAACAACGATATCAACCCGTGGTGCTCAAATCTCATTCCGGGCCGACAGGTCTGTGTTGGTGTTCAGCGTCCTGGGCCTGTCTGCTAGATAGCCAGGTTGATGGCTGTATTGCTGGCATTGTAATTCAAAAACGAAATGCCTGACATCACCGAAGCCTTCGGTCCTCCGGATTGTTTGATGGAAATAATGTGAGCTTGATTTTTGAGTTCTGAGTTTTCTTTGCGCTGTTATTACAGATGGTCATTCATTGAAGTAAAGTTGTCAAGTTTGCTGGCATTGATAAATTTATGCACTATTTCTGTTCCAAGCATTGTGTAGGAATTGTCTCATCGTAATTGGCTTCACGTCTGGGAACCGCGTATTGAGACGATCATCTGGCAATTGAAAGACATTGTTGACTGTGAGTCTGCTCACTAACGCAGTCACCTCCTTGAGTTCGTCTGATGAGCATTCCATTCCCTCTGGCTGCGGAGGGACGGAGACATCACCAGTCTTGATTTGCTCCAGACTATCATATGTTACCTTGAATTTCTTTCCTATTTCGGAGATTATTATTAGGTTGCGGGTGTGTCCAAAATAAGGGCGTGCGATATTCTTACCGGTGAATTCTTCCGCCATACGGAGAACCTGGTTGTAGGTAACTTCATCTCCAACGATTACACTGAACTCAGGCCATTCCTCGAGGTCAAGTACCTTGACCAGGTAAGTAGCCATGTCATACGTATATGTCATACAGATCACGTTGTTCCCATCTCCTGGGATCGCAGCCGTGTTGCTGGATATATCAATACCAAAGGTGAAGGGGTGTAGGTAAGTTTGGACATGTGGCATTCCCCAATAGTCCATAAAGAAACCAGGGATTACCCTGGTATATTGTAAGCTACTAGCCTTGAGACGATCTGCCGCATCAAGCCAGTATTGAATGCTAGGGTCAATCGGGAGTAATCTTGATGCATTAAAATATCAGTATGGAATGGCATATAGCTGAAGCTGGCCAACCTACTCGGTGGTTTGGACGAATGAGTATTCACTAGGGATAAATCTTTTTGTCGATGCCGACTTCTCTGCAGCTTCGATCAAGTTCAACTGAGACTGACTTGTCTCATCGGAAACAAGACCAATGGCGGATATGATGGTGTGGATGTTGTGTCGTTCAAGCTCATATGCCATTGATGGAATATCATCATAATTGATCTGCACATTTTGTATATTCTGCGAAGCAAATTCTTGTTTCACCTGATAAGGAGGGAGGTTAGCTTTCTCGAGTGGAAAGTGTCTCTCACTATGTACGTACACTGCGAGATAAAATGACAATGTCAAATTTAGAGTCGAGCAATTTTTCAACAATAGTTTTGCCCACTCCACCAGTTCCACCAGCCACAGCAATGATCGTCATGGTTAAGAAGTGTTTAAAAGTCGAAATAGTTGAACCAGTTGAAGTTGCCACGGAAGCGTTCCCCGCGATAACCCCACCAAGCAGGTTTTCGTAGATTCCCACGTACTCGACCTCCAGAATTTACGATCTATAACCCAATGTTTAAGTACGAACCCCTTGCATATTGCCAAACTCTAATCAACTTCCACTAAAAACCTCATATCGGGGATTCGGGATTCAGACATCGGCGACTTCAGGGCTTCCCCCGGGGCCCCGGGCCCATGACGGATATGACTAATATCGGAAGGAAAAGAATATAAAATCCAAATTATTCCAACATTTCCACTTCAGTGATCTTACTTCTAAATCCAATATACAAATCCAATTTCATCATGTGTATGAAGGCTACCTGCTCGACCTGCAGTGAGTTTTTCATCTCCTTGTTCATAGAATAGCAGCTAATTATTACAGACAAGGTCACTTGGTGGGGTTGTGGAAGCCATATTCCTTCGGTGATGGACTCAGTTCCCGAGGCCGATTGGTGTGTCTGCACACCTCAGGTTGAGAAGGATGGGAAGAAGTACCCTCCCAAGGCGGCGAAGGCCGGCTGACTACAAGGCTGTGTGATTTGTTAGAGGAACCGAGTGCCGCATGTTTTCGAGAGAAGGCTTTGTGAAGGACTTGTTGTCAACAAAGCCTGGATCTCGATAACATTCAAGGGGAGGGGATTTCATAGAGTTCTGGAAATGCGTGCGAGATTTTATATGTCATTTGGAGCAGATATATAATGAAAGTATAATGAAGATATAAAGAAAATCAAATCCAAATCCAAATCCAAAACATGCGTGATATGAAAGCTAAGAGAGTGAGGAACCACAGCAGAATCCAAAAAAACAAGAGAACCAGTAATGAGTAAACAGCCGAGTCGATGTACAGATAATGAAACGATCGAGACTAAGGGGCTGCATTCTTCCCCTTCTTTTTCCCTTTCCTCGCTTTCACCTTCTTCGGTGGCTGCGGTGGCTGCAGTGGGGCTGGCTGCACTGCCATTGGTGTCATGATGCTTGTCTGGGCTAGTACAGAAGGGGCTGGTGGTCCACCGTTTGGTGCAGGCGGAGCAGTATTGACAAATGGGGGTGCCCTCGGCACAAAGTTCGGCGGGATGGTTGGCAAGTTCATTAGCTCCCTCTTGAAATTGCAAACATAGAGATTTCCCTGCCCGTCTGGGCATGTTGCAGTGTAGAGCGCAAACCGCAGGAAAGGCCCCGAAAGAAGCATTCCAGCATTCGGCGCCGGCAGATTTACCAAGACACAGGCCTGTATTCTCATCCAATAGGACAAAGTCTGGCCAGCGCCATCATTCAGACGGACGTCAATCTCCACGACTATAATAGTTAGGATCTTGACTATCAGGACATATCTCCACTGGGTACTATATAGTAGGCAAGATATGAAAGTCAGAAATAATATATGTTAGAGATCAGTATAGACATACCTCAATCGAGTGAATACCGTTCGCCGGCGGAAACGCGTGAAACCCCCCTAGATTGGCACCGCCTGGAGCTTGAAGCTATATATGATATCTCAGTCAGAACCAAGGATAAGGTTTGCATATGGTGGTAATAAACTTACACCTTCTACCCACCACGCTCTAGTGGTATCGTACTCCTCAGCCAGTTTCTTGTGATAATCCGCGTCGAACTTCTGAGGCGTATTGAGTTGCACGCCCTTTGACCAGTAGCTGACCCATCCTCTCGACCACCCCAGTCTGCCTTCCCTGTAAGCTTTGGTGATAGCCTTGACATTAGGAAGCTGATCATCCGGGTCCCCATTCGTACTGAGATGCGTCTCGATAATCTTCATATGATCCAAGCGTCGGACAATGTCCCAGCTGAGTCCGGCCGGTTCAGAATGGATCATTTCATCGCGAGCAGCCCGTCTTTTCTCATACTGTGACAGTCTGAACTCGAAGAAGTCGGGCAAGATTCCATCACTGATCCTCTCCATACATCTCTCAATTTGACCGTCGATGTCATTGAAATTAAGATCTAGTTCATCGGCGTTCCAACCTTCTGGAACAAGCGCTGGATCGGTAATAGGCACGTCGCCATCGTGTTTCCATCGCTGCTGTCTCGGGGGGCGTGAATACGTCTCAGCCTGTCCAGCCTGTCTAGCCTGAGCTAACATGCTATAATCAACATAGTTCTCTGGCACGACAGGAATTTCACTTTCGGCTTCGTCTGATGAAAAATCAGAAGAAGAGGAAGGAGAAGGAGAACCATTCTTGGCAGTCGTTTTACCATTGGTGTTCGCTTTGCGCTTCTTCCCAGATTCCTCGGGGTCCACAGGGGGCTCTGAGTACGCCCGCTTTGTGCTAGGATGAGGGGGCATCTTGAAAAAGGAGGAGATGGAGTTTGCGGCACGGCATGAGAGGGTCTGGCAGCTTGGGGTGTAGGAGAAGCATTGAGATGGGGGTATAGATGAAGTTATTTGTAGTAAACATCCTGGGGAATCGAATTAGATCGAGACAAAGAGCCACGATGAACTGAAACGCCTTATAGAGTATGGGAAGGTGATCTGTGAGTGTTTGTGTAGATAGAAACCAACTGATCGATGCATTTCTAAAAGTGCTATTTTTGGATTTCTCAAGGGCTCGTGTGCTTGACAACAAAGAAGCCGAGAGAGTAACTGTGGGATCTCGGACATGCAACTCATCAATGGAAATGACTCGAGGCTGAAATGTGTTCTCTCGGAAATCCAGCCCCTGGTGTTGCTTCAACCTTCTTTGTTTCATCTCGAGGTACCTGTAAGTCCCATCAGAGGCGGAAGGCCGGAATCAAAGAAGATGTCAAAGGACTGGACATGTCTGCCAAAGAACACCAGGGCGAATAAGCAAAGTGCAACAGATGACCAGAAGTGTTCCAGTTTGGTATAGTGTAGCATTTCGAGCTTCTCGCTCGCCAACTCTAAAATTGCGGAAGGCTTGCGTGCTCTCTTCGATATCTCGCACTCTATCTAGCTAGCCATTGGAGAGAATGACTTTTATAAGAGGGATATCCTCAAAATCCCATACAATGGCCCAAAGTGCAATGCTTCAAACTCAACAGAGGCCTACACTAGGCCAAGACTATTCAGAATTCTAGAGTGTTCATTCCTCGCACGGAGTGTCGAATTCAGTATTTCTTTATCCAGATCCAAAGCACCATTCGAGATGCTAGTGGTATGAAAGAACTGGCGACAAAGAAGCTGGTGACCAGGTTTCATGTCAATCAGAAGCTATTTGTACGTTCGAACGTATGTATAACCAATCCCTGAGGTTGCTTCAGTAGGGTAATGCCGACTTTAGAAAGAAGATGGGCTCCAATATGGGGTTTCTTTCATGTTGGAATGACTGAGATGATGTCGATGGACTTGGGGATCTGCCCATACCCCCGGGTGGCTCGCCTCCAAGCTTGGAAGATTCTCAACATGAGGTCGTAATTTCAATACTTTTTCATTAGTGAGGTGGACACTGGGGGTAGATCACTTAAAGTATGTATTGAATACTTCCTACAGCCTACAAATATCTACAAGCACCTCGCACACCAGAATTAAGAACTAATCCATAAGCCGTCAATTTCTAACCAATATGCACCTTAATTCTTTCTCGATCATTTCCATACGTGAATATCATGTAGATCAATCACAAAAAAAGCGCAGAAACGGGGCAATTTTTCCGACCTAAAAAACAAGGAACGGTCGTACTAACACGAAAGGGGATGACAGAGTAAAAAAGAAACCATGAAGAAGGGGGGAAAATAAAAGAGAAAGAACATGCCATTACATCAGAATCTAAGCCTTGATCGCTGCGCCCAATGCACCACCACCGAACTGCTGGCCACCAGGTCGGCGATCGCCCTGGGGAATGCGGGCACCGCCACGACCACCGCCACGACCGCGACCACCGCGACCGCCACGGGCACCGGGACCGTGTTCGCGCTGGAAGGCATTGGCCATACCCTGGGTGCGCTGCTCGAGGGTCTTCTCGTTGGACTCGAGGAGGTTGGTGGACTTGTCGGCCAGGGTGACAATCTGGGACTGGAGACGGGAGAGCTCGACGCCCTTGCGGAAGATGATGGCGTCGTTGACCTGGTCGAGAGCGGCGGCGAGCTCTTCGTGAGAGATCATGCGGGAGATAATGGAGACAATCTTCTTGGGCTCGAGTTCGAACATGCTGGCCAGAGAAGAGATGGAGAGGCTGTCGTAGTAGGGGGCGTAGGTGAAGAGGTAGGTGCGCAGACCCTCCTCTTGGGTCTGGCGGGACAGCATGGCCTTGATCAACTCGGGCTGGGGCATGAGGTCCCAGATCTTGATCGCGGCAAATGTAGAGGCAGAAAGCTTCCAGTCACCGGCGGCAAGAGCCTTGGCTCCGGCAATAACACCGTCGCGGGTGTTCTCGGGGGGACCGGTGAAGACCTGGCGCTCATTGTAGTCCAACATGCGGCGGAAGGTCTTGGAAATCATGCGGCGGCGCAGCTCGGGTGCGGAAGAGGTCTGGGCCATCAAAGGCACCTCAAGCAAAGCACTACTGGTAAGGTAAACACACTCGAGCAACTCGAGGTTGATGTGCATGTGGAAGGGCAGCTGGCGCTGGCGTTCCAGACGTTCCTGCTCGGGGGAGACAGTAGAGTAACGCTGCATGATGATACCCTGGGCAAGAAGCTCCTTTTGGCGACCGCTGCCGCAGATCTCACCGAGGGTGTTCTGGGCTTCGTAGATGAGGCCGGCGCGGAAGGCACAGAGACCGATCTGAACAAGGGTGCGGTTGAAGAGGATCTGGGTGCTGACGTCGAAAGTGGCGATGTTTTCAGTCAGATGAGACATGAGCATCAAATCACGAGATTTATAGTATTGGTCGTGCAGAGCGAGGAAGTAAATTTGGCAGAGCATGGCGCGAGCGCGGGGAATGCCATCGCTGTGTTGGAACAAGTAATTGCAGATGGAGCCCACGAGGCTCTGGATATCCCCAGACTTGTAGGTAGCAGTAACAGCGGACTCGATATTCGTGGGAACGGCCTTGTCCTTGGCCTGCTCGACAATAGCAATGACATTAGCGGGCTTGAAGTAAATGTGCTCCAACCGTCTAATAACCAGTCTGTTCATGCTATCCTGGCCATTCTTATCGGCACCCTTGAGACTTTCAACATAAAGCTGTGCGCGAACAAGCGAGGAGTAAAGTGCCTGCTCATCCGTCAGGCGCTCAATGTACTCTGAGGTGTGGGGGTCAATCTCGCGGAGACCCTTTGTGAGGCTGTCGTCAAGGTGCTCCACAAGGGATACGACGGAACCAGGAATGAAGAAGACCTCGCCCTCAGCAACAGTAGGTTGCTTCTCGTCGTCCTCCCACTCGTCGGCGGTTTCGCTGACAAGGAATTGGCGGTTCTCTTCCAACACGGAAAGGAGAGCTGAGTACTCATCGTTTGCGGCCTGCCATTGCTCACTTGACATGTAGGTGGCGGTGGATGTGGCGGTCAGATCGAAGCGGGTAGAGATCAGGGTCATGTAGGTGCGGATGCGTTGGTAAGGAGTAGTGGCAACCTCGAGAAGCTTCTGCATGGTGCGGATCTGGTCGGCACGGTCGGTGTTTTTCTTTCCGCGGGACTCGACGATGACACGGAGGTGCTTGAGGATGCTCTCAGGAGTGTACTGGAGGGTCTTGCCGCCACGTCCGACGGTAGCAAATCCATCGTCCTCATCACCAGCGGCGGCGGCGGCGGCAGCAAGGTTCTCGATCTTTTCGACCTTGGTGGGCTTGGGGGCAGGAGCAGGGGCGGGCTTCTCCTCGACCTCGTCCGCCATGAAGGCATCCTTGCCAGCGCGGTACTTCTCGACCAGGGTGGCGTATTCCTTGTTGTTCTTCTTAATCTTTTGCTTGACCGCGTTGAAGCCCTTGCTGTTGCTGGCGTTCATCTTCTTGTTCGAGGCCTTCAGCTTGGAAGCAGTCTCGTTGGTGAAGTCTTCGAGCTCGGCAACGGCCTGAATGTAGACCTTGGGGGTGGGGCCTGTAACCTTCAACATCTGGCGGTTCAGGTTGTCGAATTCTGTTTCAGAAATATGTCAGTTCATGCCGTTCCTTCGGCCTACAAATTTTGCTGGCTCTGTAGTTTTCCCAGCCAGTATAAGAACTCACCAGTGGCGATGACAGCCCAGTCGTTGATCTTCTCGGCGTTCTCGATCAGGCGGATGGTGCTCTCAAGGCCCTCGAGACGCTTGTCCTTAGCGGACTTGACGACCGTAACCTTCTCCTCCTCCTCACTCTCCTCGCTCTCGGAATCATCGTGCAAGAACTTTGAGGCACCGGTGCGGCCCTCATCGCCCTCATCGTCGCTGTCGGAGCTAGAGCCGGAGTCGGTGTCATCCTGGTCAGAATCTTCTTCGCTGCCGGAGCCGGAACGGTAGACCTCCTCCTCCTCGTCAGACGAGCTGTCGCTGTCGCTGCCGCTGCCGTAAAAGAAACGCGACGCCATGGTTGCGGATTGCGGTTTCGTTAAAAGGAAATGGCGATCCTAAAGCTGAAAAATCAGGTCGTCGGCGATACAAAGTTGAACTTCCCGCAGTTGAGAGCCACACACGAAATTTAAGCGAGGGGCTGACTAAACCCAATTAGGCATAGCGTATAGCAAAGAAATAGTGATGGCCTTTTTTTATACTTCGTTTTTATAGATTCTACTTGCTTCGATTGACTTAATGTGATTGTTTTGGCAATTTCCTCCTTTCAAAAAGTACGAAGATATCTAAAAAAGATGTTTAGATAACTCAAACTACTTTGAAATTGGAAAACTGCCTTTGATCTACTTTACACTGTAATCCAAGGCCTGACCCATCAGGCAGACCATCAGGCAGACGCAGACAAACATTGGAAGAAATTTCTAAAGAATGCACTCATCAACTGTTAACTATTGTTTCATGTTCGACTATTAACTCTACTATTTACTGCGTGCAGGAATCAAAACGAGTAACCTCCTGGAAGAAATGATATGCCATGACAATACGACCGAAAACCTTACCTCGAGAAGCCTCGGAAAAGAAAGAACAAAAATAAACAAACATTCCTAAGAAGATCCGAGTTAATTGAAACAGTTACGAAGGAAAAAAAAGAAATGGATGAGATCGTTCTTTCATGCTCCATCCAGGCTATGCTGAGAGAGGAAAAAAATTCACAAAAAAGGCAGACAGATATGCCGAAGCACTGCCTAAAGAAATTGCAGAACATAATTGGGATCGTAACACAGCAAGAAACGTAATGAAACGAAATGAATAGTGATGATGCGGGGAGGGATATCTCGCGGCGAGGGATTCGGCCACTGATGGGCACAGCTCACGGGAGTAAGCGTGCGGGTCGATCTAGCGCTAGGTAGCAACGCAGATCGTGTATCAGCGGTCCGAGACCATTGGAGACCGTGTTGACCCACGGAAGGGGTATTTTTGACTCATTCCTACAAGAGCCGGCCATAAGAAACAGGTTGGCTGGCAAGGAATGGGCCAGCAGAGCAAGGCTTACAAACACAGTGCCTTTGGGGTCATTGACACCCGTAGACTTGGCCGGAAGGAAATGTATATCAGGATGCCAGCTCTCGAGCCATAGGGAACACTGGGCACGGGGAGTGCCCTTTTGCCCTGGTTGCCTAGTGCCATTGGTTCTGGCTCATGTATCCTTCGCTGAGCACACCGTCTTCGAGGGTGCGAATGAAATCACGATTGCGTTGGTTCCCATTACCCGCGCGGCTCCCACGACGCCGTTGACTGGCGTTAGCATCGACGTAACCATCGGGAGGAGGTGGATAGTACGCGGGGCTGGGCTGCAATCGAATCGGTGCGTTGGGATCCAAGTGACTCGCGACTCGTTGGATGGTAGTCGGGATTCCTCCATTAGGGTCCATGGTGGATGCTCGTTGACGGCCTGCTCGCGTAGTTGCCTGTGCGTAGAGACTTTGAGGGGGTACCTGGTTTCCTGGCATCATTCCCATTTGGTGACCGTAGCCAGGCGGCTGCTGGGTAGGGTATGGAGGAGGCGGTGCACCTTGTTGATACATTCCATTGTACATGGGCGGGGCTTGAGGCTGAGGCTGAGGTGGAGTATGGAATTGGTTCATTTGCACGGCATAGGCATTTTGCGCATGGGCCGCCTGGGCTGCTCTTTGTTTGCTAGCGGCTTCGGCCTGCTGTTGTTGTTGAACCCCCGGGGCTGGCTTATTGGCCGTCGAATACTTGAGGTTCATTGGTGGCATGAAGGGCCCCGTAAACTTCTGCTGGGTGATGAACGGATGCAGCTTGGCTTGTTGGGGTGACCATCGCTCGAGAGGATTGATCGACAGGAGCCCCCGCACAAAGTCGATGAAAGCAATCCGATTGTTCAGTTCTGTGATGATTAGTCAAGTCTCAGGGTGGATATACAAAAAAAAAGACCTACCTCGATCAACCTCTGCTTGCTTCATGTTCTTCCGAGGCATTGGGTAACTTCGGATAATCTCTTCCAGTGTTGAGGCCGAGAAATACTTTTTGCTTGGCTGTTCCTTCGTGTTGTGTTCCCTGGAATACTGCTCCAGGCTTTTAAGGCGGTACGTCTTTCTTCCGAACTCGTCCTGTGTCTTTTCGAAAAACTCTCCCGACTGCTTGCCCATCTCCAGCATCCACGTTGGTGGGATACCTAACATCTCGACGATCCGACAAACTTGATTGTACTCCGAAGAGCCAGGGAACAGTGGCAGACCCAGGAACAGCTCCACCACGATACACCCGAGAGACCACATGTCAATGGCAGATGAGTAGCTAGGAAAAGATTAACAAGGAACAAAACAAATGGGACTAGAGTACGTACGGCAAACCCAATAGTACTTCAGGGGACCGGTAAAATCGCGATTGAATGTAGGTGTAGACTGTCTGACGTTCATCGCATGCGGAACCGAAGTCAATGACCTTGATAATTGGGCTCTCGAGGCTGTGAACAATTAGAAACTGGCCCCTGAAAGCTGACAGCTGATACTGACTTTTTCAGGAGAATATTCTCCGGCTTCAGATCACAGTGGATCAGATGCGCTTTGTTCAGCAAACTCAAGGCATTTAGCAGTTGCTGGGCAAACACCCGGACAAGGGTAGTGCTCAATCCACGGAATTGGTTTTGTTTGATCAACTCGTAAAGATTAACACTAAGCAATTCGAATGCCAGACACAGATGCTGGCGGTGGATGAATGTGTCCTTGAGACGAAGCAGGTGGTGGTCGTCGTTCTTGTCATACTTGCTGTTGAGCTGCCGGGGAATCAGCGGGGGTTCAAATTATAAGGGTTGGGCATATATAACATACCAGATCCAATACGGAAACTTCCATCATACTCTGGTTGAAATAGGCAGTCTTGTTCTTGATGACTTTGACCGCCACTACTTCTCCCGTTTTCAAGTTTTGGCATTTCACGACTTGGCCGAAGGTACCTTGACCTAGAACATCAAGAATGAGGTATCGATTTCTGGATCGGAAGAAGAAGCAATTGTCAGTCCAAAGGTCGGCTATCTAGGGAGAAATGGGGGCATACTTGTGACCGGCTTCCTCACTTCCAAGGATATCGTTGACGTAAAGGATATAATCACTATCCTCGTTGTCATATCCATCATTCTTGACCCCTTTGCTGGGTTTGGTCAATACTCTTCGCGGGTTTCGCGAGGATTCATAGTTGAAGCCAGGGTTGCATATGCGATACGTGGCCGGGAGGTGGGTTGTCAACGATTGAAGCGGCTGAACGGGTTAGTCAGAATGACCAGAAGGTGAGGGTTGCTGAGCACTCACGCTGATGAATCCGCCCTCTGGATTGGCGCGCCGATACGCGGGTTGTATATTCATGCGCGGCTGCAGTTCTTGCACAGACTGAATCTTTCGGAACTTGGGAACGGGACCGCGACCAGGGACTAGAGGTGGCTGGGATGGCAGCGAGCCGGACCGTGGAGATCGCGACCCTGGACCAAAGCCTGGACTCATGTGAGAAGACGCGGATGGTGGATAGTACTGGTCTGGGCTGAGGTCGCCAGATTGAAGGGGAGGGAGTCTAGGGGCCCGATTGGCTGTCGAGACGTTAGCGAACGGGGCACGGCCAAACAAGCAACTGTAACCGAGATCCAACTCACATGGCGGCGATTGATATCCTTGTGGTGGTGATGCATATTCTGGTCTCGCAGGCGACCGGCGGGAAGCACTCTGGGGCGCGGATGGGAACCCATAGGAGCCTTGGGACTTGCCAGGACTAGTTGGATATGACATCGGCGGCGAAAGAACATTCCCCGGAGAATATCTGCGGGCAGCCGATGATTCCTCTGCTTGATTCAAGAA
This sequence comes from Penicillium fimorum, assembly GCA_028828255.1. Lineage (NCBI taxonomy): Eukaryota > Fungi > Ascomycota > Eurotiomycetes > Eurotiales > Aspergillaceae > Penicillium > Penicillium fimorum. The sequence continues at coordinate 3,624,902 of JAPWDS010000003.1, read as the reverse complement.
TTGTGACGAGGCGCGATTGTGGTTTGGCCGCGAGGGGTACTTCGCCCGGTTGTACGGGTCAGCATCCTCCATGGTAGTATCCGCATCGGTGACATAATCCCGGGTACGTGGCGTAGCAGTGGGGGAGGAAGTCATGGAGACAGTTTTGGAGGTTGAGCCGGCCGAAGGGGCTTTGGATGTCGTGCCGGGGGTCTGGAATGTCTCGTAGGTGTATCCGACGGGCGGCTGGGACTGCGGTGGCTGACCGTATTTCGAGGCTTGCTGGGGATGAGATGCCAAACCATTATTGAACTGCGCAGGGTGGCCCATCAAAGGATCTTGGTAAGGCTGCCACCCAGGATCCATTTTGTTAAAGCCCTCTTTTTTGGGCCAACAAATGGATTCGAGGTGTTCGTCTCAAGCACTACGGCCTGGGTCCGTGGGATGCCAGCGGGGACGGCACTCGTAATGCGACCGCAGATCTGAGGCCAGTTTTGACGAAATTCGAGGGATAGAGGATGGAAAATAGGGAATTGGCGTTAAAATGAGTTCGTGTTATGCTTCATCATCTGAGGAATTGTTGGTGAAGACAAGTTTCAAAGGGGAGAGGGGGGGGCGGCGGTCGCAATTTGGTTGCGATGCAGACGTAGGCGGCTGGGGATCAGCCAAGTCAATAGCCCTGGAGATTTGGGTTGGCATCCGAAAAAGAGAATTCGAAGACAAAGCCGGAATCAACAGAAACTATGTAATAACAATTTAGCTCGAAGCAGATAGTATATAGAAAGAAGAGAGGGGAAAGATCTGTGTGAACTTGGGCTCGCCAAAGCTGAATCTACATATGGAGAATGTATCATTACTTTTCTCTCTTTTTATATATCTATCTATATATATACTTGGGGGAAATACTATCCTTGACCATACAACATAGAAACATTCAAGACCTTGAAGTCTCGACATTTGTACTGCATTGTGGTCCCCTTGGCGACGTGAATCTTTCGCATGACGCTCCATTGCATACCCAACTGTCAAAGCGCCATTTTGTTTTACTAATAACTAGCTAGATCTGATTGCGTGGGCTCAACATATGTACTACTAAATAAAATGAAACAAATAATCTATGGAGTATCGTGCTAATTGCATTTTATAGAGAGACTGCTTCTACGTCATCGATTCGATAGTTAGGCCGCCATAACTTGGGAGTTGATCACTTCATCCTTGAGAATCATGACATAATATAAATTCTGAAGATATCTGCATATAAATTAATTCAAAAAAAAGCAATTCCAATTATTTGAATCGTTTTATTTGAATCGTCACACTATTTTAGTGCCTCTTGTCGCTTTTTGTCCTGTCCAACTTGGCAGATCTATATCCAGTTCATGTACTCTGTAGCATTGTTGGACATGACCAAATTGATCATACATTAAGAATGATATGGGAAACGACATATAAACCAGCTTGGAATATCAGATAGATGGAAGCTCGATGTAAAAACATGATGGTAGTTTGCCGTCTCTTCCTTCGTATCTCCTTCATCTCCTTCATAACCTCGTCTATTTGGCTTCGAGGCCTTTTCAGATATTTGTTCAGGATATTCCACCTTTTTGTGCCGAAGCCTATACAGAACAAATCTTTTCTATGATCCTGTCCTTGGCTCCCAGGGTCGGATCTCTTTTCCGTTGCTTGAGGACCTTATTCTGGATGTCTCTTCTCGGAGACCGATATCTAACAATGTTCACCGATCACGAACCTTTTCTTTTGTTCAAGATCAGTAACACCATCTCCATTCAACGGCCCAATATATGTGAACAAACATGAATTTCTCACATCATCCCACTGGGTTAGATGGCCAATACAGGAGCCTCGGCTCATTTGAACCTTGATAATCTTGATACCAGATCGCCAATATCAACATACCTATGAATGAAATTGTGATATACGTAATATAATTTATATCGGATTACCAAAGCCCTGTTTGATGTTCAACTGGACTTGGGATTCATATTCAGTCAGGGCTTATAAAGATATTGCGGGATCTCTGAAGATGACCCAAGAAAGGCATATAACGGGGTCTAACAATCCCTCGCAACCAGTTCACATCCGATCTTTAAGCGACCCTCAATTGTAATATCCGCAGGAGATAAACACAGTGTATGATACACTGAGAGAGTTAAAACCCATCACCGTCGTTGCCCCTCTGTACATAGATCATATTAAATCGACCCTTGTAGCCGCGTGAAATTCTAGCTAATGAACTACAGGTGTACGCCTCTGGGCATTAATTAAGATTACCTAAGCCTCCAATGAGTCATGGATTCATTCACGTGAGCGGTGTCACTGGCGGTGGCCGATTATGCCGTTGCCTCCGATACAGATCTAGATTGGGTGCTATTCATCTCGACTTATTGCTGCCTGTGCTATTGTGCTATTGTGCTATTGTATTTGCTCTTTGAGCAATCACCATGTTAAAACTTGCCCTAGACAAACTCTTTTAGTCTCTCACTCCCTTTTACATAATACAATCTTTATTTGGACAACTTTCACAATGTCTACGAGCGAGGAGGCCAGTCGCCTGCGCGACCTCCAAGCAGATGTTCGCGACCAGGATGATCTCGAAAGAGATATTACTCGCCAGGTATGATCGAGTTCTCACTTAATTATCAGTCTGGACTTACCTTTCTCTTTTTTCAGGCCGATAAAGCTCTGGCAGATAAAGCGGAGGAGAATGACATTAAGCGACTTGAGAAAGCCCTTGTGGATCGGGAGTAAGAGCGATTGTCCTAAGATGTGATGGCATTACTAATTTAATATAAAGACGGGTCGACTCACAGGTCCGCCAAGCGCAGCAGCGCTTGACACAGCCCGTCGGAGCCGCCACTCGCCATCGGGTCGAGAATGAGCTGAAAAGGCTGCAGGCGCGCAAGGCCGATCTTGGGAAAGATCTGAAGGACATACAACAGCGCATTGATGCGAGGCGTGAGTCGCAGGGTAACTCGACGGTGGCGCACGGATCAGAGCGACAGCCAAATGAGTCCCGCCGGGACTATCTATTGCGAACCGGAAAGATCACCCCGTTCGCATTGATGCAAGAGGGCTCCAGAGATGGACCACTTGCTAATCTTCATGACGCGCTTGTTGATACCGAGGAACAACAGCAAGAGGAGGAGGCGGAGCGCGAACAAGCCAAACATCAGCCAGCCGCATCCCACCGGGACCTTGCACGCCCAGACTTCGATTTTGACGAGAGTAGTGAAATCAGGAGCAAGCGGAGGAAGCTGGATCGTCGTGACTCTCCGGGAGCGGATTCGTCGGCAAGTTATGTTGCATCTGAGCCTGACGCTACATCCGAAGGTGAAGAGTTCATGCCTGATACTCTCCCTGAGACCAAGCCAAGTCGCAAGCGCAAGCAAGGGAAAGAGACCACAGAGCTTGAAGATCTGAGTGGGCTTGATGATGGAAACGAGGCAATATACCAGTCTCGCGTGCAGGAGTGGATCAGTCGGCGAAGCTCTGCTCGACGGCACGCTGATAGTCATTCCATCGAAGCAGACCAGAATGAAGAAGAGGAGTGGCTTAAGCCACATCCCACTGAACCAGCCATGGAGCTTGACAATGGACTGCGAGTCCCCGGGGACATCAGCCGCTTCCTATTTCCCTATCAGAAAACTGGAGTTCAGTGGCTTTGGGAGTTGCATCAGCAAGCTGTCGGTGGAATTATCGGAGATGAAATGGGGCTGGGGAAAACCATTCAGGCGATTTCTTATCTTGCGGCACTGCATCATAGCAAGAAGCTCACCAAACCTGCCATCATTGTTTGCCCAGCAACTCTTATGAAACAGTGGGTTAACGAATTTCATCGCTGGTGGCCACCCTTCCGTGTTTCCATCCTACACTCATCAGGCAGCGGAATGATGAATCTCGGCAAGGAAAGCAGTCGGGAAAATGCGCTCTCATCAGAAATGATGGGCAGCCACAGCTCTCGGCACCTATCTGCTGGTCAGAAAGCAGCGAAAAAGATCATTAAGCGTGTCACCGAGGAGGGCCATGTCCTCGTGACTACATACTCGGGTTTGCAGTCTTATGCAGATGCTCTTGTTGATGTTGAATGGGGCTGTGCTATCCTTGACGAAGGTCACAAAATCCGCAATCCAGATGCCGGTATCACATTCAGCTGTAAGGAACTTCGCACTCCACATCGCATCATTCTTTCGGGGACCCCAATGCAGAATAGCTTGGTGGATCTTTGGTCCCTATTTGACTTTGTATTTCCAATGCGTCTGGGAAACCTTGTTACATTCAAAAATCAGTTTGAGATCCCCATCCGTCAGGGTGGATATGCATCTGCATCAAACCTTCAAGTGCAGACTGCTGCAAAATGTGCAGAAACTCTCAAAGATGCCATCAGCCCATATCTGCTCCAGCGGTTCAAGGCCGATGTCACATCTGATCTGCCGCTGAAAAGTGAACAGGTCATTTTCTGCAAGTTGACCCAACTCCAGCGAACCATCTACAAGAGGTTCCTTCGCTCAGATGACATGAAGTCTATTGTACGAGGGAAACGAAACTCTTTGTATGGCATTGACATCCTGCGCAAGATCAGCAACCATCCAGACTTGGCAGACCACGCATTGCGCTCTCACGAGGCAGACTATGGCGATGCAGAGCGGTCTGGCAAGATGAAGGTTTTGAAGGGTTTGCTTGAGGTCTGGAGAGATACTGGCCACAAGACCCTGCTTTTTACCCAGGGCCGTCTGATGCTCGACATCATTGAGAAATTCATTGAGGCGCTAGGTGGATTCAATTACCGCCGAATGGACGGGACTACTCCAATCAAGGAGCGCCAAAATCTGGTTGACGAATTCAACAACGACCCCGACATCCACGTTTTCTTACTCACTACCCGTGTGGGCGGGATCGGAGTGAATCTGACAGGTGCTGACCGTGTCATTATCTACGATCCCGACTGGAACCCATCGACTGACTTGCAGGCGCGAGAGCGTGCATGGCGTCTGGGTCAAAAGCGTGATGTCACCATCTTTCGCTTGATGACCAAGGGCACCATCGAAGAGAAGATCTATCATCGCCAGATCTTTAAGCAGTTCTTGACCAACAAAATTACCCGTGATCCTCACCAACGAGAAGGTTTCCAGCTGAGTGATCTCTATGATCTGTTTACCCTAACGGACGAAAATGACGACGAGTTGGAGACGACCAAACTCTTCAAGAACGCCGAAGTCACATACCAGGAAGATACTAAAGATGCCCATGGCAGCAAGAGTAAGCCTGCCCCCACTCCCAAAGAGGAAGACGGCATCAACGACATCCATGGTATCGCCAAAGTTGAAGATTTCCAAAACACCGACGAAGAGGAGAAGAACGCCAAATCTTCCGAAGACCGCATTATGCATGGCATCTTTGCTCGTTCTGGCGTCCACTCTGCAGTGCAGCATGACCAGATCGTAAATGGCAAACGGGTGGTTCGCGCAGATCCTAAGATGATCGAAGCCGAAGCTCGCCGTGTCGCCAATGAAGCCGCCGAGGAGCTCCGCAAAGCTGAAGAAACCGCCCGGGCACTCCCAATCGGACTTCCCACCTGGACAGGCCGTTTTGGGATGGGGGGCCGTGACGATCCACGGGCTGGTGGTAGCTCGGCTCGCCCTGCTGGGGCAGGACCCTCATCCTCAGACCTGTTGGCGAGACTCAACCCTGCTGCAGCTGCAGCTGCAGGACAGAGATCCAGTGGTTCGAATAGTCCATCAGCACGTATGCCACGCGGCAAAGATTTCATACCCTTGATCCGTGATTATCTTGCCTCTCAGCGTGGGCCGACTCTGTCGCAGTCGATTGTTCAGCATTTCAACCATTACTGCTCCAATCCGCAGCGTGTTGCTGAGTTCCAGGAGTCGTTGAAGAAGGTTGCGACACTCGAGCATGGTCGTGATCGTCGGGGTCGATGGACTCTGAAGCCTGAATTTGCTCGGAACGCGAATAATCGGGAACGGTGAAGGGGATTGTAAAGAAGTTGGTGGCTCTGAAAACATCCCGGAGATAGAAATTGAACAAGCTATCTTTGGGGATGTCCATGTATGATTGTGAGTTTCACGAGATGATGAATGACAAATGCCGATACCCTTTATGCAATTGCACAGTTAGGAATACGATATAAGCAGTGCCTCCATATGTGGTATCCACTAGACACATGCTTAAAACGCCCCGTGGGACGATAGAGGTAAGGTGCCGTTAAACCAAGCCACATGCGTTCGTACACACTGTTAATGATGTATGCCAAGTATGAAAGGATAGGCCCATATTTAGGTACAAAGTACTTCGTACCTCTTGCGTAACTTATCAGAGCAAGGGGATATTCTAATAATATTTCTGTTCATTGTTTTCAGTGGGCCATATTCTATTTCTGGGACAAATAGATGCGAAGAAATATATAGAAGCGAGGTTATAGCGAGCCGAATAGGCAAGAGATTTTCGTTTGTACAAAGTAGGAACGCGATATCACAGGATTCAGGGGGAAAGGCTCCACGATATCTTGGCGTTCGTTGTTGAACTTCTTTTACTTTCCAATGTTGACAAAGGAGTTTTGTTATTCTTCTCAATCTTCAATCTTCTTCTTGATGAAGTCATTTATGAAACAAAATACACCTTATATCATTGTGCAACGCAAGCCAAGGGGCAAAAACACCTTGATGTCAATATGTGCCTCAGGTTCTTCCATCAATGGATAGACAAGGCAGTGGGTGTGATCTGCACTTGATCACAATCATGACTGGCTGGGATGATATAGCTAGTCAAGTACCCACTTAGTGACTTCGAGGATGTCGATTGTAATCAGGATCCAGTGGGTTAACTCTTTCGTTTACCCCATACAAAGGCTCTGAGACGGTAGCGTGGATCCTGCAAGGTCCTACAACCCAAGGTTGCCAGTACTCAAAGAACAAGAAAGGACTAAGAGGGACATCGAGTACAGAGTCAACGGAAGTCGAACAATTGACAGTTCTAGCAATGGTTCACCGGTAGCGACTTTTTGATACCAAGGACGCCTACGGAGTATCCGGAGGACACTCGAAACAGTTCGATTGCTCTATACTCCACCGTGGAGCATGTGTTCATCATTCTCCCATGGATCCAAAAGCATATAAATGCGTCACTTCCCCGTCAAAAATTCTGCCCCTCTCCTGAAAACAAAAGCATACATAACCGTCAGCTTGAATTTATCCCGAACTAACTCTTTTCACCTACCCAAAATGAAGTTCTTCGCCACTGCTCTCCTAGCTACCGCTGTGGCCGCTGCCCCAGCTGAGAAGCTCTTCAACTTGAAGACCTCCGGTGCCAGCAACAGCTCCCACAACGACCTGTACCTCTCCGTCGGCCACGGTCTGATCAGCGACCCGCTCAACAGCGAAGCCGTCTTTGCCGGTGCCCCAGCCAGTCATGCTGCCGCCTTCTCCTTTGCCAACGGCACCATCCTTTTGGATACCGAGACCAACTCCCCCTGGGCTCTGGACCTGATCAACGTGAAAGGTAAGATATAAGATAGCTCTGACCTACCTTCGTATATCGCTATTTTCCGAACGTGGAATGCTAACACCATTGGTATTGTATAGGCGTCCGCAAGGAGCGTGCCCAGATCAGCGTCAAGCCCACTCACGGCTCGAAGGGCTTCACTATCCGCCGCCACGGCGTCGAGGGACCTAGTGGAACCTGGGACGGATGGTTGTGTAAGTTCTCATATACCCCTTCTCTAAGGCTGCATGATTGTGTCGAGTCCCAATGGCTGACTCTTGTCTTTTTTTAGGGTGTCCTGCCGATACCGAGGCTGGCCAATTCCTCCCCAACTTGCACTTCCTCAGCAAGGCTATTCAGGAGCCTGCTCTCCCAGCTGGATGTGATAAGATCCAGCTCAACGCAGTTCCGGCTCCCAAGATCTCTGCTTAGAGGGATTTTGGGTTTAGCTCGTAGTGAACATCCGATTGTGACTGGTTTCTAATTTTTGTGTTGTCTTCGAAATTTGGAACTTTTCTTGGACTTTTCATCGTATCTTGGCGTATAGTTACCTCGGGTTTAATTGATAATTTATTGGTTATTCTATTAGTTCTTGCTCTTATTAAGATCCATCTAATATCATTTTTTCCCACGATATAAAAATCCTCTCTAGCGCACATCTAGTCTATTATTCAGTCTACCAGCAATGATAGAGGGTATTATGAATTATCGATCTTCACATCTCTCCATCTCCATTCCATCCCCGATTTACCAATAGTTCTCGGGTGTCTATAAGTTGTCGTTGTATCGCCACCCCCACGTTTGGGGGAAGCTTCGGTGGAACCGAGAGATGCCCGACCTTGGGTATGAACTGGGTGGCGATTGTCGATCATATACAATACTTTGAGGTTGTTGTGTAATTATGTACTATGTTATGGTTCACCGACTTCCATTGTCAATGAAAGATGAGGTTAATATGATGGTCAGATATTGGCTAGACTCGGGGGAGGTCAGTATACTATAATAAAGGACTAGTTCTTTAGCTCTTATATTATTTAGGATTTATTAGTTATATCCAAGATGTTGCCCAGGTGAAGATATATAGCACAGCTGTGGCTCCCGAGATAGAGCTAAATGATAGACTCAGATTAGAATCAGAAAGAGTCATTTGATGAAAATAGTCCACTATAAATAGCCGATGTCTCACATGTTTAGCTATGGCCTGATTGGGCTTAGCCCCGCAATACAGGTCAAACATCATCTCCTTCTCTGTTTTTTTCCCTTTTACAAAGGCTCTCCAATTATCTGTGAAAGACACTCGTTTACTACCTTGAAGCTATTTACAATCGTTACCCCGAATCGAAAAAAAACCCACATTCCCGAGATCTAAATTAGCTCCCAGACTGGCCAAGATTAACAACACGTCCTTCTGATCGTCCTTCCGTACCGAAATTGCCTTGGTACCGACATCAAATCGATAAGCCTGTTTCGACACAGGCCTGTTTTTTGACAAGTCACACCAGGTTGTGCAAGGGGCGTGATCTTTCAGCCCAGGGAGTAATACCTCGGTCGCTTGGTTTTTGAACCTCCGGATAATCTCTCCAACATTCGACATGCGGTGTTTTATTTTGAGCGTGCTCTGCACTATCCTGCTGCTGGGAACGATATCATCGGCTTGGCCATGGCAACCTTATGGAGCGCTTCTGGGTGATTCCTTGGATAGGCGAGCAGGTAATTCAGGACTCTGATCATATTATTGTGCTTGATACTAACCTACGATGCAGACACCGCAGAGACAACCGCTGAAACTTCCGAAACTACCGCCGATTCCTCTACTGCATCCAAGACTTCTACTGGAACCACCGGCACAAACACCGACACAACTACTGACACCAAAACCAAAACTGGAACCGCAACCGATTCGGAGACTACCGACACTGCAACTGATTCCAAGACTACTGGCAAAACAACCGACACGAAGACGGGGAAAAGCAAGACTACCGCCACCACCTCGATCTCCATTGACCCTGCTGCCGCTGCTGGTGGTGTGTCCATGATCACCCCCGCTTCCTCGTCCACGACCTACTACAAGATCGGCCAGGATGTGACATTCGTGTGGAACTACACCTCCCTGTCGGTCACACCGTCTGCGGTCAATGTTGTAGCTTCGTGCAGTCTCAACTCAATGACATATACGCTCCGCTCCAACATGACCGTCAAGCAAACTGGAAGCGTCGTGTGGGATACTGGAAAATACCAGAAATCGGCCACTATTCCGTTGCTTACCGCATCCTATACTCTAATTATCTATGATGCTAGCAAGGAAATTGGTGATCCTGCGACCGCTGGACACTTGAGCTCGCAGAACGGCGGTTACGTCTTTGGGATGTACACCCCTCAGGCATACACCCCACTCAATCGTGAGTATCCGTACCAACCATCCTCGCTCAAACTGACTGCTAACTTCATCAGAATTCAAGTGCGCCACCTGCAGCGGGGCCATGTCCGAAACCAGTCGGCTAGCCATCAAATTTACCGTCGGCATGGCTGTGATTACCTTCGCTTCGTTCACCTGGTTTGCGGGAAGTGCTGGTATCTTCGCGACTTGAAAAGCACATACTCGGTGCACTCGCACTGACTTAGCATGAACATAATTTTTTTTTTTTTATATTTTGAGGCGTTGCATTGTTGAAGCGATCTTGATTTACGATAATAGCAAGAAAACGGCGTTGCGTGAGAAGTTGACATAGGATGAGTTACTATTTTTGGACATTTTTTTGCATCTCATCCTTTCTTTAATCTGTTGATTTTATTAATAATTAGCGGTGGATGGTCACTTGGAGATTTCATTTTGTATTTTCGGATTTGCATACACAATACAACCTCTGTTGCATCACATTCAACCCTTTCAAGACATTCTTCCTTTTCAGATTTCCCGCCAGAACATCGATGTCCGGTCCGTCTTAATTGCGGCTCCAAGACTATGTCTCCCGCCTTGCTTGTTGCGCTCACTGCGATTTTAAACTCATTCCAAGCATCGCTGACCGCTCATGTAGGCCTCACTTATCTTTTGTTTTCCTTATTGGCTTCCGCACGGCGACGACGAGCCTCAAGGTAGATAGGGTTGACCTTCAGGGCTCCCATGATTTAATCAAGTTTGAGGTTTCGAGTATCATCGGTTAGACGCCCGTTTTTATCTTTCGCGGAGTTCGAAAGGCCGGCCGCCCGAAAGTCAACAGCTGCCTTCGACAGCTTGTTGTTGCTGCAGAGTATGGTATCAATGTGGAGACTGTTGCCCAGAGGCTTTCGTGGCGCTGCCTGTGTATCTAGAACCAGTCGTGAACTGCATTAAAAGTTTCTTTGATAGAAAGCTCGTTTGTTTCAACGGTCTTGAAGTGCAAACATTCAAATCAAAGAAAAAGTCCAAGATCGAGAGACATGTTTGAAACATAATGTTTATGGGTGTCTCAAAATTTTCCAAGGTTCATTGTCCCGCTTAGTCGTCTATATGCTATACGGCCATGGAGAACTATGCCCCAAAGGGTGTCCGGAACGTTCTACCTACCTACGTGTGTATACTGTACCTCCAGGGCTGCGTAACCTAGAGACTAACAGCCCGTATTCTCTCGTTGGTCCCCTGAGATATTTCTTTGCTTGATGGAAATTTAGTATGCACGAAGCCGTGATGTTGCCTTTCGTTGTGAGTTTTAAGGCATTCAGTTCCACTTCCCATGGGATTGTTATGATTGTAGCGAAAAGACAAACGAGTACAAAAAGAAGCTTGATGTCTTGCATCTTACAATTGGGAAACAAAATTTGTCTCACAAATAAAGAAAGCCCTAGGAGCCGGTAAAGCGGTTCATTGACTGACACTGTAGGCCATGATAATATAAAAGAAGCTGTTCGATCTCATTCCTCTTCGCCAATCCATGAACCCAATTCTAGCCTGTCCCAAGTTTTTCACCTTCAACATCTACCCTCAAGCTGCCATCGAGGAAGATATCCCGGGCCAAGAAAAAAAAGATAATGCCTTCCCAACTAGCCTGGATCTGGCCCAAAGATCCTCGCCCCGGCAACCCACACCACTGGCCACGCCGCTGGCGCCTGTTTGACGTCTTGACAAATAAAGGGCCAGACATCTACGTAGGTCGAATCGACCAGTCCAAAACCAAAACTAGAAAGCCATCCTCTCAATCTCGGTCCGGTCCCACAAGACAGGAATGGTCCCGATGGGAGAATAGGCCCAACGACCCTGACTCGGACTACAGCCCGTTCCCCTGGGCGGGGCGACCTGCGGGCGAGCGCTATGATTTCCGCACGAGGAAGTACCACGTCCCTGACCATGGGACGTGGAGTGATGTTGAATATTGCAATGGGAGAAGGGCTCGCAGGGGAAAATGGACCGGAAAGGAGGAAGAGCATTGTGTGCCGATGAGATATTGGGATCGGAATGGGGTTGAGTATCCAGCGGAATTTTGGCATGATAGTATTTATGGACACCATAGAGACCATGGAGGGTCAAGGGAATGAATGGGATGGGAGGAAGTAGTTGAAAGAATAGGAGATAAAGGAATGTAGGGTGTTCGAAGGGTAGTTTGCATGATATTGTGTGATAAATCCAGCTAGATCGCTTGAATACTTTCCAATCATTTTCTTTTCAAAACAAAGATGGGATAGATGGAGCCCAATGGGCTGATGTTCTGCCAAACCTCCCCATAAGCTCCAAGAATGAGTTAGGCTGATGCAGGGAGACCTGTTGAATCAGACACATCCAAAATGCAATGCGTCAAAGATGTGTATACGTGGTCCATCGACAGATGGTTGATTCGCCGAAGGGCGGCGGAGAGTTGGCAGCTGGGCGCCGTTATCAGTCAGGCGGTTGCACTTCACACATGGTGTCTGCTTGATATCCGCATAGGAAGAGATCATATCCTGTGCTGGTATTAGCAAGTCTCTCCTTCGGAGTCAGGAACAGAACATACCAGCAAGAAAGCAAGGTCCCATTTCCGCGGGCGCGACCCCACACAACCCAATATAGCATTCTCAAGTTTCGTTGGTGACCGGCCGGCGATATTGCTCGAAACATCCCAGTCCGAGATCGGGGAGCCGGAAGTACTAGACACCCCTCTGATTTGGAAGACAATGCCGGCTCTAACGAGTGCTACCGCCAGAGAAGTCTCATCCTGGCTTTTGATGACTCGTACACCGGGGATATCCCGCTGAATGAATCGTTCCAAAACTTTCTGCCACTCGCCCTCGGTAGACTGCGCTTTAGTACGTTCGGCCTCCTCGTCCTCTCGCTGACGCTCATCTACTATGGACTTTTCTTTTCGTGTAAGCTCTTCTAGAAGAACGTCGTAATCTCTTTCCCACTTTCCAGTCGGCTGAATGAGCCGACCGTTGGCTTCCTTGATGCGTGATTCAACATGCGCCCAGACGGATGTCATTTCCGGATCCCGCCACAGGGACTGGAATTGCTGGACATCAGCGACGCGTGCGCGTGCGGCCTCATCCAGACTAGCCCGGAGGATCCGTGGAGTTTCAGCAACTGGATTGCCAAGGCTCACTTTATCTGGGTTTGCAATAGGCACCAGAGGCTCTAGTAAGCCCTGGGGCATGAATCCACGCAGTTCATGGATCTGGATATCTCATTAACTTGGTTTTGTGGCAGAGCTGCAACAGCTCATGTACTTACCTTGCGTTCGAGTTCTTGTAATTTTGCTAGTGATGAAACAATTTGGATCTCTGAGTCCAGCCCTGAGGTTTCGCCGTTGCCGGTCGACGGCACTTGCATGGAGTTCTGATTGGTAGTAGCCATCGCCGGGGCGGTTGAAATGGCTTTTTGTGAGACTTGATCAAATGGTCAGATCTACCCCAAAACGCGTGATTTTGGGGTTCAGGAAATGGATTATATATAGATATATATTTGAATAGGCACTTGACTCTCGAAATGAACAATCAAAGAAGGTGGAAGACAACCAGATATTGCAGTGATTGTTTTGTGGGCGATGAGATCACCCTGCGTTGTCTGTTATATAGTGAAATATCAAGATGAAAATTCTCGGAGCCGAATAAGAGAGTGTATTTTTGATGGTCGATCACAGATAATGATATTTTGTTGCTTAAAGGTGCTCCAATAATTCGAGGACGAGAGGATGAAAGAGACGAGATGGGCCGCGAACCAATCAGGTAAACTCCAGCCACAACCACTTGTGCCACAAGTGGCTGGGTTATTGCTTATATAATCTTGTTTCTATCGACCTCACCTGGGAAGTGTTGTTTAATTTCAGCTCCTTTAGATTTTGATAAAGATAATGCAGCTTGGGAGGTATTTAATTCCTAGTAACTGTTTTGAGGTATATCATGATCATACTACCTGTGTTTTTGACCATTGGTAAACGGTCTTACTCTCAGTGAGTCCAAGTTGAAACAAGATTTTGTTGATGAACTTGTAGCTTGAAAGATTGAGAAATACCGTCGTTACAGAATGTTCGAGATGCAAGAAACTCCAAGACCATCCGCCTGGTGGAATCTAAGTTGCTTTGTTGGCGAGCGAAGCTATAGAGACTTGATAAAACAAGTACTCAATTGTCTCACTGCTACAAGCTTCTTTGTATACTGAGCTCTCTAGCACAACCTCTCGACCTTATTCGGTCTATAAAATTCCTTGGAGCCCATGTTGTAATATTTCTCTACAGAACTCACCAGCCCTCATCCGCCTTCACCATCATCAATCAGCAAAACATACTTTGGATTTTGAATTCATTATGGACACTACAAACGAGGTATCTCCTGTCCTCAGACGTTCGCCCCGCATTGCGGAAAAGCGCGCGGCACAAGTCGCGGCGCAACAGGCAACGGAAGCGTCGAGCGCGTGCGAGCCCAGCCAGTCCGACTCCCACATAGAGCCGATTCTAAAGCACGACTACTTCGCATGTAACGAAACAATATGCGACAACTGCAGGATAGTATTTGATGACTGCGTCAAGGTATGATTGACTTGCAAGAACAACTTTAGAATTTCTGGATGATACTAATCAGATTTAGATGGTCGAAAAGTACAATGCTTGCGTTGATGCTGTAATGAAGTTGCCCGGAAATAAGTTCAGGGAGGAGATGCGCATGATTCTCCAAGAGGGCAAGGAGAGGGTTCGTGGTTTGAAGAGCCAGGAATCCCGAGAGGGCTAATATGCACGAAGAAGAGTATGCCGAGCAGCTCTTCGAGATACAAATGTGTTTTCATCGATCTGGGAGGATGTGGTTGGTCGGTATTGATATATATTACTCGTCAATGGATGTGATTTTTCGAGAAAATAACCGATAGACATTGATTGAAAGTATGTGCCAGCCAGGCTAAGATTGCAGGAGAACTACACCGAAACTATCAATCTGCGTCTTCAAGATATTAGCTTGATCTTCTCTCGGGGACATGTATCTTGAGAAGAGCAATGAGAAGATGGCTAGTGCCGAAATGTAGAATGTGTGAACATCCTGTTCTAGCCTCCATATTATCATGTTCTTATATTATAATCCTTGGCGGAGGCTACAGGCAGCAGCCCCTGAGCAGAGCCTCTAAAAGTGGGGTATAAAAGGCTCGGTCCCCAAGGAAAAAGAAAAAATACATTTTCAATATTACCATTTTTTGAAACCACAACAATGGCAAAGCAAGAGATCCCGGAAGGCTTCCTCCGGGGGCCAGCCACAAACGCAACCCTCCACAAACTCGATTTCGAGCACACATCCCCACCGATCCCTTCTTACAAAGCTCGCTTTGCTGCTATAGTGGACAACTTCATGACTGAATCTGAATGTAAAGAGCTTCTCCGCCTAGCAGAACAATCAACAAGAACTCAACTACCAGATTCCACCCTCTCGCCCCCCGTATGGGAACAGGCGATGATCAACGCCGGCAGTGGCAGACAAATAATGTCCGTCGATTCGCGCAAGAGCGGACGAGTTATCTTAGACTCTCATGATCTTGCAGGCAGAATCCTAGACCGACTCATGCCTTTTATGCATGAATGCGAACTCGACCGCATCCAGAGCAAACCACTAGTTACGGGTCTTGGGCCAGCAAAACGGGGCGAAGTGCTTCGTCTCAGCCGGCTGAATGAGCGTCTTCGGTTCCTGCGTTATGAGGGTGGTGATTATTTCCGGCCTCATTGGGATGGGTGTTTTGTTACACCTGATGGGCAGGAGAAGTCACTTTATACTGTTCATTTATATTTGAATGGCGATGGGGAACAGGATATGGAGGAGTTGAAGCCTCATATTGAGCGGGCGGAGAAGACGAATTGGTTATTTGCAGGTGATGGGGAGATTGATCTTGCTGAGATTGGGTCAGAGGAAGTAAAACTTGGTGATGGGAGTTGTCCTTCAGCCGCGGAGTCATTGGAGAGCAGTGAGGCTCTTCTAGGTGGTGCAACCTCGTTTATGGCTGGGATAAGCTCGAAGGAATTGGTTCGGATTTTTCCAAAGACGGGGTCTGTTCTCATATTTCAGCAGAGGGACTTGATCCATTGTGGAGATGATGTGTTTAGAGGTGTTAAGTATACCCTACGGACGGATGTCATGTATACTACTGAGTAGGGAAGAAATGACCGGCCCATTCAAAATCACATTTTGCCTCTACCTTGGGGATTATTTACCGAGAAAGACAGGTTTCAGTCCCAAATTGGTTTTTCCTGTAGATTGTGGGTACATGATGCTGTTCCTGCAGGTAGTTTTATCTATTGTCACTGGCAGGCTGGCAAGGCTCGGCTTAGCTCCCAGCCTTTGCGTGATTTTATGCTGGCAACCCAATCGTTCACGTAGCGGAGCCCAACATGAGGTCATGTCTATATATATCCATCTCCCATGAAGGAAGTGGGGCATTTACTTCACCCTATTGGAAGAATATTACCGGCAACTTCTCATTATTCACCCGCGATCATATGGAAGTAGGATCTTCATCATGAGACCGACGTCGACTACAACGCCATATTCATGACGAGCCTTGTCCACGGTAACAAATTTCCTATGCGCCTCCAAGGTGACATTTCCGGTAGAACGCTTCACGAGCCACCGGTCCTCCCCCGATGTCACCCACCAAGGATCACCCGGATCAACGCGAATGTCTTTCCTCGGACCGAGAGTACCGATACAGGGTTCTGCAAGATTGCTGACCGGGTTTACCCCCTCCTCAGCGTCCATAATTTGGTGAATCATATGCCATCATAGAGAATAAAAATTTGCCACAGGCCAAGAGAAACGGCTCCATATACATGATTGTTTTTCTCATGAGATCCCACATCGATATTTCAAGAAATACACCATGGAGAAAGCTTGCGAACCGATTCAAAAAAAAAGCAAATCCTCACAGGCTAAAAGTTCATTTAATTTGCGATTAATGTAAGTAGCCGGCAAACTATCAAAAGAGCCAGGGTGTCTGCAAAATACGGAAAAGCGGGGAGAAAAGTGGATACTGCCCCGGATTATTCCAAACCCGTTCATTTGCAAAGGTCTGCATTATCCTATTAGGAATCTCTGGTAAAATAAATAGAAAACTGGTCACCTACACTCGATTTGGGCCTCGGCTAGAAGATGGACGCCTTTTCTCAGTAGAAGAAATGTCCCGGATGTGGAATGTGGTCCCGGGGAGGCGGTATGTGGGCTATTCATAAATGCCCCAGCAACAACGGAGCACTCCGTATGTATCCAATGAATATTATTTAGACTCGGCCCCCAGCCCACATCTATCATTCTTCCGTGTCATTCCTAAGGTTCCTGAGTGTGGCGTGGAAATCGTGGCGTAATTGGTATCACAGGGTCCAAGCTTATTCTGTCGAAGTCAGGCCATACAAGAATATTACTTTGCGCTTTCAATCAGCGATCGGCAGTCTGACCACCATTTGCGGGGTGAACCTGTACGTATACTAGCGCTTGATTGGTTGGGTTTTGAAGATGTCTTAAAGGCATCTTGGAAGCCATGTGGAGAAATAAAGTAGAAATATTAGAAGAATGCACAAATCATAGCTGGTAGAGCCTGTCTCACTTCTACACAAGTCTGTACATAAGTTTGAGACATGGGTGTGGAGTACATATTACTTATTCCGGTTGTTACCTGACTTGACGTTACATCCTTGTAGTTCTATTTCGAGCTTGACCAAATAATCAATCTGAGCTCAATTGTTATGATATTTATACTATAATGGAAAACACTTAAATAGCTTCATGTCTCCCGTGTTGTCATCTTCATTCTCTCTACATCCTTCAAAACCAAATAACCAACCACTCAACCACTCAACCACCATCATGCAGCTCACTCAGCTCCTCATCGCTACCGGCCTCTTCGCCTCCTCGGCTTTCGCTGCCCCGGCTGATACCAGCAGCAAGTCCATGATGGCTGCCGGCCCCCAGTGGGCTCTCCAAGACACCAAGCGTGTCTGCAACCCGGAAGACACCTCCTGCACCTGGACTTTCGGCATCTACCCTGGCGCCGGGGACGCTACTCCCTGCACCTATGTCGTGGAGGGTGCCCCTGCCTCCCACGCCAACGGCGGTCCTGCCACCTGCGGCGGATACACCGTCACCTCCGGCTGGAGCGACCAGTTCGGTGCGGAGAATGGCTTCACTACTCTCTCTATTGTCAACAACGAGTCTCGCCAGATCATCTGGCCTGCCTATACCGATAAGCAGGTTGCGGCCGGTGAGGTCGTCAAGCCTGACCAGTGCTACGCTCCTGCCGCTCTCCCTTGAATCAAGATGGAAAAAATGCCTCGGAGTATGAGCTGAACACTATACATATTAGCCACTGTCCTTAATGATAATCTATGACAAGCAATTGAAGATATTCTATCTGTTATCATATACACTTCATACTTAGGATTGGCTGTAGAAAAGAGCATAACCGCGCCGCGCACAGGACAAGCTTGCCTTTCATACTTTATCTGTGCTATATATTATGAGGAGGAGGAGGAGGAGGACTGAGACATGAAGATGATTTGGGCTAAATTCACCGATAATATTTTGACGAGGACAAAAATAGTGTCCGATCTGAATAATTGCTGGATGGTTTCATACCCCAATTGGGCCAGGGCCTCGATACTCGGATATACCTTCTTCCATCCTCCATCCATTCCTCCACGAATAATGCTTATCTTAAACCTTAGTTAGTATCACCTGGGTATTATGCATATAGGTCCGCTACACGTGGATAAGGATAACAAGATCTGCCATTCTGACTGCTGCTAGCTAGAAAAAAGAAAAGAGATAGATGAGCAATTGGCAGCAAGACAAGGAATGGAGAATAACGACTCCATCTCTGATGATGAACAGAGCTAACCCAATTACCTCAAAGCCACCTGTAGCAAATGCCGGTCCTGGTTACCAAGCTTAGCCCCATACCATGTTTTCAATCTCATTATCCTGGGAGAGAGAGTTTTCAATGTCCATCTCTTCGTTCCCCTCTTGGTATCGCCATCTCTTCCTCACAACGTCCTTGAAGGTCTCAACGTCCAGGTCTCCGCGCATGCTGGTGTTGGGGAAAACTCCGATTTGCTGGGAATCATACATAGGCTTCAATTTCACATCAAGGTCAGGGGCGACGAACAAGATAGCGCCCAGTCGACGCACGCCTGGCGACAAGCACGAGCGAGATAGTGTACCTGACGTGGGGTTCTCAAAAGCCCTGATGTCGGTTATGTTGGCTAGGTTTGTGCGTTCACTGATGATAGTGTGGCTCACCTAACTATAATATAGATAAAAGCACCCGCCTCACTTAGTCATATAGGCTTGCCGATAGGGTTCTGCGAATAGCATGCTTATTAGCTATACGTTATATTTATAGAGCTAGCTAGGTATAGCAGTATCCGTCTTCACACTTCGCTGCCTAACCCTATAATATGGTTAATGTGGATGTATAACTAATTAGATATGGCTCCGAGCTAACTAACTAGTTAACTATCTAAAATCATGCATAATTCAGGCAACCAACCAAAGAAAATCCGGCATCTCCCTGGCCGCTATGCCCTTTCGCACTTGCCTATTCTTACGTGGCCATTATTATAAACAAAACTGAGAGATAAGTAAGAGAAAAAAAGAAAAGAGAAAAAAAAGAAATGCCTGATCTGAGGGGTCGACTCGAACCTTGTGATACGAGATGCACTTAATCACAGCCATGCAGATCGCACTTATTTTACTTGTAGCATAACATATCATTTGCTGTAAAATCATTCTCATTCATAATGTCCACTCTATCGACAAGGCATTTAGTTCACCTTTCTACTGGCAGGAATTCTGCTTTTGATTAGCATAAACCATTCACTTTGAAGAACCGCTTCCATTATAAAACGTTGCTTATACTTACACAGCACAATGTGATACTTCCCGCCCCGTTGCAGGCCTTGGGATGGCTAACTTTTTGTTAGCATAACTCTATATATAAATCAGAAGTGGATGAGGTTAGACTCACTCTCCAGGACATTGATTCGGATAAAAGACCGTCTAATTTAAAACATAAACGTTAGCCAACTCTTAACCTATTCGAGATGTATCGTAACCATTCTATCTGAAGGTTGACAATACACATACAATGCAATCAGCCTGTTGGAGATGTCAGCGTTAAATTTTCTAACATTGGGATACAACTTGATTATACATACCTGTGTGGCTCGCGGGTTGACCAGGCCTTCGTCAAAAGGAATAGCATACACCACGGCAGCAAAGAGAGGTAGGATATACATGAAACGCATTTTTGCAAAACGAACTTATGAATTGTATGTTGAGATAGTACAGATGAAATGAAGTTTTACCAGAAGTTAAATCGTGGATATGTTGGATCTCTTCATTTCAGGAATCCGAAGCCGTATTTATGGGTTTTATTTCAACCCCTGTCGATGACCCCTCAGTTGTTGAATTTGTAATTGAAATAGGAAGGACGAGAACGACATCGATTTACACTGTTTGAAACCGACTGGATGCAGCCCAAATAGAAATTTCCGATACAAGTCATATATTATAGGAAAAGGCATAAGCAAGCCACGTCAGATCATGTCAGACTACACCTGCAGTGCTAATCTTTCCTCTATAAGATCAATATTCTTGGCGAGTCGGGGTACTGAATTAGGGTTAGCATTGATCTAGGTTCCCTGTATTATCGTAAATCAACTTTTGAGCCGCCTAGATTACTACACACTGTTGAATCAACTCAACCTAATTTCCCTCCTGCCTCGCCACCAATGGTCTCCATCAGCTGCTCCGAATTCTGGCAAAACTATGTTATTTTCATTACTGCTCAGCAAAGTCTGGTTTCATCCAAGGTTTCAATTCCAACTATCACGCCTTGATATTTAACTTTGGTCCATATTTGAATATCCTAATCGCCGCATAGCCGAGTCCCGACACGCAGGTCGGAACGCCACCGAACACCCATAAACTGTGCCAATCAAGCGATGTGCCTCCGTTCCTGATAACTGCACCACTGCTGGGGCCACTGATCAACACACCCAGTGCAATGATGGCGTAGCCCATGCCAACACGCGTTCCCAGCTTCGATTTGTCCGCCGTCAGAATGGCCAGGCACATAGGCGGCAGACCGATCAGCGCACCACTCATGAAGCCGGAAAGTACTGCCATGACAATGATTGCGGCCTTTGAATGCACTGCCATCATGCAGAGCATTAACAGCCCCGAGGACAGGGCGGCGGGTACAAGAAGGTTAAATGGACCAAAGCGATCGGCGAGCTTGTTCGGGATTGTACGACCAAAGATCGATGCTGCATTGAAGATAGGCACCATGTAGAAAGCCAGACTGCTATCCGTGATTCGAGTTGCCTCGGCAAAGAAGGAGAGATAAAACAGAATAACAAATAAACCCATGTACCCAATGAACGAGGTGAACACGAAAGCCAGATAAGCCGGGTCTTTGAATGCAGTGGGATCGATCATAGCGCGCACCTTAGGCGGCTGAACGCGAAGACGCATGATGCTGATTGGAATGAGCAGCGTGCCTAGTGCAATGAATCCGATAACACGCACTGTCCAGGGAAAGCCGATTTGGTTGATGAGCCGGTACAGGACGATCGGGTAGATGACACCGCCGAGTGCGGATCCCGAAGCAGCCGCACCCATTGCAGCGCCCATCTTAGTCGTGAAGTATTGAGGGATGATGGCGACACATGGAACGAATAGGCAACCTGTTCCGATTCCGACGACGAATCCCTGTGCCAACACAACTTGCCAGAACTCGGAGCATAGACTCAGCATCATGTGTCCGAAAACGACCATAAATGAGCCCACGATGAGGAGTGTGCGAAGATAGCCGCGATCGTAAATGGGACCGACAAAAAGGCCGACAAACATCAGCATAAACGCGGCAATCGAGCCCACCCAGGAGATGTCGGACGAGCTGGCGTGGAAGAGAGCACCGGACTCATAGTACGTTTGGTAGGCTCCAAAGGTGTTCAGGATGCCCCAGGTATTGAAATAAAGCATAAAACTCCCCAGCACATTGAGCCATGCTAAGGTGCCACCGTTTGGAGGTGGGGATAACCCAACGGCGGTCTTTTTGTGGGGAATACCTTCTCCGGGGAGAGGAGACTGCACGCTGGTCTTGTCGGCCATGTTGACTTTTTACCGTGAGATTGATCAGAGGATAATTGAACGGAGATCAAATCTTCATTTTATCTTGTAAGCTTCTTTATACATATATGTATGAACTCCAGATATCGGGGTATTGCCCCCATTCGGCCCTCCCTCGGAATTATACTTCGCATCATTGAGCCTCCTGGATATTAGCCCCATTAGGCAGTTCCCGGAGATAAGCCAATTAGGTCATGTCTCGGGTTTACCCCTTCAGCCCTAACGTCGATCACACATAAGGTTACTCCGAGCGTTCAATCGAAATCATTTCCTGCTAGAAATGTTCAAGTCTATGGATGACTTGGAGATCCTTTCTCTTATATGTATTATGGTATATCTCCATAGTCAAGACTTGCCCAACTTGGCAAGTCAGAATATTTTCTGACGGCGTTTTGTTCCCTAATGGCTTAAACTTGACATCCGTGGACTAGGCCTTGGCCATAATGATGCCAGTAGATAGCAGATGGTTTGACCTAAAGGTCGTGTTTACCACGTCGGGAGTCTACCGCACGCATCCAGATGGAATATGTGTTGTCCTTAATATGTATTGTCCTTTTCTATGCTCCATGAGCAAACTGGTCAGTCCGGTCGGGCGCGGAAGGTGTCAAGGCGACACACTGAATATCATTTAATTTAAGAAGTCTGCTTAGGTTTACAGGCTATAAAAAGAAATCCAACTCCTAACTCTATTACCATATTACTATGCATGCATGGGGGTGGAATACATTTGTCCTCAGCGAAATGTTTATCAGATTCTCGGTTTTACTTGGCTTGCTAGTAGACATACAACTGGTAACAAGTACAGCTTGCTATTTAATGACATTGCTAGTAGTAACAGGAGTTCAAGTGACCTCTCGGTATCAGCTTCAATAAGACTTGCATATATATGAAAAATAATCTCAAACTCAACCGGAATACCTGAAGCGTTTATTTTGGATATCCGTCTGGTCTTCGAGTCCAGACAGCAAAGTCATCCCCTCCACGCTACTGGCATACTCGGGGTTTTCCCGAGCGCGCGATTCTCGGCAATTATTCTCCAATCGCATGCAGACCCATGTGGCCGTGGAGAGAATGATATATATCGAAAGACATCTATTCGAAATATTAGTTTCATAGATGAGAAGCTTCGAAGTAGGAAAACCCACGCTAGCACAAACGCCAACCCAGTATGATATTGAGGGCTTTCCTTTCCCAGGAAGGTTTGAGGTGTGATAATATTAGCGACACAGTAGAGGAAGAAGGCGGCCGATGTGACTGTCTGTTTCCGCGTGAATCCTACAAAGTTGGCCCCAATAATAGACATGATCACTGTATAGTTGACACCTGAAGATGAGATTATAATGCAACCTGCGAGTCGACGGGTTTGATATTGGTCCTCGGGGGGAGTCACGTATAGAATAATAATGCCGATGACGCCGACAATACTGGCGAAAACTGCAAGTGGCTGCTTCTTGTTGCGGAAAAAGACGAAGAATGTCGGGAGAGCAGAAACAAGGAGTTGCACGGCGGCCTTGATATTTTGTTAGTCTTCAATTTCTAGATGATAAAGAGGGGGTTCTCTACCTGAACGGCATAATTGGGGGCGGTATATAATTGTGCTTTCAGTGCAGTGTACCCAAATCCCTGATCAATTAGTCAATAGGGAAGTGGGCAGGACATTCATTTAGGTATTACCTTGATCACAATGCCGAGAAAGTTGGTTGTCACACTCCCCGCAGTCTGAGAGAAAAACATCTGTAAGATTAATAACCACGCATGTGGGTCTCTTAATGTTTCCTGCACCTGTTCCCACTTGAAATGGGCTAGATGGATCAGTACCTAATAACAAACAGGCTACCGGGTGGCTTACTGTTTTTAAGCCCAAGTTGGGCCTGGGCAACGCGCTTGACAGCTATAGCCCTTTCTCGCCCACTCAGCCATTTTGCAGATTGGGGCGCATCAGGCATGAGAATGAACTAGACAAATTAGACCTGAACTGTTTGCTTCAAAATTTGTAAGATGTACATACCATAAGCACCCCTGTCAAACTACTCAGTAGCCCAATGGTGAGGAAAATAAGTCGCCAGGACGTCTGTAGAAGTTAGCTAACTATAGCAAAGCACAAAGACATGGATGAACTTACTATGGGCCCCGTTGTAACATGTCCAAGTCCTGGAGTTTAAAGTTAGGTATATTGCAAAAAAGGATTTGGTGGTATACAGACCATAGTAAATTACTAAGAAAGGCACCGGAAGAGCACCGTTCGTCACTGTCCACAAGCCAAAGCGGAGAGGCTGTTCCTCTTGTGTATACCTTTCATCTTATTAGCACGAATGAGATATTGTGAGATAACCCACTAACCACATGGTTGTGCTGAAGAACAAGGCATTAGTTCATGGCTCATAGTAATCCAGAGGATTGACGACATACACAAGCAACAGTCCAGGAACAAGGCAGGATTCGAAAAGTCTATATTGATTAGCCACAGACCTTATTGCGATTGAATGAATAAGCTATACCCAAGAAGAAACCTTAATACCATCAATGATGCAAAGTTCGTGGCGCCAATACACCCTAGCAAAGCACCACCCCAAATAAATAGGGCTACCCCCATAAACTTTCCAGCATGGAAATATTGCAGGCCTCGACCAGAGAAGAAAGACCCGGTAAGGTATCCAAAATAAAATATCTGTCCTCACTCCAATTAGTGGTGTTGTATTTGAGAGGGATCAAGTTGGGGAGCCATACAGAAACGCACCAAGAGTACTCCTGACCAACGAGGTTGAGGTCATCGCGAAGACCATATGTGGCGGCGGCACCGAGACCAGACTATGATATTCGATCAGAATCCATGAGGCAGTAGAAAAGGCCGCTAAATACCTTGTCCACAAACTGTAGACCGCAGGCCCAAGCAGCGAGAGGAACGATGCGCCAATCAATCTTTCGCAAGAGCTTGCGATGTTCTAATCTGTTAGCCCGGTTGAGATTATAAATGGGCGAATACTCACCCTCTGCCGTGTATTCAATCTCCTCCGGATCCATTGATACGTGGGTAACAGTATCAATACTATCATCACTTTCATTTCCCTCGCCCGTGGGGGTTAGAGAGATGTTCCCTTTCACTTCGTCCACGTGCTCCCTTGGCTGTGCCATCGGAGTAGGCTGTGGGAAAGACATTGTGACTGAAAATTGAAGAGCAGACAAATTTGGATTATCGCCAGGCTATTGGAGATATAGGGGAGACAAGAGATCATTGTCACAATATACGTGTTTAACCCTAAGGTTTGCCTACCTCAATAATTACTAGACTTGGAGTCCGGTGATTACTTTTCCAACCGGTGTCTAAATTTATTAGGCGGAGATCCAGAGGCGTTCATGTCTTGGCATCTTAGATCGGCCATTTTACTAGGGCTATGCCATTGATCGACCTTAGCATATCCGTAATAAGGTTTTGCTGTAAGAAACCTGGGGAGAACTGACCCCAGTAATGCGGGGAAGTAACAGGTAAAAGCCTCTAATACAAGCCGGCCATTTTTTAAACGATATTGCAAATTTAAATCGAAAATTGTAAAAGCGTCAGGCAGGACCTAATGCCTGGGAATAGTGAATTCAGGAAATAGAGGAACATACTGTATATATTCGCTTCCCGGCCTACCATAATGAATCATTCAACCACGTTTTTTGTATTGCTCAATACCATTCATCTAGACTAAATCGCGCAGAATATAGATGAAACGTTCTACTCGGCAGTGTTGATATCTCTCACTAGTCACATGATCACTCTCCATAGTAGACTTCATAGTCTCTCTGTATTCTCCCCTCATCAATAGTTTCATACTTTCCACAATACACATATTGTGCTTTCATGATCTCATCTACTTCATAGATTCTAACAGGTTATGAGCCCGGGGACTCGTTATTGATCTAATCTCACGATCTGTCAATATCCTCGGTTGGTGCTTTCGCACTGTGCTGTTGCACTGGGACCTCTGACTTCGGCACGTCCCATCAAGCTATTCTCCGCCCGCCAAGCCGGGATTTGCCGTTTTAGGCAGTGTGAATAGCTTCAGGTTTACAACTTGCTGTTGAAGCCTACTTCTTAGGAGAACTGGAATTTATCCCTTTTACAGAGACTCTTTTACAGAGGCTGTCACCTCGGGATTCGTGATTACAAGAAACGTGGGGGGAGAGCACCTGCCTGCTCAACTAGTTGTGTACTAGTTTCCTATTTAGGAAGTCCCATTAAAAGGAATCCCACAAACAGAGTTTTTCATCCTTGTCAACTCTCACTTTGCATCTCTTTGCATCACTCTCTTGCATATCATCGCAGATCTCTCTGCACTCTGCTATTTTACAGTAGTCCTTTCTTGCTCTCTGGCCTCCAGAGATCTCTCTCTTTACGCTGGTTCTGATCACCAGCATCTCGTCGCCTCGACGAACCATAGTAATTACGACTAAAAGCAGTTTACTCTGCTTAGGATTCTCATCCTAAAAGGGTTTCTACAACCCTCGACCCCTCGGTCACCTCTGCAGCCTACCTGCACCCTTGAGACTCCGTGTCTCTGAGATTTTCATCTCACCTTTGGGATTCATATCCCCGGGGATTTGTATTCCTAGAGATCTTCATCTCGTGAGGGGATTCCTATCTCGTCAAAACCTTCGCAGTCCGGCTGCACATTGAGATCTTTATCTCACTCCGTCACTTCGACTTCTACGTCCTTCCTTTAGTTCGACGTCCTTCTTTCCTTTCCTTCATACCTTTATTCTTCGATTTTTTAGCTGTCATCATGGCTGATAGGCACGGGGCATCCGAGCCTAAGTTCTCCGACTTGGTCCCTAATCTCAAAGGGGAGTCAAACTGGGAGCTGTGGAAGAAAGGCATGCGCATTGCGCTCAATGGAAAGAACCTTACATACTGGGGTATCCTCACTGGTTTGGAAACCCGTCCTACCGATTTACCTGGTACTCCATCAGATCAATCTCTTGGTCAAGAGGATGAAGAGGACCCGATTCATCCGTCTACCTCTTCGACTTCGACCTCCCGCGCTCCCTCTGCTACAGCAATTCGCAATCGTCGCAAGCTACAAGAGGAATGGGATCAAAAGGATGCTATCATCCTTACCTACGTGGCTTCTGCAATGGAATCTTCTATGAAGGTTTACATTCAACCAGGTGCAACCTCCGCCCAGGTGTTCAATGAACTCCGAGAGCTTTGCGAAGCTAAGACCTTCTTCTTGGTTAGCAACAAGGCTATTAAATGGGTTGGCTGGAAATACAAACCTGGTGTGAAGCCCGAGGAGTTTGTCACGAAATGGAGACAGCTTTTCTCTGAAATGCAGGAAGCATACCCTGCCAATCAGCGGGTTTCTCCTCTATTCGCCATTCACATGTTTATGAACGCGGTCTCTAGTAATGCGGCTGCTCAGCACTGGTTGAATACAGTCTCTATTCGTGAGGATTGGTCGTATGACCACAATTTACACCATTTATTTGGTGACTTCATTGCTTCCGAAGGCCGTCGCCTCGGTAATGCTTCTCAGCAGCAATCTCAGCCTCAGCAACAGGCTTCTTCTAATGTCGCTTCGACCGACAAGAAGAAGAAGAAGGACTCGAAGTCCAAGGACTCAAAGGAGAAGAAGCAAATTTACTGCCCTTTCCACAAGAAGCATATGGGTCACAAACCTACTGATTGCTTCCTGAATCCTAAAAACAAGAAACCTGAATCAGCAAATACGACCACAGAGTCAAAGCCTACTGAAACAACTGCCGCTGCAGCAGCAGCTGCTTTGGTTGACAACCTCTGGGTATCGGCTACCTATGTTAATGAGCCTAACGCTCAGCCTACGGGCCCTCGATTCCTGATTCGGGACGATAGGGGGGTTACTCACGATATTCACGATTTGTCGCCTGTCAACCAGGTCTCTCGGTCTCAGGACCAGACACAATCTGTCAACTCTGTGTCTGACGTTCAGACCTCTATGTCTGCTAACCGGACTGCTGACGTCTCTCTTCATGACGGACCTAATCCTAACAAATGGATGCTTGACTCAGGATGCTCTGCACATATGACTCCCTGCCGCAGCGTCTTCCATACCTTTACTGCTCAACGCCTACCAATCCATTCGGCAACTGGTGAGACTTTTTACGCTGAGGGTTATGGAGAAGTCGTTCTTGATTTGGCTGATTACGAATATGAAGAAGCTGAACTTGATGAGCGCATTCGCCTAGGGGGTATCCTACTTAAAAAAGTATGGTACGCTCCTAGTTTGAAACATAGTTTGATCTCTGTCAAAGATCTCACTGACGCTGGCACTGTGGCTATCACTTGCTACAAAAACCGTGCGGAATCGAAGTCTGTTTCCACTGGTGAAATCAAGGGTTATGCTACTGTTGAAAACAATCAGTACTGGCTTTACACCTACAATGGTGCTCACGTCAGTCAGCTTCGCAGTCTTCTTGATGCCAATTCAATCACTCGCTCTGCCTTTTCTCGGGGTTTTGAGAACGTCTCTGCGGCTGACGTTAAAACTGCTATTTCTATGGATCTCGCTCATCAACGTGCCTGTCACGCTGGCGAAGCCCGAGTACGCAAAACAGCTACGTGCGCAGAGGGTTTATCTATTAAGAAGTCAGCTTTGACTAGGCCCTGTGGACCCTGTGTCATCGGCAAGGGTCATGCTCTGCCTTTCGGCAAGAACAAATCGATTCGTACAGCTCCTGGGGACTTAATTCACACCGACGTGTGGGGTCCAATCAGCATATCCTCCATTTCAGGATACAATTACTACGTCACTTTCACGGATGATGCTTCTCGTTTCTGCTGGGTTTTCCTGCTAAAACACCGCTCCGAAGTCCTTGATAAATTCATTCAGGTGGAACAATGGTTGAAAACACAGTTGAATCTCACTGTGAAACGTGTTTCGGGTGATAATGCTAAGGAGCATGAACCACTCCGGGAGTACCTTATTTCAAAAGGTGCGGTATGGGATCCAGTTCCTCCGTATACTCCTCGCCTTAATGGTATTCCAGAAATCAAAAATAAGCATTTGCTTGAACCACTGGTTGCCATCATGTCGGATAATGAGCTTCCTAAATACCTTTGGGGGCCATTGATTCAGGGTATTAACTACACCCAAAATCGACTCTGGCACTCGAAAATTGAGTGCACTCCTTTCGAAAAGCTTCACGGATATCAGCCTGACATTTCACACCTTCGTTCTCTTGGTTGTCAATGCTGGTATATGATTGCAAAGGAGCGTCGACAGACGAAGCTCCACCCGCACTCTGCAGAAGGTCGTTTCCTCGGATATGATCAGCGTGGCCACTATCAAATTTACGACGTTTCAACCAAGAAGATCGTCATTTCAAAGGACGTTGTGTTTAATGAGACTCCAGCGGTCTCTATTCCTACAGTCACCGACGACTTAGATGCTGGCAAGCAGTTTTCTCACTCTGCTGACTCCCGCTACGTTCCTCTCGACTTCATTACGCCATTTACCCCCGATTCCTACGAACCGATTGGCTACGATAATGGAGTGGAGGCACAAAGGAAGGTGGGGCCGGAGGACCCAAGGGTCGACCCTGTTGTCGTGGATTCGATCCCAATAGAGAGTTCTCAGGACGATGATCTACTTCTAGATCCCGTGCAGCAAGATCTTGATCTACCGGATCAAGACCCAGAAATGCCTATACCCTCTTCGCTGCAAAATCTTGTGCATGAATCGATTCAATCGGAGCAACAGGAGGCTACTCAGCCTAATCAACAATCTCAGGTTAATCAACAACCTACGGAGGAATCTCAATCAAGTCCTCCACTTCGTCGTTCAACTAGGATCAAAAAGCCTAGTCGCGCTATGCTTGAACACCTTGCTGCGCACTCCACAACTATGGATCCTGCTGCCACAGCAGTGTTTGCCTCTGAAATTAATGACGCCATTGCTCTTGTTTTTGAAGCTGCTCGCAACGATGAACCCGTTGAAACTCCTAAATTGACTCCTGCAGACGTCGGCTACATACCCAACGGTTGGGTCGACGCCATGAACTGCGCTGAGAAGGAGAAATGGCTAAATGCAGCACATATTGAGCTCCGCGCTCACATCAAAAATGGCACATGGCGTGTAGTTGACCGCAAGTCTAACCACACGGGGCGAAAACCTATCACGCTCCGCTGGGTATTTGATATTAAAAAGGACGATGGTCGCTACAAAGCCCGCCTTGTGGCCAGAGGGTTTAATCAAACCGCTGGCGTGGACTTCCACGAAGTCTATGCTGTTGTTGCGAAGCCTATGAGTTTTAAAGTCTTCTGTGCAATTGCAGCAGCTCTGGACTGGCGTTTACACCATCTTGACATCAAAACTGCATTTTTAAACGCTGATATCAAGGAAGCGATTCACATTGAGCTTCCAGAGAATCAGGTTGCAGCTGGTGGCGGTGACAAGCCTCAGTCTGACAAGATAGGTCTCTTGATGAAGACCATTTACGGTCTAAAACAGAGTCCGAGAGAGTGGTATATTATGCTTCATGACGCCCTTATCTCAATTGGATTCACAAAGATTCACGCAGATCACTCCATTTTCGTCAAATGGCTGGACAAAGGAACACTTCCGATTTACGTACTAGTCTACGTGGACGATATCTTAGTCCTGACCCCTTCTGAGAAGGCTTTCTTCGCGTTTAAGAAGCAACTCTCAAAGCATTTCGACCTCACAGACAAAGGCATTGTCAAAGAGTATCTCGGCATTGAGATCATTTACGATACTAAAAATGGTGCTATTGGTCTATCTCAGAAGAAATTCATCACTACTCTTCTACACCAATATGGTATGCTTAATTGCAAACCGGCTTCCACGCCTTTCAATGAGAAAAACGTTCTTACGCCTTCCACCAAAACAGCCTCTGTCTCTGAATGCAAGCTGTACCAAGAGAAGGTTGGTAAAGCCATCTGGTTGATGATGGGAACAAGGGGGGATATCGCCTTCGCTGCAACCCAGCTAGCTAAACACGCTAGAAATCCTGGCCCTCAGCATGAACAAGCGATCAAGCACCTCTTCAGATATCTTCTCGGGTCTATTGACCTTTGTATTTGGTTCTCGGCTGATGGAAAGCCTCTCTCTGGCTATTGTGATGCCGATCACGTTGGTCCTCACTCTATCAATGGAATTTCAACTTCCGGATTGTGTTTCACCTTGCTGGTGGTCCTATTTCTTGGGCCTCGAAAAAGCAAGCCTGTGTTGCACTCTCGTCCACTGAATCTGAGTATATTGCTCAGGCTCTCGCAGTCCAGGAAGCACGCTGGCTGATCCTTTTACTCACTGAGCTACGTATGAATGATCATCAATATGGTTTACTCCAAAAGCCAGTTGTCATCCAAGCTGATAATACTGGTGCAATTGCTCTTGCAAAGAATCCAGAATATCATGCTCGTACAAAGCATATCGCAGTTCGCTATCACTTCCTTCGACAAGAAGTCTCTGCGGGCAATGTCATCTTTGAGTACGTTACTACAACTACAGGCTGCGGACGGCTTTACGAAGCCACTTGCTGCAACTGCCTTTCGTCGTTTCATAAATCAGTTAGGACTACGTCCTATTAACTGATTCGCAATTAACATTGCATTGTTTCGGGGAGGAATTTGGGTTTATGGGGGGTAGCTCTTATGTATCATGGTGCCTATGATCGTGGGGGGTGTTGATGTGCTCCCGAGAGGTTTGCAGGGTTTGCTTCCTCTCGGTGCCTGAGGCAATCACTTTCTGTGGCCTCAGGCCACTACACGGGGTTTTCTGTGGGCCAAGTGTATACTTGGCGCTTATGTAATATATTCTGCATTTAGCTAGTAATTAGTACTACCCAATGGAAACCATGCGATCCTAACAGAATCTCATTGATATCTCTCACTAGTCACATGATCACTCTCCATAGTAGACTTCATAGTCTCTCTGTATTCTCCCCTCATCAATAGTTTCATACTTTCCACAATACACATATTGTGCTTTCATGATCTCATCTACTTCATAGATTCTAACAGGCAGAAAAGCACTTTCAGTTAGAGCTTCCCTTTGACGACTAAGTCGGACATTCTTGAGGCTATGAATGAGAAGGTTCAAAACATGGAACCCATGCAGCGAATGAGTTCATCACGGGAAATTTCGAACGGTGTGCTATCTCGCTGGTGGCCGCACTTCTTTTGTGACTGGAAGTGCACTCTTCGTGGTTGGGGGATATCTACAGCGATAGATGATGATGTGCTCGCTAAGGAGCTCAGTGAGCAAGTCAGAGCGCTCAGAGGAAGGTTGGCCCAGCTTATGTAAATAAATTTTATGGCTCCTACGTTCCAAGGTTAATAATATCATTTCCCAAGGTTAGAAAAGGATTTTCCAAAACTCAATCCCATAGGGATAATAAATTCATGTAGGGACTTTATTCTCAGGTATGAAGATCCAACTTGTTTCTCTCTCTGTTCGACCACGGCTGTAAATAGAAACGCAATGTAATTTCATTATAGAACACCTAGTATATATGTGCGCACTTGCCAGCTTGATTCCAAAGCAAAGAACAAGGTCATTAATTCGCTTTCCATAAGCTCTTTACATCCTTCTTGACTGGCCTGAGAAGACCTTTAATCTCCATCTTGAGAGCTCTCTTGTCTTCTTTGGACCACATCCCACTCCGCTTCGCGGCTCTGAGATCCCGGACGTGGCCTGTGAGTAGTTTCGAGATATTCTCCACCGTGCACTTCGTACACTTCTTCTCATCGGCGATGTCATTCAGTGCGGTTGCTAATGTGCGGATGATATCTTTTGCCTGTGGCTTCTGCAATTCGCGGTCGAGAAGTGGGACTTGGCTGGGTCCATGGGTTAAGCAATCCACCTTGGGGCTTGTGCTAATGGGCATTGAGTTAGCAGTTGCCGGGTCCCGACAATAGATAGAGCTATGCCGGTAAATTCTTGAACACTTACTGTTTTTGCTCTTGTTTCTCGGCGTTTTCCACCTCGACAGGGTCGACGGAGGCGTAGGACGGTGCCTTCGAGTCGTCGGCTTTGATTTCGGTCATTATGTTCGTACGTTGAAAGTGAGGATGATAGTTTTGGTGAAAGATAGTTTCTTAAGGGCTTCTTGGTTTTTTAGCTCTTAATATTCTAACTGACTGGTATTTATATCTACACCTCTTATGGTATGTAATGTGAGGTTTTCAAAATGGGCAAGTCCGATAATTCCGATGGTTACCGGATTGGGTCCCAGCGAAATGTCTGATCGGGCTCGGGGTTTCTTTTGCTGCTAATGTGTTGTCGGCTTTTGGCGATATCATGATGATGTCTTAGACTGCATAATATTTTGTTCAAACCTCCCCTGAATAGTTTTTGTTATGCTAAAAGTCCATGTGTAGATGTACAATATAAGTTTAGCTGTATATCTAAAAATGAATATCGTAGTTGAGATCTAAAATGGCACACTGGACAAGATATTGATTAATCAACGCAACAGAGGTCACCCAAGGTCTCCGCTGAGTGTGAGCCTTGTAGCCCTACCTAGGAAGATCTGGGCGGGTACTGCGACATGGTTCCACACACTTTACTCCGTACTGAATTCTAAAATTGATAACTTCGCTAATATTTCATACATCGGAAAAGGGCCATATCATATATATCGCCAATGTTTTTTTTCCCTTAAGGTAGCTTTTGATTGCGGATCAATTAACACATTGGCTTTTGCAGTAGAATACAGACACGGGAAACCCAATGAATTATATCCACACTCAGGTTATACATGGAAACGTCGTTTTCACATATTAAGCCTCATGCCGCTTTCTCTCTCGTGCCTACTTTTAAATCCGACAATATCTCAAAAGATAACATCTAAACAGAATATATGAGAAGACCGCTGAAAAGATTACTGAAATGACCACTTGAGAAGACGTCACAAGGCCGCACAAGCGGCCCACTATTCTTGTACATCATCATGCATCAAAGCTATGATGTACGGGGTACTACAGCATATATTGCAACGGCTTACCTGGATCAAAAGAATAATCAAGTACCTGCGGTGCTGTCACTAACGTTGAATTTAGCATCCACAATTCATTCCTCGGAAATAGCCTCGGAGAAAACAACACGCTCGGTATATTTACCAATAGGGATTTTAAATCCGTGCAGAACTTAACCCCGAGTCCCATCACTTGCCCGAGACATCTCATAAATATATTGGAAGCTCAGACTATTCATGTCTTGGGATGTCTCGAGATGGAGCCTTTGCGTAAATATGTGGATCTCTCTTCTCTCTCACCACTTTCTCTTCCCTTTTTACCCCATCTCTTAGGAATTCAGCTCTGCTTCGCCGTGCACCTTGCCATATCTCCAGGATAATAACTTCATTCTTGCAACACACTATTGCATGCCTCTCAATCCATCGACTCTCCATGCTTTATCAAGAAAGGCTTGACTCCGCCCACCATGTTTCGCTCACTACTTGCGATCACTGGCAGACGCCCAAAATACATATTTCCTGAAGTTGATCCGAAAGTCGACGGAGACGACTGTCGCACCGACTGCAATGAATGCACCGTGAAATGTCCTAAAAATGTGAAGATCGACACAACTCTTCCAATGTACGGATTCATCAAAGAGTTCCACGCACACGTACTCGTTGCAACGGGGAAAACAGATTGGATCCGGAAGGTCGAGCAAGAGGAGGGGAGTCTAATGGAGGCATTCAAATCAGACGCAAAGTCCAAGCATGGTGTTTGTTTATTTGAACCGGCCGCAAAATCTTGGGAATATACTAATTGCGTACAAAATAGCGTCTCATGATCTCTGCGTCAAATCTCATTCCACCAGGTGGAGAGGTGCCTGGCACCCCCAAAACAACAGTCCTCCTACTACCATCATTTATCTTTGTGGATGGCGTTTCTTACTCGGATGCCCAGCACGTGGTCGAGACGTTCATTGACATGCCATTGGGTAATCCGACCCAATCCATTAGCAGTTCACAATTAAGTTCCCGGCCATGTCCACATAACTACATAGTCCTGCTGTGCTCGCACAAGCGGCGAGATGCGCGCTGTGGAATTACAGCACCGTTGATCAAAAAGGAGATGGAGCGACATCTGCGCGAACATGATCTTTACCGAGATATGGATGATGAGCGACCTGGAGGAGTGGGAATTTATTTTGTCTCCCATGTTGGGGGCCATAAATTCTCTGCAAATGTGTTGATTTATCGGAAGAAAGAGCAGCAAATGATCTGGTTGGCTAGGGTCAAGCCGGAGCATTGTGAAGGAATTGTGAATTACACAATCCTAGAAGGGAAGGTTGTTCATCCGGATTCCCAGCTTCGAGGGGGATTTGATAGAGTGAAAGGATTAACAAGCTGGTGATGTCTAAACGAAGATCCGGCTTAGTGAATTAGTTCACAGTCTTTATCCAATATATACATACTACCACAATTATTTCAAGAGCCCCTAGATAACTTTCTAGTAAAATGATCCATATAATCCCTTAGCTATACTCTCTCCGTATATGTCTACATATTAGAACTCACAAGGAAAAGTGCACGAGATATTCCACCGGATTCCAGTTTCCGTTTATCTTTGATCCAGAGGTCGGGTCCACGCGCACGAAACTGGTGCAGAACAACCCAAGGTATCAGCGTAGAGTCTCATCGAATATGTATTTACAAACAAGCTTGGCTTTGGTGTAACCTATCGGCAGGGCGGGTCATTCTCATAGCCCAAGTGTTGTGCACGATATATGCGGCGTTTGTGAATATATGCTGATAATATTAAAGGCAGAGACTAAGATTGGGTGCGGATAAATGTGTCTCTGTAACATCCCTTTTTGAAATATTTTCACTCAGCTGAAGCCCTCTGGAGAGAGTCTCGTTGAGGCCGTAACGCAACTGGTCAACCCCTTTGCTCCAGGGAGAAGTCGAGCTCTCCAATGCGATCTCGACTATTTTGTACTGGGAACTACCAAGGTTGAATTAGGGACACATGCTCATGCACTACCCTCTCGATATCGTCATTCCGCTTATCTTCCACAAGGTCCCGGCCGACTCTTCTACTCGCCAAACAGTAACAGACTCGTTGATCCAAAAGCAAACCAGCGGCTTTTCAGCCCCAGTACCGCGCCCGGTCAATCAAACCTCCTCGCGCTGTGTTCTTTACCTGGGGTCTCACATTCTGGACCACCTTGCTGAGCAGCCGAGTGTTCGCAAAATCGTCTTAACAGGGTGAGTAGTTCAGACCCAATCCGTCGACAACACCAAGCTCTGCTGTAAATCTTAGGAGATTGCAGTTCTATGTCTTTTGTCTAACGTCATTTCTTGATTTATCTTTGTCTTAGAGGCCAGCTTGTTTCGTATTAACCTAGTATCATTTCTACCAATGAAGTCACACATCATACCAACTACCATAGTCAAGTGAATTGAATACATTGATAAACTATTTCAACCCAGGAGGAACCAAAAGTTACTTTCATTTAAAACTATAGGCATAACTGTATTGTAAATAAAACTAAACCCCAAACTGGATTCTCTAGCAGACAGACCCTCCGGGCGACTGGAAAACAGACCAGCACCAAGATCCAACTACCATCTGATAACCTTCGTGGGGAAGTATTCATCAATGAGATCCATGTAGTAAGGCTGCTCAGTGCCATATAAGTTAGCATATGCCGCAGTATAGTCTAAATGCTCAAGGGCCGAGTTTACCTTCAGCTTTTCAGGATCAGGGACCTCATCACTCTTGCTGTACAGATCGTAAGGGTTGAAAGCCCTCACAGCTTCCAGCATTTTATGATCATGTTCATTCATCAACTCATGATATGCGCCCTCTCGGTGCCACGGGTAGAACGAATGGTAGCGAATCATTGCCAGGCCCTCCTCGGGAATTGTAGACTGATCTTTGACGATATGGTAGAGGTATTCATCATGACCCCAGCAAAGCATAACATTCTCCAATCCGCAGCCAGGAGAATAGATTCCGAACTTGGTGCTGTAGATCTCGCTGTTATAGTCCTCGTTATTCTTAAAGGACTTGTTACCGAAGATAATCCTGTCATCGAAGGCACAGCCAACTGCGAAGGTATCACCAACAACGTCCCACTGGCCCTTGGCCCCGAAGAAGAAGAGGAGTTTGCCAAGATCGTGGATAAGTCCGACCAGCTGCATCCAGCGAGGCTTTCCTTCTTTGCGGATTGCCTCGGCGGATTGCAAGAGATGGGTCATCTGGGACTCAGAGGTATCGGGGTCACACTCGTCGATGAATGTGTTCAGCTTCTCCATCGCCTCCCAAACAGTCATGTGTGCACGGGTCTTGTTTTTGAAATCGTTACGTGCTTTCAGGTTGTATGCCACCGTCTGAAGGGTGTGTTGCTGGGCATAGAAGTTCTTGACTTGGTCACAAGCATCGTCAAACTGACGGAATCCGGTCTTGTCTTTGGCTTTGTCGAATTCGGACGCATCGTAAAGATCCTTTTCTCTCTGAAGGTCTGTCTTGTGGATATTCACAGCATCGATATTGTCGGACATTGTCTCGAGACTGATTGGGGCGGACTGGACTGCGGTGGCCATATTTGCGGACTAGTGTTCTTCTACCTTTGTAGTTTTGTTGTGGTAAGATAGATAATCGGATGGGAATTGGGTTATTTCCAAATTTGACTTTTTTGCTTTATCGAAGGGTCTATGATGAGAACTTTATAGCCTGGGCTCAGCAATGTATTTGACAATTCCCGGATTTCAGTTTCCGTGCATTGCCAATTGAATGCTGGTTATTTTCGCTGGGTTGGCTGGATTGCCTGAGATGACGTTGCAAAAATCCAATTTGAGCATATACCGCAGGTCGAAGCTGAGTCCGCCTTGGTCGCCGAAAGACCAAACTTATCCAGATCACCAATAAAGAGGATATCATAAACAGTCTATCAAACAAAAGATTTTAGTACATATAAGCCTTTTTGGCCTCCTATATTTTTTGGTTTCTCATTTAGAAATCTACATCTTATAAATGCAAACAAGCTTACGATTCCATAGGTAGGCGGAATCCATCCCCGAAAACGGTGGTCTCGGAGGTGTCTAGGTGTCAGATATGTCTGTAGAGCATTGTGGAATTTAGATACTTCCGTTGTGTTGCTGTTCAATGTGTTGTCAATTCATGGCTGATGATAGGCGAGAGCTATAGAAGCTTGGAAATCCGCTCCACACCAATACAACCTTATATCTCGGTCTCCATTTTCCGAACTTATATAATGTAGTCAACTCACTGTCACAGACAAATTCGGACTTATCAGCGACTGGTTTGCTTGAGCATTCATTTTTCGTCTCTCGGTGCCCAAATAATGACTCCTTCCCCGCATGGCATCCCCGTGTCTACAATCTCTATATCATTTTCATACACCGAGATAGGATATAAAGTCATTTCTCCTTTTGCCTTCTTTCCTTGCCTTAGAAGAAGGATGGATATGTGAAATCAGCTAGACAAGTCAGGGCTACTCATACATTTACTCTGCTATCTTTCGTCCTTGAAGAGTAACTCGAACTTCTTACCACGCTTTCCCGAGTGCTCTCTGAATACGTTTCGGTTGGTTTGACTATACATAGAAGTATCTTACACTTAGGTCTCAGAAATAGACCAACAAGGCATCTTATATCTGATCAACATATAGCCAATCGCAGGCGCCGGGCGCTGTGATAGGCGAGACATGGGCCACCAAATATCATCCCCGCATAACGTTGGTTAAGATATCGTCAACAAGAATCATCGTTATAACTGATTCATGCACATATCAGGGGCGTTGTGAAAAGTCGAAGATTATCAAAAAATGACAGTCCCAGTCTCCAACGATTCTGAAAATCACACAGCAACCACGGCCAAATACATTGACATTCCTATTATCGATGCATTTGTCACATTTGTTGAAAACAACACCAACTATGAAGACAGCGTGAAAGCAATGCTATCCGGGATACTCTGTCATTATTTCCCTGTTGATATGGGCTACGCTGTTGCCCCAAAACAAAATCGAAACAAGGAACTTTCACACTTTCATATCTCTCGCCTCCGGTACCGCTTTTCGGGGGGTCGAGAAATTGTTGACCATGCATTGGTAAAAGCAAAGCGCCACGTGGACACACTAGAAGGATCCTTAATGCAGCTCATAGACGCACTTGAGTCTCCCAACACCGAGCATGGCCAATGTTGGGCAATTCTAGCTGTTGATACACACCTTCAATTTTACGAATACTACGAAGACCTTCCTAGGAATGAGAGTCTCCTACCCTGGTGTCCGCCTGGTCAAGTTACCAACAGCTTCCACATTCGTCATGACTGTGAGATCATTGATTGGATGTGTAACCATATGAGACAAAATGGCAATATGGGGGCAGGATGATAGAAACGTTAAACATGCTCAACATCTTGGTGCATCATACAAATACACTGGTAGGCACAGAGACTTTGCTTGTTTCCGATTGGGTAAAATCAAGGCCTGATTTCTAAGGTAGAAATATTTGAAATCCGGGGCTCGGCCCGCTGTAATACCGAGCTTATTCACCTTATCGGCGTATCGGTTTCGTCATTGCTTTCGACCCTAGATTGAATATAAAAGAGCCTCAAGTTCGGAAAACCCCCCTGGAATTCTTCAACGCATTGACTTAAATCAGCCCATTTCACAGTCCTCAAAATGTCCTCATCCAACAACATCGCCTTCACCGCTCCGATCAACCCACCAGGCGCAACACCCGTTATCACCCCCGAACAAATCTGGAACGGCCTCCTCCTCAAGGTCCGCTCCGCAGAGACATTCGTTCCAGGAGCGATTCAATCCACCAACGTCGTCAGTGACTCCGTCGACCCATCAACCGGCAACCCAGTCACCGTTCGCGAAGTCCTTTTCCGCGAAACCCAAAAAACAGTTCAAGAGACTGTTACAGCTTTCAAGCCTGCCCGGGTAGATTTTGAGCAGCCCAATGGCAGCAAGATCAGCAATGTGATTAGTCAAGGAGCCGGTGGAGAGCTTTACATGACGTATATCTTTGAATGGAGACACCCCGGTGTCTCAGAGGAGGAGCTGGCGGCGCTGCTCGAGAAGGAGAAGAAGATGAGCCAGATGGCGGTTGAGGGGACAATCAAGGTGTTGAGGCAATTGGTTGAGGAGAAGAAGCTTTAAAGATAGGTGGCGGAAATTGCCGTGCTTGACGCTATCATGAATTCCATATTCGGCCCTCGATCATCTTCTCAATAAACTCAATCCCATAATCACCACATATTTGATGTAGTGTATTCTCAGAATAATGGGTTAGCAGAACTTTCCTTTTAATGGCCCTGTCACCAGTCATGCTAGAATTAAGCAAAGCAGTCGTGGGTGAGTCGAATCGGTTACTCTGAGCATGCGACTTCCATATAAATTTCGGTGGATATCCAGTCCCGTATTCACCATCATCTAGCTCCATATGACGGAAAAAGACAACGCGTTTCTTGACACGAATTAGTCGGATGGCCTGAGCCCATCCCTTGCACCTCAGAGATAGCACATCAAGCTCAAGCTCTGTCAGTCCCTCGCACAGTCTCAGTGAATTCCAGCAGCTCTTAATATCATCCCATCCATTCCAAATTGGGTCTCGCCACTGCGGAAACGTACGACGGTGTTCCATATTCTGGTAAGCTAAATAGGCATAAACGATATCCGTCGCAGCCACGATCTCACTTATGGACGAATAGCAGACAAGAACCCTGTGAGAAGACAGGGATTCTCGAAGGCGAACCAGTTCTCCGTCCAGAAGATCGGTGCAGCATCTTTCCAAAGCCGCTTGCTGGCGAGCAGAATGGCTAAGTTGTCACGCCTTCCACATAGGCATGGTAGAGACCTCATACATGGGATCCCCTCTACGCTTCCGTTCAGGTCCCAGTAGCAATTGTCA
Organism: Penicillium fimorum; assembly: GCA_028828255.1. Lineage (NCBI taxonomy): Eukaryota > Fungi > Ascomycota > Eurotiomycetes > Eurotiales > Aspergillaceae > Penicillium > Penicillium fimorum. Next base: position 3,583,925 of record JAPWDS010000003.1, on the reverse strand, counting down.
CAGAGAAAATGGTTTCTCTGCGGCTGTGCCCACTTGATTGATTGATTGATTGGAGATATTTGATGCTTGATGGATCAGGGTATAATGGTAGATTATGTATCTTCATGCGGTCAGGAGTTTGTATTTGATCTTTGCCATTTATGATAGCGTCAAGCTTATCAGACGAATGATCTCCATTATGGTAGCCTATCCTAGAAGCCCATTTGGAAAGCCATCACTGTCTGAAAATTTGCTAGCAAGTTGCCTGAGTCTTCAACTTCAGTCTTTGTTGGGCTTGAGCCTCATCTCGATCTTGGTTGTCCTCTTCTAGGCGCTCGCCTGGAAGAACAATAGCACGATCGAGCTTGTAGGGCAATCCACGGTGACGGCCTCGAATCATCATCACGCATACGACGAGCTTGCTGAAAACAGTGAACTCTCCACAAAGAGAGGTCGAAACGGTGGGATATCCAAGACTGAGCCCAACATTGCCACTTCATCGGAATTAGCCAACGAAGATGTAAAGATTTGCATGGGTAACTCACTATGCTGAAACCACTTCGAATAACACCGAGAATACAGAAAAGGCCTGGATTTGTTAGATCTGCGGTTGAAAGACTGAAGATCGGTCACCTACCGGAATCGACGTATCTGCGATCTTACCGGCCTCGGCGATACAGATGCAAAAGCAACCGAGAAAGATGTACCACAAGTCAAAGCTCAGTTGGTTCTGAATATGGGTGATGATATAAGATCGGCCATCACTCTCGTCGACGTCAGTGAAATTACCGTATATACCCAACGTCCTTTCTTCGTAAACGTTGGAAGCTCTTATGCTAATAGCGATTGGAAAGATTGCAATATACATCATGACGACCAAGCTGAATTGCACGGCTGGGTTCACGTCAGCCAAATTAAAAGTCGATGCTCCCGTATGACGCGCTGATGCTGCTTGGAAAATAGCAGCAAGAACTCGAGGACCAGGAGCAAGATTATTAACGGCGGGATTGTTTAAGTCCAGCACAAGGATGAGAATGACATCGATCGAATTCATGAGGAACAAGATTCCGAAGAGAATCCACGTTGGCCGGCTTGGGAAAAGCAGCGTATAGCACCGTCGTGGATGATCGAGCAGGAATCTGAGTGGGCCTTGGAGCGAAGAGGTCGAATGGCAGACCTTGGACATGGTCCAGATAATAAGTCGAAGAAAGCATGGATAACAAGTATTCCCGACAAATGCAAGGAAACTCATGAGAATCATTGGGAAAGTTGCATCTTGAAATGAGATCATTGAATCTGGTGTCAGAGTGAAGCCAAGATTGTCAATCATCGTCTGAGCGGAATAAAATCCCCTATCAAGGAACGAAATAAGTTACTATATCGTTGGTTTCAAATTATGGAGCTCACTTACCACCAAACACTACCTTGCCCACATTCGGCAAGATAATCACGATATTTTGGATCTGCATGCAGAATCCATCCAACAAGACAGATTGCACCGAAGAGATGCAGGCCAAAGAAATATCCTACCACAATCTTTAACAGGAGCTTCAAGCTTCGATATTCAATACCACCGAGTCTTTCTCGATCTTCGGCAGACAGATTGTGAAATTGGGAGTTCCGGCCTATTGTAGCGTGTGAAGAAATATTCGGCAAATTGAGCTGCTTCGTGTCATTCTGCGTTGCTTTTTGGCTCTTATGGTGAGTAGGGGAGTTTCCCAGAACAAACACAGAGGTTGCGATACGTTCAAGGGTGCGAGGTGAATGCATGCTTCTGGTAGTTTGTCGACGAGAAACCTTCTCAGTTTGTTCTTTCATAATCCAAATTAGGGACCTTGAATTTACTCTTATGCACTTTATCAGGACTTACCGTCATCGTCATCAGCCCTCCCATCAATCTCAGAAAAAGAGGTGCCTGCGAAGTATATGTGAGAATATAAAAGGGAAATTTGGGTTTGCTTTTCGTGCACCTCTATCACGTTTCCACGGAGGTGGAATATATAGAGCTTTGCCCTTGTCGGAAAAGGACTCGTCAGCGAAATGAATGACTTGCTTTCCCGAATTGATATTTGAGTCAGTTATAATATTGGCAGTCGGCTCCAATTCCTGGGAATCTCTGTGCATAAATCAGTACCATATCATATAGCTTTCTTTTGTCAATATATGGCGCCGGAACCAACCTTGGAGCTTTTTCGGAGGCCTCATCACGACCCTTAGCCTCTTCCAAGCTATTTGTTCTGTGGTCTCTAAATCGATCGCTTGGGGCTTCATCGACGATGCTGCTCAAATTGCTTTTATGCTTGAATTGCGCCTCTGCATCTTGTCCAGGGAGCGTCTCGGGCCTCAAAAGATGGGGGGCTATAAGTGGAGAGACAATTTAGTACTTGATAGTACTTAAAGAGGGAGTTGCCCACCAGTTGCTTTGAGATGTTTTTCAAACCATCGAACCCGAAAAATAACCACAATTATGTTGATGAATCCCAAATTTCCCAGGATCGGAATGAGATATATATACACTTGTTGGTAGGTCTTCAAATCTTTGACATCGACACTACCCGTGAAAGTCCATGTTTAGCTTGATATCGAAGAGGAAAGGGAAAAAATGATAACCTACGTATTCAGACCTGATTCAGTCGACGCGCTGGCACCGAAGAAATAAGCATCGATGGCTTTCAGGTTACCGTAAGGGTAGATTATGACCAAGCTCAGAATGCTGAGGGTGATAATCCATGCATCTAATAAAAATTAGAGATATATTTGAATTTCAATGAAACTGTGGACGTACAATGCAGGGTGAGAAAGTTAATCGACTTCCACATGGTACAGAACTTGCATATCGAAAGATTTGGCAACAAAATATATTATATAGTAGGCTATCATGATTTCAATAATTGCCGCACTGTACAAGATTTTGCGTGAGGGATTTTGCCCGGCAAATCATCGTGTGGACGCCACTGCTTGCGGCGTGTCAGATTTTCCTCTATAGCCAATCCAAACGAGCACATCCACCGAGGTGCCCGCAACCACGCTATGACCATCCATCTTTAGTTAGGCTTGATCGGTTGAAGATCTCTCTTTGATCTTTAGGTATGGCGCAGAAAATTCCCGCATATTAGAGTAAGACGAAAGGTAAGACGGGAAGAGAAATGTTGGAAGAGATAAGAAAAAGTAGAAACGTAACCATCTCAACAGGTGTACAGTCAAACTATAAGAAAATATTGCATTACGACTCATTAATCTAAGCTTATTTTATGCAGGAACCAGCACCTTCCCTTCAGACACACTAACAGCAGTACCTGTCAGCACAACCTGTTCGATTCTCTTGTCGCCATCCAAAGTCACCCCAACACCAATATCACTCCGGCGTCCCATTTCCACACCCTGCACCACATGGTACTGACAATTCTGACCAGCCTCTCCCTCCGTAAGTGTCAAGTATGCTGCCAGCCCACTAGCCGAACTGCCAGTAGCCGGATCTTCCAGAGTGCCCAGCATCATCCTAGACCGAATAACCTTCTTCTTCGTGACACTATCCTCAACATCCCGAACAATGAAGTACACACAGATCAACCCAACCCTCCATCCTTCATCAAGATAATCAGCAGAAACCAGCTCACCACCGGTCGCAGGCGTAACCGCAGCCAGGGCCTCAAGCGAAGGAAGCTCAACAAACAACTGACTCATTCCATTGACAATCGAAAAGAGTGGGAAAGTAATATCCGGACGCGTAAAGAACGGCGCCAGCGTCGGGTGCAGCCTCACTAACTCCTTCAGGCCAACCTGTGCAGCATGGACGCGTGTGTTGTGCGCAATCTGCGCAGCGACGTATTTGGTCTCGCGATTCTGGACTGAGATGGGGATATCGCCGGACTTGGTCGCGAGGGTGGTGACGACATTGCCATCTGCGGGGTCGGTTGAATGGCTCAAGAACCAGGAGGCTGCACCGATGGTGGGATGGCCTGCAAAGGGGATTTCGCAGTCTGTGGTGAAGATATCGATGGTGCGCTTGCCTTTCTCGCGCACTGGATGGACGAAGATACTCTCTGATAGGTTGAATTCCCGTGCGATGGTTTGCTTCTGGCTCTGGGTTAGAGCGGAGTCGTCTGGGAGAAACACTACTGCTAGCGGATTGCCGGAGTAGGGTGTCGATGTGAAGACATCAAGGGTGACGAATTTGAGGTGAGTCATATTGTGATGTTGGATGTTACGATATCAACGGGGATGGCGAGTGGTTTTTATACTTGTCCCACCCCCACTTTTCCCTTTGACTCACCAAACCTCGCACTTTGTACACTTGAGATGTCCCTAGAATAATTATATCATTCAGAGGTATTTCATAGACTACACTCGCGGGAGAACAAAATCCTCTAGCATACCCTTTCTACTCACCCATTCCTTCAGTCCCTCAATCAACGCTCTACTAAACCCCGGGTCATACTTCAATCCATCATCCCCAGCACTAATTCTTTCCCTCCACAATGCCCAGTTCTCAATCATTACCCCTTCCGGCGCACGCAAAATACCAACCGCCACATCAACTATTCCTGGCCGGTCGGTACAGCTATAAAACACCGTCGCGCCACATGTCCCACAGAATGTCCGTAGTACCTCTTCACTAGACTTGTAACTTTTCGACGACCCGATAATTAGATCTCCTGGGGGAGAGGGGGATAAATGATCAACCGGAACAAACATCCAAGCTATAACATTTGATCCATCGACCAGGCGACAGTCATCACAGAGATCAAAAAGCGCAAGCCACTTGCTCGTATCTCTTGACAAACCCCATCCCTTGCTTGCAGCACTAGCGAGGAATTCCTTTCTAGGACGAGCGATAGAGAAAGAAACGCCACCGCAGTGACATTCAGCGCGCAATTCCTCATTTTTGACTGTATCCATTCGGGTACTATCTCCAGCCTTGTCAACATCCAGTGACATCTCCCGGTTAAAGACATCAAGCTGGTGGCCATCAATATGCGAGCACATCGCCGAAATTCCTCCATCAAGCGAGGAGTTTGTGAAAGCATGTGAGCGCATCTCCCATAAACCATGGTTTGGCTCGGTGAAGATAGCCGTAGATATGACCCAGCTCCCGTCATCGTGTGATCTATCCCCAATATGGCAACCGCAGGTACTGCAGAAATGCCGCATTCCCTGGGACTCGGCGTGGTTGTAGGGTGTCAATTTGTCTATGCTGGATGGAGCGATGAAACTCGGCGCTACGCCGGCAGGTAGCGGGGCGTGGAAAATACATGGTGTTCCATGGGTGTAGCGACAGACGCTGCAGTGGCATATGTGGACTTTGAGGGGGAGGGCGTCTGCGGGAATTGTTATAGTGAAGTGGGTGCTTTGGCAGTGGCACGCGGCTGTGAGAGTCTTGATATCAGCCATGTTGGAAGTGGATAAGAAAAGATCCTATGAAAGATCTTATGAATGGGTTTCTTGAAGCAGATGTCAAGTGTGGGGAAGCTCGTATTTGTTCTAAATGCTTTGGGAGTCATCAAGCACGGGCCTTGGGTTTGGTGACTGGGCAAGGAAATATTAAAAATGTTCTCATTGAGCTTAGGTATCCCTTTACAATTCCTTCTCCATCTCAATGCCAAACGCCTCATCAGGTCATAAAATATATCACAAACATTGAAGTGAACCCGCTATTCAGAGTCACTCTCAATCACAAATCCACCGCGCATACGTCTCCGGGCTGGAGCCACAGGCACATCTTCCTCGTCATCATCTATGACCTCAGGCTCTGTGGTTTGGAGCTTACTCGGGCGATCTCGAGTGAAGGCGAAATCATCATCAAAAGCAAGGTCATCCTGATCCGATATGAGAGGGCTGTCTTCGTCCTCTCCGGCGCCATGGCTAGTGGAGATCTCCTGCTGGGAGTATGCCGATTGAGCGTCAAGTTCCGTCATGAGAATATCACCATCAGCATCACTCTCAGCACCGCTAGCAGCAGAACCAGAATTACGACGCCGTCGCTTCGATTTTGCGGCCGCAGATGTGCCAGTGTCGCTAGTTCGCTTGCGGGGGGCAGGCTTCTTCCCTCTGCCCTTGCTTGATGGTTCGACGGCTCCAGTAAGCAAAGCCTTCTTAACTTCGTTTGCCTGTTTAATTCGCCGCTCTGCTTCGAGCCGGAAAAACTCTTTGTCGGCTTCTTCGTCCGTTTCTTCGTCGCTGGCATGGATGAACAGATCACTCTTAATCTTCGCTTGGCGAGAAAGTGCGTTTGATAGACGCGCTTCGCGTCGCGCTTCTATGGTTTCGTCGTCCAGCGGCTCACTCTCGGCGTTGGCCTTCTTCTGCTTCTTCTTGCGTTTCTTTTTGAGGTCATCCAGCGCACTAGACTTTGACCGCAGGTTCGCTGGAAACAAAGGACCATCTGGAATGTCCTCGCCTTCGGACTCCGATCCGAAGTTGACATCAAGCGTGCTTTGAATGTTGTCACGACCGCTTCCTCTGTTCTTTGGTTGGATCTGCCTCCGAGGATCATCATTGTCATCTCCGGAGAATGGGGTTTGAAGGGCTTTCAAAATTTCAGAAACTATTTCACGCAAGTCGTCGGACTTGAGAGAGGCCGGAACGACCCAAGAGGCACCAAGCACATCTTCAACGCCGAGTCGCTCGAATCCGACGACGGTCATTAGCAGACGTAGCTTTGCGTTAGAGAACATGGCATTCTGAACGAACTCGTTCTTGCCTTTGACGGCTATTCTGTTGTTAGTATCAATTGACAATCGGGTGTTGGGGGAACGTACTAATCATCGGATTGAGAACGTTGATGGTCTCGGGGTTTTCGGCGCGACGGACTTCTTCTTGGGTTTCCCAGTCCTCTCTTTCGGAGGCTGCAGAGCTCAAAACATCCTTGATCCATTGTACCAAATCTGCTCTACCATCGAGAACAAGAGCGCCAACCACGATGTGGAGTTTCGCTTCCTTTGTCGTCGCCTCCGTCGATGTAATAACAAGCTCCGGCGGGGGACGTTTGTAACTGGACATCGTTTGCTTTTCGTGTCCATACTCAAGATAGTAGACAGTGGAGTTGATCTTGCTGAACAGCAGTTCAGTTATCAAGGCTGGGCGCTGGTCAAGCTTCTTAACCAGTCGTCGAATAATTTGCCGAACTAATTCCTCCCATTCCTTAAATACAGACTTGCTCGAGTCCATGGGGCCTGGGCCTTTGATCATTCGATAGAAAAGACTGATAATATCCACACGAAACAGCAAGACAGTCATCTCCTGCTTGAATGCAATCCGGTAGAAATAGCGGTGGGCGCGTTTGAGCTGCTCAGAGTTAAGCTCTCGGTAGAATCCTGTGAATGCAACAAAGGTATCCACGCAATTTTGGTTGCAGAACTTGGCTGAGAATCTTTTAAAGTCAAAGCTGCGTTCCTTGGTGACCTGGGCAGCTTCCTCCATGTCTTCATCTTCAGAGTCACGCTCCTCGTCGTCGTCCGCTCCCTCTTTCTCGGCAGCTTGAGCAGCCTTCTTTTGCCTTTTGGCCTTTCGCCGCGAGCGGATTTGCATGTCGGCATTGTCTTTGGAATATCGTTCCAACATACGCAGGAACACATGTGCTAACTCTGTGCAGGCATCCAAATAGCCAAACCCCTGGTCTTTGTATCCGCGCACAATAGTAAGGATCCGGTCATGAGTTGTTTCTTCGTAGAAGATTCGGTTTTGGATGTTCTCTGCAATTTCCTGATCTTCTTCGAGCGGGGACACTGCCATTTCCTGGACAGTCAACAAGATCTGGGTGAAGCAGCGTATCTGGGCATTGAGGTCTTCCCATTCCTTGTTATCCAGGCTGCTCTGCATAGCGCGATTCAGAGAAATGAAGGTCTCTTGGTTCAGGACACCAGCAACCAGGCCATAGCTATCGGGTTCGATATCTTTAGTTCTTCCTCCATTCTGAGCCGTGCGATGGCGGAGTTGTCGACTCCGTCGTACACGCTCTGCTTCTAAAAACCAACCGACTGTGTAGAAGAACTGGCGATTATTGATTCCTACCACACGTTCGGCTTCACGCTCGATTGCTTTTCGCACATGGGTGAATAGAGGATTGAACCCGGAATCCAAAAACTCCTCCACGAAAGTCCTCAGGTTCTGGGTTGCCTCCGAATTAAGGTGAGCTGGCATGTTGAAGTTACTGTTTTGGATCTCATCTTCTTGTCTGCGACGAGGCCGAGGCTTATTCCACTTTTTGCTGTCGTCCATCTTTTGTAGTGTGGTCTGGTCGTCGCGCAACACACCTTGTCCAGAGACAGTAGACACCTTCGCATCGTCTCGCTTGACCCAGATCATTGTACCGAATCTTCCATGGCGTGTAGGCGCATTCTTTGCGTACTCCCTCCGTACTAATGATTCCTTTTTCAATAGATCGCTGAGTTCGTCGGTTCGCTTGGCCGTTCTCTGCTCATCGTCCATGAACAACTTCTCGACGTTGACGCCCTTGACGATATGAAAAAGTGTCTCCATCAGAGGAATATCTTGAAGGTTGAAGTCTTCGCCGACATTAGAGCACATAGTCAGGAGAAGTGCAAATGCATCTTGCTCATGGAAAGCGTTGATTGTCGCCGATCTGGATGTCTCTTCCTCGTCGCCTTCTGCCGCAAGCCGGGTATTAGGGGATATGATCGCAATGTTTCGCAGCAAGTACAACATCAACTTGAGGATTCCTTCGTCTCGGGCCCCACGTTCGGATCGAGGGATTGCCATGCTTGGAAGTGCAATTCGAACGACTGCGCGAAGTAGATTCAATCCACCAGATCTAAGTATACCTCGCTTGTATTGCACCTGTGTCTGTTGGATGTAGGGGGTATGACGATGATGGTTGACTGTCATCTGGCTGTGAAACTCCACGGGCCATGTTAAGGGAACGAGAAGCTCCAAGCAGGCTAGTGCGATCCTAGTCATATGCTTGTTGTTCTGTCCAGTAGCCCACCAGACGGAGAGGATCGGAAGTAGATCACCATTGATCACGTTGGCCTCTCCAAGGCACCGCGCAACGTCCATCCGGTTATTCTTTTCGTCGTACAGTTTCAGCCAGCGTTTAATGTCGCGTAAACATGCCAGCGCATCGTCTCCGAGCACATATTGGTCGGCATTTTCGCCATTGAACCCACCGAGCTAGATAACCAAGCGTATCAGTGAATTGACCCAAAACCAGGCAAAGGAGAAAGAGAAAATGAACCTACAGCAGTAACCAGGCCGTAAACATAGTTACGCACGTCTGGGTCCACGACTTGCACGTCGTGTCCTAGAGGGACAACCTCTTCATCCATGGTGGGCTGATTTGATACCCCATTAATTTGCTTCCCGAATCGAGTTGAATGGGAACGCGTCGACGCGTGCTCGGCTTCGGCGATTCGGAGAAACTGGCGCCGCCAAAGTGCCGAAGATAACCGGTGATCTTACGCCGCGCACTAACGGCCACTGCAGCAATATCTGGCAGAATGTCGGATCTATAGATCTGAGTAGAGGTAATCCTTTTGAGTTCAAGTGTTCTTTACAGATGCTCATTACGCTAAATAGACCTTGGGAATGATGCGTAATATTCCGATGCTTTGACCAAATGTTCTATCGTTTGATCAACAAGCAATCATGATCATTTTCAATCTATCACCTGGAATCCCTTTGAACCTGAATGCCAGCCCAGAAGATCTCAAATGTATCCGATGTTCTCAAGAACATAGCCAGGATATTGTAAGAGATGTAGTCTTTCATAAGACTCTCTCAAAATCTCTTCCAAGATTCTCGGTTTCTGGAATACTTGAGCTTCGGGCTTCAACATTCCCCTTTCGACCCTTCTTCTGGATGTTATACAGCAGGCAGTCTCATAATTTCTACTCAAACATTATCATCACCGGCTCTGTTGTATAACCGTTGGTCTATGATATTACGCCTGAGGTCAGAGTAATCCGATAGACAATACATGGTGGTCAATATATAAGGCGGTGAGATATATGTTTGAATGGCCACTGTCGAGTGCCATTGAATGACGTCCGAAAGCACGTGAAGTCATAGCAGTATACTGATTTGATTCCTCGCACTTACCTTCTTCACCCCTTTTGTTCAATTTCCCCATAACTCCAGGAATCATTGCAGTCATGCTTACCTCTACTCTTCGCATGGTTTCCCTCCGCAGATGCCCTACAGTGGCTCGGAACTTCTGCTCAACATCTGCAGTCCGCGCAGCCGAGGTCAAGTCATTGGGCGTTATCGGTGCGGGCCAAATGGTGTGTAACACGAAATATACCACCACGCTGCAAATCTAACTCTTTCCAGGGCTTGGGAATTGCGCTCGTCGCTGCCCAGAAGGCAAAGGTCCCGGTGACTCTTGTTGACACGTCGCAGGCCTCTTTGGATAAAGGCCTCAAGTTTGCCGGTACGCCGAGCTCCAGTTTAGTTTACTGCGGTCACCTGGAATTTATCTGACATGACATTGGATATAGATAAGCTTCTAGAAAAGGATGTAGCAAAGCAGCGCCTCACCCGAGAGGCAGCTGATGAAGCTCGTGGGCTTATTTCTACAAGTTTATCGCTAGACGGTCTCTCCGGAGTGGACTTTGTCATTGAGGCTGTGCCTGAGATCCCGGATCTGAAGACCAAGATCTTTGCCAATTTGGCCCAGATCGCACCAAAGCATGCCATCCTCGCAACAAACACCTCCTCCATCTCCATCACCAAGATTGCCGCTGCAACCAGCGCGGACCCCACCGACCTTCAGGCTTCCTCCCGGGTCATCTCAACCCACTTCATGAACCCTGTCCCTATCCAGAAGGGTGTGGAGATTATTCGCGGACTCCAAACATCCCAGGAGACCATGGATACTGCTATTGCCTTTGTCCAGCGGATGGGTAAGGTGGCCTCTGTGTCCGCCGATACACCTGGTTTCCTTGCCAACCGTATCTTGATGCCTTATATCAACGAGGCAGTGATTTGTCTGGAGACTGGTGTTGGTCGCCGTGAGGACATTGACAACATCATGAAGACTGGCACCAACGTGCCCATGGGCCCCCTTGTTTTGGCTGATTTCATTGGCCTCGACACGTGCCTTGCAATCATGAACGTTCTGCACCAGGAGACTGGTGACAGCAAATACAGACCCGCTGGTCTCCTGCGTCGCATGGTGGACGCTGGCTGGCTTGGCAAGAAGAGCGGCAAGGGTTTCTACGACTACTAGTTGCTGTGCATTTCCGGAGTAGAGAAAAAGCATTTCGATCAAGATACCCTTCCTGCATCATATTAATCTAGATCGCATTTGCTGAAAATAAATATTGATTACCCGCCCTCATCCATTTTCTAAGCCTCATCCTCCCACCAACAACGTTCACCCGCCGATTCCGCTTGCTCCATTGCAGCGACCAGCGTGTCAACATCAAAATCCCTATCTGTATCCAGATCTTCATCTTCGATGCCACGTGGGGGACATTCGCATCGGCCCCGTTGACCACAGAGGTAACTTATTTCCCGATTAACGTTAAACTTTTTGCCTAGTGCATTCACGCATGAACCTACCAAAATTGATGCCCACACCTACAAACCATGTGGTTACATCCGTCCACCTTTTCAACCAAATACAGGCAATTGGAGCATCTCTGCCAATTATTCTCCTTTGCCAGTCGCAATGTCGCCTTCGTCTCAGAGTCATGGCTACACGACCAGCCGAGATGGAAAAATTCCCCACACTTGGAGCAAACCTTTGCCCGGCAATGAGGACAAACACGATATTCTAACCGTGCCGCGGGGCTCCTCGGGGGATCCATCCGCCACACGTCGCCCGAGGACAGTACAAGCGCTCCAGAGGAGGGACATTATTCTCCTCCCATCGAACGATATAGCGCTTTTTGTTTTGAGAGCTCATCACCGCCACAACTGCTTTTGCGGGAATCTCTTGTGAGCAACATTTCGCCGGGAACATCTCCGGGCTGTTCAAGGCTGTTAAGGACATTCGACAGAGGCATGAGGGACAGTATTGGTGTTCGCAGGGGGCAGTTAATAGTTTACTCGTTGTGAACTTTTTGAAGCACCCTGTGCATCTGTGAAGAGTTAATATGTTGCTTTTAATTGGCGTTCGGTTGGCCTTGGGCTTTACTAACAGGCCTACCTCCCCATGAACTTTCTTAAATACTCGCTCCAAATAGTCTAGGAGTTTTTGGATGGACGAGCGCCTCTTAGACATTTTGCCATGGATTCGATATCAACTTTAGATGGGGGTAATACCGGGCCCTTCAAAAGAGAGACAAAGTGCATGGCCAGAGCTAAGAATCCAGGCCTGAAGGATGTCTTCTTATGTAGAAGTGCAGGGTGCGCCTCATCTTTCAGGCTACATATGTATATAGTGATCGTACATTTAGCCATGGATGGACAAACACTAATTTAATTATTGTTCCTGAAGGTCCCATGGTTACTTATGGGATGACGGCTACATCCTAGGGGTTGATGTCTTGTAGTCTACCAGAAGAGGATCAACTCCTGTAGAAGGTCTCTTTTATTCCGTTACCTAGCAAATCAATAGAGATATCTTCGAGATATTCAAACTAATAGCCCTAACACGAGAGGTGAAGAGAGACCCGGCATGAATCCATGGACCTGGGATATTCCTGAAGAGGTAAGAACACAGCTTATTTCAACTTTAGAGCGAATAATCACATCGTAATGTCAAGGTCTACGGTGTTCTAGCCTTGAACTAAACTTCCATAATTTTCCAAAAGGTTGTGTACACATATTGACTAACACTAAAAACTAGGGTATCACTAAATGCTATAAATGCTGTCGGTTTCGGCCGTTAAAAACTCCCATGATACTTAACCCCACAAAGACTTCCAAGACGATTGGAACCTTATACAAGCCCAGCAAATCGTCGAACGGCCCATCCTGATCCGTATTCTTGATATTCTTGGCGAGTGATGGACACTTTGCTGAGCTCCTCTCTGTTTGCAGCAAGGCGGGTACCTCCTAGCCATGTTGAGTGAATAGGGCTATTGTAACTGTCAGTATTTCAAAGTCAAGATAACTGAATGAATGGACACTAACTCCTTGGCCCGGCGTACTCTCACGACACATTCAGCAGAGGCAATCTGTCGCAATTCGGTTTCCCTGTAAAAAAGATAGGTTGTTAGTAAAAAATACTAATCTCTAGACTTTCCAGAACCTACAGTCTTTCCATAAATCCTGGAATCAAAGCATTTCCTCCCACGACGAGAACGTTGGCCAAGAAGGCAGAGTGTAAGCCAGTAGGCAGAACCGACAAACTTTGGAGAATCATATCGGGTATACCGGCTGACTTCATACCAATATCTCCGGGGGTGAATAGAAGCTCCGGGACAGCAAAGCGCTCATTACCCAGCACCAGTACATCCTCCGACAACACCTCCGTGCTGAGCCCAGAATTCGCTCCTTTCTTCTTTTTTGCGTGCAGAAGAGGATCATGCGGTCGAATGAAACCCTCCTTATTTGCATTCGGATCTGGAAGCACATAGTCCAATACGATTCCCTCGTCGGGGCCACTCTGGCGCTTTCGGCCAGTTTTCCACGTTTGTTCCAAATCACCAGCAAAGTCATTGCTGACATAGCAGACAGCTTCTTTAACCTGGTTCATAATATATGATTCGTCCACCATGTTGTATTGTCTCATTGACACAATTTCCTTCAGGTAGTTTGTTAGGTGCTTGCCTCCGAGATCGAGTCTTCGGATCCCACGTTGAAGAGCTTGGCCCTTGTAAACCGGAGTCACTGTAGTGTGCGAATAGCCAGAATCGACGACCAACAAACAATCCGCGGGCAAGATAGATGTATTGGATGTGTTGGACAGAGGATCGCCGAAGAGAGAATGGATTTCGTTCCATGCGTTGAGAGTTGGACCTATAGACTTCAAGTCAGTACGGGATCATATGCTGCACCAAATGATTGGGCTACTGTACCCAAGCATCTAGCATATCCGCCAAATCCCCATTCCTCCATAACCATCTCATCAGTGTTTCGTTGTAAAATAGGCAAGGCATTTGGCGCCTCAGTAAGCACGAGGGTAGTGTCTTCGGGGTCCGCGATGTGATGATTCCGATTCCGAGCCGTCGCCTTCCCATCAAAGAAAGACTGGTCCCAAATCTCTCTCTCGGCTTCCCAGTTCACAACATAACCCTTCTCCACCGGGCGTCGGAACATCGCCTCATTCCAGTCGTTGACTGTTGCTAGCTGCGCGCCGATAACAATCTTATTATCGCGTGTTTTAACGAGAGCATTGGGTATTGAGGAGCAGGCGGAAACGGTTTCGTCGGAGACCGGGGCTTGAGAAGCATAGCCGGCTTTGATCATGTAGGCGCCATTGTCGATGATAAATGTTTTGTCGGGAAGGTACCGCGACGTCTCCGCGGGCTGTGTGGGTGTTGCGGGCGTCCTTGGGGGAGCGCGAACCTTTGGTGTTCCCATTATCGCTGGCAATGATGCACTAAAAGCTTTGAGCTTCCGTCAAGCTGGGATGCAATGATGAAGGTGTTTGTCTTGTTTGATATCAAATATCCCCGCTTAAGTAATATGGGATTCCCTGTATTTGGTCACGTGCAGTTCCGCCAAGGTCTATGGAGCAAAGAAACATTTTGTCTATTTCCCACGCTCAGCGAGTAAGGGGAAGCGGGAACTCTGTCAAATAAACTCATGGCTATATGTAGGTCTCGATGGCATGAGGTGAGATCTATCTGTTGGCAACCATCACGGCGCTGAGGCGTATCGGTCAAACTTATTTTCGACGCCCTCGTCAGTGGTTGCACGACATTTTTATTCACAACTTCCATAATTTTCGTATCTGAAATGCTGCATGATTTTCTGGAAGGCGAATGTACCAATAATATCTCAGACTTCATCCCCACTACCCGGCAGGTACGGAGTACATGGGCCTTGGAGCAGTCGTTAGTTGTGCAGAAGTGAAGCCAATCCCGACAATCGGTCTGTCGAAATGACCCCACCAGACGGTCAATCGGGGATCAATCTCTAATTTAGGACAAAATATGAGGGCGTTGCACGAACTCTCGGGATTTACATGCTCCATACGGTCTACATTTTACAGGAAAATATGGAGGGGCTAACTCGGCTAACTCCTGTAGGTGGCATATTGCATATTGACTTCGTTCCCCCAAGAGTATATTGTAAATACAACCTTCATCTCCAGGACTGATTATTATTACGGAATGGCTGCCCTTCAAACTATCAAAGTTCCACACCTAGGTGGCATCAAAGCTGGATACGCCTTCTCCAAGGACCACTATGATCCTTCCAAGCCGACATGTGTGCTCATTAATTCGATGTGCATGACCGCATCTCTCTACCATGATCAATTCAACAATGAAATTCTGACAGATTCCATGAATCTTCTGGCCATTGAGCCATTAGGCCATGGCTCTACCAGTTCTCCCTCGGAACACTTTACGTACTGGGATTCTGCTCACATGGCCTTACAGGTCATGGACCACTTTGGGATTCAGAAAGCCTTCGCCCTAGGGACAAGTCAGGGGGGATGGATCGTGACTAGGATGGCCCTCCTAGCTCCAGAAAGGGTGAGTCCAAGCCCTCCAATAAACTACTGATTAATCCCAAGCCAAACCAGACCATGGAATTAACTTCGCATGTTGCTAGATTCTCGGTCTCATGCCCCTCGGGACCTCCATGGATTATGAATCCTTGGATTCTCGGTCCAAGGGTTGTTGGGATCCGGCTGCCAATCTCACGGTGTTTTATGAGAAGTGGACCAGTCCCTCGGCTACGCCCGACTTTGTTGTGGATGATGTCTGGTGTGGACTAGTGGGGGGAATCGGCTTCGGTGCCGCTGCCAACGAAACAAGATCCGCATTCTGGACTCAGACCTTGAAGGAAGTGTATAAGGGTGATGAGGGCCGGAAAAAGGTCCGAATGGCGCTTAATTGCCTACTGGAGAGGGATGGGCTCCTGCTTCGGATCGGGGATATCAAATGTCCTGTTTATTGGTTACAGGTAAGTCCTGTGTTTACTGATGAGACGATTTATGCATTAACAAATCGATAAGGGAACTGAAGACACTCCTTTTGGAACGATCGTCCCTGCAGAACAGATTAAACGTTTTAATTCGTCTGTGGAAGCTAAGCTGGTGATGATTGAAGGGGGTGCGCATTATCTTAATGCCACCAACCCAAAGGAAGTGGATGAGGCCCTTTTGGAGATGGTAACAAAGTATTCCGTATAGAATTGGTGTGGTAGGTGGATTCTCTATATCCAAGCCACTGGCACCACTAAAGGAGTCATCAAAGTATTCACCTACCTATTTGAGCCTTTTTCCTCTAATTTTCAATTTTTGTAACTCCAAGCTAGTATTTATCTTACTTTTCTTGTTTAATAAGTGGGACTTTCATATTTTCTGCTTGGCAAAGCCTTCCTGCAAATTTGCAACCCCTGTACCCACGTGGATAATTTACGTTGGATCTGCGAGCCATTCATTTACACCTGAACGGTTCCTAATACGTACTCCGTGCGCATAAATGTGCAGAAGATCAGAGCAAATTCCTAACCCGGGATGGGTTGCCAAACTAAGTTCAGACCCGAGACACGCCAAGCTTGTCAGTCAAACGTTCAAAGGTAGAATTTCTAGAAGCTATTACTCGTTAAGTGGAGAAAAGGATATCCAATGATCAAGTCAACAAAGATGGAACTTTCCTATGCAACTTGGCCGCATATTCCGTGAGGTTTTATTGATATTTGCGGAGTTATTCCATGTTCACATCCCTGAAGCGCCATGGAAAGCGACCAAGACAGTCTGCAGCCATGGTCTATAGCCACCACGGCCTCAGTCACAGTGCTGGCCTTCGTGACGGTCTGTCTTCGACTCCTTGCCCGTTATGAGCGGGTGCAAAAGCTGTGGTGGGATGACTATATGATCATCTTTTCTATGGTTAGTTCGATCTTCTCACTCCATTGAACCCCAACCGCATAGTTTCTGATCGAAACATAAGCTATGGAACCTGATCGTTGTCGGATTTATCTACGCCATGATTTACAAGGGGATGGGACTCTATGCAAGCACTATTCCACCGGAAAATGTGGTTTCGGTTGCAAAGTATCTTGTTGTGGCCGAGGTTCTCTATGTGTTCAACCTGGTTTGGACCAAACTGGGCATTCTGCTCATGTACTACCGGATCTTCCGCCTTCCTTACTTCAAGACATGGGCATACATCATTGGGATATTTATTATCCTTTGGGTGATCTGTATAACCTTTCTCTTCATCTTCATTTGTGTCCCCGTCCAGAAACTATGGTATCCCCAAATTCCAGGGCGGTGCATCAACCAGGTTGCTACATGGGTCGCCAACGCTGTCTCGACGATCGCAACCGACATTGCCATTCTACTCCTTCCAATTCCACAAGTATGGAAACTCCAACTTCGAATGTCGGAAAAGATAGCCGTATTAATTGCCTTCAGCTTGGGATTCTTGTAAGCTACTAACTTTCAGAAAAGAAAAAGAAAAGAAAGCCCCTCGATCTAACGTCAACAGCGTCGTCTTCGCCTCCGCCTACCGTTTCTAAGTCCTCTTCAGCTACAGCCCAGCCGATTCGTCCTATACTCTTGCCCCAACAGTTGGCTGGACCGCGATCGAAATGTCCGCCGGCATCATTTCGGCAAACCTCCCAACCCTCCGCCCTGCTTTCCGTTTCGGAGCACGCATGCTGGATATCCACGGTAGAGTTCTGGCTCTCTTCAGAAGTACAAATAGAACAACATCCAAGACCTCAGACGCCGTCACTCATCCTTCAGGAGCAGCAGAATCCACTACCACCATCATTCAGCACAACAAGCATCCAAAACGGCATTCTTTCTATCACTTACCCGATGATCCTGGCCCAGTAGGGGAACAGTTACGAATGGATACCTCGTTCAGACCCGACTATGATAATGCAAAGATGTACACCAATGTGTTGGGTCCGAGGGTAGGTGATCATTCTGATGGGGATCAGATTCCTCTGGCTGAGATTAGAGTCGACAAGAAGTTTACCCAGACTACGCGCTGAAAATATTTGTCCTTTGTATTATACTTATATTACGGTTTCGATTAATATCATAAGATGTGTCATGCTCTAGTTGCCTACTGGCGAGCCACTGGGATGTTGAGCTAAAAATATGCATCGAGTACATCGCAGGTGAGGCCCTCTATAATCCAGAGTAGAGAGCAGGCCGCTACGTACATTTCATCAATTGCTTAGGAGTATTTCACTCCATACTCCTACGTATATCGTCAAAAAATCACAATTGACGCTGCAGCGCTATAGTTATACAATTGCAAGCACGTGATAGTACTAATGGAAGTCGCTTACTCAGTTCGCTCGGCCCAGTGGTTTCACAGAGCAACAATGAGCAAGGCAGCTTTACTACATTGATGTATTGGGGTTTTCTATCAAATACAAGCCACGCATGGTTATTAGCTAGGAATTGTTATTTCGAAAGCTCCTCGCGACGTAATTAAGGTAAACAAACGAGTGGCCAAATCTACCAGTTGACACATGCTAGCAACAAACCATCACCATCTTTAAATTGAGGAAAAAAAAATACAGAAAACAAGATCAGCACGATCATCTGCGAACAGCAGACCAATTAAACCAGCCTCAAGCTAACAGCTTTGACATATAAATCCCAGGTGACCCCGCAGAGCCCTAATCAGCCCCGCGATAATTATTAGACCCAACCGCCCAAATTTTTTCCCTACATACTACACTCCCCCCCAGCCCACCCTTAGCCAGCCCACGACCCTCATAATGTCCAAACAACTATCTGTCATCATCGGCACAACCTTGACCCTCATCGGTCAATTCCAAACAGCCCTCACCACACCCCCAACTACCGCAACCGAAGCCGCAAAAGATGCCGAAGCCTTGCCCCTCCTAACGATCTCGTCGAGCGCGCTCAAAGCGCACATCACGAAACTCTCCCTATTGGCCATTACCTCTCCTTTCACACATTCCGCTGTCGTCACCGTACTTCGCGAGCTCAATGAATCCGTGCTACCGTCAATCGTGACCGCTTCCCTTCTCGTTACACCGGCGCAATACACCAAGGCATTTCACTCCGAGGTCTTGGCTCTTGTCAAGACAACTTTGACGGAACTTGCTGCGCTTATTCGGGAGGTTAAGCGTGTCGGGGAGAAGAAAGATCAGGAGAAGAAGGATACAGGGAAGGAGAGCGATGTGACGAAATCTGAGAAGGATGCCGTGATGCTTGCTACGGGCCGTGTCTGGGATGCTTGTGATGCTACGACCGATGTTGCGAGTAAGGGGGTCGTTGGGTTTGTCATGCGCCGCGTTGAGCAGTGGAGGGATCTTGTTCGCGACGCGGTTGAGGAAATCGAGGATTGGGATCCAGAAGAGGAGGACGATGGTTTCTTAGATGATGTTCTCGGTGATGAAGAGAAGGATGGAAGTGATGATGAGGACGATGACGAGGATGATGAGGAAGAGACGGCCGCCCTCCAGGAACACAAGAAATCTACTCTTCGTTTCCTAAAGCCTATTGCTCAGGTCTACCCAGCTGTCATCAACAACCGGCTGAAGAATGCTGGAAATGCGCCGTTGGCTTCTTCGTCTGGTGTCAAGAAGCTGGAGTCCTTGATGCTGAATCTGCAAGCGATCCCAGACGATGTCGATGAGGCAGCCGGCGCGTTGTACGAGGCCAATTTTGAAACCTGTGCTGAATATCTACGGAAGACGAGGAAGTGTGCTACACAAGCAGTGGAATTGGTCGCGTCGCCCTGGGATGCTGCGGAAGCTAAGGACGATGCACCTGCAGACAAGTTCGCCACATGGTCGAAGACATGGCTCAAGGTTATTGACGAGGTCAGCAAGTCAATTGAGAAAAACTGAATGTAATTATCTGTCACGAAGCTGCAAAGAAGCTGATGATGAGATGACAAAAGCCCGAGAAAACCATAGACAGCAATTATTATGTATATGTACATAGAACAAACATGGTGATATTATACATGCCTTCCTAAATCATGACCTCCAGCTAGATCTCATGTCTTAAAACTCTTCCTCGGGAGCTTCATGTTCCCGCTCCCATTCGGGAAGATCACTAATAGGAATCCGCTCTCGCAAGAATTCCAAGATCGCATCGGTTCCTTTGGCAACTACTTGCCAGCGAGGTACTCGGAATCGATTACCAGCCACCTCAAAACGTCTTAAGGCCGATCCATTGCCCCAGTTCTGGGGAGAGCGTCCAGCAGCCAGCAGGCCAATCTTTGGAGGAAGTGAATCGAGGTCATTGTTGCTTAGCTCCAAGACTTGCAACCCTTGTACGGCTTCGAAGTCCATACTAGCGATCTGGTTGTCAGAGGCTACAAGGGTCTTGAGCTCTGGGTAGGTCTGTCTCAGATGAGGGAGTGGTCCCTTCAAACGATTGTGCGATACATCCAAGAGGGTCAAAGATGGGGCTATCAGGTTGGACAAAAGTGGCTCCCATGACGTCAAGCTGGCCGCGTTCAAAGTCAGTGACTGAAGCTTTGGCAACTCAAGCCGGGAAGACAAAAAGTCAGCGCCACTCAAGGGATTGTGTGAGAGATCAAGCTCAACCAGACACTGTGCGAGCATTCTAATCGCGGGGGCCGGGAAACAGCTCAGCTCATTGTGCTGCAGATAGAGACATCGAATGTCTAGCAATGGAATCATCTCCAGCTGTTCCACCTTAAGGTCAGTCATTTCGGCGTAAGACCTATCAAGAGTCCCACCAGATTTAATCTGCCAGCTGCCATCGAGCCCGGGATTCTCAGGCGCTAAAGTGAATTGCGTAGCCACGGAGCCCTCGTCATCGGTGTCCTGGGGGTCAGGCTCACAGCGGCTCCGCAAGTCTCGTTTGATGTCATCGGTGTCCATTGTCAGCAGCCTGCGCTCACGAAGTGGGTTGTTGGAAACCCGGAGAGACGCAAGGTTTTCCATTAATCCAATCTTCTCACCCAAGTGCGTGAGTGCATTTCCTGTGAAATCGGCCTTCTTGAGGCTCTTAAGCTCCACAAACCCTTGTGGAAGCTCTGCAATTTTGTTTTCCTCGGCAGACAGCGTTAATAATGATTGCCAAGAAGTCATGCATGGGAGATGCGTGATGCGATTCACACTGATCAGGAGAGTATGTAAATCAGGAAGTTCAAGCGCGTCATCGGCTGAGAAGACCACCACGGCATTATTGGCAATATTCAGGGACTGCAATTTCTCCAACTTGTTCACATTTGCCGGTATTAAAGTCCCTTCCAGTCTGTTTTTCTGCGCATTGAGCGTTTTCAGGGGAAGTTTGCTGAGGACCTCGAACGGCAAAGAAGTGAACTTATTCTCACTGACATCCAGTGTTCTCAGAGAACTCAATCCAACGAGCTCATCTGGGAGGGTGGTGAGAGCATTGCCACGTAGATCCAAAAACTCCAAGTTAGGAAGACGACCAATGGCGGCAGTCAGTTCCCCATGCAGTTGATTATTCGCAAGTTTCAAATCTGTCAGAGACTTTATCTCCGTGATTATTTCGATATTACTCATCTCCAAAGAATTATTCGACAGGTTGAGAGTGCGTAAGTTTTGAAGACGTCGAAGACCCATCGGAAGTGATTTGAGTATATTCCCATGGAGATCCAACGCTTCAAGGCCCCCAAATTGAAGTCCTCGGTCATCACTATCAGGATCAAACTCCTCGGGGTTGATATCGGGGAAGGTGGCATCTGAGATCTGTTCCAGCTCATTGTCCGCGGCATTAAACTTAACAAGATCGACATTTTCGAACCAGTTCGCGGAGTTCTCTGGATCATAGTCGTACATCGTCAGCACTTCTTTTGGAATCTCCTTTAAAGAAAATGCCGCGATGTTCAACTGGCCGGTGGCACGTGCTGTCTGTACGCGCTTCCGCATGACCAAAGAGTTAGATCCATTGGGTAGTTGGCTGAAAGGATCGTCGTCATCGGCGCCTACCCACGAATCGAGAGGCGCATCGATGGGCGGGGCCTGGTAAACTTGCTTTTGGGGGCTTTCCTTTTTCTCTCCGGCCGCCATCGCTTTCCGGGCAGCCTTTGCCTTTGCTATGGTTTCACGTAGCGTATTGGACGATTTGGAGACTTTTCTTGCTTCAAGTTCTGTCTGTTGCTCCGGAGACAGGTCATCAGGCATATTGGAAGAAGCAGACACATATCTTGAACCCATCGAGGGAGAGAGTGAGGTAGACACCTGCTCTGTCTGGGGTTTTCTTGTTTTCTTCACTTGGAGTGGTCTTTCTGGGGGGCCCATGTTTGACTTAGCAGGCTTTGCGAGGGCCTTGCTAATTGATGGGCGGACGAGGGAGTGTTTTGATGTATCCTTGTTCCCAATCGGTCTTTCGGGTATATTTTTCTTGAGCGGCGAACTGATGTCCGGGTGAGCACCGTCTCCTGGTGCAACACCGTGTCTAGGTGACGGCCGCTTCAATCTTGATGGGCTCACGCTGTCCTCCGAGCCTCGGACCGGAGAAAGAGATCCAGCCGTCGACATACGAGCCTTCGAGGGAAGACGCAGCTTCGAGACAGGCTGTACATATAGCTCGTTGCTAGGCAGTGCACAAGATGACGCCCCCGATGGCGATCTCGAAACATTGGACACATTGGAAGGGGCGCGAGATGGAGATCGTACCGGGCTACCGCCATTGAAAAAGCTGGACTGCCTTCTCACCGAAGCCGGTGATGGTGGAATTTGCGCTAGTGTCTCAAGTGTACGCTCAGACAAAGATGGGCGTACTCCACGGCGACCGCGTGCTTCTTGGGCCGATGTGATTGATGCAGTATCATCATCCCCAGCAGTCGAGCTCGCCCCCTCAGGACTATGTGTGTTGTTCTCCCTGCTCTGGATATCGTCTTGCTCGAGGGCCGAGATAGGATCATCCTGCGGCTTAGGCGGCGATAAATGCTGCGAGGACGGTTTTTTCACAAGCGTGTTGTAAGATGGTCTGCGCAACCTCTTTTCGTCCAGGCCGGGATCCGCTCGCAGTCTGTCTCGGGAAGGTGATGGTTTGATCGATTTTGATGCGGTGGCTGTGGGTAAAGGCAATCTTGAAGTAAGTCGTGGGATGCCACTTGCCGGACGTGGTATACCACTCGCAGGGCGTGTCGATGTCTTGGGCTGCCCTTCCATATTGACCTTCCAGTTATCGATGTTGGTCTTCGGTCAGGGAGAAAGTCGCACGTCACGAAATTCGGACGCTCATGTCCGATGATAAGGAGCGGCACAAAGAATGTGGAAGGCGGGGGAAATTCGTAGTGGCAGTTTTAGCCCTGTCAGAATCGTGGTCTTTGGCTCAAAAGAATGAAGAACCAGAGGTCTAGAAATGTCTCGGAATCGGATTGTTTACATTTCTAAGGTCTCACAATCCCGCGGTCGTCGCCTCAGGCATCGATCGATTTAGTCCGATCCATGAAATATTTTGTATCAAGCGAGCATAAAACAAATCTTGCATAATCCTATGCTATATATTGCTATAAATATATCTAACTCTGTATTTGGCTAATATTTAACATGAAATCCATTAATTTATTATAATTTGATGGTTGTCTGGCATGTGCTTGGCCTCTTCCGTCGGATATATACATCAAAGAGCACATTCACTGTATATCACAAATAGATATTCAGCACAACCCATAGCAGTGATTTCAGAAGCTCCCCTTTGCATACGGAGTAGAGCGGAAGCTAACCACTAGCCACATGTTTCATCACATCTACTATTCAGCTTATAGAATAGGAGCATATGCCAGTATACTAACTGACCCGGGAGTCTGCAGAAAACATCACTAGGAGGAGATAGTTTCATTTTGGGGGTAATTTTCTTGTGATACTCAGTATCTATTTGATACACTTGATACATTTATTATGTTGAAGTCGAAAGGTATTAATTGAAATTTCAAATATTTGGGTTATACCACTGGCGCCAGCCAAAGAGGGCTGGTCGCTTGAACTGCTTCAGGTAGTAGATAATACGCACCCTTACGTATTATGTTTATAGAAGCCCTGGCTATTTTAAAATTCTAGATACGTAGTGTTTCTCTCTAGTATTGAACATGAGTAATTTCAATGTCATGTACAGGGTGATTTCAGTCAAGTTTAATAGATTCAAAGACAATATCTTTCTTTATTTCAATGTTTCTTCTAATTGTATGGAGGAAAAGGTCCCAAGCATCAGGATCAAAACATCTCTATAATAAATAGCATACATCATATAAAGATCTTGATGCTTATCGGTTGCCTGCCCAACCCCCCAGCGCTTGCCCGGACGCGGGTGTTTACTTGCCCTGAGCGTCCCGTGATCGCCACACTAACTAAAGTAGGCTTAGTTGTACCATATATCCAGCTCTGATTGGTCCATATTCTTAGATAATTGACCGGGGCTGGGACATGGACTAACCCAAAGCGGGTACCTTGGGACTCCCCCGTTCCCAGCCTCCCAGCCCCTCCCAATAACGCAAGCTGGACGTAACTCTCTTCTTAAGGTCTCGTTGAACTCCATTATTCTCCCTTCTTTCATCCTTCTCCAATCTCTCCAAGTCATTGTCTTCTTAGCTTGGAAGTCCTAACCCTTGCTCCTGATTCTCTATCTTGGTTTCTGAGGCAACGTACCTGGAGCATCTGTGCGATCGACTGAACCCAAGACCTGACTGATATCAGTCTCCGGTATGTACATAATTCTTTTGATCTTTAATCGTCTGTTCCACGATAAAGATGCTGATAAGAAAATTAGTGCGAGGACCCGTTTCCCCACGGCTAAACCCTTGTGGTCTTATCAAGTGATAAACTATATCAACATCACTATAACTACTTGTCCATCATGTCTCAAAACGCCCCACGAAGCTCCCTAGGAGCAGCAGCTGAGATCGTGCCTTCAACCCCACTCCGCCGGGCCACTTTGTCCCCGTCGCCAGAGCTCAGTGATATGGCAAAGCGCCCAGCGTCTCACAAATTCCTCTCACCCCCGCCGCTGTCGTCATCAGATATGACACCTCCACCCTCATCTCAGATCCCAGGGGCCCCCCTTCGTTCTCGCTCACACTCGTCCTCCTTGAGCCCTACGTTAGTCAAACCAACCGATATGGACAAGTCGTTGTGCGATGCCTACGGCGTCTCTGAGAATCTGCCCACCGTGGAGGAAATCGACAACGCCAACGAAACCCAACTGCGAACTATTGCCAAGGACCTTTTAGCCGTAGCCCGAGAGTCGCGCATGTCTGCGCTGCACTTCAAACTGCAGAACAGCTTGGTTTCTTTCGCTAGCAATGAAGCCGTCAAGCGTGCCGAGGTGGAGCATCAGCTTGCCAAGCGTGAAGTTGAGATCATCCAGAGCGCCGAGTACCGCAGCCGCTCGCGCCCCATGGAACCTAACACGCCCAAGCAACCACAGCCTGCCCTGAACTCTGATCATCTCTCGGCTGTTCAGCGCTCGCAGGAACTAGAAGAACTCAACACCGTTCTAGACCGAAGACTTCGAAAGGCGAAGCGCGCCATCGATGAAGCTACCAGTCGGTCTATAGACCTTGAGGAGCAGAACCTCATGCTGAAGCGCCGCATTGGTGACAACCGCAAGCACTTTTCCCAGATCTTCAATTACGGCAGCATGTCGCCGGGCACTCAGAATGATATGCACAATATCTGCCATGGTGAACACACAGACGGTCTCGCCGCTCTTCTTTACGCCGATAAACTCACCAATCAGACGCACGCTTATGGTACCCACTCTACAACCTCCATCCCCGTCACCCCAAACCATTCGAAGAGCCAGTACCTCACAACAATTGGGCATCCAACAGAGCAGCACTATGATAGCGACAGCACCGTATCCCTCTCAGCCTCTGAGGCTGTGGAAGATGCTTTGGGCTCCCCGCACCACATGCGCTCTACCGTCCCCAAGAGCAGCACATTGCTTCAGACGAAGTTGTTCGGCCAGGTGCAGAAACCCGGTGTGGAGCGATCTCGTGCTGGCAAGCGCAAGGCAGCCAGTGACGCAAACGTTGCCACCGCGAAGAAGTCCAGAACTACGAATGGTATTGGCCTGGGCATCAACGCTTGAGTCCATATCCCGTGGCTACACGAAGAACTCGTGCCACCAACTTCGATATGATTCATGACCTAGCGTTGCTTTGCTTGTTACGATTATGGGAACCTTACGAATGATGAAGACATGCCAAATGTGGTGTTTTCAAACTAGCGACTGAATTTTTTTTGGGAGATCTTTTGTATGAGGCCATGTGACAAATGATCCATGGCCCTTCACATGTGGCGTTATTAAATTGGCTTTTCAGTATGGGAATTATGGCTGTCTGTTGTGCGCCAATTAGTCCTCGCGGACTTTGACGGTGGAATGAAGCCAACAGGCTATGCAGCTATAGATGGGATTTTGGGAAATGAAATTGGGATACTACAAGCATGTACAATAGGAATAGAGTATTCAGCAACGAATTACAACAAAAGCAATCTGTGAAAATGTATAGGACCAATGGGATCCATGTATTTCAAGCATTTGAACATCAATTCCAAGGGTTGATATCATAGCAGAGCATAAAATCAAGAATAAAAGAATAAAAAATAACTCTGGCAGATTACCGAATCCGGCTTGGTTAGGGCTCGCTAAGCGAGGCGGTGTGCCAGTCAGCGGGCGGCCACACGAAAAATGGGAACTTCATTTTCTGCCGTGAAGGAGGATTTGACCAGCAACCCTCGACGACCACCACCCGGCTCGATCCCCATCCGTCACCATGGTGCGTTCCCTATCCCTGCTTGGAAGATACAATGAAGGATTCGACTTGTGCGATTGAGAGAAATCAACGGATCGAAATACGCCTCGAAAATGAACGAAATGACTGACCGATTGTGTGTGGGATATATAGGCGATCAAGCACAACAACCAGATTCAGAAGAACCGTGAGTGACCCGTCGCTTTACACCTCTTATGTGGTCGCTTCAAACCGACAGAAAGACATTGGGGAAATCAGACGTGAAGGAACAGTGATTAACGAATTCTTGATTAGACTTCCACAAGGACTGGCAGCGTCGTGTCCGTGTGCACTTCGACCAGGTACGACTCTCCAACCTCCCCCCGACCAGAGAAATTTTTCATTCCGAACGATATCGCAAGCAACTTGGAATCGAGGAAAAATTTTCTTACGCAGGATATGAATTTGGCCGACTAACATGAATCGCACAGCCCGGCCGGAAGCACCGTCGTCGTGAGGCCCGCATCGCTAAGGCGGCTGCTGTTGCTCCCCGTCCGGTCGACAAGCTGCGTCCCGTTGTCCGATGCCCTACCATCAAGTACAACCGCCGTGTCCGTGCCGGTCGTGGTTTCACCCTCGCTGAGCTGAAGGTAAATTGAGCCGCATCAAAAAGTGGAGGCACTATGGAGAAAACTTACTGACTCGAACTCTTTTTTTTTCGCTTTATAGGAAGCTGGTATCCCCAAGAAGCTTGCTCCCACCGTCGGTATCTCCGTTGACCACCGCCGCACCAACTACTCCAAGGAGTCCTTGGTTGCCAATGTCGCCCGTCTCCAGGACTACAAGGCCCGCCTGATCCTCTTCCCCCGCAAGAGCGGTCAGTTCAAGAAGCTCGACTCCTCCGCTGAGGAAGTCAAGGCCGTCAAGGCCACCGTCGCTGAGGGCAAGCGTGACGGCATCGCCACCCGTGTCGAGGCCACCTTCCCCATCACCAACCCCACCGCTGCTGAGGCCGTCACCGAGGTCAAGCGCGACTCGCTCCCCAAGGGTGAGGAGGCTGCTTACCGTCGTCTCCGTGACGCCCGCGCTGAGGCCCGCTACAAGGGTATGCGCGAGAAGCGTGCCAAGGCCAAGGCTGATGATGAGGCCAATGCCAAGAAATAAATGTGATAATTCCCTCCTCGTGCTGATGATGATGATCGGGTCGGTTTTCGAATCGGGAATTAGTGTACTGTGGCATGGCGTTGCGCCTCTTCCTTGATTCCCTCTCTCCCTCCCCAACTTTTACTCCTTTTTGTCTCTAAAAGAAAGAACTCGGAAGATCTCTCGAAATTCAAAACCGCCCAATTCTCTCAATCTCGGCTTTGTGCCTGTACATCTAATACTTTTTGTGGCTGTTCAGCTGGTAGTCCAGGCCTTGTATCTTGGGCATCCAGCGAGGACAACATTGAAAGATTATTGTAGATCATTTAGTTGTATACTTTGTAGCTTTGGTAGTTATGGATAGTTATAAGCCGTCTTAGTTACATGGGAATGGTAGCATTTTCCATGTATCTTATGTATATGAACATATGGCAATATAATGACTATGATTACACAGCCACCAACCAGCTCGTTGAAGACAAAAATTTATCTTTCAACACTCCTTTAGAGAAATACATTAAAAATTTGTCTGAGCTCTGCTCGGGTATCTTCGGAGAACTACGCTAAATCACCGCTTCAATGTCTACTGACAATTGCACCGGAATACTGAAAGAAAAAAAATCAAAGACCACTGAACAAAGCACCAAGAGCACCTTCAGTCGCCCTTACCACCGCATCGATATGGACACCACCCTCCACACCTCGCGTGTCCAAAGCACCATCCTCACGTAGCAACGCATAGAAAAGCTTCTTTGTCTCCTGATCGATTTTCTTATCCACCCCAGGGATCGACACGCTGATCTCAGGCCGCAGCTGAGGCTCTCCGGTCCATTCATCCAACACCAAAGTATTTGACAAAAGCACTCGGGGACTGGAGTCAGAAGATTTAGGTTTGATGACCATGGAATTCCGATCCAAATGCGGGACCAATCGTCGCAGTTCAGATGGTGTGATAACGCCATGCTTGCTTTCCAAGGCAGTATCCTTTCTGCCCTGTGAGGCCCGCGGGCCGTATTTATAGTCGATGTGTGCCCATAAACGAGCGCGAGTGATTGCAGATTCCCAATACCGGTTGATTCCCCAGCATAGACTTGCCACGTCGAGTTTCAAGAGACGGTTCTCTAAGCGGGAATCAATCCATCGGCGGAGAGCTTCGGGGATTTTTCTTTTCTTGCTGTCGCTGCCAGTAGGCACTGACAGGGAGGTCAAAGACTGGGTCTCGGGGTTTGTCTCGTATACAACAGTCACATTGTATAGACCGGCTGGGAATGGAGATGGGGGAGAAAAGTTCAGTGTGTGTGTTTCTGACAGCTCCTCCCTACGTGATGACCAAGTTGTGCGGGTTTTGAGGGTTAAGGGTGCAAAGGCTGTTAGGTATGGCAGTGATTGAGAGGCTTCTTGCAGGGCAAATGGATTTGTTGGCAGTGATGATAATTCACGTTTTGGGGGAGGAATGTTGGCAGAGAACGGGAGTAAAGTGGCGAGGAGAGATGATATTGATTTAGGTGCTGTCTGGGGCACTCGGAGACTTGTACGATTCGCCTCTTCCGATGTGAGTAAAGACCTAGAGATTGTCAGCAGTATTCACGCCAAAGTTACTTTTGAAACCCACAGAAATTTGTCGAGTCCTCTGCTATCACTTTTCAGGTCAGGATTGGACTCGATTTTCTTTGCCCATATTTCCAGCTCTTCAACTTCGTTTCTCAGCCGTCGCAGATCCGCCGCGCTCTTCTCGCGTGAGATACGTTTCTCGCGAACAGCCGCTGACACTGCACCCAGGTCTGAAACTGTCTCAAAATCTTCCGGCGGAGGGGATTGGAAGTTCACTGCCTTCAATGGGCTTTCGTGTAATGCATTGGCAGTTCGTTTCACTCGTTTCTCCTGTCGCCTACTAGGGCTGCTACTCAACATCCCCCTAGGTCGATCCGGGGCCTTCTCCAAACCTAGTTGTGTTGGCGTGGGAGGAAGGTCGGGTTCGAGGATATCTTCATCCATGAAACTAGAGTCCGGGCCCATATCCATATCTGCTTCTCTTGTGGCACTGCCCAATTCTATTGCCAACTGACGCTCGGGGGTATTCGATTCGGGGTTTTTTGGCTGTGGCACTGGGGACCCAAACACCAAATCCCCTGGAAGAATCCTCCTTGAAATCCTGCGCGGGGGCTTTGAGAACGCTTGAACGCCGCTTGGGCGCCTGTTGGGGGAACTTTCGGGCACTTCAGAGCCTCGAGGTCGAGTGAGGGGACTTTCAGAGACATTAAGCGAGGGTCGGAGCGCTTTGCGATCGCGCAATCCAAATTTTCGAGGATCTTGTTGCCCACTGTCTTTGCTTGCTGGTCGTCGGGCAGGAGATCTGCTGATTGCGCGCTCTAATATATCGGGATGTGATCGTGCGAGACTGGCCCTCGTTGGAGACTGAAAAGAGGGTCGTTTCGACCGATGGAGGTCATTTTGGGAAAGCTCTGGTGCCACAGGAATTCCTGTAGTCTCACTAGTTTTCCGTTTTTTGGCTGGGGAGTCCATTGTCGCGTGGGGTGCTCGTCTTGCCCGGGGTCGCATATGACGGGAAGATAAACAAGTCCACTGTTTGCAGTGTTTGTACTATGACTTAATCTCCCCTCGTGCACAAATGTCTTTGTCTTTCTCCTACTCACACCATGGAGTGTCTCTCGGCGGGTACAAGATACTCGCTGCGGAGGTCTGTAACTCAACTTCGCTCTTTGCCTAGCAGAGCATCTCCTTCACTTACTTCATATCGCCAATATGTGCTAGTTCCGACTCCCCGGCGCATGAACGGACACGGCCAATCCATCCAACCCGATGCCTATAATACTCCAGCTTCCCTGGAGGAAATTGCGGGCTCTACTCAAGCCCACCCTTTGTCGGGATACTATTCATTGATATTGAAATCGAACTCACCATACGGTGGCGGTGCATCGACATCGCGCCCGACACCCGTTCGGCCCGAAGCCAAACCGACGCCGGCATCTCCCGTCGCACCGCAATCGCCCCAAGAAAAAATGGCGATCGTATTTGGCACCCCTCTCGCTGGTCCAGGCCGAACCTCTCGCTATAATCCTGGAGAAGCCCCTCCGGAGTCAATGTGGAAGACTATCAATGGAGTCCCCATTCCTCCCCAACCCGAGGAACCGGACAATTGCTGCATGAGTGGATGTGTGCACTGTGTCTGGGATGACTTCCGGGATGAGATGGAAGACTGGGCATCCAGGATTGCAACTGCCAAAGCCAAAGGTGGGCCCGAGAAGGGAACGAAGGACATGCGCACGGCGCCTCGAGCGGAAGTCCGCTCAGCTAGTGGAAGCATGGATGATGATGGCGGTGGTAGCGAAGCAAATTGGACCCTGCCGAGTCAGGATAATGACTTATTTGCAAATGTCCCTGTTGGTATCCGGGAGTTCATGAAAACGGAGAAAAGGTTGCGAGCGAAACAGCAAAAGGATGCTACAGTGTGAGCTCATCGTGATTGTTTTTTCTTGCTTGTTGAATTTTATACCCCGTGTTATACTACATTAGAAACAAATTGGGGAACCTGTGTCTAGAGCGCATCAGACATAGTGTATAGCATAGAGATAGACTGTACATAAGACCTTCAAATGATGCCACGACGTTTTTATATCCTGCTCAAGAAGATACCGTTAGGAACTGTTATAATTTGTACGTCGATATACTTGGTGTAGTTCTCATAAGATCCTTAAGGATTATTATTTTGATATTTACTGTATCTCAATCTGTGCTGAGGTCGAGTTAAGGTTTCTTTACTTTGTTTAATCGAACAGCTTCACTCGAGTCCGCACCTAGAAGTCACCTAGCTACAATGATAATCTCACGTGTCGAACCGTCAATTCCACAGCCCGACCGACTTGGTCATATTTTCTTCCATCTTTGCTATATATATTTTTTCTGGGCCCCAAGGCTACTCCGCGCCGGGGACTGGTCCGGTCGAGCTTACCACAATTCTCAAGAAATGTACACGCAATATGCTCTACTACAATTCCACTTCGGTCCACCCGCAAACTATGACCACCAAGTCCTATCATTGCTGGCAGTCAGTCTGGGCTCAAAGGACACTGACCATCTCTGGTTGACTCAATTGTCAACAAACCCGCACAGCGAACCCAGCAATTGAACACATTATCAGGAGGCTGAGACAGCCCAACTCATCCCTATAGATAGTTTCTGTGGTGATGGGGGCTCTTGGTTTAGTTGCAGCAGTTTGAATGCCAATTCCAAAAATCAGGCTCTTCTCAAAGCTCTCTTGTTGCAATTTCTTTCTTCGAACCTGGCTGTGAAACTCTTTGGTTATACTGCGGTCAAATTCAAATCCGAAGGGATTGCCAAAATTGTTCCAGATAGCTTCAGATACAAAATCTAATCTATATCAAGGCCTACAACTTTAAATCGGTCAGAGCAAGCACGCCTCACGCTATGGAACAAAATACCGCACTCAACCCACTGGCCTAGAGCACTAGGAAAGGCACATTCGATAGTATTACCATATGGACGCAGAGGACACACATTTTTGTATTTATGACAACTTAAACACAATTTGAGAAGATGTGAGCTATTAGCAGACTGTGTAAGGTAGGGTGATTATTTAATATGGACAACGTAGGCTGTGACCCTTAGTAAACACAACATTTTGTGCTGTTGCATAAAATTCGATATCGGTTTTCCTGTGCAGAATTCATATTTTAATATCTGCATAAAGAGCTAGTTATGAATCCATAGAGCCTGTCGGTGCCATGTACAACGTACGTACTACATGCAGTAGCTTGGAACTAGCCCATCCAATGACGTATAGAATATATGACATTTCAACGCTTGTTTCGTGTTCAAAATTTCTGAACTATGTCTCTCTTGTAGGTGCCTAGGTTAAAATCGAGTCACAATTTCATTGAATGAGGAAAAAATGCTTCTTGGATCAATGTCAAGACTCTCTCGATATCTGTCCTGGTCAAAACTAGGCTGCGAGGTCATGCACAGATGTCCGAGGCCCCTTGTTAAACTGTAACAATTGCCGTGCGGAGCACGGGATCTCAATTCATAAATCGTAATGAACAGATTTTGAGGTATTATTTTTCTTGTCACACAAGTGAGAGTGGCCCGGGGGGGATAAGGAGGAGTATAAGTATCCTCGGATCTTGTGTATGATAGCCCAAATTATGGCGGTTACCCCTAACCTTTCGGGAGTTTCGAGCATGCAAGACTTTTCAGATATAGTTCTCACTTTACTGAAACTGGGCTTGATATTGGTAAGTGCAAATTGCTCTGGCTGCTCAATAGAATTTGACTAACCAGGAACTTACTTTTAAATAGAGCCCACTTTATCTCATCGGTCTCCTAGTCTATAATGTCTACTTTCACCCTCTGGCTAAGTATCCAGGACCAAAGTTTATGGCAGCCACACGTCTACCTTATATCCGAATGATCCTGAGTGGCCAGTTCCCACAAAAGACAAAAGTACTACATCAACAGTACGGCGATGTAGTTCGCATTGCCCCCGATGAGCTTTCTTTCATAGACGGCGCGGCCTGGAAGACAATATATGGCACACGTGTCGGCCATGGGCAGAAGCCCAAAGATTATCGATTCTACGCACCAAGCGCTGGAGGAGCTCCCGGCATCATCGTCTCCAATGACGCCGACCATTCTCGCTTTCGACGTTTGTTATCACACGCATTCTCCGATAGCTCACTGCGTGGTCAGGAACCTATAATTAAGGGCTATGTTGATCTTTTGATGCAACGTCTACATGAGAATATCGAGGGTGGAACAAAGGCTGTTGACATGGTGGCCTGGTACAACTTCACGACCTTTGATATTATTGGAGACCTGGCTTTCGGGGAGCCATTTGACTGTCTCAAAAATTCAAACTACCACCAATGGGTATCCATCATCTTCAGCTCGCTCAAGTATGCCGCCTATACAAATGTGTCTCGGCGCCTTCCAGGATCAAAGTACATCCTCCCGTACATCGTTCCCAAGTATGTTGTCTCACAGAGAAATATACATCTAGCCTTGACCAAGGAAAAGGTCCAGGGTCGAATAAGCAAGTCAAATGAGAGACCTGATTTCTTTGCCAACATCTTGAAGCATCAAAACACCGAGAAAGGATTCAGCATCCCAGAAATGATCAGCAACGGCAGTACCTTGATCATCGCTGGCTCAGAGACCACTGCGACATTGCTTTCTGGGGTGACGTATCTGCTGCTGAGAAACCCACGCGTACTGGCAAAGCTCCAAGACGAGATCAGATCAGCATTTACTACAGAGAAAGAGATCAGCTTTGATTCATGTAATAAACTGGAGTATTGTCTGGCCGTCCTCACTGAGACTCTTCGAGTGTACCCTCCCGTCGCAATTGGATTACCTCGCGTTGTTGATGCCCAAGGTGATATGATTGCTGGAAACTGGGTTCCAGGGGGAGTAGGTACAAAACTGCTTGCAAAGTCACTCACCACTGCTTACAAGTATATAGACAGTTGTTTCTATCTCCCATCTAGCCACCAGTCACTCCCCTACCAACTTTACCGACCCAGAGCAGTTCATCCCAGAGCGTCATTTGGGTGACCCTCGCTTTGCAAATGACAGTAAGACTGCAATGCAACCATTTAGCTTTGGACCCAGGAACTGCATTGGACGCAAGTAAGTTCTTAACTTTTCATTTTTACTCGATATTTGCTCATATATATTTCTTTAGTCTGGCATACGTTGAAATGCGTATAATCCTTGCCCGCATGATCTTCAATTTCGATATGGAATTGGACCAGCCCGAACAAGACTGGATGGATCAAGAATCCTTTGTGCTATGGGACAAGCCAAAGTTGATGATTAAACTAAAGCCGAGAGTTCATTCCCAATGATAGCTGGTAGCACCACTGAAGTGCTGAGCCTTCGATTCTGGGAGGGTGTTGTGCATGAAGGACCCGCAGTGATGGATATTGATATCAGATTGGAGCTCGTACAATTTGGATTTATGATGGAAACACATGGAAAGAGGAGATACTTCGGATATGCACCAACTTCTTGTTATAGCGCTGTTCATCTAGCTTGTTCATCTAGCACTCATATTGACGAGTTATTCCCTCCTACCCTTACTTCAATCGGTCTCATCTATGTACAACATAGTTCATCTGAACTTCGAACATTCAAGAAAATCGACGTA
The DNA here is from genome assembly GCA_028828255.1 of Penicillium fimorum. Lineage (NCBI taxonomy): Eukaryota > Fungi > Ascomycota > Eurotiomycetes > Eurotiales > Aspergillaceae > Penicillium > Penicillium fimorum. Next base: position 3,548,909 of record JAPWDS010000003.1, on the reverse strand, counting down.
TAGGTAGCATAAATTGCTTTATCTACAAAGGTCTATTATCTTAGTCTGTATTAATTAACATCGAAACATCGCTCAATGAGTCCAACTTACTCAACATGATCACTCTGTATCGGTTTATCCATTGCCTCTCACCGCCTCTACCATATCGGCAGAAAAAAAAAGGCACCGCAGATCCCAACCGCAAAGACCGACTCGAATCTGCCAATAACTCGACATTGAGCACAAAGAAACCAACATGTCGCTCTCTAAAAGCGAGTCTGACGTAATTCTCAACCGGGCCAATGTTGCCCTATCCCGCAGCCAACGGCTCGTAGCCTCATGGCTACCCCAGCAAACAACAGAAGAGCTAGCAAACCCCAAGACCGACGAAGAGCTCCAACGCGAAGAAGATGAAATCTTCACTGCAGTACCAGAGACGTAGGTGTTGCTCCGGCCTTTCACTCACACCCTAAAGACGCACGAACTAACTATAACTTCGAATTTATAGCCTTGGCGTCGGAGCCCCTCTCCCCCAGAAAGCGGCAGACGGAAGCTGGAACCGCACAGAGCTGGGCTTAGATGATAAACTGCGCAAACAACTCCTTGGCAAGAACTACGATCGCGTTATGAAGGCCGCTGCCGAGCAAAAGGCGGCGGCGGCGGCTTCCTTGGCGGCGGCTGCATCTGCTTCAGCTAGTACGGCGAAAGCCGAGGTTGAGGAAGAATATGATGAAGAGGATGGTCGATCGGCTATGCTTGCTAGACAGAAGAATAAGAGGAAGGGTGGGGCTGGTGCGGGTCGTGGTGTGCATCCTGCGGCTGCGGCTGCTGAGGCCGGAGATAAAGGTGGCGAGGAGGGTGAGGGTGCGCCGGCTCAGCAGGCTCCTGCTCGTTCCAAGGGCAGGAAGAAGGCGACGAGTTATCTTGATGAGCTTTTGGCTGAGCGTGCGAAGAAGAGAAAGAAGAAGTGAGGATTTGCGGTTGATAAGTTCGATTCTATGTTCGCACGCACACGAGCGTTGCACGGGCTTTCATTGGCTCTGGGTTCTCTTGGATAGATTATGCTTTGATCTTGGTCGCTCTGGATGCGCCGGACACGGCGATCAACCGTAGATCCAAGTGCTTGGGGGGTTAGACCCATGCCGGCCAGAGCAGGCTTGCCTACCGGGGCCTCGCTCTGCCAACGGCATAGACTACAGCGCAGTGTCTGTCCCTTGGCTAGACACGACCGGGGAAGACTGCATGCATACTCCAATGGCAACTCGGCTGAGTTGTCCTGTGCCATGTGCCACTCCAACAAAATACCAAGTTCAAACAGTGCAGAGAAAAAACATCATTCCAATTGATATAATCAAACTGCAAATATAAAATACAATCCAATTTCAGTCTCTTGCTCTAGGTGCCACAAGATTCAATGTTTTCGTTGCTCCGCCCAACCCAAGGGTATATATATGATATGCTGTGTGAACGAAGTATTGGTACCCGGAGAGCCGTGGGCCAGTCGCCAAGATTGGCGTGCCTTCGCCAAAATTAAATATCCAAAAATAGAAAAGATGAAAAATGAAGGGGAAAAAAATGGGGGAAAGGGACATCTACAGGCGCGATTAAAAAAAAAAAAAAGAGATCAGAGCTGCGGACATTCTTCGGATGTCTGGAGATGAGTGTCCTTTGCTCTGGTCAATGGTACATATGCAGGTCAAAAGAGCTGGAGAAGAAGAGAGGAGTGCCAGGGCTTATGGGAGACAGATAATGTAGTGCCACCATCAGTGGAAGGTGGATGTCGGGAATGTTCCAAACTTTGGGAATTATTCCAATCGTTTCCGCTTACGGTCTTCTGCCATCGCCTGCTGGTCCTCGTCGGGTCTTTCGGCAGTATCGGCAGGATTGAGCAATGAATGCACGTTGCTTGCCATGCTCGAGCGACGGGTTGCGGGCAATGAAGAGCCGTGAGGGAATCTTGAGCCGCCAAGTGTCCAGCCGTTGTCGACTCCGAGCATGGACGGTGAGGGTTCGGCGGTGGGTGGAGTGGCATGGCGGGATTGTTCTTGAAGGCGACGGGGGGCACCCATTTCGTATTGGGCGAGGACATCACGAACCTGCTGGTCACTGGAGACGGGGGTTCGGTGCCCTGGAGATGAAGGCCAAGGGCCGTTTGGAGGATTGCCAGGGGGGTAGGGGGAGCCAGCCGAAGGGGACCAGCCGTGCTGTCGGATGTCTGCAGACGTATGGCGACGAGCCAAGTTAGGCCCTGGGGATGTTGAGACGGAGAGAGGATGAGGCATTGTTTGCTGTGGGGGCGGCGCAACGGGAGGTTGGGGGCGAGCGTATGCCGGGGCGGAATTGGCGCCGCCAATCGAGCCGTAGCGGCGAGGGGATACTGAGAGATGGGGAGGGACGGGCGGCCGAATCATGTTGTTGGGTCGAGGGGTATGGTCCATCATGGACTGCCGACGGGCATCGTCCTGGGGCATTTGGCGCGGGGATAAAGGTGGACCAGCTTCAGCCATGCTGGCTAAATACTGTTGCCGTGGAGGCATGAGAGTCTCGTGAGGGGTTTCGATGGCGCGCATAATTTCAATATGCTTCTCAACTTCTCTTTGCATGCTCGAGACTAGGAAGTATCAGTACATGACACCATGAGTAAAGCGGACATTTTGACATACCATCGCGATGCAGAGGGCTTTCCCTATCGGGCACAACAGCTTGAAGAAACCGTGAAATGGAATGCGTCCACTGAGATCATATTAGCACCAATAGACCCGCACTGGCAAAGACGGGGGACATACTTGGTAGCACTTTGACAGGCTTTCGGTCATAGCATGGCACCTCGAGTTCAGCACGATATTGCCCTCTTCCGCCCGAACCAGACGACCATGCATCTCGTAGAGGCTGCTCTCAATGTTCAGGAATCTAGCATCGGTCGCATCAGGTGCAGGTTCAGCGGGTGTTCCAGGCTGCGAAGCAGGAGCCTTGTGGCCAGGGAATGAATCGCGGTGGATCAAGGCATGTCTCGAAGCACGGCGCTTGATCTCTCGAAGACCAGCTAGATCGCCTCTTTTGAAGTTCCCATTGCCATGTTTAAATTCCCAGAGCGCAGAGTCTGGGGATCCGGTGTGAAAGACGTCGCTCACTAGCAGAGTCAAGAATGGTCAGAAATCACCCAATTAAAGCTACCACGCGAGACACCCACCTTTGTGAAACCCATACATATTCAGCTGCCGAACGAAGGAGGAGATATTGGTATGTTTGAAGTACGATCTGCGAGGGTCAGGGACAAGTTTATTGGCAGAGAGGATAGTACCCACGCTAGGACTTTGGAGAATTCCGACGTTGGCGACATGACGAAGCTATCGTTTGTACCGGACCAAGAGATGAGATGCTGGATGCCGGGGTCTTCGAGCATACTGCCAAAGAAATGTAAGCCCATGGAGACAAAAACACGAAGACCCAAAACATACTTGTAAAGTTTGTGAATGAAAGCAGTCTGGACAACTTTTGGCTGCTGAGCTGCGGCCGCAGCACCGATAGCGGGATTTGGAGTATTCAAAGCATTGCTTCCAGCTTCACCATTGGTGATCCCGACCATTCGGTCTTCGCCATGCGCGCCCGTGGGCGGAGGGGTGATATCCATCGAATGCTGACCAGACGACGAAAGTACAGGAATATTTCGCGTCCTGCTGGGGGCGTCTGGTACCCCGGCAAATGAAATCCTAGTCGAAGGAGGGTCGGCAAGACGACTCATGTCGGAGGGGGGTGGGTATATATGTAGACACAAAATGGTGGATGCGACGGGATCGTGAGGGGTGGAATTCGGACGCGATGGACCGTTTATGCTCGTGCCGAAAGAACGTGGAAGATCAACCAATAATCAACACTTTTGTCATCGCGCAAAAATTGGGTTATTTTCAAGAGGAAAAAAAAAGTGACAGAAGAAAAAAAAAAAAGAAAGTCTCGAAGTGTCTGGAAGGTTGAGAGGGCTCTGCGGGGAAGGGGGCCAGAAATGCGTTGACAGTCGGATCTGCAGAAATAGAAGTTATACAGGGATGAAAGACAAAGACCAATTGGATGTATTTGGGTATCTGAATATTATGTTATTTGGAGGAAAAGGGGTGAAATGGCTCTACTTTAATTGCCTAACCTCTACATGAAGACCCTCTTATAGCCTTGAAATCCGCCAATTTAAGCAATATAGACACTATATCACTATATATCAAAAGATAAAAGGTTTGAGGCATTTAACGCATTTAACGCATTTAACTCGGCAATTTGTCTAGCGGACACATAGTTCTACCTCCGCACTTACTATGTACTCCCGAGGTCTGTATTATTTATCCATGGATATCTTTAGATTACCCCTAAATATGATCTATTAACCTCATAATCACTAGCTCTGAATTGGACAACTCGAAATTTGTATTGACTCTTTTCTTTGATGCTTTTTTTTCATTTCACGTAGCCTTCTAATCCTTGCTCGGGGTATCTACATATATATACAATACTTGACAAAGAGCTTGTGCTGACTACAATCGTCCGCTAGTGTCCAGGTTTGACAAGGATGGCATAGATCTTCAATTCCCTTTTTTTTTTACTTTGTTTGTATTTTATCATATGAAGAAAGTATGAGGGTCTAATAAATACAATTGGACACTCAGTAAACACCAGGCTCAACCTTCATTCTCAAATTCTTCACCTTGACTGATTAGCTACTGTCGAATCACCAGGTTGCAATCCTCATATCGGGGACACCAGAGGGTAGCCATGTCTCATCAAAACACCAGATCCAGATTTTGTCATCCGAAGGGAATATAACGAAGTCTCCATCCCCCAAAACCGAGGTGCACGGTCGGGTTTTCGGAAAATCTATTGTGTGTCTAGATTCGAATTGACGCCCCTTGGCGTCACAGACATGCCCGGGCTCTGGGGACTCATAGCCAATGGACAATTTCATTTTCATGGAGATTTCGTATTCCTCAAAACAATAAGTCAAACCCGGGCCTCGAGCTGAGTAGTCTAGATTGGCGTGTTGATTCTTGAAATCCAACTCTGCAGGGTGGAAATGCACAGTAATCTGGTCATCTGCCTCGAGTGAAAGAGAAAGAGTATTAACAAAAGGGTCGCCTATGCAATTTACCACCAAAGCAGAACTCTGACCGGGGCACAGGCTTTCTCTGTATGGCATCATGTCTTCTGGTTCGCATTGAAGCTCCCATAAACCTTTCATCTGGAAAGGAAGCTCTCGATATTGCTGCCAGGTGCGGATAAACTTATTCTCATAGACAGAGAACTTCTGCACATTCAAATGATGCTCTTCCACAAACAATGTGCCATCTTTCCAGGGTTGAATATTGTCGCTATGTCGTCTGCGGACGGAAACAACAGTGAGGGCATCTTCCTCTGCATGTACTGATAACGTAACAATGAAGGGACGAAGTTTGATCGAACGGGCGACTCCGGAGTCAAAGCAGAAGTGGACTACGGAGTCCACATAGCCCAGCACGACCTTGGACCCGATGGATATGTAATGAGCAAATTGCAATGAAGGAATGCGAAAAGACTTGTACTGTTCTGTGGACATGTTCCAGACATGACAATACCTAGCGTATCCAGTCAGAATTGCATTCAACAATGTGAGATCCCTTTTCTGGCTACATACCCCCGAACAGAAGTCGCTGAGACCAAAGTGTCCGAGACCTCGACATGGGTAAATTCTTCTCGATTTTCTGTGGTGAGAGTTCTGCTCTTGCCGGTTGGTAGGTGCACCACAAAGATAGTAGTTTGATCTGTGGATTCTTCAATCCACGCGCATACTCCATTGAAACAGCTTATACCGTCTCTGTTCATGTCCTTTCTTAAATCGCGAGACAAGTTGTTGGGGATTGTAACCACAACAGCAGGTAGACCCCTTTCCGCTCGAATTCGCTTTTTGATCAGTGCATCGAGATCAACAGGGGAATCGGACTTGATAACGTTTTTCCCCATGTGGTATCTCATTGCAGTGGTGATGACGATGGTTGAAGAGAGCAATTCATACCACCGTTTGGAGACCTTGGTAATATAAATGTCAATGGAGATCACAAATATTCAGATAGATGCTGTCATACCCTTCGAAGAAGAATAAGATCTGCTAGTTCCAAGTACTCTGCTAACATAGCCACCAATTCCAGAGGCAGTTTATCAAGCAAATCACATTGGAAAGTCATCGATTCCAATCGACTTTTCACTTCACGTATCTCATGAGAACTTAGGCTATCAACAATCTCGTTGATACTATTTACATTAGCACTCGGAGCTGACTGTAAATAGTGGGCTTGGAACATACACTGCTCGCCGGCTTGAATTGTCACGGAGAGCCATGAAGCCCTCGAGAATTAGTTTGGGCGAAGGCATGTTAGAGCAGGTAGCAGCTCAAATGGAAGATTGAGGTACAGGAACTTTCAAACAAACACTGAATGTGAGAATGTGAATATTTGTTTGAGAAGATAAAGACGGAAGGTTGTGGTGAGGTCTAAGTAAGGTGGTAGGTGACCCGTACTCAGTAAGCGAGGCTCAACCCCGGAGTCTTCCAACTTTATACAAACCTCTCAACCGTCCTCAAATTCAGCATCCAACTTTATTGTCTTCATCTTGAAAGGACTACAGGGATTCACTGCTACCGAACTAACTTCTTGTGGGGCTTTTAAAGAAGCTCAGAGATGGCGAAGAGGCCTCCATAGTCCATAATCCTAGGGCGCCGTCGATGCTTAGCCAAGTCAATAGTCCTAGCGGGGATGACCGGTGTATGACCAGCCTCCCCGGGCTTTATGTTGGTAAGTCGCTTACGAGACATTTAAGAAAGCTCAAAGAATAAAAGCTGAATCCAATTCATTGCCACTCGGAGCAAGCAGTCATCTACCCTATACACATGAACTTTACAGAAAGGACTACTTCACACTAAAACAATGAGTGATCAATATATCAACTCTCACACATCTCGATTATGAACTGATCTAGGTCATACAAACACTCAAGAATACAGTGATAAAAAGAAAATAAATGACACAGGAACAGGCGCAAAAGCATTACAAAGATCTCTCTAAGATGTCACTGCGGCGGTTCGGTTCGGTTCGCTGGCCCCAGGAATAAGGCAAATGAAAATGCTTCCTCTCTATCATTATAACAAAAAGAGTAAACCCCTTTAGATGCCGAGGGTGAACTCAACACCGACGTCGATCTCGCGGGCCATCTTGACGACCTTAGAGAACTGGACGGACTTCTCAGCGGCGTTCTGGAGGTCCTCGATGGAGAAGATCTTAAGGCCGGACTCGTTGATCTGGAAAGTACGGGATGTGGTCAGTTTACATCATAGCGAAAAATGGGGAAGTGGGGACTGTAATCATACCAGCTTGTGGGCCTGCTCCATGTTGGTACCCTGCAGACGGGCGATGATAGGAGTGCGCAAGTTCATCTCCTGTACAACATTGATCAAACCTTGGGCAATGGCGTCACAGCGGACGATACCACCGAAGATGTTAACGAAGACGGCAGAGACCTTGGGGTCGCTGGTGATCAGCTCGAAGGCGCTCTTGATGGCAGCGGGGGTGGCACCACCGCCGACATCGAGGAAGTTGGCGGGGGTACCGCCGTTAAGCTTGATGATATCCATGGTGGCCATGGCAAGACCGGCACCGTTGACTACAATTGAGAATTAGCATTGCGGTATTTTGAAGTATCCAAAGGATCCTTACCAAGGCAGCCGATGTCACCATCGAGCTTAATGAAGTTAAGACCGTGCCTGGAAAAAGATACAAAGTCAGTGAATGTTGTTCTATCTCCTCTTTTCCAGCGAGGCAACCTACTCAGCGGCCTTGACCTCATCGGCATCCTCCTGGGAAACATCGCGCCACGAGAAAGCCTCCTTCTGGCGGAACTCGGCATTGTCATCGAATCCAAGCTTAGCATCCATAGCCAAAACCTGGTGGTCGGAGGTCTCGGAGAGGGGGTTGATCTCGAGCTGGGTAACATCGCGCTCCATGAAGCACTTGTAGAGGTTCTGGATGGTGGTCTTGGCATCCTCGATGCACTGCTCGGAGAAACCAAGGTCGGTGGCGATGGTGCGGGCAATCTCATCAGTCACACCGACGTGGATATCAATAGGGGTAGTGGTGATGGCATCGGGGCTCTCCTTAGCAACAGCCTCAATATCCATACCACCCTGGGAGGATGAGACGATGACGGGGCCACGGGTGGTACGGTCAAGGAGGACAGCGAGGTAGAATTCACGGCGGGCGAACTTGCGCTCGCAAATGTAGACTGAGTTGCAGATACGGCCGCCAGCGCCAGTCTGCTTGGTAACGAGCTTGTGACCGATCATCTGGCCAGCAAACATCTTAGCCTCGGTAGGACTGCAACGATATCTATCAGCTTCATCGTTCCCGATATCTGTTCTCAAATTTATTCAACTCACGAGTAGATCACACGGACACCACCCTTGAGGCCATTATCGAATTGACCCTTACCACGACCACCGGCGAGAACCTGGGCCTTGATAACAAGATCACCACCACCTAGAATGTACTGTTCAGCAGACGCGTTCAAAGGGGGGAATTAGTAGGTTGTTATTACCGATGGACTTGGCAATAGCCTCGGCCTCTTCAGCAGTGTTGGCGACCTCACCCTTGGGGACACCGACACCGTACTAGATTGTTGATCAGCGATCCCGAGTCCCTTTTTTTTTCGAGCGACCGAAGGGGAAACGGGTACACGTACTGTCTTGAGGAGTCTTGCGGAGAGGTACTCGTGAATGGAAAGGTTGCGCTTCTGCAAAGCGAGTCTGCTCTGGATGGAAGGTTGCTATTGTTTATCAAAATCAGCTCAATGACCCAAAACTAGGGACGAGCGGGCCCCAATCCAGATATAACTCACTGTCGCGGCCTTGAAAGCCGCCGCAACGGGTCTACCGCGAGCAAGCTTGAACATGATGAATTCGGAGAGGGGAGGGGGGAATTTGTAGAAGGGCGGAGGTATAAAGCCCAGATGGATGTTTAGGGACCAGGAGAACAGCTTTCTTTTTCACTTGCTTTCGGGGTAACCTTGCGCCTGCCGTAAAATCGGGTACCGTGGCCAACCAGCGATCGTTCCCGCCCTGACTCAGCATTGGTTCGGGGACAACGCGAATATAACGGAACATGGCTATTAAAGTCGGTACTTCTACTCTTTGGATCTAGATTTTGGTTTCTTTGATTTTTATATGTTGGATTTTATAATTTTTGACCTATATTGCCATATTATATTGACTAAATTCACACCTCAAAGCTAACATAATCCCCCCTATTTGCCCGCGTTTCTTATCTTCCATAGTTTGAACATTTTAGTCATGAGCCGACCAAACAGACCCGACCAAGCCCAGCCACCCGACAATGTCCAGACGAACCAGCTAGCATGACCCTCCCAGATCCAAGCCTTGCGGCCACGAGCCCAAGGCCACAACCAACGCCATGGAGCTGAGCCATATAAGACTTGCGAAACGACACTGCGAGCATACGTGTCATTTGGCATAGCGTTGTGCTGGCTATGCTTCACACGCCTAAGATACTCGTCATTGATAGGGGAATACAAGGAACCCGGCTTCAAGGTACGATCGGTACGCGCAATACGAGATTGGACACCGCCGGTAACAATGGTTGTAACATGGACACTATTGATCCTAGTTAGAAAAACACAACATAACCATCTTGGATTTTGGGGGCCATATCTAACGAACCCGAAAGGAGCCAGCTCCACGCGAAGCGTGTCACTGAATGAATGCAATGCTGCTTTGGAGGCGTTGTAAACAGAGCCGAATACGTATGGGATGATCTAGTCATTGTTAATCAAATAGAATCTACCATGGAGATATCTCAAAACTTACCGCAGCGATAGATCCAATCTGTACAATAGTACCCTTCGCCTTGATAAGCAAGGGTAGGAACGTCTGGCACATAGTAATGACCGCGAAAAAGTTGGTCTCGAATGTTTGGCGAACCTCGCTGAGCTCTACCTCCATCGCGGGGACGGTATAATCTGCAGCAATCAGTACGTACTTCAAATTATTGACGCCGGAAGCCGTGAGAGCGAAGTTACATACTCCGACCACTGTTGGATATTAGCCAGATGTACCACGGATAAAACGTCAAAAAGATACTCACGCGTTGTTAACGAGATAATCGAGGCCCTTGTCTCCGAGCCTCTTTTCGACATCCGCGAAACACGCTTTCACATTGTCCGGGTCGTCAACCGTAAGGCTCAAGGTTTCAATACCGAGGTCTGCCAGATCAGAGATGGTCGCCGCATCGCGAGCGGTAGCCAGCACGCGCAGCCCACTTCGGTTGAACTCGCGCGCAAGGGAGTTTCCGATTCCACCTGGGGAACATCTACGGTACATATCAGATGTTGTTGGTATCTGTCGCGAGTCGCGCGTAAGCTTACCCCGTGATGAGCACCGATCTGCGAGTATCTATCGTTTCCGACATGTTTGAGGTGGAATATGATAAACTGCAACAACTTTCTAGATCTGAATGATGGTTGTACGATGTAGTAGAACAGCTGGCTACGGCATGTACATCTGGTAAACAAGTGGATATCGGGAGGTACCTCGGCTCTCTCCACTTCACAGGCCTAAAACTGAACCCTAAGCCCTATTGCCTGTTTTGTCTTTATAGTAATATAAATAGTGGCTTGGGGATATAGAAGGAGGCTGGATTGCATAGTAAATATGTACATAAATGTAGGTTCAACGAATCGGAAAATAGGTCAAGTAGACTGCTCCACCTCTTTATACCTGCATCTCAAATTACATACCTGGTGGTCCACACTATTCATCTCTCAAACCAACCCCCATAATTTGGCTGGGCTCGCTCCACTTGTCTATGACTCGTTGCATGATCTCCCACTTAGAAATCATTGTTTCGGAATATTTCACGGTGTTCAAGTTCACCAGAGCGAGGAAGCGAAACTGCGCATTTGAAAAGACCCCCACACCATGTTGAGATGCTCGACACAACCAGATGAATTATATTGACCAGTTTCTACTCGATCTCCGGTGCGTCGGTGATTGTGTCGGGCTTGGTACGACATAGTTCTATTTACCTACGTGTGGTTTCTGCTATATAACCCGTTCTCCGGTCTACTACAAGGCACAAAAGCCAATCTACTCTTCAAAACACATAACGCCCGGCATGGAGACAATTGAAAACAAGGCTACTGTTCAAAATTGAGTGATCCTCATAGATTGGCAATTTAATTTAAAGTAAACCGTCCAGTAGCGCGGAATGCATGCCGATTCCGGGGGCGAACTCATCGAATGACACCGTCCCGCCCGTGCCGGAGAACCAATATATGATATTCCGAGGAGCGACGATGAGTTTTAACGACATTGATGCCATTTATGCGCCAAACCCCTCACACATTTACAGCGTTGAATGTAATGGAAGATCAAGCGGTTCATTCGCCATCGCCACTGGTAGGTTCTTGCCATCAGTCCCCACATTAATTCACGTCGATCTTCAAATCCGAGCGACCCGTCTATTCTTCTCTACAGAGATCTTCAGTCGCTATTAATTGAAAGGCTTCAACAGAAACCCGTGTTAGCATATTAGCCTTTTTTTATGATATCGTCTCTGCTGCCGCCCATGCTATCATCCGCAAGGCAGGCTGCACACAATAGAAACCCCGAACGAAAGGAGGGGAAGTCTAAGCTACGCATGCTTGTATTCAGCCTTGTGTACACTCGTTGAGTCAAACCGCAGTAACCTGTGATGGCCACCGAACCCGATCTACCCCGGCACATGCGAATTCCCGGCGAGGACGGGTACCGAACGCCAACCATAGAAGATGCCGAGCGGGCGCTTTCAATCCTGGGGGTCGCTGAAGAGACCCCCGGAGTTCGCGAGGCTCATTCGTCTGCCTTGGAGGCTGCACTGCAGCGAGCCTCGTCGCGGCCCACTGTGAAAACGAATCCGGAAAAGGAAGCCAATGTGTACCAAGAGCATAACGGGCTGGGCCTGTTTGGGCTCAAGCCCACGGTTTCTGGCGAGCTGAGCTGGAAGAAGCGCATTCGCCATATTACCTGGGCGTATTTTACGTTGACGATGGCTACGGGCGGGCTGGCTAACGTCTTGTATCAAGGTGCGCATGGTCGATTTCATTCTGTTCGGCTGAACATTTCTAACAATGACCAGTTCCATTTCGGTTCAAGGGCTTGGATACGATTGGTATCGTTGTCTTCTTGATCAATATCGCGTTATATCTCATCATCTGGGCTCTTCTGCTTGTTCGGTTCTATCATTATCCGTATACATTCAAGGCGTCGTTCATGCATCCCACAGAGTCGCTTTTCGTACCCGCATCTATAGTATCCTTCGGCACGATCCTGATCAACATCTCGCAGTATGGTCCTGAAAACACGGGTCCATGGCTGATGCGCGCAGTCTGTGTTCTATTCTGGATCGATGCCACTCTCGCCGTGATGTTCTCGGCGGGCATCTACCTCCTCCTTTGGTCGACGCAAACATTCACCATCGCGCAGATGACTCCTATCTGGATTTTCCCCGCCTATCCGATGCTCATTATTGGTCCGCATGCTGGGATTCTCAGTGCGAAACTGGAACCGTCACAGTCTCTGCCGGTCATTATTGGCGGCACGACTATCCAGGGGGTTGGCTTTTTGGTTTCGTTGATGGTGTACTCGGCCTTCATTTACCGGCTAATGACACAGAAGCTGCCGAGGGAAAATCTCCGCCCTGGTATGTTTGTTTCTGTGGGACCGAGTGGGTTCACGGTTGCCGGGTTGGTGAATATGGCGGCGGGGGCGAAGAGGTCGTTTCCAGCCGATTTTATGGGTAATGGGCCGCTGGCTGCCGATGTGTTGAGGATTGTTGCTAATTTTTCGTGTCTTTGGCTTTGGGGGTATGTTCGGCTCCTTGGCTGTTTCTATCTATTTGTCTAACTCTTCTCTAGATTGGCCATCTTTTTCTTCATTATTGCAAGCGCAGCCCATTGGTCAGCGATTGGACATGGACGTATGGTCTTTTCAATGACCTGGTACTCATTTGTTTTCCCTAATACTGCCTTGATCACTGCTACTTTTGCTATTGGCAAGGCATTCTCCTGTAAGCCTATTGAGATTGTTGGGTGCGCAGCGATAGTCCCATTGCTGTTGATGTATTTTTTTGTTTGCTACATGATGGTTCGGGCTATTTTGATGCGACAAATCCTTTGGCCCCAGAAAGGCGAGGATAGAGATGAGGGTGGGTTCGAGATTCTTCGGGTTAAGCCAGTGGCTGCAGCAGGGGGTTTAGGAGATATCTAGGTGCAATATATATATTGGATGTTTTATAAAAATTTCAACACCAAAGAAAAATAACACAAAGATCTTGGTATATTTTACTATAGTGTACAAATAAGGTGAAATCTCAACCAAATGTAACATTTTCGTTTCCCTAAAAAACACACTACGCACACTGCAAAGACAAAAAAAAGACAACATAGAAAGAAGCCCAACAAAAAAAATAGAATGCAAAAAAAGAATGGACCCGCCGGGAATTGAACCCGGGACCCCCCCGCAAGTCACTGTTGTAGTGCGAAGCGGGTATTATACCCCTAAACCACAGGCCCATTTGATGAAAGATTGAGCTTTGGCATATTATTTGACGGTAGCGAATATAGTCCGTATACAACTTTGTACGAGATGTAATTACCCATCAAGAGAACTCGGAAATATGTTAATCTATTCAATCCATAAAAACAATTATAGAAGCGCAGAAGGAATGGACTTGTGCAAGCAACTTATAATATCCATGCTTTGGCAGCAATATATATAATGAACTACACAGTCAATCGATTTGCTTTTACTCTACAAATAGATCGAGCTAGGCATGTTTATCTCAATATAATTCCAATGACATCCCCTACAGGGTCTACAAAGTGACAAATAATCACAGAAGTTGGGAAAAAAAATAAATTATACAAAAATCATACAGGGTATCGAACTAATATTAAAAAAATGTGGTGCCTGCCGCCTTAAGCATCCTCCATCACGGCATCTTTGGCCGCGATTAAGGGAGAACTGCCGACGGAAGCACCCGAGCTTCCGCCGGAGTTGCTCCCATGCTTCGTCTTCCCCTTCTTGGGGGACTTTGAGCCTCGACCACGGCGGTGGTGGTCAACCGCACCGCCAGACAAATTGCGGCCACGACCGGGCTCCCGCGCCGGCATGTTGAGAATTATCCGGGTGCAGCCCCTGCCTCCCCCCACGGAAGTTGGAATCTGGGGAACTGGGGGGAGGTTCAAGGGACTGACACCCCGGTGCGGAGTTCCCGCTCGCGTCAGGCTGGTGCTCTTCCGACGGGAGGCACCCACAGATGGGGAGGCCTCGCGGGAGGCAGCAGGGAGGGTCGTGGCGGCAATGGTGGTCTTGGGGGTTTTCACGCCTTTGCGGGCCTGGCGCCGTGGTGTAGCAGGGCGGGGTGTGGTGGGCACGGGGGTCGACTCCTTAGGCTTGCGCGAGCGCAGCTGGCGCCCCTTCTCGGGGATAGGGATACCGAGACCCCCATCCTGGGCGCTCTGCTCTCGTCGCTGGCGGTTCAACTCTGCCGGGCGGCAGCTCAGGGTCTGGCGGCCATCGGGGATTATGAGCTTTGACAGCTCCCCGGTGGCCACAGCCCAGCTCACTTCTGGAAGAGGGGCGGCGATGTTGGTATCGAGGTCCCCCGGGGACCTCCGTTCTCTCCCGGGGGCGATGGCCTTTGCCGCAAAGGATTTGGTGGCTGTCAGGTAGGTGGCGGCACCCTTCTTGCGCCCTTTGCTGGGTGCCGGAGCCATGATGGCATCCAATTCCTTCAGCTGATTGTGAGACCACCACTCAGTCTTGTACTCTGAGTTTTCATTGAGACCTGAGAGATGGCTGAGCACACCGGAGGACAACGCGCGGTCACTGTAGCCGCCCTCGAGGACACTGATGACGCGCCCCTCGACACCGAGGCCTTCCTCTTGCGACATGCGGATGACATCCGCGGTGAACTTGGCGTAGAATTCAGTCGGCACCTTCACACTGTGGCGTTGCATGCCGTTACCTTCCCACTCGCTGGCATCAAACCCGGCAGAGATAAAGATTGCCGCCTTGGGCAGTGGAGAATTCGGATTCTCTCGTCGTTCTTGGTTGAGTTCAATTGTGAATTCGCGAAGAAAAGAGCGGGCTTTGGTGAGCAATGTGTTGTATTTCGTCTGGTATAATTTCCAGAACTCATCAAGATCGGCCCACTTTTCGAGATGAACGTTCCAAATGGACTGATTATGTGCTTCGACACAGAGGCTGGCACCCATGACTTTGTCGCGCTCGCCGTTCTCGCAAGGGAAAGAGTTCACATCATGCAAGCTGTAGTAGCCGATTGCTGCTTTGGTATATGGAGAAGCGTCTTCATATTCCTTGAATTTCGTGGCATTGGCTTTGGCCAAGTCGGCCCTTTGTGTTCTGTTGAGTAATTTGGAGTTGTGATCGTATGTAATGTCCTGAGACCCATCGCCGTGGTGAAGATCGAAGTCAAGGATGGCAGCGTGGGTCAGACCGTGGACTGTCGCGGCGTGGGAAATCCCGACATGAACGTTGTTGATCCAGCAAAAGCCGGAAGGGAAGTTAGCTGAACAATGGTGACCGGGAGGTCGAATGCAGACAAATGCGCGCTGAATCGGGCCAGAGTTGAAAACAAGATCCACGCCCTCGCAGACGCCCCCCAAGGCTCCTTGGAAGGCGTTTACAGACTCTGAGCATAAGTAGAGGTCGTTGGTATTCAGGGCAGGACCACTTGTCCCGAGCCCGTCGTGTTCTTCCGTCCGTTGTCTGGCAAGTTCATTACCATCCTCAATGAGACGTGACTCTGCAAGGTCCCCCATCCATTTCAATTCTGACATCCATTGGGTTCCATGGACATCCGTAACAGCAGTATCAGACAAATGCACTTTGCGATCAGTCTTGATAATTTGAAAAGGAACGTCGATGTTGTTCAAGCTCAAACTTGGGTTTGGTGTGAGGCCTTCCGCATACCGAGAGCCAAGGAGGACATAAGCTGCAGAGATGCCTACAGCGCAGGCACGGATGCGCTCTGGTCTTTCGACAATTCTCTCAAGAGTCCTTTTTGACGCTTCAAGCTGGGAGTAACGATGGCCGTAGCAGTCGTCATGAACAATAACAGCAGTTCGAGTATTGATATCACCAGATTGGTGCAATTCAAGCTCCTTTGAGAAGTGCTCCGCGGCGATAGACGAAGCAGTCGGAATTGGAGGTTCTGGGGTTGGGCTGAAGACAAGGCGTGCGGGGTGCATCGCGAGTGATGTTGCGGTGGTTGATGACCCCGCAGAGGTGAGTGATGTGCGGCGTGAAGGATCGGGAGTTGGAGACGAAGATTTGAGCGGTTGTGAGACCGACCGAAGAGATGCAGTGGACTGGCGCTTTTGTAGTGGTGCAATTGACTTGCGTTGTTCGTCTCGAACAGAAACAGAACCGGCTGTTTCTGGTGAGACAAGCTGAACAGGCTGATTTGACAGTAAAGTGGCAGATTGAACAGGCTGGTTCGCATATAGAGGAATAACAGGTACAGGCCGAGTGGCTTGAACAGATCCAGGGGGAGGATTGGATGGAATAGAAGAAAGACGAGGTGATGGAGGCAATGGAGTCGCTGTCGCCAGAGTCAGGCGATTCAGAGAGTCGATCAATTTACAATGCGCTTCATCGATATTGTTGTTATTGACCCCATTGTCCCCGAATAATGGCGGGTCCTCCTGAGTGGAGACGAGCTTGTATGGATCCATCTTGCAGTTATCGACTCTGCCACAAAGGGTTTGCAATACACGATGTTTCTTCTCATTCAATATAGAGTGAAAGCCGAGAGATGATAGGAGGAGGTTGGATGAATAGGGAAGGGGAAACAAAAGAAACAAAGAGACAAAGGTGGGGATTCACATGTTTGGGTTAAGCCACATGGGGTAAGGGTTCGGCTGATCTCTATAGCATAGAACAACGACATCCAACGACATCTATATATTCTTAATATTATATTTTTATTGTTTATCATTTTATTATTATTGATCTCACCTCCTTTGACTTGATTGTTATTGTCTAACTGTGACACATTCAATGATATTGTATTTTCTTCATTGATAGCTATTGTAACAATCCATAACCATGCTTCATGCATTCTCTAGTAGGATTCATCTCTAATATAAAATAGACAGAAAAAAATTGGCAACAAAGACAAGAATCGAATCACATGCATATCATATAGATCATTGCATCCACGTGATGGAACGCCGTAAACCCCACAAGAGTTCCGTTTCCCAAACCGAGACCCCAAGTCCCCCAACACCGAAGTTGTAAAAAGATAGACAGAGAAGAGAGAAGGAAAAAAAGTCTAATATAGATGTAATCACTTAACGCGACCGCAGACCTCGCCATTGATACCACTGATACCAACGGCGGCCGAAAGAATGCTTCTCGTCAAGGGAATCTTGAGATCGGCGGCGCACCTTATCCTCTTTCTTGCGGGTCTCCTTCTCGGATTCGAAGCCGCGCGTGGCGTGGGAGTTGCAGAAGCAGTGCATGTGAACGGTCTCGACGCTGATTCCCGGGCAGCCATTCCGGCGGTGCGCGGCGCAGACGCTGGTGCCGGCATCTTCTTCGCATTGGCACCATTCATAGAGTGTGAAATATTGGCGGCACATGATTGATTTGTACGATTTTCTTCAAACTTGTTGACTGTTGACTTTGCAGGGGGTCCCGCAGGTACCCAAGATGCCTTTTTGATACTTGATAGTTGATGGACGAAGAACAATATGGATTTGTGGGGTTGGAAGTGTGCCGAGCAGAGTGACCGTGAGACGAATATGGATGATGGATTGGTAAGGAAATGAGGATGTCAAATGCCCAATGCGTAAATGGTTTCTGGCTTCGGAGCTGTGTAGCTACCAAGTCTGATCGGAATGCCACGGAAAGTATGCTGTGTAGCCGGTAATGTCGAGATGTTCGGAGCTTTAAAGCTTTGTTCAGACCAGCTGAAATGGGATGTATGGAAGGTTGAAGATGTTAGGGATCAAGAAAAAAAAAGGATCGGAGGTACAGGGCAGATAATAAGTTCTTTAAGTTGCAGGCTAATGTAATGATGAGTGAATAGTCATTGACTGGTCTATGAATGGAACCACGGCTATTGATTGGAGCTGACGTCAAAGAAACCCTTTTCTTTGATTATTGTGGTATATAATTATATTATAAGTGGGCTTCAATGATTATACTATTACTATTAGTGGGTTTATACTTTGCCTAGATCTTTCTCCGAGAGCTACAGGTTACATCTGACAAGAGGTCGTATTCTCGAGGGTGCAGGCTTGGTATTTTTGCTGAACAGGTCTAATAGCTACGTACTCCGTACTCCCGTCTTAACTCAGAATCTAGGCAGCAAACTTGGCAAGCGCCCGGATGGAGACAGGGGGTTACAAAGTGAGTTAATGAAATGGGATTGGTCTTGGAAGAAAGACCAGAAAAGAAAGGCGGCTATTGTTCTGTTTCAACAGGTTCAACAGAGGCAGTGCCAGAAATAAAACCATGCAGAAACATTAAAAATAGAGATCGAGATCCTGCATCAAAAGAGTTTGAAACTCAACGGTGACAAATTTGATCGACCAACTCAGCCGAAAGCCAGTCAGCCCTGACAGGTTGAGATGAACTGGGATCCGCTCATACCCGGCGCTCCGCAGGGTCTCTTTTCCGAGCATGCAGATCCATGATTGGAGTAGAGGTCTGTTTGGCGTGCCGCCAGGATCCCGGGATTACCTGCCGGGTGTCTGTATCATTTAGCGCCGAAGAAAAATGATAGAGTTTGGATTTCCGTTGACATTCTTGGGTAGATTGAGATAAATGATCTCACCATCTACATGGACGCAAGCGGACAATGGAATTAACTAAAGGCGCAGAACATGTGGCGGTGCATATAGGTCACGTGTACCGGGGTATTCCCCGAAATTTAATGCCTAAGGCTCGAATAGAAAGTCCACTTTCGATCCATAGCTCGGATTTGATTTGCCTCGATTTAATTGAACACATCATTGCAATTCGTAACGGAGCTTTTTATCAAACCACACAAATCCCCAATAACAAATCCTCAAAGGGAGGACATCCCAAACCAACCGAGCAACACCAACAATCACAATCAACACAACACCAACAAATAACCCCACCCAAACTGCAATGACAACCAACACACCATCCGAACCCCCAACAATGACCCCAGCAACACCAGCGCGTGCCGCCGCACTTCTTTCAAACCTAACGGCCGTGCGCGCGCGAGTGAGCACAGCCGCTCTCCAAGCCCCAATCCCCAGCAAACCAATTCGACTCGTAGCTGTCTCCAAGCTGAAGCCCGCGTCCGACGCATTAGCATTGCACCAAGCCCCAGCATCACAAATCCACTTTGGCGAGAACTACCTGCAAGAACTACTCGAGAAATCGCGACTGCTGCCGGCAAGCATCAAATGGCACTTCATTGGCGGGCTGCAGAGCAACAAGTGCGTGACGCTTGCGCGGGATGTGCGCGGGCTGTGGGCTGTCGAGAGCGTCGACTCGGAGAAAAAGGCGAAGTTGCTGAATAAGGGGTGGGGCGAGAGGGAGCCTGATATGGCTGCTACGAACCACGACGAGGATGGGAGACTGCGCATCTATGTCCAGGTTAATACATCTGGCGAGGAGAATAAGGCTGGGGTTGAGCCCTCTGCGGCAACGGCGCTTTGTCGATATGTCCGCGAGCAGTGTCCCCGGCTCAAGTTGCAGGGTTTTATGACCATTGGAGCTATTGCGAGATCGCGGGCGACGACGGTGGAGAATGAAAATGAGGACTTTGTTTGTTTGAGGGAGACGAGGGATCGGGTTGTTAGGGAGCTTGGCTTGGTTGGGGATGAGGCTGAATTGGAGCTTAGTATGGGTATGAGCTCAGATTTCGAGGGGGCGATTGCTCTTGGTAGCGATCAGGTTAGGGTTGGAACCACGATCTTTGGGGATCGGCCGCCTAAGGCGGAGGCAAGCATTGTTTGAGTTTGAGGGCTGAGGTGGTTATGAGTTACGATATTTCTTTTTGCGTTGAGGTGAAGATTAGATTCTAAAAAGTTGTTGGGCTTTTGGTGGGGATGTATCACTACTAAGAATGCTGATCATTAGATGTACCGTATATAGTTATAGCACCTCTTATTGGTTACTTTACTGGCAAGGATTTTATACACAAAAAGATACGATGTTCCACTAGGAACACTTGCTAATATTTGACTTGGTAATCCAATTAGAGATATACATGAATGCTTCCATATCACCTGCAGACGCCCTAATCGAATGCTTCGTCTGCTTTCATGCCCTGCGCCAGCTTCAACTCCATCTGTCTGACCAGCGACTGCGGTACCTCTTCTTGGGTGGCACGAACAGTCACGCGATACATCTGAATAAAATAATTAGCATGAAGATACCAAATGAATGGGAAGAGTTCTAATACATACCTTCTTCTCGTAGTTGGGCTCCAGCCGCAGCAGACAGCCCGTCTTACCTCCCTCGAATTGGTACACCGCGCAGCCAACAATATTTTGAGAGTTTGGATCGACACCATCCAAAATCTTGAATGCGAACCCCTCGACAATTCTCCGAGTGAATCGTTCGTTGATGACCTTGTTCTTACCCAGCAAGCCAAAGGTCTTCTGGGATTCCAGTGGGCCACCCCCAATCTGACGCCAGCGCTTGAAGAATTCCTCGGCTGACAGAGACGACGATTCCATGTAGCGATGCATCAGGATAGGCAGCTGGAGTGTGTAGGCCTGGAGAGCACCGGCCAAGTATGAGATACGGATGGTAGGCGCATCTGTGAAGGGGCCGTGGGCGGTGCAGAACAGAGTCTGCTGTGTCTGCCCGGCAGCCGGGATTGTTGGTTCGGGCAGGTTCTTCGTGTCGATCTTCAGTTGAGGAGAGGCTGGGTTGTCGACGGTGGTGGTAAGAGATCCGATGGGGTATGTGGATTTGTTCGAGATGTAAAGCTTCACGACACCCATAGGACCGCGGTACTCCGAGCGCAGTCCGACCTGGATCTGTGCATCTTCGAAAAGCACACCCTCACGCGAGAAGAATAGTCGGTTGTAGCCGACGTCCCATTCTGGGGTCAGATGAGCGGCACTGGCCATATTGGGAGCTGGGGCCGATGGACCGCTGAGGTCCAGGCCTGCCAAGTCGCCCGATGCACTGGCTGTATTGGACGCGTTTGCCGGGCTAACTTGAGTACTGCCGGACCCAGTGCGCGTGCCGTGAACGATTGTCGTGAAGGTGCGCTTGAGACCGGTGTTCTGTGCCAAGAGCATTTCCTGCTTGTCCGCATTCGCATCCTTGCCACCAATGACCCAGGTCTTCTTCTCACTCGCACCGGCTGTCTTTTGGTGTAGCCGTGAAAGTAGAATGGAGGTTCGCTCCGAGAATGGCGGCATCTCATCGCAGACCGTTCGCAGCAGATCGTCGGTTGGGAGAGTCGCCAGCGACAGGTACTCAAATGCTCGCTGCTGCAGTTCGGAATCGGGGGAATGGCTGTACAGGCGGAAGATTTGCAAAAGCTGAGGTTTGATTTCAGGGAACAAATTCACGAACTTGACAAATGACGAGAGGATCATGGCCCGTGCGTTGTCGGAACTAGAGAACATCTTGGCCTGCAGGGCCAGGAATTGTTCGATAGGGCTCGAGCCGGCGTTTTCGGCGATGAGGTGGCCGTACTCGCCCAAGACGTAGCAGCCGATTTTCACCAAACTTTCGTGGCAATCGGACTTCATGTAGCCCAACAGGGTATGTGCTGCATAGGCTTGTAGTTCTTCGTTGTTGGTCACGATCTGAATCACTCGTTGCCATACTTCGTCGTTCACATGTTCGCCTGCCAGTGAGAGCAGTTTCAATGTCATGTCAATGTACCACTGTGCATCAGCGGCGTATTTCTCGGTAAGGATGGCAACTTTAAGCACCATTTCCTCTCGAATGGCATAATCGGCAGTCTGCAGGTATCGCAGAAGCTCGTTTACAATGGGGCCGGCATTACTGGTATCGCACATACTGTACAACAGGTCCAATCCTTTGCGACGAACACTGATGTCGCGGTCTCGAAGCGAGCCCAGGATGATGTTCTGGTGCTTTTTAATCGGGTCAAGGGTTTCAGCTCGAGCGGCAAAATGGGTCAGCGCATCCAGACCAAGGTATCGGACGTTGGTCTCCCGAGACTGAATGTATTTGCCTAGGCGAGTGGAAATTTGCAGCATGAGATTGTGTTCAGAGTCGAGGTGAATAAGGAGGTTGATGGCTTCGAAGAGGATGGCGTTTTGGGCATTGTTCTGCTGGACATTCTTGGGTGTTTCCATTGCAGCTTGCATCATCTGGGAGAGGGACTCTCGAATAATCTCGCGAACATGGCTGTCCTCTGTAATTGTATATGAGAAACTGAGTTATAAGTATCCACAGCAATAAACATACCTGATGGAGGATAGTATTGCAACAGGCGCAAGAACTTAACCTGGATCCATGGGCATGGTACACGGTAGTAGAGGTAGTCCGGAGCAATATCGTTGTCAACCACAATCCGCTTCAATCGCTGCGCAGCCTTGACATAACAGCCTTTATATTCCTCTGGCAGGTCCTGAGCTAGCGCCATGACCAAAGAGGTGACGGAAAGCGCTACTCCCATGTCAGGATCATCCATGATCGATATGATTCTTTCAGCCCATTCGTTTCGCACGATGCCGGGGTATTTGCGGTACAACCGAAGCAGTGTTAAAGCAGCCTTCTTTTTGACGAAAGATTTGGAGGTACTGGAAAATGTCAGAATAATCATTAAAAAAAAACCCAGCAACGGCTCAAACTCACGGTGAGATGAGAAGCCTGTGAACCTCCGAGCCCAGCGCTTCTCCGAGCTCTTTACCGCCGACATTAGCCACAGCATGCAGGGCTAAGCAGTTATTCAATTCATGATGATCGAGCAAATCCTTCCGAATACTGTTGACGACCAAATGAAGCAGCTCATGCTCTTCATGCAAAAACAATGTGACAGCCAAGTATCCGATCTGCTTCTCAGAGTACTTAGTCGAAGAGATCAAATTAACAGCCTCGAGATGGCCGAAGTCCACATCATAACCCTGAATGTAGACATAGAGCAATTTGCAAACGTATTTCTTTTTCTGGTAACCATTAAGATTTCCAGACTTAAACTTCTGCCGAATATTGGCCAGCTCCTTATTCACGCGCTTCTCTTCGAGTTCTCTAGCGCGGGCATTCCGCAGATCAGCAATGAACTGCACAAGTCCTCGCATTGACGACATCGCGACGGCAGCAGGGTAGCGTGTTTATCAGCCCACGGACTGAAGAGAGAAAAAAAATCGACGACTACGGTATGGCGGGGTTCTCGTTCGAGGTGCGCCCTCGCATGCCACGCGGGATTATCACCTCAGGGGGTTCGCGATCGGACGCACAACGTCACACAACCATGTCCCGGTTATGCTGGCGTGTCGATTATAGGGCATTGACCATGCAGCGTGTCGATGATGGATTTCCGAGTTCGTGGAAGCTCGTTGAAAAACAGGGGGTTGGGTGTGGTGTGAGAGAGTTGAATCCTGGGGGAGCTTGTCAGCAGCGGTTGGTGTGGGCCGGAGGTATCCGATTGAATGACGAGGGCTGCAACGTACAGAATAGCGCCCAGTTTAGATATCCCAGGAGAAACAAGCCGAGCAATACGCGAAGTCGAGATGAGTCCATCCCCGTAACTTGTCCGCTTCGTATTTCATTGGGTCACTTCCGCTGTCGATCAGCCCGGGTTCCGCTGTGGCTGTATGTGGCGGCGGAGGAATACTGATCCGATGTGGCGGTGTAAGGAGCAAGTATAGGATGAACTATATACAGACTGATTCCATGTGAAAAATAGACAGTAAGGACACTTCGAAAAGAGGCTGGTTTATAATTCTTCTCGATTTCTTATCCTCGATTTAGATATTTTCATTCTAAACAAGCTTTCTGAGGCTCGACACGTTGTACCGGGTCTATTTTAAGACGTAGACTTCCGTTTCAAAGCTACCCAAGTCCATTTCGATAGCTGTCAGTGCGTACTAAATAAATATAGCCCACGTGCTCGTAATTCTTCCTTTGCGTGTTTATATTTATATGTATGGTAGTGAAAATTGGATAACATTAATATCTCATTTCATATCTCGTTCAGTAGTTAATGATAAAACAAAGCCCATAGTAAATATCAACCAATAAGAAAATGCCCAAGCCCAAGACGCCGCCATCCCATCAAGGCGGGGATGAGAGAAAATGCAATTGTCGATGATAGAGAAATCCCATCAAAGCAAAGATATAAGCGGACCGAGTCACTTAAGCACTGGTAGTGAAGTCAACCTCAAGGGCCGACTCAATAGCAGCAGCCTTCTCACAGGTGCAAGAAGCTAAAGTCAAAGGTTAGCATATAATTCAACAAGACAAATCACATTAGAAGGGAACTAAAACTCACCCTGAGGACGGCTGCCACAGGCACAGGCCTCACCGGCGATAGGCTGGTTCTCGGTCACTGAGCGCTCACAGGTGCACTGGCCAGCTGGACGAGAGCCTATTTCAAACATGTTAGTATCTATGTTTTGTTTCCCAAAATATCAGAATGGGATCACATACGGCATGAGCAGCGGGGACCAGACACGGTGTTCTCAGAGGAAGCTTTGTTGCAGCTGCAGTGGAGGGCGCTCTGCTTGCCGCAGGAGCACTTGGCCTGAGCAGCACAGACGCAGGAGCCGTCTTGGGCGGTCTTGCAGCAGGTGATAGTAGGGTGGACCATTTTGGCGAATTGATTTGATATGACGTAGTTTTTTTTTGAAAATTGAGAGGTGATGTCGGTGAAGGGGAAGGGTTTGTGAGTTTGCAAGATTGAAAGATGGAAGATATAGAAATGAGATTGTTTTTTGAATCAAGATGAGTGTATGCGAGAGAAAGAAAAAATACACTGCGTCTACGAGTTCCTTTATACTTGTGCTGCATGCGTCAGAGGGTGGTTGGTGATTATCAATTGCTGGGCTTTGATTGGCCGAGATAAATATATCACGTGGTACGGTGCTCAGTTTCGGTGGACGCTGATTGGCCCATCGCGGAGACAAGCAAATACATGTCTCTTGAGTGGCTGGACAATCTGGCCTGACTGTGGATGTGTTAAGAAAAGGGGGATTTGATTACTTTCATCTCGATTCTAATTCGATGGGTATGATTTGGATGACCAGGGCTATGTCGTTGGTTGTGTTGGGGGTTTATAGTATGCACGCAAGGGAACTATTGTTTAGTTGCATCGGGAGCTTTGACCTTCATGAGTCGAAGTCTATTGCTAGTACCGAGTACGGAGTAAAAATAATCAGATATTGTAAGGCTATCTGTGAAAGTAGATGAAAGTAGAGAAATGTCAAGGACAACTTGGTTTATTTGGTTCAAGTGAATTGTAGACTTGATGGTCTGTCTGCTTCTAAACACAGTAGTATCTATATACCATTTCAACCCTTCACCCCGAGGCTATGCAGCGAGATCAGAAACAATTATTATTAGACAAAGTGCCTCCCAAGACAATGATCGCTAGATTTCAGACCCGACCAGACCCGACCAGACCAAAGGAAACGCGACAAACATAGGAACAATATGGCAAAATCAAACAAAGAATGCAAATGCAAGCAAGAAAACAGGGGTTTAAAAAGATAATTGATAACACAGGACACAGAAAGAACAACCCAAAAAGAACAACCCAAAAACAACGCTATGAGAATGATTAATGATTAATACTCGCTGATATAGATCGCGGATCTTTGGTTAACCCAGCTAACCAGTTAACCAGAAGGTGGGGATGAGAGATGAGATGGAGACGAAGGAGAAGATGTGGCAAGCGAAACGACGTTGTCGTATAGCAGACAAGTGGCGGCCGGGGGGATTTCAAACCCCACTGTTTGAGCCTCCCCTCACTGCTGAATATAGTTGGGGTAGTTGTACGATGGCTCTGAAGTTGGGAGACTCAGAGTTGAGGGATTTGATTGTGTGTAAGGAATTGGTGTGCCCATTGGGCCTGAGGTAGCATCGTAGGAATAGGGCCGATAATCTTGTGCTGCCGAGACTGGCAGGCTCTGCATGGTAGCCATGGGCCGGCCTTGGGTTGGTAATTGGGAACCCATTCCAAGATTGTAGTTTTGTTGTTGGGGGCCTGTATAAAATCCATCCTGTTAGAAATTCGTTTGGAGGGATGTCGTGAGAAGGAAAAAAAATAAAAATAAAAGACTAACCAAGATTGTTCATATCGTAGGTGATATGAGGACCTTGAGTGTCTGTCGGTGACACCGAGCCCTCGAACGATTGATGTTGATCATAAGGCCCCATACCTGGGTGACGGGGTATAGCGTATTCCATGGGTCGTCTCATATATGGTAGACCTGGCTGATTTGGCTGCGGCCCCGCGAAGCGATTGTGCATATGATACCCCGCATATGCCGACGGATGGGCCGATGCATCGGACAAGCTGCTCGATCTGGTGACTGGGTAATCGTTGCGGATGGTTCTATGTAAATCGGACATGGAGGCGGAAGCAGCAGGACGGAACATCATGTTTGACTGAGACAGGCTGTCATTTCGTCCAGCCGAGGACATGTAGGTTCCTGCTGTCGATGCAGAACTGAGAGGCGAGACGAGATAGTCGTCTTCATTTGGTCGAGGATAGCAATCGGTACGCAGTGTTCTCAAAGACCCGAAATCTGGATTTGGAGCGGCATAGCCTTGTGGAGATGCCACTGGTGTGACACCTGATTGTTTGCCCTCAAAGGGGGTGCGGAGAACTTTTGTGGTATCGAAATCGTCGGGAAGGGCTCGAGATTTGAGCATCCTCTCCCGATCATTCGTAGTGAGACGCTTGAGCTTTGCTCGCCTGACCGTGCATCTCACGTTAGCTAAAGGACAGACGATTCAAACTGGTTGAACACCCTACCTATTTTGGAACCAGACTTGCACCTGACGTGGGGTCAACCCAGGAATTTCCCTCGACAGGCGTTCTCGGTGAGCCGCATCGGGATGCGCCTGGCGAGTAAACTCACTCATCAGAAAGCGGGTTTGGTTATGTGTTAAACTAAACTTCTGTCAGAAACCATGCGCTATACCTCGAATTTAGACATTCGTACCGGAATCGCTTCATCTTTTTCTTCTCCATAGATGGCGATCTATTATCATCACTGCCCATCATATCCTTATCGTCATCAGGACTGATTGTCGATTCTCTCTCGTGGTCGTCTCTCGAGTCATGACCCGAAAAGGATGAAACACCCATCTCTTCAGGATGACCGTGCCCGACCAGGGGCTGAACAGACGAAAAACCCCGCTGATTCAGACTCGGAATCTCCAACTTCACACGGGGAAGCATATCCTGTTTCGCCGCCTCCAAGCGGTGGTTGACCGTCTCTCGGGAGACATCTCTCCCCAAGTACGGTGCTGAACCCATGCTGACAGGTTGTGCCACCAGGTTATTTGAGGCGTTCTCGGCCTTATAACCAACCGGTTGCATCTCCACAGGACGGGCGGGTACGTGCACAGGAACAGGAACGCCAGGCTCCTCTTTCTTCTGTACAGATAGCCGTGGTGAGATAGTTCTGGGCCCTAAAGAGATTCTCTCGCTGTTTCGGGCTGACAGATGAGATGAAACTGCAGATAGGGGCGAAGGAACTGGTGAAGATAACGAAGGCAACCAAAGGCAAGGCCCGCCGACTGACATGGTAAGGGTCTAAGTTTGGATATGGGGTGCGTTTGTGTGTGTGTATATTGCCCTTACCCGCGATAGTTCAAACAACCAACAAGGTCTTTGAAAAGGAAAAAGAAATATAGAGTCAAAAGACTTTCGTCAACAGACACAATAGGAGAAATTCTAGCCCAAAAAGGAAACGGTAGATTCCCCCGATATGAGACGTTGGTGGGTCTTGGGAAGTGCCGGTGTTAAAAGGGTAAAAAAGAATCAGGGTTTCTGCAATTAAAGGTGAAGCTTCCAGAGAAAAATAAGACAGGGGATTAAAGCGCCAAAAAGTTGTGTCAGGTGAAAAGGAACCGGTGTGCTTTTTTCCTAGAAGAGGAGAGAGCAGAAAACAAGGCCCAAACGAGGATACGTCAAGCGGGACAACTGTCTCCAGCCTTTTATTCTTTTTTTTTTTCTCTCCCTTTTTCTTTGGATCTGAGATCGGTCCCGATTGATGATCTTTACGCAGCTGGGTAGTAGCTATAAGATGTTAAGAGAAAAGCATCCACCAAAGTGAAAATGTGGTACCTGGGACACATAATGCCGCTAGACTAGGATCGACCGGAGATATGTTGAGGCAAATAGGACTTAATAGCCAAGCGAGGTAACAGTGGAATACGATATTAAACGGAATGGCCCCCAGGGTCCACCACTTTGGCCCGATAAATTCCATACTTCTATTGTATACTTTGTGTAGATATATGCTTAGGTTAACGGCTGGGATAGATCAGAATCTTTCTTTATAAAAAAAATTAGAGAGATAGACCATAGAAATACAGGCAGTTTAGCTAAAATCAATTCTCAGTGGGTGGGCCTGGAGGGGCGTGAGACTAATGTTGTACATGTATGTAGAAAGTCCAACAGATCATAGACTGAGCGAGTCCACAGATCAGCACCCGATCTATTTACCTGGATGAAGATCCTATACCGAACGGTCCATAGCGGCAGCCGTTGACCTCGATGGTAAAACATCAGGTTACATATGGTATAGATGGTATACAATACCGATAGCTAGTATCAGAAACTAAAAGGATCGGCTCGGAGAATAACCATAGTCTCCGATCCAATACCTATATCCGGTCTAAAGCCCTTTTAGCCGTAAGGCGTACCTGAATACGAAGTGATAGGTAAAGAATTCAACGGAATACGGGGTAAGAGAACTTGTAGCGTACGGAGTAGGAGTAACATACTCCATGAGTCTTCATGGACTGTGGCGAATCTATGGTTTAAGCTGAATGGTTGGGAATGTCAACTTCAGCTAGGATAAATGGAATGGGTCCTGTGGGACCCGAGACCCGGAAGAGAAAAGAAAAAAGAATAAAATAAAAAATAAAAAAATAGAGATAAAAGGAGAGGCAATGTTCTACTTGTATATCTTTAACGGAGTACTCCGTATATTGAAGAATGTGGGATCTTAGCTCAGGATCTGTATAGAAAAGGAAAAAAAAAAAGAAAGAAAAAAAAAAAAGGTTCCTTTTGGGACGCCGTTACAGACCAGAACGCGCATACCAGGCCATGTGGAAGGGACCAGTCGGCTGTGTTAGTTGCGTGGGATCCATACCCTAAGCTATCAAAAGAGAACCACTCAGCGGGCTGCCCGCCACTCCAATACTCGGAAAGAAGCGAGTTAAGAGGTGGAGACTGAAGTGAATTAAGGGATAAAAAAATTTCAAATGCCGAATCAATATAGAGAGTATTAAGACCTGAAACTTCTCCAGTTTATCGGGGCGATATAACCTTTGTAGAGCCTCGTCCGAACGAAATTTCGATAGTTCTTTTATTTATTTATTTTTTTTTCCCCTTCAAGCGGGCCTGAGAAAATCGGAATTAAGGGGGTTTGAAGAGAATTTCCATGGCTCGGTAGTTGTCAGAGACAGCCCTGGAAATCTCCACAATATGAAACAACTCGAGTCGCAGGTGAAATGAATAGAAATATAGAGATTGTGGGTCAGAAGAGTAACATCAAGGAACTGACGAAGGTCATCGGGTCGGATATCGGATAAGATGATAGTTCTCCTTAGAACATGAAATCAGCAACATACGTTAGGTTTGTATACAAAGTCCAAGTAAAAACAAAAGAGTTGTGGAGCCATCGGAGGAGAAAACTCGGAGCCGTTTTTTTTCGATCCCGGAGAGGCTCGCGGCCGAGGATGACGATCAGGCATTTTCGAGAGACCCTGAAAAAAAAAAAAAAAAAAAAAAATCTCTCACAACGTATGATGTGTCCTTGTAATCTCCCAACATTCTGGAACGTGCTGTGCGGGGAAAATTGAGATCGCATCGAAAGCATTTAGCTTCAAAAAAATATTGTATTTAGATTGTATACACTATTTATTATTCTCTCCAGGAATAATTAAGTGGGTGACGCAAGCCGATCTCTTGGCGGAATAGAGGAGTCTTTTCCCCCCCCCCCCCCCCCTTAGTGTAAGAATATAAAAAATATATATATATATATATATATATATATATGGAGTATCTAGGTATGTAAAGAATAGTATATCGTGCAAGTGCTGATAGATGATGTATACAGTTCCCGATCTAGAAAGGAACTGCTTTTACCTAAAAGGGATTAGATCGATAAAGCTCGCTTCCAGGGTATCTGACGTCTCAAAGCATTCTTTATCCACTTAAAAAATCCACTCGGTACAATGTATACTCCGTAGTCCGTAGTAGAATATCAATAGTCCCACACATGGCCAGTGCATTAGATCGGACCACATGGCCGTTATATACCTGTATGTCCACTGGTGGAGATCAACGACGCTTGCACCGATAGTGGTTCAGGTTGAACTTTCCATGTGGTCTTTTTTATTTCCTTGCCTAGTGTGGTGGAGAGTTATTGTACGTGCACCGAGCCCCAGACGATCAATGCGCGATTTCTTTTTGGGGGATGATTTGCTTCGCTTGCTCTTCTCGAACCCTATTTTCTATATTGTATATTGCACTATATCGTCACGAACTACCCCGTCGCAAGGATTCTTCTCTACGAAAAAGGGGTACCAAGTGGACAAGGGAAAAAAAAAAAAAAACAAGGTGCCCACTTCTGCAACTAATGGTTCGATGGGGGGGTGTTTTATGTGATTCTCGTGTACTCCGTATACCTAAGGTATGTCGGGGCTTACGGAGTACTCCATATTCTCTTTCTCTCTCTCTCCTTTTATTTATTTTTTTGGTTTTTGGGTTTGTTGTTTCCGATGAAGCCACTTAATCTTACTGCGAGTTTCTTACTGATACAAAAAGATAAAATAAAAAAATGGAAAAAAAAGTGAAACATGGCTGCGACGCCAACGCCACTGAGAAATTAGCGATTTCCGAAGCACATGGACATAACGTGTTTCCTTTTACTTCATGCAGGAACCCTTTCAAGTCATTTGTATTAGAGTTGCCGATCAGAAGAATCTTGGTCTCCACGTTAGCTAAAGGTCTCTTTCTCCATTGCCCGGGTATGAACTTTCATCGCTTTTACTAGTGGCCCGCTTCCCGTAGAATTTGAGATCCGGTTCAGTGCCGACCATTTGGGATTTTTTTGTTTCGGTTTAAGCGACGTCCCTTTCCGATTCTCCTCCGATGTAGCCGGACTCTGAAGAAGGGGGGGGCGTTCTTGAAAAAGAAAAATAGAAAAAAAAAAAAAGGCTCGTGGAATGACCCCCAATTAGGCCAGATAAAGGTTTGACTGTGCCTGCAGGGATGACCCAGGACCGCACTCTGATGTTCACATTCGAAAAGAAATCAAGTGCTGTATCCTCTGTCGCGGATAATGCAGGTGCACGGATGTGGTAATCTCGCTCCCCGATCAAGGCACCAACGGTGCCGTGATATCGACGCATGAAATAAATCCTGCAACTTGCCTGGATAATCTGGATGTGGTCGCGGCGTAACTGCGCCAGGCGATGCCCATTGGACGATTTCCCCCGGACAAAAGGGGGGTCAAAGCTATTGAGTATCTAACAAAATATCTTCAAGCCACAATGGCTTTAGGTGGCCGAATTCTCTTTCGAGGCGCTAGCGGCGGCAAGGGCCTCAGTGTCATCGGTGCTGATGGCTTGTTCTTCGCTGATGACGTCTTTTTTTTCAACTTGCATTTTCTGGTCATCTGTGCTCTGGGGAAGATCCTGAGCGCTCCCGGATTCGTCAGCTGTCTTGACTTCGCCCTCAACAGGTTCTTCGGATTCAGCAGACATGTTCTGACCTTCATCGAGGGTCTGGGGGAGATCCTTGGTATCGCCAGAGGAACTGAGCTCATTGTTATCCTCAGTCGCTGTAGCGCTTTCGAACAAGACCTGTAGATTGTTGCCCTCTCCAATTTTGTCGAATGCAGCGAGCTTTCCTTTCGCCGCAAGACGTAAGATACGCCAGGACTTGCTGGCTTTCGCGCCCTCGGCACTCGCCTTGTCCTCATCGGTCATCGCCATATCGATGTCCATTTCGTCATCCATGATGCCCTTCAAGAACGAGTCTGCGGAAGGAACGCTATATCGACCGGATTCCTTGAGACGCTCGATATTGGCCAGCACCTCGGTGTCGGCAAGGAACTTCAAATCGAGAGAGCCCATGGGGGACGGACGAAGGCGTTTGTTGGCATACGCTTTGGTGGCGTGCTCGCGGGAAGCTGTATACTCCGCCGCCGAGATGGCTGGTCGTTCAATCAATGGACAGCCCTCGGCTTTCCACCGCACCCAGTTCTTGTCTCGAGACAAGACCGTATCCACCATGCGATAGTAGAACTTGCCTCCAGGCCCTTGTTGCAGATATCCCTCGATACCTTTTCGCATGCTGATCGCCCATTTGGTATCCTCCTCGTTCAAAGTGAAACCGTAGAGAACGGATTTGTTCGTCGTATCGGCCAGACGTGATTTGGATTTTGATGTGAGAGAAAGCAGAAAGTCGAGGAGGATAAGAGCCTGGACAAGAACATGTCGTCGAAAGGCAGTATCGCTAATTTCAAGGTCAAACAGATCCCGGCTGGTCAAGTACTTCGGGTTGAAGCTGGTGGCAACTTCAGTACCATCCGCGATGCGTTTGCGCTTGTTCGACTTGCGGGCATCTTCTGAGGCTCGAGCAGAACTCTCGTTTTCCATCTCAGTGTTGATGTTCTTGAATGCAGCCAGCGTGGCTTCCATTCCAGTCTTGAATGATGTAAACCGTTCAGCATCGAACATCTTGCTCGGGGCGGAGAAATAGGCCTGAAGGCTCCAGAAGAGCGGGTAGAGAGCATCCAAGTCGACATCATCAGATTTCTTAACGTCACCAGTAGAAACAACAACCTTGGGCACCTTCGACTTTTGTTGAGAAGTGCTCTCAGCCTGACCCGCCTCTGTCGCTCCAGGTGCCGCGGGTTCAGCACCTTCGGTCATTGTTGTATCCTGCTCCTGCTTCTCGGTAGACTCCCTTGCAATTTCATCAAAAGTCGTAACATTCTCAGAGTGGAACTCGCCACGAAGGTTAACTGAACTCTTGTCTCCCAGTGGGAAACTTTGGAAGAGATAGATAAACACCCGGCCACAAAACACTGTATCTTCTGCGCGCGAGAGCCGGCGAAGGAGCTCGTTACATGATCGTAGAATAACCAAGCTTTTCTGTTTGAAATGTTTCTTTTGCGGGGTCAGCTTTGCAACAGATACAGGAGTTGAGGGGCCATGCTGACCTTGGTGTTCCTTTCCCTTCGGGACTCTAAGTAGTCAAACACCTTGCGGCAGCCATTTATGGTTTGACTATCCAAGAGCTCTTCGATGAGCCAGAATATCAGACCGGGTTCGCATTGCTCTGGTGGTTATTAGAGACGTATAGATTGCGGAAGGAGTGCGGAGACTGACCATTATCAGAGAATATCGAGACAATGTCAAGGAGGTTCCAGATTTGAATGAAAGTAGGGTCATCGATGGAAGTCGAGGCCTATGGCGAACTGTTAACAATGCCCTGGGGACTAGAGCTGTGTATGGGTCGTACCAAGATGCGATAGAACTTCTCGCGAAACGCGATTTCCACGGCCGCAACCTTGGTTTGTGGGTTCAAGTGCTTTATAGCGTTGTTATCCTCAGACGGGACATGCCATATCGATTCGCCCAGGTGTGTTTCGGTCAAAGGGGGGTTCGATCTGCTTGTCGGGCTTGACCTGCGCGGCGCGATCCAGGAGACTGTCCACTAGTCTTTTGTAGACCTGTACACCGGCAACGTCCTCCTCGTTCGCCATTCTATGAAGCGTATAACTCAGTGCCTTTGTAAGGGACCCTTGAGGGGTTGTCTCAGAGTGTCGTCTCGGAGTGTCGTTTCGACCGCGTTTGTGGCGCCTTCTCGAGCGTCTTTTTAGGGGGCCTTTATCTTTTCTTGACTGCAGGTTTCAGCTTCTTCTCAAGGGTCTCCTCAATTGTCCTTCGAAGACGGGTTAAAAGAGGAAGAAGAAAGCCTAGATGGGTGTAGAAAGGAGGGAAACAAAGTGATCAGAGTGATTGAGAACTGCGGCTCGGCGGAACTCTAAGCCAAGACTTTTGGAAAAAGCTCCCCCAGCTTCACCAATTCAGATGTTCCCGACTGCGCCAATCCAACCCTCCTTGACCAACCCCAATTTATTAGGTTAAGGAAACTATTGACTCCTGCGATGGCGCAGAGTCTCGAATCCAGACCTACAGTGGTGGACTTTCGTGAAGAAAGCCCGTGGGTACAGCTAGCCAAGGCCCACTGGCTGAACACGAAGGTCCGTAAGGCCAAACCAGATGTCATCAAAAAGCAATTGTGGGATCCTTTGGAGGCAGAGGCTTTCAACAGTCGGTCGCTATTGATTCTAGAGAACT
Source organism: Penicillium fimorum (assembly GCA_028828255.1). Taxonomy (NCBI): domain Eukaryota; kingdom Fungi; phylum Ascomycota; class Eurotiomycetes; order Eurotiales; family Aspergillaceae; genus Penicillium; species Penicillium fimorum. Next base: position 3,514,306 of record JAPWDS010000003.1, on the reverse strand, counting down.
TGAACATTCTTGAGAAGTACATTCTCTAGTCATGCCTGCAGGGCCAACGCTAACTGTTTTACAGGTTCCTTTGGCCGACTTACACAGAGGATGCTTCTAACCATCATGTACTGTTGATTGCATTGATTGTCAGCGTGAAGCATCGCGAGCACTTGCCGATATGGGGTGAGTCAATGCGACGAGATCTATAGTGCAGCGAAGCTGACAATTGCAGATATCTTCTCCGACCGTGCCGATGACTTCTCCAATCTCTTCCACCGAATTCTCTCGATGAGCATTGATAATTCACTTGCGACTCGCTCCCGACTCTCTATCATATCGTTTATTATCAGCGCTTTCCAGTCGCTCGAGAACGTCCTGATCCGCAAAGAATGCGCGCCCCTCGTTTCTATCTCGGTCTGGCACAACCTGACTAGCGAGGAGACTAGAGATCGTATTATTGCAAAGGCCCCGACACTGAAGAAGGCATGGAGAGCCTCTGCGAAGCGATTCGACGCTGGAGATGAAGCGGCGAAAGCCAAGATGCGATTCGAACGTTCATGGTTATACACAATGCTCTTGGATTTCCTTCAAAGGTTGAACGGACCCGAAAAGGACCAGGCTGAGAACTTGCTATACTGTGAACGATTCCTTGAGCTCTTGGTTGATCTCGAAAGTCAGCTTCCCACTAGGCGCTACGTGAACACATTGTTGAAGGACCTCAATCTTCTGTCGGTTATTCGCCTTTCACAGCTCTACCGTGCGCCTGACAACGCCCTTCTCCGCGACTTCCACAGCCTTCTCAAACATTTTGTCGAATTTGCAATTGATGATTACTCGGGCGAGGCTCTTTCTCCGCAGGGAGTCTACGACCTCCATTGCCATGAATTGGCCCATCTGCAAAGAACCTCGATGAAGTTCTTCAAAGACAAGCTCATGATTCTTGCGCTGTCCAATATGGGGTCAATTGAGAAGCGAGCAGATCTAGAGGGTCAGCTATCTTCTCTAGACGAGTCAGAACTCCAGAGCCTTTGCTCTCACTTAGGATTCCGCACAAGCTACCCAAAATCGTCGCACGTCACTCCAGACCGTGAGTTCTATCTGGAAGTTTTGGCCTCTTCTTATGAACGTAAGGTCCCCTTCCAAGAAGCTGTCGAGAAGTTGAGCCCGCTTCCGACGGAAGAAACCCTCTACGACCCGGCCTTGTTGAGGAATGAGACATACGACGGATCCAGGCCTCTGGCAATCCCAAAGTTGAATCTCCAGTATCTGAGTCTTGGAGATTTCCTTTGGCGCTCCTTCCTTCTCTACCGATCAGAAGCATTCTTCCAAATCCGTAAGGACATGGAGTCCCTCGTTAAACGCATGCAACCAAAGGCAGCACGCGATGGAAACCTCAACTTCGAGGGATTCTCTCGAATGGCCATTCCAATTTCAAAGCCTGCTATCATCGATGCCGCACCACCAAAGGTCGGGGCAACAAATCCGGCTTTTGTTCGAGCCGAGATTGCGATAGAGGTGGGAAGGCTTGCAGATAATGTTAGGAGAGAATGGGACTCACTCCGTCCCGACGACGTCGTCTATCTTTTGGTGGTCCAGCCCGGCTCGCCGCAGTCCGAACAAGGTGCATCTGAAGCCCCTCGGATGACCCATCTTCGAACCGCTGAGATCGTACAGGTCCTTGACGAGCAAGGCCGCGCATTACGACAATACCCTGGCCAGGCCAATGGCTCTCAGTCAAGGGCACGATCGAGGAGATTGATCGTCAACTTGGACGCGGCTGCATTCAAAGCCGACAAAGATCAACAGGCCCACGGCAGACCGGACATTTATCCCCTCATCAACGTGGTTGCACGGAGAAAGGGTAGGGAGAATAACTTCAAGTCAATTCTCCAGACGATGCAAAAGCTTATTGTCTCTGATATGACGCTTCCTTCGTGGCTCCAGGACATCTTCCTGGGTTATGGAGATCCCGCTAGTGCTCGATACACACAGCTGCCAAACCGACTTAGGACTGTCGACTTCCGAGACACATTTTTGGATTGGTCTCATTTGGTGGAAAGCTTCCCGGGCATTGAACCTTCAGGGGCTGAGAATGCCAGCTTTGGCCCCCCATACGTTATTGAATATGTTGATCAAGAGCCTGCAGCAGAGCCTCATGCGCCGAAGAAGCGACGCCGGGAACAAGCTGCAGAGACAGAGTTGTCGTCTAGCAGTATGCGTGTTTCCACATACAAGCCCTTAAACCCTGGCCCTTACCCTGTCGACGCTCCCAAATTGAACAAAATCCGATTCACCCCCACTCAAGTGGAAGCCATCGCATCTGGAACACAGCCGGGACTCACCGTCATTGTGGGACCGCCTGGTACTGGAAAAACCGATGTCACCACCCAAATCATCAACAACATTTACCACAACTTCCCCAATGAACGAACGCTACTCATTGCACACAGCAACCAAGCCCTCAATCAATTATTCCAGAAAATCATTGCCCTGGATATTGATGAACGGCACTTGTTGCGACTGGGTCACGGCGAGGAAGAATTGGAAACCGATTCCAACTACAGCAAGTATGGACGAGTTGAATCCTTCCTTGACAATCGCAATCAATACTTGTCAGAAGTGATGCGCTTGGCAGCATCGATTGGGGTCGAGGGCGCGCATGGAAATTCATGCGAGACTGCAGGCTACTTCAATACTGTTTACGTGCAGCCAGCATGGGCCAAATTCTGGGATCGAGCCAATTCCGAAGGAATATCAAATGAAGAGATTATCACATCCTTCCCGTTCCACTCATACTTTGCAAATGCTCCCCAGCCCCTATTCGAAGCTGAAGCCTCAAAGGAGGCGATCCTCGACACTGCTGCAGGTTGCCAACGTCACATTGCTCGAATCTTCACTGAGTTGGAAGACATCCGGCCATTCGAGATATTGCGACAACCTCGCGATAAAGCGAACTATCTCCTCGTGAAGGAAGCCCGAATTATCGCGATGACCTCGACCCACGCAGCTATGCGCCGGCAAGAAATTGCCGATCTAGGTTTCCACTACGACAACGTGGTCATGGAAGAGGCTGCGCAGATTACTGAAGTCGAGAGTTTCATCCCCAACGCTCTGCAAAATATGAAGATCGGCGAACTTCCTCTCAAGCGTGTTGTTCTCTGTGGTGATCACCACCAGAACTCACCCATTATTCAGAACATGGCTTTCCGTCAATATGCCCACTTCGAGCAAAGTCTCTTCTTGCGACTGGCACGACTGGGTGTCCCAGTGATCAACTTGGACAAACAGGGACGCGCGCGACCTAGCATTGCAGAGCTCTTCCGCTGGCGGTACAAGGAACTCGGAGACCTTCCAGTGGTTGAAACTGCCCCCGAGTACCAGCAGGCCAATGCCGGTTTCCAGTTCGACTACCAGTTCATCAATGTCCCCGACTATCAAGGCTCCGGAGAGCAAGAGCCAACACCTCACTTTATCCAGAATCTGGGTGAAGCTGAGTACGCAGTGGCCATTTATCAATACATGCGACTCCTGGGCTACCCTGCGTCTAAAATCTCGATCTTAGCCACATATGCTGGGCAAACAGCTTTGATCCGGGATGTGTTGAGTCACCGCTGTAGCAAGAACCCGATGTTTGGAATGCCTAAGATTGTGACGACTGTGGATCGCTACCAAGGAGAGCAGAATGATTGTGAGTTTGACTTTCTCCCAAAGCGTGTTTACGTAACCCAAAACATTGGAATTGCTAACAATTTTCTAGACGTAATCCTGTCTCTCACCCGAACCCGTAGCGTCGGATACCTGCGCGACGTCCGCCGTCTGACTGTAGCCCTCTCCCGCGCACGGCTGGGCCTGTATGTTCTCGGCCGACGAGAAGTCTTCGAGTCGTGCTATGAACTCAAGCCTGCATTCGATCTTCTTCTGCAACGACCGGATAAGCTCATGCTCGCCCCTGGCGAGATGTTCCCATCGTCGAGGCAGACTAGCCTCGCTATTGAGGGCACACCAATGGAGAGTGTCGAGCACCTTGGACAGTATGTGTTTGAGATGACGCAGGCCAAGGTTAAGGCTATGGGTGATGGAGATATCACCATCGAAGATGCGGCGCCGGCTGGCGAAGATGGCTATTTGGACGAGGATGAGGCTATGGGGGCCGATGATGGGGATGAAGATATTGTATGAATTGTTTCACAAATTAAATGGTACAGCAATACTCAATAAAGGGGCTACATTTTCTACCTCTTTGTATTCTGACAGGGGCGTTGGATGAGCAGTTCCTTTTACAGCCCATGGGGTTATCTACTACATGGTAGCACTCAGTAAATTAGACGAACATGAAATTTCTGGTCTCAGGCAGAATGGTATAGTATAATTTGGGGATATGAACAGACTTCTTGTCTTCTATAATCAGTCTTTTCTGATAACTCGGATTTGTTGAATGCCGACTGATCTTACTTTTCTCTGGCCGTCCTTCTCCATGACTTGTATAGTAGATGCGAGACTTGTTGGACCAAAATGCTTTAGTTTCATCGATCCTAACACCCAATTTCGCCCTCATTGATCCTTGAGCTTGTTCATTTCCTCCACAATGTTATTGGGATCCTTCCAAGCTTGGGCTACATACCTAAGCGACATTAGCAGTTTGATTTCGGTAATAGGATAGGGTACGCACTTCGTGTGGCTCCCACGGGCAACGACATGACCGTTAGAGTTCGTGAACTTGATATTTGTGAATGCAAGCGTCTTGCCAACTAATCGCGGCTAATTAGTTGATGGCCAAAATATTAAGGAAAAGAGACGTGTGGAAGTCAGGTAGCGCACATTTATCACAGGTCACCTCCTGAGGTCGACAGTTAGTACCCGTTTGGGAAGATTGAAATAGAGAGGAAAAGCAAGATAGAGAAAGACATACGGCCAAGATTCGGTCACCAACTTTGCCACCTGAATTCAAGTACGTGACTTGGTAGGACTTGATTAGAAACAGAGAATTCAGATCTGATACCTATTTTATAGACTTACCATTTAGGTCTGTTGATACACCCGTTGCAAACAAGCCACGAGATGCCACAGCCAACGAGCCTCCGAGGTCCACTAGAGCAAATTTTAGTAAATTTTAGCCAAGTAACACAGTTTTTATTCATGTACAAGGATCTCTTACCCATGCTCGCAATGGTGCCTCCGTGGAGGATATTCAGGCGGTTCTAAATGATATAGATGTCAGAGACAAACGATCCATGTGAGAAGCTGGACCTATAAGAAGCTTCTAAAGATATTTGCTGGAGGTACTGTAAGGAAAAAGATACATACTGTATGCTCCTTCTGAATATCCAGCTCGAAGTTGACCACACCGGGCCTGGCTGCTGTAACGCGGAGCTATAGTAGATGTTAGTGATACCTTCAATGTAAATATAAGGAGAATGACTTAGACTTACATTGTTCAACAGTCTGTCACCAAATTGAAGTGAGACGTCAGTTTTTCTCTAGTATTTCAGAGGTAGAAGCAAGTTGGGACGCATTCCATACCGCGGCTCCAGACCCGAGGTAGCTCGGAAGGACTCCCACACCTATAGATAGCGACATGCATTAGTAAAAAAGTGAATGGTAGATAATAAAGGCCCTAAAAGTTACCGAGCGGACAAATTTAAGAGAAGGCATATCTCAAAAGTGACAAAATATCTTGGAAGTAGAATGATATAGGGAGGGTTAACAAGTCCAACCAACGTACTTGACCCGGCGGTTCGGGAGCACCCCGGAGCTGCACTTTATGGCCGCTTCGGCCACCGTACCAGCGTCATTTCATCCAACCACTTCACTTAGGCACCTTATTCTCCTTAGTTGCTTGAGAACTTGGTTTCTCACAGCTCACTATGGCGAGTGCAACATCCCGTCCTCTGGAGTACCTGGAGGGGCTTCCCGGGACGACCTTTTATAAATTATACCAGCAGCCATCCACAGCCCTTGCGATCTTCCGGCGCATGCTGCCTGATCTAGGTACATTGGGCTCACTCATACGGAAGGGAACGTTGCGCTAACAGTGAATATAGCAAAATGCTTTGTGATGGCTCTACTTTATCTAAAGGACCCTCTTCCAACAGCTGATCTGGAAGTTTGGGTCAACTCAGAGAGCAAGAAGTGAGTGGTTTATCTGATGGGCCTGGCTCCAGTCATTCATTTACTGACCGTATTCACACAAGAGAACGGGATAATGCGCTTTCAATATTGGGCCGACTTCACATTCTATCTACGACCCTCACAAGTGAAAATGTCCGCGCGTACATGGTCACCAACCCATTCGCTGCTTCGCTTCGACAAGCTCTGATGGGCGCCGAGGACTCTCACTCTTTCGGTGTATTTTCCCAAGCCCCAGAACACAACCTGATCTCGATCGCCGATTTGGACGAATATGCTAGACGACAGTGGGAAGGTGTTATGGGGTACATGGTTGGAACGAGTGCCTTGAGTGGACAGCGCGATGCGGTCAATTTGAGCAAGGGTGTCAAACAGCTTCTCCAAGCGGGACACCTAGTTGAAATACGAGGCAACCGTGTCGACATCACCAAAGACGGGTTCGGATTTGTGCTCCAGGACGTGAACACGCAGGTCTGGCATATCTTGATTCTTTATGTCGAGAGCGCCGAGGCCATCGGAATGGACAGCGTTGAGGTTCTCTCATTCCTGTTTCTCCTGAGCAGCCTGGAACTTGGATCGTCTTACGACAAGAGTCACATGACGCCCAACCAACTTCGCACTCTCACGGATCTTGCCGATTTTGGTATTGTCTACCAGGAAGACCCCGACGCGACGCGCTTTTATCCCACGCGTCTTGCAACTACACTTACATCCGACTCGAGCGCCTTGAGCAACCCTGTCACGGGTTCCCTCACTGGCCCAGCGGGGCCGTCTGGTGGCGCTGGCTCGGGGTTCATCATCATCGAAACCAACTACCGACTCTATGCCTACACCTCGTCACCCCTACAAATATCCCTCATCTCGCTCTTCACAAACCTAAAATACCGCTTCCCCAATCTAGTCACCGGCAAAATCACCAGACAGTCTGTACGCCGAGCCATCGAGATGGGAATCACTGCTGATCAAATCATCTCATACCTATTATCGCACGCGCACCCACAGCTGCGGAAACACAGTGCCGCCCAATCTAGCGGCAAGGGTGTCCCGGCATCTGTCCTCCCGCCCACTGTGACAGATCAGATCCGACTGTGGCAGCTGGAGCGGGATCGTCTCCGGGCCACGGCAGGCTTTTTGTTCAAGGATTTCACCAGCTTGACCGAGTACCAGGCTCCTTGCCAGTATGCCGCGGAGATTGGCGTGCTGGTTTGGAAATCAGATCGGAAGCGCATGTTCTTTGTCACGAGGCATGAGCAGGTGGCTGCATTTTTGCGGAGTCAAAAGGTAGGCGGGAAGTAACATAGTTATGCAAGGCATAGGACTTCAGCCATTATGAATCTGGAAGAGCAGGAAACAAGACCCGCGAGGTGTTATGGATACTGGAAAGTATGTTACGAAATCACGACACATGGCCGTTTACATGCGGCTGTGATATAAAATTGTACAATAAACCACGAAAGAAGATTATGATCAAAAGAGAATGCAGTTGACTTTCAATAAAAAGACGGCCAGGACCTGCTACCTATACCTTTAGACCTTCCATTCGATTTATAAACAGCAACTCTAGACGGGCTACATCCACACATCATCATTGCAATGACGACCCCACCAACTATACACTAATCTTCCGCTTGAAAGTCACCCAGTCACCACTTACAACCTTTCGATAGCTAACATAAACATGCCCAGAAATATCGTCCGGCAGAATAACCCTAACATCCGAGACTCTCGCCTCGGCTGGCACCTTCGGCACAAGCAAATCCTCATCCCTAGGCAGAATATTTTCAACTGGCGAATTAACACACGCATTACCAGCATAAAAGTCCCCCTCTTCAACCCTAATAATCTCCTCCAAAACGTCCGCCAAAAGCAAACCATTCCATACCCCCTCCCGATGCGGCGCAGCCCTCAACGCTCTCACAGCCTGACGCCGGAGCCGTGGAACACGACATTTAAGAGCCGTATAGTACACAGGCGGGATGTACCCCATCTCAACGGTGAACCCGTTAGAGCTACAGTCTGGCGTCTTCAGGTAGCGGTTGAGTATGGAGGCATTTTCGAGGATTTTTAGTAGAGAAGCTTCGAGGATTGTGCCCATGTCGGACATTGTCTTGAAGTTCTGGAACAAGGCTTTCAGGTCTTCGGGTGCGTTAGCTAGCTTCAAGAGGTCTTCTTCGCGGAAGACTGTTGCTGTCCAGATTCTCCATATATCAAGGAAGCTGGTCATTATTCTGATGAAGTTCTCGGTGTAAGAGTCAAATATCATCTCGGACTCAGTTTCTTCTGGCGAGAGACAGACTGAGGCTATTATTACGGCCATTTCGTAGTGCACCCGTAGGAGGAGGTAGCCGATGTGGTGCTTCCCTGATATCTTGTTGACTTGAAGGCGTGCGACTGAGATGTTGTATGTTTTGCCCCAGAGGGATAGGTCTGCGAGGATTCTGCTTTGTGTGTTGAGCATTTGTTGCTTGCTGGCTGGTGTCTGGGATGCGTGGTGGTCGTGATAATGCTTTTTTAGACAGTGAACTCTGTTCAGGAGGTCATCTAGGGTGCGTCTTGCTTCTAGAAGCGAGCTGAATGTATAGGGAAGACTGGTAGGCAGCGGGTCTTTTGTTACAATATACAGGTGTGAAGGCACGTGGCCGAACATGGCCGATTGAATTCCTAGTCGAACATAGACGTCGACTAGGGCATTATAGGCGAAGTCTTTTTTAGGAGGCAGCGTAGTCGGCGTCATGGATGACAGAGGACGTGGTGTGGATATATCGGAGAGAAGTTTCATGCCATATTGAAGATGTGCACCCGCCATCTGATACTGCCCGCGCATGTATTCTAGGGTGATGAAGAGCATGCATGTAATCAGCGCTATTCGGAGAGAGTAGCTATCATTGGTTGCATTGGTGCGGAGGTGTTGAATTGCTTTGTTATATTGCCGAAGAGTGAAACACTCTTCGTCGTATTTATTCGGCACAGCGGCATCTTCCTGCTGGAACCGATGCGTAGACGACAAGGCGATAACAGCGTGGCGCACAGCTGGTTCCTGTGCGCTAGCTTGAAAGATCAAGGACTCCCAGAAGTCAGATGGAAATAAACCAGCGAACTTCTTTGCGGTTCGTTTGATCAGCCAGTCGAAGCACAGCTGTTCCTCGCGGCTGAGGTTTCCGACTGGAACCGGTGTACAATAGGTTGATAGAGCACAGTTGCTATGTGGTTGCCCGTAGGGAGTTCCGCCTCCTCCCCAAATGCCATAGCCGTCGCAGACTCGGCCGGTTGATACGCAACGTCGGCAAGCTGGTCGGCCTTCGTCACATTTGATCCGGCGAATTCTTGATCTAGTTAGGGAGTGCTAGAATGAGGATGAGCAAATACTTACTTGCAGGTCTTGCAGCCTGTTTTGGTCTTTTTGCGGGATAATGGGACGTGCCCGTGCATGTCAGCAGTTGAGGAATAAGAGAACATAATCTCACCGGGAGAATACACAAGTGAATTCCGAAGTTCTTGGCAGATAAGCGGAGTTAATATTTAACTGCGTTATGATCTTATTGGTGAGCTCGCTTTTGAAGTGTTTTAATTGGCTGGTTATTGAAGGCTCATATATATATCCATTTGGATACTCTGGATGACGACCTTTGTAATGGACTCCGATGGATGGATTCGATGATCTTCGGCGTAAACCAGCCGGGCGCAATTATAAATAGCCTTGTTGATGCCTATGTTCTTCTTTCCCTACAATCCTCAACATTCTACTTCTACGGTTCACATCTTCTTCCTCAGATTCTCTTTGATATCACTCTAGCCATGTCTCTTCCAACCCGGTCCCTTGGCCGTAACGGTCCCCAAGTTCCTGCAGTTGGTCTTGGGCTCATGAGCCTCGGCAGTGTCTATGGCTTTGCCGGTTCTCTCGAAGACAAGGTAGCCTTCCTCGAGCATGCCCACGCGATCGGTGCGCGATTCTGGGATACAGCCGACCTGTACTTCGACAGTGAAGACGCAGTGGGTGAGTGGGTGAAGAAGTCAGGAAACCGCAAGGATATATTCCTGGCCACCAAGTTTGCGCTCCAATTCGACATCGCCACGGGTATTCAAACCGTCCACTCTGACCCAGAGTATGTCAAGGCTGCTTGTGAGAAAAGTTTGAAGAAGCTCGGAGTTGAAACAATTGATCTTTACTACTGCCATCGGGTTGATGGCGTAACGCCCATTGAAAAGACCATCGAGGCTATGGTTGAGCTGAAGGAGTAAGCTGCACCCCTTCAGATCAAGAGGCTCTGTCACTAATACACCATTAGGCAAGGCAAGATCATCCATCTTGGATTATCTGAATGTTCTGCTGCAACTCTGCGCCGTGCCCACGCTGTCCACCCTATTGCTGCATACCAAGTGGAATACAGTCCATTCGCTGTGGACATTGAATCGTCCACCACCGAAATTTTGACTACCTGTCGTGAACTTGGTATCGCTGTCATTGCCTATAGTCCTGTTGGCCGAGGCATTTTGACTGGTCAGATTCAATCGTTCTCCGACATTCCCGAAAATGATTTCCGCCGCGTTCTACCCAAGTATGCACAGGAACACTTCCCAAAAATCCTTGAACTAGTTCAGGGGTTGAAAGATGTTGCCAATAACCACGGCAGCACTCCTGCCCAAGCTGCTATCGCATGGCTTCTTGCTCAAGGCTCTGACGTCATTCCTATCCCTGGAACAAAGACGATCAAGAATCTTGACGAGAATACCAATTCTGTCTCTCTTACTTTAACGGATACAGAGCTGAAAGATATCCGGGCGTTGATCGAGCGGACTGAGATTCCTGGAGCGCGGTATCCTGCTATGTGAGTTTGTATCCTTGTAATTCATGTTGATGTGCTAATGTTATTTCAGGATGATGGACTGCGTGTTTGCTGATACCCCGCCACTCTAGGTCTGGCGGAGCCTCTTTCTAATTTACTTTGATCTACAATGTAGTATTTGTTTGGGTTTGTCATGTATTCTAGGCTGATGTCATATCCCTAGGGCATCATTATAAGCCAATAGTATGGAGTACACAAGAACTAGATTGGGGCCAATATTCTACCAGCCAGGGGCAAATCCCCTGGGTATTAATTCATTTCCAAAACGTGCATGGTATGGCTAGTACCGTGTAAACACGTATACCTTCTTGTTCTACCCACCAAGGTTGTCAATGTGTTAGGAATAAAGTACCCAATAACTTCTCATTTTGGATGGGTATCTCCAGTACATCCATGCATTATTGGAGTCATGGGTGACTGAGGCCCTGTTTGTCAGGACTTTTCTACATGTCAGATGAATCTTTCCTTCTATAGTCATACATTGTGAAGCTGTGATTGCCAAGCCCTAATACTAAGTGATATCCAATAATATATTCTGCAAATAACCAGATAGAGAAATGTATTTCTTCACACTTCGGGTCCTATTTTGTATAGAGACACTTGATTTGTTAATTGTAAATTCATAAAAGGTGGGAATAGCTGTGTCGAAACTTTATAGAATTTCAAGGATTCGGCTTATATTACATCATGTTCATATTTAGCTCCCTATTAGTAACATACTCATGATACTAGAATTTCCCAGTAACTCATAGGGTTGTGAACTTATATTGAATGAAAGCCAACGCCTGTATAAAATATCAACGCATTAGCAAATCTTACATGCATATGAAATTAAATTTAGACATTGTTCCTGATATTGCGCCAATCACTGAAAATAGCTAGTAGACAGTGGCAATACCCCGACCTTATAGTGACTAATTGGAATCAAGCATAAGATTATGTACTCCAAATAGCTAATAAACAGCAAGTCTTCAGCTCTATCTAGATCGGGTCGATCACTCCTGCAAGCGTGGGATGTACTAAAAGTGGCCAATCGACAAGTCCTTTGTTACTTACCCATCAACAGCTTGCCTACAACCCTGAAAAAAGTTTCTTCATGGGAGGTCAATGCAACAGGGCACCGTGACTACCGTATTGGCTTGCAGAATATGCAGAACGGAATATATTGCCACACTGTATTATGACGCCCCTGAAGAATCCAGATCTTGGGCTGATCAATCCTGCTGCCATTGCCGAATGAACTAAAAGTGGCCAATGGACAATAGTTCCTTTGTTGCTTCTTCACCAACGACTTGTTTACAACCCTGTAGAATTTTTACTTATGGGAGGTCAATGCAACAGGTCACCACGGGTTGCCGTATTAGCTTGCAGAATATGCAGAACGGGATCTATTGCCACACTTGTAACTAGGCTTTTGGAGAATCCAAATCTAGGCAAAGGGTGCAATCAACACAAACATGATGCCTGTCAGAATTGATATATAAAGCTTCGAGAAATGTCCGGACTATCACACACTATCAAGACTTTACTTTCAAAACATCCACTACCAACAACACACAAAGGTATATCGCATTGCAATACTTCACCATGGCCGTCCCAACCCTCAACTACAGCCATTTCATCTCAGGCACCAAGGAGCAGCGCGAGACATTCTCTCATGACCTGCTAGATAGCTTTGAAAGAACTGGATTTGCCAAGCTCAAAGCCCATGCATTCAACGCACGAGAGCTTACCGAATTGTTCAACTGGGTGAGACGCCTTTCATTGTACCTTGTAATTGTCATGACAGCTAACTATTTCTAGGGCCACAAGTTTTTTGATCGACCATTGGATGTGAAGAGCAATATCCCAAACGAAACAGGCCCTAGGCCTATGCGTGGTTACACACCATGGAGAGTTGAGGAGGTTGGAAAGCTTCACCATGATGCACAGGTTAGAATCATGAAGGATTCAAAGGTTCGCAATAGAAGACATCGGTTTCAAAGTGCTCAAGATGGTGACTGACCATGACAATACAGGAACATTTCGACCAAGGCCCCGAATACGACACAGAGTACCCAAACAAATGGCCCCAGGAGCCTGAGCTAGCAGGCTTCCAAGACTTCATGGAAGAGTTTTATCGCAAGTGCGACAGCGTTTGCCTAACGCTCATGGGGGCTCTCGAGGTTGCCTGGGGCATTGATGACGGGTCTTTGGTTGCACGCTGCATTCCCAGCGCCACAGATCTCCGACTCACTCACTATCCCACAATTCCCGTCGACGAGATGAAGTCCAGCGGTACAAGCCGAATTGCACCACATACCGATTTCGGTCCCATCACGTTGCTGTTCCAAGACAGCACTGGTGGTCTGGAAATCGAAGACCGGACCACTAACACTTTTGTTCCCCTCCCACCGACTGATACGATGGAAATGATCGTCAATGTCGGCGACACGCTGACTCGTTGGACTAACGGAAAGATTACTGGTGGTATCCATCAGGTCACGACTCCCGAATCGATGAAGGGGGAGAGCGGCTTGGTGATTCCACCCCGAATGTCAATGGCCTATCTCTTCAAGGCTGAGCGCAATACCTCGGTTGGCCCACTGCCCAAATTTGTCACCAAGGAGTCGGCAAATTATCCCGAAATCACGGCTTTTGAGTTTCAAAGATGGAAAAATAGAATTGTGTACAATGTGGAAGAGGAAGAACATGCCCGCACTTTTGATCGCTTCATTGAGACACCTAAGGCTATCAAGTTACAGGCCTAATTGACTTGCATTTTGGATATGCGAGTCAGCCAGGGCCGCCAGTGGCATGCGTGAAGTCCCACTGATATGGATAACACGCACGTATTGGATGGAAATGGGTAAGAATGTTATCTTTTTACGACAATTCAGTCTCGGCGTTTGCAACGAGAAAATGTGAATTTCAGACCAGATCGCAGATTATCTTTATAGCTATGCTTTTGTTAATATAAAAATCCGCTCATAAATCTTTCGTGTTAATAGTCTAGTTATAGCATGTTCGAGATAAATCTTAGAATGTATAACCAGTTATGCTATATGTATCCACGCTAGCTTACTGGTACTACCGGTGATTGGCTAATTTGTGTGCCTTACATAACACTTACTTAGTTCTGATTGGTCACCATGAGCTCATAGCCTGGGTTTTTCACTGCTGATTGGTCAATTTGAGAACACATTGATTTAGAAGATCTAATAAACTAATTTAATTCATGGTTAACTAGTTATTTGGTCAAGAAAGCACAAAGACCGATTCAAGAATTTAAGAATCTAAGAGCACTAGAGGTTTCATCGTGCCGTGTATTTGCCATAAAGCGGCGTGGATTTCACATGAAAATCGCCTTTAGAATTAACTTCATCTCGCCGTTTTCAGAGAGATTGAGTACCTGTTCCTGTACCTTGCCCGAGACAGACTGATAATTGGCTATTTTGAGTACACCTCCAGCTTTTCTCTCTAATTGGTCACTATGGATACAATTTCATTCCTTATTGTTGATTGGACACATTCAGGACATACCGGCAAGGTATAATATCATGTTTTCTTTGTTTCTTAACGCTCTCTTCAATCAAATTCTTGTTCATGGTCTCTGTCGTCATAACTCGTGGCAATATTAAAAAGAAGCTCACATATAAAACTTCCAAGCTTCTCGAATCCACTGGTACACCAGACAGTTGCCTTCTCTCCATCGTCTCTATAGATGATTCAAAGACGTGAGAAATGAAACACCCCGAGACGATATCGCCAAGATCCGAACGCAGTTCATCCCCGATGGGTGCTTTGGATGCCTCGCATAAAAAAGAGACGCTCAATAGCAACGCGTACTCTTCTCCCTCCGATGTCGAAAAATCATCGCCACATCTCCCCACAACACCCGACCTAACACCTCTCAACATCGAGGTGACTTATCCAGAGGGTGGTCGCGATGCCTGGATGGTGGTACTGGGTGCATGGTGTGGCTTAACCTCATCGCTGGGTATCTACAACACATCCGGTGTGTTCGAGGTTGTGATATCCAAAGTGATATTACCGGAGGCTTCATCATCTACCCTTGGTTGGATATTTTCAGTCTACGCCTTCGTAAACTGGGTCTGTGGAGTACAAATTGGACCGACCTTTGATGCAATGGGCCCGCGTGCGTTGATGATTGCGGGAACTGTTTGCACGCTGATTGGCATTTTCACCCTCAGCGTCTCTACAGGTAAGATCGGCTCTCTTATTATACCGCGTGCAATTGTTCATCTTGATACACTCTGCCGATACTGAAGTTCTCTTGCTAATAACAATATAGAATACCACCATATCTTCTTGTCATTCTCCATCATGACCGGTATCGGCTCATCCCTACTCCTGACCCCATCAATGGGTTGTGTCGCTCATTGGTTCATGGAGCGTCGCGGCCTTGCTAGTGGTATAGCATTCATAGGAGGTGGTTTTGGTGGGGTTCTTTTCCCCCTGATGATACAATCACTCCTCCCTCAAGTTGGCTGGGGATGGTCAATCCGGATCCTCGGATTTGTGCTGTTTGTACTTTGCGCTATTAGCGTGGCATTTTGCCGAAGCAGAATCCCTCCCCGCAAAGGAGCGGAAACAACTTGGCGAGATACATTGCCAGATTATAAAATCTTCTTGGATGGAACAGGAGCCATGTCACTCACCACCACTGGAGTCCTCTTGACGGATCTGGCATACTTCATCCCGATTACGTACATACCACGTTACTATATTGATCGACAGCATCTACCCGACGAGGATGCACTGGCAGGATCGTCGGCATTTGCATATCAGCTTCTCGCGATTCTCAATGCCGCTTCGTGCGTTGGCCGATACGTGGCGGGCGACATGGCCGATCGATTTGGCAGATACAATACCATGATTGTTTCGCTGTTCTTCTGCACAGTATCAGTTCTAGGGTTCTGGTTACCAGATATCCTCGCACCAAACCTAGATTCCTACGCACTCTTGGTAGTCTTTATACTACTATTTGGTTTCTGCAGTGGTTCAAATGTTAGCTTGACACCAATATGCCTAGGTCAGCTCTGTGAAACTCAGGAATATGGACGATATTACGCAAGTTGTTTCACAGTAGTATCTTTTGGGGTACTGGCAAGTATCCCAATCGCCGGGGGTCTTCTCGATGCGGTGGAAGCTACAGGAAAGGAGAAGTATTGGGGGGTCGCTCTTTTTGCTGGACTCAGCTATGTGGGCGCATTTTTATCTTTTCTATGGGTCAGGATCAAAGTTAAAGGGACGGACTGGAGGGTAATGTGGTAGAATACAAGGTTTTTGACGTTTCAAAAACCACAAAAGACTCGCAACAACGTATTATAGATTAAGCCATACACTCATACACTAGGTCATGAAATATTTTGATGCAACACACGGGCCTGGTTTAATTGAGCATACTGATTCCTAAGCATCTTTGAATAGAAAGATAATTGAAGTCAGTAAAGCAGCTTCTCCTAAACACAGGATGGAAAACTACGCCAAAGAATGTTTCGGAGGCATATGGGCGCAGCGAACCACCTGCTAACCACTTGATATTGTCGACCCTAGAACATACATGGATTATTATCCGGTCTAGCCCACGCCAACCTTAGGCTAGGATCTTTTATCCCTACCATAGGCAACTATACCCCCGTCACGCTAAGCCTTCTTAGGGAGTACCATAGCTATATTGGGCAACACCTGCGTAGAATGTGCTTTTAATCATAATATAAGGTATCCGTGGGTAATAGCACTACGGCTGGATTAAGTATAGCGTTTAATCCAGAGTCTCCTATAATAGGATACCTTAAATTTTGGTGTTGATCTTGTAGATACAAACCCACCAGCAGACCAGTCTAGAACTCGAGCAGATTGACTTCTCCCTTGGTATTTTCAAATAGTTTACAGTAAGAAAACAGAAAATAAAAGCAAAATAAACCAATATGATAACTCCCCTTTTCTGCTACTAATAGATGGACGGCTGCTCGAGGTCTAAGAAACTTAAGCCGCAACCATGTATGGGATTAGTTTGCACTAGATCTACAAATTTTGATTGCGAGAGATTGGTGATTTCTCTTTAATTATATCTATCCATATTGAAATTGGGAATTCTATCCACCTCTACACAACGTACATCGATGTAGTCGATCAGCATGCTTCCCTCAATAGTAGTCCATACTCCCATACTCCCATATACGTATATACGCATATACTTGGGTCCAATTAAATCATTTGAATCAAATCGCTAGTAATGATATGTGTCAGCTACATTACAGGACCACATATTCGATGACTTAAAGGGATATGCAGGTTTATTTCCGGGCGGTGAGTCTCCATGCCAAATACGCTATGCCACCTCCGCATTTCTCGATGAACCGGAGAATTTAAGTATTTCAAGGGGTAAAAACCTGTCCACTAATATCATATCACTTCGATCGCCAAGTAATCGTCAACATGCAAACACAGCCCTCGAGATCGATCAGTTCCGATCAGTTTCAAAGCTCCCACGCCCGTTGGCGCGCCCTCACACACCGCGACCCTGCCTCCCACTCTTCATTTCTCTACGGTGTCAAATCTACCAAGATCTACTGCCGCCCTACCTGCCCTGCACGCCTTGCTCGAAGAGCCAACGTTGTGTTTTACGATACAGAAGACCAAGCGCGACGCGATGGCCATCGGCCGTGCAAGAGATGTCAACCAGATAATGCGAGCTTCATTGGGGAGGGAGAGGAGGTTGTCACAAGGGTTCTAGCTCTTTTACGGACCAAGCAGGATGATCAAGATATGATAGTGAAGCGAGGCTTGAAGGAGTTAGCGCAGGAGGTTGGTGTAACGCCGAGTTATCTTTGCCGTGTGTTTAAGAGGACGATGGGACTTACTCTAGGGGCCTACATGATAGAATTTGAGAAGGAGGTAAATGAGGGCAAAACAGAGAGCTCAGTTCAATCTCCCAACACAGTTGGATCTGGTAAGGGTGACGCGGCGGGACTCGTGACGCCAGCAACAACGGCAGGGAGCCCCATACTACCTGTCGAGGGTCCAAAGGACAAGTTGACCGAGCAGCAAGTGGGCAATGTTGCAGAGGCTCTGGACTTGAATTTTGATTTTGACGAGTGGTTCTGGACTGGAGGCTTCACTCAAGAAGGCTTTTGGAATGAAGGCGCCTTAAATGATGACTTGAACACAGACGCTTTGAATAATGGCGTGTACAGGTGGGATACATAATATGGGTGATGCTTGGGTACATGATTTTTATACTGTTTACTTTCCGGGATACTAGAAACATTTTCCAGTTCATGGCACCTTTGATAACGAGTGAAATGACTATTGAATTTGTGAGAGGATCCAAGCGTCCCACAAGCATCTAATAAGCACCTGGGCGTATAATAAGCACCAAGCTACTTTACACGTGACCATACTCCTAAATATACAAATCTCCGTACGAAGTACATTTTAAGGCTATAAAAGCAGACAATTTTCATCTATTTCATATATGTTGTAACCCCTAGCATCAAGGAAAAGTGGATATCTTAGACGAATTGTTGATCTTTAAATAAATCGCAAAACTATTACTACTTGGCCCACTTGGCACCCCTTGGGGCCAGAAAAACCAGCTAAATAAATTAGGGAAAACCCCGCGCCCATAAAAAAAAAACACACGCACGTCCGTGTGTTTTCTTCTTCCCATATCAGATCTTCCCAATGAGGATATGACCTCACTCAGCGACTCCAGCCCAGGGAACTGGATCACCGGTAGCTACACCGGCAACAGTATTGGGGTCCGTATCACGATCGCAACATTTATCGGTGTCGCATGGTACAACGTCATCGAGCTAGTCGTGCTCATCTTTCTAACCTTCAAACGCTATGAAGGTCCCTATTTTTGGAGCATGCTGATAGCCAGCATTGGAATCTTGCCATATTCGGTCGGCTACCTACTCAAATTTTTCGATCTCACGTCCGCAACTTGGGTGCCCGTCACGCTGTTAACGATCGGCTGGTGGTCGATGGTAACCGGCCAATCATTCGTGCTGTATTCGCGCCTCCATCTGGTGATCCAGAACATGCGCGTTCTGCGCATGGTGAAAACCATGATCATCACAAATATTTTCCTCCTGCACGTGCCCACAACCGTGCTCACCTACGCGGCCAACTTCTCCAGTACAGCAGCCTCGATTTCGGGGTACGATGTCATGGAGAAGCTACAGTTGACAGGCTTCTGTGTGCAGGAAGTTATCATCTCCGGGTTGTACATGTGGGAGACGAATCGCATGCTGCGCTTGAATCAGGACCATGTTAGTCGCAAGACGATCTTGCAGCTGCTCGCCGTCAACGTGTCTTGTATCCTAATGGATATCGCCTTGATGATTATCGAGTTTAGGAACTACTATATCTACCAAACAACCCTCAAGGCCACGCTGTACAGCATCAAGCTGAAACTCGAGATTGCAGTCCTCGGTAAGCTGGTCAACATCGCCCACCAGCACATGTGGAGATCATCATCTTTCAATACTGCCGGCGGGCAGTATCCGTCTTTCGTTGACCCGAGCCATGCCCTGCATGATTTCAGCCATGCAGACTCTTTGGCTACCAGCTCGGGATCTAAAGGCCGCGTCTCTGGAACTGAGGCCATGGACACCGACGTGCGATGAGCTTGGCTATATTGCCACTTCTAAATCAAACCTCTACACCAAGCCAGATGGCCAACTTGATCCATCCAGTATTGCACTATCATCTGCTGTGTGTGAGATGATCACCACCCGAAGTGATCCCACTCATCCGTCTCCGATAACCACGCACCGGCCAGCCTTCGCTTCGCGCCTGTTGCTCAAGCTTTGACTACGCCGCTGAAGCTGATTTAGATGGGCAATCAGTCATGGGATAACCCGCGATGCCCCCGACATTGAGTCATTTGGACGAATGACCAAGAGCGAACAAATTGGCCGCATGGAAAGCGAGTGCGCTTTCGAGCATGCTGGAACCAAGCAAACTTGGGGTAAACTAGTATTTATATTCATCCGATAGAGATAGACATATCGGAGTGCCATATCTTCGTCGCTCTGGGGCTACTTTTGAAACATGACAAGCCTTCTGATATCGACTTCTCCGACCCGGAACCCGCACTTTTGAGTGTAGATGCGGGGGGGGATTATATTCTGGCATATACAAAACCAATTCGTCTTTCTGTATGGGGGTAGGTAGTTTGTGGGAAGCACAGTAAATGAGTTAATGGCCTTGGAAGATATCTGATTATTTTGCGGGCAACCAAATACCTATCTTGGACATTGTGTTGCCTGACTATGTTAGCTAAATAAAGGCGTATAGTTATAGTGAATCCAGACTTTTGACACTTGCCAGTTTGTTACACGAAGTCCGGGGCTTTCGTGTTTGCAGAGATGTCTCTCTGGGTTTTGTGCGTCTAACGTGCCATCTGCAGTTAAAAACTCTACAAATCATAATGAACGAATTTTAGGAACCTGATATCTATTTGATCACCGATAGGACGAATCAAGTTCCGGAGTCTAATTGTCAAGGAGCATTTGTGTCAGTACATGTTCCTTTGGCTCCACATTTTCCGTGTATTGTTTGGCTGTAACCAACTTCCTCTCAAGGTCGAACGATTCGAGGCCGATTGGAGGCCCTATCGAGTATTTTAGTCCTCGTCTCTGGCTCATTTCATAGAAATTATGATTATGTTTCTCTCAAACCCACTGGCTTCTGTAGACCGGAGTGAAGTCGCGCTTTTATACTGATAGATATCTGTGGAATTTCCAGATGAGGATCATGCTGGCAAGGGTCACCACTATACTCAATTGGCAGCGAAGCGTTGGTCTGCTTGTACGCTCGGCACCTTCGCATTCTACAAGAGTTGTCACCGTTATCAACTGAATTATATGGTTACAGGATGAGGGAAGACAAAACTCCTTGTTTCCACCGTAGTGCAACAAGTAGTTCATGAATGCTAGAGCTCCCAACTGTCGTGTAGTGAGCTCAAGGAACTGTATATATGCATTTGCTCATGTGTCTTTTTCTATGCTGCCTCAAATAATATGTATAGGATTTCGGTCTAGATAAAATATCTGTTATATCAACTTGAATTTCACGCCCTTTTCAGAACGCATCATGTTAGGCCAGTCAAACCAGCGGTATACTTTCAACCGACATCGGCACTGCCATCCAACTTCAAGGCGGTAACATCTCTATAGAATAGTCCGATATTAACAATCCCAGTTTCCATCGCGTCATCGCCAAATTTCAAGCGAGAAAATCCCGAAGCAAAAAAAACGTAATCAAAAAGGTCCAAAATTCACGTTGTGTCCTCTGCCGATCCCGAGCCCACAGCCGGCCCGGTTATATCGGGAGTGGGGGAGATCGATAGGGTATAAGACACACACAAGACCATTGAACATTTAGAAAAGTGAAAGAAAAAAAAAAAAAAAAGAAAAGAAAGGGTATATTTGTCTTGTATGAATCCATATTTGTATATATTTATATTTATAATTTAAGCCTGGAGAAACCTCAAGACCCCTTCCGTCGATCATCAAGCTGATCATGCAAGTAAAGCCGGCCCTCTGTATTGACGAACCCGCCAATTCCGAAAGCGGGGATAATGCGGCACATGCGCAGCAGTGACGCGCCAATCCAGTCGCGACTGACACGGCTGATTCGTTCCTTGGTCGGCATAACCTGTGGCCGGTTGTATAGATCTAGACCGAGCAGGTGGATGGGCGTGCTGACGAGTTGGATGGAAGCTGGGATAGCGAGCTGCGCAATCAGAATTTTGAGGTATTCTTGCGAGGCGATGGAGTCTGGGATCGATGTTGAGACCATGGCCGGAAGGCTGAAGGAGCCAAAGATTGTGAGCGCGTCCCGGACGAGGAAGGCTGAGTAGGTTGCTACTGGAATGCGGGTGCGGCCAATCGAGCGGGCCGTTTTAGGGGTTGCAGTTGTGTTGGTGGTGGTGGAGGTAGGAGTTGGAGTTGGGCCTGGTGTGGCTGTATTGTTTGTGGCTGCCATGGAGGTGTTGCCGTGGCCGAATAATTGGGCGAATTTCACGTCCTTCCAGATGCCCACGGAGGAGTTAACTATGAATGTTGAAGCGAATGTGGTCATGCCTGCAATAGCATGGTCGATCTTCGGGTACCACTTGCTCAGGATAGTCTCTGAGGCATTGGCTGTGGCGAAGGTTGCAGTGTAAAGGGACCAGACGAGGAGACTGGGTCGTGACGTTAAGAAAGTTGCAGGCTGTGTAAGAGAGAACCAGAGGTGTCTGCGGAATGCTGGGAAGAGAGGTTGGTTGTAGAAGGATTTCTCGACGACGAGTCTGGGTGATATTGATCAATAGACGTTGATAAGATAGAGTTCAACTCGACTTACCTGTCAAAGATCATCACCGCTGGCGTTATCAATGTTGCTGAACCTGCAGCAATGACTACATCGGCTGCCAACAGTTCCGCCATCCGGCTTTTGGTGTGCTGGATACCGAATGGCATAGCCTGCTCTTGGACTTTCTGTGTCATGGCTTATCGTGTACTTTTGTCTGATTCAAGCAGACAATGCTATCATCATCTGTTCGTGATTGTCTGACAGTCGGTTGGGTTCGCGTAGAGACAGGACCGGGGAAGGTTCGGTAAGTGATCTAATCGTGTTAGATCAAACAAATCCAACGCGGGGCATTTGAATTCTGAGACAACTTACAGAGGATCAATACTAATCCATGGAATGAGTTAGGCTTGGGGGAGATGAAGGAGAGAGAGAAGAGAGAGAGAGAGAATGAGAAGAAGAAACCCCGTAGATATATCAAGTATTCTATAATGTAATGCCAACCATGGAATATCTTATCGAGAAATTAAGCAACAACATTTATAGATCGCTGGCCCAAAAAAGATACTTCGGCCAAGCGAACCAATCACAATGCCAACCGGGCCGGCGGCCGGTGCTGTATACGGGCCGGTGATTGGTGCAGTCGCCGCGACCTTAACTCAGGGATATTCTGGAAGTCTTCACATTTTCGGTCGAGAAGTACTCTGTAGGCATCGGATGGACAACGCGTACGATTACCCAAAATGGACTGATGTATGGCTCATCCCCCGCATTCCTCCGATCTCAACATTTCTCTGATATCTGATGGAGGGGGGTTTTTTTTCTCTTTCGCTTCTGCGGGGGTTGTTATTCGCCTTCAAAATCAGGCACAAGAGACAAGACTCGGATCTGCATCCCGGCCTGTCCCTCACTAGTACAGGTTCACTAGTACTAGTATCCGGTTATAGGGAAGGGGGGTTTTTTCTTTCGCTTCTGCGGGGGTTGTTAGTCGCCTTCAAAATCAGGCACAAGAGAAAGGGCTCGGATCTGCATCCCGGCCTGTCCCTCACTAGTACAAGTTCACTACGAGTATCTGGTTATAGAGAGGAGGGGTAGAAGATGAAAGAAAGCGGGAATGACTCGATTTCTATCTGCTGTACTGAAATAAATACCTGATTGCAACGCAAAAATGTAGGCAAAGGAGGAGACAAAAGCTTCACCCATGTTTCTCCAATAGGCGGACATGATAGCCACAGATAAGAATCTCAGGTGCTATGCATGGCCATACATTTCCATTTTTGCGTGGGCCTCTTTCACTATATGGTGTTATGATTGACTAGAAGCGTCACATTTAGTCGAGATTTGGGCATTAAAGATCAATTTCCAGTGTCATTTCTGTGTGGCTATCACTGGGCACCAATACACCCGTAATTAGGTGGATCCAATATTTAATCATTCCTCAACAGTTCCACTTTAAGAACACCGACACCGCGGGGTCTGGTATGATGTGTCACTGCAAGTGCATTTCTGACTAATAGTCAGATCATTTCCGCTACAATATAAGCTGTATACCTAACATATGAGGTGGGAAACAGTTCCTTGCTGCTGGGCTTTTTGTTATACCATCGTTCGTGTTCCTGTGTGAAGATGGTTGAGCTATACGCCGATAGTATCTGGTGTATCATACTAAACATGCCTTGGAAGAGCGTTTGGAGTCAGCCTACTGAACACTCCAAGGTGGTATCAAAACTGAAGACATTACATAGGATTAACTCAATACAGATCTAGGTTAGACTATCAGGCGACAATGAATATTTCGAAACTCGAGTCAAAGCAGGAAAAAAAAACCCTTTACTGTGATGTCCTAGCAGAGTTTCATGTGACGCTGACTCTATTTTCTATACTTGATTCTCACCTTGATATAACATATGCAATTGAATTATCTTGTTTTTGGGGCATCATGACTAGTTCAAGAAACTGTCTATACATCAGATTTCGAAAGCCTATCCCCTTACCTATATGTATAGTACTTTTGATAAAGCACAAAGATCCTCAACGCCTGGAAATATGGCATAGGAGACTGCAACACCGTATGTTGCAATCTTCGTCACGACAGCTTCATATTCGCCCAATGAGGAGTCAGTATCTATTGAAATTATCAGATTGTCTAACTGCATTGTCGCTCATCCTCCCCTCACCGACTGCCATCAGATCGTCGATTCTCGTCCTGTTGCTGACTACCCTTTTGTTTTCTAACATCACCAAGCGAGGAATTTTGAGATGAACCTTCGGATACATCATGCTTTTCATCCTGTGTATATGAGATCGAAATGCACTCCAACTCCGACAGATCCATTGGATTTTGGCACAGGACTCCTTCTGGGCCAGAGAAACAAAGTAGAGAGGGCACACTCGGAGATTGCCTTGCCCACAGTATAAAGCATAGTTTTTTCAAGCTCCAGGACATGGAATCGCTGTTGCTGTATGATTTATCACCGGAGAGCACCACAAGCTCCATTTCTTATTTCAAAGCGATGGGATTTGAGCAGCTTTTTGCTTGGCTGTAGGAGATCTCCTGTTTAACAATAGATAGACAAGGTGGAATGTGATTGCTCATCAGAAATCCTCCCTAGGGGATACATTGCCTGCAGGGTATACCACATAGACGAGTATTGGTTGGGATCGTCAACAAAAGAAATGGTAGTGTGGCGCTCGTAGCTCAGTTGATGAAGTCGTATTTGGGGGAAATATGGAGTTTAGTAGTTAATATCCCACTATGTTATAGTGTCATCGAAGTTCCGAATATCTCTTCCGAGGTTGCCTTTCCCAGTAGAGCCATGGATGCGTCCATGAATCATTTCCATAGATGGACTAACTCCGAACGCTAACTCCGCATTTAGATAAGCCCAGAACCTTCTCCACATTAGTCACATGGCGATTGTGCCAACGCGTTCTATCAAGATCACATACTCGAATCTCTGATTTATCTCGCGCGCATTCCTCTTCGGTTCCTGCATACCTCTAAGTCCAAAGACCGAATACAATCATGCCACCTATAACCGTTTCCAAAGGGCGCAGCCCCTCCAACGACCCAAACGAAACCCTCACGCAAATGGCCGACACAGACCTGGAATCCCTAGGCCGGCACTGCCAATACGAGTACTGCGGCCAACTAGATTTCCTCCCCTTCCGCTGCGAATCCTGCCACAGCACATACTGTCTAGACCACCGGACCGAAACCGCGCACGAGTGTCCTCACGAAGGCGAATGGGCCCGCCGCCGCAACGGAACAAACACCAATCGTGAAAACCGCACTGCCCCCGAAAAACCATCTATCTACAACACCGACCAATGCGCCCACACCCAGTGCAAAACCCTCATCAATACCCTCAAAGACCCCGCCGTGCGTTGCCCCCAGTGCAACCACCAGTACTGTCTGAAACACCGTCTCCGCGAGGAACACGAATGCGCCAAGATTACCCCGCTGGGCGCGCGCCAGCAAAATGCCGCCTCACCAAACGATACAATCAAGTCTATGTTTGCGCGTGTGCGCACATGGGGTCGCGATAAGCAGCAAGCCGCTACCAAGGGGACCCTGCTGCCAACTCTCCCGAAGATGAAGCCTAAACCGAATAGTCCGGCTGCCCGTGCGGTTGCTGTTAATGGACTCAAGCGATCGGCGAAAGGGGATGCTTCAGTTCCTGCGGATAAGAGGCTGTATTTGCATACTGTTGGTACGGCGGAGACACAGGCTGCGGAGCCGCCGGCTGGTGATTTCTTTTTTGATTCGAGGTGGAAGGTTGGCCGTGTGCTTGATGATGCAGCGAAGAAGTTGCGGGTTCAGAATTTGAACAATCGGGTTGATGGGGAGGATTCGAGGTTGCGGATTTTCCATGTTGAGTCTGGGGATTTCCTTGAGTTCTCGGAGACTATTGGAGCTGGGAAGGTAAAGCAAGGTGATACGATTGTGTTGTTACGCGGCGCTGGGGCTGTTCTTGGGAGCGCATGATGCATTTCTTTGCACACTATTTTTGATCTTTTATTGTTTATTTTTGCTTTTCGAAGCATATACACAGCCTGATACACCTGGAAGCATGTTTTGCTTCAACAATGCTCGAGTTGATTTTTTATTCATGTAGACTCGGAGTTTGAATGCATGGCTATTTTTAATTTCAAAATATGTATAGGCCTGTAGTATACACCACAGAATAATTGGTATCATACAAACATCGTAACTCGGACAGTGCGCGCAAACCACAAACCGGGAATCTATATAAATCAAACGCTCATCTTCATTTTGATGATCTTGTGAGGGTTGTATCCAATAACCTCAAACTCATCCTCCTTCCAGCCATCAACAACCGCGCTGCCCCGGTCATCACGCTTAATACGCAGCTCAGGGAACTCTGTTGGTTCCCGAACAAGCTGCTCATTAAGCGCATCAATGTGATCAAGATAGACGTGGGCATCACCCATGGTGTGAATGAGAGTTCCGGGATGAAGGTCCGCAGCGTGTGCAAGGATATGAGTGAGAAGTGCATATGACACAATATTGAAGGGTACACCAAGGCCCATATCACAAGAGCGCTGGTAAAGCACGCAGGATAAGGTACCCTTTTCCGATGGACGACCAGTCTTTTCATCGAGCTTCATGCCAGGTGGGAATGAGACGTAAAACTGAGCGAACATATGACACGGGGGCAGGGCCATCTTTTTCAGATCGGCGGGGTTCCACGCGCTCATGATGATGCGGCGATCGAAGGGGTTGTGAATGAGCTTGTGCACAACATCTTTGAGCTGGTCGACACCCTGGCCGGTGTAATCCGCCTTGGCATCGACGTACTCGGCGCCAAAGTGCCGCCACTGGAATCCGTACACGGGTCCTAGATCGCCTTCTTCGCGGTGGCCGAGGCCGGATTTGTCCAGGAACTCGCGGCTTCCATTTCCATCCCAGATCTTAATACCAGCCTCGGAGAGTGGGAGCGAGGAGGTACATCCAGAAATGAACCAGAGTAGTTCGGCAAGCACAGCGCGTAGGAAGACTCGCTTCGTGGTGAGGAGGGGCAAGACGGGGATTGGCGCGCCGCCTTCTGGGTTCGGCTTCGAGAGAGAGAAGCGTAATTGGGGTGGTGCAAAAACTGATTGCGTGCCAGTGCCAGTGCGGTCGGGCCTGTGCTCGCCTTCGGAGAGGATTGTGCGTATCAAGTTGAGGTACTGGTGCTCTTCATGCGAGGGGTCGTGTGGCGGCGAGGATGCCGCGGGGGCTGTAGCGACTTGATCTTGAGTCATGATGCAGCTTGAATTAGTGAGAGATATAGTATCAAACTTTCTGCTGATATTTGATAGTAGAGAGACAGTTAAAGTGCCAAGTGGACAATGGAGAGAATCTTGGGGATCAGTGGAGCGCGTCGACGCGACACGTGGTCACGTGGTTATCTCGTATTTTATAGTGCTCTCTCTAACCAACTTATTCAAGAAACTATCTGATCAACTTTTAGTTCGCATTATAACTAGGTATCAACATATACTGGATTACATAGTACTTAGATATAATATAATTACACGACATAATGATACAATTTCTTCCCTAAAGTACCAACATTGGTACTTACATACATAACTTTCTAGAAGCCCATAACAAGTTACATAAAATTTCAACAAGCTATTATAGGTACTTCTGGCCTTTTAGGTTTAGGATACATGTTGCTACAAGAACAATAATAATTCAGGAATAGGGAACTCATATCTTATCTTCGGTAAATATATGATAGTATGCGCTCTATGTTCAGTCAACCCAACACCGCTGGAATGGATGGACACGCTTTCTATGGCGTGAAATGAATTTCTCGTTATCTCTTTCTTCAAGACGCTTCCCGTTTGATTAAAATCAGTGATCATGCACTCATGAATCTGCCAGCAAGTCCACTCCAACTCCCCGCAGAGCACCTACCGCCCACTCGGGGTATTTCGATTTATCGCCTCCATAGATGTCGGAGAAGAACTTGCGAAGGAAAGCTGGGTACTGGTCATCAATAATGGCCTGTCGGATTTTGCCCATCATGGTCAACATATAATGAACATTATGGATAGTCAAACTGTAGAAGTATTAGAACCGAACAAGATATTGCGGTCAGTCCACACTTACAGATGAGCCCCGACGGTCTCTTTAGCTGTGATGTGGTGCATGTATGCTCGCGTGAGTCCGAGACCACCTTGGTCAGTTGGACGACAGCAAGTGCAGGTACAGCCCTCCTCAACTGGACCGAAGTCATTGGCGAACGATTTATGGCTTAGTTTCAGCGTCCCAGAGGAGACGATGGCATCGCCAAAGCGCTGGTTGATGTTAGTGCCGGAACCAAACCGGAGGGCTTGGTGAGTCTTACCGCTGTACGCGTTGGCCAAACACAGTCGAACATATCTGCACCGAGAGCCACTGCTACAACAATATCCTCGGGGTATCCCTATTTTTTTCTGATTAGCCAAGGCAGAAGAATCAATTCAGTGGGACATACCACGCCCATAACGTATCTGGGTTTATGTTCCGGGAGAATATCAGTGCAAGTATCAACGCTTTGTCTGGTCAGTTCATCCGATCTCCTTTTTGGTGAAAGTAGAGCCACATACACTTGGCAGAACTTCTCTTTCGCCTCTCCACCAGATAAACCTCCGATGGCAATTCCCGGGGTATCTCGTGCTACCATCTCTTCACAGCATTGTTTTCGCAATTCGAGATCCAGACCACCCTGGATGATACAGAACAGGTTTTGTCGCTCGGGATATTTATGCTCCTCAATGCACCGGTCTAACCACCGCACAGAGCGGTCCATAGCTTCCTTGATGCGAGCATGATCTGGCGACGTGGTTGCAATTACATCGTCTAATTGCATGATAATATCAGATCCGATAGAATTTTGGAGAGAGATAGAGTGTTCGGGAGTCAGTAGCCTGGTAAAAAGTTAGTTTTCCGGCTGCTCAGCTACACAGTTTACAGTGAAGCCACCTACATTGGCGAGCCATCGTGCGGGCTAAGGAATCGCACTCCTTCCTCCGTGACAGTCGCCAACTGAAGAAGCGACACCATCTGGAAACTAAGTGACAAAATATCCGGTTAGTAACATACTATCAATTCTGCAAAGGTAGTGCCTCACCCCCCACTATCAGTCAAGAGATTGCGATCCCAGCCTTGTAACTTGTGCGCTCCACCAACTGCATCTAGTACTGCCTGACCGGGCTTCAGGCCTAAGTGATATGTATTATTCAAGCACAGCATACATCCCGTCTCTCGTAGCTGATCGTATGTTAGGCCCTTAAGAGACGCCTGTGTCGCAACAGGCATGAAGATCGGCAGAGGCACTGAGCCATGGGGCAGGTGGAGGGTACTCGCACGCGCCTTGGTTGTCTATAAATATCATAACATGCATCAGATATATGTTACAGTATGGTTTAAGTGGCTATCATGCCACAAGGACGTACCGAGCATTTGGCGTGACGATCAAAGGTTAATGCGGAGGGCATAGATTTGCGGGCGGGAGCGGCGGTGGACATATCTGCGATTGATATGGATAGAGTCGAATATGATGTTCTAGCAGGACGCCTGGCTAGCAGACGGTGGTATAGCATGGGGAGGGGGTGATTAAAGTGTTTGCGATACGATCAGGAACACTTTTATCTGATAAGCTGTTTGTATGGTTTGCATCTTGGTTGTACTTTTATACAACACGCTCTACGCAAAATATATAATTTGGATGTCTTTGAACTTATTTGTATACCTAAAGTCCTTCAATGCCCTACATATGATTTCAAAGTTGGAGATATTGTCCGCTTAAGGCTCAATATTTCCACTAGTGAGCCCTGTTGCTGCCGGACAACACTACATTACCCATGACATACAGACTACTTACAGAAAATATTATTCAAGAATTGAACTACTCATGATAGCCTTGCTTCTAACTACTGATACTCCTTGTTTTGACTTCTTTTGAAATTGGCCCCAGTCGCCCCTGAGATCTCGATCCGGGGAAACCTCAATTCAGGGGCTCAATTCAGGGGAAACACGAGACGACAACCAGAGGCGTCCTTGTAGACGAAGAAGCTAACAAATCAAACCTTAGCCCAAGTCCCGAAATAGTATATGTACCCCCAATACCCCAACGTCGGTAAAGCATCGGAGAATGCCGAGTCGCCCTAGTGCGGGGGACAAAAGCCCGGGGGGAAGCTAAATCACACGGGACGGGGGGGAAAAAAGAAAGCGAAAAAAAAATAAAAATTATTGCGGTCTTCTCCAATTTTCTTTTCCTGACACACCTCTTCTGTGTGTTTGGGAAACATCTTGTCAATATGGCAACCGGAAAATACATGCACGATGTTGAGCAGGATTCAGAGGTATCTTTTTCCCTTTCCCTTTGCTATAGAACCTACTGATGTTGTGGTGTTCGAGCTTAAGATGACTGACAGTAGCGCAGCTTGCCAGCCCAGATATTGTCGATGATGCTCTCAACGCACGCGAAAAGGCCTTAGTCTGGAAACAAGACCTACGAATCATTCCCTTGTGCGCTGCAATTTACTTGCTTTGTTATCTCGATCGCTCTAATATCGGTATGTCTTCGGTCCCCAAAGTCAGACAGACTTGAAGCTAAAATATCTAGGCAATGCCAAAATTTTGAATGCGGATACTCACAATGATCTCCTCTCTGAGACTAATATGACTTCATATCAGTTCACGTGAGTCACAAATATCAATTAAGCATGAGAATCTAAAGCGCTGACATACGAAAGGATTGCACTCATGGTATTCTTGATCGCATATGCACTGTTCGAAGTCCCGTCAAACTACTTCCTGAAGAAGCTCCGCCCAAGTGTACGTCTAAATCAATCGAAACACATCATTTATTCCTAATTGTTACAATTCCACTAACAAACACCAGCGCTGGATCGCCTTCCTCATGATCTCCTGGGGCGCAACAACAATGGGTCTAGGCGGAGTTCACAACTACGCGCAAGTAACAGGACTCCGATTCCTCCTCGGCGTAATGGAAGCTGGCCTTTTCCCCGGCTTCGTATACTACCTTACATTCTGGTACCGCAACTCCGAACGATCGATCCGCGTAGCTCTGATTCTTGCCTCGGCAACACTTGCTGGAGCGTTTGGTGGAGCTATTGCCTTTGGTGTGGGCCATATGAATGGCACTCATGGCCTTTCTGCTTGGAGATGGCTGTTTATCATCGAGGGGGCCCCATCGTGCGCGTCTGCTGTTCTGGTCTGGTTCTTTTTGCCAGATTACCCGGAGACTGCCAGTTGGCTTACTGCTGAGGAGAAGGAGCTTGCTGTGCAGAGATTGAATTTGGAAGGATCTAAGGGTTCTGACCATGCTATGTCTTGGGAGGATGCCAAGGCTACGCTGACGGATTGGAGATTGTATGCTCATTATGCGGTATGTTCTTTGTGCCCTTTTTCCCCCTGTCGATTTCTGAAAGCTCATCGGTCAAAAGGTTTACTTCGGCATCTCAACGCCATTCTCTAGTCTTTCTCTTTTCACACCTGCCATTACTTCTGGTCTGGGATACTCTGATCTCCGCGCTCAACTGATGACTGTGCCTCCGTACGCGGTAGCCTATGTTGTGACTATAGCTGTGGCCTGGTCTGCGGACTACTTCAACAGGTAAATTGTCTTCTATTCTGAAGCATACCCAATCACTAACCTGAAGTCATGAATTTTCAGCCGTGGTCTTCATTCCGCCGTATTCTCTTTCATCGGGGCAATTGGCTTCCTCGCATCCGCGGTTCTTCCCGCTAGTGCATATCTAGTAAGTCAGCCAATCATCCCACCTGGCCAGGCGCATACCAAGCCAGTGAACTAACCCAACACCAGAGCCGCTACGGATGCCTCATAGTAGCAGCCAGCGGCGCCTTTGCCTGCATCCCACCTCTACTAGGCTGGCTATCCTCTAATATCAGCTCAACGGCCGGTGCAGGACTCGCAATCGCGCTCAACATATCGTTTGGCGCTCCAGGCCAGATCGTCGGCGTCTGGATCTACAAAAGTGACGAAGCAAAGATTGGCTACCCAACCGGCCATTGGACAAATGCAGCATTGCTTTTCTTTGTGGCAGCCGGCTGCATTCTATTGAGGCTCTACTACGGCTGGCGCAATCGCCGCGGGGACGGGGCAAGAGATGGAAAGCCTTTCACATATTAGATTGGTAGGGCTGGGGGGATTGTGGAGAAAGCTGATAGCACCCGGTTTACGAGCTGCGGGGTGTGTATAGTCGTATACGAAGTTGAGACTGCATGCATCTGAGTCCTAAATAATTAATTTTTAATGGAAATTCATGAATTCTTGGTGACTTATGCAGAGTATAGAGTGCATACAGCAACATTATAGCGCAGCTCTGCTATCTAACGCACAAGGTAAAGTGCAAGGTTGAAACTGTATTGTACATATCGGCCGAGCCTATAATGTCCCCTTTTCTGAATTTACAAAATTTACAAATTCAAATCATATTCCAGATCCGCCTGAACCCTATATTACATATATTATAGTCAACAATCACCGCAGCCATTCGGTCAATGAAGGAATTCAAGACTCTCACCCCCCAGATCTAGCACCCGCAACTGCCACCCCCTCCCCCCCTCGCCCCTGCGGCTATAATTGCAGCAGTAGTAGTGCATTGGTGTGCGCGACGCTTCTTTTTCCTTTTGTATGCTTCGTGTTCCTTGTTGTATTTGTACTGGCTGTAGGTGCCATGGCCATAGTATACGCGTCTCGGGAGTGGAGAGTCATATTCCTCTCTGTACGATGAGCCAAAGCACATGGTGATATTTGGGTAGAAGCGATCTGTTTGAAATGAGGCAGAGGGCAGTTTTATGCTTTGGATTGCTTGGATACTTTAGAGGTGGAAATCTCTGGCTTGAGGTAGACTGTAGTTGGGTTAGCCATGGCGATGGAATAATTAATTATATAAATATAGTATTCCAACACTTAGTCTTTGGATTTGGCCTGGTAAAATATGTTGCGTCTTAGGCAGCTTAATTTTTCCCTTGTTGTCGAATAACATCGATAGACATGGCCACCTCCTGAGAAAGGTTGAATATCATGATGGCGGCCTTTATTGTACAATATACTTACTTTGTATAACGGATCGACATTTGATTTGCGTCGGAAAGCAGCATATTAAGCAAGAGTCTTGGCGATCACCCTTCAGGGCGAGGGTTTGTACTGTGCAGTTGCAAGTGGCTGAATACCGAGCATATTGCTAACCCTAATTACTGAGAAGGCCTATCCTTAGATACTGTAGTCGAGTTCATCTGAGATTCAGCAAAAAGTTGGTCAAAATAGACAATTAGAGTTGCTAGTTAATAAAGTTCAGCGTTCCATGGTTCACTTAAAAGTAACCTTGGAACTGACCAAACATCCAACGTCGAGTCTACAACGTACTTTTGTGGAAATAGAAATGCTTCGTTATGCCAGAGATTAATAATCTGTTTTTAATACGTATATGATTTATCTCACCAAGATACAACGTTGGTCATTTGGAATGCTGCCCAACTCGACCGCTATGCATCGGAAATTTATGTTTGGCTGGACACATGGCCAACGCTGTGCTACCGCGGATGTGTAATTTGGGGCGGGAGGGCCAATGCGGCAAGAACCCGCATTGATCAACAGTACCTCAAACGAGGGTAAACATGTACGACGCCCTTTTATAAGGTCTGAGTCTGTTCTAGCCGGTGGTCATGGATCGTCCCCATTGTACACCCGTTACTAATAATAATAAAATGAAGAAAAAGGCAGGATCCAATGATAAAATCTCTGTCGATAAATATTCTGTAATCGTATAATGAGGAACAAAAGAGAACAATCTGATAGAAACCAAATCCCGACCGTTACAGTCCCAAGTCCAGTATTATCCATATATGATACCCCAGTCCAGTTCCGTGTCCAAACTTCAAAAATCCAGCACAACCCAACAAGAGACGATACAAAGAAACTCCCTCTACCAGGTACATAAACCTGATCTGAACCAAGAAAAGATAAAACAAAGCAAAACGTATCGAATAAGCAGATAGAACGTAAATCAAAACCAAAACCAAATTCTAGACAAGTAGATGCCCGGAAAATGACAAGTATTTGTCCCATTTTTTATCCTCCTTGTGACATTTTGTTCCAAGTTGCTTCAATCGTCACATTAGTCATGTCAGATCGCGCTTGAGGTAAGAACGCGTCGCTTTTCATCTGCGGTAGCACAGACACAGACACATTCATCCATAGCTCCAGGGGGTATCATCTATTCAAAATGCCACCTTAGACTTTTCGACAATGCCACAAAGTAGAATTGCCATCCAAACTATGCAGCAAGGAGTAGCGATTGAAAATCGTCCCGGGTATGACATCGAACCCGCTCGAGCATGACAAGTCATATGTTATGGAAGGGACAAACAGCAGTCACTTGACACAATGCATGAGACCCGAGCCCCTCGCCTCTCATCAAGTGGCAATAAAGCACCCGGTCCAATTCCAGGGTTTGTCTCAAGGCAGACAGCGCAGCACGAGAGGAGACAAATCAAAAGCCGAAGTCGACCTGCATGAGCCCCAATCGGGGGGAAACAGAGACAATAATTGGACTCGGAAAAGCATATATGGAATGCTTCACTTAAGAAATACATATATGCACTCCCAGAAAAACACGTATGTGGGGACACTAAAAGGAGCCAACGATAGTCAGGCTCTCGGTGCATCACACGAGGACTGACGACATCAAGACACTGTATCATGTACTTGAGCTGTCGGGATATGGTGTGTGTGTGTGTGTCACGACTGGTATTGAGGTTTCACAAATGCGAAACAAGGTAGTGACCTGCATTTCGAAGTGGTCATCCGGGACAGGGATGGTGGATGGTGAATGGTAGATGGTGCATCTTTCTTTTTTAATTATTTGTCCATCTTTCTGGTGCCAGAAACCATCCCACCAGAGCCAATGACATAGCCTCTGTACTGTAGCGAGCCATCGTGCGTAGGACTTGCAGAAATTGGGAAGATGTAGTCGTCGATGAGGGATAGTGCATGCATCAGCGGGACTCGGGGAGAAAAGGGTGTCGAGACGAGAAAGAGGCGGGAGAAGAGGAGTGCGGTGAAGAGGCTATGTTTTTTTTTCCTGCAGTCAGAAACGCAAGTGAGAGAGCACAAAGTGACAACAAAGGTATGGATGGGGTTTTGCATCGGATAGGACTTGTGGATCCCCGAGGGCCCTTCACAGGTGGAAAACAAACCAGAACAAGCACCCACGCACACAAGGAAATGAAGAGCAACAGAGTTCAGGATCAACATCAGAATCAAGAACCAAGAAATTTGATAAAAACACAAGAAGGGAAGAGGATGCCACCCAAGACTAGTAAGAAATATTTGAAATCAAGAATACGATCAGAAGCCGCCAACTCCGCGACCATAGCCGGACGACGTTGCCTGCGGGAACAGCTGACCCTGATAGACCGTAGCAGCCCGAGGCTGCTGGTTTAGGGCCTTGAGGGCCACCTCGGCGGCGTCCTCTTTGGCATTGTTGATAAACTGACCGTCGTACCAATAACGAGCGGCGATATTCTGGCCCTGGACGGTGACGGTGCTGGACCAAGCCGTACGACCTCCTACAATTTCGAGATAAATGTAATTAGCTTTCTGCTGTCAAAGGCTCGGGAACTAAAAGTCGGTGTACAAGTGAAGGGGGGCCATTTTTCTCTATCTTTTTTTCTGCAAGACTCCACTCCTTCCTGCAATGCCCACACACGAGAACCACAGCGG
The DNA here is from genome assembly GCA_028828255.1 of Penicillium fimorum. Lineage (NCBI taxonomy): Eukaryota > Fungi > Ascomycota > Eurotiomycetes > Eurotiales > Aspergillaceae > Penicillium > Penicillium fimorum. The sequence continues at coordinate 3,478,269 of JAPWDS010000003.1, read as the reverse complement.
TGCACTGAGGCACGCTGTGTATGTATGTATTGGACCGGGGAATAACAGGGAAAATAAAATAAACTGGTGCAGCATGGGAAGACGACGGATGGAGACTGATGGAGGTGGATTGGAAATCGGGTAAGTACCTCGCCGATCGGAGACAATGTTGAAGACAGGAGGAGACAGCTTGGTGCGTGTGCAATGATCTAGAGATGATTAGTCGAGTATTCTTGTTATTTGGGAGGAATTTGGGGCTGCTGAGGTTTGACCACGCATGCCAATGGCTTACCCTGAAGCTGATCCTGCCAGCTGGGCCGGCTGCCAACACTATTTCCTTGGGGACTGGTAGTATATGACATTGTGGCTTCGTAGAGAGATAGGATAGTGTGGGAGGAGTGCTAAACTTTGCAATTGAAGTGGTATGAAGTGAGATTGAAGGTGGGGAGGATATGAATCCACGATAGTGTTTAATAACCCAATTGAAGATGAAGATCAGAGAGAAAAGAAGTCGAGCTTCAAGGGGAAACCACAAGATATAAAAGAAATAATTAGATCAGAGCTCAATTAGACCCGTTTAGAATCTCTAGAGATCTTTAAATGTATTTTTTTTAAATGACCTTTCAAACAACGACATGGGGAGCGGGGAGTCATATAAACAGTGGGCCATATCTTCAAGGCCAGGGAAATAACATCCCGTGGTTTTCAGCTTCTTTTTTTATTTGTATTCTTTTTAATATTTTAGTATTTCTTTTTTTTTCTCTTTTTTTTAAAAAATTCTTTCCCCCCCCCCCCCCTCCCCCCTGTGAACAAACAGGAGCCTAACCGTCAAACCTAACGGAGGGGCTTATGCATGTCGATGTGGACATGGCACAGCGTCAGCCAAATCCCCCCTCCCCTATCCACCAGTCAAGGAACGTAGGTGTAGGAAAGAGTATGCGGATCATTTTGAGGCTGCAACCTGGAACGGCCCGGCGCACGCCGACTAAGCAAAAAACAGCCCTTGAAGAAACGCTAGACAGCACGTAAGGGTTATAGAAGGAAGAAGGGCAAATCCGAATGCTCCCAAGTTAGTTCCCGCTCTATGATAGACTGGGAAGTATTGGCTACTTCTCCTAGCCAGAATATATGATACCCTTTTTCGGGAGAAACTTGGACGCGGATTGGATGAGAAAAGTGAACAACTCAGAGAAAACCCCACGTTGGGGGGTTTTTTTTCTTTTTGGATTTGCATGAGGTATTCGGTTTGGATTTTTCTTTCTTTTTTTTTTCTTTTCCCTTTTTGCTCTCTCGCCTCACTTGAGCACAAGTACTTTAGAGTAAAAAAAAAATGAAAATGAAAACCATCATCTCCCGAGATTAGTTTGCGCATGGACTTGAACCATATCGGCGGAACGGCGGGCTTCTGGAACAACTATGAGAGACTGCATGAGGGGTAGAGAGCTGTGGGTGATGCCCAAAAAGCGGAGCCTATGGCCACAGCGTCAGTGTCATAGCTTTTATTGTTTAATTGTTTTTCGGGAGTATGTGGAGGATGCCTGAAATGTATATTCAACTCCCAAGTTGGGCCGCATTGGAAAGGGTTGCCAGCTCATCATGATGGATGAGATCATGATTATTTTGGAGAAGTCAATTTTCACATATTGACTAGAAAAGACTTGCTGGGCACCTCTAAAGCCACAAACCGGGCCGCCCTGCATGAACAGTTGTTGTCGGGCCCCGGATCAACTTAGGAGGGAAAGGACAAAGCGATGGAATGAGGCGAGCTGGGTGGCCTTTCTGCCGGAGAAATGTCAAAAAGCTGTCAGGAGGGCATGTGTTGCAGAGATCTCGAACAAAGATACGGCCAAGAACACCCTGGTTCGTTTTCATGTCGGCTAGTCCCGTCGGGTTAACCGCCTGATGTGCAGAGAACCAAGGAAATTTATCGACACTTCATTACTACACTTCATTATTGTCCAGGGACAATTCAAATCCCCCAGTCGGAATGGGTGTTTTGGCAGAGACGTGTTGGGCATTCATGCAGAGTCGACAATATCCTCAACCATGGTTCTCAGTAATGCGGCTACATTGATGCACGAAACACGTAGAGAAACAGCCGATGGTCGACAGAGGACTAGGCCAGCACATTGTAGGGCGTCTAAAAATGTTGGAAAAGAATTGAGGGGCTTGCCCCGCACCTAATCTTGACCTGTTAAACATCTTATGCTGCGCAGCAGACTACACAAGTACCACGTACAATATTGGTACCTACAGTAGTAGACATAGTAGACTATACTGGAGCTAAGAATACATTGGCTTGTTCTATAAGGCAGCAAGGCCAAGAGTATTCTTGGGGCTGTCGCGCTAAAAGAAAGATTCATTCAGAGCCAATCGATCATGAGCCCTAAACAATAGTGACAAGTTCTTCATATGATACATTAGTCTATTCACTTTTTGTTTTTTTGCTTCTGAATGAGGAATATGTTACGCATGTAGGAGATGCACTAGGAAGTATTAGAATCAAGACAATAGGTCAACAAGGCACGAGACATCTAGCTCAAAAATCGAACCATGGTTCGCAGAATAGACTATAGCCCTAGCTCCAAACCAGAAACCATGGTTCAACTTTTGAAGCGGTCAGACCCGTGGACTCCTACGTATGCAAGAAAGTTGAGATGTGAGAAGAAATTGTAAGCTATCATGCTTCTAATCCAATATGGAAAATGCCCAAATATGCAAGCCTGCTTAGTTGCCTGTCAAATCCATGTAAGAGGATTGCCCGGAATCAGCCTGTTCGAGTCCCCGGAGTCCCATTAAACCGACATGATTCATGTCAATGAAGATGAGGTGGAAAGGATGAAAGAGTCAAATAGAAATAAAAGGATGGCAAGGATTATTCACAAGAAGTTATACCTGAACAAGAACAAAATATCCATATACTACGTCATTCACATCATTAAGTCATTAAAGGCAGCATCAAGTCCCATGCACCATAAATATCCCGACTAATGCAGGACTAACTCATCCATCTAGCAAGGTCTTGGACCCGGGAATTCCTGTGTCGCTTAGGCGGATTCCCTCCGCTGCAGTACCTGGCCGATCAGGCGCCGGGGGCCCATGCGCTCCAAGCTCTTTGCTAGCGAGTACTGGGCGGGAAGGATCCAAGACGGACGTCGCTCGTGATGCCAGCGACGACGAATGCAGTCGTCAACTAGCGCAATTATACCTGTTGCGACAATCACACTGGAGGAGAAAAAAAGAACCCATTTATCAGCCTCGTGCCTCATCATCACTTTGTGCAGGGGTATCATGGTGCATTGCGCATGGCGGATGCGTTGGTGCATTATACACGAACCACATCCCCCCTCATAGGAACCACAGAAAAAGAAAAGAGAGACAACAGAAAAGAGGGGAAAGATACAAAGCAAAAAGCAAATAGAATGAAGGCCAGATCCAGAGCCAGGTGGTTGAGGGGTAGGGCAGGGATTCAGGATCACTTACTCGGCAACGTCAGGCATCGTCTTATAAACTTCAGGATCACTGATCCACAATGAAGAAGGCGGTACCCAGCCCCCCTTACTCTCCTCTTCAACAACCTCTAGCGGGGCCAATGTATCCGGTACCAAATGAGCAATAGTCTTGGAAGTGCGCGTGTCGACCAAGTAATAAGACACTTCATGCAGATCACCCTCTTTGCGGACCTCCCTCCGCCACTGGTACTTCGTGGACCAATACTCGAACTCGTATTTTTTAGTCGAGCCAGGCCCTTTGCGGCGCAACTCGACGTGCGCGTAATTCGAGAATTCGAGCAACATCGTCTCACCCAATATCGGCAAAGCGCGCTGCCCTTCTTTCTCTGTCTCCAACTCATCCTCCTCAACCGTCCCCTTATCTACCTCTTCCCGTGCAGTCTGGCCATGTCCATGTGCACAGCCAGCCCCAAGCCCCGAATCGTGTCTCTTGAGTTCCCCATTTGGCGGACAATGGCCACCCGCTGAACCAGGCCTAAACCCAGCAAAGACACTACTCCATGAGCTACGCAGCGCAGGCCTTCGCTCATGAGCAGGCACAACCTCCCGCCTTGCAGAATGGCACACCTCTCGCCCTGAGTCCCGGCAGTACCGCCTGAACGAGAACTTGCGTGAGAGGAGATCGTACATGCGCAGGTGGAAGAGGATGACATCGCGCTGGGAGCCGTCGCGGAGGTGGACGAGCGTGTCGACACGCAGGTTCATATTTCCATCGATGGTTGCATCATCGTGGCGGATGAGCAGTCGCCGCGAGGAGGGGAAGAGAGGTGCAAATGATGAGGGTGTTGAGGGGATTGCGTCTAGTGGGTAGAATTCTTGTCGTTCATTTACGCAGTAGTGACCTTCGGGCGGGCTTGCAGGCTCGATTGGTTGGGGCTCCGGTTCGTATTCGGCTGTGGAGCTTGTTGTTGAGGCATAAGTTGAAGTTGAGGAGTGGGGCTGTACCTCGTAGCACTCGTATTGGACTTCGGCATCGGCTTCCTGTCTGTATGTATGTTTTTGAGCTGGGTTGGTGGCCCAGTCGCCTTTGTGCGGTTGGGATATTCTGTCGCTGTGAATTGTTGCTGCCGTACTTTTTGAGGATGAACTGTCAGTTGAACTGTAGCTGCCAGCTTGGCAAGATTTATAGGAGCCCATGGTGATATAGGCTGTGATGTTGGTTTATGTTATAGGTGTGTATATGTATGTGTTCCACTGATCTACAGTGGAGTCGAAGAAGAGTAGAAGCGGATATAAGGGAGTAAGATCAAAATCAGCCGTAAGTAAGCCGCAGGTGGTGTGGTTGACCAAATAAGGTATATCAGAGCAAAAGCGATCACCGGGTGTTTGGGCCTGTAGATAGTCCGGCTGATTCCGCAAGTCAAGGAGGGGTCAAGTTCTCATAACATAGGGCACAGGGGGGATAATAATAGTGGCAAGGAACACTAAAGTAATCTCTCCAAGATTATTATCAGGGATGGGGATAATACAATAAAGATAATCATATGATCAAGAGCGAAAAGAGACAAAAGAGCAGGGGTGGGGGGTTTCCTGTTTGAGAATATATAGAATAAAATATAGGGGGATTGGGGGAGAATGCAACAGATGGAAAATCAAATAGTGAAAGGGATTCAACTCGAGAGAGAATGTGGGAAACTGGGCTGTCACAATGTGGGAATTTAGAACATTGGGGGGAGGGGGGAAAATGGAGAATGTTCAACTCGTCATATTTGGGTACCCGACTCTTTTGTTCTACACATTAAAAGACTTATTTACGAGACTGTTGCACCTAATTATCTCAGAGCGTGGCACAAAGAGAAAGAGGGATAAACGAGAGCCAGCCTCACATCCTAGGCTATGAATGAATCTACCTATAGGGGGTCGTAGAACTCCTTTAGCGCACTGTGTGCTGTACGATAGCTCCAAGAATAAGGGCGAGGATTAGCTAGGCCACTGTGTCTCATCTTCATTCGTGGCTTCATTCCTGTTGCTTTTTCTTTCCCGACACGAGAACCAGTGAGATTGCGGGGGCCTGCATCGAATTAGTCTGGACACGAATTCCCTGTACTCCGTACTCCGTAGAAAGATACTTGAACTTCTTAGGGCTCAGACCCTCTAGGGTCCAAACACTTGGGAATCTACTCCGTAATGTTCTTGTATATATGTTATAGTACATCCCTTTATATACATGTAACATTAGACGTCATGAGAACCTTGGAAACCGTGGGCCCCGCGGTCCGTTCCGATCCATTGTTGTGTGGTGGGGGCAGCAATAGCCGAGATTGTATATATATAACAAGTACTCCGTATATTCAGAGTAGAGCATCATGCCATCGGAATCAGAGTTCCTAGACAGTTCGCCCTAGGCGATTAAAGAGTTTATATCATTCCGATCGTACGATATTATTTACTCGACGGTCATGTCTACCTTGATATGACCACATGATCGGCTAGTGTTTAGCGCACAGACTGAGACTTATGTACATCGCGAGAACGAAGGGGGTTCTACGATCTCAAATTCTTCACTCCGATCTGATTGAGCAAACATAAACATGATGAGCTCATAGTCTCCACTAACTTTGGTCGCGTCGACAATTGATCAACATTGCATCAATACTACAAGAAAACATCCATTGGCCTGAACTGCGACCGAAAAAATATGTCCAATAAAATCCATATACCCGTAGCCGAGATGATTACAATATCCGTGAAGCGCAGGTCAATAGAAGCCAAAGACAAAGTCCAACCTGGAAGACAGAAGAGAAGGAAAAAAGAATGCAGCAGTCTACACCTGCGCATAGAGAGGCCGAGGAAGCTCCTCACCGGGCTTGATCAAGGTCTCTGAATGGCAAGCTGAGTGAGAAATGAGCCCGGTACGGCTTCCCGGGACCGGGGATTGGAAGCCCACATAGGCTTCTCGTCGGTCTTCTACTGTGACGGACCAAGTATGCAACCCATAATAGGATGCAATGGAGTGGACCAACCAGCGACTGGGAAGTGTTAGCGCACTGGTCAATTTCGATATCACGATGTTTTTTTGGGGGGGGGGGCTTTAAAACATACCCAAATCCAGCGGCACGATCATCAGCTAGAGTCTCGAGCACCATCTTCTCACCTTCCCGCTCGCTGTGAGAACTGATCTCCTCTCGGAGCAGGCGGAGTCTCTCCTTTCGCTCGGGGGAGTCGTGCATCTGCCCATTACGACCGACAAATACAATCTCATCTTCCGAGTCGTCACTAGCCAAGTTTTGGGGAGCATCCCGTAACCCCTCTTTCTCAAGCAGAAGCTCTCTCTCGTTCCACTTCTGAATAAACGTACGGACCTCATCTTCCAGATCTCGGAGCATGCCATGCGCAGCACGCGCATGCTTCAGCTTTGACCTCAGTTCCTTCGGGATGTGATGCTTCTCGTTAGCTCTCTCCGCAGCCTTCAAAGCCGACTGTTGATCCGCCACATGGGAATAGTGAACGTCCCACAGAGGCGCAAGATAATAAGGCATCGGGTCATGCCGAGGATAGGTAGGTTGGATATCCCAGTCCTTTGAAGACGGCGGTTCCGCCCAGGGGTTGTGCAACAGACGATCTTAATGCCTGGTCAGCATTTGCCTGATAAACCTGCGCCAAAGCCAAAAAGGTACAGAGTCGGCATCCATCGCGACTTAGCTAGTCCATATACGTACCGTTCTCCCAGCGCTGTCTTCGACGGCTGCCGTCTTTACCCTTGAGCAGAGCCTCCCGGGTCTTGAGCCCATCCCGGCGCAGAGGCTCCCGACGTCGAAAGTTGACTGTTGGAGGGCGGGACTCGACCTTGACTCGTTGGGATGGGGTCGTTTCGTCGTCGAGAGGGATCGACAGTGAAACGGTGGCTCCGCGCAGACCCGAGCGCATCGGGGTCGGTGTAGAGGGCATCCTGGCTGCAGGGACCGAGTCCGATAGAGTCATGTCCTGCAAGGCTGCTGCTGCATGTTGCTCTGTCCATGCAGAGATGGCTAGGGCTTGTTGCGGTGACAGGTGCCCTTGCGAACCCTCTGGGTGCAGACGTGGATGAATAGCCATAATGTACGGTCTAATGAAGGTAATAATAGGTCTAGGGAGAAAGAGGGATAATGATAGGATAGTGATAGGCAAGATAACGGCCTCGGGGAGAGATACGCTTCCAAGGTTGTCTGCATGGGACAACTCGCTGGACGGTGATTGGCGGAAGGTGGATACTTTGTAACCCTAGCCCTAATTACCTATTTAGGAACAGAGGATTGGCAGAGAACCAGGTGGAGTAGAATATTGAGGCTGTACGGAGAGAGTATACACTACTACTAGCTCAAGGCTGACTAGTTAGGTATATTAAAGTAATATGAGCCTTATCTCCACAGGGCTGTGAGTCACGTAGTGGAGTTTTGTTCACATTCCTCATTCTCCACCTTCAATCCCCAGATTCACCAATTCATATATATATTTTAGTGGATTTGAGTGTTATGTTGAACATATGATAAGGCATATTTGTTAATCTATAGAGAGAGTTCAATAGTTCCTCTGTGAATGATTCGGATAGAGCGGAAGTCCTAGGCTCCCGTTCTAATAATATGATACAGAGCCTCGGTGTTTTAGCGCGCGGGGTCCAAAAATGGCTTGGCACAGGGCGCGACCTTGAGCTTTTAAAAGAAACCTGAGACCCTCTTTAGTTCCTTATTCTGTTTATTATTTTTTATCATTATTTTCATCATGAAGTTCCTCACTCTTGCGCTGAGCGCAACGGCAACTGCCATGGCCATGGTCAACCCAGAGCAACAACCTCTGGCGCCTTCCATTGTTCAAAACCCGCAGTCCAAGTCGCTGATCGAACTGGCCCCATACCGGACCAGATGGGTAACCGAAGAAGAAAAATGGTCACTCAAGCTGGTAAGAGTTCCCACTTGAATTTAATGACATAGTACTAATGCTCCACCAGGATGGAGTGAACTTCATCGATGTCACCGAGGAATACCAATCGGGCTCCTACGGAACCCTTCACACCACACGGGTTGTCCACTACCCAGGGGCGATGGAGCACTCGCATGAGATTCTGCCTTTGTCCGAGACCCTCGATAAGAGTAACATGCGAAGCAACTTGGAACACTTCACATCCTTCCACACGCGCTACTACAAGTCGCAAACGGGAATCGAGTCAGCAACCTGGCTATTCGATCAAGTGACCGCTGCAGTGCATGAGTCCGGCGCCAGCGACCACGGTGCAACCGTCGAGCGTTTCGCCCATCCCTGGGGTCAGTTTAGCATTATCGCCCGCATTCCCGGCCAGACGGATAATACCGTCGTCCTCGGTGCTCACCAGGACAGCATCAACCTATTCCTGCCTTCAATCCTGGCTGCTCCAGGTGCGGATGATGACGGCAGTGGAACAGTTACTATTTTCGAAGCTCTTCGTGCCCTGCTGCGGTCGGAGACTATCGCCCACGGAAAGGCCCGTAACACCATCGAGTTCCACTGGTACTCTGCCGAGGAGGGTGGTTTGCTAGGATCGCAGGCTGTCTATGCTAAGTATAAGAAGAACCAGCGGAATGTCAAGGCCATGCTCCAGCAGGACATGACTGGATACGTTCAGGGTACTCTGGATGCCGGCGAGAAGGAGTCTGTGGGTGTCATTGTCGATTACGTCGACCCGGGCCTTACTGCGTTCATTAAGGAGGTTATCACTACCTACTGCGATGTGCCTTATGTCGAGACCAAGTGTGGCTATGCCTGCTCTGATCATGCTTCTGCTAGTCGGTATGGATATCCCTCGGCATTTGTGATCGAATCTCAGTTTGAGAACTCCGATAAGAGAATTCACACCACCGAGGACAAGATCGAGTATTTGAGCTTCGATCATATGCTGCAGCATGCGAAGATGAGCTTGGCTTTTGCTTACGAGCTGGCTTTTGCTCCCTTCTGATTTCTTACTGGTTTACATGATGGTTCGGCGTTTTATGTGATATACCTCTTAAGCTGGGCTCCCTCGTTAAGAGTACATTGAGGTTCAGCCAGATGCTGTTTTTATTTTTGGTCTTGGAGGCTTATACCCTACATACCCTCAATTGAATGATTATGAATTGTTAAACTTTTTATCCTGGTAATCTACATTCTTTTTACCTCAGTAATTCAAGCACAAGAACGACTCACACTACATCCAAACCTGAGCACCCAGGCTGTGCGATCAGGAGGCATGTGAATTGTAAATCAAAATACAGGGTACTCATCGGGATTACTATAGCCGCGAAGCTTAGCTTCTTCTTCCCTTGGCCTTAGAGCCCTGACAAAAGTGGCAAATAGCACACGATTCCCCATCGAGGTCCAGATGTCCTAGTGGATAACGGCTCTCCACCCGGCATTTCTCCACCCCCGGGTGATGCACCCGAGTGTTCCCCTCATCAAGATAAGGCACGTAGGACCGTCGCCATATCCCGGGAATACGTCCGAGTTGAACTTTAGTACGATGGGAATGTATATTAGCTGGCGAATATATCGTTCTTGAACATGTCCCAGTTCTGTTTATATCTATAAACTATAGTAATAGTGAGTTGCTCCTTATAAAATCCTGATCAAGTTATCCAAAGTGATACTTACACCATGGAAAGTGTCTAGCAACATTGTTCCACTTACCGTCATCAAAGGCGCCGGTCACGAGTTCATCCCCCTCCCTCGAGGCGAGAATGCAACTACTGCCGACTTCCATTCCATCCGCACCAAGACCGAGTCTCCTGCACACTTCACTTCGGGATTCTATAAGATCGAGGCTGGGCCTGAGAGACCCGCAAGCTACAATTTTGAGGAGACAAAATATGTCCTTAATGGTCAAATCGATGTGTTGGTATGTCTCCTTCTATCTATATTGAAAGTTGATCCGTAATTGTTTATATTAACCATTGCGGTTTCAATAGGACGAGGCTACCGGGATCACCCATCACCTAGTCCAAGGAGACTTTGCTTTTTTCCATGTTGGATCTAAGGTCAAGGTTTGTCACCCTCTTGTATCTCCTATGCGAGACATTAGCTGTGAAATAGCTCTAATTTCTCCCCGGCTTAGTTCTCGACTAAGTCTCAAGGGCTTGCCTTCTATGCTGTTACTCGACCGGTTAGATCTCCCCACCCTAACCTTAAAGGTCGAGAGGAAGACAAAGCTAGGTTGTAGGGAGTCGACCTAGACAAAAGCTTTTAAGGATTCATGAAGTTTAGGCTATAGATAGTTAGTGATACTTATGATCTCAACTTTGATTATATTATCTTGTCATACATAGTGTGGAGAGCTAGTAGAAATACTGACTTACTGATCTTTATCCATTTTTCCTATCAAATAATCTTGGAGTAAACAAAATTCCATAATTCCATGATTCCTCTGCTTATAGACTATACCATAATCAACATATCAACCTATTATACTCATATATATAATTTCCCAAACAAAGCCTCATGCGGTTGATTTGAGGCTAATTTTGTGCCTTGTAACTAGATCTAACTAGTATAGGGCTAGGTCCAGATATGACGTAGCGATGCTCACCGGTGTTTCAGCACGTGATGCCCCTCTATCGTGTCCAAAAAACTAAACTCGCCGTTTTCGTACTTGTCGCTTCCAATTGTTATTTCTACATCCGGTTAAGCTAATCTCCCTCCCCGGGGTCTATCATCCCAACCCCTCCACATAGACCAGCCTTCAAATCGCCCACCATGACCTCCTCAGCCCCCTACGCCAGAGAGCTCCATATCGCCAGCCTAGCCGTGCAACGAGCAGCAATCTTAACAAAAGAGCTCCTCTCCGCCGTCGATAAAGGCGCCCTTGACAAAAGCGACTCATCACCTGTGACAATTGCCGACTTTGCCGCCCAAGCTTCAATAATCGCCGCCATCCACAACGTCTTTCCCGACGACGATATCGTCGGCGAAGAAGACGCCACAGCCCTCCGCTCAAACCCAGAACTCCTCGCAAGAACCTGGGACCTGGCAACGAGTGTCCATCTCAATGATCCAGAAAGCGAAGCCCTCCTCCACACCCCGCGCACCCCCTCTGAACTCCTCGACCTAATCGACCTCGGCGCGAAAGGCGCCTGCACCCCCACCAGCAGAACCTGGACTCTAGACCCTGTGGACGGAACAGCAACCTTCATCCGCGGCGAACAGTACGCAGTCTGCCTCTCGCTAGTCGAAAATGGGATCCAGAAAATTGGCGTCCTCGGCTGTCCAAACCTCCTGGAGTCAGGACCCGTCACCGAACACCGTGTCGACCGCAACGGTCTCGGCCAGATGATATCGGCCGTTGCTGGGCAGGGTGCTACCATTAGACCTATGGGTCTGGGTGCTTTGTTGCCAGCACGCCCGCTTGAACATGTCCCGCAGGTTGGAGATTCCGACGTGCGGTTCATTGATACGCGTGCGGCAAAGACGCAGGATCTCGAGGCTCATTCCCGGGTGGCGGCAAACCTTGGCTGCCCATGGCCGAACCCGGTGGATTTGTGGTCGGCTCAGATGCGTTACGTTGCTATCGCGGTGCAGGGAGGGTGTAATGCTTTCGTCAAGGTGCCGCTGAGTCCGGATTATCGCTCGAAGATCTGGGATCATGCGGGTGGCATGCTTATTGTGCAGGAATTGGGTTGTCTCGTTACAGATCTTGAGGGAAAACCGGTTGATTGTGCGCTCGGTCGTACTTTGGCTGGGTGCTATGGTATGGTTGTTGGGCCGGCTTCGGTACATGGGCGGATTTTGGAGGCTGTGAAGGAGGCGCGAGGGTTGTAGGTTTTTTTATTCTCTTTCTTTTATATACGGTATGGTTTCTTTTACATGTGTTTTGCATGGTTTTGATACCCTAGATAATCATATCATTGGCATGGTAACTATCCTTCGCATGTATATGTGTATCATCCCTGGATGTACTCTTTCTTCTACCGGCATGAGGCTTGAGCACTGGCCCCTTTCCCCGCGTTATATTAGTATTGCTACATTTATTACTCTGTAGAAAAGCTGTACTTTGTGTACTCCGTACGATTTAATACTTGCAAGGTTATTTTTAGTCTCAAATTATCCCGCGCCAAAGGTTCAATTGCGGGTCCCATGTTCCTTATTTCCTTGATTTCCGTTTTTCAAGGTCCTACACCCGCATGGAATGTTTCTGAGTTAGCTTTTCCATAAATTTTCGATATCCAAAAACATCTGTTCCAATGTTGATCATTGTATCGAATAGGACTGTACACGGTGATCTACGCTTGGCAGAAGTTACGCCAGATTATAGTTTGTTCTCACTCTGGGATGGCGCTCAGTCCCTGTTTCACAAGACAAGTATTTGTAGTTTGAACGTGAATATATAAATTGATTACGATATATCAAGATTTCTTCCAGAGTCAAAGTATTTATATATGTTTATATACCTACCAAAGTTGGAAGGAACCCTGAAGGCGATAAGATAAAAGCGTTGATGTCATCACCGAGCTCATCTGCATCATTTCCTGTTCTTCCTTGTAAGGTTTCTTCTCATGGCCTGATTCTATTGGACAGTGGTCTGATGACCTTATGCGGGGAGTCCCCTAGTTATAAGATCCCCCTCTTCTACCTTGTAGACTTCCTGTTCCTTTCTTATACTCAGCTTCAGCTCGGGTAATAAGTCTATCATGGCATCATTCAATCCATTCGCGAGACGCGAAACCCACAGCGCCAACTCGCTGAACACCTATCGAGTCCTAGTACCTCTCACCTGGGCCTTAGTCGTGGTGGTCGGCATCTACTACTCCATTCACTCGCCCGACGATACCAAGAAGAGCAAGAAGATCTGGAAACAGGCTAATAAGCATAATACTCCGTTCAGCCAGAACACTACCGTGACTGGCGTTTTCTGGTAAGCTCAGCCGAGCATATCTATGCGTATATTGGACATGATTATGCTTTGGAACATCCATCTAATCTCCCACCTAGGATCTTCCTCCTCCTCTCTCAGCTCAGCTATGTCTGGCACCTCTTTTCTAAGAACAATGTCCTCGTCACGGCAGCTGCCAACGTCGCCACCCACTTCATCCTGAACAACCTCTTCCTCACCGCTTGGATCCTCCTCTGGACCCGCAACCACTTCTGGGGCGCAGAGATTATCCTCATCGCCCACTTAATCAACCAGACAGTCACCTACTGGCGCCACCGCGGTCTGCCGGCATTCGTGCACCTACCCGCCGTAGCTGGTCCTTATGCCTGGACACTGACTGCGCTATTCTGGAATGGCGCAGTCGCTGTCCACAGCCATAACTTGCCTGGCCGTATTGTCGCTAACATTTTCATCTGGGTTATTCTCGCGATTGGACTGTTTGATATCGTTCTCCGGGAGGATTATATTCTTGGATATTGTTTGAGTTGGTTGACACTGTGTAAGTTCTACTTTTTATTATCACTTTTTCAAGTGCTTTGCTGATATATATATATACTCTCAGCACTTGCCCTCAGACAAGTCGCCATCAAGATCATTGCTCTGCAGTGGATCTTTGCCTTTACTGTCTTTGCCGTGTTCTTGGCCGTGTCTCTTTACATCTCTACGACCAAGTACACTGGTCGTGACAGTCTCTTCCGTCGCGTTGCCCACCCCGAGGCCGCTGACCGGGAGAGAGAGCCACTGCTCAACGAGGCAGTGTGAGCGTGTCGTCATCCCGACAATGGGGACCTATGAAAAGCCTAACCCAAAACTGGTCGTTGGGTAATACTTGGATCGGACTAGATGAAGGAAAATGTGAAACGAGAATGAAAGTATGGAAGTTGGGGAGATCTGCAAAGCCAGTCTTGTTTTGGAAGAATTATGCACTGTTTTGTGATGGAATAATGTAGTCTTCAACTAATGTGAAATGCATCGACGCACTTAGGATTGGGGATATTGAAGACATGTTGAATATTATTGAAGATTTAACAAATTGATATTGGCGAAAGGAATAAAATGCAAGATCAACAGAAAATCGTTTTCTATTTTTAATAACTGATTATTGCTTCCAAGACTTTTTACCCCGTGCTGATGACATCCAAGTCCTGCGTTGCCCTGACAACCGACTGCACCTCCACCTTGTTGATGCCAAAGCGGCGGATATGAACGGGCTGGACTTGTTTGCCTAGTCAATTCCTCTTATCCTTTTCATTGTTTTGTCTTTCTCATCTTGCTTGTGTGTCGAGCTTTGATATTGTACTCACATTCCTCCATTCCTCATCTGTCGAACCTGACAGGCACGCCCATTCTGTCTTATCTGTGAGAGGCAAGGATAGGTTCTAATCGTCTCATCGATACCCACCTTAGGTGCCATACTATGAGACAGTGAATCCACGAAAAACACACCACATTCCACGTTCTATCATGAACCGCCATCCGCCATCTAATTATGGTGACGCGCCGCCGGCATACCTCAACCACGACTCAGTTTCCTATCTGTCCGATCCCGAGTCTCCAACCAATGCCTCGCGCCTCAATGGAGGAACGATGCGCCTGTTGCCTAGTGGTGATGGCGCCGATGACTTAACTAGTCATAGGGCTCCTTCGCCTTCCCATTATGACCCGGATTATCATCACACTCCGTATGTATTTCCCAACTGCCTCCAATATCACCTTATCCATTTTCAAATTCCAGTGGTTTCCCTCGCGACGGAACCACGTTCACCAACGAGTCTGGCTCCTTCATTGACGTAGTGGAGAGGCTGGGAGAACGCCTGTGCCTTGGATAATTGCCAGTAGGCATTGCTACTCGGCTCGAGCCAACTCCTTCCTGCTGCTTGGTCGATCACCCCCCCTGTAAACATTGAACATTTGGCACTCCAGTCCATTTGTTTACCGCTTCATCCCTCACTCCACTCCACATTGGCCCTCTTCCTGCCAGCTTCGCCTCAAAATGGAACGTCTTCCAAGACCAAGGTCTAACATTAGGTCGCGTCATTCTAGGACCGGACAAGATCGAAGCTATGATCATTATTACGAGGTGCCCAGTGTCTCTTCGCCTTCGCGTCCACCATCGAGCTTGACAACTGGACCCAATATCCCGCCTCCCACAGGCAGTCTCGCAGACACTTCTGTCTACCCATCTATTCCCGCACGCACAGGATCGCCAATCCGCCCATGGAGCCCATCACACATTCGACCACCGTCTGTGTCAAGTGTTGGGTATGAACGGGCCGATCTGAACGGTAGCCCGCGGCCCGGTACACCCAGCTCCAGATATGGGGGTAGTCCGCGTCGACCATTGCCTCCTGCGCCTTTGTTCTCCGGACCAAAATCAACAGTGGATACGAGCATCGATATCGGTGATGCCCATGGCGAAGATCCGTTTGGCGGCGACGGCCGCACAATTCACCACACATCGCGCGGGAGTGTCCGATCGTTCATGAGTGAGTCGACAATGTTGGGAGACGAGAAAGATGGCATGTCAAAAGTCGACCTCGATGATGAAGATGACGCCGAATCGCACATGATAGATCCCAACCTCCACTATGGCCCAGCACCCGACAAGCAGGGCCGTCGTGGTGTCCGTTCCAAGCAGGTCGCCAAAAAGGAAGTTCAGTTGGTCAACGGCGAGCTTATTTTGGAGTGCAAGATTCCCACCATTCTCCACAGCTTCCTGCCTCGCCGGGACGAGCGCGAGTTCACACACATGCGATATACCGCTGTCACATCCGACCCAGACGATTACGGGGAACGGGGATATAAGCTTCGCCAGCAGATCGGTACCACGACCCGTGAGACAGAGCTGTTTATCTGTATTACCATGTACAACGAAGACGAGATTGGTTTCACTCGTACTATGCACGGTGTTATGCGCAATATCAGTCACTTCTGTTCGCGGACTAAATCGCGTACATGGGGCCGTGATGGATGGAAGAAGATTGTTGTTTGCATTGTCGCTGATGGACGTAAGAAGGTCCATCCGCGTACCCTCAACGCATTGGCCGCCCTGGGTGTGTACCAGGAGGGTATTGCGAAGAATATTGTCAACCAAAAGGAAGTCCAGGCACACGTGTACGAGTACACTACGCAGGTCTCGCTTGACGATGACCTCAAGTTCAAGGGTGCCGAGAAGGGAATTGTCCCGTGCCAGGTTATCTTCTGTTTGAAGGAACACAACAAGAAGAAGCTGAACTCCCACCGATGGTTCTTCAATGCTTTTGGTCGTGCTCTTCAACCCAACATCTGTATTTTACTTGATGTTGGCACTCGACCAGAGCCAATGGCCCTCTACCACCTCTGGAAGGCATTCGATCAGGACTCCAATGTTGCGGGTGCTGCTGGTGAGATCAAGGCTGCCAAGGGTAAGAACATGCTCGGTTTGCTCAACCCTCTTGTGGCAAGTCAAAACTTCGAATATAAGATGTCCAACATTCTGGACAAGCCACTAGAATCTGTCTTCGGTTACATCACTGTGTTGCCCGGTGCGCTCAGTGCTTATCGATTCTTTGCCCTACAAAATGACGCAGATGGCCATGGTCCCCTCAACCAATATTTTAAAGGTGAAACACTACACGGTCAAGATGCAGACGTTTTCACTGCCAACATGTACCTGGCTGAAGATCGTATTCTTTGCTGGGAGTTGGTTGCCAAGCGGGAAGAGAGATGGGTGTTGAAGTTCGTTAAGAACGCCGTTGGAGAAACTGATGTGCCGGACACGGTTCCTGAGTTCATCTCTCAGCGCCGCAGATGGCTGAATGGTGCTTTCTTCGCTGCTGTGTATTCGATTTTCAATGCCAAGCAGATCTGGAAGACAGATCATACTCTTCCCAGGAAGATCTTGCTTCACATCGAGTTCTTTTATCAATTCCTTAATCTACTGTTTACCTACTTTGGTCTTGTGAGTCTTACTATCTCTTTTCCGCTGAATGCGTTCACTGACTTTCCACAGGCCAATTTCTATCTCGCTTTCTACTTCATTGCTGGCTCTCTGACTGATCCGAAGCTTGATCCGTTCGGTCACAACATGGGCAAATACATCTTCATTGTTTTGCGCTATGCTTGTATTTTGGTCATGTGTTTGCAGTTCATTATCTCATTGGGTAATCGACCGCAAGGGTGAGTCCACAATACTTCATCATAAATTGCGATTTGACTAACGTTACTTTTTAGTGCCAAAAATCTCTATCTCTCTGGTATCATTATTTACGCTATTATCATGTTCTACACTGTCTTCTGCACCCTCTACTTGGTGGTCAAAGAATTACTCGCACGTGCTGGCGTCGGAGAGGATGATATGGACGTAGGGGACGGTCTAATGATGAACATTGTCCTTTCCATGTTGTCAACCGTCGGCCTCTACTTCTACACTTCGTTCCTCTACCTGGACCCGTGGCACATGTTCACCTCTTCGATTCAATACTTCCTGCTCATGCCCAGCTACATTTGCATTCTGCAGGTCTACGCGTTCTGCAACACCCACGACGTAACCTGGGGAACCAAAGGAGATAATGTGATCCACACCGATCTTGGTGCAGCAAAGACCATCAACGGCTCAACTGTCGTCATAGAAATGCCGTCCGAGCAACTCGACATTGACTCCGGCTACGACGCGGCCCTCCGCAACCTCCGTGATCGCCTCGAGGTCCCAGAGCCCCCACCATCAGACTCCCAGCTACAGGAGGACTACTACCGTGCCGTCCGTACTTACATGGTCTCCATTTGGATGGTCGCAAATGTAGTCCTCGGCATGGCTATCTCCGAAATTTATGGTATTGACTCCGGTGGTACCAACATTTACCTCGCTATCATCTTGTGGTCTGTCGCTGTCCTCGCTGCTATTCGTGCTATCGGCTCTACTACCTATGCGATCTTGAACGTCATTCAGAAAATTGTCGAAGGAAAGACGAAGTTCGATGCGGGTAATATGACAAACTTTGCCCCTAGCTCTTTCGGTGGTTCGAGTGCTGCTGCTACCTCTGAGTCTGGGGTGGCCGCCTCCCGTCCTGTGCGCTATGGCGGTGGTGCTTCCTTTAAGGATAAAATTGCAGAGGCTCGCTGGACTGCTGGTAGGGCGGTTGGAAAAGCTATGTTCTGGCGGAAGTAGGCGGTTGAGATGATCTATTTTTGTTTTTTTTTCTTTGAGATTGCCTTCTAGCTTGGCTTTCCTGGATCTCGTGGAGTTCTTCTGATTTGGGCTTTCTTTTGAGATATCAGGTGTTTACTCTTTGTTTTTTCTCTTATGATGGAAATATTGTCATGATAATGCTCTTTTTTGCTTTTTATGCTCGTTGTTCTCTTTACTAGATACCTGGACATATATATGTATTGATTGATGTACTTACGCGGCCTCTTTTGGGGGGGGGGGGGGTGGAATTAATGCACTGGATGGTGATTAACTAACAAAATGACTCAACCCCAGTGAATATCCCATGATCCTTTTAGGGGCTTTATCTCCAGCCTATTATACTTTGATGCTCGCACCCAACTTCTAGTTCCTACACTAGACACCGCTAAAATTGAACATCTATGTACAAAGTTCGTTTAACCCGCCAATATCCTAAAAAAATGCCACCCCTGATCCCGTATAATCCCATCTCCCAACATATGTATACTATCTCATTTCTCATTAAGCCCATTCCCCTCAACTTCATGAATACGCGTATCCCGCGGCCCCAGCTCCACCGGAAACATCATCTTCTCCCTCCCCCCATAAACAGGATAAGCCAAATGTTGCGCCGAACTTGCTGCAGCAATCTCATCGATCATCGCCTCCTTCTGTCGCAAATTCTTCTTATAGACCCGCCGCTGCACGAGCATCGTCATAATGGCGATCAGAAGACACCCGCCCAATCCAGCACCGAGTCCAGCACCAATCACTGTTGTTTTTGAAGCTGGACATGTGGCGCTGGCGTCTGATCCAGGAGTGCATGTTGCATCCGTAGTGTTTATGTTTGTATATGTTTCGGTATCGGTACTGGCATCGGTCGACGAAGGCGATGATGATGCTTTGGGGGATGGCGAGGCGGAAGATGCCGACAACGAGAGAGAGGACTCGGATGAACCTGATGAGGAGGAGATTTCAGAGTTGAGTGACGTCACGGATACATTGATCATCTGGCCCATATCTAGTCGCACGGCATCGTCGCAGCAGTTTGTGCCGTTTACGCTGCAGCACCAGAAGCCGCGGCCTTGGAGGGGACAGGGAATTGCGTAGAGGGTTGCGTCGGAGACTATTTGAATCATGTATTAGAGATAATCGGTGAGGGAATGGTGATCAGCATGTAATTGGGGGTGTATATCATTGAGTGAGAGGAAATATATGCGATATTAACTTGCCCGTATCACAGAGTTCAGGACACTGCCCGCTTTTCCAAGTCTTGTCGGTGCAAGCACCCTGCCGTAGGAGGCCTCGGAAATTTGGATCTTGGATATAGCATACTCCACCAGAGAGGCAGATATCATTGGGGGTTGTGTTGCTTTTGGCTAGTGAACAGCAGGGGCTGTGGTCTTGGTCTGGGAAGCAGGGCTGGAAGCTTGAGTCTGCTGCTTTGCCGTTTGTGAGGTAACATTGCCGAGATTGAACTATAGTGGGAAATACTACTTGGAAGAATAGCAGTTGGAGGATTTCTCGGACGCGAATCATTTCGTCCTTAATTGAGGGAGTAAAAGGGAGGGTGGGAGAGGGGAAGGTATTGATTTGAATTTAGACAGGAACTGTTTAATTTTAAAACCAGGTTAAGGCTCTTAGAAGTAATAATAGCTTTACCTTCTACTGGGATAGATTTGAGGCGGTTAATTAATCGTTCGGATTGGTCGGGGAGCCCGCAGATCAATATGTCCCAAGTTGGACCCCCTAAGCGCTGGGGTTTCACAGGTTTATTTTTGGCGCCAACTAAATCCAACGGGCGAAAAAGGAAATTAAACTATCAAGGGCTATGAGTTATAGGATGCTTAGGCAGTCCCCAGTAGAAGAGTGAGAAAGTGCTAAACTACTAAAAGCATACAATCATCAGTCTAGTGATCATTTCAGACCCTTTCAAATGATAGAATATCGACCTCCACAAGGTCTTTCCCCGACCATGTTATCCTACAGTTTTCCATCCGATTTGGCTATACCATTATGGTGTTACACGTCTCTTTGTAATTGGCTAGTTGGTTAACTACCTAGGCCTGGTAACTAACTATAGGTCACTCTGTAGCGTGAGTTTCTGATATCACTCGCTATTAGATAATATCCTGGAGCAATACTGTGTTAGAGAGTGTAAAGAAAATACAGAAATGGGAGGAAAGGAAGACTGTAGTCCCATTACCACAGAGAAATCCTGAGAGGTTCACACAAGTTTCACATATGAGGAACCCACATGTGCACTTTAAACTCAGCTCGGAGCTCAGATAACTTTTTTTTTATCGGTGAGCTATCATAGAAGCGAGCTTTTGGTTATTAGTACTGGTGAGCAAAGACGAAAGTGAAAGGTTGTTCGTCTGACCCATCATGGGGCATACCTAGATCACTGTGGGTCGTTGTGGGACAACATAGCTTAGTAGACCGCCAGAGAGAAACGTGCTACTCCGTACTCGGTCCGAGGTAAACAAAGGCGTGGATCGCTGAGTCGATCTCCCAAACGAAGTTGTTTCTTGTTTCTAGTCCATGATCTGAAATTGGGGGTTTCTATATGTTCCATGGGTCACAACAATGAAATTTGACATGATATAGGCAATGCTGCCTTAAGTTCTCTTGGTCGATGTCTCGAAATAATTCAATTGATACGTCTGATTCTGCGGAACTGGTTCCGTTGTCAACGATGCTATTTCCAGCAATTATTGCAATTTATGTCATAGTTTATTCAGGATATCATGAAATATTCAAGCTCTACGCTAATCAATATATTTCTCAAATATAATCATATAGCGAACCTACGTGAGGTTTACTCATCATATTACCAAGCATCGGTCGATAGGTTCTAGCCGAGGTAAACTACATTGCTATATAACCCAATTTCACTCACTATGGTGCAATTCAACCCTGATAAACGTGATATTTCTATAGTAAGGAAGCTTGATAACTATCTAATTCTGATATATAATCGACTCCGAATCGTAATGCTTCAAAATTCGTGATAGGTTGTTACCCCAAAGACACTCACCCCGCTTCATCGGTAAACACGGCAAGTATCGCATACGATACAGGGCTAATATAGTGACTGACTAATACCTTTGAGGGGTCTCAACGTTTGTTTAATTTCTTTAAATTTTGGCTTCATGGCTTGATAATATTTATCGAACTTATTCGAGGCTGTTAAATGTTAAGCATGTTCTCAGAAAAAGGGACGGCAACGGCACCCGTTGATTCTGAGATCACAGATCTAGCACATATCACTGAAGCTGAAGAGTCATCCGAAATACCCTCTACCTTTGCTGTAAAAAGTAAAGTGCATGGCTGTCTCCAAGTTCTCGGTGCTTTCTTTATATTCTTCAATGTCTGGTCTGTCAACTACCTCCCGAATTAAAGTTGAATATCAAAACTAACATATTTCTAGGGGTCTAAACCTTGCATTTGGATCATTTCAAAGCTTTTATGCACTCACCTACATCCCATCATCAACATCCTCTGATATCGCCTGGATTGGAACTGTCCAATCTTGGCTCCTAATCGTCGGCGGTTTACTGTCCGGCCCACTCTTCGATCTCGGCTACAACCAGTCCCTGATTATTGTTGGAAGTATACTAGGTGTAGTCGGTATGATGATGCTCAGTCTTGCACACGAGTACTACGCCATGTTTCTAAGCCAAGGAGTCTGCGTGGGCCTGGGTTTCGGACTGCTTTATGTCCCCGCTATGGCATTGGTCAGTCGTTCTTTTACAACAAGAAGGGCTGTTGCGCTAGGTGTTTCGAGTAGTGGTGCTCCTGTTGGGGGTATCATCTACACTATCATGTTCAACCAACTTATATCGAAAGTGGGGTTCCCCTGGACTGTTCGTATTATCGCGTTCCTGATGCTGGCGCTCTTTATCGCGGCTGCTATTATGCTTTTAGGACCGGACAGACATTCAGTGAATGTTAAACCCACCCAGCGTAGAAGCTTGATTGATTTGCGCGCTTTCAAAGATTTGCCTTTTTGGAGCTTTGCTATTGGGAATTTTTTCCTTTACCTTGGTTATATCACACCTTTCTATTATATTCCAACTTATGCAGAGACAAAGCTGGGTACTTCGCGCTCAATGGGATCTAATGTCTTGATGATTTCCCAGGCTTCTTCGGTTATTGGCCGTGTTGGCCTGACTTTGTTCGCTCATTACTTTGGGTCGATGATTGCTTGGATCATTTGCGGTGTACTCTCGGGCGTTCTGTGTATTTGCTGGATTACTACAGACACTCTTGTACGGTTCATTCTTTTTGCGGCCTTCTATGGTAAGTGGAACTCCTTTTGGTGGGTCATTGGTGCTCTGTTTTGACCCAAATCACAGGTGCTATCTCCGGAGCTTTGATTCCTCTCCCGCCGAGTGTGTTCGCACATGTCTGTCCCGACCCCAAGAGTCTTGGGACTTGGTTTGGAATGGCGCAAAGCTTGAGTAGTTTTGCGTCTCTTCTCGGGCCCCCAATAGCAGGTGCGCTCGCTTCAATTGGCTCCGATGGTAGTGAGAATTTGAACTACCTTGGTATTCAGTTGTTTAGTGGGATAGTCATGTGTTTCGGTGCATTCCAACTGATTATATTATGGTACCTGCTATACAAAAAGAGGGGCAAAACAGGTTTGTTCTAAAGGTAGGAAAATAGAGCTGTTTATAGTTAGGTCACATGTAACTAATTTTTTTTCGATCTTCGGAGCTTTCTTATGATATTGACCCCGCTATTGAGCCAATATGTACTTTCTTTTGTATTATCAAGTACTCCCTGCTGTCTTTCGAGGAATTGAATCTTATAGTTCGGATAACCGACCTATCACGTCCCCACGAACCCCTGTCACGGGATCTCGGGATTTACAACAAATCACACTTGGGCATGAGTCATGAGCTGATAGCATTCAGAGAAACAATCAGATTAATACGAATACCTTATTTCCCCTTGTTCTCAATTGTCAGTAGCTCAAACAAAAACAAAAATAAAAATATGGCATTGTTACGCCCAAAAGGCCCGCTAGTCCCCTTCACTCCAGCTCTACTACCAATGAGCCAACCAATCCAAGGGCGAACAATTCTCCTCGAGAAACTCTCTCCAAAGCACGCCGATGACCTCTTCGCCGTAACTGGTGGACCTGAACCATCTAGTGAAGCTCTCTGGGACTACATGTTTGACGGGCCATACTCAAACGCCGAAACCTTCAAAGCCAGCATCGCCTCGAAATCCACTTCAACAGATCCTTTCTTCTATGCAATCATCGACAAGCGCAACTCTCTCCCCACTTTTGGAAAGGCAATTGGCTATCTCTCTCTGATGCGTATGACTCCCGACCACCTGGGTATCGAAATCGGAAATGTGATGTTCTCGTCGGCGCTCCAACGCACGACTGCCTCGACAGAGGCGATCTATCTCCTCGCTCAGCATTCTTTCCATGATCTTGGGTATAGGAGATTGGAGTGGAAATGCAATTCGCTGAATGAGCCCTCAAGGCGCGCAGCTTTGCGCTTGGGATTCTCGTTTGAGGGCATCTTTCGACAGCATATGATTGTTAAGGGAAGGAATAGGGATACGGCTTGGTATTCTATTTTGAGAGATGAGTGGGATGCTTCACTGAAGGCTGCTATGGAGAAATGGCTGGACGCTGGGAATTTTGGGGAGGATGGGGGTCAGATTAAGTCACTGCAAGATTTGCGAGCTGAGTTGGTCTGAGATGTTGGAATCGTCCATGCATATAGAAAGTATATAGAAAAATAGAAAAAACAATATCCATAGATTTAGTGTATTTTGATGTTCGCAACAGCCTTGGTAAATCATTAACGGCACTATTGAAGATCATCGACAGGGGTAAACTGCACGACTCCACTAACTCCACCGTTTAGTAGAGCTCGGGGGAGTTAAGAGTCACAAGAAGAACTCATAGCGGCATTCTAGACAAGAAATTAGTCTCTATTACCATGGATATCAAGCAAATAAGTTATATAGAGTATGTCAAATAACCATGTGATGGATCTAGAGTAGTAACAAGGCATACATGAAAAGAAATCCGAGATCGACTTGACCGATATTCTCCGAGATCTCATCGAAGTTCTCCATCAGGACCTCTATGATTGGAGAAAGATGCTCGTATGCCCAAAGTTTAACGAATAAACGCAGTCCAGTCCAGCAGTTCCGATCCTTCGGCTGGTCTTATGAATCTCTCTCTCTCTCTCGCTCCGGTATGTACTTCTGTCCAGTCCTAAAAATGACAAATGAAAAGATTATATCTGTTGGCGAAGATAAACAACATATAAATATTCCCTACTGTCCTCGGGATATCAATTAAATCATCACCTTCCAACCACTCAACTGTCCCCCCAAATGTCCACAACAACAATGCCATCCAAGGAAGCCACACATACCAGAGAATACGGATTCAACGCCACCCAAGGCGTAAACTGGTCCGACTACCTCACATTCCGACCAGTTTATCCACCCTCCTTCTTCGAAAAGGTCTTCACCTACCACTCACAGAAGCCTCATTCCACCTGGTCCCTCGCCCAAGATATCGGCGCCGGCTGTGGAATCGTCGCATCAAGCCTAGCCCCTCGCTTTGGCAAAGTGATTGTCTCAGACCCAAATGACGGGTATACTGTGCTCGCTCGCAGACTCCTCGTCGAGGAATCCCATTTTCCCGAGTCCAGTTTCCGGTTCCTGAAGGAAAGTGCCGAAAGGAGCTCTGTGGAGTCTGGCTCGGTCGACTTGATCATGGCGTGTGAGTGTATTCACTGGACAAGGCCGGAATTTGCGATTCGGGAGTTTGCGAGGGAGTTATGTCCCGGTGGGACGCTTGTTATTACGCATTATAATTATCCGCGCGTTGTTGGGAATGAGAGGGCGCAGCAGGCTTGGGGGGCTGTTTGTTCATTTTATGCGGGAGAGGTCGATGATCCGATGCTTGATCATGCGTTGAGGATTTTGAATTCCGGGACTGAAGCTCTAGGGTTCCCCGTGGAGTATTGGGAGAGGGTGAAGAGACTGTACGTTAATGCTCGGGGGACTATTGATGCTTTTAGAATTAATGATCGAATTGGTGAGAGCCAGGTTAAAGATGGCGAAGAGATTGTTTGGGAGGAGGAGGATACAGACTGGATGAATGAGCAGGACTGTGACTGGTTTAAGGGTTATGCATCTACCTGGACAACACCCCGTGTATCAGAGTCGGACATTAATCTCCTGTGGGAAGAGATGGAAAGGGCTTTTGAGGGGAAGAAAGTGAAGACGTCTACACCGCTTGCTATGGTCTTTGCTACGAAGAGACATAGCTGAGGCGTGAATATGTCTTAGAAATAAAAGTAATTGAAGTAATTTATCTCCATTCCTAAACCTCTCTACTGTCTCCTTTAATAATCTCCTCGACAACTTTGGCTGCCGCTACGGTCTCCTCGTCCTTGAATCGTCTGCCAGCAATCTGCAATCCCACGGACGCGCCCTCATATCTCTCAGGATCCTGGTACTTACGCCACTCCCTCTCATCAACCTCATCCCTGGGAGCATATTTCCTGTCCTGCTCTGTCAACGCATCTACCTTCGGATCCACAGTGATTCCAGACGGGAACACTACAGAAGGCAGGTCAACCAAGTTCCAGATCGCAGTATAATTCCAATAGTGCGACTCGCCCATCACTGCCGCGGCAGCGGGATATGTCGGAGAGAGAATAAAATCTACGCCTCGCTGATTGAGGAGAGCGTGATATTCGTCCCTATAAATCTCGCGCTGTTCTTGCAGGACCCATGCCTCGGGGTGCGAAAGAGGTGTGCTTCGGCTATAGGAAAAGGCCCATTCGCTGAGTGGGCGTGCTGGCTCGCCTGATTTGGCAAGAAGTTCGCGTTGTTTGCTGGCAGCGTCAGGGTAGTACAGAGAGGACTGAGTTATGTTAGCGTTATAACGTGTGTACCTAGAGCAGACTCAGCACTTACAATAACTTCCCAGCCATGCTGGTGCTTGTAAGGCTCCCAATCTACGACCTTTATGCCTGCTGCAAGGAGCTTCTCCTTGGCATGTCTCAAAGCGCGAGTGATAGGTGGATGGGGGCGGACGCAGCTGGGAAAGAAATTAGCATACTGACAACGAAAAATGATATAGATCACGGCGCACCCATCATCCCACATAATAGCCACAGTCATATCCCGCGTCGGAGTAACCGTTTTCCATGGTACAGGCACCAGCGAAGTCTCAATATTCCAAGGCTCCTGCTCCAAAGTAGCTCTCTGGAACAGCTCTAGATCCTCAATTGAGCGACTAGCCATCGGACCCGCAACACCGTGAATTGTCTCCTGGCCTGAAGCAGCGAGTTTAAACCCTGCTAAAGAGTTCCGCATCGAAGACGGACGGAAGCCGTACACACCGCAAAACGCTGCGGGGCAGCGAATCGACCCGCCGATGTCACTTCCAATCCCTAATGGCGCGCACCGGAAACCCATTGAGGCACCTTCACCTCCGGAGGACCCGCCTGGACTTAGAGTCCGGTTGAGTGGGTTCAAGGTTGTGCCAGTGATATTATTGCTGCAGCACAGATGCTAGATGGTGTTAGATATGAGATACACCGCTAATATAAAATTTGTGGACACACCATCAACGACTGAGGCTGGTTAGTCCGGACATGGAAAATGGCGCCAGCGTTGGATAGGAGTTGGAGGAGAAGGGAGTCTTCCGTGGTGACTTGGTCGACCCTGTTCAGCTTGTCAGTAGTGTGGCTTTTCCTGGTGGACCTCTACTTACCAAGCTACGTATCCCGTGTTGCACGTTCGGTTCTTCATGCCGACGTGCTCTTTCACGCTGATTGGTATGCCATGCTGTGCTCGTTCTATTAGAAAATTGTCATTATAAATTTGAACATGTATTTGGGCTTACCAGAGGCCCGACCAGTTTTCCTGTGCGTCTGTAGTACTCATCATGCTCTTTGGCGCGAGCAATTGCCTCTTCGGCCATGAACTCCGTTGCGAAATTGAGCTAAGAAGCTTATCAACACTGGAATTGCAAATGTGGAATCTCTCAAGCTCACTAGTTGATGGCCCAGCACAGCCCTCTTCAAGAACGCAACCACAACTTCTTCTGCGGTCAATTTTCAACTACTCATTTCCTTCACCAGCGCTGTAGCCGACATATCAGTGATAACGAGTTCGCGCTCATTCAATAATCCACTTTGCTGAGGGAAGTCAGCCACACTCTTCTGCGAGACTGGCGGTAGCCTGTCGACAGGGAGAAGCCATTGCTTTGGGATAGAGTTATTTAAGATGTCTTTGCCTTTTTGGGCTTGGATCTGCCAGGTGAGAGTCATGTCGAGTGATCAGATGGAATATGGCGAGGTATGTTCGGAGGGTAAACTCAGAAACATCAAGGGAAAGAGAGCTATATATAAGGTCTTTATCCCCCTTATTTTCCCCGCAGATTTACATTATCTCGGAATCGGAACTTGCTTTCCATTTGGATAAAAGACCCGAGTGGAGTTCTTAGCTGAACGGAGTAATTCCGATCAAACTTGGGGGTATGATACTTGCCAGTTGCCTTGCCAGTTGGCTGATCAAATATAGAGTGTGGATTAATATGGTGTTCATCTTTTCGGCGTATTTTAGGTACCAAGCCATCGTTTCTCAGTAGACTAAATCGCAAATGTAAAACTCAGTGAAAACACCAAATCCATATGTATCCATGGATATACTACACAGGGCCTACACATGTTCAAGCCTTTCCCGCCTTTTTCTGCCGTTCCGTTATAAAATCGAAAAAATATGTAGACAAAAAGAATACCTGACTACAATTCTACCAAAAAAAGGCATCACAAAACAGCCATTGTATTTAATTCAATGAAATTGAACAATTGAAAAGTTGCAAAAATGAAATCTCTCCCTCGGGGAATCGAACCCCGGTCTCCCGCGCTTATCGGTATTAATGACAAGCGGAAATCATCACCACTAGACCAAGGAAGATGTAGTCGAGTTAACTCGACCATTGGCTGGTTGATGGAAATATTGGCCCATTTTGACATTATCCGCAACATGTTAGCTGCTCACACACCGTCCCGCAGATAACCTGGCACCGAGATTCATGGGAAACATCGACATCCGACAACTCAGGTTGCATTGTAATCGAGTGGATTCCATAGGCGTGAAAACATTCGTTAATCACCCGGGCTGTCTTCATAAATTCCTCGACCGAGTTATCGGACACAACAACGTGCACTGATGCGAGTGTTTTTTGTTGGTTGAGACGCCAGATGTGGAGTTCGTGGATCGAGTTAACACCCTTGATCTGGTGATTGTTAGGAAATCAAATAGAATAATGGAGTTAGGAGAATCTACCTTTTCTAGGTCATGTTTGACATCGCACATATCAACCCCCGTAGGTACGCTCTCTAGTAGAATCATCCCGGCTCGGCGCACTATATATATTGTCAGCTTTCTACTTTTTGGCCTTCTTCAGTCGGAAATCGGAAACACTCTTACTCAGAGGGAAAGACGACAGAATAATGAGAATGGCAATGAACATGCTCACGCCAGGATCGGCATAGTATCGACCAGCATGTGGTGCTGCGAGCCAGATAACCAGACCAGCGGCCATGACACCCAGGTTATTAATTGCATCGCCAATAACGTGGATCATCACTCCCATCATTCCAAGATCACCGTGGTCGTGCCCGCCATGACCATGGCTGTGGCCACCTGAGTCTGCGCAGTGATGTTTTTCGAAATGAAGATGTTTGTGATCGTGATGCTATGATGTGTCAGTCAGTTCTCCATTAATTGGATCTCTTGAGCTATTGAAGCTTACCTTGGTACTGGAATCATGACATTCCTCGCCGAGGTGAAGAACCGGTGTTTCAATGGTGGGTGATACACCATGGTCATGACCGTGTCCATGTCCATGTTCTGGGTACTGTTAGCGTGATAATAACAACGACCTCATGAACTCTACCGTGAAGAAAGACTGCACTGATAATATTTAGGCCCAATCCGACACAACCAATGATGAACATCAGTTTGGGATTGTGAACATCTAGATCCACCGTCATTATCAAACGAGATTAACACCCTGTCCAGACCATGGTACCCACGTTGTAGAGCAATAAATCGCTCGATGGACTGTAAAAATATACTAATACCTAACCCAAACAGAAGAACGCCATTGAAAAAGGCACCGAGCAGCTGAGCCCGCTGCCAACCAAAAGTAAGCTCCTTAGGCGACTCTCTGCGCTCGGATTTCTATGCTTCACATCAGCACAATCACCACCACACAATAAGAACACCAAGCACCTTCAAGGCAACAAGAGCAATGACAAACCCAACTAAATCATTCAGCTGCAATGTATATTAGCCAACGGAATCTCCAATTCCGCATCCGATAACACCTACATAATGGAAAGCATCCGCAATCAGAGCAATAGAGTGGGTATAAAATCCCACTAACCCGGTATCAGCACATCGATGTCTATATCAAAACCACTCTCATTTAACTAAGAAAAAGGGGCAACCGACGCGAAATCTCAGCCAGAAAGAAACATGTCGATATGCCAATCACAACGCTCAGCCGTGTCGAGCGTGATAGGTGAAGGACCATGACTGCGATGATCCAATAGCAAGAAAAGAAGAAGTGAAACGGAAACAAAAATCCTGGAACCTAGCTTGACGTTTACAAAAGGGTCATTTTTTGGCTGCAAATCGTGAATACTTCTGCCTTCCAGACTTGGTTCATAAAGCAATGGCTGGGCCGATATTCCCGCCGTGTAGCTCCTCGCCGTGAAATGTTACCAGTAGCTCTGGCCGCTATGAGGTATGTGGGTGATGTGGTATGAGGGAGGATGAGGATTATGGAGAGTTTAGCTGAATGAATGGCTCGGCCTCTCTGTAATGGTGGCATATCATGTCATTGTTAATGGCGGTTGGGGTATGTTATTTGGGAAGGTTAGGGTTAGGCACAAAGTACGAAGCGCCGGGGCTACATGGGCCCAGAAGGATCTGCTAGAGGACCTTGACAGGTTGGAATCTTCCAGGAACATATTTTCCTCCCAGCCCTGCAGGAGCTTGTGGATTGGGTTTGTGTGTTTTGCAGATCAGCTGATGAAGAATGCAGGCCCGCCACCGACAGTGTGTCTGAATGTGAGATCCAACTACAACCTTTGGTGTAAAAGTACTATTACGTATTAAAGGGATTAAATCACAGAAACATAGAATGATCAAAATATCATCAAACAAAAAAAAAGTACAATCCTACAATTTTCATGGTCACATATCCAATTCGTTTCACACAAAACACCCAACTCAAGCAGCAATTTGATCGGAAAGTCCATCCAGCTCACGCGCCCAGTTACGGTGTCGAGAAATATGCCAAATAAACTGCTCAGCCAGACCCTTTGCATCAGGCCCGATCGTGCCAACCTTCAACAACGAAACCGCATCTCCATGGCCCGTCACAACACCATACGACTCCTTCAGTGGAGAACCACTCTTCGCAACCTCAACCTCAGGAAGCCCAATCTGTCGTTCAATAAACGGCACAGCTTCAGTGGCACCAGCAATAGCCTTGAGGTGAGCAAAAGACTCAGAGATCCAGTGCTTAGCAACGCCATTACTCAACAGCGCCTGGATATGTTTTCCGCCAGGCACATAGACCGCATCGAACAGTGTCGACCGCACACCATTAAAGAAGTGGTCCGGAATAACTTTCTGCCCGGATTCGGCAGTCACTCCCTGGCGCTGCGCACCGATCGTGAAAACAAATGCCCCGCGCTCGCTAAGTACCTCTTTCATCGTGGTATACTGGTTGAAGTCGAAACCGTCGGCAAGTAGGATGGCGATACGGCGTGTCGAGATGACGGGTGTCTTCGGCATGAATTCAAGCTGGCTCAAACCCTTGGCTTTGATACCCTTGTTTTCCTTTGTGGACTTGACAGGTGCATCGCCGCCGACGTTTGTCGCGACCTTCTTGGCTAGGTCTAGATCGATCGCTGCTAGACGCTCTGTCATGCGCTTGTAGACGATGGGGTCGTCGCAATGATCTAGCTCGAAGGAGAATGCCTTTGCCACGTGCATCTTCTCAATCGGCGAGAGCGAATTGTAGAATACTTGAGCTTGGTTGAAGTGCTCCTTGAACTTATCTGACAGCGCGCGCTTCTTTGCACCCTGCGGCTTCTGCGGGTAGCTGACGAAGCCGCCCTGCTCTTGTGTCGCGGGTGGGTTGGCATCGAACCGGTTCGGCCAGTAGTTTACCTTGCCCTTTGTGATGCGGTGTCTGCCCTGGCCGTCACGATTGACCAGGCTCATGTATGGGCATACTGGGCGGTTGATGGGCAGTTCCTCCCAGTTCGGTCCGAGCCGCGAGATCTGCGTATCGAAGTATGAGAAGTTGCGACCTTGGAGTAGGGGGTCGTCGGAGAAGTCGATGCCAGGCACGATGTGGCTCGTGCAGAATGCGACCTGCTCGGTCTGGGGGAAGAACTCGTCGATGTTGCGGTTGAGCTCCATCTCACCGATGTAGCGGATGGGCACTAGCTCCTCGGGCCAGACTTTGGTGGCGTCGAGAGGGTCGAACTCGAAGCTGTCGGCCTTTTCCTCGGGGATGAGCTGTAGGCCGAACTTCCAGCGTGGGAACTGTCCTGCCTCGATCGCCTCCATCAGGTCTTTCCGATGGAAGTCGGGATCCTGACCAGCGATCTTCAGTGCCTCGTCCCAGACGAGCGAGTGCACGCCCAGCTCTGGGGTGAAGTGGAACTTGACGAAATGACGCTTTCCGGCCTTGTTAATTAAGGAATAGGTATTCACACCAAAACCCTGCATCATCCGGAACGACCGCGGAATAGCTCTATCAGACATGATCTGCCACAAACCGTGTCAGCAACTAGATACCACACAACTCAAACAGGAAATAGAAATACTAACCCACTGATTCATATGTGTAACTTCGGAATGCAGATATTGGAAATCCCAAAAGTTATTATGCGCAGACTGACCCTGCGGCACCTCATTATGCGGCTCAGGCTTAACAGCATGGATAACATCAGGGAACTTGATCGAGTCCTGAATAAAGAAGACGGGAATATTGTTCCCGACAATATCCCAGTTGCCTTCCGCGGTATACATCTTGATGGCGAACCCGCGCACATCGCGTACCGTATCCGCACTGCCCTTGCTACCTTGCACAGTCGAGAACCGCAGGAACAGCGGCGTCTCCCGGCTGGTATCGGTCAGGATCCCGGCGGTTGTTACGTCCTCGGCGCTCTCGTATAGCTTGAATTTTCCGAAGGCGCCTGTTCCGCGCGCGTGCACTACTCGCTCTGGAATGCGTTCATGGTCGAAGCGCATGATCTGTTATTCGTTAGTTATTTGCATATATATATATATATATATATATATATATTACCGTGTGCGTGAATGGGTAGTACCTTCTCACGGGCAATTTGATCTTCCAGGAGTGAAGGGCCAGTCTTCTTTTGGTCTACAATGCGGAGCCATTGGTCTGTATTGGAAATTTTGACGCCATGATCGGTTGTCATGTGCTGCTTGTCGTGGATGTCGACAATGTCCTTTTGTAGATCGGCCTTTTTGCCGTCTGCAGTCTTGGGGTTTGGATTTGCTGCCATGGTATGTAATACCAATGAATGATAGTAGAGTATGTATTTTAATATCAATGATACAATGAAGGAACAGAGTAGGTGAAGTATATCTTTGAATCTCCCAGTTTATATAAAAATCAAGGTGATAATCCCTCAATTGGAACATCGATGATGTAATCCATCAAGTTGCGAGGTCGCATCTACCAAATGGAATCGTGTAATTAATAAAGTGGATTACTCAAGACATCTAGCCAGGGCTGCTTTGCAAGAATGACCGTAGTATGACCTACATACCCAAACCCGGGCAGTTTACCAGCCAATCCTGACAGGAAAACCCAGTAATGGAGCAAAACAGACAAGTATTGGGAATTCCTCCCTTTTTATTCGGCCAGTTTCCTGTGATCCACAAGGGGATCTATAGCTTGGTAACCTCTGCTTATGTCTAGTGGAGTGTTCCACTAGTAATACAAGGCATTGACAGTGGATCATTCCTATGGTGACATGAAGTTATTCCTGTACTTTATTTTATTGGAGGATCATGGAGACGGGAACTTGCGTGACGTCACCTGACAGGGAAATCATGTCCGAGTGTTCTCTACTTTATATCAGTAGATAACTATGTGTCAAATATCTTGAATTTGGGATATAAGGGTAAGTTCATAATTTCAAGAAAAAGCTATGCTATATACACAAAAATCTACACCAAACCTCGATCTATGTGCACAGGTATCTCTCTATAGCACAATGTAGCGTCTGTACAAAAAGAAAAGGACAAAACAGAATCTACATGTTATCCTCACTCCAATGACTCCTCGTCTTCTGCCAAGCGTCATGTTCCTCCTTATTCTGCGCAGGACTGTTTCCAAGCCCCGACCCACGCTCCACCCACTCCTTACTTCCCATCTCAGAAAGACGGGACAGCGCACGCGCAAACGCAAACCGCTCCTCATCACCACTGAAAATAGACGTGTTCTTCAGCGCCTGTACGGACATGCCGAGGTCGTCCATTAGAATCCGCATTGCGTCAGAGAGATCTGAGTGGTCTCCGCCGTCGCCTTTGAGGGTTTTCTTTATGTCGGTCTCGGAGATGAAGAGGTTTGTAAGGGGAACTTCGGTTGTGAGGACTAATTTGGCCTGTTGATGTGGGTTGTTAGTTGACCGCATGATAAAAGGTGACTAGGACCGTTGCTCGTTACTCACCCTGCTCTCATATACCGCATCGATAAAGGTAATAAAGCGCCTTGCCAAATCACGCTGGGTATGGTTCATACTCGGCACGTCCGTGACAATGAACGCATCGTAATGCCGGACGAGCTCGAGATAGTCGGCTGCACCTGTGGCCGTGCCGATGAGCTGCTGGAAGGTGAATTGCGCTGCTTTGCCACTAGCACAGGGAACCTTGATTTCGCGGCCCCAAACAACCTGTGAGGCTGTGTGCGGGGGGTCATTGACAGGGTCGCCCAGGAACTCGAACCACTTCTGTGCATGCTGCTGTGCATACTCGCCTAGCGGGTGGTGGTAAACGGCAGCCGGGGGCCGGGGGATTTTGCGGTAATCTGTTGGGGAGTTGAGGTTGATGACGCTCAGATCAGTCTTAAGGAGATTGATGCAGGGAATAAAGGATTGGCGCTGGATGCCGTTTTTGTACAGGTCGTCTGGATGGCGGTTAGATGTGGTGACGAGGACAACGCCGTGGGACATGAGGATCTCGAGCAGCCTGATTGGGTGAATTGTCAGCCAGGGATTTGAATATATCCCGTCAGAGAAGAAAACACGTACCGTCGCAGGATCATTGCATCGGCCACATCGGTACACTGGAATTCATCAAAGCAAAGCACGCCCGCGAGCTCGGCAATATCGGCCGCAACCATTGGCAGCGCATCAAAGTCGTTTCCATATTTCATCTTCACGACGTGCATGCGCTTATGTACATCCTGCATGAAATTGTGGAAGTGAATGCGTGTCTTGCGCTTGATATTAGGCGGCAGTGTATCGAAGAACAGATCCATCAACATCGTCTTGCCGCACCCGACATCGCCATACATGTACAGTCCCTTCGGAAGGTTATCGGGGATATCAGATTTTGCCTTCTTCTTCGCCCCCCGCCAAACAAAGAACCGAAGAAGGACGACTTTTGCTGAGGATCCAGAGATTCGGGCTCCGGATGAACAACTTTGGGCGGGTTGTAATCTTTCAGCGCTTCAAAGAGGTCCTGTAGATTTTGGATAATCCCTGTGGAATCGGCCGCATGTCAGCTTGGAACTATGCTCCGCCGGAGTTGGTCACAACCTACCTCTCTGATACTCGTCATCCCTCAGCCTCCCCTCCTGGACACGCGCATCATATTCCCTCATGGGCCCATCCTGCGGCGGAGCGGTGGTGGTCTTCTCGCCGCCCGAGACTGTGGCGAGACCCCGCCCCTTCTGCGGCACTTGAACAGCTAGCTGGGGGCGGATACTTTCCAGAGACACACATGCTAGCGTAGATCGATTCGGCCGCCGTAGTGTATCGAGCGCCCTTTGTTCTGTGGCATATGATCTACGAGCGGCGCCCCGCAACCTCGTAGGGCGGAGGCCCCGAGTCGCGCGCAGCGCGCTCGGGAAGCACTCTGCGCATAGCTTTGCCGATGGGTGGCTCATTAATGTCCTTCTTTGGATGTTATGTTTGGGAGTGTATTGCGACGCGCTCGAGGCGGGGTTTAGATAACGAAAAGCGGTTGCAATGTGAAGGAGTTAACCGAGGTATTATTGTAGGCAAGAATTTGTTTTCTTCCGGAGAGCGGCGGGTCTTCGTAAGCTAGTAGGGCTTACAAGGTTAGGCTGTAGATGGCGAATTACAACAAGCACATAAAATATATGTACAGCTCTTGCAGATCTTGGTCAATGAGCAAAAAGCAAAAATTCTAGCTGACAACCTTGCATTCCTGGGAAAAATGGACCGCTGGGGAATGAGTCACGTGATCCCATCTCGCCGCATTTCTACCTCCCTGAAGGGATGTGTGTTTTTTTTTTTTTTTTTTTTTTTTTTTGAAAAAGACTTGTAACAAAATTTATATTTGGTATAAAAGAGCTGTGGAACACCGCAGCTGAGCCACTCTCATGCGAAAATGCTCCCCCGGTATATGCACAAGAAGTAAGAATGAAGATATGTACACGACACAGAAGCAGACAGACCGGGGTATGATCCTGAACAGGATGAGATGTAGATCTGATGCGAAATTGACGCAGAAACCAAAAACGAGAAAGCCCATAATGCGACACCGCAGAAACAAAAGGGCAAAAAAGAAAAGAAGAAAATAGGCAGATAGAAGGGAAACCATGCCGTACATCTCGCATCAGATTCGTTAAATCGCGATCTCGTCCTCATGGGACCATGTGAAATCGCTCAAGGAACTGATGACCAGTTTGAAAAAAGAAAAGAGAAAAAGAGACAAAAAACAAACAAAGCAGAGAATAACCACACAACATTCAGAAACTCCAATGCACCAACCTTACTCATGGCAAACATTAATCTGAGGTTGACAATAACCTCATGAAATCAAGGACAAGTCTATCGTTGACCGCAACACCAGGAAAGAAACGAGTGTGTTTTTATGCGATGCTGACGAAGAGGGTCAGCTTGGTGTTCCGTTGCATGGCGTTCTCCAGATCCTGATCGGTATGAAGATCGATATAGGATCCGGAGGATTCGTCGCGGTACTGCACAACGATGTCGTCCTGGATCTTTAATCGATCGCATAGCTTGTCCTGGAGGTGCTGCATGCTGACACCGGATGGGATGCGGATCGCAATCAGGTCATCCTGGAAGAACACCTTGACCTTCATCGCACTGTTGGCCGATGCTCCGGAGGCTTGGGTAATGGAGCTGGGTTGGCGGTTCATGGGTGGCGGGCCACCGTTAGCGTAGGGGGTGGGTGCTGGGGCACGCTGCTGGGATACCCGATCAGTGGACACATTGATTTGCTGTTGTGAAGACTGGCGTGACACGCTTTGTTGGGGATCCACGCCGAGGGAGTGCTGAGATCCACCCGAGAACCGGGCGTCCTCCCCGAACGCATTGGGGTCGATTTCGAAGTCTCCCTCTCGGGGCGAGAAGAGTTCCCGCACGAGTTGACAACGCGAGATATGCGGGGGCATAGACAGGAGCTTTTTGATGTATTCGTCCAGGTTTTGTCGTCGGCCGTTGGAAATCGCGTCCGTGACATGGGTGACAGGACCGGGCATGAAAGGGAGGGTTCGCCCACGGCCACGGTTTCCAGCTTCGTCTTCGAATTGAGTTAGAAGGGCGATCTGGAAGTCATAGAAATCATGGTAGTAACGCGACAGCTCCCAGCAGCGACCGTCTTCCATCTTCGCCTCGATGATGTACCAATACTTGTCGTTATCGAAACAGTAGCGCGGAATATAGGCGGAAACGGGGACGAGAAGTTGATAGTTTTGTTGCGACATGGGCACTTGCGACAAAGTTCCCTTGCTAGCGGTACGTTGGTGCTCCTGCTCAAGCGCATGGTTAGTAAAACTGAAATCGCAAATGAAAATTCAAAAATTGCGCCTACATAAACATTGCCATTTTGACTCATTTGACTTTGATGGCCCATGGACATCTTTTCCATGCCCGAGGTGACCGCCATCATATTGCCATTGCCGCCATGACCAGGCTCAATTTTGCCCAGTGTGATACTGCTGTTCTTGTATTCCGCCGTCATTTTCTTCCACTCCTCAACCTTGGGAACACCGGCGCGTCGCACCGCGTCAAGCGGGTCGGTTACAGCCTGTCCACTCTGCATATCACGCAATTCAATGAAAGAAACGGGGATCAGGCCTGGGCCACCGAGACGACCGATTGGTTTGGCGACAAACCACTCCGGGTTAGATTGGGCGATGACGATAATGGCTTCGCCAGCCTTTGCGTCCAATTCATCGGGTCGCTCCGCCTGAAAATCGTACTGGACAATTCCATAAACCATGGCGCCTTGACCCTTGAGTGCAGACATTCTGAATGCGCCGTTCTTGGGGATGGAAGAATCTGTGTGGGAAATACGGGGGACTCCTGAGTCGTGATCCTTGGACAGGTCGCCGGAACCCCCACTATCCCTCTCGTTTTTGCCGATAACCTCAAAAAAGGAGACGGGCACAAGCCCCCTCGCACTAGGGATCAGCGGATTGCACGCTTCGTACCAATCTGAATCGTCCTCCCTGCTGATAACGTGAAAGAAATCTCCCTTGCTGA
This sequence comes from Penicillium fimorum, assembly GCA_028828255.1. NCBI lineage: Eukaryota > Fungi > Ascomycota > Eurotiomycetes > Eurotiales > Aspergillaceae > Penicillium > Penicillium fimorum. The sequence continues at coordinate 3,439,956 of JAPWDS010000003.1, read as the reverse complement.
AAGCCAATTCTTGCGAGGTTCCGGGCTCCGGTTGGTAGTCGTAGAGAGCTTTGATCACCTAGGAAATGCGGTAAGCCACTGCCAAGAACAAAGTCGGGAGTGGGACAAGGAGGGGTTTTTGAAGGCGAATTCACTGCAAGGAAGAGTCAACTCACTTTTTTCGGGGGTAAAATCGCAATAGCAGATTTGGGTGTAATAGAGATATGATGTTTGGGGTCCTTTTCCCCTTTCATGGATCGCCTAAAGACCTATTTTTTTTTGAAACCGGATTAATTAAATATACCACGTAATACATGGGGACACTCACCTTCATGGTAAAAGAGGTAAGAAAAAAAAGGGTAAGGAGATGCAAAAAGAAAAGGAGGAGCTGCGCTCTTTTTTAGCCATGTATACCTTGACCAGCGTAATCTGTATTGCGGTTCCAACCACGCGGCTTGGATGATTGTCAGGCCCGCTTTTTACCTTTTTTTCTTTTTTAACCTCTTTTGCTTTCTTTGTGATCTTGAGATGTATATTTGATTTAACTATATATATATATATATATATCTAGGTCTACATGTTGTCGATATATCTAGAACAATGAATCTTTAGTATATGGTGTCAATATAGGATCACCTTCAACCTGAATGTATTTCTGTACCTTAAAATCCTCCAGAGCGGGATATACACTTCAAATCCAGTATTGAAAAAAAAAAGAAAAAGGCTCTAGAACAATCTCAGAGAGAATTTCCCTTCCAACTCGCCTTTTGCCTATGTTTTTGCCATCTGACGTAAGGTCCACATTGTCGAGATTACCGTACTATTGCCGTTGGGCAGACAAATGACCCTGCAACGGGATCACACCCTAGGCCAAATGCGAGTCCGAGTCTTTTCCATAGACATGTATCCCTACTGTACCTAGGTACCTTACAGAAAAGGTACAAAGAACAAAAAAAGAAGAAAAAGAAGAATATTTGCCCCCCATTTCCGCAATACCCATGGTTTAATGAGTCTTAAACCAAGGATACTAATGTCGCCTCAAAGTCGTTCCGGTCTTACTCTTTTAGTAATTTCCTGGGAAATTCCGTTAAATTCCGTTAAAATTTGGGGGAAATCTATGCTATATATAGTGAAAATGTATCACAAAGGGGGGATAATTCATCCTTTTAGATTGAATTTACTCCAAGGCTTATGGGATCTGTAGGAAATTTCATCTAAGATTAAAGTAATTAACAAACTTGATTTAATACATAGTTATGTAGTCGGCTATAAGCTAAAACCCTTGCATTCCAAGTGTTTGGGTCCCCAAAGTCTGGATTGCTTGTATATCTCGCTTCCACCAAGCTCATACCATGTGGCGACTTATGTATTCGATCTTGTCTACTCAAGGCAAAATCTCTGTAGGATAAATACTGGATAGATTGGATGTAGGTAATTACTATGCCAATGTGCAATCGCCTGCGTCAGACCGAGTCAAAGAGCACATCATTGGGTCCTCTGCTCCAAAAAAATCGATCAACTCCAGAATCAGACGCCGGGGGGTGGGGGTATTAGTATCGTAACTCCGGCAATCCTGTGAAAAGAAATCCGGGGAATGATGTCGAGGAGAACGAGAGCGAAAAAAATGGCAAGAACTCTCGAAAGGCTATGTATCCATGTGTGAACGTATGTGGTGAAACGCCTGCCGCTTTTGAAAATACGCCAAAAAAAAGACAAATGGCCTTGACTGAGATCCAATGGTTTATGATCCTTGGCGCAAAGAAAGGAAATAACTTGGTTAGATCTGGCCTTTGATATCGACAACGCGGTGGGCGGCTGCTTTGGCTTGATCGAACAGCGAGCCTGCTTTGCCCGTCAGCAGCCGTACAGCCCCGTTCTTCTCCTCCAGCAGTTCTTCGGAGGAGTGATCTAGAACGAAACGTGCGGTCTGCTCATCGGACTCGAATCCAAGCTCTTCTGTAATAAATCGGATGTTGACATCTGGTTTGTATCTACAAAAGGTCAACTGAAATGTTCCAACGGGGGGAATCAAAGAGACGTACGCTCTACACATGGTTGCGAGAGCACTCAATCGCTCCCGATCGACAAACATGTCCATGAGATAGGCTCCCATATTCGGGGTATCGAGGTACAGCTGGAAGAAACGATGGTAGTTCCCGAGTGCAAGGGCAGAGCGGACATCCAGGGCATGCTTCACAGCTTGGTCTTTCTTATCTTCTGCAGTCACGTCGGCTAGTGCATCGTTCATCGCCGTCCAATTTCGGGTGTAAATGAAATAGAGAATACGATAGGCCTTGAATTCCGTCGGGTGTCCTCCCAGCTGCTGCGCATACAACACTCGTAGCTGGGTCTGGCACTGGTTGTACTCACCAAGATCCCCCTTTTCCAAGGCGATGCGCGCGTGGATTTCGTAGACAACGACAGTGAATTCATTTCGGATACGTTGAACCGTTAGGTCTTGACGCAAAGACTTGAACTGGTCACAGATGTAACCGTAGTTGCCATCGTGCTTCCATTTTCTCTTCAATAGATCCAGGGCCTTTTGCAAAACCGGCAGAGGACGAACGCTGTCCGGGTTGGGGGCCGAGGTCAATCGGAAGTAGTTCTTCTCCAATGTTTGGCATCGCCCGACAACGGGGCCTTGATCCGCGTCGGCAGCACGCATCGGCGATCCTGCAGGAGAAGAGGAAGAGTTCCCGCTGCCCCCCACTCCCTCAAAACGCTTCCTCCTCATTTCCAAATTAGCTTTGGACTTACTAGACTGGTCCAGTGTTATGCGTGGTTTTTTCTCTGTGGTAGGGTGAGTAACTCGATCTTCAAAACGGCTGCGGTTAGCTTTTCTCCATGGCGGCGATCCAGTCTCCGAATGATGACCATCGGTTGACTTTCGCTTCCGGGTGGCATCCCCTGGAGAAGCTGGATGACTGGACGCCCAATTAGAAGAGCTGGGGTTGGCCAGGATTTTGTTGCGTTCATTTTGCACCATAGTTTGGGGCAAAGGTAGCCTTTCCCAGTCAATCAATCCCAGCTTGTCATTTTGAGCCGCATCCGTAATGACGTGTCTCAACTTCTCCTGCATTTCTGAAATGCTCACGCTTGCAACCTGATTTTCGGGAGCAAAGCAGCGTTGCACATACGAGCGTACTGGTGGTGGGAACTCCACTCGGGTCCGGGCTTCGGCATCACCGGATGCCGACTGGGTGGGCTGGGGAGGAACGGTTCCATTCATTGGCTTGGTATGATGGGTGAGGCTACGACGCGCTTGGACTTGAGTGTACGCTGGAGGCGCTGTGAGGTTGTTAGCCTCCTGACACAAGACTAACTAAACTCGGGTCGAATTATTTTTTTTCCTTACCAGCTGGAGAAAATGCACTAGACATTGTGCCTGGGGCGGTAGAGCGCCAAGGTGGTACGCTGGAACTCATCGTAGATGCAAGATTTGAAAAAAACAAAGAAACAAGTTGAAAGGAAGTAAAGAGCTACGAAGGGGCAAGACTCGAGGAACGGCTGGAAGAATCAAGTTTTGATCTTACTCCTCAGCTGGTACTGGGTATGAGATGAGAGAAAAGGATGATGAACGTTTATTTTCAAGATGAAATGATCACCAGCCGGGGAAGGTAAGAGTGTAGTCCACACAGACTCGACCCGTGACGGTGAGTGATACTCGCTTACTCACTGGACTTTCGTTTGTCCGATTATCCGCCTTATCGCCTTATCGCAATCGCCTTGGCTTAAGTGACATCCATGGATACCTCTCTCTTTTTATGGATCTCCTTGATGTTGGGAGCTGGTTAAACTTACTAGATGTTCTTCAAGTCGCTGGATCTGACTACTGCGCTCAGACCATTACTGTTACCAGATGAGATCCTTCTCTTTGTCCAGGACGCGGTGGGGTTGTATGAAGGGTAAGTACCTCATGATGATGCTCCTGATGCGGGGTGCTGACTAGCGGCAAAGGAAATACAAAATCCAGAATTATCAAAGTGGCCATGCCTATCTCACATCGCACAGAGTGTGCTATGTTGCGACCGAGGATCCGCGGAAGTACTCAGTGGCTATTGATTTGAAAGAAATCGATCGAGTGGAGTCTCAGGTGTGACATGCATACATCTTGCTTTCGAGGCTTCTCCTCCCAGCCAATCACTAACAAACTCATTGATTCAAGGCTGGATTTCTGAAGTCATCTCCGAAGGTCACCATATACTCCAAACCACAGAAGAAGAAAACCGATAAGTCGAGGAGCGCAACAGCCAGCCCGGCTGTAGCGCAACAATCGGCTCTTCATCCCACACACTCACTTTCTCATCTTCCACAGACGAACCTCCCACAGAGCTCACCATCTCCAAAGCCTATTAATGCCACTTGGATCTGTCCCATATGTTCATTCTCCAACCCGGTTCCGTCCAATTTTGACCCCGCAATGGCTAGTGCGGCTACAAATTTACCTCCTTGTCTAGCATGTGGCATCAAACCACCTTTTACGACTGTTCTCAAAGCAGCGATCAATGCCGTAACAAGCCGGGAGTTTCCGTTGTTGAATCTGGCTGTATCACCGGCCATTGCCCAAGATACAAGGCAACCAAATGCCAATGCGTCTATATCGCCTTTTGGTTCGGGGGAAACTGTATCTTGCCCGCGATGTACCTTTGTGAACCACCCATCTCTCGTGGAATGCGAAATTTGTGGAGCGCCTCTATCTGCTGGCTCCTCAGCGAACGCCAATCGTGTGGACTCCCCTGCACCGTTATTTGAGCAATCTCACATCGCAAACACGGAAGTTAGTGAGTGTGTCAAACTTTCATTTCGTGCAGGTGGCGATAAGACTTTCTATGAAAGACTGAAGGGGGCCTTGGTGCAAAGAAAATGGCTTCTGCAAAATGCGCCCCCAGTGCCTTCACCGTCGCAAGGCGCCTCATCGCCGGGCTTACCTTCGCCTGCCCCTAGCGTTGAAATCCCTCTACCCTCAGCGCCACGAACTTCCGGGGCTGGGATTGCGGGGCTAGAACGTAGAGGGCTGGAAGCCCGGAGGAAAAACGAACTGGTCATAGGGAACGCCTTTGAAGATCTAGAGGCTTTAATGGCCTCTGCCAAGCAGATTGTTGCGCTGGCCGAAACTCTGGCGCGTGAGTCTGGCATGACTACTAACGAAGGCTCCCCAGAAACCAGCGCGGTGCTATCTGAGTCCGCTGCTGCTCTGGGGATGGTGACAACGAAAGACATGCTTAGCTCCGGATCTGAAAGTCTATATTTATCAGAACTTGCGCGTGACCTGGCCGAGTATCTTACCGATGACCGAAAAGGCATTTTGCAGCGGGAAGGTGGGATTATGAGTCTAATTGACCTCTGGGCTGTCTTTAACCGCTCCCGTAATGGAGTAGAATTGGCCAGTCCTTCAGATTTTCAGAAAGCAGCGGAGCTGTGGGAAAAGCTCAAATTGCCAGTTCGTCTACGACGATTCAAAAGTGGTCTCCTTGTGGTGCAGCGATATGACTGGAGCGACGAGAAGACCATTGAAAAACTTCAGGCCTGGATGGAGGAGCTCCGACGAGTTCCCCCTGACGATCCTGTTCCATGGGATTGGCCCCTCTTTGGTCGAGCCGTTACTGCCCAAGAAGCTGCGCATCGATTCAAGTGGAGCGTTGGGGTTGCTGCCGAAGAGCTGGAGATGGCTGAAGATCGGGGGGTTCTCTGTCGGGAAGAAGGAATTGAGGGTCTGCGCTTCTGGCACAATCATATCTCGTCCCCTGAGTATGATGATCTCTCCCGCCTTGTTATTTGAGGCGGTATGAACCCACAGAAATGTATATACAGAGTTGAATACACCATTGATCCAAGGGTGCTGTAGTCATACCCACGACGAGCATAATAAAATGATGCATGGAGCTTTATCTGGGGTCAGAGCACAAGTCTGAGAACCTTTTGCAACTCCCACTATGATGGTGACCCTAGCTAATTGTTACGTAATTAGTATGTATAGTTACATCTAGGCCTTCGATGCACCAAGAGCAAATCACATTGCCAAGAGCGCTAGATGCCCATGTGAATGCTGTAACTGCATAATAGACCTACAATCATTAATGCGTCTACCTACGCATGGGTCCAATGAGACACCATAGCGGTGGATGGCGCATTGCATGCCGTTTAAGGGAAATATAAACACCAGAGAAACAAGTCCATCCAATAGTTATCCAAGGCACAGATCCTAGGTAGGATAGAGGTTGTTTATTAACCTATTATGGTATGTCCTATTTTATCAATTAACTACTATTCCTGACCATTGTGCGGTGCTGGGTATGCTTATGTATAGCCTTGTGTAATGATCTACACTACCTGAACCCGGGGTTTGCAAAGTATGCACACCTTGCAGAATTTATCAAGAATCACACACAGCTTATGAGATAGTCAGGTAATGGGGTTGGCAATTAGCTCTCGTGGATTTCATTTATTCGTGTACCGTTACCTGATATGCATGTTCTGGACAACACGCATATACACACATATACGCCCGTAGTTATAGTCCGCTACTAGCATTACCCTTAGCATTTGAGTTGGATGCATATTTTCCATGACTAAATGAATGATAGCTAGTTAAGGATAAACCCTCGTTCAATAGCCATAAGTCAATCATAACTTCAGCTTATTGATATAGCCTCTACAATATAGACTGATATCCCATCTATAGTTCGGCCGGGGGTTAGCCCTGGAGCCCCGGCGAGACCGCTGACGTAACCATATAAAATTAGCCTCAAAGCGGTGACCCCACTGATCTTCCCGTACCGTACCGATAGATCCACAAGAACAAAAGCTCACTTGCTTCTTTAATCCCATACTGAGAGCTGATTTCTCTTACACGCTTGGCCTCAGGTCAAAGCTTTAAACTAGAAAAGTATCTAGCGGGAAACAGCGCAATGATGAATATGATTTCTCTCTTGTTATATAGTAGACAGATTTCCCAATAGACTTCAGCCATGAGATTGGGGGTGTAGTAGCCCGGGTTGGCAACGCGACGACGGGATACGCCCCAGGCGACCGGGTTATTGGCTTTAGCTTTGGCAAATTCGCTACAACCCAATGCATTCACCGGGGTCTTACTCAAAAATTCCAACCGGATGAGTCTCTGCCAGAGATGACCTCTCTTCTCATGACATGTGGTGCAGCTCTTTTATCTTGCACATTTGCAAGAAAGTGAGACAATTCTCATCTTTCAATATCTTTCGTACAATCCTATGGATATTTATAACATCAAGCCGCATATTACGTCGCAACTACGGGCGGAGATCGTTTCTTTACCGAAAGGGCATTATGCCCTAACCTTTCCCCGATCGCTCAAGAATATTGCTAGGCTTGATAGTGCCCTAGCGCCAGTCTCTGATAGCTTTGGGGAAAGACGATCATTCTGCACGAGACATCAGAGGCAACTTTGAATACCCTGCCACCTCACCCTCGTTTGACATTGCGTGCCGATGTCATATACCTTTTCATCGGCGGAGGCTTGGGCCATAGCCTTACGTCGTGGCCCATGAAGAATGGAGCTCGCAACTTTGCGTTCCTTCCTCGATATGGCGCTTACTTAGAGCAGGCCTCTCTGGTTGTTGATGAGTTGAAAGCGGCTGGTGCTACTGTTCAAGTATTCCGGGGAGATGCTGGTTTGAAGTCCGATATTGAAGAGGTCATCAATTCTGTACCTGAAAATCAGCCTGTTCGGGGAGTGATCAATGCCGTTATGGTACAGTGGATAATCTATTCCTTCGCTGTGTAACTTGTGCTGATGATATAACTGACGTGCCGGTTTACAGGATGGATTATTTAACAATAGACATTGTCGTATGAGAACTGGGCACTATCTGTACATCCGAAGGTTACGGGCACGAAGAACCTGCACGAAGCCCCTTTCCATCTCTCGCTAGATTTATTCGTGACAACAAGCTCCGTATCTGGAGTATTGGGAACACCAGGGCAAAGCAACTACGCCGCCGAAAACAGCTACATATATGCCCTCGCTCGGCACCGTCGCTCTTACCGGCAGAATTCAGTCTTGATCGTCCTTCCCATGGTCCTCGGAGTTGGGGTGGCTGCGGAGAACAGCGAGCTCGAGGAGTCACTCGGACGCAAGGGGATATATGGCATCGACGAAGAGACTTTACTCCACGTCTTTGACATTGTGATAATCGAGCAGGTTCGGGAAGGCATTTCAGACCAGAAATTCATCTATACGGTTCAGGCTGTGCATGAACGCTTTATTACAAAGCTTGCTCGCATGTTGATGCTCGGCATGAACGAGTTTGAAGAAGAGAGCCGTAGTATGAATGGTGCTGAGTTTCGGGATTGGATCGTCAAGGAACTGGGTCTGGATATTCCTTTCCAGCAGCTATTGGGTCCGATTTGACGAACATGTTGCAAAAAATGGGCTTACGAAGATATAGGGGCAGTACCCCAGCATGCTTATGTGCCCAAAGGACAAAGGAACGAGATAAATTGAAGTATAATTTAGTAATGAGAGAATCATAGTCAATATTGGCCTTCATTCCATATCTGGATCTAGCTTACGGGACTTCAATATCTCACAAGATGAAAATGACAGGTGATACATGAGCTCGACCTGAGTTCGCATGAAAAAGAAACAAGACCCATCAAATCTGCATGAAAATTTCCTAGTCTAGAACTAAAATTCCAATGCCAACTTGGAATAATCGTATACCCGCGAAATATAACCCGAAAACTGCCATTGGTACAGCCTACTCTTGACGACGTCGATCTGACTCAAATACAGTGAACCCATCAATTCCACGCCCATCCTTTCCACCGGTGCGGAAGAACTCTGTCATGACTCCGATGGCATAGCACGTCGCTGCGATAGCTGTGCCTGCAACAAGCATTCTGCGGCCTGATTTGAGAAACGAAGGCTCAAATGTTGGGGCTGGTTCAGGCTCGGAGCTAGAGGATCCTGTTTCTGGCGGAAGCTAAGTCGACCTGTTAGGAAGCCACCTGAATAGACAGTTCTACTGTCTACTCACCTCGGTGGTGGATTGCCAAGGAGCTCCGGCGTATATTACGGCAGAGTCCATCGAGTCCTCGCGAAGATGTTTGGCAATATCGGTGTGAATTGCTGGTGCTTGTTCTGTTTGGGTATTGGAGAGGGTGTGGTGAGGGGTACTTTGAGACTTTCGGAATACAAGGATGTTGCCTCCGCCAGTTGCAATTTCGTAACCACCGTCTTGAATTTTCTCGAAATAGGGCAGGAATTTGGCAGGATTGTGCAGTCGAGACAGTATTTCACTTGGCCTACTATCTTCGTCGACAACGAAGAATGAGTCTGCTTGTGCAGCTGTGACTTGCGATGTCGACGTATCCAAAGCAAGAATATGGAATTCAGGAGAAGTAGGGGCATCTGGCTGCTCTCTGTTTTCAGTACCTAGGTTCTGGCTTTGGAGAATGAAGTCCCCAATACGGTCTTCGGAAGCATCGAAATCTAGCGAATTAGCTTGCAGCTTTGATTCAAAAGGAGCATAATGAGACTGAATATCAATAACATCCAAGGCACCCAGGCCCTCATTCTCATTGGGACACTCGGCACTCGCTATCTCCGCAATGAATTTTGCCTCCAATTCATTCCCGGGTGTACAGTCGACAGTATCCTTGGCTATCTTGGATGTACCAAGTCCAGAAGCTAGTTCTTGTCGTGGTTGCATTTCCTTCATTGAAGCCGGGTTACAGGCGAATTTGGCCTTCAGTTCGCTTCCAGGAGGATAATCAATAAAGGTCTGGGCTCCTAATTGAGCACTCTCCTGACTGGCTGACTCTGATAAAATATGTGCTTCAATCTCACTACCTGGAGAGCATTCAAAACTTTCTTGGGAGTTTGTCATGGGAACTGTGTTAGTCGTTTGATGGACAAGACCGGCGGAATCGAGACTGAGACTAGCAAGCTCAGAAGAAAGCTTTGCGTCCAGCTCGTTGCCTAGTGAACAATCAATGGAAATACCAATTTGCTTGTTCAGAGTTTGTGTCGCCAACACAGACGGAGAACTCTGGACAGAGCGGCTGATAGGATCAGAGATGGACTTTGCATCCAGCTCACTTCCTGGGGAGCATTCCACGTTAGTGCCCGCAGTCACACCAGCATCCAAATTCGGGTTATTGGTGTTTGCGTTGACATTGGATGTGCCCGACTGAGGCTGTGCAGAAGGAACAGATTCAGAAACGAAGAATGTTTCCATTTCACTTCCCGGGGAGCAATCGATGTTTACATGGGGCTTTCGTTCGGTCTCCTGAGGAACTTGGGCCCTGTCCTGCACACCCTGAGAAGTGGGTGCTGAGGTAAAAAGTGCACCTAGCTCGCTACCCGGAGGGCAGTTAACTGTTGACCGTGAGCTCGACGGGGCTTCGGGGCTCTGTCCCATGTTTCCCGGCTGGAATTGTCCATCCTCGGCCAAATTGGGGTTGCGAGCGAATTTTGCCTCGACTTCAGTGCCTGGGGGCCAGTCAATCACCGCTTCATGGAGATTAATTTCTGGTTCTGTATTACTTGATTCAGCCGCAGTAGACGATGGTATCGGCACCATACGTCCACTGATAGGGTCGTACTGGAGTCCAGCGTGATTGGTGTCACTTCTCTTTTGCCGCTTGTCTACTCTCGGACTAACATTGGATGACTTCCCTTTACTGGAAAGCAGCTGAAGAAAACCGTTCAAGGGAGTGTCGTTCTTTCCGAAATTCCGAAAGGGGTCCAATTGGTGCTCAAAGACGACTCTATAAGAGTCTGCCTCTATGTACCTTCTCAACAAATCCATGCGTTTGTACATCTGCCCTGAATCTGAATCACGGAGCCTCCTCTCTGGGCCGACCGGAAGGTCGGAGAAATTTGACTGGGAACGCCAAAGTGCCCAGCTCCAGCTTGAGTGGGTATCATTGGGAGTAGCATTGCTGTCATGGCGAGTTTCGGGCTTTCGCTGGTTGAATAGAGGGTATCGCTGATATTTGTTGAAACTTCTTGAGATACGTTCTGCCTTGTCTCCCTGACCGTGCCGTGCACATCGCCATATACTCCGATCTGAAGTATGTTTGACCATTTGAGAAGATACCGGGCGAATGGCTCGAGGCCCCGACTTTCTGATTGGTATTATAACTGAGGAACTCATGATGGATCCCCGAGCTTGTATGTGAAAACCCAAGGTGCTGCTTATTCCAAGCTATTGAAGGTCTGATGATTCTCGTAGTAGTCAATGGCTCCCGTTGTCGATCGGATCCACTTATGGAGTACAGCGATAAGAGGGGGTACGGATCCTAACCGACTCTGTCCTGCAGAGGCCTTATAAAAGATGATCAGAATAAATTGGACAAGAAGATCGATGTCAGATCTCAGATCTCACAGCTGAAGAAGTGAAAAGGAGGAGGAAGGATCAAATAAAGGAAGAAGGACCAGAGGACTCCGGATCAGCATGGGGGCTTCAGCCAATTGGCTCGTTTCTCTACAAAGTTATGTCAGCGTTGACGTCACACTTGATTATCTGCACAGGTGTTTTCCATGTACATACACAAATTTACTGGTGGAATAAAATAGACAATGGTTTAGAACAAAGGCTAGGAAAGTAATATATTTTTTCAGGCAAAAACATCGAGCCCAGGCAACACATAACTCACACCCCTAGGCAAAATCTATAAACGCGTCGGAATAAGGTACAAGAACGAAACATGCAAAGGCCATAGCGACGGCACCTCTTCATTCCAATGCTAGCGTAAAGACCGCCTTAGTCGTGATATATTGGCTTTCTTCGCCTTACATTTCTTCTTAATCTCCGCAGGAATGGTGTCCTACCACCCTAGTAGCCCTCTCTGTTCAGGAAATTCGACAAATTCAACTTTGGTCCCATACTGCAAAACCTAGCAATGCCGATTGCCATCTTGTCAAGCCCAATCCATACAACTACGGGACCCAACCCTCCCCAAAAAAGAAGCCATGGCAATATTTGCTACGACCATCACAACACTACTCTGTCCTTTCCTATTGTTTATCCTACCATGGGTATGTTGCACTTTTACATGCAACCCCTTCTCAAACGGATCTAGCCAACCACACAGCCCAGTCGTGGCTTGTAGTTTCATATGTCTCGGCCGGGACAGTTACTGGTGCAGTACATCTAATTACAGTAATTGCGAGTCTCAAGACACGCAATACAGACGCAACATTTGTCAGGGTCTTTATTCCAACCTGGAAGCGACTGGTTGCGGCAGATACACTGCCTCTCTCGTGGACTGGCGGCGGAGATAATAGCACCAGCACCAGCACAATCAGATTCGCTTATCCTCTGGGGGTAAATAAGCCAGCAGAAATCCTGAGACAATTCCATTTGTTTAGTGAGTCTGATTGGCTTGTGGTTAGCACGAGTGGTGTTTTCTACAACTCGTGCTGTCTTCGTTCACATTCTTCTTTCCATGACGAGGGAGCAGGGCTCGGTTGTAGCTCGCGTTATCTCGCATCAAGGGAGGAATGTCTGCGATAGTTTTCAGAATACTGATTTGATACTTCTCCTCTTCGGCGTTATAGTACTAGGGCCTGAAGCGGAGGGGTCGTTTGGATTGGCGGTGCGCGAGTCGAAACAATTCAACAGTGCCAGGAAACTGTACTGATGGAGAGGACTGCTTAGTGGTTTGCTCTGGTCAAATTAGTCTCAACCACCAGGATTTTTGCTGTCATCAATTTCTCCAGAGACATTCGAGATAAAAAAATAATCAAAGATAATTATAGTAAAAACTGGAGGGGAAAAATAATTTGTCTCCCGAGGTCTATTACTCGAGATATATATGCAATACCAAAATGTATAAATTGCGTCTCCATATTCGAGTAGAAAACAATCATCTATTCTAAATTATGTTGAAAATGAAAATCATTCACAACTATTCCCATCGGAGTGCTCCGAGGTCGGTAGTCACTGTGGGGGAAAAGGACGTTATCGGGAATCCCCACAGAATCCCCGGGGGGCCAAATAATTTGAACACCGAAACAAATTCTGCCTTTTGACTCCATTCATTTCCGACTCAAAATCCCACAAAATGTCCAAGCCAACACGTACCGCCATCAGCACTAGGGGCGCACCTCTTCCGCCCCCAATCCTATCCCAAGGTCTGGTCGTCGGCAACGTCGTCTACTGCTCTGGCCAGTTGGGAGTAGACCCGACCACGGGTGAAATGGTGGAGGGAACCATCCAGGACCGAACAGTATGAGAGACGCGATACCTGATGTATATATTTTCTGACATGGAAACAGCGACAAATCCTACGCAACCTCAATGCCGTCCTCGAGGCTGGAGGATCCAGTCTCCATGACGCAATCAAGGTCAACATCTTCCTCACCGATATGGCTGATTTCTCGGCTGTGAACGAAGTCTACGCTACTTTCTTCTCGGATCCTAAGCCGGTACGTAATCTCTGATTAAAAACCAAAAGAAATGAGATTCAAATTCCATGGACTTTTGGAATTTGGCTCTCTATTATTTTCTGAATCGTTTCTCACTATGTCCTTCTAGGTGCGTACTTGCATTGCCGTCAAGTCCCTCCCCAAGGGATCAGATGTCGAAATCGAGTGTTCTGGACTGGTTACGAAGCCTAGAAATGGACGCAGTTCTAAGCTTTGAGAAACTGGATATGGAGAAGGCAGACAACTCCACCTGGCTGTTTGGCAAAATGAAATATGCGAGTCACATGATCTATGTATAATTTACAGCATGTACGGAAAGATTACGATATGATCGGCATTCACTGCTTGTAACTTTTGTTTGGCAACTTTCAATAAATACGGGCTAAAACCAAGGATGAAGGTGGAGACTGGAGCTGAGCACTCAGGAACAGGGTTAGCGTCTATATCGTCCATGGTACACTTGATGAGCCCCTGAAAGTATATTGTATAAAACTCTCAAATACGGAATACCGAGAACATCCATGGATGTTTAATATTGCTGTTATTGTTATCTTCAAGCCAAAACCCTGACCTGGGATCTGTCAAACAAAGAGAATGTGGCTGAGTCAACCATTATAAACCCGTGGACTATGGCCCTCGCATACGCTTATATGCTCGGTTCCTGCATTTCGAAAGGGCCATTTCGACGAGGTTTCATGCAACATGCAGCCACAACAAGCCCTTGCACAAAGCTAAAGAGGCAAAATTTTGTTGTAACAGAAGAGAGGAGAGAAAAAAAAGACAGAATTTGGTCAAGATAACGGGGGGATTTCAAAGCTTAATTGGTTTCACACCATTTGGCATTGGTTGGCACAATCTCAAACACACTAGGAATGTTGAATATCTGAAAATGACGGCAAGAATGAGGGGAAATCACGGCTGCCAACTCCTCCATTCCGATCGGGGGGCACGTGGTGTACATAATTCCTTTAAGATTGAATGTTCAATCAGCTTCGGATCTAGGTTTTATAGAACATCTAAACTATGAGCATGTGTTCGTGTCAGTTGTTTTTATTAATCTATTATTCTGGAGACAAAACCTAAAGCTTCGATAGAGTGAAACATTCTTAATATCTGCCGGGTTTTATTGACCCAATTTGAGGGCTCATCCCCTACCTCCCATAGTGGATCGAACTAATGATGTCGCACAGTCTAATATGACTCCGCTAAGTATGATACTTACACCTGTCTCACGAGTCAAAAAGAGCCAACTTATGGCTCGTCCACAGACTGCTAACTCTCTTACCGAGCTCTCAACAGCGGCTAGTCAGCACACCCATACGCTGATTCGATCTCTTTGTTGATCCTAAGCCAGAAGAAGCCAAGTGCGCAAGACGGGCTCAAGCCACTAACGATTATGGTAATGTGAGCCGGGTGCCTGGCGAAAAACTGTGTACAACATAGGGGGAAAGTAAGTAAAGACAAGGATTGTAATTGTAACCACGCACTTTTGATTCTCGACACGCCCAGGAACGCGTGTGGGAAGGACCCACTTAGTTGGACGCCTCCGGGCTAGACCTTGTGGGCTTAACTTGAATAGGAATCGTCTGACTTGCGCGTTTTTCTTTTACCCGATTTCTTTTTATTTATATTGTGATGCGCGGCTTAGGTGGGTTTAGTCAGACTCCTTCTTGAATAGTCTCCGAGCTAATGGATTGATCGTCTTAAATGAAAAACGCTTTCCAAGGCCCTCGGACCTTTATTTTATTTTATTTTATTTTATTTTTGCAGAGGTAAATTAAGTGTTACAATGGTTCAAAAACCTAGTTTTGATACTTGCATCGGATTTTACTAGTATAGTAATCCGTATCTGACATGTGCCACATACTCTGTGTAGTTCAACTCAGATCTGAATATTGGTTTACAATCGTCAATCGTGATATTCGTGATGGCCAGAATATATTCTAGGTATTATTGTCGCACGGCGTGGGAAAAAAATACCTAAATATGGTCCAAGTATCTGTACAACAGTCTCTATACTGTAGTATAGAGTACAGGCCGAAGAGGGCTCTAGTCGGATGTACCGGTACAAAACGATCATTGCCACTATGTACAGAGTACAGCTAGACTGCCTAACTATCTTGTCTTGGCGATATTGTGCAGGTTAGTGTTTAGGGTAGCTTAACTACATGGTTTCAGATGAGGGCCTTAGGATGAAACTTGCCTGAGCAGGTATTAGCTAGGTATTATGGTACAACAATAGAAGTTTGTAATCAGATTAGATCGGGATGTACATGTATTATTTGGACATTCAACATTGTAGGAATAAGGAATAGGATCAAGTCAAGCTTGCATATGCGCAACGGTAAACGCTCAGGGGGAAGTGCGTGGCCACATCCCACGCACCTGCCAAACGCCCGGACCAGCTCATTAAATACACTAAAATACGTAATTTACTGTAAATTACCCTTGTTGACGCTGCCACAACGTGTCCCGCCCCCTCCCCCCATTCCTTTCCCCCCCCTGATGATGAAGTGATCCTCTTCTTTGATCCTTCGACCTCATTCACTCATTTTGTTTTCTTTCTCTCCCTTGCCTGTTTTTACTGTGTTCACCTGTTGACTTTCAACAGCGTTTTTGACCTGGGCCAAGCTCCCCTTGCATCGGTCGCCCGCATTTCCCGTTTTCCCTTTCTTTGATCTCGTTGCCCGGACGGTTCTACAGAAAGTCATCGTTCACTCCTTACAGCTTTTCTAAGCCCACACTCGTTTTTCACCTTTTGGGGTCGTTTCAGATTTATCTAAATCCCCTTTCCACTCGTTATTTATCATCAAATTATTGTTTGCGCCCATTCGGTCTGTCTCATCGGTTGCCATCGAGACGTTGGATACAATAATATTACAGCTGTGAATTTATTACAACTGTCGAAGTCCAGTTGTGTTGGAAACTCGAATATTCCAGGCGATTTACCTCTTGTCCCACCCCCTGATCGCTCATGAGGTGTTGACAGACGGTGGTTATCGCATTTTTGTACACTGACCTTGGACTTGCTCTGAGCTATCACGTACAGAGCTATTCAACATGCGTCCCGACGCCTTTTCCGTTCTCGCAGCCTTCCTCGCTGTAGGCGGTCTTCAGCTCGTTGTAGCTCAAGATGCGCCTGAAGCGCACGTTCAACGGCCGCGCTGGTACTTCCCCCAGGAAGTCAAGCGAACAATTCGCAGAAACGCCGAGCCCGACCCTGGCTCAATCCTCGACGGTCTATTCGACAACTTGAAAACCACCCAGGGTTCTTCCTCCGCGGCTACTACCACCCCCGACAGCTCTGTCGCCGCTCAGCCCCAGAAGGGACAAGAAGTCGTCGTCGTAACCATCTCGGTCGACCCCAAGAACCCCGAGATCACCCACCGCATCACTGGTACTACGATCATTGGCGGTGAACCCACTGGTACCACTACCATGACGACACACACGACAGAGGGTTCAAGCGCAGAGGTCACTAGTAAGAAGAGCTCCGAGGCCCTATCTGCCGATGCGGAAACCACACGAAAGCAGGGATCGGTGATCGACTCATCAGTCAAGGCTTCGACTACGCCTACTTCGACTAAAGCCTCTAGCGACGGTGCCATTGGTGATCTGACCTCGGGCTTAGGCAACCTCTTGGCAGGTGATTCCACATCTTCGACTGCGACCACCACCTCCAAGTCATCGAGTAAGACAACCTTGCCCGCTTCTTCTTCTACCGCTGCTGCATCCTCTAGCTCAGGATTAGGCGGTTTAGCCGAGGAATCAACATCTACCAGCTCCGCCGCTGCGACATCCACGAGTCCGTCTAACGCCAGCAAGATCAGTAGCGCATCCTCGAGTGTAGCCTCGGGCATGACAACCTCAGGGTCGGATCTCCTTGACCTTTTGGGCCTAGGTGACAAGTCTTCCGCCGGCAATAGCACAAGTGCTCCCGTACCATCGAGCGCTTCTAGTTCGCGTGCCATGCCAGTCAGCGTGTCTGCTTCCGCTACTAGCTTGTTGCCGACCACAACTGGAACTGCGACATCAACTGCTGGTGATTTCGTCGGCAGTTTCATTTCAAGCGTGGATTCCCTGGTTAATGCCACCTCTACTAGCACTGGCAGCACTGCTTTGATTCCGACTGCGTCTATGTCGGGTGGTAGTCTTCTCCCGCTTAAGTCGACTGGTCTCATTCCTGGCCCGACAGGTACCAACACTGGTGTCATCCCCACCCCGACCAACACACTTGGATCAGTTCCCGTCCCGCACTCGCACGGCTCGGAGTCTACTACATTTGGATCTGAAACCGTCTCTGGTTCTCCTACCGCCTCGGGTCCTTTGTTCGGCACTACTACTGCCTCAGCTTCCAGTAGTGGTGCTTACGAGGGCTCCAAGGCTCCCGTGTCCACCTCTCACCCAACCTCCGCCCCTCGTCCCTTGTTGACTTCGACGACCTCGACGAGTGAAGAAGTGAGCACGGCCCAGCCCACTGTGGAGCCTCAGATCCCGACCTCGACCCTGCCGCCCCCCACCAATGACAACGACTGGATGCCATCGACCATCCTTATCGTGCCTACCATGACCGCCACTCAAACCTCGACCTCCGGCGAGTCTGCGAAGCCCACGGCACCGTCGCTCCCTGGCTCTATTACCCCATCGAATGAGGTGTCCGAGGCTCCGGCCGACTCTATATTGCTCCAGCTTGGTTTCAACAGCCAGCTGCCCTGGTCATTCGTTGCAACCACCCCCTTGTCCTCGTCGCAGATCTTCAACTACACCCCCCAGGCTATTGAGAATGCTTTGCCAGCTCTCTCCGCTAAGGACGGCCCAGTTATGTTTGCCATTGAGCCATACTACAACTGGAAGATCACTGGCTATAACGCCACCATTGCTATCTTCTATTTCCCTCGCGATAAGGTCGATGCCCTGCAAGCACTCAAGATTAACCCCAACTCTGCTCTCTACAAACAGGATAGCGAATCCATCAAGTCATTGATGGCAATGGTTGACCCCACAATTCCTCTCGAGTTCTCTGGAAACTACCCTAGTGGTAACAGCGGCTCGACTGACGGTAACAACCACGGCGGCAGTGATAATGGCCCAGACAGTGGCAACAACGACAACACCGATGGCTCTGCCGGCAGCTCCAAGGCTAAAGCTAGCTCTGTCGGAATCGGAGTCGGCGTTGTGGCCGGTGCTGCCGCTTACGGTGCGGGTATGTTCTGGGTTGCCCGCCGCTACCGCAAGAGAAAGCAGCTTCACCAGCGCTCTAGTTCGACCGTTGAGCAGATGAGCCAGGGAGGTTCCGCTGCTGGTTCGATGTTCGCTGCTGGTGGCCGTGTCCCTAGCCATGGTAGTCGTGGAACTGCTCGTTCCCAGATGATCAGTGCTCCCGTTATGGCGGAGAACTCTTTGGGATGGAACTAGACATGCTTTTGACAACACGACGTATAAACCACTTCTTCCACCACCCTTCCCCTCCCTTTCAACCCCACGATGACAATCAGAGGGCATTGGACCTTCGAAGACCCTTATTTCTTCCGAGATAACTGCTTCTTTCGATGTGCTCATGCTCTCCCCACTCTCCGACAGAGGTAGGGGCAGAGAGACTGCACAAAACTTTATTTTCATTGTCCATCATCCATCAAGGATTTATATGTCACATATCACGTATCTCTTCTTTTTTTGTGCAATTTTTGACTGGCCACTCTTCTTCTCAACATGATACTCCGACCGACGGTTCGTCGTCACTGCGTGTGTCGCGTTATCCTTTTCTTTTTCTTTCTTGACATATTCCCCCTTTTGTTCACCAAATACCTTTTTATCCCTTTACTTCTTTCAATGGCACTGGGACAACCAAATTTGGGACGATATCTCTTCTCTAATTTTGGCTCCCACTTGAAAGCCCTCTCTTATGAACTATTGGTCATTCAGTCTTTGGACTTGCACATTAATATTAGATTTGAGTGGCTTCCTTTTGACAGAGCCGATGGCTCTTTCCTCTGCCCTTCATCTTTCTCCGCCTCTCCCTCTTTGTGTTGTATCTTGATTGTACTTTTCCTGTTTTCGCGTCTCTGTGTTTCTGTACAGATGTATGAAATGTGTCCAAGTACCACGTGGCCTTGTAGATGTGGACGTGAGCCTGTGAATGAGACGAGTATATCTCCTTTCTTTTCAAACCTGTCTTTAGGGCTTTGTAAATTGTCATATAGGGCATGTTACGTTGGAGCTGGAACGTTCTAGGCCTTTTGGCTATGAACATACAGGATTAGGTGACGCTTTTGTAGATCAATTTGGAGTAAACATTCGGCTAATACATCAAGTTGAACGACAGCGGATTTATGCCCCCCGAAATTCCCAGAAATTCAACCATCCATCCCATTCAGGATTGTGTCCTTTTGCTCCCTCTTGAAGAGAAGCTTAAGCACCTCAAATTAGTGTCAACCTCCCTAACCATATCGTAATGGCCATTGCCTATCGCATTCCCTAAAGCAAACTTCTTGCCCTTGCTGCTAAACCTGGACCCATAACTTTTGAGGATTTCAAATGTCTTGATATCACCCCTCCTTGCTGCAACCCGCAGGCTGTTATCAAAGCCGACAAATACTCGCATAAGTCCTGCTGGGAGATTTAGCGAAGCTGGTATCGCTTTTCAAAAGCAGAGGTATAACTGTGTTGTGTCCTCTCAACACTGCCCAGTGTAGAATTGCCATGCCTGACTGGCCTGAATTTAAGATGTTGCATTGATTGACGAGTAGCTGTTCGACTTTCCGTGCATCGCCTATCATCACTGCTTCAAACAGGCCCATCTCCGGAGCTTTTGCTTTAAGCTAGTTCCACATGGTTGAGGCGATAAGAATTTTGCAATACTACGAGAGCAAAACTAAAATAAATAGTAATAGATGTTGTAGATAACTCGAATGATATTCTTCAGTACATGAGTCCTTCTATGTAATATACAACATCCGACTATGAGAAAATGTGACATAGGAATTGAAATACATATCAAGAGAAGTCAATGTACCACGAGATACCAGGTAAGGCACTCTCTAGGGAGTCAGCCATATCAGTCTACCGTAACTGTTCCGTCTTTCGTATTACATTCTGTAGGTTAGATAAAAGTTCATAAATTCATTCATAAGTAGATACATCGAACCCTAAGATAATAACCAACATAATGTTTCTGTCAGAATATCGGATTTATACAAAGATAAAAGATACTCTCTTCTGTTGAATTGCCAAAAGTGCCAACTTGTCCAAATCCGAGTTGGAGAGCCCTTGGTCATTCTGTTTCTGTGCTCTAATAACCAGGTCTTGCTCATAACGGTGCTCAAAGTCAACTTTGCCATCCCAATCGAAGAGTGAGGAGCTCTCACGGAAGAAATATGGTTGACCGTTCTTTGTAATGAGATCGAACTTCTGTCGATGTGCAGATTGATGAGCTGTTATGAACTCCCCTGAAGTTGTCACTGCGACACTACAGTGCCAAGGACTCATGGAAAACAAGTTCTTCTGTGGAATAAGGGGAAAAGACAGCTTCGTCTGCCCTGATGAGGGATGAATGGAGAGACGCAGTGAATCGGGATAAATTTGGCGTACTAGCTCCGCGTACTCCTATAATCCATTAAGTCAGACTTGCCATGTTATACAGCTCTCGAGATGACCTACCACCCCGCGGACAATCATTTCCTTTGCAATAATCTTGATCTTCTTCTTATATTGTTTGGGGCCAGCACAGTCCTTGGTCACTGGGCTGAATTTTAGATCAATTTTCATGAACTTGTCGTACCCTGCATTGAATTAGCCAGGTGGCATTAGATAGACTCGAAAGTCATACACTTACCATTATACGTCCTCAGATAATCCTCATCGCTTTTCAAAAACTTATCGACATCAAACCCCGGTCGTCCACACCGTCGATGTAGTTCAGCCCTCGATAAAGGACAGAGCTTCACATAATCTGATTTGGAAATGTGCGCGCCGGTGTAAAGACCCAGCATATTCATAACGCGATGGAACCGAATACAAGCATATCCCTTCTCGACAGTGATCTTCCGCAGTCGGTTCCCATACTCCCATACCTCCTCATCAGAAATCCCCGTAAGATCTAAAACCCAGAAATCAAATTAGCGTCAACTCCTGTATGTGACATCCGAATGAATAGAATGGTTTAATCTCACCGTTATAGCAGATCCCATCTGTAACAATAACAACAACCGCACCGGGCGGGTAAGCAGCCTTAATATCCCGGCACAGATTCATCAACCGTGCTAACCCAAGCTCATCCCCCAAGTCCGGAAGCGCACCTAGGACCTTGTCCATACGGTTATTACTCTTCATTGGAAAAGCAGGTAGAACCATAGGAATCGTCCTATTGGCTACGATATGTGTCTGCACGCGTGGCGTGAACGATGACCGACCGAGCCATTCACCGGCTGCGGTTGTGCGCTCATGGGAGCCGTAGCACTCCACAATGTTCATTATTTCCTCTGCCTTTAGGCGAGCTAATGTGGGAGATATTGCAGGTGCGGCAGGATGTGGGTTTGAGACGAAGGATACCTGGGTCTTTGGGGTGGAGGTGGTGCAATCTAAAGAGATTATGCCTAGATGGGCGGAGACTTGGACTACCGTCGGTGCTTGCATTTTGATATAGCTCATGATAGATTGAAGTGGGGAAGTTGGGGTTGCAGCCAGGGATTGGGAAGGGATAAAATTCGCTCTTCAAATGTATTCGTGATTTATAGGGGGTTAGTACCCTCAAAGCTTGTATTGGAATTTGGTGGCTGTTTATCGCCACCTTTCTGGTTTCTTATGCTCTTCGTGGTATTCGCCGTCCCACCTTCTATGCGCTGCTCCGTTCTCCGATTTCTGATAACTTCTGTTCGGTGAGTTCTTGAATGGATGCTATTCTGTTGTACAAGAAAGATAAAATGCTATCTGACTATATGTATGCTTAAATCGGTGTATGACTCGGAGTATGATTGTTTTCATATGTCCCGATTAGGCATTTGATTAAAGAGCCCCGGAAAACAATATAAATTATATGAGTAGATACACCGTGTCGCAGACAAAATTGTTATTACTCGATCGGTCAAAAACTCCCTCACAACTAAGGGATTTTATGGCTGTTAAACCCACTACTAATGCATGATTTGCCACATTCCGTTTCCCGATTAGGCTCGATGTAGGAATACCTTACACGAGAGGTCGCGATATAGTTAGGGGAACTAATAAATATCTTTAGAAAAAAACTTCTAGGGATAAAAGTTACATGTCGATGTGATACCCCATTATTCGACGATTGAAGGCTGCCACAAGAAGTCAAAAAAGTTCGAATGTTAAATCTAAATCGCTCCAGCTTCATTACCTATATTCATACCAAGGCCGGGACGTATTTCATTTCCAAACCTCCGTAAGCTTAGTGACTTATTTAGAGCAACCCCATTCACAAGAAGTAGGAAGCTTCTTTTTCTCGCTCCCAGCGATACTCCATTCGCTTCGCAGTCTCCATCCCGACTTCCATACCACCATAATGCGCCGAAACAAACTCCAGCATCACATCAATCCCAGCAGTGATTCCAGCAGATGACCAGATTTCGATTCCAGGTAGTAACGACATGCCGTCCCACACCACATCCTTGGGAATACTATCACGCAGCCACCGTTTATTATGCTGCCACTTCACATCGCCCATTTGTTTAGTGATATCGTCGTAGCGAGCTGAATTCGTTGTTACCTGGCGTCCAGCCAGAAGCCCAGTCTGCGAGAGGATATGGCTACCCGTGCAAACCGTAATGATGCTGTGGCGGACATAGGGCGCAACAGCAGTCAGAAAGCCCTGGACCTCCTGCGTGTTGGAGACTTTGACTTCATTGAATGTAGTATTGATGTCGTAAATACGGTTCAGACGTGTCCCGGGGCCACCTGGGATGATCAATACATCGATAGGTTTGAATTCACCACTTCCATCGTCGGCAACTTCCCCCGCTTTCAGGGCAGAGATCACATCAGCGAAGGTACGTTGTGGCAACATTTGCTGGTTGCAAGCTGTATTAATGTTCGAGGCAGGCAGATCAAATCGCCATTTTGCCTTGGCAGGCGGGATTGGTTTCACTGAGACTGGATCGAGAGTTGCGGCTGATACAGTCAGGGTGATGCTCGATGTGTCAGGGTACTGCGTGCGGATGTTGAGAATGTCCAGTGGGGCTGCCACGTCCAGTAATTGGAACCCTGGGAACAATGGAAGGTGGTAATGGAGAGGTCTGAGTGTCATCTTGTGTAATGCTCTGTTGGAGAAGCCCCGTGAGATGAGTTGGAGAGAATGTGGTAGTAGGGAAGTCATTCTGAAACAGAGAGGGTCATGCTTCTTGTTGATTCAGGTGAGCTATGCTAAGGTCAGTTGATGCAATGAACAAGGGAGAATTTATTCATAGATTGATGTGAGGATGACGGCAAAGATAATGTAACACGCAAAACAAGTATAGTATGTATGTTATGTGGCTAAAGGGTGATACCTAATTTAGGCTTAAGATGCGTCATCTTCGGAGTAAGACAAGTAGATACACAACATAAGTATCTATTAAAAGTATATTGATATACAACGATTTCAAGCCCCCGAAAAGTGAGATCCGACTACAAACAACGCTCCAGTCAAAATGCAAATACCCCCAAACAATTGCGCGTATAGATAATCGCCTCCCCGTAACTCGATCAGCTGTCCTGCTATGTAAGGTCCAGTCAGGAGTGGAATGCTATTGATCGTGGTGATCATCCCAACACGTGTGCCGGAATTTTCTGGGTCTTTAGACCCAAAGTACGCATTGGCAGCGGGCAATTGACTTTGCGCACAATTAACCAATAATCCATATACCGTGGCCCAAATAAACATGCCAGCGTGGGTGTGTACACCAATCCATCCTAGAATGGCGATGCCGCAAGGGATTGAGACTGCAATGCAAGTCCTTACTGCGCCCAGCCACCGGTCCGCCACGAATGCAGATGCGATGCGGGACGGAACACCAACGCCGTTCATCAGGATGAGAAGGAGAAGTGAATCGGATGCAGTAAATCCAGAATGAGCTTGGGCATATTGTCTAAGCTATATATGTTGTTAATTGTGCCGCCAACGCAATATGAAACAAAACAAAACTTACATATATGTACGCAAAGTAAATACCCTCGAAGATCAAGAATGAGCCGATCGAAAACAGGAGGTAAGGGCGTTCACGAAACGCGCTGAAATCAACCCAGGGAGGAGGGCTTCGAGGTATAATTCGAGACCTGGTAAACTTGACAATTATAACGCTGTTGAACAGGATAATGGCCGCCATGATCCGGACAGTCCATGCGAAGCCAATGTTGTTGAAACACTTATAAGCGACCACTGGGAAAACCATCCCCCCAGTTGCTGCCCCGCAAGAAGCCAGCGAGACGGCCATGACTCGTTTGGAGTTGAAGTATGTCGCATATAGCGAGATCATGGGGCTGAAGACAAGTCCGTGGCCAATTCCACTGACGATGCCTTGCGCTAGCCAGAAATGCCATAACTTTGTGCCAAATGAGGTTGCCAATGCTCCAGCAACTTGGAGGAGACATCCGATAGCGATGCATTGTCTCAGATAACCCGCATCCATTGCCCGGCCTGAGAAAGTGGCCAGCACATGGACGAGGAACATCTGCACCGCTCCGATCCAAGACGCATTTGCCGGGCTGACATTGAGAGTTTTAACGTAGTATTCCTGGAAGAATCCATAACTGTATTTCGTCAACGGGTAAAATTCACATTAAATGTGACCAGGCCCCCTTACGATGTGATATAGCCCCATACATTGAACACAACCAGATGTCCAGTCAGAACTTGGGTCCAGGCCACAAGACCTCCATCGGGGATTTCATTATTCTCGACTTTGCGATCTGCGTCTGACGGTTGAGGATCCGGGGGAACAAATAGTGGGGATTCTTCAGTGAGAGTAGTGTAGGTAGTGGCCGATGTGGTGTAGGACGAATCGGCAGCCGCATTGCTCTGGGATATATTTGGCTGGCCCATGTTGCATGGGGAGGCTTCGAAGAGCAAAAAGGAAATATATCCCAAGGCTTGGAAAATAAAGTGGAAGGTGGGCAATATATGAGAGTTGTATTCTAAAAAGATGACTCCTCAGGTGCTACAACATCATGGATTCGATGTACCCGCTCCCCTGCAGAAAGCTTGCAGATACGTTCCGGTTTTTTACAGAGTTCAAGTGTGTAGTACTACTGTAGGGAAGAATGTCTTCAAAGTGTGCAGATGACTTAATAAAATACTGTAAACTATATATCCCTGCATTCGGATGTTCAATGTTGATCTTGACGCGGAGGAATAATAATGACATCCGAACACACAACCCTATTTTGCTGCATATATTCACAAATTGCTTTGCATTGTATTGACAATGAAATTTGAATACGCTCCAGATGATGTGCCTCAAAAGATTATTGAGGTGTTCAAGCGGTTTTGCTTGCATTCAAGCAAAGATAGCCATCGGAAAGACGTCGGAAGGGTGTTTGAGTCCGTGTCTGAGAAGTTGAAGACCAATATCACGGCAAACCAGCCGATAACAATGGTTTTACCTGCATTTCCATGGAAGAGCCCGAACCAGGACAAAGTCCTGGGAGACGGGGCTGACCTAGGAGAAGAAATGGGTCTGGCCAAGTTGAATCACCTATGCGAAGAGATCTCAAAGGTCTACCCTTACGGTACGCGACTAATACTCATTTGCGATGGACCGGTGTATAATGGTATGACATTCCTGATCCCCACCCAAGAAGGGTGTAATTATCAAGAGTGGAATAAATAGACTGACGGTGTAGATTTGGTCGGCGTTCCTGACGACGAATATTACGACTATGGCATTGAGCTCCGCAAAATCGCCCAAAAGGAACATTTTTCTTCTATCGAGTTCATCCGGCTGATAGAATTGCTGGGGTTAGGAGATGGTGAAAAAATCCCCAAGGCAGATTACCTGCGTCTCGTCCCCAGCTGCAGGGAGAAACTGATGTCACCCACATACTTCGATCCGAGATTTGACATTGAACATGAATTGAAGACAAATCCAGATACCAAGAAAACATATGAGAGCTATTTTAGTCGCATCTCAGAGGATCTAAAATGGGCTAAAGGGTTTGACCCTGTTGTTGTGGCCGACCCGGCGCTCTACGCGGCTGAGGTGTCCAATGTGGCCAAAACTATGATTTACCGGCTTATTGTAAGTTTCAAAGCCATGATGATATACTTGATGATTTGGGATTTCTAGAAATCAGGCTCCCTGGCTCACTGTTTTCTCAGGCGTATGAAGCCGTCATCAACGCCACACTTGGAAAATACATTCGTCTCTCGATTCACCCTTCATTAGGGCGAAATAAGATCTCTATTCCCCTACTGCGACAAGGTGACCTGTTTGGGGATATGCCGTGGCATGCAAGTGTGGTGGTATTGTCAAATGGGGAGATTAAGACCGGAAAATCACGAGAATTTCGCAAACTATACGAGGTCGTTGTGAGGCATGGCCGGCCTTATTACTTCAGAGAGCGGAGTCCGATGTATGAATGGGAGGCAAAGGTGGAGTTTCAGAATGACTATCATGGGTTGATCGTGAAGAACCCTTGTCAGAGAGCTCAGAGGCTTGGTAGAGATGATCGCTTGAAGTTGGCTCGTTTGATTGTGCAGTATCAGACCAAGTCGGTCCGGGTGGAGGGATTTGAAGTGTCGAATGATGCGTAACTGTTTGGATTTCACTTATTCGCTTGTGTTGATAGCATATGTTGGTGGAAAGTAGAATACAAAATCCATTGACAGGTGCTACTTCACAATAACAAAAATGTACAATTAAAGAGCAAAAAGGAAGCTTGGAAGGTTCCAAGGCTTATCTTGTTAAGCCCTGGAGGTGATTGTACCCCACGTTCCTCCATTCGGAACCATGGGTTCTAGGAAAGGTATTTAGACCTCATTTCTATTGCTTTGAGCAGGGAGAGGTGGGTTGTTCAGTGGGCCAATCTTTCATTGACGTCCGAGCAGGGGATCTACTCGGCTCTCTGATCCCGATCTATACCCGAGGAGACATTTTCCTCCGATTATCTGGTGCTTGGGCCTATTATTTCTAGCTATTGGCAGGATAGACATGGTTCTATTGGTGAAGTTTACCAAGATATTGCAACGTTCGCTGTTTTTCGCGAGAATCGTTGGCTATGTCACTGATCTTCTAGAGCAGCAGGGAAAATAAGGCACCAAGACAGTCCTCACTAGCCACATCTATAGCGGTACAAATCGGAAAGGAGCGCTCACTGCCCCTAAAGAGATGAACAAGAAGACCACAGCAAAGTAGAAAAATGAAAGATAGTGTGTATTTTGTTCAGAATGGGTGGTTGTAGATGCATTAGCAATGCGAGTGGATATCAGTAGGAATAGGAGATGAGAGAGTGGGAAATGATATGTGCAATAAGTGGGTGGGAAGATGCGCCCATACGCAAGAGACAGAAGCAGCCAAAGAAAGCGCTTCAGTCAAAACGATGAATAGAAGTCGGTGTATTTACCTCATTCCTTCTTCTTCTTATCCGATTCCGATTCCGACCTTCCAAACCAGCTCGTCAGCGATGCAATTCCACCACTGCCGGCCCGCTCAGTTGAATGGCGACGGAGATCACGCGCTCGCTCCCGCTCAGCCTTGTACTCATCCCAGGAGATATTTGCCGCTGCAGCGGCACGGGCTTCCTCCTCTTCCCGGGGAGGGAGGCTCTTGCCTGGCAGTGGGCGGACGGCTGCTTCACCGCCGTAGGCACGAAGACCAGTGCGGAAGACCCATTCAACGGCCTCGTCGACGGGGTGATCGAATATATAGGGAAGGAAGGGGACAACAGCGAGACCAAGCTATCACAAACAGTCTTTAGCATCATATTCACTAATTTGCGGTTTCGCCCAAAGGGGAACGGTACATACCCCGACCGGCGTCCAGGTACGGATAAATGCAATCTTGACGTCCTTGACCATCCTCCCAGAATAGCGGACCACACTGTGGATTGTGAATGCGGGCAATCCCATACTTGCGATACTCTGGAATACCGCGCGCTTGGCCATGACCATACGGTAGTCCTCCGCAAGCGGGATCTCGGGGGTCGGCCAGTTTGGTTGCTCATCCTTGGAATCCGCGGAGTTGCCAATCGTCATGTTTCCCGTCACCATGCCCTTGATAATCTGGTTCTGCGAAGGCTGTGTAGCATCCTTGTATGTCTCGCCTGTGGGAGCTAGTGCGTTCCAGTTCCGGAGATAGGCCTTGTAGCCTTCATGGCCAACATCGCCAAGCAGGTATGACCAGGAGATAGCGTAGGCTGACCGTACGAGCCAGGGGTGTGCGATCGGACGGAAGGACTCGCCTATGTCTGAGGTGTAGGCGACATAGCGATGGGCGGATAGAAGGATCGTGCGGATGCGATTGGCGTATGCGGCATAACGGAACGGTGTGTCTGTAGAGTTGACCGAGCTGCCGTCAATCGAGGTGCCCATCGTTAGTTTCTGTTTCGTCTCTTCTTTGGTTTTGGCGTTGCGTTGATCTGATCAAGGTAATTCCGAGTGGGACATATAGTATGTCATCGACTGAAGCCGGAAGTACCCACGGAACCGCTGCACGGCCTTCTATTTCAGGCTCTCTCTCTTCCTCTCCGAGCACGCGACAACAATTTTTGACCAAAAAAAGCAATAATATAGCAGAGTTAAAATTTTCACATACTATTGGGAGTAGAGGTCATCGTATAATTCGTCCTCGCGGTCAACCAGTTGTTGCAATTTTGCGGGGAGCGTCTCTCGGACTACAGGCTTATCCAACAGCTCCTGCGGGGGAGACTGAGGTTCATCCTCTTGACGACCGCTCCAAACCATTGCGAAAGCAGTATGATATCGTCAGTTATGGGTTATGTAGTCGTTTTGAACAAAGCAACGCTTATTGGCGTGCCAAATGATGGGAAACCAAGGCGAAAGGGGTATATATAATACAAAGAACGTACAGGAGAAGAACGAAGACAAGCTATGCAGGGAAGGAAGCAATTTATTATTGAAAGATTCTCATATTAACCGCACACTACAGCCGGAAGACACAGCCATAGCCGGGATATATAGCATTAGCTATGGGATAGGTCCCCCGAGGTTCCCCTCCGAGGTACCGTAGGTATCTTCCGGGTCGGGATCTGGGGTAGAAGTAATCTACGGGATATCTCAGGGTTGAACTCAACATTTATTGTCCATCATCAAAGCTTTCAATCAAAGAGTTATCCCTCGTCGGTCTTCAACCAAAATTGTCGGTATTTTCGTGTTGTAATACATCTTCATATGCCAATGCACCCGTGACGCTCGTGCTGGGGAGGTCACATGATACCGGATACAGCCGGGTGGCCGAGCTTACTTACCTAATCCACAGTTCCGAAGTCATGTGAACTGTCTAACCAAATCAGGAAAGGCGGTATCCGTACCGACCTCGTCGTTTGGTCCAAGCCTGAGGATTCCGTCCACATCGCTGCCAATTGAACCTCTCGCTGTACCTCAATTCCAACCCTACAAAATGGTTGTCTACTACCAGATCGCCGGCAAGAAGGTCGGCTCCCACGTCGTAAGTTCTCCTCTCTCCGAAAACGCCGCTGCGCGCTCGCCATCCCTTCTCTTCGCGCTTCGTGCGGGTACTTGTGAAACATGAAAGTTGACCGGGTTCTCTCCACCCCCTCATTAGCTCGCCATGGCCACCCTCGGCAGCATGTTCGCCGGTTCCTGGCTCGCCATGTCCGGTGGTGAGAAACCCAAGACCGCTCAGGGTCCTCCCATCAACGCCTCCTCCAAGGATGAGGAGAACTTCGTCCAGTATGTTCAACATTATTGCGGAGAACAGAGAACCGCCGACCACAAATTGGATCTCAATATCAGCCCCCGAGCGGCTTACTGACTTTTTTATCTTACAGGAACTTCATGAAGGAGGTTGATGGCGGCGAGAAGAAGCCCGCCGCTGGCCACTAAACCACTCCTCGATACGGTTTATATTGATGGAGCGGTCGAACATGAGCAGCTAGGATTCTAAATTCAAATAAACTGCCTCCGCTCTCGTGCCATTCCTAGTGCGCAACGATGTGTATCCGCCCTTCCGCGCCGTTTTTTGTGACCACGTTTTTTTCCAGGAGCTACACGGACCGATTTTGGGATGTCGGCGGATGAGGTTGATTGATCTGTACATAGGAGGCGTGTACGCTGCATAGAAAATTATCCTCTTGACACTGGTTTTTCGGGTCTGTTCTTGTTGAGCGAGATCAATCGCAGAGGAAAGACAAGTGGTACGATTGCTTTGCCGCAATCCCCCCACCGGGTCGCTCGGAGTCTGTGCTTGACAAGAGCCATCTGTTGACTTTCACTCTAGCATGAGCATTGCTCTCTATAGCGCCGACCGACTTGCTTGTTCAGTCTGTGGGAGCGCTGTAACAGTGAGGGACCGTAGAGCAAAACGAGAAGATGTAGATGTAAACAGCATAGACCAAGCATTCTCTAAAAAAAAACTACGCTGATATTCATACCTGACCTCTATACACGATCAATGACCTTCTGGGTTAAGCAACTCAGGTGTTACCTACCTCAACTCAACCTTAGAACCCGCTCAACGGCTATCCCGAAGTCTCCAACACCGCCGCCGCAACCATTCTATCTACTACTTCACTCTCACAACAACCAGAAATTCCAACATGAAACCTCTCCCATTCCCATTCCCCCTGAACATCGGCACAGACATAGTTCACATCCCACGAATAACTCGCCTCCTCACCCGACCCAACTACCTCCCACGATTCACGCGCCGCATCCTCTGCGATCAAGAACAACATGACTTCCACGCGCGCTTTAGCGAAGTCCTCAAATCGCGTGCCACATATCACCAACAGCCTCCACCCGTTCCAGCCGACATAACACGCTGGCTAGCGGGACGTTTCGCGGCGAAGGAGGCGGCACGGAAAGCGGCGCCATCTGGTGCGGCTTCGATTGGCTGGAAGGACGTCATGGTCCGGGTTCAGGAGGATGGGGGAAGATTTGGCGAGGGTGTCAGTCGGAGACCTGAGATTGTTTATCTTGGAAATACGCTGGATGGGGATGCGGGTGAGGGAAGGGTTGCGAGGTTATCGATCTCGCATGATGGGGAGTATGTTGTTGCTACTGTGTTGGCTGCTGGATGAATTGTTGGATCTATCGGGCTCTGATTTGTTGGTTGAACCTCATGGCATTTCTGCGGCTGGCCCAGCACCAGACGGCGAGCAGCTACTTACCTGGTACGCATGCTGTGATAGTTTCAGTGGGGAACTAGGCAACTCCTGATGAGCTACGGGAGGGGCGCATCCTCTTCTATGGAGAGTTTAGAGAAAGTTAAGGCTTTGACATGATCTGCCGTCTGGTTCAAGATCTGGTTCAATCCTTGCAGCTAGGTTATACCGGCCAAGGTACGTCTACAACTCGAATGGCAACGCGCTTCACTCGGGGACATCATCCTGTTTGATATCCGTACTTGGCACGCTTGTGGTCAGCGAAACCTGAGTAGATGGGATAACCTCGAAAAGTGGGAGTAGCATAAAAGCATATATTGAACGAATGAATTATGAAAGCAAAGATCCGAAGTCCAAGAAATTGTATATTGAAATATCGTTATAGAGTTGTTGTTACCCTGCGATATAAAGCGGCACAGAAATCCTTATCGTCTATCGACTTTCGACCTTCCAAGGTTGACTCCCCGACGTAACTGGCATATTCCATATTCTTCAGCAGAACATCCTGAACAAACGTGAGTATGAAATCTTGTCACCGGTAATAATATTAAAAAAAACCCTCTACGCCTATCCCTGTTCCTCTCACAGCTTGGTCTTCACTTCGAATATTGTGTTAACCAGTTGCAGTGACATATCCATAAAACATGCCATTCTCGCATCACAGTCATTCGGGCCAATTCTGCCCTGGCCATGCCCAAAACTCCCTGGAAGATATTATTAAAACTGCCATCGACAAGAAGATGCAAGTTTTCTGTCTGACCGAACATATGCCCCGCCATAAAGAAGATTTCTACCCCGAGGAAGTGAGTAAGGATAAACCCACTGCAGAATCCTGAATTAACCAATCATCCAGTTCGAATCTGGCACTACAGAAGAAATCCATGCGGCAAACGAAGCCGCTTACTGGAAGGAAGCAGTCTCTCTCCGCGAGAAATACGCCTCCCAGATCAAGATCATCATTGGCTTCGAGATTGACTGGATCCGACCTGCCTCTAAAGATTTGATCGAGCGCTCACTTTCACGGTTTCCCTTTGAATTCTTTATTGGCTCGGTTCACCACATGCACACTGTGCCAATCGACTATGACCGATCTATGTACGAGCAGGCTCGAGAGAAAGCCGGCGGAACAGATGAGCGACTATTCGAGGACTACTTCGATGCACAGCTGGATATGTTGGAGCAACTCAAACCGCTCGTTGTGGGCCATTTTGATTTGATTCGTCTGAAGAGCGATGATATGGAGCGCAGTTTTACTACCTGGCCTGGTGTCTGGAGTAAAATTTTACGAAATTTGGACTTTATTGCCTCGTACGGTGGTATGCTGGAGCTCAATTCGGCCGCGTTGCGCAAGGGAATGACTGAGCCATATCCTAAAGCGGAGATTTGCAAGGTAAGATCGCAGACTTTTGTTAAGTATCTTGCGACTAATTTGATGGTTTTAGGAATTTGTGGCGCGTAAGGGTCGCTTCTGTTTGTCTGATGACAGTCATGGTGTCGACCAGGTTGCTTTGAATTTCCGCCCTGTACTTGACTTTTTGGATCGGGCTGGTATTTCAACGCTGCATTATCTACAATTGGGAGCGTCGGTGTCATCTCCTGTGCCCGATGCTCGGTTCCCCAAGACGCAAATTGTGGAGGTTACAGTGGAGGACGTGAGAAAGATGGCATTTTGGTCATGATTTAATGATCTATGCTGTATATTGATGGGATTTGGTTTTTTATTCTCTGATATTTCTACTATTATACACCTAGGTCAACCTCTCGAGGTCAGAGAACAGCTCTGGGATTATCATCTCGCTTTCTCTCCCATTACCCGCGGGGTATTCAGGGAACAAATAGGATAATCTTAGTCTGATCTCGAGATCTTGTACATAGCATTCTAAGAGATTCAACCCACTTCACCCATGTGGCACCCATGAACGAGTTCCCCCTTATGCAGATCATATCCCTGTATGTTGTAGTCTACGCCCTGTTACTTTGAGGGGCTTTTTTTAGTTATTTTGCCAGCTATTCTTGGTTGTTTCCAGCTGTTTCCAAAGCCAACACACTTAATAGTTTTCGAGGTATTATGAAAAAGTTGATATTTATTCCATGAATAGAATAGAATAGTATAATATAGAACGATAGATGTAATTAAAGGGCAAAAAAAAAACACATTACGTCTTGTCCCGCCTAGGGAAAAAAGTGGATAATCTGCCCCTCCCCCGAGGCCCTGTTCCTTTTTCTCTTCAACTCTCATATTCATCCAGATTACATTCAAAATGGGCGTCGAAAAGAAGACTTTGGTTGAGGGCAACGGTGTTGACTACCCTAAGAAGGGTGAGCACGTTGCCATTCACTACACCGGCTGCTTGTATGATGCCGACAAGGCCGACAACCACTTCATGGGCAGCCTGTAAGCATCTCCCACCTCGATCTTATATCAGACACTAATATGCCCTCAAACAGATTCGACACCTCTCACAAGCCTGGCCGTGGTCCCCTTGCCACTCCCATCGGTGTCGGTCGTCTCATCCGCGGTTCGTTTCCATTTATCTGAAGTCTTGTGTGAGATAAATAGCTTCATTCAGCTTGCTAACCTGACTAGGCTGGGACGAGGGTGTTCCCCAGATGTCCCTCGGAGAGAAGGCCATCCTGACTATCAGCCCGTGAGTTGCCGTTTTGAACTTTCTTTTGCGTTGATCGAACACTGCTAATATTCGATTCTCGACAGTGACTACGGCTATGGCGACCGGTACGTACTAACCAATCAAGCTCGATGCTGAATCAACATATTGTGTTTTCTGTGATACTTTGGATGCCTCACACGTCCAACTTGCGCCTTTGGATTGATTCTCCCTGTGAAATTTGTGCTGATATCAAATCGTTATAGTGGCTTCCCCGGCCTGATCCCCCCCAGCTCTAAGCTTGTCTTGTGAGTGACCCATCTCATTTCTTACTCCATGCTACGAAGCTATAAAGAACGATTAAACTAACTGTTCACAGCGAGGTCGAGCTCCTCCAGATTGGCACCAAGAGCGTTTAAACCAATCGCTATCCCCGACTTTCCGGCCTGATATAAGATATTCAAATACCAAACGAGAAAAGAAGAACCACTTAGATCATTC
This sequence comes from Penicillium fimorum, assembly GCA_028828255.1. Classification (NCBI taxonomy): domain Eukaryota; kingdom Fungi; phylum Ascomycota; class Eurotiomycetes; order Eurotiales; family Aspergillaceae; genus Penicillium; species Penicillium fimorum. Next base: position 3,405,162 of record JAPWDS010000003.1, on the reverse strand, counting down.
CTGCTCGTCTCATACGGTCAACAGGCTACTTGGATAGCAAAATCAAAGCACGGTCTCTTTGCTGTCCATTAATTTGACTCGTTACCCAACGATGATAGTCATATGGACTAGCACATGTCTGCCATCTGTTCCCCTTGTCTATGCACACACCGTAGATGCTAGCCTAACTTGCCTCCATATCACCGCGCGATGCTATTGATATAATCAATCCCATCGGCACGGTATGTGTCAGTCTCGATATAACTGTCATTCCGGGGTAAGCGGAACACAAAATTCGTCGCACGGGACGAATATTTGGGCCATTTGGCAACACCAGACACTAGAAGGCAGTCAGCTCCCAGGCAGTAGAATCGAGCCGCACGCGTATTCTACTAACCACCATGTCCGTTGGGGTCCAGGTCCGCCACGAATGACATCCACATCCGCGCTGCCATCTGTCCCAGTTCCAAGCGCGCAGGGTCGATTCCGAGCGGTGTGATGGTCTGCACTGGGTTTGCAAAGATGAACGGGATCTGTATAGCCGGATCCAAGCGTCAGTTCATTGTGCAAGCTAGAGACTTACGTAGTATCCAAGACCAGGCGGATTACCACGTACCTCTGCAAAATGCTGCACCCCAATACTTGTCGAGCTATTCAACGCCGCCACATCCCATCTGTACGAATATACATTGTCGTGCAAGGTGGCCATACGTTGTGCCAGCATGCGCCGTGGGCCCACCATGGTCAGATCCCCGGCTATAGATTCATAGCGCTTGTACATGAGTCCCAGTGAGGGCCAGGTGATATTGCCCCAGCCATAGGGACAGCCAATGGCGGGGATGTTGGGGTAATAATATAGCAGCTGGGTAGCTTGAGAACGGCTGAGGACCCAGCGCTTGGATGCTGTGATGCTCGCTTAGCACGATACATAATATCGGATGGTAAACATGTGATGTAACAGCACTTACTAGTTAATGCATGGATACAGTCCTCCTCAGTGTTTGTGCCTGCTGTCCCGAAACTGGTGCCCTCGTCGGTATTCGTCCCTATCAAGATAGGTACCCGAGCTAATTTGCCTTGTCTATAGCTTATTTGAGGATACTGGGCTATGAATGCGCCGTCGATGGTAGCAAACCATTCTAGGCCCTCGTATGCAATGTCATAGAAGGCTGCGTAGGGAAGTTCACGGAGACATCTTAGGGTATTCGATGAATTGGTGCATCTGGTCATAGTATATCAGGTAAAGTTTATATAAACTTGTTTGACATAGTCTTACCTGGCTCTCTCGACGATTCGGTTGTACATTGGCTGGTGCCATTCTGTTCCATTGTATGGGGGCCCGACAGCGTTTCCAGAATCCATGATTGCTAGTCGAACTTAGTCTAGTGTTAAAAAAAAAAGAAATGGTAGGATTGGACTATACCAGCTCTGAAAAGACCCTCGTTATCGCCATTGTTAGTCACCAGATGGGCTCCGACACTGTATGCGCCACTTTATTCGAGAATAAGTATATGATATACGGAGAATTTATTTCCAATGACTCACGCAGACTCGCCCCAGATAGTGATTTTATTAGGATCACCACCAAACCCTTTGATATTCTTCTTCACCCAGCGCATAGCTGTACGCTGGTCACGCAGTGCTAGGTTCGTGTTGCCTTCGGCCTAGAATTGAGAATTGATGTCAGTCTCGAGAATCTGCCGCATCCGAGTCTGTATGTGCCGCTGCCTTACCCTCACTTCTTCCGAGTCAAGGAATCCGAATGCCGCCAGACGATAGTTGATAGAAACACCTATGGCTGGTTTGCCGTTCAATGCGCTCTGTTCAACAATATAGCTCATATTATATCTGTAGACAGTGTAACGCAAGGTTAACCACTACCATCAAGTATTCATGCCCAGCCCTGTATTCCTCGACCAACATACCTTGGATCCGCAGTGGCGCCCTGTGACCATCCACCACCGAAAATCCAGATCATAACTGGAAGCAACCCGTAGTTCTCGTCGACATTAGGTCGGATTATATTCAAGTTAAAACAGTCTTCATTCAAAGTGACCAGGCCCTTATTCACCAGGGTGGTGGTATCGGATCCATACGCAGGACAGTCGTTGCCATACTCCGTAGCATTGTAGTATATCGACCTGGGAGTGGTGTTGGGTCCTGCTATGGGGAGTTCATAAGTACCAGAATTACTATCCTTAGATGCATAGGCGCTCTTGAGCTCGGCTGGTGTGAATCGGATTGGCTCGTCGGCATATTTGATGCCTAGGAAGAGATTTTGATTGAACTCTGGAAGAGAGCGGCCTACAAAGATTGTCTTTGGTCCTCTGTTGCTTGTTGACAGGGTTGCTGTTGGGGGTTTTGATATGGTCCCTGTTGGTTTGGAGAGAGGGTTGGCTATTGCCCCGGGAATTATGGAAAGGAACAAGATCGAAAGGAGCATCGAGGTACTTTTCATTGTCCGTATCTTCCAAGTTTCGAAGTTCGAGAGCCCAACCGGACGGAGAGTCAAAAGGCACCATCACTTTTATATAGTTCGTTCTCTGTCCACCCCTTTCACGGGAAATTGTGTCATAATTAAAGCAACCCCGCTATCAACAGCCTGTCTACCATTGGGGATGAGCTGTGGTCTTTGGTGCCCCGGGTGCTCATAGGTGGGAAAAAAAGGGGGACTCCGGGCCACGGGTGGAGAGCGACTGATCTTTCCGTCAAGGTTTGATTATACTTGCACAGAAGTAGTCAACGGTAGTCAGAAATATTCAAGTTCCTTTACAGAATGATACAGCTAAATAAAGAGGAAAGGAAGACGCATATCAACTACAAAGCGAGTAGTCTATTTGGAAAATATTGTCCCGAATAGTGGAGCATCAGGCTGAAAGCCCATGGTATAGAAAAATAGTAGCAACAATAGCGTTGAAGATGTTATACATCCAACATGCGAAAGAGACGAGATGACAAGAGGAATGCTTCCGTTCAGTCCAAAGCAAGGCAAATCCAACAAGCAACAGTCTGGCTGTTTGATACAATGGCCGAATATCCAACCGGGTCAATGGAGCTGTATATAAATGGCAAGATAGCGTCTAAGATACATCCTGTTCTATACTAACTTCTCATGCATGCGTGGTCCAATGCCAAATATTGTGATCTGGCATTAGAAAATGGCAACGCCAAAGTGAGAACAAAAGCACCTCGCTCAGGGGAAAGAAAATTGGCGAAGAAAAGAAATGCAAAATATCTTGAACTCCGAAGAATACACACACGCGGATACTCTTATTATGTACGCTTGGAAATTCAAACACATTAATCATCCTTGACCCGGTCACCATAGGTAGATGAACCGGAGCCCGCACCAAATCCAGTCGCACGAGACCTGCTCGCTGCCACCACCGAAGAGTTGTTGTATCGATTAGATGAGGATGAGGATGAGGTGTCCTGCAGCTCAGACCTCCGCGATGCACCCTTGAGCGGGCTAGGAGAGTTCCGGCTATCCACCATCCCATCGTCCAGCTCAATCAAGTCGTCCATCCGCCACATATTGCGACCCCTGCTGCTGCCCTGCTGGGTGGGTGGCCCTTGCTGCAGCTCATTGATTCCGGCCTTGGCGCGCGTTGCTACCTTTCGAACCCATCCCTCAAAAGCCCCGCCAATGTTCTCGAGGCCAGTCGGTGCACTGGATGTGACAGTGGATAAGGAGTCAAAAGAAGCCTCCCGGGCATTATCTGGGGGTTGTGCCGGTGCGAGATTCGGCATGTGTTGTGCGAAGAATCGGGTGAAACCATCTAACGCAGGCCCCGGGCCAGTCGATGTGGGGTCAAGCGTTCCCACCCCAGTGCCAGATAGCTGGATACTACTGCGTTGGCGGCGATGTCGAGGATGAGTGGAGTGTGTCGTTTTGGGCTTGGGCTGGTCGCCGTTCGGTCGAGTCCGTGGCAGTATTCCAAAGGATGAAGGTGGAGGTGGCGATCCGGTAGGAGACGGAGGTGTGAATGTTTCTCCGTAAAGATCGGGAGGTTCTGCGTCTGAATAAGATATCGATTTTCGACGTGTACGCGGAAAGAATCCCAATGCTCTTCGAGGAACACGGCCAATTTGCACTGGTCCGGGAAACCCATCCATGTGCACCCATGATTCATGTTTCCAAGCATGATTTCCATCGACCCCGGACATGGTTGCAGACGTATCCTGCTCAGTTGAGGTATCATCGGCAGAGGCAGCCATGGGGGCGATCGAGCTGTCGCTGGGGTCTTCGTCATTGTTGCTCAAAAGATCCACAGGCTCTTTAGGAACAGGTCGGCCTTTCGCGGAGCATGCATCGACTGGTAGGAGAACAGTGTTTCTGCTCTGGATGTTGTCGTTGGGCCAGAAACCGTTCGCCTTCCGAAACACTGCAGCCTGGCAGCCATATTTGATCGTCACACCGGTGATAGTGTCTGTGGGTTGCACTTTGTGGATATAGGCTAAAGCGTCTTCATCATGCTCTGGCTCAAACGCTTGGTATGAAATGTCGCCAGAATCGCGTCTTTTGTGAGGGAGCGTACGGCTTGCAATCGGATCACTATCAGCGAGAAGCAGCGCTTCTCTCTTTTTGGCCTGCACCAAAGCCTGTCGCTCCTCCTTTGTCCCAGTCCCGAACTGCGGAGCGGTCGGTGCTGATGGACCCCACGTCGACCTAGGAGTACTTTTGATATATATGTCAGACCGAGAGGGTTTCCTTCGCGTGTGTGGCGAAACCACACTATTCGGAGCGACTCGTCCAGCATCACTTCCCAGTACTGAAGATGCCAAGCTTTGAAGAGAGGACCACGAGGAGTCTAGAAAGTTCGCAGCACCTCCCGACGACGGGGCCTTTGATGATCCACTCCAAGGAAACGATGTTGGCCCACTCCGAGTACTACGGTTGATCGATTCGGTCGCGCGTGAAGGGTGCTTCATTGGAAGTGGTGACACTCCACGGGATGACAATGGCGAGGTAGTCGCTCCGCGGGACCGAGTCGTTCCCCTCTCGGAGGGGGCGAGAGTCGTCGACAATCCCGATGAAAATGGTTGGGGGTCGTCCTGGTAGGAGTTCGTAACATTATTGTCGTCTTCGTTGTCCATAAATGAAACTAAGCGGCGAGGGCGTGATCGAACAGTGGAAGTTGAAGTTGTGCTTGCGCTGAGTGCGTTGGAGCTTGGGGAAGCATTGTCATAGCTATTTTGAGAACTCATTCCTGTAAAATCCAGCAAATGGGTCTAAGGATGCAAAATAAAAGCCCCCTTAGAAGTGTGTACCGCCAAGGCACCAGTTGCCATCAGAGTTGATCTAGGAGAGACCCATTCGTCATCCACCCCCGAACTGGCATTCGTGGCCTTTTGATTGGGAAGACGGGTAGGAAACGTTTGATCATATATCTAGGTATTCCAAAATATAAGGTAAAGCGTTCCAACACAAACCCTTTGGAAGGTATGGAAAACAAGAGAGTTGAGGGAGGATAGGCGATAGGAGGCCAAGGAGGCGTGACGATAACGACCCGCAGACCTTTGAACGCGGAGTACAAAGTAGTTAAAAGGCAAGATTGCCCACGAAAGAATTACAAGAATTATAAGAATTAAGAGATAGGGTTATTTTATTTTGTCTGTACAGAATACGAAATACAAGGAAGCAGGATGCTCAAGCCACATATTAACAAGTTTGTTTCTCAGGTGACTTTGCCGCTCGGCAAGTAACGGTACATGACGTTGCCCGGTGAAGGCCACCTATTCTGTGTACCCGGTACTTTGTCGGGCCCGGGGATGCCTTCTCCACATGTATATAAAATTGCCATCAAATTTTAGGATAGGATTGCAAGAGAATAATTCGAGAGCAAGATTTCTATTAGATTGTATCCGAACCCATTGTACATATGACATCAGAAATTCTATCAACAAGCCGGCCATACTAGAACAAAAGATCCATAAAACCAAAGACCAAATAGCCATTCACTAGTCCAGAGCAGAGGATTTCTAGTAGATTACGCCCAAGTCTTCGCGCTGCGGGACCAAGGGAGAATAAATATCAACAAGGTGAAATGTCTCACATTCACTCTGGCGGCTCAGCCATCACAGAGTGTCGAGTCTCAGCTTCCGATGTGGCTTCAGACGCAGTACTCCAGTCTCCATCCTCCTTCTCGGAGACTTTGCTGGCTGGGGTGGATAACGGAGCAGGGTGAGGAATGACCTTGATACCACCGGCGCGAGAGAAGAAATCTTCCGTCCGAAGACCACGAACTTCTTGGGGATCCATTGCATCCATCTGCATCCCGCTGGCCTTTTTGGCGCGAATAAGTTCTCGCACAGGAACCATTGCTGCATCTCGACATGCTTCCTTGATATCGCTACCAGACATACCGGCCATAGTCTTGACCAGATAGTGCAGATCGAAATTATCACGATCCACTTTCGTGTCTTTGAGAATCAGGCTGAGAATGCGAAGGCGCTGGGCAATTGGAGGAAGGGTCACGGGGAACTTCTTGGGCATTCTTCGGAGAATCGCCTCATCAATATCTTGAATACGGTTGGTCGCTCCTAGGACAACAATCCGCTGGGGCTCTCCCGTCGAATTCGCCGATGTAAGACCATCCCAATGAGTCATGAACTCTGCCTTTACCATACCACTTGCTTCATGCTCACCACTTCGCCGGGTTCCAAGAACAGCATCAATTTCATCAATGAAAACGATGGCAGGTTGCAACTTGCGCGCAAGCGAGAACACTGCGTTGACCAATTTATTGGAGTCGCCGTACCACTTCTCTGTCAACGTTGAGATGTGCAAGTTGATGAAGCATGCTCCACTCTCTGATGCTAGAGCTTTGGCAAGCATGGTCTTTCCGCAGCCAGGCGGACCGTATAGGAGGACACCAGAAGGTGCGGTCAACAAAGACGATGTGGAAGCGTAGAGGTGAGGCATCGTCAGTGGATAAATGACTGATTCCTTCAATTCCTCAATGATTTCATCAAGTCCCCCAATATCTTCAAACGACACTTGGATATCCTCTGGTGCAACAACATCCATCGCAATCGCTTGCTCATATTGGTTCAATGTGAGCTCTTTCTTTCGTTGTCCTTTCTCCCTTTTCCCACCCTTCCGTGGCGCTTCATCATCTGATTCATTCACGCCTTCCAATCGACGTATGATGGCGGCGGACTTCTGGCGTTGTTCCTCCTTCTTCTGGCTCTCTGGGTCGAAATCAAGGCGTGATAGAAGGTAGCGAATGAGGAAATATGCAGAGGCAGACTATAGTAGTGTTAGAAACATTCGGTTCTATTGGCACCAAGAAGTTTCTCACGGTGCCTGCAACCATCACCATTTCTTGGAAGAACTGCTGCCATCTTCGGCCACCGGCTGAAGCCATGGCGATAAGGGGATGATTGGATAGATTGGGTTGGCTGGCGGCGCAAATAAGGACCTCTAAGTGGAAGCCGCGATTAAGGACAAACAAAAGTAAAATATACGTCCACCAGGATTAAAACAAGACGAGTCGAATATCGGGCTTGTGGCGCGGGACTCGGGGATCCCAGTCACATGTCATAAGGCGGAGAAGGCGGTGTTGGGGGTGTTGTCGGTGCGCGTCCGTCCCGCGAGTATGCAATTGTCATCAAACAATTATACCTAGGCACACCTACACAATGCCCAAACGGAAAGCTCCTCCCAAACTTTCCGGTCTATTGGGCTCAGACGATGAGGACATCATGCAAGTCGAAGCGAGAGAAGAACAAGAAACTCACGAGCCTCCCCCCAAAAAACGAAGAGGCAGACCGCGTACCTCAAACGAGAATGTGATCGAAACCAAAGCTACCAGACCTGCTACCCGAACAAGAAAGCAGCAGGCAGCTGTGGCTGTGACTGAGCCAGAACCCCCTGCAGACAAAAAGCCCACCCGCCGAGGGCGACCCAAAGGAAGCAGCCGAGCGCAAGACGCGGAAACGTCTGTCCAGGCAACCGAGGCGGAGGCTATGGTACCCGAACAAAACGATGCAGACCAAGACGATACGGACAACCAGGAGAATGAAGACCCACGTGTCTCAAGAAATACAAAGAAGCAGCCGCCCAAGACCACGAAGGCTGCCCCAGCACGCGGTCGAGGACGACCTCGTGCGGTCAGTACACAGCTCCAAACAGATGGTGAATTTCAGTTTACCCCAAGCGGCTCTCGACATGTTAGTTTCGAGGAAACTCATATAGAGCAAGCCGATCCGGGCCCACTTGTTCGTGCAGCAAGCCAAGGAAGAAACGAACCTGAGGTCGAAGATTCTCAGCAGACTGAGCAACCCGCAGCAGAGCTCGTAGATGAGACTATCATTCACGAGGAACCGACCTATAATCGCAAATCGATGTCCCCCGTGAAGAACGCTCGCTCTCGGTTATCTATGCTACGCCACTCGCAAGATTCTTCTCCTCGTAAACGCAAGCTCGGGGGCAGCGATTCCGAGCAGGGAGACCCGGAGCTTAGGCGCAGGCTGGGAGAACTGACCAAGAAGTATGAGTCTTTGGAGAACAAATACCGCAATTTACGGGAGATTGGGATTGTCGAAGCCACCACCAACATGGAGAAACTGCGAAAGCAGAGTGAGACTGTCACTGAAGGTATGCTCTCCTATTGTCTTATAGCCACTAGAGCGGATGAATTGATACTTCCTCAGTATCGAATGAATTGGTTGCCTCGCTCAAGGCCGAAATCGATGCTCAGCGAAAGCTAGGATTACAGAGCCGTGGACTCCAGAAGCAACTCAAAGACCGTGATGATGAATTAGCTCGACTCAAATATAGCGCCGATGAGGCACAAGCACAGCTTGCGTCTGCCCAGTCTGAGGTCAAAGCTTTACATACCAAGCTTGCTGCGGCACGGAACACAGCTGCCAGTCTCGAGGGTGCTGCGAAGGTCCCTGGCAGTGCCATCAAGGGCGTTGCTAACCGTGCTAATGCAGTTGTGAACGCTGAAGCGGCGCAGGCTTCGCAGCTGGCCCAATTAAAAGAAGACTTATATAGCGATTTAACAGGATTGATCGTTCGTGATGTGAAGAACAGAGAGTCAGATTACCTATATGATTGTATCCAGACTGGAATCAACGGAAGTAAGTTGCTCGATTTCCTAGTAATTGGGGGCATTTTTCTAACCTCTTTGCAGCTCTTCATTTCCATCTTGTCGTGCCAAAGGTCTCCGCTGATTACGACAAAACTGAGTTCCAATACCTGCCTCATTTGGACCCTAACCGCGATCGCGACCTGGTCAACTTGCTACCAGACTTCTTGACCGTGGACATCACCTTCGTCCGCGGACAAGCAGCCAAATTCTATACGCGCGTCATTGATGCCCTCACAAAGCGCCGGTCTCTTCCAGCACAATAGCAGTACTGATACTTAATGTCAGTCCTGGGTGTGGGTGTGGTTTTTTTTTTTTTCCGGAATCTGTTCATTTCCATGGAGTTTGTTTGGGGGCTGGGAATGTCAAGTTTTTTTTTGTTTCGAGATGATCAATAACACCAATTCCAGCAAATACACCTTCCAAGGTTCAAATGTTGTTACAGACCTGTGTACTTGTATACTTACGTGGCACTACGTGGCACTTAGTGGTAAACGTGTGTGGGACCTTTACTTGGTGAAACACACTTCGTAGCGTGCTCCTTCTAACATTTGCAAGGTAACTCAAGTTCTCGCCGATCTCGCCATCACATCCTATAGCCCCAATAATCTATTGATACTGAGGTTTAAATTAAGGTGATCCCTGGCAAGATATTATCTTCCTATAATATCCACTCAGAGGTATAAACCCCCACACCCACTATATAAGCGCATGTCTTCCTACATCATAGCTTCATCTCAATATTTAATATCTATATTTTTCCAGCCTTGTTAAGATAGAGCGGAGCTTCAATAGGGAAAGAAATACCAAAATACAACTATATGTAAAGTAAATAAAGCCAAGCTTATGATTGGCTCTCACCGCCAAGCTTCCCAATGCGTCTCCAAAGTTGACGGGTTGACGTGTTGTGACCTTCATATCTCCTTTTTTCTTTTTGTGAATTTCCCTACCTTTGTGGCAGTGGACCACTTCCACTCTTTTATAACTTGATTATTCAGACATAGATCATGGCGCGTCTAGGCCGCGTCGGGTTTCTCGCCCTCGCAGTGGTCTTCCACTTGATCTATACATACTCAATCTTTGACATCTACTTCGTCAGTCCAATTGTTAGTGGCATGCGATCATATGGTGTCGAACGATCATCCGAAGCCCCCGCACCTGCCAAACGTCTCGTCCTCTTTGTCGCCGACGGCCTACGGGCCGACAAGGCCTTCCAAGCTTTCCCTGACCCGTCTCCCGACGCCGATCCAGAAAACAACGAATTGATTCGCCTCTCTCCCTTTATTCGCTCGCAAGTCCTCTCCCATGGAACATTCGGTGTCTCACACACCCGCGTCCCCACCGAATCACGACCAGGCCATGTTGCACTTATTGCAGGTCTCTATGAGGATGTGTCCTCCGTCACCACAGGATGGAAGATGAACCCAGTGAATTTTGACAGTGTTTTCAACCAGAGCCGACACACTTGGAGCTGGGGCAGTCCTGATATCCTACCAATGTTCAAGGAGGGTGCCGTACCGGGCAAAGTCGATGCGGAGATGTACAGTGAAGAAGCAGAGGACTTCACTGTCGATGCGACGCATCTAGATACTTGGGTCTTCTCCAAGGTCCACGACCTCTTCGAATCGGCAAAGACCGACCCGGACTTGGACCGAAAACTGCGGGACGACAAATTGGTGTTCTTCCTCCACTTGCTTGGACTGGATACCACTGGTCACTCTTTCCGGCCCTACTCGAACGAATACCTACACAACATCAAGGTAGTGGATCAAGGAGTCCAGGCCGTCACAAAGTTGGTGGAGGATTTCTACGGAGATGACAAAACGGCGTTCGTGTTCACCGCAGATCATGGCATGAGTGACACGGGCAGCCATGGTGATGGCCATCCGGATAACACTCGGACGCCGTTGGTTGTCTGGGGATCTGGCGTCGCGCAGCCCCAGCTCTCCGCTAGAGGTATTGCTGCGGGTCACGAAGATGGTTTCTCGGCGGATTGGGGATTTGATCAGGTCCGCCGACACGATGTGGCACAGGCCGATGTTGCCGCGCTCATGGCCTATCTAGTCGGCCTTGACTTCCCCGTCAACTCCGTTGGCCAATTACCGCTGGACTACCTCAATGCTAGCCCCAAGGAAAAGGCACTGGCTGCTCTAGCCAATACGCAGGGGGTTTTGGAGATGTACCGCGTCAAAGAAGAACAAAAGAGAGACGCTGTGATCCGGTATGTGCCCTACGAGCCTCTATCGGGCTACCACGAGAACTCGGTTGAAGGCCGACTAGCAAAAATCGAGGCACTCATCTCCAGTGGTGAATACGAGGAGGCTATTGTAGTGTCTGCCGAGCTTCTTCGCGTTGCTCTTGAGGGTCTGCGCTATCTACAAACCTATGACTGGCTATTCTTGCGGACCATTGTCTCTGTTGGATACCTGGGTTGGATCGCGTATGCACTGACCACAGTTATTGATCTGCACGTCTTGCATGGAACATCAGACTCCCACCGGACGACGGCGAGTATCTCATTCTTCTCGTCTATCCTGGTCGCCTTGTTCTCGGTGTTCCTTTACCAGGGCTCGTCCTGGCGCTACTATTTCTATGCATTCTTCCCGGTTTATTTCTGGGAAGAGGTTTTTGCACGCCGTAAAGCTCTGATCGCCGGCCATCAGATTGTCTTGGGCCATGTGTGCTCTTTCAGTGGATACCTCAAGTTTGGACTCCAGCTACTGGCATTCCTCGGTGTGATGGAGGCAATGGTTCAATCATATTTCCATCGCGAAATCTTTACCGTCTGCTTTGCCTTGGGTGCGTTGTGGCCTGTTATCCATGGCGTTAGCTTCATTCGTAGCCATGTGTTATTGTCTGCGACTTGGGCTCTCGGTTGCGGTTTGATGAGTTCGTTTACTCTTCTTCCAGTAATCAAGGTTGAAAACCTTGACACGATGTAAGCTCGCTTTCTACGGCAATGGCTTTTTCTGTGGCTAATATTTTTTTTCTTTGCAGCACATACGGCGGCTTGCTCATGTTCCTCACTGGCATATTGTATTTGCTGTTTGAGGACGCTATCATCGGACATCGAGACCCGCAATCCAAAGAACCGAATGCTATTGGTCGTGTGGGCTCGCGAATCATCATGGGAATTCAGCTTGGCATGGTTATGCTTGCTGTCATCGTCACTAGGTCATCTGTGCTCTCTCTCCAGGCCCGCCAAGGCCTGCCGTTTGGAAATATCGTGGTTGGATGGGTTGTCCTGGGTAAGTTTATACGGCAGTCTGTCCTAGGACGGAACTGCGTCTTCATCGAGAAATGCTAATCAATTTTCAGTGGCTTCCCTGACACTTCCATTCTTCCACCGTCTGTATCCGAACAGCCACTATCTGCACCGGCTTATGATTATCTTCTTGACCTTCTCACCAACCTTTATCATTCTCACAATCTCATGGGAAGGGCTGTTCTATTTCGTATTCTGCATGACTATTATGACATGGGTTCGCCTGGAACATGCCATTTACGTCCACACAGCAGGCACCTTGAAGAAAACTAAGAATCCCGGCGTGACGACCGTTGACGGTGAAACTTTCTACTACCGTGCCCTTACTCTCTCCGATGTTCGCGTGGCACTCTTCTTCTTTTTCCTCCTGCAATCGGCTTTCTTCAGTACCGGCAATGTGGCCTCGATCTCGACCTTCTCCCTCGACAGCGTTCGGCGCCTTATCCCCGTCTTCGATCCCTTCGCCCAAGGCGCACTCTTGATCCTCCAAATCCTTATCCCCTTTGCCATTATCAGTGCCAACCTGGGCATTCTTAACCGCCGCCTGGAGGTACCCCCTAGCGCGCTCTTCATGGTTGTCATGGCCATCTCAGACATCATGACCCTCAACTTCTTCTTCATGGTGCGCGACGAGGGCTCGTGGCTTGACATTGGAATGACCATTAGTCATTTCTGTATTGCAAGCGCGCTCTGCACCTTCGTGGCGGGTCTGGAGTTCCTCAGCGAGCAATTTGTTAGTGGTGTGGACTTCGCCCCCACGGTGACAGCCGTTGGGGCTGCCATGGTCCAGACTATCGAAGAAGCCACCGAGTGTGGCCATGAGGACCGCAAGGAGCCGAAGAAAGCCCAGTCCAATGGGGCCAAGTCCAAATCCAAGTCCAAGGGTAAAGGTAAGGGTAAATCAGGAAAAAATGGGTGGTCATAGTTGGAATATGCTATAATGTACACACATGGCCCCACACACGTGCTATATTCATATTTGATTCCATGTATTTTATTTGATAAAACTAATTTGGAGACTGTTAAGCAAAACTGTCTCACTTCTACATCCCGGGGATGTCCGGTGACCGGTGACCGCTAAAAAAAAAACATGTGTGTTCTCAATGAAAACCAAAACGGGCACTCTCATTGGTCGAAGCTCAAAGTTGCCGAGGCATCACAAGCTCACAGCTCTGGAGGTTTTTGTCCACTCCCCTGAAGAATCTATACTTGTATATGGACGGTCAGAGATGGAATTGCCTCCCCGCAACTTCATTTTCATCCTTTCTTTTCTCCCCCGCAATCTTGACTTTGGGTTTGAAGGAGATCGGAATGATCTACACTCCGTAGCTTTTTAGATGTCTGAAACAACATATGTCACTCTATACAAGCCTACAGAAGCCTATATACATTAAGCGGCCATCAAGGCCAGGTCACACTGCATATACATCCGCACATCCCGCCAATATAGCCCGAATATTGTCTTCGAGTTTTCTTATGTACCCCAGGCAAACTCCCCCATCTAACCCTCCACACCTCCACACCTCCGCATCCTCCCGCGTAAGCTTTGGTCATTTTACTGGTCATTTTACCCATTGAAGCTAATGCATCTACCTGGCACGTCTTGGCTCCAAAATCTTTCAGTCGGGAACCCGAGAATGGAGGCTGAATGGTATTTCCACGCAGTGGACCTAAATTAGGGTCTATGATTGTCAATGGGGATTGGGGCATTGGCACTTCAATTATATTATTTTATTCCCATAACAGGTGTTAGTTACCGGTCTTTTCCCTGTCGATCTCTCCATATTTTTGTAATATTTTCGGTGGCTTTTACACTCTTAGCGCTTCGGTCTGAACCCCTGCGCCATATGGGCTGTTTAGGTAGACCTTTACCCCTTTTTTTCATTTAAGCAGGAATAGAAGGGAATATATATACTAAACTGAAATATTCCATATAAAATATAATACAGGATAATATACCAAAATTCGTAAATGCTACGGAGTAAATGCTGACCAAATAGCAACTCCACCAAGAATAATATGATATTGCCACAACCCAACTTCACATTCGATATTCCTCTCCCTCTCTCTCTCTCTCTCCCCCCTCCCTGGTACTTTTTTTTTCTTAATTTTCTCTTGATCGCGTGGCGTCTTTGCTGTGAGAGATCCCCTTTGTTACCCTTTATACTTCGTACTCTGTACCCCATACCCCGTGGGCTTTAACACCTTTTTTTATATCATATCGTTTCCCCCCCCCCCCCCCTCCGAGCGCATCCCCCATTCTCCGAAGTCTACCATTCCTGGATGGAGAGACTGTGTGGCCATGAGTACCACTGAATTCCACACCGACCAGCTATCGGACAACCATCCCAGTCCGGCTCCGAGCAACGCGGGCTCAACGGGGACTTCAGGCATTACGGTGCGCAATGGTCCACAAGGCCAACCGCTGAGTTTCAGAAGGTAAGCCAGTTCTGCTTTAGTTCTTGATATTGATAAATTGGTGTTTGGGTCTGGCGGATTGTGGGGGGGGGTGTGCGGGCGCAAAGATGAAAGACAGGGGGGTTTCGGTTTTTCGCATCCCCTGTACCTGAAGGAAAACTCTTCCAGCTAAGCATTCTTATGCGCTTGCTAATTTGTTTTTATATAATCTTAGACAACGTGCATCACGCGCGTGCGAGGTACGTCTGGATTGTTAGGGAGACGCGACTCTGGGGCCGAGGTTCTTACGCACCTCGGCTCAGTTCCTTATCGCGATACATCTCTCTTCCCCTTTGGTCTTGAATTTGAAAATGTGGCTGATGTTTCTTCTTTGACTCAATTAGACATGTCATGCTCGCAAAGTGAGTTTCCATCGGTCGCGCCTTGCTTTTTGTTTTACTCTCTAACCTGTTCCCGTCGCCTAGGTTCGATGTGATGCAGCCAGTCTCGGGGTGCCCTGCACCAATTGTGTCGCTTTCTCTATCGAGTGCAAGATCCCATCTCCAAAACGAAAAAAGAACAATCAGAACAAGAGCAAGGAAGATACTCAGTATGACGACAGTCCACCGCAAACCGCCTCCTCAATCGTCGATGCTGCAGTTGCTCACTTCCGACCCACGAGCACTGAGGAGCCAGCCGGTTCGGTATCTGGCTCTATCTCTGCGTCTAGGGAAAAGGAGAAAAGCTCAGACTCGGATGAAAAGAGCGATGCCTTTGGATATCCAAACAACCGTATGGGCGTCGACGGCATGCCCAATACCTCCCTTTCCGACGCCGAGGCCGCCCAACAAGCTTCGGCCGATAATGCCTATGCCCAATTCATGAAGCCCAAGTTTGCTCGTGCTCCGATAAAAGAGGCTGGCCGGGTGGCATACTTGGGCGAGTCGTCGAATCTGTCTCTTCTGGTTCAAGACCGCCATGGAACCACAGATGTCGTGCATTATCCGCTCCCACCAAATATCAGAGGATCCCGCGCCCGGTTGACGGACCTGGACAACTTAGAAATTGATATACTGCATCAGCGAGGCGCATTCCTGCTCCCACCCAAACCGCTGTGTGATGAATTGGTTGACGCCTACTTCAAATGGGTGGCGCCCGTCGTGCCGATTATCAACAAGAGTCGCTTCATGCGTCACTACCGTGATCCCAAGAACCCGCCCTCGTTGTTGTTGCTACAGGCGATTCTGCTGGCAGGATCGAGAGTCTGCACTAATCAGCAGCTTATGGATGCCAATGGCTCGACAACCCCTGCGGCCATGACTTTCTATAAGCGTGCTAAGGCGCTGTACGATGCTAACTACGAAGATGATCGCGTCACTATCGTGCAGGCATTGGTGCTTTTAGGTTGGTACTGGGAGGGACCGGAGGGTGAGTTCCCAATCCATACTAGTCTATCCTAATGACTTTTCTGACTGGTTACAGACGTCACCAAGAACGTCTTCTACTGGACACGGGTCGCTATGGTGGTGGCTCAGGGCTCTGGAATGCACCGCAGCGTCGAAATGTCCCAGCTTAATAAACCAGATAAACGACTCTGGAAGAGAATCTGGTGGACCCTGTTTACCCGGGATCGCTCTGTCGCTGTCGCACTAGGACGACCGATTGGAATCAATACAGATGACTCGGATGTTGAGATGGTGACGGAGGACGATTTCATCGAGGATGAGCTCGACATAGTCGCCGAATACCCATCAGATCCTGTCCATGTCCAGTTCTTCTTGCAGTATGTCAAGCTGTGCGAGATCATGGGCTTGGTTCTGTCGCAGCAGTACTCTGTGGCTTCGAAGTCACGGCGAATGAATGCAATGGATCTCACCCACTCAGATATGGCGCTCGCCGATTGGCTGCAAAACTGTCCCAAAGAAGTATGCTGGCAACGCTCTAGGCATCATTTCTGGGCAGCTCTCTTGCACTCCAATTACTACACTACACTCTGCCTTCTTCACAGGGCTCATATGCCGCCCGCCTCGTCCGCGCCCAATAACTACAGGGTCGAAGAAATGGCTTATCCGTCGCGAACAATTGCCTTCCAAGCTGCAGGCATGATCACCTCTATTGTCGAAAACTTACAGGCGCATGGGGAGATTCGGTACACGCCTGCCTTCATTGTCTATAGTCTATTCTCAGCCTTGATTATGCACGTGTACCAAATGCGTTCTTCGGTTCCTTCGATCGTGGCCACCTGCCAGGAAAGAATCAACGTCTGCATGCTAGCCCTCAAGGATGTATCAAAGGTCTGGCTGGTGGCAAAGATGGTGAACACCTTGTTCGAGTCTATCCTGGGAAACAAGGTGTTGGAAGAACGACTCCAGAAAGCTGCCGGCCGGAGACATCAGCGCACACGGCACGGGGAATCATCTTCCTCCAAAAGGCACGACCCGCCAAAACGCAAATTCGACGATATGGATATCGGCATGCCAAATGGCGGGCCTACACCCCCTGTGTCATACGAGCGCTCCCGGCCCCAGACACCCGCTGTCACCCCCTCTCGGGAATTGAACCAACCCCCTCCCGGCGGCCAACAATCACCAATCAACCACCGCGCTCCTCACGATCCAATGACCGGCACGGGTAATTCCCGATCCAACACCAGGCCTACAACCCCGTTCAATGGCCAATTCTCTCTACCCGCCACACCGCCCGATTTCTTCCTAGTAACCCGCACCTCGCCCAACCTCTCCCCCTCCCTCTGGGAGAACTTCCAGCCCGATCAACTCTTCCCAGATGGCACCGCCTTCTTTCCGGAGTTGACATCACCGCCCCAGCCCACTGCAGTAGACCCATCCCTCCAGATCCCATCCCAAATGCCCCCGGGTATGACCCCGCGCCCCAATCCCATGATGAACAACCAGCCGCAGCCCGTCTCGGGCCGTAGCATGTCTGTCTCTCATGGTAGTCCACCGGTAATGCCAGGACTACCGGGCGCGATGGGGATGCACCCCAACCCGCCGCAACAGATGTTCGGCATGGAGGGCCAGCACCAGCAAGCCTGGCCGCCCATGCACGGTCTCGACGGCACAATGAGTGGAGCCGCAATGGACGCCGCCAGCCAGGACAATGATACTTGGAGTAGTAGTTCCCGTAGCGGGCCGACTGCTCCAACAACGCTGAATGTCGAGGACTGGTATGTCTCCCAAGGCCTAGTGATTTTATGGTTTTATTTAATATTATTTTGTTAACACGCAACAGGTTTCAATTCTTTGGCATCAACGGCGGTTTCGGCGATCTGGCTGCATAAACAATCACGATCTAGACTAGTTACGCTTCATGTTTATGTTGTTACGCTTTACCTGTCGAGGGTGGACTTGGGGGGTTTGGAGTACAAATTACGACTACAAAGCAGACCCGGGGTTCCCTTTGCAGACTCTAATCTACTTGTTATGCTGGTATATACTTTCATCTTTTGGGGCTTTTCTTTTTCCGGTTTCGAAACGGATTGCTTTCGGGGCGAGGTGGGTGCGGCGGCGTTTGGTGTGGGATTGTCTATTCTGCCTTATTGGACGATCTAGTTTATGAATATCCTTGGATGAGGTTGGTAACCTTTTGATTATTCTCTTGTGTCTTCTGTTATCTCTGATTGGGGTTATGTTGGGAAAACTTCATGGACTGGCATCCTGAGGGAGTTGGGATGGGAGTATATACAAATTTCAATTGCTTGTCTTCACATATCTATATTATTCTACTTTATCCAAGCAGAGAAGCGTCTAGTATTAAGTCAGACTATGATAACTAAAATCAGGAGCCTACTCCATCACAATTCCCCCCAAGAGAAAACCAACCGACTCCACCGCCAGCAGCGCAAAGAAGTCCAAAGGCCAAGCAAACAGCGAGCACGCACTGGACAAGTGCTGAGCTCCCATCTCTGTATCCCGTAACGCAGACTCGGGGTTCGGATTTCGAACCTGCGACCCCATCAAGGCTTTTAGTTATATATGCCTAGGATGCGCGCCTTGAAAGACCCAAATCACAGAAAACGAGTCTGAGATTGAGGAAGATGGGGAGTTTATAGAGCAGAAGAAAAAAGACGATATAGATTGAGGGGATAATGAATAGTCTCTAGTGCGGACGATAGCTGATTCTGATATCAGGAGGCGGACGATACTACTACCCTCGAACCTGCATCTGAGCCTCATAGGAGAAAGATGGATCTTCACAAACGCCAGTCTAGCCAAATCGATCGCGATAAAGTAGGGTATTGCTGGGCGCGATCCGGATAACTTTGAGATGCTCTACAATGACTTCTTTGGATATGCTATCATGGAGCAGGTGGCGAACCTGCTCCTTGATGTTGAGGAGGCCGGTGATGACCGGAAAATGCAGTGGGCTATCTGTGAAGCGACGGGGTTGTATTTCCAAATAGATTCTATCATGCCGATGGTTGGGTTGGTCTCCCTGGCTCCGAGCAGAATATTTAGAGTTGACGGAAGCTAACCAGTGCATTATATAGCTGCGAAGACGAGGATACTGTTAATGAGGTGTGTACTGGCTTCGCCGCCATGTTCCTTACTATGCTTGCTACTCTGGAGCGAAACGATATCTTCAAGTCGGACTAGAGGGTGAAGAACATCGGAGCCATCATCAGTTTATTCATCCGTTTCATTGTTGATGTCGAAGAGTACGCTATCGATTAGGATAACCATGATACAAAGATCGAGGCTTATGCCACCAAGCGCGACATCACAGTTCACAGCTTGAACCATGCGCGCGCTATGAGAGGTCGTCTGGTGAGATTATAGAAATGGGTGGCTGAACGACTGTGTTTGTGTATATTAGGATTCATTAAGATTGGAAGGGTTGTTGTCCACGTATGTATGGGTAAGTTTTTGAACTGTCGTCGATCACTGTATCCAAGGTAACTAAATGCCCCAAATCCCCAAAGGATCAACCCCCATATCTCCCCTTGACTGCTGCAGCTTCTTTACACGTCTGACCAGAGTCCCAACCAAGATCGGACCGATCAATGTGCAGAGCGAGATTGCCCAGATGACCACTAGATAGATCTCAGACGGTTCTTCTGAATATTCACCTGAAAACATTCCCTTGCTTTCGGCAATTGAAGCAATGAGGTATCCCACTTCGCCTCGGGCAACCATTGCCAATCCCAGTACAGCAGGCGGATACAGGGACTTGGGTTTGGGGGAGAGGGAAATGCGGGAATCAGGACGAGAAGTGGGCGCAGGAGATCTGTTTGTTGGCCGAGACTCATTTTTATCATTATCTTGCGTTGAAACACCTACAATGTCATCTTGAGTTGCTGGTCTTTGCGGGACCTTCTTGCTTTGGTTCGGCTTTCTGCTGGTGGTCTGAGGACTCGCACAGTAGGAATGAACGTATGTAAACGGTTTCTTGATGGTAGAGACTAGCCCCGACACAGGGCTCGGAGAGAATCGAACGAGCCATAGGCCTGTGATCATTTTTCCAATTGCCATCAGCATGGCGTAGACAATCCCACGCCATACCACCTGGGCTGAGAACATTTTGGTGATGGGAATTGCGAATCCGATGGATGTCTGCTGATGTTAATATGTCCCTTCTTAAATCGAATGGAGGGACTCACGAAGAAAAAAGGAAGAAGAATTTGATTAACCGTCGCTTTATAATATTTGCTGTAGATGAGTTCGCCCATAAGTATATCATTATGAGTTATTTCTGTTTCCCGAGTGGGTGTCTCTTCAGTACGCCAGTTCTTGCTATTCCGTGCGCTTCCTTCATGATTGAAAGTCTGCTTGTGAGAGTCACTAGATTGCAGGCCAGCAATTGATGTTTTCGCTTCAGCTACTAGCCCATCAAACCAAGAGACAATCACTCCGGCAAAGTAAGCAGCAAAGAGACTCGGAAGTTCCAGCAACGAAAACAGGTCGAATCACAGTCACAGCACTGAATGAGTCGGCACTTCCAACATTGGAAATAATCTGAATCGTGACCAGACCGACCACATCGTCTAGCATTGCATCACTAGTGGTGACAACACCGAGCCGTGTAGTTATTAGCTGGGTGGTTGAGAGTATGGTGAAGGTACTGCCGAGACTCGTTGCGCTCAAAGCTGCAGCGGCTGCAAAGGACTGAAGATAAGTCGCCGATACAAGTTCCTTGAGAATGAATGGCAACCCCATTGGAACACAGATTCCAGTGATAGCGACGGCTGTCGAAAGAAGGATGTTTGCCTTCAAGGCCTTGATTGAGGTTGACAGACCGCCTGTTTATTGTAAGATAATATTCCTGGCAAGGAGATGGAAAGTTACACACTTACCTTCATAGATCAAGAGTATCAGGCCTAAATACCAAATCTGCTGGATCACTCGTTCTGTCTCTTGATCGAACCATTGTGCCCCGGGGGTGCCCCACAGGACACCGATGAGGAGTTGGCTGATTAGCCCACAGTAGAGGAGCTTATCCAGGCAGGTGTTGGCTATGTTCGGAATCAAAAGAAATCCGGTGTAGTTGAGGACTGTTTTGGTTGATGGTTCGTGATAGGCAAATGCCGATTCCAATTCAGATGCCATTTTTGTTGCTCTGCTCTAGCTAAGATATTGAGGAGCCTTGGGTATTTTTCCAGGTTCCAAACTTCATGTAGGTGTCTAATTAAAGGGCAACGGTCAAGTGCAATTAGATATGTAGACTGAGATGAGTGGGAGTCCCCCGGGGAGTCAAGTCGATGGCGAAGGAGAATTTGCGACTTTCTCGGGAGTAAACATCGATATAGTTACATATTATACTGTAACAGAGCAGTATAACTACAGCTTTTAATTGACTTTTAAGATATTTGCTAGGGATGTAAAAAAAAAAAGACTAGAATATAATGACAAAAGATTTCTTAGGATATACTGACAATGTATATATATATAATTCATACTACATAATAACATATTAAACATTCCATAGTCTATACATTCTAAATCTATTTACCACCTTGAAATTGTATTCTAATCCATATAATAATCCATATAAAATCTATAACTAAACAAAAGTAAATTGTTGACTCATAAAACTCCACATACTTGCATGCCTAATCGGGACTAGCGGATGACGAAATCTCAATGACCGTGGCTCGACGAATCAGCGTCGACTCGGACGAGTCAGCTTGTCCGGGGGGGGAGAAGAGAAGATGTGAGTGATGGTTCGGTTTCTTCATTTGATTTTTATTCCTATTCCCCCTTTATTTGCTTCTGACATCGCTTTTCACTTGCTTTCAATTCCTTCAATTTCTATCTATCTACACACTCTCTTTCTCCCCTCTGCCCCGCAGCGATGTCGGCCTCATCTGGAATTCCCAATGCCTCGGGGTCATCCAGCGGTGTAAAGAAGGGGTTCCCTCAGGTTGACCTGTCAGGCAATGACCTTCCACCCTCCCCTGCCCCATCCAGCCCTCATACAGGTCGCCGGTACAATATTGCCACCGAGCTGGTCTTCACCGAGGGCAGTGACCAATACAATGCCAGCAGCGTTCCTATCTATCAGGTATAGATCCATCTCGGTGACACACTTGCAATTGGATTCAAATACTGATTATCCTTAATCATATAGAGTGCTACCTTCAAACAAACCTCCAACGCCGGCGGTGGAGAGTATGACTATACACGGTCCGGAAACCCCACTCGCACACACCTCGAGCGTCACTTGGCCAAGATCATGTCGGCACAGCGCGCCCTGGTGGTATCCTCCGGCATGGCAGCCTTGGATGTGATTACAAGACTTCTCCGCCCCGGTGATGAGGTGGTCACTGGTGACGACCTCTACGGCGGCACCAACCGTCTGCTGAAGTACCTCTCCACCAACGGTGGAATCGTTGTGCACCACGTCGATACCACACAGCCCGAGAAGGTCGAGCAGGTGCTGAGCTCGAAGACAACCATGGTGCTGCTCGAGACCCCCACAAACCCCCTGATCAAGATCGTCGATATCGGAAAAATTGCTACCGCCGCCCACGAAGCCAACCCCGCCTGCATTGTCGCCGTGGACAACACTATGATGTCTCCCCTGCTCCTGAACCCACTAGACTTTGGCGCCGATGTCGTTTACGAGAGTGGAACTAAGTACCTCTCCGGTCACCACGACCTGATGGCCGGTGTCATTGCCGTGAATGACTTGCAGCTCGGAGAACGCCTATACTTCCCGATCAACGCATCAGGATGTGGCCTGTCACCGTTCGACTCTTGGCTGCTACTGCGCGGCGTGAAGACGTTGAAGGTCCGCATGGACCAGCAACAGAGCAATGCCCAGCGCATTGCCGAGTTCCTTGAGTCGCATGGCTTCAAGGTGCGCTACCCCGGTTTGCGGTCCCACCCGCAATACGAACTCCACAATTCCATGGCGCGGGGTGCCGGTGCTGTGCTTTCGTTCGAGACCGGTGACACGGTCATTAGCGAGCGCATTGTAGAGAGCGCCAAGATTTGGGCTATCAGTGTCAGCTTTGGCTGTGTCAACAGTCTGATCAGTATGCCATGTCGTATGAGTCATGCTAGCATTGACGCAAAGACCCGAGCGGAACGTGCTATGCCTGAAGACTTGATCCGGTTGTGTGTTGGTATTGAGGATGCGGATGACTTGATTGATGACTTGCAACGAGCGGTATGTATTATGTGTCTTCCTTGCATAATTTGGATTTCTGCTAACTTCTTTTTTTTTCAGTTGGTGCAAGCTGGTGCGGTCAATGTCACTCTGGATGGCATTGAAGCTCGATAGATAGTTAAAATCTTGGTATTTGGCGTTTGGGGGATTTAAAATGAGAGTATAATGAAGCAAACCTATACTTGTATATTTCTCTTAACTATGACATTGTAGACTAAATAAAACAGCCCTGAGCGTTTATCTGGCAGATAAGCTATCGGGCCGGCATCGGAGTGCCGGCGCCGGGTCGCGCCCGGGTCAGTCTCGTCCGAAGCTGGGGTTGATACTTTGTAGATATAATTCAGATCTCGCATTTGTAATTCGTTTCCTCTCATTTGACCTGTGTACTCTTTTATTTAATGAATGCATAAACTCTCTCTTGTTCAAACTATATGAGCATGAATCGGCATGCTGTTGCACAAGATACAATATTTACAATGGCGACAATAAAGCAGGAACAGCCTGTCGTTCCTGAGGCTAGCACACGCGCGACAGCTTCAACATGGAATACCAAGGATATGGGCAAGCGACTCGGTGTGGATGTCGCTAGCGCAGCAACTGCCGGTGCGCTGACCTGCCCATTAATCACCATCATTGATCGGTGAGTGACTATCACAGCTCTCCAATGCTTATTCACAAGTACAAGACTAATCCCTCCAGTGCAATCATGGAAAAAGCCTCAAAGGGCTTCCCAATCGGCCAAACAATCAGAAACTGTCTTGGATCGATGGTCGCTCGACCCAGCGGCTTCTTCTTTAGCACTCCATTCCTCCTCATCTACACCCTATACACATCGACCTACCTCACCGCAAACGCAATCGACACCCTCAGATCAACAACACATAACCAGCCCTACAATGCCATCGACACAGGCCTTCCCAAGTTCTTTGCAACAACAATAGTCAATATGACAATCTGCGTCTACAAAGACGCGCGCTTCGCCAAAATGTTTGGCGCCTCTCCTCCCTCCGAATCGCTAGCTAGAACTAGCACTATGAACACAAACCCAGGCGCGTGGAAGTATAGCTCCGCCCTCCGAGCACCATGCCCTCCCTCCACACCCATAGCACCAACCCTCCAAATACCAAAAGTCTCTTATGGCCTCTTCTGTCTCCGCGACAGTATCACCATCTGGGCTTCTTTCAATATCCCTGCCCTTATTGCGCCTTCGGTCCCAGACTTCCTCGCCTCAAGCCCAACTATGAAATCCAGCATCGCGCAATTCGCCTGTCCCGCTGCTATGCAGTTCGCTAGTACGCCGATGCACCTCCTCGGCTTGGATCTTTATAACCGCCAGCCGGCCGGTGGTATGCATTGGACTGAACGTGCGGCACGGATTCGTCGCGATTATGTGCCTAGTTGCTTTGCGCGCATGGGGAAGATCGTTCCTGCGTACGGTATTGGTGGTGTGGTCAATGTGCGGATGAGGGATTCCTTGATGAAGAGAGTTGAGAGGGGAGAGTGATTTCTATTTGATTTGACATCAAAGGAAAGATAATGCTCCTTGTGGAGGTGGAAGGTAGGATTTTGGTGGGCTAATGACTTGATGATCTCTTCATTTTGTTTTAATTTAATGTTTAGATTTGCATTTCGTGATTGATCTTTTGATCTCACGTTTCTTCCTCATCTCTCCACTCAGCCTTATGGGATTAATGCTTGGCGTTTTTGCTTTTCGGGCCTTTGTCTTGGTGTTTCATATCCCCAGACTTTGATTTGTGATTTGGGCGATGATTTATCTTGGGTATCTCTTTCTCTACTATCTAGTCCATACTTAAGGTTACTGTGTATTCACCTGGGATTTAGTACAGACTTGGGCATTAGACTGGTTTAGAGGAGGGTCTTTGCCGTTAGTAACTTGGATTTTCTTTGGATATCACTATTCCTTATCGATTATGTGGTAGATTGATATATACTCGGGAGTAATAAATAGGTATAAAAAAATTTAGTAGAACAAAAGAGAAAAAGAGTAAGATCAATCCAGTAGATAATACTCCATATCAAAAAGCGTTCACCACCTATAGAAACCAGTTAGCCAATCGTCATAACATAGCAAGGAAACCAAAGACTTACACAAAAGGTTCAGAATGCAAATACAGCTCCTCAACCTCGCCCCTAAGCACCCTGGCCTGCGCCAAAGCCGCCGCATTCCGAGTATCATGCAGCATAGAAGCTGGACCGCAAACCAAAACCCCAACCCGCTGCTTCTTTTCAAGATGCGTCCCTTGAACATGTGCCATTGCAACAGTGCGTGCAATGAGACCAGGAAGATCAGGCCGAGCATAGCGGTGAACATTCAAACTGAAACTTCCCGTGGTAGTAGTCTCAGCTGGCGGCACCTTGCCAGCCATGCCCTTGACATCGTCCGACTCCGAAGTCGAGGAAATCTCCGGTCTCCCTTGGTCAGTGACATGCACAGACACCGCGGTCTCGAATGCGTTGTCCGAGTCTGCGGATAACATGGTCGATTCTGAGAGCCGTGATTCGATCTCCTCGATATACCAATCTGCCATGGCGTGGTCACGAGTCGAGAAGACGACTTGGAGGTTCCGTCGGGAGGGCGATCGTTTCTCGGTTGCCCGTGCGTTCATCCCCGTCAACCGGAGTGCTTCGTCTACCATGGCTAATGAGAACCCACCCCCCGAGCCGCCGGCTATCACTAGGATCGTGTCGAATTGTGCCATGTGGGGTTCGCTGACGCCGCCATACGGTCCCTCTATCAGGATCTTCTTCGTGCAGCCTGGATTCTTGGCAGCTATTGCTCTAAGACGCCCGGTGACACCGCCGCGTGGTTTGATGTAAAGTATTAGTTCTGAGGCTTTGCCTATCTCGTCTGGATTGCGACATGCGGAGGAGATGGTGAAGGGATGAGCGGTGAGAAAGTGTAGGTCTGATGTGAGGAAGCGTACGAATACGTGCTGGCCGGGGGTCCATTTGATGATTGATGGGACTGTTACGCGGACAAGACCACTGGGGAGGAGTTCGAGGGCTGCGTTGTGGATTCCGTGCACTAGATAGGTGCGGGTGTGGCTGGCTATCAGGCTCAGGAAGTAGATCACGCCCGAGGCTATAAAGTAGTCCCTGCTAGGTGTCAACACAAGGTCATCATGGGGCTCGTTGGCGTCGAACATACCAGGAAGAGAGTCGAAAATCGCAGTGAAGAAAGAAGAACACGACAAATACTACCGCCACAAAGATGTGCGTGGCTTTGAAGAATTCATAGAATCTATTGCTGTGGAAGTGTTAAAACTTTTGTCTCCTAGACAGGTTGGGTGTGATCTTACCGAATGAATGGTAAAGACATAAAAGTTAGATATGTCTGTGAGATGAGAGAAGCAACTCCTGTCCAGTAGACCACACTTGTCTTCCACTGATGCACCATATCCCCTTTTCTGATATGATATATGATATACGGGAATGTATGAATCAAGGCCAACACAAACATCGCATAGCTAGTCCAGTGGTGGAACACTTGAAGTTTCTCATGCGGAATACCAGTCACTCCAGAGATCATGTTGGCTTTTGTGCTCAGTGCCCTAAGAGGAGGTTAGCAGGCGACTTGCATGCCCCAAATCCAATACCCACAGTACAAACGGAAGCAGCGCGAGAGCCATCCAGCCCGATCGAGTGGCAATCGGAGGGCTACTTCCATACGAAGCATCCGTCGGCCAGTAGTAAGGTTGCGGGCCGAGTGTCATCGCTATATAAAGGTAAGCCACAATGCTTTTTTTTTCACATCTTCACAAGTCCAAGCCACCCACCGAAGAAGAATACAGCACCAAGAGCCCCCAGAATCACCACACCCAGCGCCGGAGACCAATATTGCAGCGCAGGCAATCGATATCCACGATAAGACAAGTATCGTGAGACGGAAGTGAACATGCGCCATGGTCTAGTCCGTTTCACTCTGTCTGGAGTGAGTCGTACAAGCAAGTTTGAGATTGTGAACACTCCAATCACCGCACAGATGAAGTAGATGGTGTTTAATGCATAAACATGGTCGGCTTGATACCTGGAACAGATCTCAGATAAGCACATATACATGTAGGTAACTCGGAAGAAGGTGCATACCAGTATCGCCAGGAATAGTTGCGATAGAGACATTGGGCTTCGGTCAATTTGCATTTGTCGGCGCGAGACGAATGAAGCATCACCGGCTGGTCGAGCCAGGGGGTGCCTTGGGACATCTCCATGTCCATCATCTTGTGCGATCGAAAAGAAGTGACACCAACACTTACGATATACAGTCGATCGAATACAGATATCATGAGATACCTAAGGTATGATCGGCAGGTCTGGAACAAGGTTGCTTTTGGATAGTTGCGGAACTAAACGCGGGATACCTCCTTTATTCTCCTTGTACCTGTCAAGGGAGGTTGAATGGTCCAGTCATTCTATAGTTGATCTCGCCGATCACCCGAAGGGATCTGCTCACAATTGAGCACATTTTTATGGATAGATGGAGTCTGGAATCATTTAGAGATTCATGGTTGGTTGGAATACCAAAGGCTAAATGCACTAGAGCACATTTGCGCTTGATACAAGTTGGATCTGACATTTGACATCCTGTTGGGGCTACTATCCCTCGGGGAATACCATACATCATGCATATATCTTGAATCTCCGATTATTCCGGGATTTCCTCAAATGCGAGCTATTCAACGCATGCGGAGCACTCGAGGCTCGAGCCACGGTGGATAGCTGGTCTCGTACGTGTGGGAAGATGTGGCAAGAAGTCGAAACAGTCATAGGGTAGTATGTGCCAAACAACAAATTAAACCAATGAAGTAATCAAAAATAATACTAAGAGAAAAAAAAAAGAGAAGAGAAAGGGGAAAAAAAAAAGAAAACGAGGTACAATGTGTCTGCATCGGGACTAGCGCCTCACATGGCAGATCCAACCCTACATTCCGCATTTTCCCAGTCGATTGCGCTACGATCCGAAGTCTCAGGTCCTCTGTTCAAGGGGCACCACCGTAATGGAAACATTACCCCTGATAGGTCCCTTGGCAGTGGAGATCGGGCCCTCACCCCCGATTTCATACATCCTCAGCGCACGGTGGCCTCTACGCACGCTGTCCGCTTTGATACCCTTCGCCCGAAGCACGCTGGTAGCCACGCGTGCTGAATCCCCATCGTAACATACTACAAGGACGTGATGCCGTCCCAAATCTGAGACCAAGACGTCATCGTTGAAGATCTTCTCCAATTCCACCCATTGCGCTTCCAACAACTCCGGATCGGAAAACGGTGACGCGCTATGAGGTCCAACACTGCACAATGGTAGGTTCATCGATCCAGGGAGGTGCCACGTGTAGAAATCATCCGTCTGGCGCAGATCTACAACGCGGTTCTGTGGTTTGAGGGCAATCTCGCTCAATAAGCTTTCCGCAAGGGATCGCGGTGATCCATAAAATTGCGGTAGGACCTCTAATGCATCCCGCTCCCAGCTCTCGTCATATCGGTGCAGGTCAACTTTTGTCAGGCGCTGGTGAGGAGTGGATAGATTAGTCTTTTTTTGCCCCCTTTCTTTTTTGGCCAAGGTGAACTTGTTAGGTGGTATTTACCTCGTTTCGGATTGGGTGAAATTGCTGCTCGCCCAACTTTTGGAAGTACTCGTCGATGTACTGGTATGGTAGGTCGCAACATAGGAAGACACAGTGGGTTGTACCATCTGGCCCCGCGAGCTCAGATAGGGTTCCCGCAGCCTTGCGCTTTGCCAGCGTCTGGAAGAGTCCTTGGAGGTTGAACCCGGATGATGGACCACAGACTAGTCCTTCTCGGCATAGGTTTAGGGAGAGAGTGTATGATTCAGTTGATCCAACTTCTTCGATGGTATCCACGGCTGCCCTCCAGGGAAACTCAACAGGACGCATTAAAGCATATGACCTGGGACCAGGTACCCGGTCACCAGGGGCTGTGCAAACACCTAGTCGGTAAACAGATGGCTTTACATCTTTGAAATAGGTCCCTAGACCGGTTAGGGTACCAGACGTGCCCATACCAGCGCAGAGGACGTTTATTTCAGGCAGCTGCTTGAATATCTGTGGCCCGGTCCATCGGATATGGGATTTCCAATTGTTGTTGTTTTCGTATTGGTTGGGGTTGACAGTCGTATCTGATTCCAAGGCCACTCTTCGGGCATTTTGAATACCGCCTCGTTCGTCCAATGGCTCTGGTTGAGACGGTCCACCGAACAAGGTAATGTCGAGACCAAAGAATTGCATCAGCTTCAGTTTTGCATGGCTAGTCTTGTTACTCAGGAAGGCCCGGGTGTCATTTACTCCGTGCATGACTCGGGCGACCATTGACATTGAAATCACTGTTGATCCGGAGCTGTATTCGATGATCTGGTCTGTCTTGCCGGGCACAACACTAGACTCGAGCATGTTCAGTGCTGGTATCGTGTTAGCTTGCAATTGATGTTTAGTGTTCCCCCAGGACTTCTCATACCTGGCATTGCCTTGACATTGTTTGCCGGGTGCATAGTCATCATTTTGGCATATATCCGCACCCCATCTTCATGATAAGGGTTTAAATGAGGTGGGAGCTCTACAAGGGGTAGAGGAGGTTGACAATCCGGGTCGAAGTATTTTTTCAGCGAGTCAGTGCCAAAGTACACATTGCATTCGTTCATATTGGTCATTTTCTCGGAAGAATTGGTCATCTTGCCCGAGAGACCCTTGGTGCAAGATGTAGATGCTGATAGTTGAGTAGCAGACAGCCTCTACTGCGCGAGATTCAAGAGCAATCTTTTCGAGCGATGAAAGTAGATCTGAGACAAGAAAAGCCCGGATCCATCTGGGCACTTATACAGAATATATTTCTATAGCGGTCCATCACTTGCCCCTCCATCCTGTTGCGTCTTTCTTGGCATTTAATAAGTAAGAAACCAAGATCTACTTGCACTCCACTAATGAATATCCCGCACGCGACTCAGATATGAGGAGCCTGAACAACAAAGGTTTGACGCTGGAAGCCCTAGAAACTTGGTACTACGACGAACAAGGAAATCGCATGGAGCGATCTCGGGGACATTGACACAGTTAAAGTGTAGATCAAAACCTAGAAGGCAAGCCTATTTGTCACAGTAATTGGATATAGAAAGGTTGAAAACGGAATGGTTTGCACTGGAGCTGCGTCATGCTCTCGTATTTTTGATGTCTACTGCACATAATTTGGCAAGGTCCTCAGGAATGGATTCATATCCCACAGGTCCTCACATTTAATTTCCTATTAGTTGAAAATATTCCGATACCCCGATATACTATTGTACTAAGGGGTGGGGACCTTGAGGGCGTTTGAGAAGTTTTGCCAACTTTGACGTGCAGATCTTCTGTCAAGGTGCTCAGACTAGGTGCCGATCTACGAATGATCGAAATGTGAATAGATTGGATTAATCATTCCATTTTGACCTCTTGAGCGGTCTTTTTACCTTTTGCTCTTTGCTCCTTTCCCCTCCTTTACTGTGTTTTTGGATGGGTGTATGTTTACTTTCTATCCCTTCATATCAACACGCCATGACAGGGGTACTCGAAATTTCAAAACCAACAGAGGATGTTGCAGTTGAGAAAAATGTTACTGATGTCACCTTCAACGAACAAACCAATTATGTGCCTAAGCGCACTATCATCACAGTCAGTGGATGTGGTAACAAGCAATATATGGCTCTGCTAATGACAGCTCTTAGATCTTCCTGGCATGTTCAAGTGTTGACCTCCTGGCATTGATGGACCAGACGACCCTCGCGGCCAGTTTGTCTATCATAGGAAATGCATTGGGAGCCAGTGATCAGACCTCCTGGATTTCGGGTGGTTACTTCGTGTGAATACTCCTCTCTCGTATAATGATACTACTCAGTCAAACTAACAGTCGTGGCACAGAACATCAACATGTTTCCAATTACTATATGGAAAACTATCCGACATCTGGTCTCGCAAGTTTGTGCTCTTTGTTGGCCTAGCCATCTTCTTCTTCGGGTCATTGGCAGCTTCCCTTGCGCAGACAGCCACGCAATTGATCGTCTTTCGTGCTTTCACCGGTGTTGGTGGCGGTGGTCTCATGACAGTCGCGCAGATGATCGTCAGCGATGTTGTCCCTCTCCGTGAACGAGGCAAATATCAAGGTATTCTAGGTGCTGTTGTTGCTATTGCTAATGGCATTGGTCCTGTCATTGGAGGTGCACTAGCCTCCATTTCACAAGACTCGTGGCGATGGATTTTCCGCTTGAATCTGCCACTCACTGCGTTAACTACGTTGGCTGTTCTATTCTTTATGCCCCTTCGGAAAGTTACTGGCGACTGGAAAGTCAAGCTGAAGGCAGTTGATTTCTTTGGTGCGCTTTTGGCTCTCGGTGGAACTTCGGTCTTGCTGCTTGGTTTGACTTGGGGAGGCGGCGAGTATGAATGGAACTCGGCGCATGTCATTGCAACTCTGGTCGCTGGGTTCACCATCTCTGTCGCTTTTGTTATGTGGCAGTGGAAGGGTGCGTCGACACCGCTGATTCCGATGCATATCTTCCAGGGTCGGATTGTGAACGGCGCGTGTTTGACCATGTTCATCAATGGGTGGAACTTTTTGGTGCAAGTTTACTATATTCCCACTTTCTATCAGCTAGTATTTGGGTATTCAACGGTAAAAGCAGCTGCGATGCTGCTCCCTATTACCCTCATGCAAAGTATGGATTTTCCTCTTGGTTATGTTCCTGTGTTAACTTCCTAACTTCTGTTTCAGCTATCAGCAGCACAGGCTCTGGTCTTGTTGTACACTGTGTAGGTCGCTACCGTGAGTGCATCCTGTTTGGATGGATTGTCTGGGCTGTGGGCCTTGGTCTTTTTTCGACACTTGATCAGCATTCGGGATTGGGAAAGCAGATTGGGTATGGAATTCTGACTGGTGTCGGCGTTGGAAATACTCTGCAGCCGTACGTGGCCACCTATCCTGGTCCAATAAATTACGCTAACCCCCTGCAGTTCTCTCATTGCAGTTCAAGCTGGCGTTGAAAGACGGGATATGGCTGTGATAACTTCATTCAGGAAGTACGTGACGCCCACAGTGCTGCTAGCCATTTTACGGAGCTAACAATGAGCAGCTTTGTACGAAACCTCGGCGGTACCCTAGGGCTCGCTGTTGCCGGAACTATCATGTAAGACTTTTTTCTTCAAATCCGTTGCCTCGTTCCCATATTAATCAATACAGAAATAATATTGTCTCGTCATCCATTTCAGTCCTCAATCTCGACGAATCTCAGTCCCGCTCTCTTCTCTCGAGTCCACAGAGCTATCTATCAAAGCTATCTACAGAGGATGCTAAGCATGTCCGTGATGTGCTAACACCGGCATATCAAAAAGGATTTCGTATCATTTTCATTGTCGGTGCATCTCTTGCAACATTTGCTTTCTTTTTGGCTGTTTGGTTGATGCCACAGGTTGGTTTGAACCGAGCGGACGATCAAGCTTTGAAGGAAGAAGGGAAGAAACGACTCAATGGAGAGTTGGGTGAAGAAAAAAAGAGAGAGCTAGATTTAAGAACTTGATCACAAAAGGCCGGGGCACTTCATGGGCGACTTTAGCTCCTAAAAGTGTATAGATCATTATTCAATCCTTCCTTGCACTGCAATAGACGCAGAAAATTGAAAGATCCGTCTCAAATTTCCGATAGACCCTTCGGACTAGGTTGATTTCACCTGGGAAGTGACACGCCGGTCTCTGTCAATGCCGATGAATGCACTCGCTGGGATCGCTACCCCAATCTAATTTACCGCGTACCACAGATGTCCCATACTGTGAAGCCCTGGCAGAGGTACGTATTGCACATATTATCAACTAGATAAGCGATGCTATTAGCTCAACCGATAACTATCGCAAGTTTGTCAGATATCTCGTAAACTCGTTCGAGTCCTATTTAAAATATGGTGTTTACGCCGATAAAATAGCTCACGATGTTAAGGTATTATCCAACATATAATTTTAGACACTTGAACCCTTTAATTTTCAGCATCAACTTATTCAATATTGTCAGAACATCACAATTTCCACACATATGCACTCTGTGACATGGATTCTCGGTTTTGGACAAGATCACCAGGGCATAATATAATGCCACCCCCCACAAAATTAGTACGCTATACCCCAATCCGCCCCAAGGACCTGGCGATCAATTCAAAATTAGCATCAATGGGTATCAGGATCAGAATCCACCACTTCTTTGTAAAATGGTGATAAGTGATTTGCTGTTAACTTTTGGGAATCTCCCCTCTCCCCCCTCCTCTAGGTCAGCTCAGACCTTCTGGGCCGAAGGAATGTAACATCTCTGTCAGATCATCTATTTGCTACTTGCCACTTGACATAAATCTATCGACCCCATACTCCCAATTGGTGAGGGATCTTCAATTCCCCCCCCCCCTTAGAACTGAGATAGAATATCTATAAAGATAGTCATGTTTTTCTTCATTCTATCCTTAAGAATCCAACCATATTGATAATCTAACGTCATGTTGCCTTCTCTGGTCTTAACGGCATTTGCTCTCCTACCAGAAGTGCAGGCAGGTGTCCTGCACAAGCGCTGCGGGCCAATATCCAATTACTACAGCCAAAAGACGGAGGATTGGGAGACCTACAATACCGGCGATTGGCTCAACGACTGGTGGAATAACAATGGCGAACTGATCGCCAACAATAGTGGTGGGTTTGCTGGCGCCTTCGGTCAATGGGCAATGGGAGACCCAGACTGGACGTGTCATGATGGCGGCTCGGACTCAAACTGTGACCTGCAGTTGTGTGATAACAAAGTCCTCAATGACCGTGGTGACGACATCCGCCCTGCATACTATGTCCTCGAATCTGTCAATCGCCTGCACAGTTACTTCAGCGGTATTGGCGAGTCATTCACCACTACTGCTCTGGGTGCGGCGTTGTCCAAGGATTCGTGGGCTCTCACTTTCTACAAAGATAAAGATGTTAAGAGTGTCACTGCACTCAGGCAGGTACTCAGCTTGCTGACTACGATTATTGGTATTGGTGCTTCGTTTGCTGGACTGGGCCCTGCTGTTGTTGGTGCTCTTGCTGGTGCCGGTAGCGCAATTGCCGGTGGTGCAAGTGGTGCTGGTGGCGCTGCTCTGCCTGCTCAGTATGTGACACTTCTGTCTGGGAATGTTTATCATCCCTGTATTAACACATCAATAGTGCGGATGATACTTTCGAGAAATCTGCTGACATGGGTGCAGTTCTGGGCAGCATCGTCGTAGACTCAATGAAGTCGTTCACGACCGCTAATAACCAGTTGATGAGTGGTCAGATGTATGGCGACGCAGATATTCGCAACTACATCTCTGGTGGAGCGTTCCTCGCTTTTAACGGGGTTGACAAGAATGCCGTCACTGATCTAATGACCAACATGCTGATCGGCACTGCCATTAATCAATTGTACCGTACCCAAAAGATCTTTATTATGGGTGGCGGTGCTTGCGGTGATAACCAGGGAATTGGTTCTGGCCCCGAGGCTTCTGTCATTTGCCGTGACGGCAGGGCCTGGTATCTATATTACTGGCAAGAGAACGATGTGATCTCCCTTACCTCCCACCGCTGGGGATGGGTTGCTACACCCCCTGGACTTGAGAAGCTAGGTCAGGGTGATTACGGAGGCATCAGTATTGCCGTAAGTCTTGATATAATCACCTGTGGAACTGCTTGGTACTAACTTTTTTCCTAGGATGTCATCAACTCTTCTCTTGATGCCTGGAATGTCGCTGGTTATAACTACAACTCTGAAATAGCTTCCGATCGTGCCTCAGATGCCATCAGAAACTCTTGGGCAAGTCCCGGGTCCAAAGGTGCATCCTGGGAGGGTATCTTCACAATTCCGGTGTGCGATGTTAGTAGTGCCATTGACTCGGATTACCCCATGAAGGAGTATATCTTGCAGCCATACGGTCACGACAGTCGCCCTGTCTGGTGCGGACCGATCTGCAATGGCGATGTTCAGACGACACAAGACTTTATCAAAGCGGCTAATATGGAAGGGTTCAAAAGCCCCAAGCATCTCTGCGAAGATCAACCTGACTATTAGGTTGCATATCTTTTTGTCAGGCTTGTGGATTCAGATGGATGGACCGCGCTCTTTGTGGCGCCTTTTTGACCTTTTGTGCTTTTATAAAGGACTATTCTGGTTCTTTTACAGATATTTCCTATCCATTTATCTCAATTGATTTATTTATCTTCACTGCCTTTCATAGTCCCTCTGTACTGGCTCCAATAAGATGGGATTGGTATCAAAAGTAACAGCAATGCCAAATAGATATGGCTTGTAGAGCCTAGTTTACTAAATATTTTACAGGGAACAAAGACATAGGTGATGCAAGGCAGGGCAATTTTTGAAAGTTAAGGTGAGGCTCTGCGGGTTTACTCCAGCTCCTTCCCAATTAGGAAAGAACCTTGGGAATCGTCACCTACCCCAGTTTCCCCAGATCCTTAAGCCACTGCCAGGGTATAAATACCACCCTCCCCCAATTTCTCTTAATCCTTGTCTTACATAGATAGACATTTTGACTTGGTCTTAGACACCCTGGTGTGCTGGTGGTATCATCCATGGTGATGGGTACTCTCGGTCTTTCTTTCAATTTGACTTTCACTGGCTTTCTTCTATCTTTATCTTTTTCGTCTTAACCTTTTTTTGTCTTGGGCTTCTGTCTTGACAATCACTTGTGACCACAACCATGGATGATACCACCACCCATCATGGCCTTTCACCATATCTATCATGATCGCCATACGATATAAACTAAATATCTTCCCCTTCAACCCGAAGTCATGGACATTCTAACTTGTTTCTAGAAATGACACTGATGAGATGGTAGTACCATCCGCGATGACGACAATCTCTGGTCTTCCATCTTGAACACCATTCGTGGTGACAGCCTTTCACTCTTGACCGTTCCACCCTTGCATAGGCTTGCATCTTGACTCGTGACGATTATGGACAACATCCACTCTTAACATTTCCATTTTGGCCTTCCATCATAACCACCAACCACCGTGACTACCGTCCATCATACGGACCACCGTACCATTAACAACCATTTATCTATCCATCATTACCGTCTTCCAATCAACCATCTTCCAACTAACCAACTGTCTTCCAACTATCTTGACAACCATCCACTTTGTTAGTTATGTATTTAAACCTCTTTATAAAAGGTATTCGATTTAGTACTAGAAGACTGGTCTCAAAAAAAAGCCATGCATTAGAAAGAGAGTAATGCTTCTCGCTACATCTTGACAGTAGTAGGAAATCACATAATTATCAAACAGAAGTAGGGAGTGTCATCAATCATCATGTCGTCGGAACCCCCCCCCCCCCCCAAGCAAGATTCACTACACGCCAGTTCAGATAATATGCATAGAGTACCGGGGAATGAAAAGCAACAAGAAAACAAACGCCATTTTTGCAAAACGCAACCCAAAATAAAAAGGAGAAAAGAGGAGATCTGAAAAAGGTGTAGCCAAATGTACACGCAGGATCATACGTCCCCAACTTCCACAACCCGTTCCACAATCCAATCCGCAAAAGCCTGACCCTCGAGTTTCCACCGTCCATCAGTCCACACATCACTGAGCCAGTAAGTCCACGGCTTATTCGAAGATGTAAGTTGCAAACCCCAAAGTGAAGCTGTCGCACGGCGATTTGCAGAGTGACCATCCGCCCCTATCGAGAGATCTTGGTTTACGTTGCGGAATTCAACACCCGAAGTTGGGTTGCTTGTACCGGAATCGCCTTGCCTGATCCGCCATTCACGCTCAGCTTTTTCACCTGCGCGGCGGGCAACCGCTTCCTCGTCTTCTGCTTGGTATAGATTGCATTTCGTGCATTCTGTGCAACGAGACCCAGGGTTGATGCGGAAGTGCTCGCAGAAGTGTTTATAGCCTTCTGGTTCTTCGAATTCATCGTCAGATATGTTTGCTGCGATCTGCTCCTCATTAAATGGATCGTCCGGTATATCGTCCGGACCATCGAAGGCATCTAACCTGCGGAGGGCACGAGCAGGCGCGGTTGTTCGTGGAGGTGGGCCGAGTGCCTTGCGACATAGGTAGCACATGGAGTATCCACAGACGCAAGTCAGTTTGTTACAGCCTGAGGACTTGACGAATG
Organism: Penicillium fimorum; assembly: GCA_028828255.1. Taxonomy (NCBI): domain Eukaryota; kingdom Fungi; phylum Ascomycota; class Eurotiomycetes; order Eurotiales; family Aspergillaceae; genus Penicillium; species Penicillium fimorum. The sequence goes on along the minus strand of JAPWDS010000003.1, from coordinate 3,367,614 downwards.
AGAGACAGCAGCGGGGACAGGTGCGTTTCACAGCGGCGGTGCGGGCAGCCTCGACGGTAGCGCGCAAATCCAGAAGTAATGGCTCATGACACACATGTGGATCTCGCCACGGTTTCTGGCATGTCATGCAGCTGATGCGTAAGCAGGAGGGGTTGGCGCAGGTGAATCGTTTGGGCCGGATCTTGAGACAGAGGTTGCGGATGGCATTCCCAAAGGCCGCTGTTACGGTGGCTGGGTCCAAGAGTAATAGAATAAACACAGGAATTACGAGTAAGGGAACGAGGTCAAGGAGGAGGAGGGTCATGAAAATAGTAGGAATTATGCCACCGTCACGACGGAACCGCCAGCGGACACCACGGGATGAAGGGTGGTAGACTGGGTCGATTTCAGCATAGGAGCAGAACGGACATCTAACGAGTTTCAATTGAGACTTCATAAGTGCCTCAGAGGAGAGCCGATCCTCAAATTTGCGGTATGTCTCGAAGCCAGCCGTGTCGAGAAGAATTGCCTGCTTGACAATCTCCGGGTGAAGACATCCATCACACGACCCGACAGAGAGCGGTGCAAGACACTTCAAGGTCGAGCGCTCCAGATCGACAGACTTGCCCCAGCCCTGCCCAAACAGCGCTTCGTAGACGGTTCTTTGGATGCAGTGGTAGCAAATGATATGAGTGTTGATTGAACATGTCGCGATCTGCTCGAATGTTACATCGGCGAAACAACACTCGCATTCGTAAAGGGCATTGAGTTCTTGGGCTTCCTTCTCGTTCAACTCTGAAGCAAATCGGAAATCTTTATCCTGCTGCTCTTCGCACTTCTGTCGCAACAGCGGAGCCAACAACATCTCGTGGAGCTCTGCATCCAGCTCGCCACACCCTGTTTCCTTCAGAATAGGAACAAGTTCCCCATCTGGTCGACGATGCCAGGCCAGAAGCGGATGTTCCTCGCGGTCCTTCTTTCGCCTGAAAGACGGGAACATGCTATTGAATGTCGCGCGCCATGTCCGGCGCGACAAATCCCGGAGTATTGGTCGAGCCCGAGTGTAGCTGAAATTTACTTCGGCTAGAACAGCCTCCACGGTACTCTTGTTCAGACCGTTATATTCTCTTGTCATGGCCATCCACACGGCGGCCTTGTATTCATCGGACCGAAACCGCTCCTCTGGAGGGACCAGGCCACCATCGCCAAGGTCATGTCGAGCAAAATAACCCCCCCAGGGGCTGCGCGAGTATTTCCCTCTGCCTCGGCTCCAGTTCCTTCCGGGAGATTCCACCGCCCCGAAACCCATTTCTTCTTATGCCTCAGCAGCTCCTCCACACACACTTGTAACCGACTCTGTCCGTCAAAGCGTAGCAGCAGCTCGCGGAATACTTCTATCTGTACATCGGGAAAGATATGAACCAGAGTTTCGAGTGCAATATTGAGTTCCTCCTGTTCCAGCTTGTGTTCCTCTGTTTCGTGGGCCGAGAGCTGGACGGGGCCGTGGGATCGGGAGGTGTTACCGAAAGGGTTATTTCGTAGCGCTTCGAGGGTAATGGAGTAGCTGTTGGGGGAGGAGGCAGTCTGCCCTAGGGACGGCTTTCGGACATTGGGACTGGATGAGCTTGAAGAACCGGAGGCTGACTTTCGGTGAGATTGTGTGCCGTCGGGGCGGGAGGATCTGGAGAAGCCGGGGACTGGCAGCGAAAGCACCATGATTGTAGGTTTACATGGTTTGAAGATATAAAAGCGTCAGATGTCAGAGAGATAGGGGGATTTAAGAATGTCGTTGAACCCTGTGAATGATTTGTTACATAAGACGTTCCCGCAGGCCCTTCCCGGGGTTATGAAGGCCCTCTTTTGAATACCTACATAGGTAGAATCTGGCGATATCAATATATACATCTCGTACGATACTGAAACATTTGAATCCGTCATTGAATCTCATTGCATGCTTTTTTATTATTGGAAAGAATCATGCCATGTGAAGTAGTCAAATGATACACCCCCTTTTCAATCCCCTCTCTATCTCATATTTACGACACATGGAAATCCGTCAAAGATTACATGTACTAAAATGATAAAAGTATTTACATTGGGCAAACTACATGTACTCAAAAAGTCTAGAATGTACAAGTTAAGATTACCAAATTCAGATAGATCTCATTGACCTCATGAGGAAAACAAACACGCAAAAGCACAGGTAGTATATACAAAGAAGCAACAGTCTGATCCAAGTGTTTCAGCTCGCTCTGCCTATGGGAATATCGCCTCAACCAAATATTTCATACTTTACAGCTTGGCCTTAGCACCCTCCAGGAGCTCAGCACCGGCGCCGGTGATGGCAGGCTTGCCAGTTTCAACAACAGTGGCCTGGAACAGGACAGTGTTACCCTCCTTCCACATCTCAGTCTTGAGAGTTTGGCCAGGCAGGACGACACCCGCAAAGCGAACCTTGAGGTTCTTGTAGGGACCGAACTTGGAGAAGACAGCCTTGGCTGACACACCAAGGGAGCACAGACCGTGCAGGATGGGGGTTTTGAAGCCGCCGACCTTGCTGAACTCGGGATCGATGTGGAGCGGGTTGCGGTCACCGTTCAGGCGGTACAGTGCTGCCTGGTCCTCAGAGGTCTTCTCCTCAACCACGGCATCGGGCTGGCGCTGCGGCGCCTTGTATGCAGCCGTGGCAGCCTTGGCGCGCACGGCAGTGGGCTTGGGAGAGCCTCCGAAGCCGCCGCTGCCGCGGATGAAGACGGTAGACTCATTGTAGAACAAATCCTCGCCGGTCTTGGCATCTTTGGTTGTGTATCCGGCCACAACAATGGCCGCGTTGCCCTTGTCGATAACATCAATGAGCTTGGGATAGGTCAGGGTATTGGCGGCGGTGGGGATGGGGAACTTGCGAACCTCCATGTACTGCTCACCGTGGAGCAGCATCATGGGGGAGAAATCCTTCACCAAGTCATCGATGTTCCAGGGATTAGCAGTGTTGAACCAGGGGACAACACCGTATGAGGGAAGGGCCTGGAATTGGTCGCTATTCTCGTAGACAAGAGGCAAGTCGGTGCGCTTAGCGCCCACACTGAGGTTGTACAGGATCACATCGCGGTCCTCGTAGTTGAAGGGAGTGCCCTCGCTCGAAAGGGTCTTGGCCTTCTCGATGTTCTTTAGAGTCTCATTCTCGCTGGAGGGAGTGCTGTGCACGCGGTTAGCCATGTTAGCCATGATCTTCTCCGCGCCGGCCTGGCCGTCCTCGGGGTGGTCGGCGCGACCATCATCGAAGTTGGTGATCTGCTTCCAGTTACGAACCACCTCCTCTGGAGTCAGCTGGACGTCCACGGGGAAGCCGTGGCCGCCAGTGCGCTGCCAGCGAGTACGGGCGAACCAACCGCTACCACACTCAAACAGACCCTTGGTGGAGGGCTCAGGGGCCACGTCAGAGCACAGCAAGACCACAAGGGGAGCAACATAGTCGGGCTTGAAAGCCTGGACCATCTCCTCGGGCATAATGGTACGGGTCATATTGGTACCGGCGTTAGGTGCAATCGTGTTAACCTTAATGTTGTACTTGGCACCCTCCAAAGCTAGCGTGCGGGAGAAACCCAGGATGCCAAGCTTGGCAGCAGCGTAGTTGGCCTGGCCGAAGTTGCCGTAGATACCGCTGGTACTGGCAGTGTTGACAATACGACCGTACTTCTGCTTGAGGAAGTAGGGCCAGGCAGCCTTGGTCACCTTGTAGGTACCACGCAGGTGGACATTAATAACGGAGTTCCACAGGTTGTCATCCATGTTGGTGAAAGCCTTGTCGCGCAGGATGCCGGCGTTATTCACCAGGATATCAATGCGTCCAAAGGCATCAATGGCGCTCTTGACGACGGCATCACCATCCTCACAGTTGGCCTTGTTGCCCACAGCCTTGCCCCCAAGCTTGATGATTTCCTGAACCACGGGCTCGGGGTCAACAAGATCGTTGACCACAACGGAGGCGCCGAGCTTCGCGAACTGCAAGCAGTATGCGCGGCCGAGACCGGCACCGCCTCCAGTGACCAAGGCAACACGGCCTTTAAAGTCTGGCTCCTCTCCAGGCTGGGCGCTAGGCATCTTCAAGCCGTCTTCCAATAAGCCCATGAAGTCGGCAGGGCCAGTGGGGTACTCGGGCTTAGAGAAATCATTGACGTCGTTCCACTTCCGGGCGATAGCACCAGGGGTCAGGGAGTCATCGGTCTTCAGGAGACCACCCTTGGCTCGCTCCCAGCGCAGCTTGGCAACGTGGCCACCACCGACCTCGTAGATACCACCGGTCTCTGTAGTGTTTGATGAGTGCACGAGGGCAGCGACCAAAGGAACAACCCAATCGGGCTTAAGGTTCTCCAGAACATCAGGAGGCATGACAGTTGCAGTCATGCGGCTGGCAGCTAATTTGGGGGTTAGCTTTCCCAATTCCTCTTGGGATTTGTAACTTGCTTACCAATGGGAGCAATAACGTTGGCAATAATGTTGTATTTGGCACCCTCCTTAGCCAGGGTCTCAGTGAAACCGACCTGGCCGAGCTTGGCAGCTGAGTAGTTGGCCTGACCAAAGCTGCCGAATAGACCAGCAGCCGAGGCAGTGTTGATCACGCGGCCGAACTTTTGCTTGCGGAAGTGAGGCCACGCGGCTCTTGCACACTATCCAGAAAATGGGCCATCAGTTCCTGCTTCGACATCCTGTGTTTATGTATCCGAGGATTCGATTCTCACCTTGTATGCACCGTAGGTGTGAACTGTGTTGATCAAATCCCAGTCGGCATCCTTCATGTTCTTAAAGCTAATATCCCGCAGAATACCAGCATTGTTGAGCAGGATATCGATACGGCCAAAGGCCTTAATAGCAGTTTCGATAATAGCATCGCCGTTCTCGACGCTGTCGTAGTTGGCGACGGCCTTACCGCCAGCGGCGCGGATCTCGTCGACGACAACATCTGCAGCCTGGAATAACCGTCAGTGTCTGTGTACCTGGTTTTGGGAGGTTGTTGGACATACCTTTCCTGACTTGCCTTCACCCTTGTGAGAGACACCGAGGTCGTTCACGACGACATTTGCACCCCTCGAGGCGAAGAAGAGAGCATATGCTTTCCCCAGACCACCACCGGCACCGGTGACGACCACCGTTTGGTTATCAAATCGCAACTCGGACATTGTGTGTATATGTGTCCGAAAATAAAGTAGAGAGAAATAAAAGAAGAAAGCTGGAGAAGAGCGGAGTTTAAAGCCAACTCGGCAAGCTGAGGACCTCGGCACGTTTGGGTTCTGTAATTAATGAAATATGGGGGGTATCGTTACAATGGCAGATCAACCCATATCACATGCCGAGTACTTATAATTTAATAAAAGGGATTACGGAGTATACGAGTACATACACTACATATACTAACTACATAATGTATTTACTAGACTTATGCATATGTTATAGGAGTTCTCTACCGGCTGACTTAGGCATGTGACTGGTAACGTCATTGTCATGTGCTCTTTGTATATTTGACTATTTAGACTATTTTGACTTATTTGACTATTTGACTATTTAGTTACTCAATGCACTTCTATATTAACATCTCGGGCCAAAAGTAGCGGCTGAACATACCCCGTGGGGGAACCCAGATTTCACTCGGCCGATTGGGGGAACATTGAAACTTCCCGTAGATACAAAAGAAATGTAGAAAACTACAATTCTCTTAAAATCAATTCAAAATGCCTGAAATTGTGGACGACAAGTCGCAGTACTGCATCCCTTTCCTTCTCGATCGCCTGCGCGTTCATACCGAACGACACCGCGGTAACCCCAGTACCCCGCCGTTTTTCATCGGCCTCAATGGCGTCCAGGGTGCGGGCAAGACAGTCCTGGTGAGTCGATCCAGTCAATTTCCCATGCCTCGGGATCTGTTCAATCTCCTCGGGACAGTTATCTCTAACTTCCATAGGTATCCGCTCTCAATGACACCCTCCGCTCGGAACCGTACTCGCTCTCGGTTGTGACATTGTCGCTCGACGATATTTACCTTACCCACGCCGATCAGGTGGCTCTGGCACAAGCGCATCCTTCCAATCCCCTCCTACAGCATCGGGGTCAGCCTTCAACTCACGACCTCACATTGGGTGAGGAGGTGTTTGCTTCGCTCGCCGCTGAACGTCCGACGGCCATTCCGCAGTATGACAAGTCTGCGTTCGAGGGCCAGGGTGATCGTGTTCCAAAGGCACAATGGAAGGTCGTCAATCAAGAGGGCCAGGATAAAGTCAAGGTCGTGATTTTCGAAGGGTGGTGTGTCGGGTTCCGTGCGTGGGATGACCAAACCCTGCGTGCGAAATGGGAGGCCGCTGTGCGTCAAAAGGAGAACGGCGAATATGATGGACGACTAGGCCATGTCAAGTTTGAGGATGTGAAAGCTGTAAACGATGCTCTGAAGCGATATGATGTCTTGACGGAGTGGGTTTCCTCGGTCATTGAAGATTTCACAATAAAAAGGTTTGCTGACATAGGTTTCCTTCGCAGTAAGCTTGATGCTTTGATCCATATGTATGTACTCTGCCAATCGACATACATCTATATTACTGACTAATTTCAGCGATGCCGAAAACCTTCGTTTCGTTTATGAATGGCGACAGGAACAGGAACGCACGCTGCGTGCTGCCAAAGGAACCGGAATGACCGAAGAACAGGTCAACCACTTTGTGGACGGCTGTATGCATATACTCAGGAGAGCAATAACACCATTAAGAACAAAATATACTGACCCAACTGATCGATATAGATTACCCATCCTACGAGCTCTTTACTGAATCCCTCTGCGAAGGCGCGTTCAAGCCTGCGCCACATAACCCATCAGCATCAAGCTCAGACTGGCAGGGACGGCAGCTCTGCCTTGTGGTAAACCGTAACAGGAGAGTTCAAGAAGTCATTAAAATCTAATTGAGCTAACGTAGAAATGTTGGAAGAAATGCAGTGTTGAACATGTATATATTGTCACAATTGTCAAGTTCTATCCCTCCTTTAGGCTCCGTGTAGGATTCGATTCGTCGAGGGTGACATGAGAGTAACTGTTTTGTAGATTTTTCCTCAGAATCCCAAACTTTTGGTAAATCTGATAGGATATGACTTCGCCATATGTGGTGAATCGGCCAAGCTCCAGCTTGAGACTTGAGGCACTAGGGTTCATAAAATTATGAAGCCTCTTTAAAGACATGGTTCCAAAAATAGCCAACAGAAATAGCTCAACATCATGAAATTTGGGCCTCGGGACGGTCTTCGGCTTTATAGAATGCCGATGACTGCCAAGGGACTACAATACCAAGTACATGAAAGGCGACAGGACTGGGAATACGATGAGGTATTCAATACAGTTACGAGATAAGTACGAAAGGAATAGCCCCATGACCATGCAATTGGGTTGTTTGAAGCATTAAATTGATCGGAAATCCCAGACCATCGTATCGCTAAAAATTGACTAGTGGATATAAACAGCCCGTGCAAAAAACAACCCAAGACAGTAAAGTCGTAAAAATTTGTGAATTTTTTGGTGCGCTCTAATAACGCCCCAACCCAGATTCCTCGTTAAGAAATCTAGTTCATCTGGCGGATGAGACCGTTGATGTTCTCCTCACGGTTACCGGTGTCACCACCCTCGATGTAGTGCTTGAACTTGCGAGTGCGGAAACCACCGTTGGGGTTGGACAGCTTGAAGGGCCAGAGGAAGTTGTTGGCCTGCTTGAAGTTGGGGCCAACGGTGTAGATCTCGTGGATCAGATCCTCCATGCAGACAATGCCGAACTTGCCGAGGTGCTCCTCGATGATCTGGTTGTCGGTGAGGGGAGTGCGCTGCTTGTCGACCTTTCCGTAACCACGCTTGTAGAGAAGCTCGCGGACGGACTTCAGGTTGGGGTAACCGTAGGCAATGTAGGGGTTGACAATGGTCAACATCTCCTGGGTAGCCTTGGTGAGACGAATGAAAGTACCAGAGTTAATCTGGAGCAGACGCAGGAGCTGGAGGATCTTGCGAGGCTTAGGAGCAATCTTGTTGATACCCTTGATACGGACAACGAAGACGAGCTTGGGCTCACCCTCAACGAAGAAGCTGCCCTCCTGGCGAGCAACACGGTTGAGGCGGATCTTCTCGCGCTCAGCGGTGCGGTACTCCTGAACGTAGGACTCGGCACGCTTGAAGATAACACCACGCTTCTCCTTGTTGGCCTATATGAATCTCAGTCAGCATGAGAGCTCTTGAATGTCTTATGAAGAAAATGGCAAGTAGTTTGTGGAACTAATGTCAGACCCGAAAGATGGTTGACAGACGACAGCATTGACCGTGGTAGCGGTCTAGTCATCGTGAATGGTGTTATGCATCATATAGTTAAAAGGGAAGAGGCAGCGGAAGAGAAAAGAAAAAAATGGGGAACTGACCTTCTTGGTCTTCTCGGCCTCGGCACGGCGCTCAGCGCGGGCAGCCTCTTGAGACTTGCGCTTCTTCAGAAGGGTCTCAGGAACGAGGACCTGGTTCTGGGTGGGAACGGAGCTGTGGAATGTTAGAACAGTCTGTTCAAAATAGAAAAGACTGAGACAATTCGCCGAGTGAAAGAATTGCAGCATATAGCACCACATTCTCAACTGAAGGCATAAAAAAACTCGACGAAATGTCTTTAATCAGTGAGGGCCAATACATTGGAGTTCCAAGATCGATTACAGCATGGTACTAGCTATGCATATTCCAGCACAGTCTTCGCAAACCCGATCACCCACAAATGTTATTGATGCCTTCATCCGACAAAACCCCGAACAATGTTCAGGAAATATATGTTGACACCCTTCGCTTCAGATTCATGATGCTGTTACCACATCATGAGCCCCCGAGAACGATAGTTCACAACAATATTTTTGGAGGAGAAGGCGCCAAGCGCTTTCAACCTCAAAACTCCATCACCCTTTTTCATGCATCCGAATTTTGCTCCGTGATATACGATGTGTATATGAGATAATTGGGACCGAGAAATAAGGCAGGAAGGATCGAGCTGGTACCTAGCCGTCATCGGTGTGGACAAACGACTGGCATCCCCAGCGAGAAGGACGACTATACCCGCAACCCGACAAACTCAAGCAGAGATTGCATCAGTCTTAGGAAGAAGTCATTGGGAATCATACGTAGTAGCGGCCATTTTGAAGGTCCGGACGAGGTCGAGAGTCGGCTGGTTGTCGAAGGATGTCAAAGGAAGAAGAAAAAGTTCGAAGAAAAGGAAATGTAAGAAGAGACTTCGCTTGTGTGGGTGCGGGTCTCCCTAGCCATATGCGGCTAGCCCTATCATGTCAATTGCACTAACCCGGTTTGGATCCAGCCCTTATCACTGTCGCGATAAGGGTTTCCTTCTTATCAGATGACTTCATGGAGGACCCGCCTGGGGTAACTAGTTATCAAGTGAACTCGACCCCCCTTACACTCACTCTATACACCATGTCCCGTCGCGGGGTGGGCCTCGGCGCCTTTGCAAACCGAACTCAGGCAACGCAATCTTATGCTACTCATGGCGCCAATCTCCGCTCTACCCATACTGCCTCCCTACAGACCCAGTTGTCAGTTTTCCAGTCGTTGCTCCACACCTTTGCGTTAGAACATAGCTCTACGATAAAGTCCAACCCGACATTCCGAGCAGAGTTTGCCCGGATGTGCAACACCATCGGGGTTGATCCCCTTGCCGCAAGCAATGTCAAGGGCAAGAATGGCCGTCGCGGACTAGGAGAAGGGGGAGCTTCTGGACCCAGATTCTGGGCGGGGATATGAATGACTTCTACTTTGAAGTCGCAGTAAGAGTTGTGGAGTTATGTAGAGAGACCAGGAGCGAAAATGGTGGACTGATTGGTGTTGAGGAATGTCGGAAGCGAGTGGGGAAGGGCAAGGCGATCGGGAGTGGGCTTGAGGTTTCAGAGTACGGGGGTATCCCTTCAGAAATAAGCATATATCTACTAGTGGCTAACTGCACTATGTGATTGACAGTGACGACATCCTACGAGCAGTTCGGTCTCTCCAGCCTCTTGGCTCCGGGTTCTCCATTGTCAAGGTCGGCAGCAAGCAGTACATTCGGTCCATCCCCAAAGAACTCAACAGTGATCAGGCAACAGTTTTGGAAGTCATTCAGGTGCTGGGTTTTGTGAGCGTTTCAATGCTGCGATTAAACCTCAAATGGGAAAAAGCTCGAGCACAAACTGTAATCGATGACCTACTTGCTGATGGTTTAGTCTGGTTGGATGCTCAGGGCCCCGAGAAAGAGTACTGGTCACCCCAGAATCTTCTAGGGGATAGTGGATGAAGTAGATAACTCATGTGATTCGCATACAATCACGATCGTGATCATATGTCTCTTGCGGTCATCTATCGAATCACACCTTTCTGCGAGGATCCGAGTCATAATATACGGCCCTTGCGTCTTTTCCTGTCTAAGCATTACGGATGTATTGAACAGTCGGCGCTTAGAGGGGGTCAACATTCGCCCTTCCTTCCCGGGCCCGTTGGTTAGCCACGACGAGCTACAGTTTGTTCGATACCATTCTTTGTGTCACTTGTCTACGGGCATTGAAGCTACAGAAAGAGGCTCTCCAATTTATACAGAGACACGAACTCGAATGATCGGTGAGAGCAAGGATCAAGTACAATCAGGTGCACGGGGATTCACCAAGAGAGCAAAACTCTTAATGATTCATTTGTGATTCACTGTAAACTTCGATACTAGCTCGATAGAAATAACGACATATTCTACTAGTCTGACGAATCTGAAGTTCCATGAAACTCAATTTTGGGCGTTGGGGTTGCCACGACATTGCGTGATACAGAGTGACGAGCATGCAAGATACTGCCCTCCTCCCCACAGAGAACTGTTTATAAACTGTCTCATACCCTCCATATTGAAAAGTAATAGTCTATTGATTTCAATATAGTTTGGACTGACCAAGCATACTATATACCCTGCCAACATGTCCCAATCTAGTGTTCCAGCGACAGACCCCGTTGTCTACGCTGAATACGAAACCACATGGTCCAATCTCCCGGACACCGAACAAGCATGGATTGTTAGAGCTCGTGAGGTCGCCGAGGTGTTAGCCAAGGATGCGGCCCAAAGAGACCAGGAGAACAAATCACCGCGCGCCGAGGTGGCCCTGCTCAAGTATTCGGGCTTGACAAAGCTTCTAGGACCCAAGAAGTACGGTGGTGGCGAGCAGCCCTGGAGCGTTGGTTATAGGATAATAAGAGAAGTTGCAAAGGCAGATGGGTAAGACCCAAGCGTCCCTCATGGCTCCCCAGGATAGTCCCTAACAAGAATACAGATCTATCGGTATGCTGCTTGGCTATCACCTTCTCTGGTCTACCATTGCAAATGTGGTGGGCACTCCTGAACAAGCCGACCGAACCCATCAGCTGATTATTTCAAACAACTACTTTGTCGGTGGCGCCGTGAACCCCCGCGACAATGATCTGAAGATTACCCCAGATGGAGACCATATCGTATTCACCGGAAACAAGTACTTCAACACTGGAGGCGTTGTATCCGACCTCACAGTCCTTGAAGGTATATTGGATGGCACTCAGGATCATATCTTTGCGTTGGTCGAGACCCAACAGCCCGGTATCCAGTTTGCTCACAACTGGCACAACATTGGGTTGCGCCTGACCGAGTCTGGAGGCGTGAAGATAGAGAATGTCCGCGCTTTTTGGTCAGATGCACTGGGCTGGGATGCAGCTACCAAGAAGCCTCGCGATGATACTTTGAAGATCGCGTTCCCTACCTTATTTCTGCCAACGTAAGTGCAGTCTATGCTATTCAATATGTCATGCTCTCCCGGTAGTTGCATGGAATAATGCTTACTCGCCCTTTCCCACAGCATCCAACTGGTCTTTAGCAATTTCTACCTGGGTATTGCTCTCGGGGCTTTGGATTTCGCCTCCAAATACACTACGACCGCAACACGTGCTTGGCCTTTCAGTGGTGACAACAAGGAATCAGCAACGGATGAGTTCTATATTCTCGAACGCTATGGCAACTTTTTTGCGCATCTGCGTGCCGCTGAAGCCCTTGCCGATCGAGCAGGCGATCAACTCTCGGGGCTTTATACTCGATATCAAGGGCGGAAATCCAGTCTAACGGCCCAGGAACGTGGAGATGTTGCGGAGTGGGTGGCTAGCATCAAGGTAGTGGCCACCGACGTCGGACTCAGAGTTACTTCTGGTGTATTTGAAGTGACTGGAGCCCGAGCCACCGCCTCCAAGGTCGGATTGGATCGATTCTGGCGGGATATTCGAGTGCACACTCTTCATGATCCGGTGGCGTACAAGAATCGAGAATTGGGACGATATGCGCTGCTGCATGAAGTGCCTGAGCCTAGTTGGTATACTTAAGACATGTTAGAATGAGATCCAAATCCATAGTCCATAGTCCATATCCATATGAATATCAATATCAATATTATATATGCAGGGTCAAGCTGTACAACATCAAAGGGTATAGATAAGATCCCCACCGGGCCGATAACCATTCGGTCCGACTTTTTTTCTTTTTCCCCTCCATTTTTTTTTCTTTCCCTCTGTGGGAAAAACATTCGACAGAACATTCGACCGCTTTGTGAACAATTCACTTCTTGAGTTATCCTTATCGGGTCATTTTATCATCTTCATATCTTTATCCAATTCTGGAATCCTCCTAGCCGCCATTATGTCGGACCAAAAGCAATATGCCACTTACAACGATGTAAGAATCCCTATGGACTAGATACTACGTGCTAGTCAAAAAAAAGGTGTTGGAGGCGATACTGAAGACACACATGAGCTTCAACATCAAGATCTCCTTCAACCCCGCAAAATTCGCAGATTGTCTTATCGCAGTCCACAATTATAATCCTGAACTTTAAAAAAGACCCCAAGGCTAATGCAACGATCCTCTACAGGTCCACAATCTCTGCAAGGAGGCGGCGAAAGGGCCCCTTGAGAAGTTCCAAATCAACCTTATAATCGCCATCGGCGGTGGTGGTTACATCCCAGCCCGCATCCTCCGGTGTGTTCAATATGTGCCCCCTGCCTGGACTATACTAATCCCTACTTGCCAAACAGGTCATTCCTCAAGAAGACACCCGATGCACCTAACATCCCAATTCAGGCTATCGGTCTGTCCCTCTACGAGCGCTTGGGCACAGATAGCGTTGAGGAGGCCCCTGGTACCGAGGTCAAACGTTTGCAATGGCTCGACATGAACTCGTCCATGGCCAATTTGATTGGCAAGAACGTTCTTATCGTTGACGAGGTCGATGATACCCGCACAACCCTAAAATACGCCGTGGAGGAACTCGAGAAGGATGTTGAGGAGGCTCGGAAGCAGCTCCCTGCCGAGGACGAAAAGAAGAACAAGGAGACTAAGTTCCATGTCTTCGTTCTGCACGTATGCTTTTTTCTCCCTTTGGAGGTTGATGGATTTGGCTGACAACTGAAATAGAACAAGGACAAGGCCAAGAAGGGTGATCTGCCCAAAGATATGACGGCTAACCGTTATCACGCCGCGGTCACCACTGGGGATGTCTGGATCTGTTATCCTTGGGAGGCTGAGTATGTTATACCTTGAGAAATATCTGTCTTATGAATTGTGGCTGACTTTTTTTTTCTCCTTATAGAAACATTGAACAGCACGATCGTGAAGCCAAGTTGCATCCTATCGTCGATACAAAGAAAACTACGGTCGAAGAATCCTCTACCTAGGCCGTCAAAGAAAGATTCGTTTAAACGAATGATTGCATTATCATAAGCATTCCATTTTGCGCGGTGCTCTGACAGTTTATATTGGTGACTCTTTAGTCCTCGATTTTACTGTCCATGCTCAGATCAGGTGTATAAAACTGAGCATGTAATTTTACGATATCCTTGATGACTTTCATAGAAAAAGTTCTTTCTTTTTGGCAAATTTGCAGACCGGCAGGCTGCACCCCCCCCCCCCCCCCCCCGAAGACCTTTTGACTTAAAACTGCTCTTGCACTCCCTAATTCTTTTTCCTGAAAGAGACTGCTCCTGTAATCACCGGGGGCCTTGTTATAACCATCAACCGGAAACCTGGGCCTGGTGTCCTCCAACGTTGTTTTGTAGACATTGAATTCTAGACGGGTATCAAGTGAATATAGCATTGGTAGCGGTAAACAAAAAGTCACTGGAGCATAGTGTATTATATTGATCCGGCGCAGCATTTTCGATCCTGCAAAGACAAAAGCCTCCGCATCCAAGCACCAATCCACAGCCTGAACTTCTCAGACTCAGACCCAGACCCTGTCTGCCTGGGTTATGGATCCGAGTATATGGTTATCAGCCTAATCCATGGGCATCGCAATCTCACATTCAATCAACCTCGACCTTGCCCTGGCGCAACTCCACCTTGGCAAGCTCGATCTCCTTTTGTAGCTCGGCGTGTGCCTCGGGGACATCGTTGAAAGTGAAGATCGCCACACCCAGACGGGCGAGGAGGTAGCAAGCGAAGACGATAAGCGCGTAGAATGGGAGCTGGGTGATTATAAGTTAGTTTTCCTCCTATGAACACACTCGAAGACCAGAGTTGGAGGCGGGGGTTGGAGTGGGTAACGCACCACTGGAATAACTTCAGTCTGGACAGTCTCGTTCAGGGGAACGAGTCCAAGGAAAAGAGAAAGATAGAGCTGATCAATTGTCAGTAAGATCCATGCAGGATTGTGCTCCTCGCTGAGATGGAGCCACTTCGTAGCATACTGAGGAGACAAGGAGAAGAACGGAAAGGGTCTGGACAGCACGCGTCATGGTGAAATTGGAAGATAATATAGGAGATTCACAAATGAGAGGAGAGAGGTCAATTGTGAAGATAGCACCGGTTTATCGTAGCAAAAATGAGGGACTCGGGGGTGTTGCAGTGCTGTATGCGGCAGAGGCCAGCTTGGGCGATGCGCTTCTTGGCGCCCGGACCAGGTCACTCACTAGTCTTGTGTACCTTCCAAGTCTATAGCAATATCTAGGGTATTTGGATCCTAAAACGTTACTATATGTAAGGGTTTTTTTTAAAAAAAATAATATCTATTTGTTTATATCTATTTGTCTATATTTATTTCTTCCGTGTTGAGAAGAAATATAAAAAGATCGAAAAAAGAGAGAAGAACATAGAGAGTAATAATATCTGCCCTTCCGCTTTGAGCACGAACCATTTTACATAAGCAATAATCGACTCCAGGGCTCCCAAGGTCCAGCGTTCCCTCAATAAAATGCACTTACTACAGCATACCTACTCTTTCATATTTGACCATTGTCATAGGGGCTAGAGTCACAATATAGTAGTAGATTCTTATATATCTTGTATTGCAAGAGAATTCCATGAACCTTGGCCTAGATTCAATGCGTCTCGATCTGTCCATGATCTACGAAACTATGCTCACCATTGCTGAACCTCACCTGAGTAGAGGACAAACTTGCCACCATACTGTTCCTTAGTGCCCATGCTCAGAACCTCAACCATTCCGGCAATAGACTTCTCGGGGATGTCGGGCGCCTCCTCCAAGCCCCAAACCCGCGCAGCTTCATTGCCCATCTCGGTCTGCACCCAGCCGGGATCCAAAACAAACGCATTAAGCCAGGTATCCTCGGCGTTGATCCGAACACCATACCAGTTGACGATAGACTTGGATGCACCATACGCCGCACTTGGGACAGGAGGTTGGCGTCTAGAGATAATTAGTTAGCTGACCTTTTCTGTGTTCCCGGATTCGAGCAGACATACGTGAGACCACCGGCTCCAGATCCCATGATGGCATATATGGGCTTTCTGGTCGACTTCTGCAACATATCGCGTGTAGCTTGGTACAGTGACACGGCACTTAAGACGTTGACATCAATATGCTCGACTATATCAGCCCGCTTGACATCCTTGACGAGTGGATACAATTTGGCAATGCCGGCATTGGCGACAACGATGTCGAGGTGGCTGATGTCCTGATTGGTTGCTTCTTTGACCGCATCAAAAGCGGACTGCTCAATTCCCGCTTCATACTTGACTACTATAACACGACTACCCTCGTCACCGGGGATCCCAACAAGTACCTGGGCGGTCGAGTGCGCTGGGTCACGGACGGCAGCTATAACAATATATCTGGGAGATTCAGTGTCAGAAACTACCCCAAAGGGAAGGGGCGAAAAGGAGAACTTGCATGGTCCGGTTTAGCAATGAAACACTTGACAAGCCCTAGACCCAAGCCACGATTGGCACCGGTGATGAAGACAATAGTCGGGGCCATGACGGATTATAACAATCCTCCTAAGTCGCAATGATGAGATATGGGAAAAGACATTGAGAATCTGCAGTAGAGTGTGTTCGGTCAAATGTAGTGGAATGGAAGTATAATATCCTACAGATGTCCGACTCAGTATACATTTATATATGTCTTAGATGAGAGTCGAACAGACATTGTTGATTATCAATCCATACGTATCTTATACTTAGTCTCTTATCTCCGGGGGTTGCAATATAGAGGCCATAGCTCAATCATCCGATTACCAATTCAGGTGATCCCTGCCACCTACACCTCCAAGCCCGGAAAGTTGAACTATCACCATTTCAATAGATAATTGCGTGAACACTAATCGATCATAGTATTTATATAATCCTGAAAGTGGAAATCTTTCGTCGGCGTGTATATCCATTTGTATAGTTACAAGAATAGTTCGCCGCTTATGCGGCGTTGTGATGTCTCTTTGGTGGTCTATTCCGCTGTCTTCTCGGTGGTCTTCTCAGATATTCGGTTTAGATGTCTTTTTTGAGATATTTATTCCCATACTCGGCTCTATATGTAGGTCGATGGCAGAGAGAGAGAGAGAGAGAGAGAGAGAGAGAGAGAGAGAGGTAAGGGGCTTAATTTGTGAAGACAACTTTTCTATGTATAACCTGGGACTGATACCTATATTACCGAGATAAGTCCGATATTCCCGAGTTAAAAGAATATGTTGCAGTTTCCTGCCGTCGGATTCATATTGTGAAAGTGAACTTGACGATGAGTATATAGTTTATAGCCAGAATGTTATGAATGTTATAAGCGTGAAATCAATACCCAATAATGCCGATTTTCGAAGGCAGAACCGGCACGGGAGCCCGAGATCACGTTCCCGAACGTGCCCTAGACCCTACGCCAAGGAATGACCTCATGGATTTATCTACCTTAAAAAAAATTTAATGAGCCAAAAAAAAAAAGGTGCTAAAATATGAGATAACGCTGGTTGAACATTGAATTGAGCCTTTTTGGAATACTGAATAAATATCTTTATTTGTGAACCTATCCAGTATGCGATTTTTCCACATACCAAGATTGAAGGATTTCGAAACACGAGCACTGTTTACGAAGCTCTTCCCAAAATTAGAAGCTATAGGCTACTGGTAAAGGAACTGTAGGATAATGGTTAGTCCATCAAGCTTATGTAATTCTCCCTAACCGGGAAATTATCATGATTCATTCCTTGAATATCGTGGTTCGATTCCGCGCAGTTCCATTTCTTTTTTTTTTTTTTTATCACTCCTGGGATCTGTATTTCGGCCTATCAATATAGTCAAAAACTCTGTGAGAGAAAACCCCTGGAAATGTATATTATTAAATATTACCCTATATATATATATTTACAATTTATCCCCCTTTTCCCCCTGCTGTTACACACACAGCATGCTCCGTACAATAACTGTCGGGCCTAACCTAAACGGGATTGGTGCCTGAGTCGACCTCAGGCAGCACACTCTGTCTCCTTCACGAAGAGTCTAAACTTACTTTGTACCTGTGATATTTCTGGTGAGAAAGTCGTCTCCCATTCAGATCAATAAACCATTTTGGGCTCTTGTTGCCTAATTAAAAGCCACCAGTACTCTCTCTCATATCGGAGTAAACGCTGTTTGCTCACAGTGTTTGAATTGCTGCGACGGGGTCAACAGGCTGCCATCTAGGCTCCTCCATCTAGCTAAGAAGGCCTTTCCTGTTCAGGGAAGGAATCCATATCTTCACATCTTCAAGTCCACACGGACCCTTTAAAATTACCCCACACTCCGGAGGCAACTATCTGACCTCAATTCGGCACAATGTCTTCTGCGGGTATATCTACCGCCCAGCTGGCCGTTCATGGCGATGCCGGCCACTCAGTATCGAAAAAGGCTGGTTTGGGATTGCCTTCTATCAAACAGATTCTCTCAGATCTACCGGAGGTTTCTTCCTCTTTACCACCCCGCACGGAAACCATTGAGTCGGAAGAGCAACAGGAGATGTTCCGTGAATTACGAAAGGTCATTGAAAGAGCCCAGGAGGTTGACGAGGCTGGAAATAGCTTCGACCTCAAGGAGCTTCATGCATCCCTTGAAGAGGCTGATGCAAACGAAAAACGCGGGCGACGGGACGCCGAGACCCTGCAAAGCGTGAGGGCTACTCTGCAAAAGCTCTGGGCCTGTAACTCCGAGTACTTGGTTCAAGCTACTGAGATTATTGCGGATGGTAGCAGAGATCGTGGGTCAATCCTAGCTACAATTTTATGACTTACTAATTATAATTTAGCCTTATGGCGTGCTCCATTTGGCCAATCTGGTGTTCTGAAATTCTTCTTGGATGTGGTTTCTTTGAAAAGCGACGTTGATACCAGCCTGTTGCTTCACTCTTTGAGAGTTATTGGAAACTCCTGTGCCGATACAGGTATGCTGCAATTGGTTATATCAATTCCCAGATAACTAATTTTGATGCAGATGAGAATAGGGAGATTGTTGTCAAGGGAAACTATACCCTTGCTATCATTCGATACTTCCTTGATCCGGATTTGATTTTCGTTGCCATTCCGGTCATCTACAACATTTGCATGGATTACAGTATGTTCAGACAGGACCAAGGGGTGATACATGTCTTGCTAATGTGATACCAGAACCAGCACATGCTCAGATGGCTGCTAATCGGACAGCTTACATCTTATTAAAGCTGATCAAAGACGGTGAGATCGAAGATAATGAGGCCCTACTTCATTTCTCATATGACTTGATTGAGTTGGCCTCAGAACAGGGTATGCTTCATCTCAACCTCAGTCTGTTTTCTGATCTAACGTACAATTTACAGCCGAAGGCATTGAGAACTCTCCCGACGGAACAATTCTACTGCTGATGGACCTTGCCATTGATGAGGCTCTTGATTTTGCGCATTTCTCGTCATTGGCAGCTTCTCTTGCTGCTTACCTAGAAAAAGAAAAGTTCCAGAATATCTGTGTGTCAAACGGAATGGTAGAAGGCGTGCTGGACGTCCTGCGCCACTCATTTTCGACTGTGATAGATTCTTCTTCGAGCGAAGACGTTAAGGCTCTCGCGCAGCTCCGCCTCAAAATCAACCAGGCTTTAGCTGAGGTATCAGCATCACCATTGTTTGCCCAATACTACCCCCTTGACTCTCCTCTTTCACAGATATTGAAGTCATGGGTGGTTGCAACCGAAGATCAACTTCAGATCTGCGCCTGTGTCATGCTTGGAAATCTCGCCCGGTCCGACGAAGTCTGTCAGGTGATGGTCAAGGACCTCAAAATTCACGAAGAATTGATATCCGTTCTCAAGGGCGATGCCCATGGTGCGGTCCTACACTCTTCGCTTGGTTTCCTGAAGAACCTTGCAATTGCCGGCGACAACAGAGCCATTCTTGGAGAAGCTGGTACCATCCCTGCCATTTCACGATTATGGGCATATGAATCTGTTCCGCAGGTTCAATTTTCAGCTGCAAGTATCGCGCGGCAAGTGATCATCTCCTCGATGAATAATATCTCCCATCTCCTAGCTCCTCTCTCGCAAGATATTGATTCTCCGGCTCACCAACGGACCTATCTCTCTCTGCTCCTGTCTCTTTTCGAGAAAACGGACTCCACGCCAATCAAGACTGAAATCGGACGGACAGTTGCTTCGATCTGTCGGACTGTTAGCCCTAAGGCTCGCGATGGAGATGAAGAAGCAATGTCCTTGCTTGAACGGCTGTACACCCTGCACGAGGGTGTTTCGCTGCCAGTAGGTGCGATGATCATGCAAACTCAATGGCCTGTCGTTCGCAGTGAAGGCTGGTTTGCTCTGGCTTTAATGGCGACAAACAGACTCGGCTGTGCCGCCGTTGTGGACTGCTTGCACAAGACAGAAATTACCGAGTTGCTTAAGACTACCTTAGGCGGGGGCACTCCCAATCAAGATAATGCTGAGGCGACAGACAAGTCGCAAGAGACCAAAGACCGTGACAATGCCTTTGTGCTCGTGCAAGGGCTGCTGACGAATGAGGTGAGTTTCCTGTCCTAGAATAATGTTAGACATTTACTAACCTGAAAATAGTTTGGTGCACTTCCTGTCGGTTATAGAGATATGCTGGAAGACTTGGTGAAGGTCAATGCATCACAGTTGAAGGCTGTAACAGATGCTTAGTTGGAGGGCTCCGCCATGATATGTTGCATATGATTGAGGTTATGCCTCGATCAAATGTGTGCTCTGATTTAGACTGTGAAGCCAACATGGTCTAAAACGGACCAAAACGAAGCCTATAAAATACCTCTTCACAGGGATGGAAAAAACAAGGACATTTATCACTGTATATATCCCTGGAAACATGTTACTTCGAATGAAATATTGCTGTAGGCATAGAGATAGCTCGAGCACCTGAGCACAAGGAATCTAATTCGATACAAGTGCCCAGTTGTAGACGTGCAAAGTTGAACAAAATCATTGGGTATGTATAATACGTATATGTATGTATGTACATGTAATTTCTATTAACGGACACAATCCGATACCCAGGGGCTTCGAGATCACTCAGTCTGCAAACACACTTTCTCCTGTGCATATGCCCGGTAACGAGTTATGAGGTCCGTAGTGTCCAGACCAGCCGCACCTTGGTGAGCAGAATAATGTGAAACAAGGCCCTTGCCATCTATAATGACATGCGGACGAGAGCCATCTGACATATGCCAATTGTGGGAGGATCTGTTTTGGTTGTCGTTGTGGAAAATACGGTGCAAATCCTCTGCATCATTACCCCAGAAGCACCCAAAGTTATCGCTGATGGGCTCGGTTGGGTCGACCCATACCGGGAACTTGTAACGGCCTAAATCATTGTCTTCTAGGTGATGCAAGAAGGAGTAATGCTGCTGCGCACCAACAGTCCAATCATGCAGGGTCGGACCAGTTTCGGTATATACGGATCTCGCGATAGGATCTCGACCAGAGCCTGCATCTCTAGGAAGTAGCCAGCGATGCCCCTCAAAGGGCGGCTCAAAGTCTTTGCGTACTTTGAAGCTCAGCGGACCCTGCCAGCGCGGAAGACTGGAAGCGCGCCAGTCGTGCTTCAGTTGCGATTTTGATCGGGATGGTTGTTTCACTTCGTATAATTCAGGCAGATATGGGAGTGCAGTTCCCGGATGACTGTGAAGAGATGCAAGAGCTGCCTCATTTATCACATTGGCCGATACCATCAGCGTGTTTGGATTGTCGAGTTTCGTCTTGACGATGGTTGAAATAGCGTTATCCTCCAGAAATATAATATCCCCATCGATTCGGATGTACATCACATTATCATTTGCAACTTTCCACTCCATTTCATGGCCGTGAGAAGATATAGAATACTCGGGTGTTTGGGTCACAATAGAGTACAGCCATTCCATGCTGACGGCGTCATCGGTCTGCGGCACAAAGACGACTTGATCCAGAAATCCATTATTATGGACTAAATTTTTCTGGAATAGTGTTAGACTTAATCCATATAATAACGGCAACATTGTGCATACCTGTAAATAGCAGTCCAAGATTGCTGTACGCTCATGGTAATGGAACGGAACTAAAGCGACTATCTTGAAGCCCTGCGGCTTAGAGTAATGGCCCGTTCCGTGCGAGAATGCGAAGAATGGAGAGATCTCCTTGCGAAACAGCAATGAAGAGATATCAAAGAGTATAAGCCCCGGGTTGAAGTAGGCTAATACCGTCAAAATAATGCACGCATAGCCAATAACGCCCCACAAAAGGAGAAGGGTCCAATCGCGCCAGTTTGAGGACTTGTTCTCATTGTTGGACTCGACATCGCGAAGGGTCTGGGTACGACCCATAATTAACAGCTCCCGTACCATCTGGCAGTTGTTTGGGAAACCGACGATGGTGGAAATGTCATTGTGAAATCATGGGCATCATGGCCCAATTTAATGTCGAGTGAGACTATTTTTCCGGTTGTTTGAATAAAACTTGATGGTCCGTTTTCGGGACTTGGATCGTAGCAGCCAGCCACTAACAGAAACCGCTATAAAACAAGATCGACCCCCTCAACTCTTCGCCCTAGACAAAGAGCTAGGGATTGCCGTGTACATTGCCGGATTTGGTTATGGTTGATGGCAAGCGGACAAAGGAGGAAGAATGTGGCTGTGGAATGTAAGCGTTGACGACTTCGAATTAACCAGAGCCTAAAGCCATTGATGTACGTATAATGCATAGATATATCTTCATAAATAACTTTGTGCATATTGTACAAGTTAGATACATAGTTATGAGTGTTGATATTATTTTAGTATGGGGTTCGTCTCGTTTGTCTCGTTTGCATGTGTCTACCCGCCGCCGACATGACGTCGCAGCACGTGTTTCCAAGCTTATCATCCATCTTGACCAAGAATTCTGTTCCGAGGCTAGTTTTTATTTCTACTTTTCTACCAACTTCATCATTCTATGTTAATGCCTGCATGATAACATGAGGGTGGTCGGTCTCTTTGGCCGCTTTTGTCTCAAACGCGGACTTCCGCGTCTCCCCCGACAACATTTCAGTCACCTGCCATGGCCTCGGCAACTACTAAAAGGCACTCCACCAAGGGCTCCCGTCATAGCTGGAGTACTCATGGCCACTCTGGCACCAGCGGCCTTTTTGAAACTGGCGGAAGAGAATGATAGCCACGACAAGACCGCGGAAATGCAGATGCTGGAGGCTTCGCGAGAAGAGGTCCGGAAGACAGTTTCACCCGACGCACAAGGCCTCTCGAAGCTCTGCCAGACAATATGGGTCTATTTTTACTGTTATGTCTATGACCCTATTGCTACAGGGATACGCTTTGTTCACCTTGCCATCATATTCATTCCGGTTGTCGCCACGGTGCCCGCCATCTGGCTTGGTCGCAAAGTGCAGGACCGGAATGGCGCGCGGTCTGGCACATTGTGGTGGTATCGGTTCTTGGTGAAGGCAATGGAGCGGGCTGGTCCTGCGTTCATCAAGGTAAACTGATATTTTGGTTGTCCATTGAACTGACAAGCTAACTTCTTACATAGCTCGGCCAATGGGCTGCTTCACGAACAGATATCTTCCCACCGGAAATGTGCAGCATAATGTCGTCACTTCACTCAAATGCCCCCGCTCACTCGCTTCACCAAACGAAGCGCATCATCCGCAAAGCATTCAATGGACTACCCTTCGAGGACATATTCGAAGAGTTCCAGGAGGAACCGCTGGGCGTGGGAGCGATTGCACAGGTCTATAAGGCGAAGTTAAAACCGAGCCTTGCTGCAACCAATGAAGAAGAATTGGGCATCGAACCACCAACGCTGGGCGAGAAGGTCCGGAAAAATGTTGACGTGCTAGTCAAGAGCTCTCCGCAGCGGGTGCCATCATCGTATGTCGCGATTAAGGTGCAGCATCCCCGGGTTGAACAAATGATACATAGAGACTTGCGGATCATGTCATTTTTTGCTCACATGATCAATGTCATCCCCACGATGCACTGGCTGTCTTTCCCCGATGAAGTACAACAGTTTGGTGAAATGATGAAGCTACAACTGGACCTTCGTATTGAAGCCGCCAACCTCGTCATATTTCGCCAGAAATTCAATTCTCGCACTACTGCTTGGTTCCCATACCCATACTTAGAATACACCACTCGTGAGGTGTTGGTTGAGGAGTTTGCCCAGGGCATCCCGTTGGCCACATTTTTGGATATCGGAGGAGGTTTATATCAGCACGATATTGCCAATGAAGGCCTTGATGCATTTTTGCATATGCTACTCATAGATAACTTTGTCCATGCCGATCTCCATCCGGGGAACATCATGGTTCGTTTCTACCGGCCCAGCGAGCTAGACCTTTCCCTTGGAAAGCATTCGCGTGCATTCGATGCCCCGACGCGGGCCGAACTTGATGTGACAGAGGCAGTCCTTGAGCGGTTACGCCCGAATCTCAATGACCCCGAGGATTGGAAGGCTGCTCTTTCCCAGCTCAACGACGAGGGGTATCGACCGCAGTTGATATTTATCGACACCGGTCTTGTCACCCAGCTAAATGAGACCAACCGGCGGAACTTCCTAGACCTCTTTCGAGCTATTGCTGAATTTGACGGATACAGGGCCGGTCAGCTTATGGTCGAGCGATGTCGAACACCGGAAGAGGTCATTGATCCGGAGATATTTGCGCTAAAAATGCAGCATTTGGTCCTAAGTATCAAATCTCGAACCTTTGCTCTGGGGAATGTCAAGATTGGCGATATCCTCAGTGAGGTATTGACTATGGTCCGCAGTCACCACGTCCGGTTTGAAGGAGATTTTGTCAACGTCGTTATTTCATGTCTCCTGCTTGAAGGAATAGGACGTAGTTTGAACCCAAACCTAGATCTGTTCAAAAGGTGAGTTTTCTCCCCCATGAGGCTTTTGACTTGTTTAACTGAAGCTGACTTGTCTAGTGCACTTCCTATACTACGACAATTGGGATCAGGAAGTTCATTCTTGCAAACTGTGCGCTCGGGCGACTACTCAATGCTCTGGGTTTGGGTCGGCCTGGAGGCTCGTGGAATGCTGCAGGCCAGCATCGAGAGTGTTGAGCATTGCGTCAAGTACGACCAACTGTCCCCTAATATATAAGACCATTTGCCATTCTTCCTTTGTACCCTACACGCCCAATTCTTCACTGTTGATATGAGCTTAGATGGATGTCCGTTGAATGATATATTAGAGAAAGAACACTTTTTAAAAGAAAAGTGCAAGCAAAACGTGAAAATTCTGATGTTTGGGGGGAAAGTAAAATTAATGCAAAGAGATCATTATCATGTGTCCATTTTCATAGACTAACGGAGACCGAGGCTGTGAAATAAGACAAGAGAGAAGAAGATAAACATCGTACAAGCACAAGCGAAGATAAGCAATGGAACGCCAGCGCCATGCCTTCGAATAATTACAGAGTGGAGTGGAGAAGTAGACAGTCTGGTTGTTGCAGCTGTCAAGCACTCTTAGCGCGAGGCCTGTTCACGAACAGTTCCGCCGCTAGCTCTCCACCAGACATCACCTCCCCATCTCATTAAGCGCTCAACAGCAGCCGTCGGTGTATCCAACGCAGGACGGATATCAAGGTGGAAAACAGGCAGCCCGTGGGGATCTGGATCCCCGGAGTAGTAATCGATGACATATCGAATTTCCTTCGGACCCGAAGGTGTCTGGCGGATGACATACCAATCGTGACGGTCAAACGGAGGGCTGGTCCTATTGGGATTAGAGTCAGCATTTTTCCTAGTATATATACCGCGAAGGCAGTCCTTACTCAAACTTGTTTGGGTACGCCCAGCTCAGTGCCTGGTATATCTGTGCCTTAGGTGACCACTCTTGCGGCCGACCCTGGAATCGGAGAAGGCGAGGCTCGGAGGTCGAATCGAATTTACCATTCTCGTCTGCATAAGTTAAATCCATGCTCAGATTCTCCTCGCCGCGCCGGCAATGTTGCCATCCAGACTTGAGACCCTTGGCGAATACGCGCTCCCATCCCACGATTTCATCCCAGGCGCCTTCATTCAGGAAGTTGTGCACTGCAACCATCGACTCCACCGCATCCTGGGGTGTGTCTGTGTGTCCTTTGCGCAACATGGCGTTGTACATCTGTTGTGGAGACGGATACTCCCAATTGCCTTCGCCATCCCCTCTTGGGATCGAAGAGCCTTCGCGTTCAACAGGAAGATCAACGGTTTGATTGGCGGCGCGCTCTTGGGAAATAGACGAGAACATATAGTTCAGAGGATTAAGCTTTGACAGGGTCGAAGGCTGCGCGGTGTTGGGGGGTGGCTGCGGTGTTTGCGCCGGTGTTGATTTTGGGGCTGAGTAGAATGGAGAATCTTTCGATTTCATGGGGCAGCTGCTGGGGAGTTCAGCAGCAGGTGCTGGCGAGGGTGAGGGTTTTGAGCCTGATTCATGCATCGGACATCCCGGCTTTAGATAAGAGTCAGTCTAATTGATCCAAGCTGTACAAGATGCGCAAAACAAACCGGAGGAGATGCATTTGAAGACGCATGTGGGATCGAGACGGAAGCCTGTGGAGTGTCTGCCCAGAACCAACCCATTTTGAAGTATGAAGTAAAGAAATTTTAATAAAATCCAAGGCGAAATCGAACGCGACAAAAGACCGGAGCGGACTTTTTTTCTAGATGACATAAAGCTGCCACGTGATAGGTCGAGTTTAAAGCGGTGAAATAGTAAACAAATCCACCTGGATAGCCCTGGACGGCTTTATACTTCAGGTTTTTTTTATATCTTTCGTATATTAAAAGATATATAAAAAAAGATTGGAATGCTATCTTACATATGACATCTCTAATCTCATTTTGAGCTAGATAAATCAATTTGTCAAAGTTTTATACTTCATAACAGAGGCCGTACTCTCTCATTTATATATTTCATGAACTTCTTCTTTTTTTTTTTGCTTATTATTACTATTAATGTTGGTTTTGCCGTACAAAATATACATGTGCCCATAATTGAGAACTAAGCAATGAAGAGTGTCCCCGTTCCAAGAAGAGAAGAGAATTCCACTTCCTCCGACTCGGATATCACAAACCCAGTCATCGCTTCGTCCCAGACTGAACGCCAATTCAAGCTGTCCAAAGCTGCAACAAAGAAAAACTCAGCCATAAGTTTCGAAATTTGCTCCCACGACTGCCACCCACATATCATTGCAACACGGGCCAGCCGCTCCACAAACCACTGCCGCTCAGGTTGACCAAGGGCACCTTGGGCTCCAACGAATAATGCCCAAACATAAAGTCCAAAGTTTTGATTTGGTAATCCCACAAGAAGAGACAATTTGTAGCCATCCAATACTGTCTTGAGGTGTTTCGTAAGGGCTCGACCTAATCCAGATGATGAAGGCGAGACAATCAGGAAATGATTGAGATAGCAAATAGAAGCCACCCGAGTGACTGCTTCAATCGGATGAAGATTGGGCTCCGAGTTGGGGGAGCCTTCTACATAGATATAGCTGAGAAGCTGATGCTCTGCTTCGCAATTCAGGATGCGGAAAAAGTCTTGGTCGCCTGGTTTAATGACTGTAGGGTTTGTCTGATAAGCGATGCTAAAGAATACCATGTCCCGCAGCACACTTATAATTCTCAATAAGGGTGGACTAAGGAATGTATTGGTAGAAAACCCCGTGCCTAGTCTGTTGAGAGGAGACGAAGCCAGTGGTCTGATTCGTTGTTGAATCTCTGAAGGGATTGGCTGGGCATCCCAAGTTAATAGAAAAACGGGTTTGGTCATCAGGCCCGAGGCGGCTTTGATGTCGGTTCTATTTCATCAACTGTGAGCGGAAATCAGTAGAGAGGTGAACCGGACACACGTACGTGATGATGGCAGACAACATAGAGGAAGAACGGATACTTTCATCTGTTATTCCACCCCGCAGATCAACCATACCTTTAAGTCCTGTAAGGTGAGTATGGACCTCGCTGAACTCTCCGATTATCAGCTGAGGAATGTTAGCACTACAACGCTGGAACCCGATATTCACGAACAGAATTCATACCGAACCAGTGAGGAGGTTGATTATGGTATCGAACGCCTCATTGCTGAGTCTGCGACTCGGATCCCGTACTTTGGCGCTCATCTCTTGAATAGACTTTGCTCTCATTATACAATATTCAGGGTCGTCGATAAGAACTGAGTCCCAATTACCCGATCGTTGGATTGCGAGAACGGCTCGATGTGCAGCGCACATGCTCATTAACCCAAAGAAACTACCGGGATCGGAGAATGAGGACCGAACCATTAGTTCCATTTCTTGGTTTGAATCTTTGCTCGTGCTCGGGAAAGTCATCGGTACGAATATAGTTTTCCCTTCGCCCTGTAGTCAGCTCTGGTTCTGGGGAGGTTCATGCAGCAAGAACACCTAAAAACGACCAGAACAATGGGCAACGCCAAATGAGTAATACGTACAGTAGTACACCAAGTGTGCAACCATCGAAGGAAGCTCGCTGGTACCGGGCAACGTAAAGAAAGGATCCAGAAACCATGATGTAGGTGGATTAGGATTTGAATGGAGAGGCAAAGGATAACCAGCACACCACCTGACAGGACGTCCTCGATAAATTGAGGTAAACCTGTCTCCGGAGTCTATGTCCGGTATGGAGGATGGAGCAGAGGACTGAGATGAAGCCCTCAAAACCAGCCTTTGTTGATCTGATTCATCGACGGTAGCCTTGGAAGAACCGGGTTGCCCACGATTTTGTCTGGATGTCCGTTTCAACCCAGCGAGTCTCTCGCGTCGGCGTACATCACGCATAACATGAGAGCGAATAGTCTTGCGTGCATTGACATCTTTAATCCTCTTGGAGGTCAAGTCATCGTCATGATCGATGAATGTAAAGGAAGGCCGATCTAGCGGTGTGGGTTTGGCCTTGGGTTCTAGTCGGGTACTTCAGTCCAAGCTCCTCAAGATGGAGATCTCCTTGCAACTCTATGCTGGGGGAAAGTTCATAGACAAATAGGAAAGAGCACAGTGAATTTGCCCTTTGACCTCAATATAGTCAAAAGAGGCCGAGGCAAAGTGCAAAAGAGTTAGGGA
Organism: Penicillium fimorum; assembly: GCA_028828255.1. Taxonomy (NCBI): domain Eukaryota; kingdom Fungi; phylum Ascomycota; class Eurotiomycetes; order Eurotiales; family Aspergillaceae; genus Penicillium; species Penicillium fimorum. The sequence continues at coordinate 3,338,778 of JAPWDS010000003.1, read as the reverse complement.
TCCAGGGTTTAAACCCCAATATATCAAAGAAAGGACTGACCTGAATGGGTAGAACCAAAGGTGAAAGGCTGCAGATGATCCATCCGAGGACCAGAGAGGCAAAAGACCAATGAGTGTGGATAGAGAAGGCGAATTTAGAAGAGAAAAGGAGCGTAGTTACGTTGTCAATGCGGGGTGAGCACAAGCCCGATTCAGTTGGAAGATCCGGTGCTCAAATGGTGTAACAATTATATTGGACAAAAAAAGAAAGAAAATGTTCATTCCACTCTATATTGTAAACGTCTTTTGTGTATGGCGCCTCTGCTTAATGCTTGTCAACCCGCTAACCTTGGAAGAACAAAAAGGAAAAGAAATAAAAAGTAAATAAAGGCATAGGATAAAACGTCACAAAAAGGGTATTCTAACATAAAAAAAAATACTAGTTCAATCTCATGCTCGCATATCACTTAATAGTCGTGAGATCAGTGCATAGCCAAAGAAGACGGCAACACAAATCCAAATTCGGTTTCGTCCAGCCCAGCCTTGACCAGCCTCTCTCGCAACATGTCCACCATCCACGACAGAACCGATTCCAGGAGCACTACCGTTAGGTCGTCGACGTAAAGCACTGGTCTCTGGGGAACACTTAGTGGGCGCATCGGGATCAGGTAAAATCTGGCCGGTGGTGGAATCGATGCGATGCTCTTTCATCCAAGCCCAATTCTCTTGGTCGAGTTCAGGCCATTCCGTGCGGAACTTCAAGCCTCCATCTCCGGCCTTGACATTGTTAATACCCTTGGAAGTTCGAGTGACACCGGCGGTGGCACTGATATGAGAACCTCCTCCAGTAGAGTTCCACCACCGAGATCGGGCGGCAAGTACTCTGCGCTCACTTTCCGAACCACTGACACTTCCCGTGGTCATCTCTTCACTGGTCATGAAAGAGAGAAGGCCGATGAGAATGGTTGAGACTTCCCAGGCGGGGTTGAAGGATTTTGGGTGGAAATCACTGATGCTTAGACACAACCGAGTAGAAGGCTGGAATCGGCCACTGGGGGTGTGCATGCGGATGGCGGGAGGAGCGAATGGGTACTCGGGAGGAAAGATCAATGTACCCCAGTACTGTCCATTTTCATATGGAGTTCCCGGAGGTCCAGTGAGGATGTAATGCCACCTAGAGTGGGTTAGTTTCAGAGTTCTGCGGCAATGCGGCAATACGGCAATGAGAGGGGAATATTTCATCACTTACTCAAGGATATTGGTCTCAGATGGATGGGTCACGATAAATGGTGTGGGGTCTTTTTGGATATTTTGGTATTCACGAGTGAGCTATATTAAGTATTGTTAGACACTATCCAACGGATAACAGATTGGACTTGGAGGTCTGGCCACTTACCCGTTTGAAAGCCGCTTTTGTCGCCATATTTAGTGATATGAGCAGAAACAGGAAACTGATGCAAAACAAATAAGACAAATCGGTGTTTTATGACCGAGAAAGCAAATCCGAGGAAAGAAAAGGAAAGAAGCAAAGAAGTTGCGGAGTCGCAAGGTTGCCGCAATCAGGCGCTCACGTTCGCCGGGTCACGTGTTGGTTCCATATCTTGCGGGTTTCGCGCACCCCGATTTCCCCGGAGGCCGAAAGTTCTGGCCATTGCAGCCGCAAAAATGTCTTCCTCTTTTGCTGAAGGAGACGAGAGTGTTAGTTTATACCTCAGGCAGCTTATGAACTACCTGCATGTTCAGTTGACCCTCTACTGACTTATCTCCATTTCCAGGTCTTCGAGCGTTTGCAACAGCGAGCAGACCCCAAGGTGTTGGAAGAGCAACAGCAAGCGGTGAGCGAGCGCATGCAAGCTATTTATCAAAAGGCCCAGAATCGACTTGCTGAATTGGTATGGCCCTTTCAACCCCCTAGCAGTGGACGACAACAGGCAATTCATATTTACTTGCGGAGTTCCCCGGCTGATCGCGATATCTATTAGATCGACGAAAACTCAACTTTACCCTGCACCATCTCCTCTGTTCAAGTTACCAGTGCCCCTAATACCCGACGAAGCTTCCTTGAGCGCAACTTGAGCCCGCTTTTGAGCGCAAACAAGGGTCGGCCCTATACACTGTCCGAAGCGTTGCGGGAAGTGTCGGCTACTGCAGATAAACTTGGACGTTTCGGTATGAGATGACGGGATAATAATAACAATGAGTGGCTACTAACATCATCTCAGATCTATTCCACCAGCCTATTTCGGTCTATTTGGATGAGTCGCAAGACCAAAATGGCATGCGCAACATTGATGTCCATCTGGCGACGCGAGAGAAGTCTCGCGTGCTGATGAAGACTGGAACAGACTTGGGCAATGCCGAGGGCTCAGCCTACGGTAATCTTCTCTGGCGCAATGTCTTTGGTGGCGCCGAGACTTTGAACTTGAACGCTTCGCTCGGTACCCGGACACGGTCCGCTTACCAGGCTGCATTCGAGACTCCGATCTTGGGTGATCCCGATTTCCGCCTAGAAATTGGCGGTATTGCAAGCTCCACCCAGAAGTCTTGGGCAAGCCACGAGGAGGTTCTCAAAGGTGGCTGGAGCAAGCTCCGATGGGTATCCAAATCAGGCCACCGTCACGAATTTGGATACACCGGGTTCTGGAGACAGCTTACTAGTCTTGCAGAGAATGCCTCTCCTACCGTCCGCGCAGATGCAGGCGACAGCGTGAAGAGTAGCATTTTCCATAGCTGGGTTAACGACCAGCGGGACAATGCTCTTCTGCCATCTCGTGGCTACTATGCCAAGGCGTTCAACGAGCTCGCCGGATTTGGCCCGCTCAAGGGCGATGTCTCTTTCTGGAAGTCGGAAATCGAGACGCAAGGTGCCATCCCTATTCCGATCCCAGGAATCAAGGGTGACAGTGGCGTCAGCCTCACCACTGGATTCCGTGCCGGTCTTCTCTACCCTCTTGGACTGGAGTCCAACCCCCGCCCTCAGCTTTCTCGTGTCAATGACCGCTTCCAGCTCGGAGGGCCTACTGATGTCCGAGGATTCCGCCTCTGTGGGTTGGGTCCTCGTGAGGGCGTTGATTCACTGGGCGGTGATGTGTACGCTGCCGGAAGCGCCAATCTGCTGTTCCCGCTTCCCCGACTTGGCGCTGAGAAGCCTGTACGGTTCCAAGCCTTCGTGAACGGTGGTCGCTTGCTGTCTCTGCAGACCTCACAGAAAGCCACTCCTACTACTAATGGTGAGGTGCAGGATGCCTTGGTCTCAACTCTCTCTGAACTACAAAATGGACTGCCCAGTGTCGCAGCTGGCTTTGGTATTGTGTATGCCCACCCGGTGGCTCGCTTCGAGCTTAACTTTTCGTTGCCTTTGGTGTTGCGAAAGGGTGAAGAAGGCCGTAAAGGGCTTCAGCTGGGCATCGGCATCAATTTCCTGTAAACATTGGCAAGTTAGATTTCTTGCGGATTCAACCATACCACTTATACATTGCTGTACCAATTCCAATCAAGTCCAAATCAATGTTGAACATTCTAAATACAAAAAAGAAAGACATCATCAGCCATTTGAGTTTAGTTCGCTGGGCCCGGGCCAATTATATGCTTAGTCATCCAACGTTATTGAGGCCATTTAGAGCTTCAAAGCTCTACAACAATCCACACCTTAGCCAGTCACTACTCCCCAAGAACTCCAAGCACGTCCTCTATCCGAACGCAAACCAGCGATCTTCCGATACTCACGCCGTCAGTCGCGGCAATGGCCCAATACTATCCACAACAGCAGGGCTACACCCCTCAGGGCTCCGCACCACAGAATCTCCAGTTCTTCCCCTCATCCTACTCCTCGGTTTCCGGTCACACAACCCCCTCACAAGCATCCTATGGTGCCGGCTTTGGCGGAGCTCCCAATCCATCCGCGCAGGCTTACCCTGCCGGTAGTGGGTATGGGGGCTTCGGGTCCCAGGCCGCTGGCGTCAGCGGACGGATGGGCGAACAGGGCGGCCTGAGGACAGGTTGGTTAGCTGCATTTGGGACAGAGGGGTATGACGGTGAACCACCGCTGCTTGAGGAGTTAGGTGTCAACTTTGAACATATCCGGACCAAGGTTAGTGGGATTGGTTCTATTGAGCGCGTTCAGGGGACGTGGGGTCTGGGTCTTGCGGGTGGCTTGTCGTTTACCCCGGGTTTAATCTAATTGTTCCTGTCGACAATGAATGTTCGATTCTGGATGCTAACGGTTTCATTCTCTAGACTCTGACTGTTCTGAATCCCTTCGCCTCTATCGATAACCACCTTATGGACGATAGCGATCTCTATGGAGCTCTGCTCTACATTGTCTTGTACGGCACTTTCCTCCTCCTCTCAGGCAAGGTGTTCTACGGCTATATCTACGGCGTTGCCGTTTTCGGCACCGTCGCTTTGCATCTGATCCTCAGCCTCATGTCCCCCGCTCTCGACACTGTCCCAACCCCCAACGCCGCCGACCCTACCAACTACAACCCCCACCACAAACCTTCCATGTCTGGTGCCTCGGCCGCGGGTCATTTCTCTGCTACTTTGACCTTCCCGCGCTCTGCTAGCGTGTTGGGCTACTGCTTCCTTCCTTTGGTGCTTACCAGTCTCATTGGTATCATGATTCCTATGGACACCATGTTTGGTTATCTCCTGACAATTGCCGCTGTTGGCTGGTGCACATACAGTTCGTCAGGGATGTTCTGCGCTGTGGCGCGCATGAGCGGCATGAGGGGTTTAGTGGCATACCCGTTGGCTCTGTTCTATGTTGTTTTTGGAATTATGGGTATCTTCTCTTCGCGCGGCACCGGCTCGCTGGCTGCGAAGACAGGTGCGGCCTGAAAAAGGTTGGGCCCTGATTGATACACGTTCTCTGTCTATGCATGGGTGGTCCTTTAGGCTAGTGGCTGTGATGTCTAGGGTCTTAATTCTAGACCCGGCTTTGCATTTTAATCATGAATATTATGAAATTCCAGCTGTGTTTATACATCATTCATTATGCATTATTAGCTAGATTCATCTGTCTTCTTAATTGCAAGCTTTGTAGTCCTTCACTTGATGCAAAACAACCCGTATTCTCATGTCAAATCATGCCTACATCACCGTCTAGAAAATCATGAACTGGTTGCACCCTGAGTTGGTGCCCATTTAGACAGCCACTCTCTCGCCTTCTCCAAGTCGCCACCCGCAGCTTCGGCTCCTGCAATACACCATGGTAGATCATACACTTTGTCATTTCCTTCAGTGCTCTCTGCTGCAATCATCTCTGCGAGATTGCGACGCTGTTGGCTTGTTTCATCTGCACAGAGATATAAAGGCGCCGTGTTAGGCACATCCGGCTGCATATTGAGAGCTTCGACAAGTGGACGTGTCAACTTCATGATTTCCACCACACTCATCGCCGTTGGAGGACTGGAATCAGATGCCATTTTCTGCTTTGCCGTTTTGCAATATTCATTCTGGCACCAGGGCTTTCCACACCCGGTCATCATTTGGGAGAGATACCGACGTTCGATGCGACGACGCAGTGCTTTACCCTCTGGATCGTATGTGTCCACATATAGCGGTCCGAAACAAAAACTGCACAGGCCAACGGACTCATTTCCGGCTTTGTTCAATGTCCTGCCGCAATTTTTATTCATACACATGCGAGGCGCGGGTCGAGAAAGACGTTCCAGGTCATGGTGACGAAGATGGGTGTTCATGTCCCGTAATCGGATAATCTTATTACACAGATGACATTCGGTGGTGCGTCCTCCATCCACCAGTTCGTGTGGAGTGAGGCCGGAAAGCATCACTTCGGGGTCGCGGAAATCAGGGTCAGAATCGCCTTTCTGTGGCACAAGAAGATGGCAGAATTGACAGAGAATTAGCTTCCCAGGACAATCTGTAGTACGATGTTGCGCAAGACTGGGGAGCCCTTCGAAATCCCCAGCGCAATCGGTGCATTGGTATGTCTGGTGGAAGATAGTGTCGTGCTTTTCTTTGCTTGGGGCATCATTGCCATGGCTGGAGTCGTGTGGGCAGTGCCAGTGGCTTTGCCACTCTGGAGAACGCTTTTGGAAGACATTCTGGCACTGCGGACATAGTATATTATTGCGGAGACAGAAGTTTTCATGGAGAACTAGTGTCCGCTCAGGAACCCATTGCTGACAATTTTTGCACTGCACATCGCCAGGTTCGTGGGACTCTTCTGCCTCATTATGACTAACCGAGGAACCCATTGGATTCAGTGTGATCCGTAGGTGATATTGCGATGGTGACTGCTGCGGCGGATCAGATGATTCACTGCCTGTAGCATCGGCGTGGACCGCTATATAGAGAGCCTCGGCATCTTCCAGAGCCACATTCGTGGGTCGAAGAACGAATTTCTTGGGAGACTGGCTGGAGAAATCCCCCAAGGCATGTATGTCTGATCTTGGATGACTTCTTTGGCGAGTAGAAAAGGGACTAGCAAAAAGACTCACTTCCGGATTGTCCGTGGTAAGCTCAATCTGAATAGTATCCTGGCGATTCCAATCTCGAAGTTCATAATCCACGTATTCCCCAGGCAATACTTGGGCATTGACATCTTCTCCAATGCCGAGGATACCACCGATCGAACTGCCACTAGTCGTACCCGGCGCGCGTGAAGCCTTTTCCAATCTCTTCTGTAGCGTTTCTCGGGCCTGTTCCTCTGACAATGCGACGATGTCAACTTCAAGATCTGTATCCACCACGCATATTCCTTCGCCTTCGGGAAACACCTTATCCACCAGGAACCTGAATGACTCGCTCCGGGTACCCGGTACTGTCAGAAGCTCGCCCGTCGTGAGGGTCGTAAAATTGTCCCGTAAGTACCTTTCCAGAAGAGCCTTCCAGTCTTCAGGATCGTATCCAGCTTCTAGCGGACGTAGGCGAACATAGGTGCCCTTAGGTAGTTGATTCGCATGTACTGTGACCGCGGGGCCAATCCGTGGGGGTTCCCTTTCTATCTGGGGCACCGCCAGGTCTCGTGGTTCGCCATTTTCGCCCAAAAAATCTTCATCCTTGATATCGAGAGAGTCTCTGAGCAATGTACTCAGTGCGACTTCATTCTCTTCAGCGGAGAACTCCCGAATGCCCGCATATATGAACCGGCCATTCAGAGGATTGACAATGCGAAAGATTAACGGGTGGGGTAGTTGTTGCTGACGTTGCTCAACCTCCTGGCGAGCGCGTGATTCGGCGGCGAAGGTATGGTGGTTGAAAGGATCGAATGACGCAGTAAGTACACGAGAGTTCCCGGGGACAGCTTGAAGCGGAGCGGCGGCTAGCAGCTGTTCGAGCGCAGATTGCGGTAGAGTGATTTTGTCACCAGTTAATCGAGGTGCCCGGTTTGGCGATGCGACGAGCAGCTGGGACGACCAGACTAAAGTATCTTGAGTCATGATGGATATTGATAATGACCAGAGAGAGAATACATTCTTTAATGTGAATATTCCAAGGTGGGGACAGACTGCAATAGCGGCGAAGGCGACAAAAGTCAATTTCTCATACTTTAGGACTACCGCTTCTCTCTCCGCCTATTGTATACGGTGGAGGTGATGGATCTTCCATCTCTCTCGCTCTCTCTGGTTATATTTCTTATGGATGATAAAGATATTAGCTTTGTACTCCTTATTTTTCCACATCAAAATATGTATATACCTACCATCTTTATATATGGATTTATAACCTATGAATATCTATAATTCTGCCTGACAAAAGCTAGGTTTTGTCGTAATTGCCGCTATTGCGGTCTGCAGAAGCCGATAAGAGATAAGAGTTTCAATTCTGGAAGCCTCCACGCTACTCGTTTAAAATCATAATGTACATGCAAACTGTCGATTACCAATTTGTATAAAATCTGGGCCTGATCAAATTTAATACAAGTCGCCACGCATTCTGCCGCGAGCACTGGTATTGCACCAATCACACTGCAGGACAGGTTAGTATAGTGGAGCTTAATTTCAACGGGGCCTTTGGTTGGCACGTACAAGGATCTTCGAGCATCCTTCATTGTGGTGAATACAGTAATCACCCTGGCAACCTTGGCATGTGTGCTGGCATTCTAGCTTACAGGAAGCACACTACTATGGTTAGAAGGAATATCTTAAAGTCAAAGGAGTTACTCACAGTTGGGCCACATTCCCAGCAATCTTTGCTTACACCTCGTTCCAATCTCTGCATGACAAGGATCAGTGATATGGAAGACAGGTAAAATAGACTCGAATTCAACATACCTCACGTTCTTGCAGTTCAGCGGCACTGGCGTGGACTGCAGTCTGATGAGGGGACAGGCTTACTCGGACACGCTGCGGGTTTGGTAGACAGTTTCCACAGAACCATCTATTGCACCGATGGCACCAACGGTTGGTGAGGCAATCTGCGCAGCGGGCAATGAGGACCGGATGCTCGCCTGGAATTAGCTCGGGTCGTTTAGCCGCTGCAACGCTAGATGAGTGCAATGGCAGGGGGCTAAGCATCGGAAATTGAATATCTGGAGACTGGCCCCATATAGCCGGACCTTCGGGAGAACTGTGGCATCCATCACATCCACTGGGTCCGAGAGCTACGGTGGCCACGGCAGGTCCGAGCAACGGAACCTCAGCTGGAGTGTCCGTGGTCGAACTGTATAGATTGGGATCGTGTCTCGGGCCACGACACAGAGCGGCATCAAAAGCAATGATGCCCTCACACTTCTTAAGCACCTGGGCCCAACCTTCCTCGAGAGTGTGCTTGAAAAGCTTTCCTGATGCGATATACCACTCGTTTTGCTGCTCTACCAAGGAATCTGAGGCACCATCCTCCTGGTCAGGGTTAGGGGTTTGACTGGGTGTCCGCGGAGTTCCCACACGGGTTCCCCACCAGTCTCGGTATCGGGGTCGTGCCACTGGCCGAGAGTCCGTGCGTATGGGAGAGAAATGATAGATACCCTTCACTCGCGGCGTACCCGCAGGGCGTGTAGGCCGAACGGCATGCTGAATGACCTGCATGAGCTTACGTTCGTTTAGGTGACGGCATTCGCGAATAGACAGGATATTGATGTTAAAGCGGTCCGTCAAAATGATATCGGCCACCAGATCAGCCGGCACCGACACCCCGTCCAAGATGAGAGTGCGCACATCTTGCAGTATACCTCTGCCCTCGAGGTTCTTGAAAATATGCTTCAATGGGGCAGAGTAGATCTCATCCTCCGTCTGGGAGTCGTCATTCTTTTGTGTTATTGTAGACAGTTCTGCGCCCCGACAGTGGGACAGATCAAGGTACCGGAATACATATGGCGTCTGGGTGATCACGGTATGTAGGCGGCGTGAAGTTGAGCTCAATGTCATCAACGAGGATACTGATAGGTATGGTGCCATCTGGTCAAGGATCAAGCTGTTGCTTAGGACATCCTCTAGTCCCGTTTGGCGAGGGGGTGTTTTAGATTGCACCTTTGATACCCGGGGGAGTTCGCGCACGGCAGACTCCAGGCCAAGTTCCTTTAGCGTCAAGCGGCGAGACCCATAAAAATCGGGGGCGCGGCCGATAAGGTCCCGTCTGTAGGCCGTCATAGCGCCTACAGCGATTTCATCACCCCGAAATCCAAAAGGTGAGGCATTGGGTTGGATATCCCGGAGGGCAGCACGGGCTTTGACCAGTTCACTTTCTAGAAGATTGATGGTTGATTGTAAGATGGCAGGCATAGCTTCCGTTCTAGGGTCAATGGCAAAAGCTATAGAAGACCATAAGTCGGACATGGTATAGAAGTAGAGAAAAGGTGCGGGGGGGGGGGGAGTGGTTTAGGATAAATACCTTAAGAAGCTAAGTATAGAGTGAATGGAAGATTCCATTTTTGGATATACATATATAATTCAATCAAGTAACAGAGATAACCCCGTTTTAATCCATAAATGGATTGTCGGTGTAAGTGTACATATACATATGTACATATGTACCTATGTAACATACTAACATTATGTGCATATAGTTATGTACACATGTCCATTCTTCTACATAGAGGATCTATACTATGTACTCCGTAGTATGATATTCAACTCTACATTGTATAAACTTCTAGGGGTCAAACCTGGGGGAATACTTGAAATATTTGAAAGTGATTCCCCAAAGTATGGGGTGATTATAAGTGGATCTGGCTACTCCGTACTCCATAGGGGGGTTCAGGTACACTCCGTATCTTGGCAAAGATGATCTACCATATGGTCACGCGCAAGTCCGCGTCAGTCTAAGTAAGGAGAGAAATGCATCCAATGATCGAATAAAAAGTCTATATTACCCTTCTGTTTCTGCCAAGACAAATAGTCCTTCCACACCAAGGCCCATTGAGATATCTCTGATCTACACGGTCCGCAGCATAATGCCAAGCCTTTATTCGATATTCATGATAAGCTGAGGCTGCCAAGCCCCCTTTATCTGTTAAAAGAAACAAAGCAGGTAATCGCGTTAGATCTATGGCTGATCTACGGAGTATGAGGCCAAGCAGGCAGCCCCCCAAACAAGTTGCCAAGGAATAGTTACACCTCTCTGTTGTAAACATCACTTGAAAGAGATCGGGTCCAGACGTCACACAACTATGCATTCACTTGGGAGAATTATCAGGGTAGGATTAGAACTAGTGATACAATGTCGTTGATCGTTCCCCAAGCCCCCGGGATCCGACCCCCTGCTTTCGAGAGGCCTCTACTTCCACAGCTTCGACACGGCCACCTCCTTGTCATCGTGCTTGTTGAGAATCTTGGCAGTGGCCAGATCAAAGTCTTCTTGTGTGACATGAACCCGACGCTCGCGAAGTGCATACATGCCTGCCTCTGTGCAGACACCCTTAAGTTCGGCTCCAGAACACCCGTTCATCTTCTCGGCAATCTTGGTCAAGTTGATCCCACGGGTCAGGTTCATCGATCGAGAGTGGATCCGCAAGATGTCGGCACGAGCTTCGACCCTGAAAAAAAACCAATAAAAGTTAGCATAACCCAAGAAGCACTAAATAACCGGCGGGGGGGGGGGTAGACTGACGATGGAGGGGGAAACTCGATCTTTCGATCAATTCGCCCAGGCCGAAGTAGGGCCGGGTCCAGAATATCCAGTCGATTTGTCGCCATGATAATCTTAATGTTCTTCGTTGGCTCAAAGCCGTCCAACTGGTTCAACAACTCCAGCATGGTACGTTGCACCTCCGAGTCACCACCACCTGATGAATCTATCCGACTGGATCCAATGCTGTCAATCTCATCCATGAAGATGATACTTGGTGCGTGCTCTCGCGCCATGACGAAAAGCTCACGCACCATCCGACTACCCTCACCGATGTATTTCTGCACCAGCTCTGAACCACTCACTCGGATGAATCGACAGTCGGTATGGTGAGCGGCTGCTCGAGCAAGCAGGGTCTTACCGGTTCCAGGTGGGCCGTAAAGCAAGACACCCTTCGGCTGTGCGATACCTAGAGATTCGAACAGCTCAGGGTGCTTGAGGCCAAGCTCGATCACTTCCTTGATTTCCTTGATTTGCTGGTCTAGGCCACCAATCATGTCGTAAGTGCTGTCGGGGACCTTTTCGACCATCATGAGTGCAACTAGAGGATCGACCGAGGACGGCAACATCTTCTCCAACTTGTAGGAGTCAGACAGAAGAGCGACTCGCTTTCCCACAACGAGTTTGCTAATGTCCACACCATCAGAGATATCCACCACTGCGATCCAGGAAACCGTAGCGTTAGCATAAGCCCGGTCATCAAAATTGGAATAGGCGAAGCCTACCATATTTTCCTTCTGGGTGTACCTTCACCAGAACCTTCTTGGTGCTCATCACCTTCACCACCTCACCCACGTAGGAGCCAGGTTGTTGCAACAAACCAAGCTCTTCGCGCAGTAGACGGACTCTCGAGTTGTAGTCATTGCGCTGCGCTTCTAATCGTCGTAGAACGGCCTGGCCTTGAATAATCTCGAGCTTCATGCCCTCGATTTTATTGCGATAGTAGTTGTCCAGAGCCATGATGGCGAATGGGGGTGATGACGCTATGGAGACTCAAGGGTTGTGTCTTTCACAGAACACAGATGAAGCTAAGAAAAAAAGACCTTTATCTTGCTGCTTAGCAGAGGTTATATCAGGGAATTTGTCAGGGTAGGAGAGATAGCTCAGAAGCAGAAACGGAGGATTTGAAGCTGGTGTTTGACGAGCAGAGCAGTCCAGCTGTACGTGAAGCTCCGGTGCTGCCCCAATGCTGACTAAGAGAGATAATATATGGCCTGATATATCGGGATTCTAAATTAAAGCAAACAAGCCAAACAACACACAACTGGTTTCCATGGATGACAGCTCCCCACCCAATAAGTCAGGTGGTGGATCTGATTGGGCGGTCAATCTGGGCTGATCATCTGCAATGCGATGGACATAAGGCAACGGTCAAAGAGCCATTTCTCTCTCCCCTCTGACTTACTATTTTCCACGAGTTTTGTCCTACCTGGACCTGCAATGATCCGTATGCATCTCAACTAATGGAACTTTCATTGACATTTTTTATTTCTGCGTTTCACCTAGATCTATTTGGTTCAATAATGTCACTGAGACCTTCGGTCTTAACGCTTTGACTTTTTTTCCTCTCTTTCTTTGGAGACAACAAAGACAGCATAAAAGAGAGAGGAGACCCCGTGTCTTTGAGATTTTTTCTCTTGCTCGCTTCTTCTGTTTCCAAGGTTTACTGTGTACTCGTCAAATCACTGGGTCATGGCTAGTGATAAAGGAAACCCTGACTCCCCCAAGTCTATGGAGCCATCTGCAGCGGCAGGAAGGGAAACCCCAACCTCTGGACCAGTGCCTCCAGTTACATCATCTAACTCCGCGCGGAGAACATACGGTAAGCATTCCTTTGGTGTAACCTACAACAATGACGTCTTGTGCTGATTCAAAATTGCAGGTACACTCGATACATCTTCCCTCGAAGCGACTAATTCCGAACTACGTGATGACGGCCAGGAGGAGAGGTCGACTCGCGCATTTACGACCCAATCCTCCACTGCCCTTGATAAGCCCCGAAAGCCCTCGGTATCGCGTCGCATGTCTTCCAAGCGTCAAATCCCCCACAAGGGACAAGGGTTCTCGACAGACGATGATGCCAATGAGGTCAAGCAAGATATGACAAAGAAGCAAGGCGCCAGCACACAGCAATCTCCCAGGATTCGTCCACTACGAACGCAAAGCTCGACCCTGAGGCGACGTCCTAGCGCTCGTCCCAGTCCCTTGGCGAGAGCCGATTCGGAGAGTTACAACGCAGACGAAGCTGACTTGCCTGAACCAGGTCCGGATTTCGAAGAAGATTTCCCTTCTTTGAAACAGGCTGGGCATAGCAGCAGAGGGGAGAGTGAGGACGACGAGGAGGACGACATAGAAGGCGATGAAGGCGCCGCCAGCGATGCTGAGAGCTTCACGCTCAAAGACCGTCAGCAGGCCATCAACGAAACACATCCATTTGGTATCAGGATCTGGAAGCCTGCATTGTACAAGAAGAGTCGTTCTGTAGAGAAGACGGCCGAGGGTGATATTCACTCCTCCCCGGGAGGCTACGTCAGTCCCCTGCTTTTTTTGACCAACCTACTATGGTCTTTGTTCTTTGGGTGGTGGCTTGCCCTGTTCGCTCTCTTGGCCGCAGTTGCATGCTTTTTCTTTTCCTACTCATCAAGTGCTGTGGCATACGGAAGGGTATTTTCAGGTCTTTCGCGATATCTGTTGTACCCATTCGGATCATACGTTCTTTTGGAGACTGATGAGAACTATGCCGAAGAAGATGAGGGCGAGGGACGCAGTATCAGCGAATATGAGCAATGGCAGAATGGTGACCTGGAGCATGGTCGTCTTTTCTTCGGGCCTCGCAGAGATCGGTCCCTGGTCGGTAGACGAAGGAACAGCGTCGATTCAGCCGGTGAGCAAGACAACCTGCTCGGGCGGCCCCAGCGTGGACAACGCGAGGATTCTTCTCAGCTCGCTCAATCTAAGCGTCGCCTTTTTGGGCGGGGCGAATGGACCCTGGGCCGTGTCGTGTTCTTCGTGTTCTTTTACTTCTTAGTCGGCCCGCTGATGCTTATGGTATCCCTCGTCTGCTGGCTTTTGGTCTTTTGGATTCCCATGGGCCGTATAACCATCACACTGGTGAGCCATTTACGCAGACATCCTCTAGCACTGTCCTTCCATTCCGATTCCACATATGCGAGGTCGAGCACAACCACGTCTTCATCTTCCATCCTTCTTTGTACCTACAGAGCTGCGGGGACGAGGTACTGGAAGTACACGCTCGATGGAACGAATATATTCCTGATCAACCTTCTGGGGGTGGTTGTATTTGTGATTTTCGACTATTATGTTTTGGGGAAATTCTTGGGCTTGCAGAACTGGGTCACACATCCAGCCTTAATCTTCCCTCTTGCTCTGCTCTCCATTATTCCTCTGGCCTATTTCATTGGGCAAGCCGTTGCCTCGATCTCCGCTCAATCTTCTATGGGCCTGGGTGCTGCCATCAATGCTTTCTTCTCAACTATCGTAGAAGTATATCTCTACTGTGTCGCTTTAACTGAGGGTAAGGCTCAGCTTGTTGAGGGAAGCATCATTGGCAGTATCTTTGTCGGTATTCTCTTTCTCCCTGGTCTGTCCATGTGTTTTGGTGCACTTAAACGCAAGACCCAGCGGTTCAATGTGAAATCAGCCGGTGTGACTGCGACGATGTTGTTGTTTGCGGTGATTGCTGCTTTTGGTCCAACTCTCTTCTATCAGGTTTATGGCAGTGTAAGTTCCACCTTCCTTCGCAGACGAATCTAGGCTGACTGGTGCATAGCATGAGCTGAACTGCCACTCGTGTATCAGCTCCCTCGATCCGGAGGCTCGAGATTGTCGCCGCTGCTATTTCTCACAAACAGCAGCTGTTGATGACGAGTTCTTTCAACAGGCGGTACAGCCATATGCGTGGATTGCCGCTGTTTTCTTGTTCCTTTCATACTGCATCGGCCTATGGTTCACCCTTAGGACCCATGCTGCTCTCATCTGGTCATCAGAGATAGAAGAAAAAAGAATGCCCATGGCCATGCCACCCAATCTGCCCAAGATTCATTCTACGAACCACGACACCTGCTATTCTCAAATGGCCAACCCGAAGCCTCCGGTGCTGCTTCTGGGCCTAAAGATTCTATCCGCGAATCGCAACTGTATAAGCGAATTCTAGGCCAGTCATTGAAGCATTTCGGCTTGGAAGACAATGGCTCGGGCAATTGGGAAGGGGTTGGAAGTGAAGGTACCGCAGACCTTAAAAGTAATTTTCCACACTTGGTGCCCCCCAATTCTAGCGGCGAGGATGGTTGCCCTATGCCAAAATCCGTCGGTAGTATGGCCAAAGAAGACAACGAGCGTCTAGTACGCCAGTTCACAGAAGTGGCAGCAGCAGCAGCAACAGTGGCTGCTCGGGATGTGGCTCGAAGTCGCAAGCCCAATGTCCAACACCATCAAGCTTCTGTTCATCAAGCTAGCCGTTCTACTCCAGAGCGATCACGGAATAATGCTGTAGAAGAGCTTGAAGATCTCGGGTTGCGTGCAGAGCCCAGTCATGCCAGCGGAGGACATGATGCACCCAATTGGAGCAAAGTTAAAAGCTCTGTCGTTCTTCTTGGGGCAACACTTCTCTATGCGGTGATTGCTGAAATTCTTGTCAACACAGTTGATGTCGTGCTAGAAAGCGTGGATATTGATGAGAAATTTCTCGGGATTACTCTCTTCGCGTTGGTGCCAAACACGACGGAATTCCTGGTACGTTATTAAAGCCTCTATCCAAGGCCGTTTTACATTTCATATTGTTAACACACTCGACAGAACGCTATCTCATTTGCCATGAATGGCAACATTGCTTTGTCTATGGAAATTGGATCTGCCTACGCACTGCAAGTCTGTCTATTACAGGTTCCCGCTGTAGTGTTCTTCAGCGCTTTCTATGGCCGCTCGCTGGACCCATCTGAGCTTGTCAGCCACTCATTCAAGTAAGATCGCTTTATTGGTTTTTTTTTTTTTCTTTTCTTTTTTTTCTCTTCTCTGTTTCATTCTGTCCCAAATCCAAGTGCCATGGCTAACAAAACATTTCAAACAGCTTGATATTCCCTCAGTGGGATATGATTACCGTTATCCTGTGCGTCTTCCTTCTCTCGCATGTGTACGGCGAAGGAAAGAGCAACTACTTCAAGGGATCCATCCTTGTACTCACCTACCTTGTCGTTCTGCTTGGCTTCTATATGTCGGGGTATGTGAACATGGATAGTATGGGCGTAGATCGATTTGATACCCTGGCCATAGGCGGCAGTAGTTCTGACAAGTTCTACACTGTCGGCCGAACAAGAGGCGGGGTGGCCTATTAGACAAAGTGCACATATTGACTGATAGTTGCTTTTCGGCACAAGACATTCATTGACCTGTCTGAATTAATATTGAATAGCTTCTTTTTGTTTTCGGGTTTTTATTTACATGCTTCACGTTTATATGGACAGTGTGACATATCTTTGCTTTCTTGGTGATCTGACTATAATAGCTCAATGCATTAGACATGATTTTGCAATAATTATGATTCTGAAATCGTTATTTGGGGTTCGTTCCTTTTGATTATGCAAAAATATAATATGAAGATCGTAGCCAACATCCCAGTACCCACGATCTTTTTTTTTTTGTTTGGCGAAAAGAAAAACTCGTGGAGATCGTCATATCAAATTAGGTGGATGTGGACTTCCAGGCCCCCACGGCATCATCCACCATCCCACGGTATTTCTGTTGCTTGAAGCACTGTTCCAGAAAGACCTCATATTTAACACCGAGCAAGACTTGCTCGTTCTTGTCCTCTGTCGGCAACACCTTCTTGCAACGCTTGCTCATCCGATTCATGATATCCCACAGATCAGTGGTTTTGCCTTGGGAATTAGCGCTGGCCGCCTTGGCACCGAGCATAGCAGCACCGTGACATACTGCAGCATGAATGTACTCCGGAATGAGCACAGGCATGCCGCAGGCAGATGCGACGAGGCTGACCAGGATGTCATTCTGGCATTGTGAGCCCGACATGAACACAGAGGTGATGCGATGGCCTGCCTTGTTCATTGTCTCTACAATCTGCTTAGTTTGCAGCGCAATAAACTCCATGGTGGCATAGTAGTAAATGGCAAGGCCATCGACAGATTTGTCACTGGTTAGACCAAAGATGGATCCAGTCATGTTGGGATCGGCGATGGGAGAACGGTTGCCCCATAGATCACCATAGAAGAAAAAATGGCGTCCGAGATAGGATACACATGGGGCTCCCTGACCATGTGCCATGTCTTTAAGATGCTCATTCAGATATTCGTAAATGTTGGAATGGGATGACTCGGCAATCGAAATGGCCTGGTTGAATGCCGGGTGAGTCTCAATTACATGCTTGAGCAATTCTCCCGTGGCGGATTGGCCGCCCTCGGCCATCCAGTATCCGGGGAGAATGGTATCCCGATATGGTCCCCAGACACCATCAACAAAAACCGGGTCTGGTGACATGGCAAGGTGACACGTCGAGGTTCCTGCGACAGCTGCGAGGCGAGAGAAGGCCTCTGATCTATCAAGTTTGGGAACATCTGCGCTAGATTGACCTGGGTCCATATCGACCTTGGATCCGACGGTACCAATCCAGCCAGCATAGGCGTCGATCACACTACTGCCAATGGCAATACCAGCCGGCAGGCCTAATTCGGCTGCAGCCTTGTCGCAGAGAGTGCCAACCAATTCACCGGCACTCAAATAGTCGCCATTCTGTATGACACCAAAAGTCAGTAAACTATGTCGTTGTCAACTAGGGAAAGGCTCACCACCCCGTCGACTCCACCCATGCGCTTGAAATTATCTTCGGTCAAATCACCCAGGCCAATGTCCTGCAAGAAACCCTCCTCCCATCCCTTGACGCTACCATCGACGCCAACAGGTACGTATCCTTGCTTGCAAACCACGCTGCAGAAGCTTCGCTTCTCGTTGCCCGTAGCAATGTGCGTAAGAGCATCTCCCAGATCATAGAACTTGCATCTGTCAAAGAGCTCCTTGGGCATGTGGTTCTTGAGCCAAAGCACCTTTGGAATCTCCATCTCAATGGACATCTTCCCGCCCACATAGCGGAGCAGGTTGTGGTTGGTAGCATTGATCTTCGCGGCTTCCTCCACTGGGCGGTGATCTAGCCACAAGATCACATTGCGGTCCGAGTCAAAGTTCGGGCTAGTTACAGAGATCGGCTCGTCGGTATCATTGGAGAAAACTGACAAGGAGCATGTGGCGTCAAACCCGATACCACGAACCGTGTCAGGGTTGACGTTATGCTGGCTGATAACGCGCTGAACAGCTACACAAATGCAACGCCAGATATCGGAGGTAGATTGTTCCTAGAGGCTAGGTAAGACTGACTTGACACTCAAATTGCTCGCACTTTCACCCACATAGTAACCATGCTCCGGTTGCCAAAGACCAATATTCTCCGAGGCCAGCCCCACAATATCACCTTTGTCGTCGATGATACAGGCACGAGCACTGCCAGTTCCGACATCAATGCCAATATAGTAGTCGAGACGAACTTCCAAATCCTCTCGAGGGTCACTGGATGCTTTCCGGGAGCTCTGATGAGAGGCACGACTGTAGGGCAGCGAGACCATGTTGCCGTAGCTATATTTACTTTCGAAATAGCTTTGAAGCTATAAATTGGTACTAAGCATAAATTAGCCACAAAACACAGAATATAGGCTGGTTATGCTTACTGTCAATAACTGTATATATTGGGATTTGAGGGATGTATTCAAGAGAATTGAATGTGAATTGTGTAGAGGAATAAAGGTATGACAACATTTTGCCGCCCTGACGGAGCAGTACTAGCCGGTACCTGTTGGGGGCAGTTTCCCGGGTACTTTGATGATACTTGTATATCCCACCATTTCATTATGGTAGTTAGTGTACTCCTCATGCACCATACAGGCGTAAGCGATGTACAAGGTATATAGATGTATATATTTTTACAGCATGTACATATTAAATATGTTCAAATTACTAGTACTAGTCTTAATTTTGAATAATCCGAGTATAGGTATACTTAATACTTTGTACTGTAAGATATTCATCTCATACGGGTATGTGTAATCGTGGGAGCTCCAACTTTCTTTTCGACACATCTCCGGGTCTCACTATAATTCTCATCGCCATGCGGTTCCTACCAACCATTCTCGGCGCTGTGTCGCTACTAATTTCTGTCACCAATGCCTCCCTCTCAACAGACATCCTGTATTGGCCCTTGGGATCGTCACAACCGTCCGTTCTCGCGCGCATCTCCTACGACCCAGCCTCATTGAAATCCGACGTGGTCTCATATCACCCCCCAAAGGATGACCAGAGCGACAGTCTAGTGCGCGTCGGTCTCTATACTTCAACCCCCACAAACAAAAAACAATGGGTCGGCAGTCTTGTGTCATTGTCCTCCTTAGCCAGTGAGAAACCAACATTTCGTCTTCACCTCGGTCCAGCCAACGATGTCTACACTGTCTCCCTGTCTGCATCATCTATCGCCGCTCAGGACTCAATATCTGGCCCTCAAATTGACCTTGTCTCGAATGAACCCGGGACGCAGCCTCACCTGAACAGGCCAGTGGTTGTCGGGCCCGATGGGCAGAACCCAGAGCAACCCGAAGAAAAGTCTCTTTTCCAGAGGTAGGTTACAGATAGGCATGTATCGGTGTTTGTTTTTTTCGTGTGCTAATTGATAATTTAGGTACTGGTGGGTTCTTCTGATCATCACTTTCATCAGCATGTCTGGGGGTGGCGGAGACGGACAGTGATCGGCTTTTCATCATATTACTATCGAAAATAATACTTGAGTGGAACTATATGGTCCAATGTACTCTCTTGAGCAGATGGTATTTTGGGGGGGGGGGGGGGTCCAAGACACCTAGTAAAGACTTGGGGATTGACCAAGTCTAAAAATTAGTATATCCTTGTATAATTTTGTAGTTGGTGTACCTGCAGGAACCTACACCCGTAAAGAAGATAGGCGGAGAGCAAACAGATGTCAGAAACCAAATGTCTTTGAAATATTCGACCTTTATCTTTCCTTTGATTTCCCCTTTTAGCCTCTCTTTCTGCCTGGTCCACAAAATCAGCGCTACCTAGACACAAGGCAACAAAAAAAAAAAGTCTGTGCACTAAGGCTTCAACCAAGTTCTATAAATCTAAACACCTCCCCCATTATATCTAGTATAGGTTGGCCACAAAGATGTTACTTCAACTTCCAACAGAGCTAATACAGCTAATTCTTCGACACTGCGACACACCAGCCTACTTTCAGACAACCTTTTCAAGCCGCAGGCTTTATGAGATTGCTTCCAGTAGCCGAGAAGTCATCATTCATCAGTTACATAATACTCCTGGCTGGAATGACGGTATTGAAACTCATCAAACTAAGCATCTGTTTGGTGAGTTGATGAGACGGTCTTATGAACACCTAGATGGCGCAGAGCATTACGCCAGCCCCACCTATGAGTATCAAAGTCAAGTGATTGACTACCATGCATCAACAATTGATGCCTCAGAAGACAGCATTCGAGCACTGCTTGTCTTCAAAGGCCACAGTACTGTGCATCTGGTTGATATGAGCGATGGGGATCGGATTGAGGTGGAATTGAAATCACCAGGACAGGATATCGGGGAGGTCGAGATCCTGCAGACTGCTTTTGATGGAAACGGCGGAGTCTACGTGCTACATCGATTCAAACCATTCTTAGACCAAGAATTGGATACAGATCACCCATTTGTTAAACACGCCCTAGAGTCTCGCCCCAACGGGAGTATTCACCTGGCCTGTCATCGCCTGAATTCCCGGAAAAAAACCATTCGAATGTGTGACTTTCCCGAATGCCGAGATTATAGGCCACTGGCTTTGTCCGTTGCCAACGGTAAATTTGCAATATCATGGCAAAACATGCTCGATCCCTTTGATCATTACGTTGTTCTTTATACCCAGTTCTACGACGACGAAGACGAAGATGACGAAGATGACGAAGATGACGAAGATGACGAAGATGACGAAGATGACGAAGATGACGAAGATGACGAAGATGACGAAGATGACGAAGATGACGAAGATGACGAAGATGAAGATGATGAAGATGAAGATGATGAAGATGATGAAGATGACGAAGCGGAAGACGAAGATGAAGATCGTTCAAGCGAAGGCATTACAGAGGAAGGCAAGGGAGACAATTCCTGTAAAATTATTCGTTCGTTTCGTCATTCTGTCATTCTGGGAATGGTTCCTGACATATCTAGATGTCGCTCTTGAGGCCTACATTTTGACAAGCTCCAACGATCAAGACCCGCCTATTCGTCCTTCTCGAAAAAATGGCCCCCCGATGAGGCTGGCTTTCAATGATCGAGGCTTCCAGTTGCTCTACCACTACCGAACTCAAAATATCTACGGTGCCTTTCAGAGACTTCATCGCCTCCCTGGCCTCCTCCCAGGCGAGCCAAAGCCACATATTAATGAGAATGCATGCACCGTGCAGTTTTCGCCTTCCCTTTCGCTTCAATTCTCAATTGGAATACCATTCTTCGGTACCCATGAGCTCGGCAATATAAACCAGGGAGAACAGTGTCATTGGCAGTACCTCGCCTTCGGAATTGCCACCCACCGCGTTGAAAAATGGACCGTGGCATGCCTCCTGAAGTCTGAGACATACACTGGCCCGCGATGTACCCATGTTTTGAATCTCGACCGTGGCAGGCGTTTCGATAACTGGCAGATCATGGCGCAGCTTGGGGGATTCCGGGAGGTAACAACTTCACATGGATCTCCCGTGGCAACCTCACGTCGTGGAACTCGTATTGCCGTCGCTAACTGGAAAACACTCTATGTCTGGGCACTGAATCCCTCGGAACTGATTGGAGACAATGGTACGGGCTTTTATCCATCATCGTGGGAATCCTCTACAGGTTCCATCGAGCTGCGACCAGTTGTCCTTCAGTTAGAGGCGGTTTGCTCTCAACTATGCTTCACTGAAAAGGAAGACGAGCTGGTTGCGGTTACTGATCGTGGAATGATGTTCTTGAATCTCGGTTACGATGGAAAAGGCAAGTAGCTTGTCAAGAGCCAGGGGTAGAATATAGTATATGACAAACATGAGAGGAGCTTTACTAAACTCCTACCGTTCAGAATGTGGTGAAAGTCTTCGAGTTGGTTGCTGAATACTAAAGACGCATTTGTGGTTATGAGTCTCCAAAGTATTGTAACTGAGTAGAGCAATTCTTGAATCTCATTAAGTAGACTAGGACGCTACCATTTTCCTGTGCAAAATTACGCAATAGAAAGTCCCCGGGCAAATTATCAGTGTCCATTTTTCCTTGTCCCCAAAGCAACTCGAAACTCCAGAAAATGCAGAACCACGAGCTGTATGACATTGTACATAGATCAAAAGAAAACCATAGCCCTGAGAATGCAAGGCCGGAAAGGGGTATCCCAGGGTCGTCATCATAGCAACAGAGAAAAAAAAAGGGGTGGGGGGGAAAGGATAGACTAGTCCAATGGCTTGCTCTAGTTCATCTCAGAAATGAGCCATTCGAGCACGCTCTCATAACAGAGTGCATATTGACTCAGGTTCTGTACCATGCTCGGTCTTTGTCTCCGAAAATCTTCAACCGTCTTTGCAATTAGGTCAAGATTGAAATCCTCCATCCACTCGGTAGACCCGCTGGGGTTCTGATCCAGGTCTCCACCACCGACAGCCTGCACACGTTGCGCCTGCGCACGTTGCCGTTTCAACATGTCCAAGACACTGTCGACGGTGCAGAAGGTCCCCGTACGCCCGCAGCCCGCACTGCAATGTACCAGTACTGGCCGCTGACCCTTCGGTTCTGCTTGCTGGCTACTAAAGCTGGAATTGCTGGTGGCACGGATGACCTTGTTACATTGCTCAATCAAATGAAGAAGATGGGTCGGCTGTGATGTCGTCCCGAAATCGGGCCAGTAAGGATACTGAAGCTGGGTGATATCGCGAAGCGGCTGGAAGGGAAATGATGTATGGCAGATACTGAAGTTTCGCACAGTGATGACTGGGTTTTCGTTTGTGCCATCAGGTCGGTCAGTCGATGCCTTAGGGCTGCCAGCCGTGGGGTTGATAGATTCGCCCCCCGATTCGATAGAGATATGCTTTTCCGAATAGGCCTTCACCTCGAATGGTCCATATTTTCCAGACTCCCAATATGGATGGCATTTTACCTGCCCTCGCTCAACCTCTGCAGTGAGGGAAACAATAAGTCTAACGTCTTGCTCCCACACCACGCGCCAGAAGTCCTGCATATTGTGAGTAACATGATAACAAGCATTGCAAGGAGCTGCCACTCACATCAAATGTATCAGGAACGGGAGCCTGAGTGGCGATATATTTCCGATTGCTAAGTTCAGCGGAAATATGAGTTGCATTCACATAATCACAGGCCCCAGATGGAATTCCCTCGAGTCGGACGCGTGAATGATCGAATGGGTAAATATCATTGTAACGATTCTTCGTGCCTTTTTCTATTCCCGCAACGCGATATTTCTTGGGGTCATCGTTGGTGTCAGCCGAAGGTCCTTCATATGTTAAAGCCTGTTTCATGCGTTCCAATTCTGTTTTCTCCAAGATCAGGAACTTGTTCGAAACAATGTGTCCTTGGTCCTTGATATCGGAAGCGCCCCGCAGCCAGGAAGGGAGTTGCTGTCGCTTTGCTTCTGTCAATTGATCGGGCTGTTTCAGAGGGATTTGTCCGACACCTCCGAGGAGATCCATGTTCTGTCGAATATTTCCAAAGAATGGATTGACGGCAGAGGATGATTCTGGTAGGGCGCAACCACCCACGACAGGAGCAACAGATTGCAGATTGATTCTCATGGGAGAGGGTCGTTTAGATGATGGCCCAGTCGTCTGCGTTTGTGACTGCTGAATCAAATGTGGAAACCGACCCGAGAAACCTCGAAATCCATTTTGTAAGATCAATCCATCTCCCTTCCAGTCTTCAGCCTGGAATTTATTGAGAAGGCTCAGAAGAGGTGCTGCATCCTTCAAATCCGCTGCGGTAGAGTCATAGACAATGATCACGTCGCACTTTCTCCAACGAGCGAAATTCTGTTTGTCGGTGTCGTCTGTGAATGTGCCCTCTAATTTCTGGGTATCAAATGATCGGCGCTTGAGTAGGGTAGTGGGGATGCATAAATTGAGTGATCCTTTGATATTGGCCTGTCTGAAATGAGCAAATGGGCGAACATCAAATAACATTGTGTTTGACTGAGATGATTCAAGAAGTTCGGCGCAGCGTTCGGCTGATACCCAGGGAAATGAAGCCGGGGTGGCTCCTGAAGAGAAAATGTTAGTATCTTATATGATCTATGGAAGATAAACAGAGCATTCCAGAGTTGTAGGATCAAAGAAAAAAAAAATTTAACAAATCCAAGAGTGGTCAGTCATACCTTGTGGAATGGGTGCTAAGGTCTTGCTGGCTGGAAGCTTCAATCCGTTGGGTTGCGCAAATGAAAAATTTCCCAGAGGATGTGAGGGTGAGGGTGTTGACCATGAAGTCGTCTGGGGAGAGGAAGATCCATGCAATGCTGATTCTCGGCGTATCCGGCTGGTTTCGGGCTCGGTCTTCAATAGATTCTTTAATCCCGCGGATACCGATTCCTGGCAAAACACTGGTAATTTTGGACTCGGCAGAGGTTGTGTATTGGGTAATGTGCCCCAGTTCTTTTGCATGGATAGCCCCGGGTTGGAAATCTGTTGGTTGTTGGGTGTTTGCACAGCCATGCCGAAATAATTGGGACTTGACATTTCTGCAAAAGCCGCACTCGACTTCATGCCCGTGGTTGATGGCGATATGGCAGATTGGAAGGACTGTGTGACACCATCATGATGACCACCTTGAGCACTTTGTACCCAAGGCGAGGAGGGTGAGCGTCCTGGGCCTGTCATGGCAGGCAGGTTGGCTTCCACAACTCCAGTTCCTGGTCTGTTGAAAGACGGTCAGCCCAAAACTTCCCTGGCAGTGACACCCGCAGTTGTGTAGCAGATAATTCCAAGCGGATTCTCAAGGATCAGACTGACAAATGCTCCCAAGCTATCGGATGAAGATATCAGGGCCAAAGACCTAAGACTGTGGCCGAATCGCTGATCATAAACATCCACAGGTGAAACCGAATGTCAAATAAGGGTGTAAAGCTTAAGCAAAGGATGGAATGAAACAAGATATATCTGACGTAGGCACAAGGAGGGGCAAGAAGCGATTAGACCAGGGCCCAGCCAAAGTGAAAAACCAAACGAAAAATGGGCCGTGAACAGGTCTGTGATATCAGATGCGTTGCATGATTAATAATCTAAGACTAGGTGGCCCTGAGAAGGAAGGTGAAGAAATTTGGGGGGCTTCGAGAAGAAAGTTATGACGTTGGGTGTGGGGGATCACGGGTTCACTTCGGTTCTGACGTAGTTGGATTTTTTTTATATGTAGATTTTGTTTTATACATCCATCTATATATATATATATATATATATATATAGAATACCCTAGCCAATATTTTATATATATGATATCCAGGGATACATAGTATTTGAACAGGAAACCCCCGAAGTGTAGTCCCGTCCAGGGCCCGGGCCCCGGGGCTATATATGGCTGAGTAAGCATTAGAAGGAGCCCTGGACCTCTCGCATTATGGATCATTATAGATCAATATATATACATCGGTGGTACCTTGGAATTGAATTATCTTGGACTCTTTAGGCTGATCAATATTAACAGTGATATCATCCTGGTTCCCAGTTAGTGGCGAGTCTCCAAGGGACCAACCGTGGAGTGGTTCCACTCATGCAGGTCTCACATCGATATGATAAGCGAAAGGATGAGGCGACAGACTCGAAAGGGATATTCCTATCCCTTTTCCAAATGCACAGTCAATGGCCCAGCAAGTAAGATTGGGGAAGCGGAAGTATACATTGTATGCTGTATACAAGTTTTGAGAGGCCGAAGAGGTGAACGAGACCAATTCCAATGGCTCCCTGAGTAGGGGTATCGGTGTATAGCATACACTGTATGCGAAGGCCAGCCAGATAATTGAGTGACTGCACTCCTGGTCTCCTCCTTCATCTCCACACAGCAGTGTACGGTAATGTACCCCTACCAATGAGCGCATACGCTAGGTGAGGTCATGAGGAAAACGTGTTGTCGTCGCGCCGGAGGATACCAGAACACTCAGGTATTTGAACTCAGTCTGTTACAGCCTTCCGTCTGGTTCACCCTTGAATCGCTCGACCCGCTTCTGCTCCCATTGGTCGAGGTCTTTGGCCATGAGTCTCTGTAGCCGTGCACAATAATCAGCATTCAGTTCAAATGTCAGGTGAAAGAAATGAAGAGTAAAACAATACATACGTAATATTCTTCCTTTTCATCGCCTATAATCCTCCTCCGCGGGTTGCGTTTGATTCCCTCTTCCCCGTCAGGACCCTTGAGTCCAAGATCAAATGCTTCGTCTTGACTGAGCTGCTTGACTTTGCGGTCATACCGCTCATACCGTAGGGCAGCAGCAGGTGTCAATGCAAATGAACCAGCTACAATAACGGCCATAAATGGGAGTCCGAAGAGAATGAAGGGGTGTCGAGCCAGTCGCGCCCGGTAGAACGCACCGAGCCGTTCACCGAGGGACGATGACTCCGTAGCTGCCCGACGAAAGGTTTTGGATTGGAACACAGGCATATTTGTGAACCAATCTATTAACCGCTATTATTGAGAGGTTCAATGGGTTCAATGGGTTTGGGTCATTGGTGAACAAAGAAAGGAACAATAGGATTTCGGTCAATCGGTAAATAGATGATCCGGAATGTCGGGTTGAATTGTTTAGAGCTTCTTAAACAGCCTCTTCAATTGCCTATTGACATCTATTGGCTCTTAATCGCTGGGATATTTTTCTTATTTTTTATTTTTTATCGATATAAAAGCAGAGCTCTGCTAAAGCTCCGTTCTTTGTATCCGAAAGCCCGAGAAAATCCACTACTTACCGTAGTCATTCTTTGCTATTACAGAGCTTTTGGTATGCGCAGTCCAGTTTGCTTGCCCTTTGATAAGCATCTTTTTGCTTAGTCGCCAGCTCAAAGTGGACTAATTTAAAGCATAGTTTCATTGCAATTGTGATTTGCACTCCTTTTACCGGCTTTCCAACCTACGAGCCCTCCATGGCTTCCAACACCGGCTCTCTCTTCGGAGGAGGTGGCCTTGGAACCTCGACAACCCCACAGTCGAACAGTCTCTTTGGCGCAAACAACTCCACAGCGAGTCCTTTCGCAAACTTTTCTGCTACAGGTGCACAAGGCGCGCAAGGTGCACAACCATCATCTCTGTTCGGAGGTCAATCTCAGGCCCAGCAACAGCCTGCTCAAGCCCCAACCTTGGGCCAGACCCAACAAGCTAGCAACCTGCAGACTCAGGGACAATCTGCAAGTCAGTCAACACAACCTGCGTTTTTCAATAGCCTATTAGAGCGCGGGAAAAAGCGACCATTGTCATCGGTTATTCAAAACAACAACTTCGAAGACGTGCCTAGTCTCCAGTTAGGTCTGGATGACATTCGAAGGAAGGCGCGAGAGCTAGGCTCCGCGGGACAAAAGGATACCCCAAACGGCAAGAACAGCAAAGCGTGAGTTTCATCTCCACCATCCTACACTTACTTTGTTATTGACCTTGACTAACCTTGCGATATAATCAATAGTCATTATCTTCTGGCAGCTTCTGGCATATCCCCCGGGCAAGCATTGCGCGACCTCAAGTCCATGGACCCCCAGGCATCTCTAGCTGCCCCGGCGAGGGACCTGGACCACTTTGACCCAGACAACCAAAGATTTTTGCGGAACATCCAGCAACGTGGCCGACAAGTCATGATCGCAGAGGGTCTCACCAGAGCCCAGCGGGACTTCGATGCTTTTCTAGAGGAGAAGGTGGACATGGACTGGGAAGATCAACGTCAAAAAATATTCCACCACTTTGGGCTATCCCAGAAGGACGCTACCGGCGCTGGAGGACTGAAATCTACCACCAGGGGCGCCTTTGGACGGTCAGCAAGACAGTCTAAGCAAACTGGAGCTGCTCCAGCCAACGGGCCCTCGACCGCATCCCGCAGAAGCGTTTTCGGGCGTTCCGGTCTTGAGAAGTCTGTGATTGGCACACCTGGGGCCGGGTTGGCAAGCCGTCAAATATTTGAGGACCCAGCAGAGCGAAATGAAGGAACTGCATCTCACTCGCCTGATCTCAGATTCCAACGGGAAAAGATGGGCCACTACGCCGAGAAGGTACAGCAGTTGAACCTCGCCAGACTTCAAGGAAAATGCTATCCCATACTCGACGAGTTTTCATATGTTGAAGTGCAAGCCGGTGGTGATGTAAGTTTCAAATCCTTCCGCAACATGGATGTTCGTCCAGCTAATCTTTGTTTCCTAGGTACCTCGGCAACTCTTCAATGCATATCAAGCCTTGATAAAAATTGTCCACGAAAAACCAAACATAATGAACCCATCGGAGCCTGGGGCAGTGAAAGAGCGACAGTATGCCGAAGATTACCTTGAAGAATCGTCCAAATCTCTCAAAGCAATCGAACTCAAGAAACAGATTCTTGAAGGCTCTAGGGGTTTCCTTGAGAGCACATTCTTCGATGAAGTGGAAACGGCCATTGCCAAAAACCCCCGGGAAGCACAATTGGGAGGAATTCCAACTGTTATCAACAAGATTCGCGCCTACATCCGTCTTCAAGCCGCGAGGAAGGATCTGGCACCTGATGGTACCGAGCTCCAAATGGTGAACCAGGACTACTGCTGGATTCTCATTTTCTACCTTCTTCGATGTGGTTTCGTGACCGAGGCAGCTGAATACGTGAGTCGGGACAGCGGATTCCGGTCTTTAGACCACAAATTTGTGACCTACATGACAACCTACGCGCAGAGCAGGAGACTGCCCCGGGACTTGCAGCAAAAGATCAACGGCGAGTTTCAGCAGCGCTCACGGAACGCACCTGAAAATACAGTCGATCCTTACCGAATGGCATGCTACAAAATCATTGGCCGCTGTGATCTCTCGCGTCGTCGCTTGGATGGTGTGAAGCAGACCGTTGAGGACTGGATGTGGCTACAATTCAGTCTTGCAAGAGAGGACGACCGCGCTGAAGAGGTTGCAGGTGACGTCTTTGGCCTTGAGGATATTCAGACCGACATCCAGGAGATTGGCCAGAGAGTCTTCGTCAAAGGCAACGAGGGACCTGGTGGCTATGGAACCTACTTCCTGCTACAAATATTGGGAGGAATGTTTGAGCAGGCTGTCCATTATCTCGGCACTTACGCCCCAGTCACTGCTGTTCATTTCGCCATCGCCCTGTCATATTATGGCCTTTTGCGCGTGTCCGACTTTTACACCTCTGGTGAAGAAATTCGTAAGCTCATCTTCTGCCATAATTTCCTGATTTTGCTAACCTTAAATGTTCTCGCTCTACGCAGTCTCCTTTACAGTCAAGCAATACCCCCAGATCAATTTCGGATATCTCTTGACCCAATATACCCGAGAATTCCGCACTGGATTTGTTGAAGCTGCGATCGATTACTTCACATTGATCTGCCTCAACGCAGATCTTCCAGGTGCTCTGGGCAAGTCCCAAGCATCAGTCTGCCACGAGGCCTTGCGAGAGTTCATTCTAGAAACCAGAGACTTTGCTAAATTGCTTGGCGATATTCGAGCGGATGGTACTCGCCTTAAGGGGGCTATTGAACAACGTCTCGATTTGATCAAATTGGTTGACCAGCAAGAATTCTTGAAGACTATCACAGTTCAAGCTGCCGCCGTTGCGGACGATAAGGGATTGATCACGGATGCTGTGCTTCTATACCACTTGGCAGAGAACTATGACCATGTGATCGACATCATCAACCGTGCATTGTCAGATGCGATTGCGGTTGAGCTAGGCGGTGCTATGCCGAAGCTGCAACCCCTACGCCCAAGGGTCGACCAAAATCAAGATAGTCAGCCAGAGGCAGTGGAAGCCGGAAGCAGCCTCAGTTTGACTGCCGTAGATGACCCAGGCGTGCTTGCCAAGAACATGATAAGTCTTTACGATTCGGACAGAATGTACTATGGACAAATCCGACAGATCAACCGTGATGCTTGTGGGTTGCTGCTGCGTATGATGGAAGCAAAGACCCAGGTTGAAGCCGGCAGATGGGCACCAGCTCTTGATGTAAGTGTCTCCAACCTATGGTTTGTTTATATTTGATTTACTAATGAACCTAACAGGCTATCAACGCTTTGAATATTCTTCCCCTGCAAGCACAGGGATCCGTGTCGTATATTCGAAGCACGGCCCAAGCTTTCTCATATTTGCCACCTATTATTTCACGCAACGTCGGGCCTGTCATCATGTGGAGCATCACATGTATTGGCTATGAACGCCAAAAGCGGACCTTTGGGATGTACGATAGTGAAGTGCGCCAGGGATTGGCGGATACTTTGCTTGTCATGGCCAAGGATCTCATGGTCTTTTCGGGAATGGTCAAGTACAAATTGCCACCACGAGTCTATGAGACTCTGGCTCGTGCTGGTGCGGATATCGGGGCATATTAGATGTAATTTGAGATTTTGAGATACTTTGATACTTTGCGCTTAATTGTCTCTCTAAATCGAAAAGAATGCAATTATCGATCTAATAATTTCTAGCTTTCTTAAGATCGAATTGCAAAACCTGTGGACTATATTCTATTCCCCTTCGTAGGTTTACATTTTGATATATAGTACAAGTACATATGGACCTCGAGAAACGTGAGTAATGTGTCCGGGCTTTCATGCTTCCGCCCCACTATGTTCTTCCCGAGGCTCCGACATTTTGCTCTGATATGCTCTGTATATATCGTCTATCTGGGGATATTCCCCAGTGAAATGGCCATTTCATTGCCGTAGCTGGGAGTACGGAGCAATACCTGTATTCTACCACGCTTCCCCAGAATGGACCATGCCTCCAACGCGTCCGTCTCGAGCTTAGAGGCTTCTGGCAGTGAGGCGGGATCCCCGCACAATGGAGTTTCTATGCAGGCGAAAGACATTTTGGGAACAGACCAAGAAATCGAACGGGGCTGCGATGCACGAGACACGATAGACGAAGACCTACCCGCAACCACAACTCCGATCAATCTATCCAGTGCCCTTAATAAACAAGCATTACACGGTGGCGAGAACGAGTCAACACCGCGCAGTGCGACCATCGGAGACCCTCACAGCAGCAGCGCATCAACGAGTCAAGGCGCAAACGCTACCCCCAGCCTTTTCAACAACCCACCGAACCTAGCGCGCATACGCAAGGTCCTATTCGAGTGCAAGGACCCGATAGAAATCAGTCTCGAAGAATTCGAAACATATTGGCCCTTTATTGACAATGTGTGGGTCAAACAAAGATCAAATGCGAGTAAAGAGGGCCATTGCACCACCGACTATTACATGTGCCGTTTACGGCGTCCAACACATCGCACATCCGAAACTCGTCCCTTACCAGAGGGCAAGCGCCCTCGCAAAAAGCGAGTTCGAGAGGGAGGCATCTGTAACTTTCAAATCAAGGTTGTCCGGTTCGAAGGCGCATACTCGACCGTCACTATCGCGAGAACGCCGGGAAGTTGCAGCATCCACTCGCATGACCTCGACTACATCGACCGAGTGAAGCGGAATTCGGGATTAATGGAGTATGCGCGCAAAGAATCTGTGAAGGGATATCTCCCTTCTTCGATCTATACCAAATTCCAAGAAGAACCAGATAAGCTTGGGGAGGCTGGAGGGCGGTTCTTCACTGTGACGGACGTCCGCAACATCTCCGCCAAGTGGCGTATACAAAACCCAGAGGTGAATCTGGTCGCACACGAGGGCTATGAATACCAGAAGGGTCATGGTATTGTTAAAACTCAAAGCACCGATGGTGTCAACGAGGTCTCCTCCCACACAAAACCAACCTCGATCTCGTCAGTTTTGCCCCCGGACACACTATCATTCCCTCAATTTTCACTAGACTTTTTACACCCTTATCTTCCCAATCACTCGGAGCGCCGAGAGTTCCCCCATGTCACATTGTCATACGCATCGTCAATGGACTCCAAGATCTCTCTTCAACCAGGAATGCAGACGGTATTATCTGGACCGGAGGCCAAATTGATGACCCATTATCTTCGCTCCCGGCACGATGCTATTCTCGTTGGAGTAGGGACTGTTCTTGCAGATAATCCAGGTCTAAATTGCCGTCTGGAAGGGGCCGGTGGATTTGGAGGACTGGGGAGAATGTGGCAACCACGGCCAGTGATCATTGATCCTATGGGCCGATGGCCTGTTCATCCTGAATGCCGGATGCTGCGTACTGCTGTTGAAGGCAAAGGCAAAGCTCCATGGGTTGTGTTATCTCCAGGAGCTCAAATCAACCCCCAGACGCTAGTGATGCTCAAAGGCTACGGTGGGGATTTTCTCCGCATTGTAGAATACAATCAACACTGGCGATTACGCTGGGAAGCTGTCTTTCGTGCCTTGGCATCTGAGGGTATTAAGAGTGTCATGATTGAAGGCGGTGGTACGGTCCTGAGTGAATTGCTGAATCCAGAGTATACAAGTTTCATTGACTCGATTATTGTGACAGTTGCTCCCACCTACCTTGGCCGTGGTGGAGTGAATGTCAGCCCTGACTCGAAACAAGATCAGGAGGGTACACCCAATGCTGCATTAAATCCTCGAGATGTTAAATGGATGCCATTGGGACAGAATGTGATTATGTGTGGAAAGATTCGCGATTGATTTATTTCCACTATTGTATCTATTATCTTAATTGTCTCTGTTGTCTTATTGATAATATTCTATAATGTTTTATTCATAAAAATATATTAACAAGTATAAAATATAAATGAATCAGCCCATTGAAGGTGGCTGGGGGAGAGAATGTGCTATGTTTTGGCTGTTTTGGCTTGGCACTCTTTTATTTTTTTTACCACGCGCCTTTTCCTTTTCTTTCAATCTCAGCTTCAAACATTCCTCCCCTGTTCTTTTTTCATTCTTTGCTATTTCTAATAGCCCCAGGACAAAATGCCTCCTAAAAAGAACATTTCCAAGTCTGTCGAGTCTTCGACAGAGACGGTGAAGAGAAGTACTCGTACCAGCGCGCGGCAGGCCACCGTGACCAAGACTCCAAAGTCCGTGAAAGAATCTACGAAGCCAGCTGCAAAGCCTGCGAAACCCACTGCAAAGTCTGCGAAACCCACTGCAAAGTCTACTGCGAAGCCAACTGCAACTATCAAGTCAACTGTGAAATCTACAAAGTCAACTGCGAAGCCAAGTAAAATGGCACCATCAACCTCCAAATCGGCCTCTGCTACAAAGAAGCGCAAAGCTGAAGAGGATGAGGAAAAACCTCGCGAAATCAAGAGGTCTCGTGTTGCGCAAGCCCGTCAGCCAAAGCCCAAGGCCAAGGTTGTGATCAATGAAGCTCCAAAGACTAAGCTGAATGTATTTGTCTGCGGTGAGGGCAGCTCTGGCGAGCTGGGCTTGGGCACAGCTAAGAATGCCATTGATGTAAAGCGCCCACGTTTGAACAAGCTTCTGTCTGCCGAAGAGGTTGGAGTTGTACAGGTTGCTGTCGGAGGCATGCACTGTCTAGCTCTAACCCATGACAACAAGATCTTCTCCTGGGGAGTGAACGACCAGGGTGCGCTCGGAAGAGAAACCGAATGGGACGGTGGATACAAGGACATTGAAAACAACAGCGATTCCGATTCCGACGACGAAGACAGCGGGTTGAACCCCCGCGAGTCTATTCCTACTGCCATTCCCGCTGCCGCTTTCCCCGAAGGTACTGTCTTGGTCGAAGTCGCCGCCGCCGATAGCGCAAGCTTTGCCTTGACCGATGATGGTCTGGTCTATGGCTGGGGTACCTTCAGAGTAAGATAATCTAAATACCTGGCATCGGATTTCTTTCTGCTAATCACAATTTTAGAGCAATGATGGAATCCTCGGATTCGACGCGTCTTCTCACGTTCAAACCACCCCAACTTTGATCTCGTCTTTGAAAAAGATCACACACCTGACTTGCGGAGCTAATCACGTTCTTGCTCTGAATGACCAAGGTCGCGTCTACTCGTGGGGCTCTGGTCAGCAGAATCAGCTCGGCCGCAGGATCGTGGAGCGCAACAGATTGAACGGTCTTCAGCCTCGGGAGTTCGGCCTCCCCAAGAACATAGTCCATATCGGGAGTGGCTCATACCACTCGTTTGCCGTTCACACCACTGGAAATGTCTATGCCTGGGGATTGAATAGCTTCGGTGCAACGGCCATCCGCGAGGGTGCCGGCGACGACGAAGCCGCTATCGTGCATCCCACTCTTGTCGAATCACTTTCAGACCGTAATATTTCACAAATCTGCGGTGGCGCTCATCACTCTGTTGCCATTGCTGGCGATGGTGAGTGCTTGGTTTGGGGCCGTCTTGACGGTTTCCAAAGTGGATTGAAGATTGATACTCTTACCGATGACGCCGTTATCAAAGATGAGCGCAATCGCCCCCGTATCCTGATCGCACCTACCCCCATTCCTGGAATCAAGGCCAAGGTTGTGGCAGCTGCCTCGGACCATTCTCTCGCTATCGATGCCGATGGCCGTGCATGGTCATGGGGATTCTCGGCTACGTACCAAACTGGACAAGGTACACAAGATGACATTGAAGTGGCTACCGTTATCGACAACACTGCTACCCGCGGAAAGAAATTGAACTGGGCTGGTGCTGGTGGTCAGTTCTCTGTGTTCACAGAGCCTGCCAGCGAGTGAGGTCAATATGTTCAATTGACCTATTTCCCATTGTAACATCTAATGTTTCCATTTTTTTCCTTTCTCTTCTACATGTTGGCTCCTTTCTAGGGCAGTACATGAAGAGTCTCTTTGCAATTTCCAGTTATTGTCATCCGTTAGCACGTTATTTGAAATTAATTCCATCTCTCCAGTATGATCCAATGTGCCGTTCCTAGTAATTCTAGTTTTAGACTCATCTGGGGTTCAATCCCTATCTCGGCCATAAATGACATCCATGGATGGCCTAGGTGATTTGATTAAACCGGTATCAGCGGGCTTGTCCCGAGATTGAATATATTCCACCGCTGTCATTAAAATCTAAGTATTGTACAATGTGCCTTCAAGGTTACATCCCAAGCTCCTTCATCGCTTCGTATTCAGCATCATAGTCATCGTTATCGTCATCTGGTGCCCGGGAAGACGAGGCACGGATGTCGGGGGGAAATCAGTCATTGGCTCATCCTGTTCTCTGAGAAGATCATCCAAATCGTCGTCCTCAGGCTCGGGCTCAGGGTAGCTGATTGTAGGCCGCGTGCTCTCGTTTGGGTCTAGAATAAACAGGTCTTGGTCGGTGGCCCCTTCCTGATCCTGAGTAATCCCGGCTGGGTTATGATTGGAATCTGCAGTGTTCTTGTGGACCTGCCGATGTTCGAGCTCTTCCCGCGTAGGTCCAGTGCTATCAAAAAGTCTCGGTTTCTCTTCGTCTATCCATTCTCGTCGCATGGCCTGAATGCGTTTCGAGTGTCCCAGTTTCTCAATCATTGTCAAGCCATCTGCAAATTTTGCGCGTGGGAATAGATCATCAAGCCATAGTTGGTAAAAGTTGAGTAGGCGTGCGGCATCCTTGAACTATAGCGAACACAAGTCAGTTACACTACTCATGCCTTACGTATGTTGGATAGACAAGAGAACAAACCTCGTGTCCTTTGCCCTTGAATTTCAGCTTCTGTCTGGCAGTATGTCGCAGTTTGGGAATGCCTGGTTGTGAGAGTAGACTGGCCTATTCATCAGCATTGTTGCAACTCCAGGTGTTCTTCATAAATAGAAGAGAGGTTTCAATCAGGAAGCAGGCATATGAGACTCACCGGCCCTCATCTAGTTTTGCCACAGGTTGTCGTTTCTTTGCGACTTTGACTTCTTCATCAAGACCCAAACCAAGTGCCGAATCCCCTGCCCCAGAGGCCTTGGTGCTGTTGGTATTGGGAGCATTGTTATCCGGAACAATCTCATCTAATCCGATGTCATAATCAAAAAGATCGTTCAAGTCACCCGCTGTCGGTGAGCTTCCTCGGTTTGAAATGTTCGCGTTCGCCATAGTTTGACTCGCGCGCAGATACTGTTGTTGTAAGTGAAATTATATCAAGGAGTCGGTTTGGGAGTACCACGGTGTCTGAAGGGTTAAAAAAAGAAAGAGTTGGCACCTGGATTGGAGCAATTCAACTGTGTATGAGATACCTATCGATGGAATATCCCCATATCAATCAATCAGATGCCGCCTTGACGCGTGACGCGAGTAGCCCGTTATCTGCGTTCTGATTGGCTGTTGACCCTCTTGTCCGCCTTGGTTGTACTAGACCTAATAAGGTTAGCTTAGTCTCTCCCTCCAACTCCCAGAACTTCAACCTCGAATGCCTGCACATCCACACCTCAAGCAACATGGCGACCGATACCCAAACAGCCATTGTGCCCTCTAAGCGGGCTAACACTGACTACCCGGTATGATAGATCCATCACGAACTGGAGCTGCTCCTTTTCCGTCCCCAACTGCTCGTTCGCGTACGCCTTTGGCTAACATATCCCACAGTTGATCGATTCCGACCCGTACGCTTTACCCCGGATTCTAAGAATTTGTCTTAAGCTCACATCTTTATCAGGCATTTGAAACGGGTGTTCGGATATGCCCGGCCTTCCGACTGGGCCGTGGCTGGTGGTATGGCCTCGGCTGCTCCCATCTCGTTCTGGATCATGGAAAGAGCAAGCCCGTCGCATGTAGGCCGTGGTGGCTTCGCCCCCGTTATGCGACTCGCCACAGCTGTTGGTCTGCTTGGTGGTCTCCATGTCCTCTATCAGCGATCCTGCCGTAAGCCATATTCCTCCACCGGAATCCCTACCCGCTTTTTTTTGGATGACGTCTCAACTCACACCTTCACAGAGCGCTTTTACGGCTTCACCGAGAATGCTAGAGAGGTCGAAATGGATACTCGTGAGATGGTTGACAAGGTCAAGAAGGGCGAGCCCCTGTACGGTAAATCCCAAATGTCGTCCAATCTACAAGGCATGGCAGCCCGCAACTCGCGGTACTCAGAACTTTTCATCCATGTTGTCCCATGGTTCAACTTTGTCAACCATGATCAAGTAAGTACTCCATTCAAGTCAATCTGAGAAGAACGATGTTAATCTTATATTTTTTTTGTATCAGCATGGTGTGGACACTGCCAAATATTACCAGCAGGCCGAGCAGGAATTGGAGGCAGAGCGGACTGGCTCTTCATGAATATACACCATCAGCTAGAAAGAAAAAAAGAATGATGGGCAGCCTTTCCGTTCAATGTTGCAGATTTGTACACATATCCGATTTTGTATGTGTTTTTGGGGGCGCAATTGATATTCGCAATACAGATTCCAGTTCTGATCAACCCTAACGCTTTTTATATTTATATAGAGAAGCCCTCTGAATCTCATTCCCAGTCTGTATCAGAAGCGGACTCGATCTAGCCCTGAAGGCATTGCGTAGTAAAATGGTTGGAGACATCCCGAATCCGAGCCTTGCGGTTTACCAGGTTTCTGGCACTTCTTCATTGCCATCTTCGAATTTGGTATTCAACTCTCGATTCTTCTTCGGTCTGGGGTTAGGAGCTGCCATGTAATTAGCAGGTAATCAAGGTTAGGGTTTGTGCGTCCCAACTCCTACCTTTTTCGTTCTCCTGTATATAGAAACGACGGAGCAACATAATTGCTTCTTTCTCAAACAGCCCACCGTAGACAGGGTATGATGGGTCAATTGAGTCGCTGTGTCCAATCAGCCTCACATGATCAGTTGCCGGCGTTGATATGTACTAACTCGGAATGTAATGAAAGAACACCTCCAGTGCCTCCAAATCGATCATTAGCGCACCCAAAGTACACACTGCGGATGCGGTATTGCTTTAGCGCAGAAGCGCACATAACGCAGGGTTCGACCGTGACGTAGAGATCAGTAGACTGCAATGCCGACCTAGGGTAGCTTTGTAGCATCTCTGCAATTGCTATAAACTCAGCATGTCTCGTTCCCTAGAGATTGTCAGCGGTCCTACACATTGAGATCTTTAGAAGTAAGTTACCCACATTCATAGATCTATTTGTGTCATTCATGCCAAATCCCACAATTTGATCATTATGCACCAGAACGCAACCAACGGGAGTTTCGCCTGACTGAAGAGCCTTCTCGCCCTGGTATCTGAATGAGCATGTTTCGATTCCTCGGCATCAAGAAGTTTCGTACCATCAACAAGGCTTGTCTCATGAAATGACCATGTCTCGAATCCTCCGCCACCACGGTGTCACCCTGGAACTCCATAGCCAATTCGAAAGATCTCCTCTCTAGAGAAGGTTTTATACTTATTTGAGTTGACTCTAGTGGCTAATCAGGTATCTCATTGTGAGGAAGTGAAGGAGTCAGAAGAGGGTAAAAGAGCAGTGGCACCCGAAATTTCTAGGTGACCAACTTCTGAGCCACAATCCAAGGCCCAACATGATGCAATGAATATTTATATAGGTATCTCTCTTGACTCTCTTAGATTATATAACATGTTTCGATTTTGAATATTCTAATTTATTCTTATATTTTCTACACATATGTACGGGGGCCAATTCTAAATTCAAATCGCCGCATATGTTGAAGACCTTGCTAATATCATTACTCCTTTAAATTGATACAAGGCCAATTTGTAGAATTGAAAACCTTGATTCATCATAAGCTCTGATAATAGTTATTGCAGAATGTATGCGCGCATGTAATGGTGGATACTGTTGGAGTATTCCGTATTGTGTAATGTATGGGTCCAATCAATGGTATTCAACTCTCTGTATTTCTGTATCCACTATTCTGGCAATTTATACTAACTGGATTACATAAGAAAAATTACTGCATATTTAGGATTAATAAATCCTCCGGTATCCCGGTGTATCTGCGCCGACAGATACTTGGTGCCTCAGGTGTCAATCGACATATCAAGTCTCTCCGCGTATCTACGCACTTCAAACATCCACACGAACACAACCTAGCCTCGGAAATTGTTTAAACACGAGGAACTGAAACTTCAAACCTAATATGAACATGTGTGTCCCATATGGCAACCGAGGGAGAGAATGAACGGGCCGCCGCGCCTGGGCACGCTTGGAGAGCTGAACCTGCCTCGTCCATCCTTGCTTCGCGTTTTGTACCGCATCTTGCAACCCAGGGAAATGAATCACACATAACTCGAGAAACATTTGCACAGCTTCGCCAGGAACTGCTTAGTGAAGTGCAGACTCAACTACGCGTTGACGAAGATGTCACTGATGTCAACAAACTCATATGCATTGTCTTAAAGGCCGGACTAGAGATTAGCCCGAACGGGAGCGAATCAGAGCAAGATCTGGAAGGGCAAGTTCTCGATTGCTTAGATATCACCCAAGCGAGCATTGAGAAAGCCCCCCAAGCTCTGTGGGAATCCTCTGACCCTTTGATCCTGGGTGAGGACATACATGCCCCTCTATTCGCATGGCTAATCCTACGATTGATCCGACTCGCCACCACCTGGCCATCCGAGACTGTTCAAGAAAAGATCCAACTCCTTTACGCGAGCCTAGCTTATTCTCAGTTCAAGCAAGCCCGATTACTACCTGCAAGCTATACCGTTGCTGCATTTCTGCGAGCTTGCACGTCAGGTTCGTTTATTGCCTCGATGATATAGAACCATGGGCAACACTAACGTTCGCTAGATATTTTGTGCGCTCTTGAAACATTTCAACGTAGCAATTCCTGGGATACACGCGGGTTGTCGATACCCGCCGCAGATGGATCCCTTA
The DNA here is from genome assembly GCA_028828255.1 of Penicillium fimorum. NCBI lineage: Eukaryota > Fungi > Ascomycota > Eurotiomycetes > Eurotiales > Aspergillaceae > Penicillium > Penicillium fimorum. Next base: position 3,298,844 of record JAPWDS010000003.1, on the reverse strand, counting down.
TTGAGGACATCCAAAACCTAGGCCTCTCCCCTGGATTATTCAAGAGCAACACGTCCCTTGGAAGCTTTGTGCAGACAGTTTCTCTGGCATGTCGATTGCTTGATTCATTCAATCCGAAGGGCGAAATGCAATACCGTGCAAAACATCATGATTTCATCCTCCGCCAAAACTTCTCGTGGGTACTAAATGGTTTTCATCGCCTTCGACAGGTCATTATTGAGTGGCTGCGAATAAAAGGAGCACAACTCACCTCGGAAGATGAAACTGTGCCTTTGCAATATTTGACATATTTGCACCGATGCTGCTTACCAGAATCGACTTTGGCTGGACTGCTTTCAAACATGAGCCTGACTTCTACTTGGTCTCAATGCCTGTGTGGCTTTCTGGGCCTTGAGAATATAGGAAAGTTACCTTCTGTCCAGGTTATCCTAAGTCGCTTCTTGTTTGATTTAATAGAGACTGCAAAGGCCTCTCAACCTCTGGTGCAACAATTGAGGGAAGTCCTGCTTCCAGTATTGACAGAAGTCAGAGATGGCAATTCCAACTTCCAGTCCCTTGAGTCGTGTCTCTGGGTAGGTTTTCTCTCATATCTAGCACAGGTGATTTACCGAACTAATACCAGATCAGAGTCCTCTCCAGACCTTACATTCCCAGCTTTTAAATACAGAACTGCCGTTGACAGTGTGCTCGCCTAAAGGGTTACCAGGGGATGTTTCTGAGGAGTCAGATACGGCATTTCAGAGAGCCGGGGTTTTACACCAGGCGGATCCGAATGAATATGCCCGGGCTTCGAAACGGCTATGTCTTCCAGGTCTACCGACAGGGTCTACCAATCATGGCCTGTTTCATTTGCTTGTGGGGAATATATCAGCGATTCTTCAATCCGACTGTGGCAAAACGATGGCAGATCTGCGCACCTCCATCCAGTAAGTGGACAAAAGGATGCCCCCCGGGGTGTAAAATGCTGATTTATTTGTGTAAAAGAACGTCCTATGAGGAACTTTCCGAATCTAAAAAAACCAAGCTATTGGACATCCTAGGTAAAATTTGCTGTGCAACGGCAGAGAAGCTTTTGAGGAAGCCCTCGGATGTCATAAAGTGCGATACTCTCTTTTGCCCAACATGCGATACAGATCAGTATCAGAATGATCGTGCGAGAAATGACGAGCATCCCGGATTTGAGGAGATATGGTCACTATTCAATTACATCCTACCAAGGCTTACACGCACGCCTGGCCCTCGGATCTCTGCAATGGTCGCACTCAGGAGAATTCTGATGCACGCTCCAAACTCCAATCAAATGCATATTTCAAACTCTGCCTCCGGAGAATTCTGTCTTCACTCGCTCCGGAGTTCAATCAGAGAATTGCGTGTTGCAACCGGGTGCGTTCCATAGCCATATTAAAGGCACAATGGATACTGACAATTCTATAGACATTCAGTAGTAGCTTTCGTACGCTCAAATCTGCCAGCAGATATCCGTCGGGCCAATTTTGTTGTTGTGCTTGAGTGGCTTAAAAATCTTTCCGGAAAAGATGATATGCCGTTACAAGAAGCTTGTATCATAACACTCTGTGGGCTGGCAATGTGCGTTGCTACTTCCCAAAATTCTGTTACTATATCTCACAATTTGTTATATATAGTGTCTCGGAAGACGAAGAGAAGAACATCATTCTCCTTCGGCTCTTGGAGTACCTTGGTCATCCAAACCCCTACATTTGCGCCGTGGCATACAACGAAGTGAGTATCCCCGGGATCATACTTCTGATTATTTTGCTCTTCATTTCAATAGGTATGGTGATAGCTTACCTCTGAATTTAGTTATCCAAACTTGCCCAACAATTTTCCTTGACTCCTGCTGGCCTCTTTCGGCCTTACTGGAGGACTCTTTCGGTGACTGTGGTCAAGAACCTCCAATCTCGCCCGTATATGGCTGAACAGCTATGTGATTTGCTTGGCATGAAGGTTGATGGGTTTCTACGGTTGACAGAAGTCCATGTCTTGCCCTACCTTGTTTTGACACGAAAGCGAGACATTATTTGCAGAATTGGAGCTAGTCGCAACGAAGGCGAATCCGCTTTTGATGTTTGCTCGGAGAAAAATAACCTGGCTGCAATCCTCGCTTTCCTCCTATCCCAGCAATCAGACAACCCGGAGGGTATGATCATGTCCCTTTTAGCAGAGATAGATCCGGCATTCAAGGGTCGATCTTTGGCAGAATTGGTGAGGATTGAACCAATTCTCATTGCTTGTGACTTGCTGAAGAGCCTTGGCGATGCGGGTGAGCAAAAAAAAGAGAGGGTATGGTCTCGTTTTTTCCCGCCCCTTCTGCATCGCTAATGAGAGTCCCTTTAGTTCAACCAAGCCCTCCATCGATTAGCCACATTTGTTCCGCGAAAGATTGCACATAGAAGTTCGTCAAAGAAAGCGGATCTAAGTCACTTCATTGAAGAGCACGTTCTCGGTATTATCACACAATTCGCAAATGCGATTAACGACTTCCAAGTTAGACAAACGTTAGCAGAAAAGAGAAGAAACATCAAAGCCATAGAAGAAATGATCAACATCGCTCAGGGTCATGTTAGCAGTGCATTGCCTCAAGTATGTATACAGCCCTGCGAATCAGTCAATTTTCGTTACTAAATATCGCAGGTTTGTGCATGTCTTCGATCCGCGCTGGAGATTGAGGAACTGTGTGATTATGCATTCTCCGCCTGGAAGACATTGATCAGTTCTCTTAGTGAAGAGGACCTTGAGCCAATAATTGATCAAACGCTAGCGATTGTGATTAGATATTGGGATAATCTGACCGAAGAGAGCAGGAACCGCGCATATCAACTCATCGATCATATCTTGACAAATCACTCGAGTCTTGTACGAGATACCTTCAACACCATGCCTTCGCTTGCATCCATCCCGGAGATGGGTGCCTTTGATACCAAAATCAATGACCTGAGAGCGCAAATGGACGTTCGAAGCCAGTTTCTGGCGTTCATTCGTCGCTGCCAGAGTGAGAATGCCACCGTTGTTGAGCAAGCTCTAGTGGAATTGGCCCCTTTTCTGTCAGCAAATGAGGAGTTTCTCCATGACTCTGTTCTGAGTGAACAACCTGACCCTGTGATTGCTCAGCTAACTAGGTCATTGCTGGACTGTTGTGTTAAGTTCAGTAACACATCTGATAGCATTACTCTACTGTCGGCTCGATGTCTGGGGCTTGTCGGCTGTCTCGATCCAAACCGAGTTGAAACCATCAAAGAGAAGAAGGACATACTTGTCTTGTCCAACTTTGACAGAATGGAAGAAACAGTCGCATTCATTCTTTTCTTCCTCCAGCACGTTTTGGTCGAGGCATTCTTGTCTGCCTCCAATACCAGGGCCCAGGGGTTTCTGGCATGGGCCATGCAAGGCCTGCTCAAATTTTGCAAACTGAATGCGGTGTTAACCCAACGCTCTCGCGATTTGCAAGGCGATGAGAAGTATCAACGTTGGATGGAGCTTCCGGAAAGTGTTCGCAACACTCTTACGCCCTTTCTTACATCTACCTATACGGTCACTGTCGTAGCCAATCATACTGAGGTCAACTATCCGCTCTTTTCCCCTAAATTGACTCACAGTGAGTGGCTTCGCACACTGGTGCAAGATCTTTTACAAACCGGGAATGGAGACAACGCAAAAATGGTCTTCTCAATATCGAGCCGTGTTGTGAAGGGTCAAGACATTTCCATCTCTTCGTTCCTTTTACCATTTGCGGTCCTGAATCGCATCGTCGGAGGGACCGAACAAGAACAACAAAATCTTCAACACGAATTGATGAGTGTTCTTTCACATCCTATACCGGAGACGAATAACAATGCTCGGGAGACAATCATCAGCAGTAGCCAGGTGAGAATCCCGGTGGAATCGAACCGAGTTTTCTATTACTGACAAAACCCTTACTTCGACGGCAGAGCGTTTTTGAAGTGCTAGACTACCTGTCTAGATGGCTGCAAGGGAAGAAAAAGCATCTCAATGGCCTCAACCATAATTCCAACCAAACGAGTCGTTCCCATAAAGATCCAAGCCGCGATGCGCTCATTGATAAATACTCATCACAGATCAAGTCTGTCGAAAATCTCTTATCTGCAATACCGCCAGAGATCATCTCTAGGCGAGCTGTTGAATGTAAATCATTCTCCAAAGCACTTTTCCACTGGGAACAGTATATTCGGAAGTCCAAGGTTCAGGGAGAATCCCAGGAGCGATCCAGCCTCGAGCCTCTATACCAAAGATTACAAGATATCTATAGCCAGATTGACGAACCTGATGGAATCGAAGGCATATCAAGCCACTTGTCTGCGCTAGACATTGACCAGCAGATCCTTGAGCACCGGAAAGCTGGGAGATGGGCCACAGCGCAGAGTTGGTACGAGCTACAACTCGAGAAGGAGCCTGACAATGTCGATGCGCAATGGAATCTTGTGACCTGTCTCAAAGAATCTGGCCAACAAGGTAAGATCAAACATGAGACAGTTTCTGCATGCTCTATCTATCGTCTTGCTCACCGTTTTCTAGACGCTATCCTGACTCGTTTCGAGGTTCTCAAAGAAAATGAGTCAGCGGCTTCACGGTTCCTGCCCTTTGCGGTTGAAGCTTCATGGATAATGAGCAGATGGGACAAGCTAGAGGGTTATCTTGACCTTTGTGCCAAACAAGGAACCGAAGAATTCAACGTTGGGATAGGCTCAGCTCTTGATGCGCTTCGTCAAAAGCAAGACAAGGCATTTACTGATAAAATCAACGAGCTCAGGCTCAACGTTGCCCGATCACTAACCACAACCTCGGTGGCATCACTACAAGCATGTCATGATGACATGCTCCGGCTACATGCTTTGTCGGAGGTCGAATCCATTGCTAAAGCACAGTCAGGTTCATCGCACCCGAGCCTGCTGGGTGCCCTAGACCGACGCTTGGATGTTTTGGGTGGCTATCTTTCCGATAAACAATACCTATTGGGGTTGAGACGAGCCACAATGGAGCTAACGTGAGTCAGTGATCCAGAAAGTATGAAACAGATAGCTAAAACTACGATACAGGGGCGAATTTGCGGATTCTGATATATCCGCTGCATGGCTCACTAGTGCTCGTCTTTCAAGAAAAGGCAAATTCAGCAGTCAGGCATATCACTCGATGCTCAATGCAGCACGGTTGAAAGACAGATCTGCTTCCATCGAACATGCGCGACTCCTCTGGAAAGATGGACACCATCGAAAAGCCATCCAGACTCTAGAGGGTGCGATTTCTGCCAACGAAGTTACCCCGAGTATATCTTCTTCGGTCGAAATTGAAGCCATGTCGTTTCTTTCAGGTCGTGGGCAACATCAAAATGAGTCTACTGCTCTTGTAAGTTCCCCAATACAGTCCATATGGAGTAGACTACTGACTCGTGTAGGCTCATCTTATGCTAGCCAAATGGACAGACAGGGCTGGTCAGACGCACTCTCAAGCGATTGTTCAGAGATACCGGGAGGCCATCAAGTTGTATCCAAAGTAAGTTGGACTATCAACGGTATAGTTCGGTCGGTTCTAACGGGAAAACAGGTGGGAAAGAGCACACTATTACCTGGGGAAACATTACAATAAAATTTTGGAGTCTGAGAAGGCCAAGCCCATGGGAAAAGAAGCTCAAATATAGTCAGTTATCAGACCTCCCATTCCCTACTTGATACTGATCAATATCGCAGCCTGAGTGGAGAAGCCACAAAGCTTGTCATTGATAACTATCTCCGCTCGCTGACATATGGGACCAAATATGTCTTCCAGACCTTACCCAAGCTTCTGACCCTCTGGCTCGAACATGCTTCGATTGTTGAACAGCCCATTGATCCGAAAAGAGGCGATAACGAGTAAGAAAGAGTTTACTAGTCTGTCTATTGGTAAAAAATTGCTAATGAGCGGTTCCCCACACACTAGGGAGTTTCAAAAGCATACACAAGCGCAACGCAAGAAGAGCCTCGATGAGATGCATGCACAACTGAAGAAATTCATCGACAAGCGCTTACAGGCGGCTTTGGTGGGTTTACGAGATGTGCTTTTCCCGGATAACTCGCTGATAGTTTGTAGTTGTTCACAATCCTACCCCAAGTTGTTGCCAGGATCTGCCACCCTAACATCACAGTCTATGATCTGTTAACGCGGATTGTAGCCAAGGCGGTTCACAACTTCCCACAGCAAGGTCTCTGGACAGTCCTTGCCGTTGTCAAGTCCTCCAATAAAGAGCGAGCTAAAAGGGGATATAATTGCCTACAGAAGATCATAGTAAGTATCGTCCGTCTAAAACAGAGTACAAGAGACTAACTTGTTCAGGACTACGGGAACAAGTCAAAGGGAGAATCCTCAACGGCGGCGGAAATCCGTCGCATGATCACTCAAGGTACAAAGTTCTCGGAGGAATTACTTCAACTCTGCCTTGCTCCGGTGGAGGAAAAGTCATCTCGAGTTCAACTCGCTCGCAATTTAGGGTTTAATCATAAAGTCGCGCCATGTCGATTAGTGGTGCCTTTCCAGGCAATGTTGATCCCAAGTCTCCCTGCCAGTCAGAACATCGAATACATCAAAGGCTTCAGGGCCTTCCCTCGGGATCCAACAACTATTGAGGGTACGGTTATCAACTTCTACTTCCCGCAAAGACAAACTAACAGAAATTAGCTGTTTTGGATGAAGCACAGATTTTGAACTCGCTTCAAAAGCCACGAAAAATCAGCCTGCGAGGATCTGATGGGAAGATCTATAACGCACTTTGCAAACCCAAAGATGATTTGCGCAAGGATCAACGTCTTATGGAATTTAACAACATGATCAATCGGTTCCTAAAGAGAGATGTCGAATCAAGCAAGCGACGCATGTGTAAGTGGTTTGACGAACATTAAACTATTCCAAAGGCTGACCCGAAACAGACATCAAAACATACGCTGTGACGCCTCTAAATGAGGAATGTGGCCTTATTGAATGGGTTGATAACCTCCGCACACTGAGAGAGATCGTTATCAAATTGCTGCGCGAAAGAGGTATTTCACCAAACGTAGGTATACCACATCTAATACCGTACACAGGCTGTGTTATTGACGTGTGCAATAGTACAACGAGATTAGGCATAATTTGAACGAGATCTGCGCCGATCGATCATTCGCAAAGTTACCCTTATTCACCACTAACATTCTGGCCAAGTAAATCTTCCATGTCGATATCATCCGTGTGTCCTATACTGACAGTTGCAGGCTCCCGCCGGTTCTCCATGAATGGTTCATCGAGATGTTTCCTGAAACAGAGGCATGGTTTACAGCGAGGCTAAGGTATACACGGTCTTCTGCTGTGATGTCAATGGTGGGATATGTCCTTGGGTATGTACTCTCTTTGAGGGCCCTCTATCTGCTTTCACCTATTGCCCTAGTTCCCATCATGCTAACCAGTTCTAATTTCTGTACATAGTCTGGGTGATCGACATGGTGAAAACCTTTCATTCGAAGAAGGAACAGGCGGCCTCCTACATGTTGATTTCAACTGTCTCTTTGACAAGGGTCAAACCTTTGAAAAGCCCGAAGTGGTACCATTCCGATTGACTCATAACATGATCGATGCCTTTGGCGCTTACGGGTATAATGGTCAGTTTGAAAGATATCCTCAAGTTTTACTCTCACGCTAATCTCCAAGGTATAGGTCCCTTCAGAAGGACTTGTGAAATCACGCTCAGTCTGCTGCGACAAAACGAGGACGCCTTGATGACTGTACTCGAGACATTTTTGCATGATCCAACAACCGATTTCATTGGGAAGAGGGTAAGTACATTTCAACTCCGGTTCTCAACAAGTCGGCTCCTGACAAGTCTCTTTACCCCAGCGTCGCACCCATGTGAATGTCCCAGACACACCAGCTGGCGTTTTGGAAGATGTTCGAAACAAACTCCGTGGCTTCATGTCTAAGCAGCCCATTGCGCTTTCGGTGGATGGTCAGGTGGATGAATTGATCATACAAGCAACGGATAAGAAGAAACTGGCGTCAATGTACATCGGATGGTGTTCGTTCTTCTGATGGTTTATTTTCTTTTGGGGGTGATACATTCTATTCAAGCCATCCATACAAAGTATAGTTCTTCCGTCTTCCGCTGTTATATTTGTTCCTACCCCTGTTCCGTATAGTACCTAACTACGTGTCTATCCTAATTCTTAACAACCGAGTACACATATCGGCTACCTGGCGGAAGGGGCACAAAATCTTGTAATTCTTACATTAAAAGTGATAGTGGAATTTGTTGACTGTTGCGTAGACCTAGCTATTCTGGATATCTTGCGAGAGAAATTCAGTTGCCCGCACCGAAGATCACGCGCAACCCCCGTTAAAGCTGAATCAGTACACAACAAGACAAAAGACCGCAGATCGTTCAATGCTTAATTTCGGTTGTGGCCTCGGTTCCGGTTTGGACTGCGACTTCGACTGCTGTAACCGTAGCTGCTGTAGCTTGGACTCCGGCGTCGGCGATGCCGCGAGTCTGTGCGAGGGCTACCTCGGCGTGGCGGTGGTGACCGGGATCGAGAGGAGTATGACCGAGAACGAACAGGAGATCGTGATCTTGATGCAGTCTGGGGCCTATATATATCGTGGCGCTCTGTGGGTCGACCGCCTCCATGCCGTCTGGGCGGAGATGACGGGCCTGCATATGGTCCTCGGCCGTATCTTGGGCGACCGCCATTCCCTCGAATTGACGCAGGGGGTGGCGAGCGTGAGAATTTGCGGCGAGGGAGGACGATTGAGACATTCAGGATGGCCCCGTCAAGCTGAGCCTCATGCATGTGGGCAATGGCTGCTTCTGCGTCAGCGGGGTCGTAGTAAAGAATATACGCAGTCCCCCTATTTGTCATGACTGTAAGAATGTTAGGAGACAGCCAAATTTCGAAATGCGGGTCAAAAAGCGAGCCTTACAAGCTTTATTGATTGGAAGGTCGAGATACTCTATCTCTCCAAAGCCCCCGAATATCTCTCGGATATGATTTTCTGTGACATTTTTTGTCAATTTTTCTACCACAATCTGTTGAGAAGGAGAGGAAAGTCAGCGCTAAGTTGATAGATATGGTGGCCCCCAATCGGTGGGACAGTCATATCAGAGAAATAAACCAGCACTTACCTTGGAACTTCTCGGGGGGCTGGGGTTTGGAGTAAGTGAGCGGCTTTCACTCCGGCTATTGTAACGTCGACCACCTCGACTGCGACTGCGAGATCGAGTTCTGCCACGCGACGAGGATCTGGATCTGGTTTTTGAACGATAGCGATCGCGTCGTCCTCGCGATGGACTTCGGGTAAGGCTTCGGGGTGGGCCTTCACTTCGGGGTTTTGAGCCACGCAATGAACGCGACCGTGCTCGGTCCTGGTCCTGGTCCGGTGAACGTAGAGGTGATTGTCCGCGAGGTGATCTCAAGGACATGTTGATGATTTGGCGCACGCGCCAAATGAATCCCAGGTCTTCAAGTCGTACAAATTGAATATGTAGAGTAAGCGGCTGTAGATAAAATGAGAACTGAAAGAGGAAATTTAAAAAGAGATAGAAAACAAGAACTTGAAATACCGAGAGAGAGAGTGAAAGAGAGAAGAGAGGTTGAGGGAAGGGATGTTCATTTTTGGCACTAACTTAATTCGGTAATCACCTAGGGACACTTTATACGCACTTCAACTTCAAACTTCAACTTCAATAACTTTTTTCAACTTTTATTACACAGTAAAGTCTACATATAAGAATATGTATTGATCTTACCTCTAGCCCTCTCTCCATTTTCCATACTCTTGGATGACAGTATCGGTGATTTGCCGCCGCACTTGTCCAAGTGCATATTCAAAGTGTTTCCACTGCACATCTTGCTCCTGCTGTGTTTCCTCCTCCTCATCAAGTGCTGCATCTCCAGCGGTTTCACAGATGCTCACAATCTCGGCGCCAGAATAGCCCTCAGTAAGTGATGCCATCTTATCCAAGTCGACTTCTGGGTTTACCACAGATTTATTGGCCCAGATGCGCAAGATTTCCCGACGCGCCTCAAAGTCCGGAGGGCCAATATAAAGAATATTGTCCAATCGCCCAGGCCTCATCAATGCAGGATCTAAGACATCGGGCTTGTTGGTTGCAGCAATGACCAACACGTTTCGGAGCTCCTCGATTCCGTCCATTTCGTTTAGCAAAGTCGTAAGAAGATTGACTCCTCCGGAACTACTGCTGCGTCGAGCAGCAATGGCATCAATCTCGTCGAAGAATATGATACTTGGTCGTGCTGCCCGGGCTTTTCTGAATATCTCTCTCAATGATCGCTCAGACTCTCCGACGTACATGCTGAGGATCTCTGCGCCCTTGACTGCCAGGAAGTTCAACCCTGCCTCTGTGGCTAGGGCTTTGACCATCAATGTTTTGGAACAACCTGGCGGTCCATACAGTAAGACACCCTTTTTACTTTTCACATTAAGTCTCTTCATCCGTTGGGGATACTAGGGGGTTTTTAAAAAAAAGAAATTAGTCTTCAAAACGATTGGTTCTCCGAAATTCAAATACATATCTTACCTTCAAGGGTCTCTCAACGGCTTGTTGGAGGCGTTTTTTGATATCATGCTGTCCACCGATGTCTGACCATCTCACCTTTGGGGTTTCCAAAAACACTTCTCGCATGGCCGTGGGACGAATTTCCTGCAGGGAAAGCAGAATATCTGCTTCTTGTATCTCCAATGAGATGGCCGATTCATCATCGATGGAACCTCCGTGGTGCCAGCTAAATGGGTCGATCGGGTTGGCCGATATGGCTGTGGGATTCTGCCCTAACAGTTCTCGTCGTCGGGCTTTGCGGCAAACCAATTGCAGAAGGGCGAAAATGTCAGCTCCAACGTATCCGTGCGTCTTTTCTGCTAGTAATTCTACAAGCTCGTCGGTCAAACCGGCAGATACTGGCCCACGAATGGCATGGAGTATCTCGGCTCGGTCCTGAGCGGTAGGGACTTGTATCTCAATTTCTGTCCCAAGTCGATGAGGCGTTCTGAGGGCGTCATCGACTTGATTGGGGTTTCTCGTTGCGGCCACCACGAGAATCGATGTATTTCGGATAGCATCTAGATTCTCGCAAAGGACAGACGCAAGGGACTGAGACTCAATTGAGGCTCGCTTGGGCGCAATAAATTCCAACTGGTCGATGATGATCACACTGGGGTTAGAGCGAGCCGCCTCCTGGAAGATATTGCGCAGCTTAAGCTCGCCCTCGTTGATACTTCTTCCCAGCGTTGACATGTCGATTTTGAATGTTTGTTTCCAGCCAGCCTTCTCGATCTGTCCGAGAAGACTTGTTTTGCCCGTCCCCTTTGGTCCATAGAGTAAAATCCCTCGGGTGTTCTCGTAGAATGATGGCATCGCCGGCTTCCGCGGATCAATGTTAAAGTCAGACAATATTTCATTGATGTCGTCAATCTGGCGGGAGAGGCCTCCAAGGCCAGCAGAATGCACCGCTATACCTGATGATTTTTCTTCTTTTCTTTCTGTGACTGGGCCAAGGGAAACCTTGGAGGCCTCTGTGAATTGAAAAAGAGTATGATTAGAGTGAGGGTTCTGTGAATGTATGTTAACCACTCGAAAACTCCTGAGTTGGCCCTTGAGCTCCAGTTCAAAAGCCAAGCCCGTGGTCAAACACCCGCATCGGAGAAGTTTCTCCTCCAGTGCCCATTCCCAGTGGGATCTGTCGCTTTCTGAAATTGAGCCGTGTTTGGCAATTTTCTCGGAGTCTGAACAATCCGCCAATGTCACTAGGTCGATGTTTTCTAGGGAGCCTTCAGCCCTGGTGATAGAAACTTTCTCTCCAATCTTGATGTCATAGCAATCCTGAAGTGTCCTTGATATTTGCACAACTGTGCTCTGGATGTTCTCTGACGCATACCATGCTATGGCAGTCTGTGGCGGGCCATCTCCTTGCTTCAGTGTGCAGATGCTCTCTGTTTGAAGCCTTAAACCAGCTAGCGAAGTGGAGGAGAGATAGACACGAAATGCATCTTTCAGGTCCTTCCGCGCCTGCTGCTTCGACAATGGACGAGCAGTGAAAAGGCGTGTTTCGGACATTATAGAAAGTGTCAAGAAAGTCGATCTTGGAGAGGTCTTCTCTCAAATATGTTAAAAAGCTTGGATTGTTTTACTGCTAAAATATCCAGAGGTTTTTTTTTTTTTTTTGTGGGGGAGGGGCAACTCCGAAAAATAATAGATCCTCACTCAACAAGACTTCTATTTTGGAGGGGGGGGAAAAGATAGAGAAAAGAGAAAAGAGAGTAGAGCGTAGAGATTTAAAAGTGGATCAGATAATATTCAGATATATATTCTCATTGCCTTCAGGGCTTTTATAAGTGTCAAGGACGATCACAGTAACATTAAGAGTCAAAGATCAAGTCCTATTTATCCTTCGTTTCCCTCTTAATACCTGAAGCTATGTACATATGTATAACCTATAGAGTTATATAGATTGAATGTATAATGTATAGACATAAACTACGGTATCCCAAAAAAAAAAAATAGCATATGGACAAATTTGTATGATGCTCGGATGTTCATGCCAACTTCTTCAGGCATAAAACTTGGACATTCAGATCTTGGCACATAATTGTAACACAAAAACGGGAGAAGAAAAGAGGGGAAATAAGAAACATGTAGCTTTAAAACACAGGAGATCGTGGACAAAAAAAAAAAAAGAGGAGAAAAGGGTGATACAACTAACAACACTTGCCCCCAGAGTTGCCATTCAGACCGGAGCCTTGCTGGTCTATATTAACGCCCTGAGAACCAGATTGTTCAGTCTTGGAAGTGTCCATCCCTTTCTTGATATCCGATGCAAGGCTGTAGAATGCCTTCTCAATGTTGATGTTGTTCTTGGCTGAAACCTCGAGGAAGGGAATACCGAGTTCATCGGCGAGCTGCTGGCCTTGTTCAGTAGAAACCGCCCTTTTCTCCTCCCAGTCGCACTTATTTCCAATGAGGATCTTGTGTACACCTTCACTGGCATGTTGCTCGACGTTTGAAAACCAGGTCCGAATGTCTAAATAAAATGGTAAGACACACGTTGGCTCATGGGGATAACGGGGAAAGAGAGAGTCCTACTTTGGAATGATCGTTCATCTGTCACGTCGTAGACCAGCAGAATACCCATGGCACCTCGGTAGTATGCCGTCGTGATAGTGCGGAAGCGCTCCTGACCTGCAGTGTCCCAGATCTGCAACTTCACCCTCTTGCCGTCCAACTCGATCGTACGAATTTTGAAGTCAATCCCAATTGTAGTGATGAATGATGGGGTAAAGGAGTCTTCACTGAATCGCAACAGACAACATGATTTACCCACGCCAGAGTCCCCGATCAACAACAGTTTAATCTATAACAAAGTTAATACTGGGCTTTTTTTTGAGGGGGCGGATTTGTCTTCTGAACGGATACTGACCAGGAAATCATAATTCCGTGTGCCAGCCATAATGGATTATGGCGATATTTGGGTAGAAGTTAAGCGCGCCGAAGCTAGCAGCACCGAAGATGGATAGGAGAAGTGATCCGCAAATTCGTCAAGTTGGGTAAGAAGAGATATTGGTTTTGATGAAGTGGTTTGGGGGTAAAGCAGAAGAAGTAGATGCTGCTGCAGGATGAATCGGAGCAATCAGGTGGTTTAGGTTGATGGGTATCCCAAGTTGGCCCGAGGACTTATCAGGAGCTTTTGTCAAATGCTGGAACTAATCCAGGCTGAGAAAAAGGAATATGAAAGTGCAGATTTCTTAAGCAGAGATCCACAACCAAGCATAAGCTAAAGATTTCGGAGTGTTTTATGGAAAGGAGGTCAAATGATGCACCTGGAGGTGACGACGGGTAACGCAACTACGGTAAGGAGGATGTTATGTAAGCAATCAGATTGGAGTATATTTTAAGGTCATATTATTGGTATATTATTGGCATATACATGTTAAAGTATTTAATATAAACGAAGTTTCAAGTACGATATCTTTTATGCATTTCAAGGCTCAAACCTAGAAGATGCTATAACTGTATACAGATGATTTGCGTAAATACATATACTCTAATGTTAATCTATTAAAATCGAGTACTTGGGAAATAACCATGTTGTCATCAACACCTATTGGAAATACGCCCATCTCATCCGTTCGATCACGCGAAGTTGCTTGTCCACTCCATTCTGAACATTCAAAAGATCCTGGATGTCTTCGCGGAACTCTTCGTACTGAATGCCTCCAGAAATTATCTTCACGTGTTGAAGAAGAGCCTCTGCTTCACAGATCAATTGTCCAGAGTCCTTGTAAGCAACAGTCCCATTGGATAAAACCGCAGAAGAAGTCAAAATGCGGGCCACGTTCCTGCATGTTTGAGATTAGCCCTGTGAAAAGTGATACACCAGTTCGAGAACATCATACCGCAATCCACGTTTTAGTTCATGTCGCTGCTTGCCCTTTCGTAATCCCCGTCGGCTGCCTAGAAGGCTACCTAGCCACCTGATAGTCGCAAAGGAAACCAGGATCCCAGGAGTCAACCCAACAAATCTATATGACATTAATGGTTAGAGAATCAAAGGGGAAAGAAATTCAGACAAAAGGGGACACATACCCAAATACAAGCTCCTGACTCTTCAGCAAGGCATCGATACCACTGATGGCAATTTCCACGTCGACCTTTGTCTTCTGGATCTGGATCAGGAGGGCACGAATGAGATCGCCTCTAACGGTTCCAACAAATGGTGACCGCAGGTCCCTTTCATATGCCTTTAGAACGGGGGTTAAATCACCTTCCTTGACAGAATTCACGATGGCGGTGGTATCTGCCACCACACCCTGGTGAAGATCCGGGCGGTCGCGCACAAAGTCCACTACCATTCTCTCTAGGCTCGCCCGATCAGCCAGCAGGCTATTCTTGCTCATTATCGCAATCTCGCTTTTTTCGTCGTGTCTGATTGTCCCGATGAGTTTTCGGATTGGGTGCACAACCCAGTTACCCCAGAAATCGATAGTGGTGGAACCAATATTGACAATCGACTGGATGATTTCCTCGCGTCGGTTGGTCAAAATTCTCATTGATGCACTTCCTGAAAGGAGAGCAGCTGAGACCGGTAACCAATAGCGGACTATGCGTGAAGGGCGCCCGTGGCGACGAATAAATAATGACATTGAAGTGGTATGGTTTGGCAACTTCTCTCGCAGAACATGCACAAGTCGTTCAATCAAATCCAAAGGTTTATGCACTGGATTCTCCCCTTGTGTATGCATTTCAATGTTGTCGATACCACTCCCCAGGATGGCAAATACTCCCTGTTCCAATTCCTGAGTGCTAGGCTCAAGCGCTATCTGCTCAAAAATGGCTTCGGTTAGAACCACTGCTCTGTGAACTGCATCGCACCATTGGGCATTGATGGTCCCAGGGTATAAACTCGCGGAGTCATTTGCTTCGAAAAGATGCCATCCCTCCATCAGAAGGCCAAGACTGCTGGTATGGAGGTCTTTCATTTCCAGGAGCAAGTCTCGTTTCTGTCGTATTTCTGCCCGAGATGCCCGGATCGGAGATAGCAAGTTGGCGCGTATGGGGTGTCCTCCAAGTTTCCACGCACTTTGCCAGGCAATCTGGTAAAAATGGGTCCACCTAGCAGTGATGGATGGGGTTCCTTGATAGGTTTGAGCAACGCATGCATCCTTCGTCCACCGGCAAAATTGCGCGGGAGATTTCTGGACGGCATACAGACCGCTATACCAGACAGATCCTAGCATCTCACCCCAGTAATGGGTCTCATCATGAAGTTGAAGTGTTTGATCTAAAAGGGTGCTCATGACCAGTCCTGATGCCTGGATGGCAGCCTTTGCAGCCACTATCCAGACATAGTCCGAGAGTCGTGCATTATTTCCTTCGCCAAAAGTGGTCTGTACTTGGAGGCGAGAGAAAGTACCCGAAAGTAAGTCTGCCAACCGATTGGGAGATAGAAGGGGTTGGGTCTTGGAAGTCACCGAAATGGTGTTGATGAGATCTTGCAATTGACCAATTGACTCAAGAGATTCGGCGGATAAATCCGTGGCGTCTAATCTCTGCGAGCTTGCAATATGTTGTTGAAGGCGATCAAGCTGGGTGTTGATGCCACAAACAGTTCTGGGGGGGGGGGGGAAACAATTTGAGTATACTGTGTTTTTCGGGATTTTTTTCATTTTTCATTTTTTTTTTTTCATTCAGGAATGGTGTCACACTTACTCTCGTATAATAGACATACCAGGATCTTTCAATGGTATGAGGTATACCCTCAAAAACCGACCATAGTACCTAGAGAGGTACCTTTGTATGGATGTAAGGAATAACAGAAGGATTAAGGCTGATGTCGTCATGCATAGAACAGTGCAAACAGTGCAAACTAAAATATGTGCAAACCATGCAAAGTGTGCCTACTGTACTTGAGCCTACTCCGTAGAAAACATACTAGGTCACGGGGTCACGTAGATATATACAATATACGGAGTATCCGTACATATTTTTGAAGCCAATCTCCAAAAGAACAGGTCAAATATAAAATCGTAAGATGTAGAGAAATAGTTTTTGGATTTCAACCAAACAAAAAGCAGCGAATTCCACATTACCTGATTTTATGTCGGGTGGGGTGATCTCGGATATCGGCTTACCAGTGGCCTTACCCCTACGTTCAGGGGGAAAAAAAAAAGATGATCTCGCCACGTCGGGATTGGACTATCCTTTATCTCTTAGTCTTCTTTCTCCCTTTTCTTTTATAACCTCTGATCAATCTGGCCTTGGTTTGGCGTCTATCTTCCATTTCTTTTTTTTTTTTTTTTTCCTTCTTTCTGATTCCTGATTCTTGCTTTTCTCTTTACTTTCTGAGAACAACAACCTTGACAATGTACGTTGATCATGTCCTTTACCTGTCATAATACCTAACATCCCTTATAGGAATTCAACAGTCTTGTCCTCTGGGACATACTGGGGCCAATTCGAGGAGATTGGCAAATACAATGCCGACCTGAATGTGGCAGAGAGGTTGTGGGCAGCCTGGTACGCTTGGATGCAGAATGATGTCCTGGCCACTGGAATTATGTCATTCGCCATGCATGAAATAGTCTACTTCGGTCGCTCGCTGCCCTGGATTTTCATCGACACGTTGGGCCTATTCAATCGCTACAAGATTCAGGGTGTAAGTAACACCCGTCAGTCTATTGGGCTACCTCTAATACCATGCAGAACAAGATCCCATCGCTACGGGAACAGTGGGATTGCGCCAAATTCGTCCTCTTGAGTCATTTTACTGTCGAACTGCCCCAGATCTGGTACGAATTGAATATATTCCACATTTTGAAAATTTTGAGGATCTAACGTGCATGCTAGGCTCTTCCACCCCTTGGCGCAATTCTGTGGACTCTCAACTTCGATCCCATTCCCTACCCTTTGGACCATGGCATATCAGATTGCAATCTTCTTTGTGATGGAGGATGCCTGGCATTACTTTTCCCACCGGGCTCTTCATTGGGGTCCCCTCTACAAGGCTATTCACAAAATTCACCACCAGTACTCGGCTCCTTTCGGCTTAGCTGCTGAATATGCCTCGCCAATTGAAGTGATGATTTTGGGCTTCGGTACTATCGGGTGTCCAATCGTTTGGTGTGCTATGACAGGTGAACTGCACATTCTTACCATGTACATCTGGATCGTCTTGCGCTTGTTCCAGGCCATCGATGCTCACAGTGGTTATGAATTCCCATGGAGTCTTCACCATTTCCTTCCCTTCTGGGCTGGTGCCGATCACCACGATCTCCACCACGAGAAGTTCATCGGCAACTATGCCAGCAGCTTCCGGTGGTGGGATTATGTTCTTGACACAGAGTACACCCCAGATGCGCTGAAGCGCCGAAGGGAAAACAAGGCCAAGGTATCAAAGGCCCAGTAAGCAGTTTGCATGTTTTACCTTTCTTCGTGCACGTTATGCCTGCCTTCTCGAATGCCTATTCGGGTATTTCTCTGCGGTGTTCGGTCCTGGATATCGTCCAATGAGTGTAGTTTCTCACAATACTTATTATCTTTGGGATAGTAATGTGATAATGTATTTAATAATCAATCCGCCTTGTGATAGGATAGGCCATTTTAGATTTTCAATAGAACCTATACTAATAATTTATTTCTATGGCGTAAGAATAGTCACTACTGTGTTGTCCAGAATAGAGATTGAGCCACACATGACAACATACACAACTGCAGGTTCATGTCCTTTGTGCTCAAGTGTATTGTCGATCTTAATGGTTTTCTTATCATTTAGGTAGTGTTACTTATATGATAGTCATATAAGACGATGATAATTCTGAATAATAAATCGTGCTAAGCACCTAACTGATCCTTACATTTTTTTACAAAAATTATAGACCCTCCTTACGGAGGGTCCGCTACCTAAACGGAGGAGATCACCTAAACGTAAGATTTTTTACCATTTTTCAATTTTATCTTCAACTATCAACCACTCCACCTAAAATGCCTAAATCTACTAAAATCATTAAGGATTAAATCAAACGAAGCCTAATACCGCGAGAACTACGCGAGAATTCGTGGTCCTAGAAAGCCAACTCCAACGCCGATAGAAAGGAGGAAAATCGCTATTTTAAAGATAACCTAACGGTCGGAAGTTTACTGTAGCGTAGGAGAAGGCTTTATATAAATATATTGATTACTTTAACTCTATAGGAGTATTAATAAATTGTCGATAAATCGTGATCGCTACCGATTTAATTCTCGAAGATAACTACAAAGACCCTTTAATAAAACCCCTACGAACTAGCGACTATTAGCTAAAACGTTCTCTTAAACGTTGTCCTAAGTACTACGTACGATACCGGTAAGCTCTTGATATTAAAAGAGCTACTAGTTATACTTAATAAATCTATAGTATAAATGTAGTTTAAAGACTATATACGTATAGTCGAAGATAACGGTATTAACCCCTAAGATATCTATAATTTTAACGAAACTAGCTTTTAAATTAGTATCGGTCGCGATTAATTTATTATTATTAGAGAGCTAAAAAAAAGAAGCTATTTAATAGATCTATTGCTATTATAAATCTATTACTATTTTAGACGCTATTTCGGCTAACTATTTTACCTATCCTCCGCTTATTATTCTAAGCGTAAAGTAAGCTCTCCTACGTTAGTTCGATAGTATCAAAGTAGACAAGTATATCGTAGTAATAGATATTAGCTATATCAATAATACCCTAGTATTTTAATAGATCTAGCTATTTTATAAGTAGACGAAAAACCGTATACTTAGTATAAAAAGGCTTATTTTATACGACCGTTTTAGATCGTATATAACGCGCCAATTTATCGAATTTTAAAGAATAATATCATTCTATTCTTTTTACTTTCGTATATTAGTTATATACTATAGCCTTTAGGTATAGGCGTATTTGGCGTCTATAAACACTAGTATAGTAAGGCTATTAAAGGTACTATAAAGACTAGCTACCGCAAATTCTTAAAGGATAAATTCCTCTATTCTATTATAGATGTGAGCAATTTAGTAGAGAGGATATTATAGCCTAGTGATAGGTTATAATATTCTATAGGGGAAGTAATATAGGATATATTAGTGATCAATAGTTATACTTATCCTAAATAGGAGTAGTCGATAGTAGATTTTCGCAAAGCCCAACTTTGGGCCCAAGGTCCGGGCTCGAAACCCGACCCGCAACGAGCTGGGGGTCGAACTTTTCAAGCTCAACCCGGACCCCGGCTCGCAAAGGGGGGGCCTCGAAATTGCATAAACCATAGTCTTAGCGTTCATAAAGTGGCTGAATCACCCAAATAAATGACCGTCTTTTACCTATGTTTTAGTTCGTACATAGAATTCTACTCTATTATCATAACAAGGAAGGGGAAATATTTGAAAATTCCAGTGAATAGATGTTTATCTTTGATACATTAGCATAACAACTAAGCTTTATAACCATATGGATCAATTTACTGGAAATTTTCTACGCTTATGAGTTGATACCTACTGAGATATATATTCTATACTAGGAACCATGTATATCTTTATAGTCGAGTATCAATCTTAGATCAATATCAATTATAAGTGGCTTAACTTATTCGAATTTTATATAAAAAGAAAGTCCATGCCTTTATAATTTCTAGGAACCTTTAGATTACTAGCCCTAATGATTCTAGAAGAGCTACCTATATTTAGGTAATAATTTCGTATAGCTAATTAGTTGAAATATTTTAAGGAAAATCAAGTTCTAACGAGCTTTTCTCGAGCTTTATGGGCTTTTTTTCGAGCCGGCCCCACTTATTATAGATGATTCAACTAATCATCTACTACTATTATATCACCCTCTATTTTGATCTATCGATTATTGATTTAACTTGTCAAGTAAGACTTCTAGGTGGTCGAGCTTCTTATAACGTATCAACCCTCCTTTATAGATTCTCAAAAGCCCTTACTCCTATAGGTTTTATTAACTATATAATGTCTAGACTTCGGCACAACCCAACCGAACCCAAAATGGGTTTTGGGTCCAATTCCATAACCTATTCACTAGATAACCCCATTGGGGCCCCAAAATCGTGTAAACCATCTGAACATACCCCTTGCATATGACTACATAATTTATGCAATTTTTACTTTTATATATATATATATATGTATTCTGTCTATAGCGCTCTTCTAGAAAGAAATTTAAATAAACTTATGTATATATTTCTAAATATTACTTAAAAATCGTCATTAGCCCTACTCTTATGTTTCCTTCCTAAGGCCCGTAGCTAAGTTATACTCTAGTAACTAGGGCTCTATTATCTCTTTATCTATTATATAAGGAGAAGTCTCTCGCCGTCCATCATCTATTTCCCCTTCCTCCTTATTACCCCTTATAAAATTATCGTTTTGCTCCTTCGCTAATTCGATCTCCGCTAATATAAAGAACTACTAAAGCTACTTTACCTTAGTATCCTTAACCTTATTATATATAGAAATAACATAAGCTCCTCAATCGTTTCTAACTTAAGACGACCACGGCGAAAATGATAAATATCCTAAGTAGTATTAAAGAGGCGTTCAACACTAGGACCTATTACTAGTATCAAGAGGATATCGCGAGTAAGTAACACAATTATAGGGAAACGAGACTAGTTCTCCCGCTAGAATTAAAGACGCTTAATATTAATTAGATCTAGAAGTAAATAATAAATATTAGTATAATCGTATAAAGGACTAGTTTATTAATATACCACTATTAAGATATTAGGTCATCTCATCACTAGCTAGCTTTATAGATATCTTATTACTCTTTCGTATCTTACTTATCCTTAAACTAGATAATGCTACTATAGGAGTATTGCTTGATCCTTTATTCCTTATAAGGCGCTCTTAATACGGAATTAAGAAATCCTAGAATGATATTCGGTAGGTATCACGCTAGTGAGGTTCCTAATGATTAGATAAGAAGAATTAAAACCTACTATCGGGGGCTAGCATTATCCTAACTACGTAGATATATATAGCCTTTAAGGTTATCTACCTAAGAGTAATACCCATTAAGCTTTAAGCGACCGGCTATAAGCGCTTTAAGCATTTCTACTTTCCATAGAACACGCTTACGTTTAAGTAGCGCCTCTACTTTAAAGAAGTAATTAAAAGGGGCATTATAAAGCTTAAAGACGAGATGTGTTATGACCTCCCTTATCTTTAAGAGCTATATTATAAAGTCAAAGAACGGCCGAGTGATTTATAGAAGGTAGTTAATCTAGCGCTATACTTAGTTAGTAATATCTCCTGGTAATTATACTCCTTATAGAAGGGTTAGAAAAAGCTACGTAGTCTCTTTATATAACGAAGTATAAGAAAGGTAGAATTCCACCGAGTCCTTATATCCTAGATTAGGATAGGCTATGATCCATTTTCTTAGAGTCGGAGAAAGGTAACCTAGCGTTAAAGGACTTATATATATAGATATAAATAGCAAGATAACGGACCTTGTTTAATGTGTATGAAATTCTCCGTGTCTGATGCTAAGCATTGGCCTTTGCTGTAGATGACTTCTGTTCAGTCCATTTTGTTTCTACGTTCTCGTTTAGAGGAATTGCTTTTAGGCGATCAAGGAGCTGGTTCAAACAAAGCTGGATAACATAGGCAAGATAGGGTATTCGGATCACTATTATATCGCTAGAGAGCACCTATTAAATTGCCTCGACTATTATCTTTTTATTAGTGGTATTAGTAGTTATGATCCTAAACACCCAATCTTAGATCTAATGTTCCACTAGTGTCTTAAGGAGTACATTACTTAGATTTAATCCTATATAGAAGCTATAGAGTGGCTTAAGTCTAAGTAGAACCTCTTAGTATATCTAGTCACTATCCATAAAGTAGCTAGTGATAGCCATAAACGCTTAATTATATGGTGATGTCTAGCAATCTAATGCGATCGAAATTTTTGCGTCATTAGGGAGCGTTTGGAGGGTGGATTTCTATCGTTCTGTGATAAGATCACGTAGACGACGACGTATGGTTGTCGCGGAGGGTACCGGAGGAAGGGATGGTATAGAGCGGGCTAATCGAAATAGTTTATGAAATGATGGGTGTTCGATTAGGTGGAATGGAAGTCGATTGAGAGTAAGAAATTAGAGAAGATGCTCTTCCTAGACTGACTGCGAGAAAGGAGTTTCTGGTAGGCTGTGACCCGATTCCTAAATATTCAAGAATTAAGAGGTTAGTTGAATTAGAATAACTAAAGAAGATATAGAGTATATATACTACCTTTTGAAGGAATTTGGTAATTTCTTCTTTCCCTCCCTATTAAGCTTTACGATAACCGACTATTTTTAAATGCTTCAACATTATTAATATACCGTGATAGCCTTTCCTATTAGGTGATAGAGAATAGGGATACTTAAGGATCTTTAAGCAGCGCTTATATATCACCTTAAGCGCACCGTCTTTGGTATAGGTAATGTGAAGGGCTACTGTCGAATTGATTCAATTGAACGGTGCCTGCATGCTGTTTAACTAAAGCTTAGGGAGTTATACTGTGTGGAAGCTCGTTGGTGATGTTGTGTCCTCTAGGGCGGTGGGCGCGGGCATGGCCCGCGCTTTACTGCCTACAGTTTTTGACCGCGGTCAGAAATCTATAGTGGGGGTCTAGCGATGAGCACGGCAGAGCCTGGGTCTTAGTACTGGCATGAGCCCGTTACAGGTAACTTACTCGAAATCCTTCTATATACTTAAGTTGCGGCTTAAATCCTATATAATCTTACTTTTCTACCCATAGTTGGTTTATAGCCACTATTTAACCTATTCTTAGTATACTATCTCGCTATATAACACGTAGGCCTTTCTCTAATTAGGGCTAACGTGGGTTAGGGAAGGAGAAATCGGTGGAGGGTTAAAGGGTCGAAAGAAGTCTAAATTGATGTTATTAAAAGTAGACTGCGACATCGCCCGTCCATGGGCACTAGGAAGTGTCCACGGCCCGTGGGCCTTTTGAAATTTGACGCCCATCGCCCACCGTTATGCAAAATTAATTCAAAAATTACCCTATTAGGCTATTTTATGTACACAACTAATTCTTGGCAGTATCCACCTTGCCAAGAGTGCCCGCATATGTCTTGGCGACGCTAAAAGTGTCTCCACTTTCGTGGGCGTTGTCGCAGTCTATCTGTGATCTGGATACTACCGGAGGTATTGCGTAGGCCTTGACAAGTCCCGCAGCACCAGCCAATTTTTGGTTACGGTGCTGCAGCACCAAACGGAATTCTGGTGCTGTGGTGCTGCGACCATACCTATTTAGGCTAGAAAACTACCTAGATAGGAAAGTGATCTGCATCATAATGCCAAGGCAGCACTGAAACTAGCGCCTTGGCGCCTGCTTGGCGCCAAGGCGGGACCAAATCGGCGGGACTTGTCAAGGCCTAGTATTGCGCTTATTCTGGAAGGAGTGGGTTTTTTCCTCAGACCACTCTAACTCGATCTCCTTATTGCTTGGTACTGCCTTAAGCTTCCCAAGAAGCTCATTCAGACTCAGCTGGATCACATGCGCGATGCATGGGACGCGGAAGATGGAGAGATCTGATGAATGCTGAGACTGAAGGTGGTCCTGGATACTCTGCATCAAAGTATTGTTATTGGTTGCGTTGTCTGTAGTCACTGACAGGACACGATCTGAGATACCATGCTCTGTAAGGATCTGGGTCACAGTTTTACTGAGATTTTCACCAGTATGGGAGCCATAGAGAGGCTCAAAGCCTAGAAGAACCTCACAGTAATCCCAGTTATGATCGATAAAGTAACCAGTGATAGCCATAAAGGCCTGCTGGAAAGGAGAAGTCCAGCAATCCAAGGCTATTGATAGCCGACACCCCTCTGGAAGTCTCTGTAGAATCCCCTTCTGGTTATTCTGGATTGTTATATCGAGATGACGTCGAATGGTTCGTGCCGATGGAATTGTAAGTTTAGTGGATGATTGTTGAGCAACCTCTAACATGCGGTGGAATTGGGGGTGTTCGATCACTCGAAAGGGCAGATGTGCAGTCGAAATGAATTTCAGAATAGCATCGGAGAGGCGATCTTGGGTGAATGATGTACTAGTGGTACCTGGCTAGATCAAAGTACTCAATGTTAGCTGCTAAATTATAAAGAACTTAACCACTATAGTAACGCCAGTCAAGTACCCTGGTTGACATACCATTCTTTTGATAAGCTGGTCGATTTTTGGGCCACTTTTTTTTGAACATGCTCCAGCTTTGAGGTGCGCTGTCATAGGCGAAGAACCAGCACGCCGGAATCTTGGATGGCCAATTGTACAGAGACATGCCTTGCACATAACCTTCGGCTTTCCATTTTTGTCATTCGCAACCTGGTAGAAGCTATCCCAGATATCCGATTTGCTTTTTGATTCCCATCGAATTGTGTTCTTGGTATCAGACTGAGATCCATATTCAGTTGTAAGCCACCAACTGACGAATTTATTGCGTACGTCCTCTATGTTATCACACATAGAATCGGATGGATATAAAACCCAGTGCTTTTGAAGGGGAGGTCCAACGCGAGTAAGGGATACGGGCGCAAAGGTTGAACGAGGTAAACGAGTCGGCGATATCGATGGGACTGGTGTTTGGATACCTACAAAATCAGAGAAATTATCAGGATAAATCTGATCAGAAGCAAAATCCACATCCGAATTGGTGAATGAGAACTGTGATTGAGACATTGAGAAGTAAACAATTATAATATGTAGTGTAGTAGGGTGCTTAAAAGAATAGAGAGGCTTACATCTAAACCAGTAGATGTTTTCAGGGGTAAAGTAAAGTAAACGTACTAGGATATTCTGACTTAGACTTGCTTTTGATGTGGTTTACCTGAATGATTGGCTATATTGTATAGTTAGTGCGGATATCTTGTGGATATCCACAAAATATCCACAAGATATCCGCAAGATATCCGCAAGACATCGAAAGTTGCAAAGTCCGCATTTTGAGAACTTCTATCTCGGGTTTCTCAAGTTCTAGTCGTCGAAACGGATTAAAAAGAAAATCTATAGATAGCTAGGACTCTCAGCTTTTATTTGAGCCTAAACTTGAAAGAATTTATCGAATAATGAAGGGTTTGATTTTCCATGTTCTATTTTGTACAAAGTTCATGGTTGATAGTAGTTAAATATATATTTCCACATGTAACTTACCACAAAATCGTCAATCTACGGCCACCTTTCCAAAAAAACGTCGGACTAAGAAAACTACGACACTGCCTACAAATAATGTATAAGGAGACCGTCGATACATGTCCATTTCCTAAAATTTCAAAGGGTCGACTGTCGATTAAAGGGGTTGGTTCTGTCAGGACCAAACATGCGTTTATTTCAGTGGTAAGGAAATATTGGTAAGCTGCATTAAGATCATGTGACAGGCTATAAGGGGGAAAGTAAGCGAGAGTTATGCTAGTGCGGATATAAGGATGGACCTGATATCCATTGGAGCGGATATGCCGCAGTCTAGTCCCATCTCTTGGCACTCCCATGGGACCCAAAGGTGGGAGTTGGCAAGGTCTAAATACGATATATCATAATTTAGGTGTGGACTTACTACGATACTACGCGCTAATTGGCTAGGATAGTATATTGTCTATGGACAATGCCTAAGCGCCCATCTAACTTAGAGAATCTAAATATTTTGACATTGCAGAACCAAAACTCGACCTTTGAGTAATATAATATAGTAATTTAGGCGATATAAGTTTATAAAATGCGACTAATATTAATAGAAATTTGAATTATACTCATAGATTCCGTATTAATCGCGAGATACAAAATCTTACTCTAATTACTATTTTATGTGAACTAACTAGTAGAGTTACTATATGTCTCAAATATATATTCTAGCTATGATAGGATGATTTAATAGATTTATAAAAATACCAACTAATCACAAGTATTAGAAGGGCTTTTTTTGTCTTACCCGGCATATTTGGGATAGCCATTTATTAAATATCAAAATATTTTGATTAGATTCAAATATTTTGTGTACTAATAATGACATTTTCTATCGAGTTGGCAAAACGCATATAAATGACAGTAATTTATTCTGCTATGTCAGTAGGTTATACGTCCATTTTGGGTGACTTTATGCAAGCATGGGCACTTGGGAAATGCCCCTCCTAGGGGCCCATGGACGGGCGATGTCACAGTCTACTTAGAGATATCCTTTTTATACCCTCTTCCATTTTGGTGGAATTATTATTCGAGTGTGTCTCATTATGAACTATATACTAAGGCTATCCCTTCATCCTAGGTTTCGTTCTCCTAAGCGGGAAACCCTCCACCTTCTTTAGTCTATAGTATTGATATCATTAACGAGCCCCTTACGCTAGATCATTCAATTAGTCAGCAGCCGATATACAGCGGACCCGAATCTTTAATCCTCTAAGTAGAGCCGAATCCGATTCCTCCAACCCTCCGCCGTATCGGTCCTAAACATCAAAAGTTCTAGGTTCTTTGGACTTTAATGAATAAAACCGACTTCATTGAGTGGTGCCGTCATATAGTAGGTGCATAACTATACCCTCTGCTACGTAAAGTGAACTTTGATGTAAGGTATACCTCTACCGCTTGGGAGTAGACCTCATAACCGCCCGCGAGCGGCCCTCCAAACATTTTGAGGGCCGATAAATAGGACAAATAGGGAAATCCCTAGAGTTACATAAAATATGCATTTCTTAGCTATATTATTTAGTATTTGGTTTACAGCTTAGTACTGTAGAAAATAAATACAACTAGGAGTAATCATTTAAACGGGCTAAATAACATCAAATCTTAATAGAAATATCGTATTCTTTGAGGAACTAATATACATTATATAGCTTTAAGTTCTACGGCGTTTGTCACTCTTAATTTCATAACCATTAAGCTTACTTGAGCGCTTCCGAACCCTCCCTAAATGCCGTTGTGTATAAGGTAACTTAGGCTCACCATCCGCATCCTCCTCCTACTCTTCAACCTTAAGCTCCGATTGAGTCCGCTGCCTCCGTTGTGATTGACCTTAATCAACTACCCCTTCGATAGTACCATCCTTATCCTCCACGTCCTCGCAAGTATCACTATATCACTACCCTCGTCATCATCACTTATAGGGTCAAAATGATGAGTGTTAGTTATATCCTTCTCCTCTTGGTTGGCTTATATCTCTTTATGTGAAAGATACTCATTGATTAAAGCTCGGTGGGCATCTTCGATCTCAAATTTTGATATACACATGAACATCATTAGATCTTAAACTATTGATGCCTTTAGAGTGCCTCGTCGGTAGTTATAGATATCCTAGGCGGAGTTAAAAAGGCGTTCTACACCCGCCCCTATAGCTAGTATTAATAGTATATCGCGTGTAAGGTTTACAAGAGCAGGGTACTAATGCTGATGCTCTTTCTAAAATACATAGGTGGGCGTTCGCATGGTACCTTAGATATAAGTTGATGGGGGGTAGGTAATAAAAAGATATAACTTACCACTATCAAAATATTCCTTAAGCTCATCATATTCACTCAATGCTAAGGGCTAGGACTCTTCTACCCCACATTCCATTTCAAGCTCTAAAATCGCGATTGCGGAGGATCGAGCTCTAGATGATGATTATGTATCTAAATGAAGTTTCTTATAGGACTAAAAGTATTCCTCAAGACTTACTCGATAGATTGCACGCTAGTTATTAACCGGATCATCCTAGTCCTTTCCTTTAAAAAAAGTCAAGCTTTTATTGGGGTGAGAGAATAGTGCTAATTGCGTAAAGATTATTATCAATTTAATCGGTCTAGCTGTAATATTATGAAAGCTTCTTCTTTGCTACCTCAAGAGAAGCAAGCATAAGCGGCTTCCACGCAACCTTCTTCCGTTTTAAGGCAATCTTTGACTTTTCAAGGTGGTTGAAGAGCTTATTATAGATATTAAAGATTAGGTGAATACTAACATCCTTAGTTTTAGAAAGAAGAGTAGTGAATTTGAAGAAAGGCTAGGTGATCCAAAGAAGATAGTCAATCTATCGCCATTCTTCTAGACTTAGTGTAAAGTGTTCCTAGTCATACTAAGCGTAGAATTAATCAAAGGTTGATTAGAGCCGTTTAGCACGTCGGAGCATTAAAAATGTCGAATTCTAGCGAGTTCGGACATCCTAGATCGGAATAAGCCTTGGCTCCTCCGTTTAAAGGTTATAGAATGACTCTCTCCGTTATAGACTTGCGTTAATGTAGATAGCAAGGTTTCGGACCTATATAAGAATAGAAGGATTAGTATAATAAAAGAAGTAGAGTTATAGGGACATACCTTATTAAGCGTATCAACAATTTCTCTTTTTTATTGCCTTGCACGAAGAGATCGAACACGGTCGTTAGACCAGTCTATCTCCGCACTCTCATTCTTTAGAATTACCTTCATCTTCCCAAGAAGATCATTTAGACTAAGCTAGATAACATAGGCAACATAAGGGACCCGAACGATTGTAGCACCATTGTTTAGCTCAAGCGACTAGAGTGATTCTTAGATACTTACCATCATAGTATTATTATTTAATGCATTGTCGGTAGTGACTATAAGTACTCGATCTATAATCTTATGCTAATGGAGGAGCTTTAAAACCACGTCACTTAGGTGTTAACCTAAGTGTGAGCTAGATAATGGTTTAAATCCAAGAAGAACCTCTCGATACTCCTAATGCTAGTCGAGGAAGTAGCTAGTAATAGCAATAAAGGCTTATCGAAACGGAGATGTCTAGTAATCTAATGCAATCGAAAGCTTTGCATTACGAGGAAGCTTATCATGAATAGACCGTTGCTATTCCTAGACATACCGCCGTAGTCGAGACCGTATTATGACCGTAGAAGGGATCTATGGTTGTGTCGGGGTAAGTTGGGCAAAGTTAATAACTTCACGAAATTCTAGGTGTTCAATGAACTTAAAGGGGAGACGGGAGAGGGCAAGTAGTTATAAGAGCTTCTATTCCTATACCTCTTACGTAAAAACTATTAACTTACTTAGTAACGTATTTCACCACCGAGCTGGACAAACCCCATAGCTGGACACACTACCCACCCGATTAATTTTAAATACATTTATCTCAACCAAAACGCCATTAAATTAATTCAACTAATTGACTGGTCTATCTGGACATGTTTCTCTCCTATGCCCTGGCAATCTGCATATTCCACACCCCCGAGGGGGGCGCGTACGTGGCTGAATAGCCAATTCTCCCTGTATACCGGGACCGGGGGCAGGTGCTTCATTTGCTTCCTGTTGCTGTATAATTAATGCAGAGGCTTCTTCAACTGAGAGACCTTCTTCGGAGGGTATATGCCTTCGAGATCTAGCCCGCTTTTGCTTTTGCTTCTCGTTGGCGGCGCGTAATTCCTTATTTTCTTTCGCTAGTAAAATAGCGTTATGTATTGAGACTTGGAAGCCTTTCACAAGTTGGTTTAATGCACGATCTGACGGGCTAGGTGGACTTCGAGACCTTGTACGAAGTAAAGCTTTGATTGAAGAAGCCTGTCGACGTAGTTCTTTCTCTGTAGTGGGTGTCTTTGGTGTAAAATTCCGGCTTGATTCGCTACCCCGGCTTGGAGGGGGGGTTGGGGTTCGAAGACAAATATTTAGCTTCGAAATCACTCGATCAGGTGCAAAAGGTACTAAACCAGCTGCTCCGAAGCTATTTTTAATAGTCTCCGATTCATAAGCTTCAATTCGTGCGAGGGGGTATGCTTCGAGGAAGTCAAGTTTGTCAATATGGTTGATCCCTTTCCGCATCTTAGTTTCGACTAGCCGACCATATGATCGCTTTAACACAGCAAAACAACCGATATCTAGGGGTTGTAAAAGATGAGAGGAGTGCGGAGGCATACAAATTGGTATAACCTTATTTTGCTCGCAAATTTCATCGAATTTAGGGGTTAAATGGCTTCCATGCCCGTCGAGTATCAAAAGACGATACCCCCCCTTCGTACGCGAAGAAGTCGTCGGAATAAAGAGCTTTTCAAGCCAGCGAAGTCCAATTTCATCGGAGGTCCAACCGTTCGGACTAACTTCAAATCGCCAGTCATCCGGAAGGTTATCGAACCATGATTCGATAAAGACTTTGCCTTTAAAAATGATACACGGAGGGAGGGCCCAACCCGAAGCATTCGTACATTCAATAGCAGTCACCCATTCACGATTCCCAGGTTGTAAAAGCGAGCGCCGGCCGTAGAATTCACTTCTCGTAATCACCTTCGCCGTAGCGATTAACCCCATCGCGAAACCGGTCTCATCGAAGTTATAAACGTCATCGGGGTGGATTCCAAATTGGAGGATGGTTTTTTGAATAAGATCGAACCACCCTTGAATGATTTTCGGGTCTTCGCATTTCGCACGTTCTTAATTATACCTTCTCGAGAATCGGGAGGAGAGAAGAGAGTGTCGTTTCACAAAATTTGTAACCCAATTTTCGCCGACCGAAATAACCGGGGTAGTTCCACGCTTTTCGAGTAGAAGATTCGCCATTTCTCGTACAGTCGAAGGCCGAGGGGCTGATCCACGAGAATCCATAGAGATTATCCAATTTTGAAGAGATTCCTCCTCAGTCTCTGTTAATTTATGGCTATTGGCGCGAGATTCGGAGCGACTTTTAAGGCCGGTGAGGCGGTTCCGTAATGAAGAAAAGGGTACGTTAAAACAGCGTGCTGCTTCACGAATTGTAGTGATATCTTGCTTTTGAATAGCCTGGATAGCTAATAAGATCCTACCCTCTTGCTCTGCTGAATTGCTAGAGGATCGGGAGCGAATTGGTGGCATGGTGGGTGGTTGAATTGACTAAGTGCTAATTGATGGACGCGTTTTCGTGTCGCTGATCCACTCGCTTGTGTGATCCACTCGCTTGTGTGATCCACTCGCTTGTGAAATACGTTAACTACACTATTGACTAAATAAACTTTATCGAGTCGCCCTCGTTGCTAACCTCCACTTATAACCCTTTTATAGGTAGACGTCCTAGGATGCCTAGTTATAGTAGTTGTACTATAACGCGTATCCTTCCTATTCGCATATTTTTTTAGCTATATAAGGATGCTTAAGGATCGTAGAGTAATGCTTACACATAACCTTTAGCCTTACTATCGCTACTATAGGCTACCTAGGTAAAGTGCTCCTAAACATATAAAAGATAATTTAAGTGCTATGCGACCTTACCCTTTAATCTACAATTAGTTTATAACCACCACCCTACCCACTCTTAGTGATTCATTCTATCATATAAGAAGTATAACCTTTTCCAATCGGCTCCGACACGTTTAAATCGTTTAAGCTAGGGGAGTAGGGGAGGGTCTTGTAGTCGAAGAAAAGCCGGTATAGACATACTAAAAGTCTATTAGCTTATCGATGGCGTAGCTAGGTAATTAGAAGGTATAAGGTAGGATAAGTTATCGTAGTCACCTCCGAATTAGGATGATGCAAACTCGGACTACTAACTTTTTAATACATTATTAGACTTCGGCAAAATAGGTTAAACCCAATAACCCATCGATAACCCATTTGAACCCATTTCTGCATAAAATCTCGGCCTTGGCGTTTATAGAGAAGCTAAGTCATTAAGATTCCGATCAAACAGTGTATTTTACAACTCAAATCTGACCAAACACTGTATTTATAGCTCGAAAACTATATATAGATATATATTTTTGTAATAGTGTTTCATTTACCTACGTAGGTATATAGTCCATAACATACAAATATCGTATTTGATATTTATTATGCATATTTAATTATATCACTAGTTAACTTAGTAGAGTATCTTATGAGATTATAAACTATATCTAAGTTAGATGATCCAACTTCTACATTTTAGACCAGTCACCACATCGAGCTTCTATACTTCTAATTATATAACTATTGTATCCTACTAAGTACATCAATTTAGACTTCCTTCGACCCTTTAACCCTCCACCGATTCCTCCTTCTCCAACCCGCGTTGGCCCTGATCGGAGAAAGGCCTACGTGTTATATAGCGAGATGGTATACTAAGAATGGGTTGAATGGTGGCTACAAACCGACTATGGGTAGAAAAGCAAGATTGTATAGGATTCAAGCCGCAACTTAAGTATATAGAAGGATTTCGAGCAAGTTGCCTATACTAAAGACGGTGCGCCAAAGGTGATGTGTAAGCGCTGCTTGAAGATCCTTGAGCATCCTCATTCTCTATCACCCAATGGGAAAGGCTATCACGGTACATCAGCAATGTTGAAGCATTTAAAAATAGTCGGTTATCGTAAAGCTTAATAGGGAGGAAAGAAGAAATTACCAAATTCCTTCAAAAGGTAGTATATATACTCTATATCTTCTTTAGTTATTCTAATTCAACTAACCTCTTAATTCTTGAATATTTAGGAATCGGGTCACAGCCTACCAGAAACTCCTTTCTCGCAGTCAGTCTAGGAAGAGCATCTTCTCTAATTTCTTACTCTCAATCGACTTCCATTCCACCTAATCGAACACCCATCATTTCATAAACTATTTCGATTAGCCCGCTCTATACCATCCCTTCCTCCGGTACCCTAAGTTAAAGTGGGTCATATTGTGATATGTTCACTATTTACTAAGTGAGCTGAACTTCAGGGTGGTTGATCAATTCTATTTACTAGGATTTGTTAATTTTCTTGGTATGTTTACCTTCTGATTCCTATCCCTTGTTGAGATATAATCTATAAGCGATTATTAGACTTCCGCACGACCTAGTAAAACCCAGACCCAACCCAGACCCAACCTAGTCTGGGTTGGGTTTTGGGTCAAGACCTTCGACCTAGTACTGGTAGACCTTGACAAGTCCCGCAGCACCAAGCCAATTTTGGTGCTGCGATATGGTGCTGCGAGGTGCTGCGGGACTAAGCCAATTTTGGTGCTGCTGTATGGTGCTGCGGCACCAAGTGCTGCGCTAGCATAATTCTGCCAAGGATTACCCAAAATGGATGGATAAAATGCTGACTTATTTTGATAAATTACTATTTTTTACTTGTATTAGCATTGGGAGGCAGTTATGGTCACTCACTACTAAGATTCGTATCAACTCACGTTCAAAAAATATATTAAAAGCTTTAAGTGCTATAAAAATGTAGATTTAAAGTAAAATCAGCCCAAAATAGTATAGAATTAGTGGTTGATATTATAAGGAAGAGAATGCGCTAGTATTGTGTGTGGATATATATATTTATTCTA
This sequence comes from Penicillium fimorum, assembly GCA_028828255.1. Classification (NCBI taxonomy): domain Eukaryota; kingdom Fungi; phylum Ascomycota; class Eurotiomycetes; order Eurotiales; family Aspergillaceae; genus Penicillium; species Penicillium fimorum. Next base: position 3,265,083 of record JAPWDS010000003.1, on the reverse strand, counting down.
TGTATATACCTTCTAGTTTGTACCTTGTAGGTTCGATTTTATTTTTCTATAGTAAAAGCCTATATTTCACACTTTTTTTAAATAGTATAGTGCTGCGACCGGATGAATTACCCTATATCTTATTTTGATCTTTATAATTAATATATTATATAGGCTTTGTATAATAACTTGATGTATTATCTATTTTCTAACCTCGGTCACAAATATGAGGTATAGAAGGCTTTATATAATGATTTGACATACTATCTATTTTCTGACCGAGGTTAGAAACATGGGGTGTAGAAGGCTTTGTACAATGACTTGATATACTATCTATTTTCTGAGTTAGAATTGTACAAAGCGATAGCCAGTGTCCACATAGGGAAAGGAAGCGTCGGAGAGATGATGATGAATATATATATACTAAGAGGACCAAATAAAGCGCAAATAATCAAACAAATATAATAATGATCTTTTCCAGATTTCCTATTTACTGTAAATAGAATACCCCCAAATTACTAGCTTTTCTACATAACTTATGCATATCATGAGGTTAGTCATGTTTGGACTGTTTACAGTGCTGCAGCACCGAACCAAAGGCCTAGTGCTGCCACCGGTGCTGCGGGACTTGTCAAGGCCTAAGTACTGGGTCTAGGTCGGACTAGGTAACCTAGTACTAGGTCTAGGGCCCTAAATTGGGTTATAAACTAAACAAATATGCTTAAGGATACTATTATATATATATAACATGCATTTTTTGGTCGTAATTTTAAGTATTTAGTTTACTCAATTATAACAAAATTAGATTAAAAAAAAGGGTGAGAAAAAAATATTTTCAATTTAGGATTACTTATTGAGCTAATGGTAGTCAAATATATCATCGTCCCTAATTTTACGTTTCCTCCCTAATACTCGTTCGTGTCTATGTATAGGCTAGTGGTAATGATGGCGAGCAAGGACGACTATGCTTAGTTAGACTATCCTCTAGTTGATCTCCTAGGTTATCATCTAGTTCATCACCTTCCTCTATATCACTAAGCTTATCCTCTCTCTCTTCTTTTTTAGCCTCGAGCTCATTATGTGAGAAGAATTTCTCGAGAAGCATCCCTTCCTACTTATCCATATTAAACTTTGTTTTACAAAGAAACATCATTAAGGTCTTAATTGTTTCACTCTTTATCCTACCACGACGGTAGTGATAGATATCTTAAGCGTGTTAAATAGGCATTTAACTTAGGCCTTGACAAGTCCCGCAGCACTAAGGCAATTTTGGTGCTGCGGTATGGTGCTGCGAGGTAGAGTGCGCCAAAAACCGCAAAACCGCAAAACCAAACCAAACCAAACCGCAAATGGTTTGGTTTTTGGGGCCAGTTTCAGAAACCATTGCGGTTTTTGGTTTTCGAAGCTCAAACCGCAATGGTTCTTGGGCCCCAATGGTTTGGCAAACGATGCAAACCGGGTGGGTCCTTGTCAGTGCATATTTTATGCGGTCTTTCTCTGTTTCTTTGGGTATTTGACTTTCAAGACATGATGTACGTGAAATATGTTCTTTAGGCTTAGGCACTAGATTTCTGACCGCGGTCAGAAATATAGGGTTCCCTTATTATGGGATTGGCTTTTTGAACGCGGTCAGAATATATGTTTATCTAACTAGTATTGACTTTTTGACCGCGGTCAGAAATTAGTGTAATGACTCATATGGTTGAATTCGCCATCCTGTTAATCGCTAATAATACTGGTATAGATCCTCGTCATGTCTAATCCGTTTCCGAGCCCTTACAGAAGCACGTATCTGAGTGCTTCCATCTTTATTAGAAGAAAGGGGGGGGTCAGTATCATGATCGATCATAACCTGTGTACCCTCCCTACCTTGTACCTCTTCCTCTTCCTGGGTTTGCTCTTCCTCGGTATCACTAATTGGATCGACGCTGACTGTATCAGGTGTGATTTCCTTCTCCTCCTTTGCCGCTTCGATCTCGTCGCGAGTGAAGAATTCCTGTAGGAATATTACCTGTTCCTCCTCGATCTCGAATTTTGAAGTACAAAGAAACATCATTAACTCCTGGATAGTTGTTGCACTTAACCTTCCACGGCGATAGTGACATATATCTCGAGCAGTGTTAAAAAGTCGTTCAACACCAGCGCCAGTCGCAGGGACTGAAAGTACATCTCGTGCAAGGGCTGCAAGAGTTGGGAAACGATAGGCATTCTCCCTCCAAAATACCAAAGGCGCTATATCTATAGTAGCTTGGGCATAATTAATATCATATAAAGTAAAGCAGTTAAGGATACATACCACTATCAAGATATTGCGAAAGCTCATCGCCTACTATAGTAGAGCGGGGACGTTTTGGCTTTACCATCGTGTCTAGGCGCGATATTCCTCCCCCTAACAAAAGAGATGGAGGAGATATCAGTTGCTGGGCAAGACGTTCTTTATAAACAGCCAAATGCTCTTCAAGAGACTTCCGGTATATCGTACGCCAACGATCATCCCAATCATCTGTTTGGAAGAACTGGAATTTATTCGCTGGAGCAAGCATTGTAGTGATTGCATAAAGATGCCCTCGTACGTTATCTGTCTCAGAGTAGTACTTGTCAAGCTTCTTTCGCGCAGCTTGTAACGCCTGAAGCATCTGTCGCTTCCAGGTAGTCTTTTTTCGCGTAAGCTGGGTGATTGATAGCTCTAGGTGCTCAAACAGCTTGTTGTAAATCAGAAATACATGATGTGTAGTGGCATCCCGGGTTTTTGATAGTTCGACTGTGAAATCAAAGAAGGGCTGGGTGATAAAGAGAAGGTAGTCAACCTGGCGCCATTCTTCGTCCTCGAGTACCATATCAGGCCGCTCATACTCATCACAAAATGGCTGGAAAAACGATCGTAAGCGTTTTGCACGTCGAAGCATTAGAAACGTAGAATTCCAGCGTGTCTTAACGTCCTGAAGAGGCATAAGCTTTATTGTTTCGCCTTGTAGATTGTAGAAGGTTTCCCGGCGTTGAGGACTTGCATTCACATAGATCGCAAGGTTTCGAATCTAGATATCGTAGTTAGTATAATATAATAGCTCTAGATTGTATAAATATATACCTTCGATAGCGTATTAGCAATATTTTGCTTGGTTGCATTCACACGCGCTGACTGGGATCGCTGCTCTGTCCACCGTATCTCCGTTGTTTCATTGAGCGGGCAAGCTTTAATATACCCAAGAAGCTCATTAAGGCTTAGCTGAATCACATGGGCAAGACATGGGACCCTAATAAGGGTAGTGTCTTCTGACAGTGCTTGTTGTAGTGTATCAACCAACGTCTGGTTATTTGATGCATTGTCAGTCGTGATTGCGAAGACCCGATCTTCGATCTTATGTCGCAAAAGTATATCGAGGAGTACAGAACTTAGATTCACACCAGAGTGTGATCCGTGAAGGGGTTCAAAGCCGAGAAGGACCTCACGGTATTGCCAGTCCTTGTCGATGAAATAGCCAGTTATAGCCATAAATGCCTGTGTGAAAGGCGAGGTCCAGCAATCAAGAGCAATTGATATTTTTGTATCTTCTGGCAGCATTCTTAGGATTCTTTCCTGTTGTTGCTGTACGGAGGATTGTAGCCGGCGTCGTATAGTCTTTGCTGAAGGGATATCAGGGACCTTCGGTGCAGACTGGGCTATCTGGATTAAGCGGTGAAACTTAGGATGCTCAATCAACCGAAAGGGAAGACGCGCGACCGTAAGAAATGTAAGAAGCTCTTGTTCCCATGTCTCTTGATTGAATTCATTGGCGATCGGCGTATTCTAGTTATAGCCTAGTAATAAGAATAGAACTAATTATAATAATAGACTAGAAACATACCTTGAGCTGTAGGAATCGAGTGATATCTGTCCCTTGACCTTGGGTAGCTTTTATACACCCTGCGCTAGAAAGGTGACTTTTCATAGTTGAGGTTCCTTGACGCTGTTTCTTCCCATCTCTTGTCTCACGGACAAAGTTCGGGTGCTCAAGAATCTGTCCACAGCGCTTACACATAACCTTTGCAGTGCCATCAGAGCTATGGGCGATCTGGTGAAATGCATCCCAGGTACTAGACTGATGTTTCGCGTCCCAGCGTATATGCTGTTTTTTACCGAAGCCTGTCTCTAGCCACCAGGTTACCCAGTCGTTATGGAGCATTTCGTCGTAAAGAAAATAGACCTTCGTACGACCAGGGCCAACACGCGTGAATGTTAAAGGGATTGATGGAGGTAGGGACGGTCGGAGGAAGTCTGTTTCGAATGAAGGTAATATTTCCTGACTCTCAGATAGATCAGGTGTAAAGGGATGATTCTGAGTATAATTGTCGAAATCACTGTCATAGATCGATAAGGACAAGGCAGACTGCTGGGTTTGAGACATGATAAGTATAAAAACACAGCTACTAATGGTAAATACTAAGAGGGAAGGCTCTGACTTACATAGCTTATACAGATTCTATATAGACGCGACCGATAAACAAAGGATCCCTAGGTAAGTGGATATATCACAAATTAATTAATATACTAAACCGCTAATTGGATGATAGTAGCTTACTATATGGGTCAAAACCGCAAGAAACCATTAAAAACCGTAAGAAACCATCAAGAAACCATCAAGAAACCGCAAGAAACCGCAAGTAACCATAAATCATTTTTCCGCCGAAAACTACCTCGAAAATTGAGCCTTAGGCAGCAGCTATATCAGGGTCTCGACAAAATAAGTCACTTCAAACTAATTTTACGGTTTGCATACTTAGGAGTTATTATTTAAATAAGATGATCTTTATAAAAAAAACAGTTTGTAATTGATTAATATAAGTTATAATCTCACAGTACCTTTATTCAAAAGTTGTAGGGAAAATATGATAATCGGGGAATAATATATATTAACCTGTTATAATAAATATATATTTCCGCGACAAAAAATTGAAGAACTTCTAAGATCCGACAATTTCTACTTTTTATTATTAATATGACAGGCTCATACTAGTACTAGTTAAGGCTTAGGCTCTACCAGCGTAGTATATTTCTGACCTCGGTCAGAAATATTAGTAGAAAAGGTCAGCGCCTACGCGGACATAATATAAAGTAGTTGTGACCAATACAAGTTTAAATAACAGTAATATATTAGCATGAGTCACCCGGTTTATGTATGCCAAGACGTCTATTTTATGCAAAAATGGTTTTTGTTGGGGCCCCATTGGGGAACCGCAGTGGTTTGTGGTTTGGTTGCGGTTTGGGTGGTTGGAAACCGCAACCACTGCGGGTTGGTTTTTGGGGGCAAGGTTTGCCCCCAATTGCGGTTTTTGGCGCACTCTAAGTATAAAGATCGTATTGAGACATGACATTCCAATAATTATTATATCGTAGAGAACTGAGGTAAAGAGGGGAGGGACTGAGGAGTATAATAAGGATAGAATAATCTTGACTTACCTCTCAAAAATCTTCTGATTAACGATCGCATCTATCCTCTATGCCTTGAGTACTCTATAGTAGGCCGAGTAATAACTAGCGCGAAGATAGATCATAAGATGGTAAGACCTTCTATTTACAGCTCCCCGATTGGTTAAGCAAGCTTTAGAATAGTGGGAGTCCCATGGGAGTCCTATCAAGTCAGGGGTATAGTCAGTTTTGAGGGTCAACCCGATCCCCCAGCATTTTGATAGAATTTCTCGTACAAAGGCTTCCAAAGCTCAATTTTCTGACCCCAGTCAAAAAACTGACAGTCCTGTCAAATCATTGTATAAAGGCTTCCACTGCCATTTTTCTGACCTCGGTCAGAAAATTGATAGTCGTATCAAATCATTGTATAAAGGCTTCTAAAGCTCATTTTTCTGACCGAGGTCAGAAAATTGGCAGTAGTGTCAAATCATTATGCTTCTAAACCTACTATATGCTAATGCTATTACTATGTACATATAATTAAATTACTTAAAAACATAAAGAAAAAATACACAAATAATGTAGGTCACGAGGTCAAGGAATTCTACTTAGTTACTAAAAAGGCCTATTCCCCGCTTACATAAGGCCCGTGGGCAGTGCCCACCCGCCCGTCCATGGGCGATGTCGCAGTCCAGACATTGATTTCTATACCAATAATATGATATTAAGAGTAGTTTTGAAATAAAAGGATGAAATAAAGACCTATGGTATCTAATGCTGTAAAAAAAGGGGGATTTATTATATTTTGGTATAATTTTTAATATGTATAGAGCTTGGTTGAAACTGGAGAGTATAGCATGTATGTGAATATATATATCTCTACTGACTGACCATGATACCAAGTCAACAACTTCTTCTTGCTCTCCTACACCCAATTTTACATATTTGAGCTTACTTTTGCTTGAATATAATATTTAAATATGTGGCTGAGATATTCATCTTCCATTTTTAATAGCATGCCATATAAAAAAGTTAGATTGCTACAAACTTGAAGTGAGAATGTTGATACACCTGTAAAAAACAGTATTTTATCTGCTGAGTTAGCATTTTTGTGCAGCCAAAATAGGAAATGCTTGGCAAAAATATGCATGCCATGGGACCATATGGGAGTCCCATCACTCCCATGGGACTCCCATGGGACTACTATGGTAATGGGACCAAAATTTTGGCTAGTCCCATGGGAGTGATGGGACCAGGATATGGGACCAAAATTTTCTTAGTCCCATGGGAGTTGGCAAGGTCTAATCAGTTGTGATTCCGAATACCCGATCCTGGATCTTATATTCTACCAGGGTTTCAAGGACAATCCCACTTAGGTTTAAACCTGTATGGGAGCCCTGAAGTGGCTTAAATCCAAGTAGAACCTCTTGGTATACCCAGTCACAATCAATGAAATAGCCAGTGATAGCCATAAATGCTTGGTTGTAAGGAGAAGTCCAGCAATCTAATGCAATCGAAATTTTGGCATCGCTTGGGAGCGTTTTGAGGATAGACTGCTGTCGTTCTTTGATGATATCATGTAGACGACGACGTATAGTGGTAGCAGAGGGAATTGGAGGGAGGAATGGCGCGGAGCGGGCTAATCGGAACAGATTGTGAAATGATGGATGTTCGATTAGGTGGAATGGAAGGCGATTAAGCGTAAGAAATTGGAGAAGATGCTCTTCCCAGGCTGAGTGCGAAAAAGGGGCTTCCGATGGGGTATGGTCCTTTATTTTTGATTGTGTTAAAATCATAGAATAGGAGAATTATGTAGGCTAGGAGACATACTACCTTTTGGAGGAATTTGGTAATTTCTCCTTTCCCTCCCTGTTGAGCTTTACGGCAGCCAGCTGTTTTCAAATGCTTCAATATTGTTGATGTACCATGATAGCCTTTTCCACTAGGTGATAGAGAATGCGGATGCTCAAGGACCTTTGAGCAGCGCTTACACATCACCTTAGGCGCAGCGTCTTTGGAATTGGCGACTTGGTTGAAGTCACTCCAAATATTTGAGTTACGGTTTGAATCCCAAGCAAGATTGCTTTTCCGCCCATAATCGGTCTGTAGCCACCATTCAACCCATTCTTCATGTGCCATTGCATCGTATAGTACATAGGCCTTCCTCCGATCGGGGCCAACGCGAGTAAAAGATGGTGGGATTGGTGGAGGATTTAATGGTCGAAGGAAGTCTGAATCAATATTATCAACTGGTTCAGCTGTGAGCTGGGAACCAGATGGGGTTGCAACTTGGGAGGAAGGTATAAGATAGCTGAAATTATCTGTATCCCCATCATAAAGAGTAGGTAGAAAGTCAGAATGCTGGCTTTGGGACATCTCAACAGGCCCTGTAAGGGGGTAATACTTCAGAGAGAGGACATACTTACACAAGAAGGGAATCTGAATAAAAACCTCAGTCCTATAGTAAAGGAGAATTGATTAATCAAATAGAGAGGTTTACCCCAGTTTCATATGATTGGCCATAGAGTATTATTTAGATGGGTCCGACCTAACAGAACCCAACGAAACCCATTGATAACCCATTACAACCCATCAAAACCCATTGATAACCCATTATAACCCATCAAAACCCATTGATAACCCAGCAAAACCCAATTCCCACATTTTCAGCCCTAAATATTTTGAAAACACCTCAGGTTCAACACTAGAGAAGGCCTTATAATTCATGATCAGAACGATTGCTAGCCTTACTAGCTACAACTCTGCTTTTCTTAATAGATAATACAATTTGATTGACATATGCAAAATAAGATAATGAACAGAATGACGATAGAATTCTATGATACTTGCGTAGGGAGATTTACTACCAGTGGTAGTCTACCACTGTTGCAGTCATGTACATTGTAAATATATATATCTACATCTTCGTCCCAGACAGTTATGACTCAAACCTAGTCAAATATACCAATCAACACATTATACGTTTTAAATAATAAAAGAGATATATTCAACTTGACTCAAAAAAAAAAAAAGAACCAGAGCAGAACTTGATTTATTGGCTTGGTTTGGATTGATTCCATGGGCCTTTGGTTCTTGTTGCGCTCAAGATGTACTTGCGAGGCAAAGTGATTGTATGTATGAACTGGAAAGGTTGTAAAATACAGTGTTTGATCGCAATATTGATTACTTAGCCTCTTTATGAACGCCAAGGCCGACGTTTTATGTACAAATGGGTTCAAATGGGTTCTTGATGGGTTATTGGGTTGGGTTGGGGGTCGAGACCTCCGACCCAAAATGGGTTCTGCCGAAGTCTAGACCTTAGGCTCGAAACCCGACCCTTTTGAGGGTCGGGTCGGGTCGGGTTTCGGGCTTTTCGAGCTTTGCGGAAGTCTAGGTCTAGTAGTAGAGAGCAATTGAGATCTTCGCACTTTTCGGAAGCATTCGAAGAACACTTTCTTGTTGTACTTATATAGAGGTTTGTAGTCGACGCCGTATCGTCTTCGCGGAAGGGATCGTAGGACTTTTTGGTGCGGATTAGGCCATTTAGATTAAGCGATGGAATTTAGGGTGCTCAATAAGCCGAAATAGAAGACGTGCGACCGTAAGAAATGTTAGAAGCCTCGCTTCCTATATATATCTTAGTTAAATTATTCGATACGTGGAGTATTCTACTATTAATTAGTATTAAATCCTTAGAAGTATAGTATATAAAACATACCCCGCTCTATAGAAATCGAGTGATATTAGACTTCTAGCCTTCAGAAGCCTAGACTTCCGCAAACCCTAATTTAGGTCGAAGGTCACGACCCAAAACCCAACCTAGTCTAGGTCTGGGTCGAAAGTTCATAACCTAGGCCCAACCCAGACCCAGTCACTAGGGCCCCAGAAAACTAGTAAAGACCTAGTTCGACCTAGTTTCTACATAAAGTTTAGTATAACTATTTAAATAATATACTATTATTTTCCTCTATCATGGTTCCTACATCGAAATACTATAATATTTACCATTAAGATGATAGAAAGGTTAAGAATCTTCTCGTTTTTAAAAGTAGTATATCTAGTCTAGGGTTAATTACTCCACGAATTATTTTATTCTATATAGGAAAGTATTATTTATTAGCTACTAGTTTTAATAAGTATAGGGGTATATTCCACCTAGAATACAAAGTATATCCGCTTTGTAGATATATATTTTCAACATATATCAACCCTACATCTTAGACCACATTAAGCTTACATACTTTAGACTATATACTCTATCCTAGTTAGTACTTAAATTTTTTGAATATCACTAGGTGAGTATAATTTCTAACCGCGGTTAGAAATTCAGTCTTTAACCAAGGTTAGAATCTAGTCTATAAAGAGATAGAGAGGCTTATATCTACATTAGTATATTCTAACTTAAAAAAACTCTTTTTGAGGATTACTAAATGATAAGAGCGGATATACTAAAGTCTAAGGGAGGGTAGGATAAGATTTTTGGAAAGTCTTTATGAAACTAGGATGGGAATTAGGGTTCGACTAGGTCCACTAGGTTATTACTAGGTTATCTTAGGGGTATTTCCTAAGACCCATAATAATAAACCAATAAGCGGGAGTAGGATGATTTACTCGACTTGATATGTCAATAATCCTAGATAATCCTATACCTTTGGTGCCTTTCTACCTTTGTATGTGAAAGAATTTCTCTCCTTATAGCCCTTCTTATATCTTATATATTATTCTCATACTATGTCTTAAAGCTAACTTTTAGATTTTACATCATCGCTCTATGGTGGGGATCTTGATGATCTTTCATTTCTTTCGACGGGGTAAATCACTCCATCTACAAGTTAACATACAATCGACTCGAGCTTTCGAAGACGACCCCCTCCTTATACTATCTTCATTAAAACGTGTCCGACCCGACCGTAGGAAAGGGTTTATCCTATACGAGATAATATCACATAGTGATTTTATGGATTAGTGGTTAGAGACTAACTACGGGAGGAAAAGTAAGATTAACTAGGATTCGAAACGCCATATAGAGATCTAGAATAGCTATAATTAGGTAGCTTAGGTTAAAGATGGTGCACCAAAGGTTATGTGTAAGCGCTATGGAAAGATTCTAGAGCATCCTTATACTCGAAGTTTAAATAGCATAGGTAAAGCGTAGTATCTAGACCCCCACTATAGATTTCTGACCGCGGTCAGAAACTATAGGCAGTAAAGCGCGGGCATGGCCCGCGCCCACCGCCTTAGAGGACACAACATCACCAACGAGCTTCCACACAGTATAACTCCCTAAGCTTTAGTTAAACAGCATGCAGGCACCGTTCAATTGAATCAATTCGACAGTAGCCCTTCACAATAAGGATACTAAGAAGGCTCATAGGTATCTTTACATAATAGGGACAATCCTTACCCGTATATATAGGCTTAACTACTTTAAGGGAGTAGATGTGAAGGGCTACTGTCCAATTGATTCAATTGAACGGTGCCTGCATGCTGTTTAACTAAAGCTTAGGGAGTTATACTGTGTGGAAGCTCGTTGGTGATGTTGTGTCCTCTAAGGCGGTGGGCGCGGGCCATGCCCGCGCTTTACTGCCTATAGTTTCTGACCGCGGTCAGAAATCTATAGTGGGGGTCTAGCGATGAGCACGGGCAGAGCCTGGGTCTTAGTACTGGCATGAGCCCGTTACAGTAGACTAGTGATGATAGGGACTAGTATATAGTATACGAAAGCTCTCTATTTTCCTACCTTAAGTAATACTATTAGCGCTAGCCTATAACTTAATTAGTGGATAAAAAAGGTAAGGCTCCACAACGAACTAGGAGTATGTCTAGTCTACTTATATAGACCCGACCGAGATTAGCTATTTAAGAGAAAGTTGGCTAGCGAGAAGAGTTAATAGGCTATCTTAATCTTCGTATGTATACTATAGAACTTAAAACCATAATATATACTAACTTCGTAAGGAACTAATAATAATGACCTATATTAATTCTAGAGATAATATGAGACCTAGTTCCTAACCCTTACGGCGCTAGCCTAGGATATCTTCTCTATTCCTACTACTAGCGTAGGAGCAAAACGGTTATTTAGCTTAGCGCGGGATGTCTACTATTATAGACGTAGATCTCTTAATGTAACGACCATTCAAGATCTAATGATACTCCGCTATATAACGCGTTTTAATACAAATCACGCTTAAGGCTAGCTATCTATAGAAAGCTAGGATCTAGGTGAGAGGATAGAGGCCGATGAGGAGGTAGAGGCCTAACTATCTAATTATGATGTGGCTAGTATTAGCGATGATGAGGAACTTGAGTCTAATACCGAATATGTATCTAAAACCGATAATATAGACGCCTATGATCGTGATGCTTTACCTAGTCTCTAGGACCTAGACCTACCTCTAGATTAGGAGACTCTAGATTAAGAGATAGACTTAGTTGAACTTCTAAATCATCACCTAATAGTTAGAATTGTACAAAGCGATAGCCAGCGTCCACATAGGGAACGGAAGCGTCAAAGAGATGATGATAAATATATATATACTAAGAGGACCAAATAAAGCGCAAATAATCAAACAGATATAATAATGATCTTTTCCAGATTTCCTACTTACTATAAATAGAATACCCCAAAATTACTAGCTTTTCTACATAACTTATGCATATCACGAGGTTAGTCGTGTTTGCACTATTTATAGTGCTGCAGGACTTGTCAAGGCCTAGTAGTGAGTGACCATAACTACCTCCTAATGCTAATACATGAGTAAAAAATAGTAATTTATCAAAATAAGTCAGCATTTTATCCATCCATTTTGGGTAATTCTTGGTAGGATTATGCTAGCGTAGCACTAAAACTAGTGCTGCGACGGTGCTACAGCACTATATAATAGCACCAAAATTGGCTTAGTCCCGTAGCACCTCGTAGCACCATATCGCAGCACTAAATTTGCCTTAGTGCTGTGGGACGTGTCAAGGCCTTTTCCACACCCTTAAGGGGGGGGGCGCGTACGTGGCTAAATAGCCGATTCTCTAGGTATACCGAGACCTAGGAGAGGTGCTTCACTTACTTCCTATTACTATATAATTAACATAGAGGCTTCTTCGACCGAGAGTCCTTCTTCGGAGGGTATATATATACCTTTAAGATCTAGCCCACTTTTACTTCTACTCGTTAGCGGCGTGTAAATCGCTAACTTCTTTCTCGAGAAAAGTAGTAGACTATATATATAGTGATTTAATAGGCATTTAAAACCTAATTTATCGCGTAATTTAGTGGACTCGGAGGGCTCCTCGATCTAGTTAGTATAAAGTAAAGCTTTAATAGACGAGGCTTCCTTTTATAATTATATATAGGTTGAGGGCGTTTTTAGGTCCTAATCGCTCCCCGTACTTAGAGGGGGGGTAGGAGTTTAAAGTTAAATTTTAAGCTTTAATATCAATATGAAAGGTACTAAACTAGCTACTCTAAAGCTATATTTAATAGCTTCTAATTTAAAAGCTTTAACTTATACGAGGGGGTACGCTTCGAGGAAGTTGAGTTCATTAATATAGTTAATCCTAGTCTATATTTTTATTTTAACTAGCCCACTATATAATCATTTTAGTACTATAAAATAGCCGATATTAAGAGACTATAAAAGGTAAGAGGAGTATATAGAGGTATATAGATTACTATAATATTATTTTTCTTATAAATTCTATCGAATTTTAGGGTTAAATAACTTCTATAACTATTAAGTATTAAAAGTCGATACCCCCTTCGTACGCGAAGAAGTCGTTAGAATAAGAAGCTTTTAAAGCTAGCGAAGTCTAATTTTATTAGAGGTCTAACCATTTAGACTAACTTTAAATCGCTGGATAACTATCTAGAAGGTCGTCAAACGAAGATTCGAGGAAGACTTTACCTTTAAAAATAATATATAGAGGGAGGGCCTAACCTAACGTATTTATATATTTAATAGTAGTTTTAGTTACCTATTTACAATTTCTAGGTTATAAAACTAGGCACCGACCGTAGAAATCGCTTATCGTAGCTACCATATTTCTTATATAATAAATAGTAGGGCGGGGAGCTGATCTATAAGAATCTATTAATATAATCTATTTTCGAAGAGATTACTTTCTATCTCTATCAATTTATTTAAATTTACGCGTATAGTACTTCGTTAGGTATAGCCGGAGAGGTAATCGCGTAAAGTTATACGCGGTATATTAAAAACGTGTATTACTTTACAAATTAAGGATATTTCTTTATTCTTAAAAGGCTAAATAAATAATAGAATCCTACCCTCCTACTTTATTAAATTCCAAGAGCGTTAAAAGCGAAGTGGTAGTGTAGTAGGTGGTTGAATTAACTAAGTGCGAATCCCGAGACGTGTTTTAGGGGAAGTAGGCGGCTCGCTTATAAAATACGTTAGTTATATTAATAGTTTAGTTATTTAGCGATATAGTTATTGCTTCCATATCATATAGGTTATTTCTCTTATATCCTATACCTATACCTATTACTTTTCTATTTCTATATAGTATTATATCCCCCTTTTTAAAGAGGACTTCTATATCTAGTATTTATCTATACCAATAAGGTTTATTTATAGCTCTAGTATACATAATATATTATTTGGCGTATATATAGCTCCTATTATTAGCTTTTGATAGCCGTTATAATATATACTGCATTTCTAACCACGGTTAAAATATAGGGTGATATAGAATCCTATGATTAAACTATCAAGTATACTCGTATAGATTATCATCCCTATACCTCTTACGATCTCCTTAGGGTCAAGCCTAACTTGTACTATTAATCATAATAAGAGGCATTGGATGTAGTGTTAAATCATTATCCGACTCTATAGTAGCCTCCTAATCTATATTAACACCTCTGACTTTATCTAAGTTCTCACCATCCTTACCCTCGCTGATTCCCTCTAATGTAGACTTAGGAAGTCTCGCTTCCCTTGCCTTATTAACCTCCGTCCTTTCGTCTAGATTTAGAATAGATTTAGGTTGGGAATCTTCACTAGTTTCTTCACTCTTAATATTAAACTTATAAACAACGGAGCATCATTAAATCCTAGATTATTACTTCGTTTAACGACCCTCGTCGATGATAGTAGATATCGGGAGTAGTACTAAAGAGGGGCACCGGTCGCTAGGATAGAGAAAATATCCTATGTGGCCGCTACGAGTGTCGGAAATCGATACTCATTCTCTTTCTAGAAGTGGCATAGGTTAATTACGCTCCATTCTATATAGGATTAGATTAGTTGACTTATGATTATTATCATATAAATATACTAGTATTAAGATATCCCTTTAGTCTTCGGCTATGGTAGTGGCTCTAGCTAGTCCTCTTCGAAGAGGCTTATCATTGTATCTATATTATACGAGGAGGTCTTTGCCTTTGTAAGCACTTTTCTAGTTAGCGTTTTGACTTAAGTATTCCTCTAAGTGCTTATAAAGAGACGTCATATATACGTTATACTAGGAGCATACTATCGACATTATCTACCTATTCTAGCCCTTTAAGGAATTTAAGCTTATACTAGGGGGTAAGAATTATACCAATTATATATAGGCTACCATGTGCTTACTTGGTCGCTTTATAGTATACTAAGAGTTTCTTACTTCCTACCTTAAGAGCCTTTAGTATAGCCTTTTTCTATTATTATACGTAGGAATACTTATATCTATTAATTATAATAAGGAGAAAAGTCGATCCCTTATAATTCTAGAAGGAATTATTCATAATAATAAATTCCTAATTATCTTAAGTATTATATATAATATTCTCTCTACTCCTATAATAGGCGCTAAAGTTAAATATCTACTCCCACTAGCGTAGGCGGCTAAGTATAAAGATAGTTGATATTATAATATTCTATTATAAAACCTAGTTCAATATTAAAATAGAAGAACAATTCGATAAGGATACGTTCTTAGATTCTATATAAGAAATAGATATAGTTATAATAGAAAGAGGCTAATCCCTTCCATCAAGCATCTCTTCAAGCCTTAAGCTTGGCCGAGCTATCAGTAAAGAGCTCTAGACAGCACGACCACTAGTTCTAACCTACGCTTAGTATGGAATAAGGGCTTCCTCAAAAGCAACTCGATGAGTGTCTCGCTATTTCTGATCCCAATCACTAGAGAGGAAGAATTTGAATTTGTTCACTAGTGCGAGCATTGTACTAATTGCGTAGATCTTCCCTCTAATATCATCTACTTAAGAGTAATACTCATCTAGCTTAGACCGACCAGCTTTAAGGGCCACTAGTATCTATTTCTTCCATGGAACGCGCTTTCAGCGTAGCTGCACCTATGATCGCTCAAGATGCGCTTACCACTAATAACTATACCTAAACTAATTAGCGATGATAGTGAGGATTCCGAGGATAATAGTCCTATCGGACTAATCGAGTATAAGTTCATAATAGAGAGTTAGCTTCCTTATCCTTCTATAGTAGAAGTTAGCTAGTCGACAGCGAAGATAAAAGTAGTCCTTATCTCCCTCTTTATAAAGATAAGGGTAGTACTTAAAGGCGCCCTAGGTTAAGAGAGGTAAAGAAGAGTAGGAAATATAGTAATAATTAATTTATATTATATTAATATAAGTTATTATAAAAAAGCCCTCTAGGGCTTATATTTTTCTAACCCTAGTTAGTTAGAAAAGTGATACTATATTAAGTTATTATACAAAGCCTTCTAAACCTACTTTGTACTAATATTATTATTATCTAACTATATATTATTAAATTACTTGAAAATATAGAGCTAAAATACACAAATAATATATCACGAGGTTAAGGAATTCTACTTACTAAAAAGGCCTATAGGCAATGCCTACCGGCCCATTTATGGGTAATGTTGTAGTCTATCTAGGAGTACCTATCTTCGTAGGAAATTATACCTACGATAGAGGAAAGTACTATAGATCCTACCTCGTTTAAACTAATTAGTAATACTAAGAAAGACGTAGTTGAATAAACTTAGCTACTAACTGCCTAACGTATTTCACCACCGAGTGGTCCAACCCACCCAAAACGCGTCCACCAGTTTGCACTTAATCAATTCAACCACCCACCATGCCACCAATTCGCTCTCAAGGGTCTCAAAATTCAACAGAGCAAGAGGGGAGGTTCTTATT
Organism: Penicillium fimorum; assembly: GCA_028828255.1. Classification (NCBI taxonomy): domain Eukaryota; kingdom Fungi; phylum Ascomycota; class Eurotiomycetes; order Eurotiales; family Aspergillaceae; genus Penicillium; species Penicillium fimorum. The sequence continues at coordinate 3,248,572 of JAPWDS010000003.1, read as the reverse complement.
GGCTATTTAGGATTTTAAAGATCAAGAGATCGCCTCTACTTGCGAAGCAGCAGGATTCGAAGTTCCAAAGTCGACTCTTCTCTGTCGTCTAAAGAATACCCCTAATCGCGCGACTTTACGTGCTAATTATAAGAAATTAATAGAAATTAGAGAGGAATCTCTTTAAACAATATGTTCTCGTAGATTAGCTCCTTAGCCTTTCATAGTACGAGAAATAGCGAATATTCTCCTCGAAAAGAGCAGAACTACGCTAGTTCTTTTAGTCGGCGAAAATTAGATTATAAAATATATTAAATAGTCTCCTCTCCTCTCCTCCTAATTCTCGAAACGATATAATTATAAATGTGCGAAATATAAAGAAACAAAAACTATTCGAGAGTGGTTTAATCTTATTTAAAGAATAATCTTTAATTTAGAATCGACCCTAATAACGTTTATAACTTCGATAAGACTAGTTTCGTGATAGGATTAATTGCTATAGCTAACGTATTCGGTAAGCGAGTATAAGCTAGTGGTCCACCCCACCCAAAATAAGTCTATGGATTGGTAACGTATTTCACAAGCGAGTGGATCACACAAGCGAGTGGATCAGCGACACGAAAACGCGTCCATCAATTAGCACTTAGTCAATTCAACCACCCACCATGCCACCAATTCGCTCCCGATCCTCTAGCAATTCAGCAGAGCAAGAGGGTAGGATCTTATTAGCTATCCAGGCTATTCAAAAGCAAGATATCACTACAATTCGTGAAGCAGCACGCTGTTTTAACGTACCCTTTTCTTCATTACGGAACCGCCTCACCGGCCTTAAAAGTCGCTCCGAATCTCGCGCCAATAGCCATAAATTAACAGAGACTGAGTGTTACGCACTGCTAACTGGTCACAGCTAGGTTAGATGGGTTCCGGATATACTTGCCTTAATACTCCTCAGGTATCTAACGTTAACGGTCTGTCGCAACTGAGCTGTAGCCCCGCGGGTCTTATTGCAGCCTAAGTCCTTTTGAAAGATCGAGAAACGATGCCAGTGAGAGCGCCGAGTAGATCTATACCGCAGTATTGGTCTGCTCGTGAGTGTTGTCAAGTTATAATCAAGTAAATAGTCACAGTAGTTCCAAAGGTAAACACAAGTAACAATGTATGATTGAAGACGAAGAACTAAACTAAGTATATGAATGAGTGTCCTTATATATCCTTCGTTTCCTGGGGTCGACGGGTGCTAAGAAGTATATCCTACCCCGTATAGTAGATCGACTCCCTGGGGTATATCCTACCTCCACTGGTAGATCTACCCCGTTGACGTCACGTGTCATGGCCAGGTATTTTCCGATACCCTAAAGTACATACGTACCGGAAATCTCCTGGCAGTGGGTCTTGATCAGTCCTGATCACCCTTCTGCTCACTGATCGTAGGTATAGTCTTTTCCCTGAATACTTGGGGGTGCCAGAGTATTAGGTGTTGCACGTGATCTGATGACAGATAGATTGGTTGGCTCTTGATGGCCCATCTGTGTACCCCTGTGGGTCCCCGTTGATTGGTGACGGGTAGGTCCGTAACACTGAGGAGGAATCTCTTCAAAATTGGATAATCTCTATGGATTCTCGTGGATCAGCCCCTCGGCCTTCGACTGTACGAGAAATGGCGAATCTTCTACTCGAAAAGCGTGGAACTACCCCGGTTATTTCGGTCGGCGAAAATTGGGTTACAAATTTTGTGAAACGACACTCTCTTCTCTCCTCCCGATTCTCGAGAAGGTATAATTAAGAACGTGCGAAATGCGAAGACCCGAAAATCATTCAAGGGTGGTTCGATCTTATTCAAAAAACCATCCTCCAATTTGGAATCCACCCCGATGACGTTTATAACTTCGATGAGACCGGTTTCGCGATGGGGTTAATCGCTACGGCGAAGGTGATTACGAGAAGTGAATTCTACGGCCGGCGCTCGCTTTTACAACCTGGGAATCGTGAATGGGTGACTGCTATTGAATGTACGAATGCTTCGGGTTGGGCCCTCCCTCCGTGTATCATTTTTAAAGGCAAAGTCTTTATCGAATCATGGTTCGATAACCTTCCGGATGACTGGCGATTTGAAGTTAGTCCGAACGGTTGGACCTCCGATGAAATTGGACTTCGCTGGCTTGAAAAGCTCTTTATTCCGACGACTTCTTCGCGTACGAAGGGGGGGTATCGTCTTTTGATACTCGACGGGCATGGAAGCCATTTAACCCCTAAATTCGATGAAATTTGCGAGCAAAATAAGGTTATACCAATTTGTATGCCTCCGCACTCCTCTCATCTTTTACAACCCCTAGATATCGGTTGTTTTGCTGTGTTAAAGCGATCATATGGTCGGCTAGTCGAAACTAAGATGCGGAAAGGGATCAACCATATTGACAAACTTGACTTCCTCGAAGCATACCCCCTCGCACGAATTGAAGCTTATGAATCGGAGACTATTAAAAATAGCTTCGGAGCAGCTGGTTTAGTACCTTTTGCACCTGATCGAGTGATTTCGAAGCTAAATATTTGTCTTCGAACCCCAACCCCCCCTCCAAGCCGGGGTAGCGAATCAAGCCGGAATTTTACACCAAAGACACCCACTACAGAGAAAGAACTACGTCGACAGGCTTCTTCAATCAAAGCTTTACTTCGTACAAGGTCTCGAAGTCCACCTAGCCCGTCAGATCGTGCATTAAACCAACTTGTGAAAGGCTTCCGTCTCACAATGCAAGGTGCTATACTACTCGCTGAAGAAAATAAGGAATTACGGGCTGAAATGGAGAAGAAGAAGCAAAAGCGGACCCGGTCTACTAGAACAATAGTACACGAAGGGGATCTCTCAGTCCAGGAGGTTCGTGAGCTACGTGCGGAGCCATTTGAGGCCCAAATAGCACGTATCAATACCTATTATCGTGGGCAGGTTTCGGAGGGTTTACAACCAGCTACACGGGCCGGGCGAGCGTGTGGAATATGCAGATTGCCGGGGCATAGAAGAGAAACATGTCCAGATAGATAAATCAATTTAATTGGAATAATTTAATGGTGTTTTGGTTGAGATAAATGGAATTGAACTCATAGCGTTGGGTTGGCTGATCCAGTCGCTTGTGTGATCCACTCGCTTGTGAAATACGTTAGATATCCCTTTAGTAGGATTTCGTACCACTAATATAATTAAAATAGGATAATACTATCTAAGAGCCATTCCCCGAGGTAGCTTAGGAGGATAATCTATTATAGTTTCTCACGATCAATCGACTTCCCTTTTACCTTAATGAACATCTAACGTTTCGACGGATAATATTATAAGCACACTCGGCCCTAAGCCTCCCATCTATCCCCTCTACTAATATAGTTCGACGTCGACTATCTACTTATGTGAAAGAACGCCAACACTCTACACTCAAGCTACTTCTAGTAGATGCAAAATTGTCAATTACATTAGACTGCTAGACTTCACTATTTAGATAAGCATTTATGGCTATCACTAGCTATTTTATTAACATTGATTAGTCCTACTGGGAGGTGCTTCTTAGGTTTAAGCCCCTCGAAGATGCTCACACTAGTGCTAATCTAAGTGGTGTCCTATTAGAGATACTTACTAATCATAATATCTAGGATCGTGTGTTTAGGTTAATCACGGATAATGCATCGAATAATAAGACCCTTATTAACTCGCTATAATAGGCCTTATCGAACGATATTTATGTTATCTAAATACCCTATCTAGCATATATTGTCTAATTAAGTCTGAACCAACTTCTTGATCGCTTAAAAGCAGTCCCTTAGAATGATACAACTAAGAATAAATAGTCTGATCGTCAATCAATTCTCGTGAAAGCAAATGCACAAAGCAAAAGCCGGAGTATATCTCATACTTTGAATAAGGTAACGTATTTCATCACCGAGTGGTCCACACCCCCGAGTGGTCCAACCCACCCACCATGCCACCAATTCGCTCTCAAAGCTCTCGAAATTCAACAGAGTTAGAGGGGAGGATCTTATTAGCTATTCAGTCGTTTAAAAATCAAGAGTTTGCCTCTATTTGCGAAGCAGCACGTCGATTCGAAGTTCCAAAGTCAACACTTCTCCGTCGTCTAAAGAACATCCCTAACCGCGCGACTTCACGCGCTAATTGTAAGAAGTTGACAGAAATTGAAGAGGAATCTCTTCAAAAATGGATTCTATGGATTCTCGTGGATTAGCCCCCCGGCCTTCTATGGTACGAGAAATGGCGAATCTTCTCCTCGAAAAGCGCGGAACTACCCCGGTTCTTTCGGTCGGCGAAAATTGGGTTACAAAATATATCAAACGATATCCTATCCTCTCCTCCCGATTCTCGAGACGGTATAATTACGAACGTGCGAAATGTGAAGACCCAAAAACTATTCGAGAGTGGTTCAATCTTATTCAAAAAATAATCCTTCAATTTGGGATCGACCCTAATGACGTTCATAACTTCGATGAGACTAGTTTCGCAATGGGGTTAATTGCCACTACGAAGGTGATAACTAGGAGTGAATTCTACGGTCGGCGCTCGCTTTTATAGCCTAGAAATCGCGAATGGGTGACTACTATTAAGTGTACAAATTCATCGGGTTGGGCCCTCCCTCCGTGTATTATTTTTATAAAGGCCAAGATTACGTGGAACTATGGTTCGAAGGCCTACCAAACGACTGGCGAATTGAAGTTAGTCCTAATGGTTGGACTTTAGATAAAATAGGAGTTCGCTGGCTTGAAAAGCTCTTTATTCCGACGACTTCTTCGCGTACAAAGGGGGGGGGTATCGACTTTTGATACTTGACGGACACGGAAGCCATTTAACCCCGAAATTCGACGAGATTTGTGAGCAAAATAAGGTTATACCAATCTATATGCCTCCGCACTCCTCTCACCTTTTATAGCCTCTTGATATCGGCTGTTTTGCGGTATTAAAACGATCATATGGTCGGCTGGTTGAAATGAAAATGTGGACCGGGATCAACCATATCGATAAACTTGACTTCCTCGAAATATACCCCCTCGCACGGATTGAAGCTTTTAAATCAGAGACGATTAAGAATAGCTTTAAAGCAGCTGGTTTAGTACCTTTTGCACCTAATCGAGTGATCTCAAAGCTTGATATTCAACTTCGAACCCCTACCCCTCCTCCGAGTAGGGAGAGCGATTGGGACCCAAAAACGCCCTCAAACTATGTGCAATTACAAAAGCAAGCTTCGTCAATTAAAGCTTTACTTCGTACTAGATCGAGGAGCCCTCCGAGCCCGCTAAATTGTGCGATAAATCAGGTTTTAAAAGCCTATAAAATCACTATGCAGTCTGCTGCTTTTCTCGAGAAAGAAGTCAGCGATTTATGCGCCGCCAACGAGAAGCAGAAGCAAAAGCGTGTTAGATCTCGAAGGCATATACCCTCCGAAGAAGGACTCTCAGTCGAAGAAGCCTCTACATTAATTATGCAGCAACAGGAAGCAAGTGAAGCACTTCCCCCGGGTCCTAGTATACCCAGAGAATCGGCTATTCAGCCACGTACGCGCCCCCCTCGGGGGTGTGGAATATGCAGATTGCCAGGGCATAGAAGAGAAACATGTCCAGATAGACCAATTAATTAGTTGAATTAATTTAATGGTGTTTTGGTTGAAATAAATGAATTTGAAATTAATGGGTTAGATTCGTTGGACCACTCGGTGATGAAATACGTAGTGATAGCTATAAACGCTTAATTGTATAGTGATGTCTAGTAATCTAATGCGATCGAAAATTTTGCGTTATAACTCATTAGGGAGCGTTTAGAGGATAGATTTCTATTATTCTAATACAATATCACGTAGATAAAGACGTATAGTTTTCGCGGAGGGTACCGAAGGGATAGTGTAGAGCGGGCTAATCGAAATAGTTTATGAAATGATGGGTGTTCGATTAGGTGGAATAGAAGTTAATTAAGAAGAGTAAGAAATTAGAGAAGATGCTCTTCCTAGTACGAGAAAGGAGTTTCTGATAGGCTATAACCCGATTCCTAAATATTTTAAGAATTAAAAGTGTTAGTTAAATTAGATAACTAAAGAAGATATAACTAGAGTATATATACTATCTTTTGAAGGCATTAGGTAATTTCTTCTTTCCCTCCCTATTAAGCTTTACGATAACCGACTAGTTTTAAATGCTTTAATATTATTAATGTACTATGATAGCCTTTCCCATTATGTGATAGAGAATAGGGATACTTAAGGATCTTTGAGTAGCGCTTACACATCACCTTTAGCGCGCCGTCTTTAGTATAGGTAACTTACTCAAAATTCTTCTATATACTCGAGTTGCACCTTAAATCCTATATAATCTTACTTTTCTACCTATAGTCGGTTTGTGGCTACTATTTAACACATTCTTAGTATACTATCTCGCTATGTAATATCTAAGCCTTTCTCCGATTAGGGCCAACGTGGGTTAGAGAAGGTGGAATCGGTGGAGGGTTAAAGGGTCGAAGGAAGTCTAAATTGATGTTATTAAAAGGCTTAATTGTGAGTTAACTACTAATAGGCGTTAGGACTCGATATAAGGGTATAAGGTAGCTAAGATTATCTATGTCCCTATCATAAAGAAAGAGTAGGTAGAAAGTTAGAATATTAGCTTTAGGATATCATAGCCATAATTAGACGATAAAATAACATAGATATAAGGAATCAATAGGAGAAATTCTATACTTATAAGGAAAAGGGGATCTAAATAATTTACACTAAGTCCTATAGTAGGGTTAATAGATTAATAGAACTAACTATATAATATAATTAGCTAACGTATTTCACCACCGAGCTGGACAAACCCCATAGCTGGACACACTACCCACCCGATTAATTTTAAATACATTTATCTCAACCAAAATGCCATTAAATTAATTCAACTAATTGACTGGTCTATCTGGACATGTTTCTCTTCTATGCCCTGGCAGTCTGCATATTCCACACCCCCGAGGGGGGCGCGTACGTGGCTGAATAGCCGATTCTCCCTGTATACCGGGACCGGGGGCAGGTGCTTCATTTGCTTCCTGTTGCTGTATAATTAATGCAGAGGCTTCTTCAACTGAGAGACCTTCTTCGGAGGGTATATGCCTTCGAGATCTAGCCCGCTTTTGCTTTTGCTTCTCGTTGGCGGCGCGTAATTCCTTATTTTCTTTCGCTAGTAAAATAGCGTTATGTATTGAGACTTGGAAGCCTTTCACAAGTTGGTTTAATGCACGATCTGATGGGCTAGGTGGACTTCGAGATCTTGTACGAAGTAAAGCTTTAATTGACGAAGCCTGTCGACGTAAGTCCTTCTCTGTGGCTGGTATTTTTGGTGTAAAATTTCGACTTGATTCGCTCCCCCGGCTCGGAGGGGGGGGTCGGTGTTCGAAGACAAATATTTAGCTTCGAGATCACTCGATCGGGTGCAAAAGGTACTAAACCAGCTGCTTTAAAGCTATTCTTGATAGTCTCCGATTTAAAAGCTTCAATCCGTGCGAGGGGGTACGCTTCGAGGAAGTCAAGTTTATCGATATGGTTGATCCCAGTCCGCATTTTCATTTCAACTAGTCGACCATATGATCGTTTTAATACTGCAAAACAGCCGATATCGAGAGGTTGTAAAAGGTGAGAGGAGTGAGGTGGCATACAGATCGGTACCACCTTATTTTGCTTACAAATCTCGTCGAATTTAGGGGTTAAATGGCTTCCGTGTCCGTCAAGTATCAAAAGTCGATACCCCCCCCTTCGTACGCGAAGAAGTCATCGGAATAAAGAGCTTTTTAAGCCAGCGAAGTCCAATTTCATCAGAGGTCTAACCGTTCGGACTAACTTCAAATCGCCAGTTATCCGGAAGGCTATCGAACCAAGATTCAATAAAGACTTTGCCTTTAAAAATCACACACGGAGGGAGGGCCCACCCCGAAGCATTCGTACACTCAATAACAGTCACCCATTCACGATTTCCAGGTTGTAAAAGCGAGCGCCGACCAGAGAGTTCACGCCTCGTAATAATCTTCGCAGTTGCTGTAAGCCCCATCGCGAAACCAGTCTCGTCGAAGTTATAAACGTCATCGGGGTCGATTCCAAATTGAAGGATCGTTTTTTGAACAAGATCAAACCACTCTTGAATAATTCGGGTCTTCGCATTTCGCACGTTCGTAATTATAGCGTCTCGAGAATCGAGAGGAGAGGAGAGGGTGCCGTTTCACAAATTTTGTAACCCAGTTTTCGCCGACCGAAAGAATAGGGGTAGTTCCACGTCGTTCGAGGAGAAGATTTGCCATTTCTCGTATAGAAGAAGGCCGGGGGGCAGATCCACGAGAATCCATAGAGAGAATCCATTTTTGAAGAGATTCCTCTTCAACTTCTGTCAATTTCTGTAAATTGGCGCGAGAAATCGCGCGGTTTTTAGTCCCATTAAGGCGGGTTGGTTGATAGGGTTGAATTTGGTACGTTAAAACGGCGCGCAGCCTCACGAACAGAGGTGATTTCTTTATTCTTAATAGCTTTGATAGCTAGTAAGACCCTACCCTCTTGCTCTATTGAATTTCGAGAGCTTTGAGGGCGAATTGGTGGCATGGTGGGTGGTTGAATTGTTTAAGTGCTAATTGATGGACGCGATTTAGGTGGGGTGTCCAGCTATGGGGTTTGTCCAGCTCGGTGGTGAAATACGTTATGTTCTACGCCTATTAATCTAGAGAGTTATTAGTAAATAATAATAGAAAAATTGTATAATATATATAGCATTCATGAGTAGTCCCTTGATATTACCCTTCTAGGTACTAGATTTACGACAAGTCGGTCTAGCTAGATGTCGATGAAGTGTAGTTGTTCCATACCGCCCATTTACTAGATAATCGAGGACTTTATGGCATTAACGACACATTGCCCCTAGTTTGCCAGATTTTGCATTAGCCACTTAATCAAATTACTCCTAGCAAGTGGCTATCCGGTTGCCGTTCTAGTTTAGTCGTTTTTTATCTTTCTAAACTTAGTCTCCAACCACTAGGAAACAAAATCATCTTTTGACATATCGGTGTATAAAATAAACGCTATTAATCGACCTAGCCCAACACGCTAAAGTGAAGAAGGAATTAAAGGTGGAGGAATTGGGGTTAGGCCTTGACAAGTCCCGCAGCACCAGCCAATTTTTGGTTACGGTGCTGCAGCACCAAACGGAATTCTGGTGCTGTGGTGCTGCGACCATACCTATTTAGGCTAGAAAACTACCTAGATAGGAAAGTGATCTGCATCATAATGCCAAGGCAGCACTGAAACTAGCGCCTTGGCGCCTGCTTGGCGCCAAGGCGGGACCAAATCGGCGGGACTTGTCAAGGCCTACCTAGATCCGTATAGCTAGACTAATAAAAGTATGGAAGATCCGAGGACTAGCAGTCTTCATTAATGCAAGCCCACAACGTCGGGAGGCATTTATGGCCCTTCAGCCGGAGCCTGCATTGATTCCAATCCAAGATGTTCGGACACGATGGAATTCAGTATTTCTGATGCTCAACCGGGCCAAGAAGCTCCAGCCATTCTATGATCAGTATTGTACTGATCATCAATATCTTTATTTCAAGCTCGATCAAGAAGAGTGGCGTCAAGTCGAGTATCTTCTTCTTCTGACAAAGCCCTTCTTTGATTTCACCATGATGCTGTCAAAGACAAAGGATATTACCGCACACAATATCTACAGTATCTACAATAAGCTTTTCTCTCATCTCGATGCAGCCGAGGCGAAGCTTAAGAATAAAGGTATGATCTGGAAGAAACGGATGTTGCGGGCACTCCAAACAGCAAAGAAAAAGCTCTCCAAGTACTACACTGCCACCGAGTATGAGCCTTATGGTGATATCTACGCTCTGGCAACAATCTTCTCCCCATCAAAGAAGCTCCGGTACTTTTCCTCGCCTGATTGGCAGGGCGATATTGATTATATGAATCGTTATCAAGAGGTCCTGAGCCGAGAGTTTGATCGATATAGGAAGATGCTTACGCATGATACTGATGGCCTAGCAGCATTGGAGACTTCTGGAGTAGCTATCGATGAGAATGATGACTGTGATCTTGATGCTGCTTGTGCATCCCAGAACCAGCTATTAGAGGAGCTTGCAAAACCAGATGACGACGAGATTGCGCGATATCTTGCTCGTGGAATTGAGCGACAGAAACCTCGACTTTTCTGGAAGGAACATGAGAAGAGCTTCCCAACCCTGGCTAGGATAGCAAGGGACATTCTATCTATCCCTGCTAGTGGTGCTGGTGTTGAACGACTATTCAACTGTGCTCGTGATATCTGTCATTACCGTCGTGGTCAATTGAAGCCGAGTACAATCCGTGGCCTGATGCTACATCAGTTTGCTACCAACTTTGATCTTCGGCAAGAGGAGCTAGGGATTATCAAAGAGCACCTATCCCAAGGTGAAGCTGCTTTGCTAGATCAAACCCGGAGATCATTACCACAGCTTGAGGTCTTAGAGCCTATCAGTGATAATGAGGAGGAGGATCAGGAGACTGGACTCGAGGCTACCCAGCACACTGAGAGCGGTGATCATGACTCGGATGATGATATTGCTAAGCGAGGTAGTCGGGCAAAAGGAAAACAACCTCAAAAACGACCATGCGAGGTGGTTGAAGAGGATGATGATCTTCCAGAGATGCCGGTCGATGGGAGTATGCCAGGTCGTTTAGGGCGGATTCGAAAACAGCCAAGGTTACCAGATGGCTTCCAGTTAGATCTGTAAATAGTATATATAAATGAATAAGAAGATTTAAATTCATACAACCCAAAAAGATCCAGATTTTAATTCTTTGACATGACATACCATTACACGAAAAATACGGAGGAAAACATAAAATTAATGCACACCCCTCGAGGTCACGAGTCTAGGCATGTTTGTATTGTTTGATATCCATATCCGCAGTTTGCGGATATGGATTGTGGATATCCGCGGATATTGCGGATCGTGCCGCAGTCTAGTTATTATGCTAATATATCAAAGATAAACATCTATTCACTAGAATTTCCAAATATTTCACCTTCCTGATTATGATAATGGAGTAGAATTCCATGTTTGAACCAAAACATGGGTAAAAGACTGTCATTTATTTGGGTGATTCAGCCATTTTATGAACGCCAAGACCATGGTTTATGCAATTTCGAGCCCCCCCTTCGAGCCGGGGTCCGGGTCGAGCCCAAAAAGTTCGACCCCCAGCTCGTTGAGGGTCGGGTTTCGAGCCCGGACCTTAGGCCCAAAGTTGGGCTTTGCGGAAGTCTAGAATTACGTGCCGCCAACGAGAAGCAGAAGCAAAAGCGTACTCGATCCCGAAGGCAGATACCTGCTGAAGAAGGCCTCTCAATTCAAGAAGCATCTGCATTAATTATACAGCAACAGGAAGCAACTGAAGCACCTAGACTTCGGCACGACCCACTGTAACCCGAACCCAACCCAACCCAACCCAACCCAAAATGGGTTTTGGGTCGAAACCCATAACCCGAGCATGGGTTTTGGGTTATAGCTCATAACCCAAAACCCATTGGGTAACCCATTGGGGCCCCAAAATTCTGCAAACCAGCCAAACAGACCTCCAGCGCGTGACCGCATAAGTTGTGCATTTTTTACTTGTATGTATGTGTATTCTGCTTACAGTGCGCTCTCAAGAAATTAATACTGAATCACAATTGAATGTGGATATATTTTCAATATTGCTCAAAATCGTCATCATCTCTGCTCTTACGTTTCCTCCCTGAAACACGTACCTGAGTTGCACTCTCTGGTAATGGGGGCTCTACTGTCTCACTATCTACTACATGAGGAGAAATCTCTCGCTGTCTATCACCCACTTCCACTTCCTCTTCCTCTTCATTGTCACTGATCAGATCAACCTCAGTATCCCCTATATAATCATCGTTCTGCTCCTTCGCAGATTCGATCTCAGCTAGCGTAAAGAACTGCTGAAGCTGCTTCACCTCAGCCTCCTTAGCACTGAATCTTGTTGCACAAAGAAATAACATGAGCTCCTCAATCGTTTCAGACTTGAGACGACCGCGGCGATAATGACAAACATCTCGAGCAGTGTTAAAGAGGCGTTCAACACCAGCACCAGTTGCTGGTATTGAGAGAATATCGCGAGCAAGTAACGCGATTGCAGGGAAACGAGATTGGTTCTCCCGCCAGAACTGAAGAGGTTCAACATCGACCAGATCTAGGAGTAAACATTAGTACAATCATGGATAGAAGGATCGGATCAAGCATACCACTGTCAAGGTATTGTGTCATCTCATTGCCAGCTGGCTTCATAGGTATTTTACTACTCTTCAGCATCTTGTTTAACCTAGAACCGGCTGTTACCGCTGTGGGAGTATTGCCTGAACCTTGATTTATAGCAAGACGCTCTTGATACGGAATTAATAATTCTTGGAATGACTTTCGGTAAGTATCACGCCAGTGAGACTCCCAATTATCAGATAAAAAGAACTGAAACCTGCTATCAGGGGCTAACATTGTCCCAACTGCATAGATATGCCCTTTAAGACTGTCTGTTTGAGAGTAATACTCATCAAGTTTCAGGCGACCAGCTTTAAGTGCGTTTAGCATGTCTGCTTTCCATGGAACACGCTTACGCTTGAGTAGCGCCTCTGCTTCGAAAAAGTGATTGAAGAGAGCATTGTAAAGCTTGAACACAAGATGTGTGGTAACCTCCTTTGTCTTTGAAAGCTCTGTTGTATAGTCAAAGAACGGCCGAGTGATTTGTAGAAGGTAGTCAATCTGACGCCATTCTTGATTATCAAGCAGCATCTCCTCGCAGTCATATTCTTCACAGAAGGGTTGGAAGAAACTGCGTAGCCTCTTTGCACGACGAAGCATAAGGAAGGTAGAGTTCCACCGAGTCCTTATATCCTGGATCGGGACAAGCTGTGATCCCTTTTCTTGGAGTCGGAGAAAGGCAGCCTGCCGTTGAGGACTTGCATGGATGTATACAGCAAGGTAACGGACCTTGTTCAATGTATATGCGATCCTCTGTGTTCGATGCTGAGCATTGGCCTTTGCTGCAGATGACTTCTGCTCAGTCCATTTTGTTTCTGTATTCTCATTAAGGGGAATAGCTTTCAGGCGATCAAGGAGCTGGTTCAAACAAAGTTGGATGATATGGGCAAGACAGGGTATTCGGATCACTGTGACATCGCTAGAGAGCGCTATTTGGATTGCATCAACCATTGTCTTGTTGTTGGTCGCATTATCAGTTGTGATTCCGAATACCCGATCCTGGATCTTATATTCTACCAGGGTTTCAAGGACAATCCCACTTAGGTATAAACCTGTATGAGAGCCCTGAAGTGGCTTAAATCCAAGTAGAACCTCTTGGTATACCCAGTCACAATCAATGAAATAGCCAGTGATAGCCATAAATGCTTGGTTGTAAGGAGAAGTCCAGCAATCTAATGCAATCGAAATTTTGGCATCACTTGGGAGCGTTTTGAGGATAGACTGCTGTCGTTCTTTGATGATATCATGTAGACGACGACGTATAGTGGTAGCAGAGGGAATTGGAGGGAGGAATGGCGCGGAGCGGGCTAATCGGAACAGATTGTGAAATGATGGATGTTCGATTAGGTGGAATGGAAGGCGATTAAGCGTAAGAAATTGGAGAAGATGCTCTTCCCAGGCTGAGTGCGAAAAAGGGGCTTCCGATGGGGTATGGTCCTTTATTTTTGATTGTGTTAAATCATAGAATAGGAGAATTATGTAGGCTAGGAGACATACTACCTTTTGGAGGAATTTGGTAATTTCTCCTTTCCCTCCCTGTTGAGCTTTACGGCAGCCAGCTGTTTTCAAATGCTTCAACATTGTTGATGTACCATGATAGCCTTTTCCACTAGGTGATAGAGAATGCGGATGCTCAAGGACCTTTGAGCAGCGCTTACACATCACCTTAGGCGCACCGTCTTTGGAATTGGCGACTTGGTTGAAGTCACTCCAAATATTTGAGTTACGGTTTGAATCCCAAGCAAGATTGCTTTTCCGCCCATAATCGGTCTGTAGCCACCATTCAACCCATTCTTCATGTGCCATTGCATCGTATAGTACATAGGCCTTCCTCCGATCGGGGCCAACGCGAGTAAAAGATGGTGGGATTGGTGGAGGATTTAATGGTCGAAGGAATTCTGAATCAATATTATCAACTGGTTCAGCTGTGAGCTGGGAACCAGATGGGGTTGCAACTTGGGAGGAAGGTATAAGATAGCTGAAATTATCTGTATCCCCATCATAAAGAGTAGGTAGAAAGTCAGAATGCTGGCTTTGGGACATCTCAGCAGGCCCTGTAAGGGGGTGATACTTCAGAGAGAGGACATACTTACACAAGAAGGGAATCTGAATAAAAACCTCAGTCCTATAGTAAAGGAGAATTGATTAATCAAATAGAGAGGTTTACCCCAGTTTCATATGATTGGCCATAGAGTATTATTTAGATGGGTCCGACCTAACAGAACCCAACGAAACCCATTGATAACCCATTATAACCCATCAAAACCCATTGATAACCCATTATAACCCATCAAAACCCATTGATAACCCATTATAACCCATCAAAACCCATTGATAACCCATCATAACCCATCAAAACCCATTACAACCCATCAAAACCCATTGATAACCCATTACAGCCCATCAAAACCCATTATAACCCATCATAACCCATTGATAACCCATTATAACCCATCAAAACCCATTGATAACCCATTATAACCCATCAAAACCCATTGATAACCCAGCAAAACCCAATTCCCACATTTTCAGCCCTAAATATTTTGAAAACACCTCAGGTTCAACACTAGAGAAGGCCTTATAATTCATGATCAGAACGATTGCTAGCCTTACTAGCTACAACTCTGCTTTTCTTAATAGATAATACAATTTGATTGACATATGCAAAATAAGATAATGAACAGAATGACGATAGAATTCTATGATACTTGCGTAGGGAGATTTACTACCAGTGGTAGTCTACCACTGTTGCAGTCATGTACATTGTAAATATATATATCTACATCTTCGTCCCAGACAGTTATGACTCAAACCTAGTCAAATATACCAATCAACACATTATACGTTTTAAATAATAAAAGAGATATATTCAACTTGACTCAAAAAAAAAAAGAACCAGAGCAGAACTTGATTTATTGGCTTGGTTTGGATTGATTCCATGGGCCTTTGGTTCTTGTTGCGCTCAAGATGTAC
Source organism: Penicillium fimorum (assembly GCA_028828255.1). Lineage (NCBI taxonomy): Eukaryota > Fungi > Ascomycota > Eurotiomycetes > Eurotiales > Aspergillaceae > Penicillium > Penicillium fimorum. The sequence goes on along the minus strand of JAPWDS010000003.1, from coordinate 3,233,337 downwards.
TTGCGAGGCAAAGTGATTGTATGTATGAACTGGAAAGGTTGTAAAATACAGTGTTTGATCGCAATATTGATTACTTAGCCTCTTTATGAACGCCAAGGCCGACGTTTTATGTACAAATGGGTTCAAATGGGTTCTTGATGGGTTATTGGGTTTAACCCATTGGGTTTTGGGTTGGGTTGGGTTATGGAGGTCCGGACCCAAAACCCAATGGGTTGGGTTTTGGGTAGTCTATCGCACAACCCGGGTTTGGGTCGAGATATCGGACCCGGACCCGGACCCAGCCTGGGTCCGGGTCGAAGTCAGCGAACCCGGACCCAACCCGGACCCAGCGCTGGGCCCCCAATGGGGCCCCAGTAAAACCCAACTTTGCATAAAAACAAACTCTTGGCGTTCATAAAGTTGCTAAATAATCAACATGTAATCTTCGTATTTTTTTGTGTTTTAGATCGAACCCATATGAACTCACTTATTCGACATCAACTTTATATGACTAAACTAAATAGACACTTATATCATTTTATATTGGCCAGATATTAGTTTATTACCAATAAAAATTAAAGATAATCATGGTTGTAGTGGTATTTGATAATTTAGGTTTGCTGACATGGTTGAAGTTGTAGAAATATATTTTGAATACAGTGTAAGTATCTTAGTAGTCACTCTATCCTTACACGTGCCCGTTTGGGTTTTGCTGGGTTTTGCTGGGTTTTGCTGGGTTTTGCTGGGTTTTGCTGGGTTTTGCTGGGTTTTGGCTGGGTTTTGCTGGGTTTTGGCTGGGTTATGCTGGCTCTAACCCACTTAAACCTATAATATATACCAATTAAATGCTAGTGAAGTAGGTACTTTTGATAAACGACGACTTGTTCGTTCAGCTCTCTATTCACAGCTAGGGTAATACGTCTTCTACCCTTTGTAAGTAAATCCCTTCTCTTATTCTTCCCCTCGTAATTGATCATTTATTTATTTCGCCTATTATGTCCCAGAGCCAGCAATCTAATTTGACATCCTCGATTTATGATGGAGATATAGACAATCTTGGTTATCTTACCCCTTCAAACCGACTTGGTACCCCTGAACCATCCACTAGCCAGCAGACGTTCGATCTCGACTCTATTGACTCCGAATTCCTTCGTCCGATTATTCCCCTTATACCTCCTACCTCACTTCTACGTGTTGGTCCCGATCGGAGAAAGGCATTTGTTCTTTATGACAAAATGACTCATACCGAATGGGTCGACTGGTGGTTACAGACTGATTTTGGAAGGAAGAGCAAGATCCATTGGGACTCAAACCACCAGTCTGATGTTTGGGGTAGGTTTAACCAGGTTGCAAATAGTATCGATGGGGCACCAAAGGTTATGTGTAAGAATTGCGGCCAGATTCTTGAGCATCCTTACACTATCCATCCTCATCCAACGGGCGACCGGAAAGCACAATATCATGGCACATCAACAATGTCAAAACATATCAAGAGCGCAGGGTGTCGAAAGGCTAAGGGTGGATCAAAGCTAGAGATCACAAGATTCCTCAGCAAAGCTGTATGTTCTATTATAACTTAATCTTTTATTCTCCTTACTAAATTTCTTTAGGATGATACTCCGACCGAGGCTCCTTTCTCACAAGAGGCCTGGGAGGAAGAGATTTTATCCTTCTTATCTCTTAATCGACTCCCATTTCAACTTATCGAGCACCGAACGTTTCAGAGCCTAATTCAAATGGCTCGCACCTCTCTATCCACCCCGTTGATCCCCTCTGCTGATACAATTCGTCGTCGGCTATCAAGCACAGTTAAGAGTCGGCAACAGAGTGTGCTTCAGATGCTTCCATCTCACTCAAAGATATCTATTGCCCTTGATTGCTGGACCTCTCCCTTCTCACAGGCGTTTATGGCAATCACTGGCTATTTCATTGATAGCGACTGGGTATATCGAGAGGTGCTACTAGACTTCAAGCCTATTTATGGGGCGCATACTGGTGCAAACCTAAGTAGTGCGCTGATAGAGACCCTCACAGAACATGGAATCGAAGATAGGGTGTTTGGGCTGACAACAGACAATGCATCAAACAACAAAACTCTTATGGAATCCCTTCAACAGGTTTTACCGGATGGTGTTATTGTTATTCGAATTCCTTGTCTTGCCCATGTTATCCAACTTAGCCTGAACCAGCTTCTTGGACACATCAAGGCAGTTCCAGAAAATGAGACTACAGAGACAAAGTGGACTGATCAACAGTCTAAAATGGCCCAGCAGAATGCAGAACAACAGCAGCGAGGGATTTCTTCTACGCTGAATAAGATTCGTTACCTTGCAATATATGTGAACGCTAGTCCCCAGCGCCGGGAGAGTTTTTACAATCTCCAGCCCCAAAAAGTCAAGATTGCCCCAATCCAAGATGTGAAGACCCGGTGGAATTCAACATTCCTAATGCTTCGCCGCGCGAAGAGACTACGGTCTGTTTTTGGCCCTTTTTGTGAAGAGTATGCTCGTCTTGATCTGCTACCAGATACCGAAGAGTGGCGTCAAATTGACTATCTTCTTTGTATCACGGAGCCATTCTTTGATTATACTCTACAACTCTCAAAGACTCGGGATATTACTGCACATTATACTTTTAAGATATACAACCGGCTTTTTGAGCATCTTGAACAGTCAATGAAGCAGCTCAGACGGAAGCGTGTTCTATGGAAGAAACAGATGCTTGATGCGCTCGAAGCTAGTCGACTGAAGCTTGACGAATATTACTCTCAGACTGATCATATCCGAGGGTATATCTTTGCGATATGTACCATGCTTGCGCCTGTGAATAAGTTTCAATTCTTTCAAACTGATGACTGGGATCAAGAGTGGCGCGATAAATATCGCCAGGCATTCCAAAAAGCTCTCGTGCCATATCAAGATCGGCTTTCTCATATACAAGACTCGCAACCTTCTTATAATCAACCTCGACCAAGTTCGAAGCTTGATAAGATGTTGAATAGTAATAGAAGACAGCTGTCGGGAGTCACAGATGAGATAACACAATATCTCGATAGTGGTATGTTAAACCTAAATAATATTAATATTTTACTAACTAGTTAATAGATACGATTGAAATTGCGCCTCTTGGTTTCTGGAGAGAGAATCAACACCGCTTTCCAGCTATTGCAGCTCTTGCAAGGGATATTCTCTCAATACCAGCAACAGGCGCTGGTGTTGAACGACTATTTAATACCGCTCGAGATATCTGTCATTACCGCCGGGGAAGAATGAAGTCCGAAACAATCCAAGAGCTTATGATGTTCCTTTGTACTTCAAGATTCGATCTTGAGGAGCAAGAGGCTAAGCGACTTGAAGAGTTTTTTACACAAGACGAAATTGAAGTGGCGAAGGAAGAGAAGGATGAGAGACCCGATGGGGTTGAAGTAGACCCAATTAGTGATACTGAAGAGCTAGATAAAGGGGATAAGGAGAATAAGGCGATAGAGGATATTGAAGATGATATGATTGAGCCCAAGCTACCGGATAATGGTACGCAGCTCCGATTATCAGGACGGAAGCGTAAACAGCGAGATGATGATAATTTCCAGTATCACTAGTTAGCTAAAATTTTATCTTCCTACCCTAAATCTACATACTCTTGATATAGATAAGATGTAAGAGAAATACCCAAAATTACAATAAGAGATTGTATAAATTATGCAGTGAGGATTCCTTGGTATATTTGTCTTATTTGTAACCCAATTGGGGCCCCAGTATGGGTCCGGGTTGAGGGTAGTAACCCAGAACCCAGCGCTGGGTTGAGATTAGGCCTTGACAAGTCCCGCCGATTTGGTCCCGCCTTGGCGCCAAGCAGGCGCCAAGGCGCTAGTTTCAGTGCTGCCTTGGCATTATGATGCAGGTCACTTTCCTATCTAGGTAGTTTTCTAGCCTAAATAGGTATGGTCGCAGCACCACAGCACCAGAATTCCGTTTGGTGCTGCAGCACCGTAACCAAAAATTGGCTGGTGCTGCGGGACTTGTCAAGGCCTAGTTGAGATTTTGGACCCGGACCCAACCCAAACCCGGGTTGGGTCCGGGTTGGGTCCGGTCCCGGTTGGGTTCTGCGGAAGCCTAGTTTTGGGTCGAGACCTCCGACCCAAAATGGGTTCTGCCGAAGTCTAGAAGCACCTACCCCCGGCCCTAGCATGCCTAGAGAATCGGCTATTCAGCCACGTACGCGGCCCCCCGGGGGTGTGGAATATGCAGATTGCCAGGGCATAGAAGAGAAACATGTCCAGATAGACCACTTAGTTAGTTGAATTAATTTAATGGCGTTATGGTTGAGATAAATGCATTTAAATTTAATAGGTTGGGTTGGGTGTCCAGCTATGGGGTGTGTCCAGCAATGGGGTGTAATACGTTAGTAACTCTACTAGTTAGTTCATATAAAATAACTAGTAATTAGAGTAAGATTTTGTATCTCGCGATTAATATAGAATCTATGATTATAATTCAAATTTATATTAATATCAGTCGCATTTTATAAACTTATATCGCCTAAATTACTATATTATATTACTTAAAGGTCGAGTTTTGGTTCTATAATGTTAAAATATTTAGATTCTCTAAGTTAGATAAGCGCTTAGGCATTATCTATGGATAATATACTATCCTAGCTAATTAGCGCGTAGTATCGTAGTAAGTCCACACCTAAATTATGATATATCGTATTTAGATGATTACCCTTTGCCACTGTCGTAAGTTCCCTTAGGTAGGTGAATAAGATCACACTCTCCCTAAATTTATATACACGTGGATTATCCCTTACATTTCTATCGATCATTATTAACTATGTCACACCCTAGTAGGCCTTGACAAGTCCCGCAGCACCAGCCAATTTTTGGTTACGGTGCTGCAGCACCAAACGGAATTCTGGTGCTGTGGTGCTGCGACCATACCTATTTAGGCTAGAAAACTACCTAGATAGGAAAGTGATCTGCATCATAATGCCAAGGCAGCACTGAAACTAGCGCCTTGGCGCCTGCTTGGCGCCAAGGCGGGACCAAATCGGCGGGACTTGTCAAGGCCTACACCCTAGTGCCTACATCGCTAGGCCTTCGTTAATTCCTACGAGCTCTTAACTAGACGTCTCCTACGCCGAAAACTAGACTGCGACATCGCCCGTCCATGGGCACTAGGAAGTGTCCACGGCCCGTGGGCCTTTTGAAATTTGACGCCCATCGCCCACCGTTATGCAAAATTAATTCAAAAATTACCCTATTAGGCTATTTTATGTACACAACTAATTCTTGGCAGTATCCACCTTGCCAAGAGTGCCCGCATATGTCTTGGCGACGCTAAAAGTGTCTCCACTTTCGTGGGCGTTGTCGCAGTCTAGGAAAGCTGATTGAAGTAGGCAGCTACAAAGGAATCTGCATAAATAATGCATGTTCAAAAAGGTCACAACGCTTGGCATTTTTAGGATGTCTTGTATCCACTGGATATCCTCAAATATCCAGAGGATATTGGGTGGCATACCATATCCACAAAATTGAGGATTGCGGATATTGGGTGACCTGCCATATCCGCAAGTTGCGGAGAGGATATGCGGATATCCATGGATATTGAGGATGTTGCCGCAGCCTAATCATCACCCTTGGTTCCATTTCCTAGTCTCCTTTCATTTACAACGGGTCGGTTTTCAATTATAGTTTAAGAGACTCGATACCGGTGAGGGCGAGGTCTGTTTATTAGTAATTACTAGACTAATAGGATATAAATACCCTATTTTCACATATATTGAATAGCAGAGATTTATATCCTTTATCTCTCCCTTAGTAGCAGCCATAAAAGGTTTTCGTATGTTGAGTTAAACCACCGGTTTACAACGCGGGTGTGAGATCCCCGAAAACCTTTGCGGTGTGACCATATCATTCTACATACACTATAAGTGACTAGCACCGCAAGCAATGCATTCAAAAGCAGGACTATTCAGCCCCTAATAATGCTCCTTGATGCCATAAAGATGAATACTAAGACATGTCACCCATCAGATCTTCATCCATCTCAAGTCCAGCCTCCCCCCCCCTACAATGGGATTGACTTCACTAGAACCCGACCAAACCTGACCCTTATTCAGGCCATCAACGTATTCATCACTTAATCCCAGGTTATTATTAGTTTCCCCAAGATTAATCACTAGACTCTCCATCAGCCTCATCTCCTGCCTGAGTTGGGACTGTAAGTCCAACTCATGAGAGAGGCGAGGCAGCGAATGAATCGATGAGAACCGTAGCATAGAAGACTCAGCATTACCTTTGGTCTGCACTAATGTCGCATCCAAAGCACGAGACACGACGAGGGACGAAACAGCGGACCCAACGCCTTCTGCACACACAGGGGAGGGAAACACCTGCTTGGAAAGGTCGGCCACTGTTAAAGCTGCGAAAGTCTTCCCAAGCTTGATAACGGTCTGACTGAAGAAAGCACCCACTACCTGGGAAACAAGACCGACATTATTGTCCTAAAGCACCGGCGTTAGCCCTGAATGTCAAAACGACAAAACCTACAGAATCAACATGAACTGTCACCTACCGCGCACCAGACTCCCGTGGCAGCATCAATTTCAGCATTAAGTCTCTTCAAATCTCCACGTTCAAATGCATGGGCAAGGATAATATAGGGCATCGCAAGTGATTGATACACTTTCACCGCATGAGGCGCTGTGATACTTGGAGGCGAACATAGCTGCCCACGGACACAGTTAGCCCAAGAAAATAATAGGAAGGCTAATGCCGTCGAGCTTTTTTCATCTTTTTTTTTCAGCGAAGAGATATCTTACCTTGCCATTTTTGAGTAGGCCTACCAGTACCCATTTTTTGTAGGCCTCCACCATAATCATGCTCACAGAGCTAGTACTCGGCGTAGAGATGACAATCCCAAGGAAATGAAGTGCATTGCGCCACTCCTTCAACGCCATGTATACCATACCACCATAAAGAAAGTACTGCAAGTATTCTCGATATGATAGCTTAGATGAGACCCCTGAAGCCTCAGTCATAAAGGATACGCTTGACCCGTTATTCGCACAGAGCACGGAGGGCTCTGAGGAGGAACGTCCCAGCGAAATCGGGAAATGACAAATCTGCTTATTCAAGACAGGCAATACACACGAATATGCTTTGGCCTGGAGACAAAGCCGGACAAGCAAGAGGTGATTCGAAGTGAAAACGGCACATGATGGGTCGAGACGAAGCATAGCGTCTTTAACCAGCGTAGCGCCTAGCAGTGGCTTTATCAGGTTAAATTAGCAATGAAATACAGGAAACTGGGGAATAGCCAACTTGCCATTAGTGCAGCCTGCGAGGCTTGCCCCACGAGCTCAACAAGAAGACGCCATTCCCGTCCAGCGTATCTGATTTGGACCTCATCGAAACTCGACAAAAAATGTGCAGCATATGTCCACAGATTTCCCGAGGGGCGGATATCAGCTGGGAATGCATCGTCATTGAGTTCCTGTGCCTTTTGTATTTGCATATGTAGGACGAAAAGATATGGAATAGAATCTATCGCTGGGTCAAAACGCTAAAGACAGATGCATATTAGCTGCGAACCCATAGAATTTTCATAGACGAGACTTGATATAGATAAAGCTGCTTACATCGAGAACAGACTTATCATTGGCAAGTGAGTGGAGAGATTTGGTGGATTGTAGCCGTCTGAAGTATTCAACTAGCTCGCGGATCTGACGGTCATACTCATCGCTGGGTAGCTGATCAGAGCTGTGTAAATGTGCCGATGCAGAGATAATATCTGAGAGGAGTGTCATTCTGGCAAGGTATGAAAGAAGAACACAAGATAACCAAGATAATTCGTCAAATGCGCGAAGGGTCTGGTTTCAAACCACCTTGAGCTTTTATGCTAGGATTGCGATACGATGGAGACTTCAGGTTGGAGCGAAGGAGAAAAAGAGAGGAGAAATTGATGAAATTGTAAAAGAAACCTACGTTGTAGGTGTTGTAGGTATGTGTATGTAAAGAAATGTGACGTAGGGAGTTGTGATGATTATGAGAGACACCTCGGGAAGGTGGGTAAGTCCGAGACCATCGGGATCGATAACGTGCCCCTCCACACTTTTGACTCATTTTTTTCCTTCCCTTTTCTTTATTCTAATACTGCTTTCACTTCTTTTCTACACTTGTTGTCTAATCCGTATAGGAGCGGAGATTATTTGATATGTCATTGACCGAATCTGGAGCAATTGATGTCGCCCATAGCGCATCACTTGCCTCTCGTCGCCTTGCAACCTTAAGCAACGATGACCGCAATAAAGCCCTGACATTGCTCCATGATGCATTGCAAACGAACCAGAAAGATATCCTTGCAGCCAATGCTAAGGATGTGGAAATTGCTACTATTGCGGCCGAGAGCGGGAATTTGAGTCATAGCGTGCTCAAGAGACTTGATCTGTCGCGGCCTGGAAAATACAAAGACATGCTTGATGGAATCTTGAGTGTGCGAGATTTGGATGACCCCAGTAAGTGCCCTTTGAATCTTTGAACTTCGATCATTGAGACAAAGCTTAACATAATACAACCATAGTTGGCAAAGTGACATTGCGAACCCTCCTCGACGATGGTCTGACACTCGAGAGAGTCAGCTGCCCTATCGGTGTGCTACTGATTATCTTTGAGGCCCGTCCAGAGGTAATAGCAAACATCGCTGCGTTGGCTATCAAGTCAGGTAACGCTGCTATCCTGAAAGGTACACGCACGCTCTCATAATATTTCATGACCTTGTCTAATCAACGTAAATCTGCAGGTGGGAAGGAATCCATGGAATCGTTTACGGCAATCGCGAACGTTGTCTCCAAAGCTATCGCCGAATCTCGAGTGCCAGTATCATCGATCCAGCTAGTCAAGACACGCGATGCAGTGTCTTCTCTCTTGGCTCAGGACTCGTTGATTGATCTGGTCATTCCTCGAGGTTCCAACGAACTTGTCCGTTTCGTGAAAGATAATACGAAAATCCCTGTGCTTGGACATGCCGACGGCCTTTGTTCTGCTTACATACACGCTGATGCCGATATCGATACCGCTGTGAAAGTGATTGTGGATTCGAAAACGAATTATCCAGCGGCATGCAACTCATTGGAGACTTTGCTTGTTCATGAGGACACCCTTGAATCGGTGTTCCCAGCGGTAGCTGCAGCTCTCCTAGAGAAAGGCGTGACTCTTCGTTGTGATCCAGATTCAAAATCTGCATTGAAAAAGACATTGCCAGCCGAGAAATCAGCGCAATTACAAACGGCCACTGAATCCGACTATAACACTGAATTTTTGGACCTCGTGTTGGCAGTGAAAACCATCCCATCGACTGACTCTCCGATCACAGCCGTGGATGCTGCCATTGCCCATATAAACATGCATTCATCCAAGCATACAGAGATCATTTTGACTAGGTCAAAAGAGGCGGCGGATATGTTCATGAGCGGAATTGACAGTGCGGGTGTTTTCTGGAATGCATCTACTAGATTTGCCGATGGCATGCGGTTTGGATTTGGTACAGAAGTTGGCATCAGCACCAACAAGATTCACTCACGAGGACCTGTTGGACTTGAGGGCCTGACCATCTACAAGTACTTAATCCGGGGAAACGGTCACAGGGCAGCGGACTATGATGGGGAAGGAGGCAAGAAATATCTCCATACTACTCTGCCCATAGACCAGTGATTGGTTCCTTAGTGCGACGCGTAAGAGAATATCATTTTAGAACAGATTTTTTTCTTGCTTTCTTGTTTGAAAAATCCCATAAGAAAAAACTTAGGACAAAGCCTGATTCAATTTTCTTTTGCCCCTTCATTCGTAAATTCTCATTTCCCAGTCCAACCAAAGGCATCCCGCCACTTTTAAGTACACAGACTTGAGGTCTCTGGCTAGATCTGGAATGATTCCAGGCACCGAGAAAGTCAATGTGGCTAATGCATCTTTCACAATACATACACACCGCATCATCCTTATCAAGTCCCTTAAACCTTGAAACCCTTGGATCGTCTGCGACCACGAGCCCGCTCGAACTTGCGGCCCTTGCTACCCACGTACGGCTTCTGTTTTGAGTCAGCAAATTTGTATACAATCTCATTTTCCACTCGAAATAACGCACCTTGTCGGTGTGAGGACCAAAGCCGAAGTGCTTCACAGCCTCACGAGCGTTCTTAGGTCCACGCAGCAGGAGAGTGTTGGCACCGGTAGGAGCGCGGAGAGCAAGCTGGTCCAGAGTCAAAGTCTCACCACCAGCCTTCTCAATGCGAGCGCGAGCGGTAGCGGTGAAACGGAGAGCAGCAATCGACAGCTTGGGGACGGTCAAAAGGCGGTTGTCATCGGTGACGGTGCCAACAACGACGACAGTCTTGCCCTTCTGTGCCTCGCTGATGTTGGAGACAGCGCGAGAAAGGGAAACCGGGGGGCGGTTGATTCTCGACATGAAGAGACGGCGGAGGACGGCCTTGTTGAAGTTGGACTCGGTGCGGCCTATCATGCATCCCATATCAGCCTCATTAAATCCTCAAAACGGTACATCTGTAGAAATTGCGCTGCAAACGAAATTCGGAATCGGGGGTTTCATACGAGCCAAGAAGCGGTAGAGCTTCACCAGAACCTTCAAGTAGACGTTGTCGCTCTTGGGAGCCTTGCGGTGGCTGCTCCGCACATGGTGGCGGTCCAGGTCGATACCTGCGATTTAAAATTGTCAGTGGAATGGACCGGGAACGACAAAAAAAGGAAAGGGGTTTGAATGAATGCTGCGAGATGCGACAGGCGAGTGAACGGAGATGATTGAACATACCCATGGCTGTGTATTGATCGACTTCCCGGGAAATAGCTTGCTGTCGCACCCGTATGGAAAGTGCAGGAGGTTTTTGATCCTTGACTTTCGGCTGGACAGTGGTGTGTGGGTTTAGCCCTACGCTAGACTTGACTAGGAAAGGCGAGGCACATGACTTGAATGAATCCACGTGACTTTCGCCTTGAATTGGCCACACGGTCACGTGTGAGGTGGGTCTACCTCAGGAGAATTCGCCCCCAGCCCTGAAATGAAACCTTATTTTCAATGGCAGGACTCCATATTCATTCCATCATTGATTTACAACTATCAAATACTTTTCTTTTTCCATGTACATATACATATGAATTGTATACAATCAAATGTCCATAACAATAAATGAAAAGATCTAAGTACATAGTATCTGAACTATTCTCTATCATTTAGGCCGACGAAGAAATCACGAGTCAGTTCAAAGCTCAACCAGCTGCTGGCCATACTAGGAGCAACTTTCAAAAGATTCGGCCCTATCCCCTTAAAGAGTCCACGTAGTCCCTCTTCAGCCACAATGACCCTCACAGCATCCCATATCGAGGTGTATTGGTAACCCATTCCCGACATTGTATTGATCTGGAATCGCCGGCGTAGCACATCACTAAGGAAAAGTCAGTTTCATGGGGCTTGGCCAATAGAATAAAAGAACTGACAAAGGATAGGTACAGGTCTGGGCGACTGCTCCGGATATCGCGCCAGCCAGTAATTTTCGATACGAGCTAGGGTTTTTGTCCCCTTCCGGTGTCAGATACTTGCGCACCGATTCGTAGGTCATGAAATTGAGTCCCACCTGTCGCTTGTCAGTTGTATTCAGTCAAATTAAACAGACAACTTACATATGGGGCTACTCCAGCAACAGTAGGAGCAATTCCACGATATAAAGCCTTTGTCCCACCTTCATTTTTATAGATCATGGCCATTGTGGTGAACATGCCCGGCAGTTTTTGGCCTGGGTCTCTTGCCCCAAGATCGGCAAATGAAGCGGATTGGATGGAAAGCCGGGTTCGAACAATGTCCAAAGGATAGGTGATGGTCACCGAGGTGATGCCGGCAACACCTCCACAAATAAGGCGACGCATCGGGGTCATCTCACCATCGGGGGATTCTACAAACTAGACCAAAAAGATGTCAGTTTGCATCGAAACATACTACAGGATATGAAGATCCACCCACTTGCTTGTAAAAATTATAGCTCCCAAACTGTACCGCAGAGTAGGGGATAATGCGAATACAGTTTGTTCCATTTCCTCGCATGAAGCCCCGCCAGCCTTCTTCCCGCCCCATCTTCACCAAGGCTTTCCATATTGACAGTCTGTATTCTGTTCGACCGACACTTTGAATCTGAAGAAGAATTTTCAATCGTTCGAGTGGTGACACTATCGTTCTGGAAACTGCGCCAGCCACTCCACCAGCCATAAACGCAGCCACCACTGGTTCGGCGAGGTTCTCTCTAGTCCGAACCCAAACTGAGGTAGGTTGCTCATTAATCAGCTCCTGCTTTAATCAAGTCAGCTTCCTAGCTCATATGGACGGGGGATGTCAGGTTGCCCTTCTCACCTTGACTGGATTTGAACCAGAGGGAAACTTGGATAGATTCTGCAAGGCAGGCTTTGCTGCACCTTCCAACTCATTTTTCTGAACAGGATCCTGGCGATCTAAGCTCATCTTGACGGTATGCACATCCAGATCCGAGGTTGATAAATAAGTCCTTTGTGATCTGTGGTGTAATGATTTCTCGCGATTCTTCGGGTTAGAAATTGAAGCTTGATTGTTGCTGCAAATTAAATGCGATGAAGCACTATGGGTGTAGTGCTAGCCATGAAGGTTGGTTGTCTTCCGAGGCTTGGTGATCTAAAAGCACATCGCTGATTCTGTGTTCAGTGGTGTATTGTAGGTTTCAATGGCCATATAACTGAGATATAAAAGGTAATTCTGATAGTGGAGTTTCAAAAAAGAAAAAAAAAGGTGAAGCAAGGTCAAAAAGAGAGGGCTTTGCTATGATCAGATGAGTTGTTGGGCCCGGAGTTGCTTTTTCCACTTCGATGTAGATGTGAAGTTGAACAGGAAGAAGCAAGTAACAATTCACAAGAAACAGTAAACAAGAGAAAGGTGTCACAGATCACACAATAATGGTGTGTATACCTGGAATTCGACGTGCTTCAAGAGGTTTAGAAAGAGAACAACATCCCGACTTACCGACAGACACGGTACCTCCCGATAGCCCGCCACTTAGTTATATTACGTACCTGTGCCTTAGGTTTATGAGTCTCATATGCCTAGATCTTCAACATCCATGGACTAAATATTTTTTTTACTTGGATTTTTTTATTAAAATGTTTCTATTTGTAGATGAAATATTTAGAATACCATTTTGAAAAAATAAACCGAAATATAAAACGAAATTGAAACTCCTTTCATCAAGTGCGTCATTGGTATATTTGACCCACCGTAGCACCTTCCTAAATTCTTTCCTCTCTCTCTTCCTTATACTCTTTATTCCTCTTGAAGCTTCTTGAGCTCCACCTTTCCTTTCAAATTCTTTCAAATTCTTTCCCAACTGACCCAATCTTCTTTCTTTTTCATTGCTCTGTGCTAACGGCACCATGTCTTCTCGCTCTGGAACTACATTGTATGTTACCGGGTTTGGCCATGGCACCCGTGCTCGCGATCTTGCCTACGAATTCGAACGGTACGTGTCGCCTCTACCTTCGCACCTACGAACCTCGATCCCCATTCCGACGACCTCCCGATGAAGACCAAATGGCAAATGCCTTGGACGACACTCTTCTCTCTTTCTTCCAACTAGCGTGACATTGGCATGGAAGCTTGTGTCTACATTGCCCCGTCTCACTCCTTGGGCAACTGTTAGCTAGTCTTGGTCATCATAATTTCTCTCGATATCGGTACCTGAAGCTAGCTTAACTGATTTTGAAACTAGTTATGGGCGTCTTGTTCGCTGTGATATCCCTGCCCCGCGCACTCCCTCCAGCCGACTGTGAGTTGAATGATAATATCTAAATCCACTTTACCTATCTAATATAAATTGCATAGTTTTGCTTTCGTTGAATACGAGAGCCGCCGCGATGCCGATGATGCTTACCATGAGATGCACAACAAGCGCATTGGCCGCGATGATTTGTTGAAGATTGAGGTAAGCATATCCTCCAAAGCTTGCTTAATTCTCTTCTAACCCATCTCCAGTGGGCACGTACTCCTCCCTCTGCTTCCTGGCGCTTTGATTCTGGCTCTGGCCGTGACGCTCCCCGTGACGCTGGCCGCGATGCTGGCCGTGATCGTCGCCGTGATCGCACTCCTCCTCGCCGTGGTCGCTCCCCATCCCCTCGTCGTAGCCGTGGCGGCGACTATTCCCCTCGCCGAGACGATCGGTACGAACGGGACGCCGATCGCACTGACCGCGATTACGACCGTCGCGACCGTGATTCTGACCGCCGCGACCGTGACCACGATCGACGTGATCGTGACCGTTCTCGTGATCGCTCTCGCAGCCCCGATGACCGCGAACATGATGGCAAGGATGACCGGGAAAGACGCGATGATGATCGGGAGCGTCGTGAGGAGGACCGTGAGAACGGCCCCAACGGTGAGGACAGGAAAGGTCAGTTGCTTCGGAATATAGCCTAGAAAACGTTCTTTTCACTCACACCCCGCAGTACCCCTGGACCCAATGCCCTCTGCTCATGACGAGCTCGATACTGCTGAGTAGATCAACTCAGTCTTATGTTCTTTCGCTCTCGACTCATGTCTCCCGTCATTCTGTTTTCATCTTCTGAAGGTTGTCCTCCATTGCGGTTGTACCAACCAGGGGGATGGGGGGAGACAGGGTTATCGCCTCGGTGTTGCTCTCGATACATCTGGCATATCTCGTATTTCGTCCCCCTTCTGTGTTTCTGATTTGAAATGGCGTGAAGCTTGCTCTTCGGGATAAGCCGGGGGCCAAGTGAACGTGTGACCCCTGCTTCCCCTACTTTTTTCGATTTTGCTTTTCCCCGAGTTATTCCCATTTTTATTTTTTGATGTTGGTAATTTATCCTGGTCAGCAGCTCGGATCCCACCGAAGCGAACGTCGAGCGATCGTTCCAAGTCCGCACCCCAATACCACGATGAATTCCGTTTCGCCCTCCGTCTTGTTCGCAATTTAATTTGAAACCG
The DNA here is from genome assembly GCA_028828255.1 of Penicillium fimorum. Lineage (NCBI taxonomy): Eukaryota > Fungi > Ascomycota > Eurotiomycetes > Eurotiales > Aspergillaceae > Penicillium > Penicillium fimorum. The sequence goes on along the minus strand of JAPWDS010000003.1, from coordinate 3,218,335 downwards.
ATTATTTCAATTTCCTCGCCCTCGACCGATCGTCATACTATGTGGTCTCTATCCGAACCACTGTAGTACCTTAGTTGTACGTGAGAGGTTATGGGAGCCATAAGCAGTTCGACAGCTTTTTTTAATCAAAGCAAAATGCAAACATCTCTAAATTCATTTTGAAAGTTGCCATAGTCATGACGTAAGGATATTTGCGGGGGTCTATACAAATATCTCCCCCCAATTGTTGTACTTGAACATTCGCTTAACTACTTTTTACTATGAGTTCAACGCAAGGAATCAGTATTGCAATCGATGTATTGAGCCTTCTTCCCCTTCACTACTTATCCAGAACACTGACATCTTAAAAGAGGGGTGGAACATTCACGGATTGCGTTGGAAATCCAGGGACGGGCCGCTTGGAAGATGACATTGTGATTAAACTGCTCTCGGAAGACCCTAACAACTACAAAGATGCACCTTTGGAGGGCATTCGGCGCATTCTTTCCAAATTTACAGGCCATGAAATCCCTCGCGGGAAGCCCATCGATACTTTTTTGATCCAGAGCATCCGCATGGGCACAACCGTGGCTACAAATGCGCTGCTCGAACGGAAGGGGGAGAAGGTAGCACTGGTGGTAAGTAAGGGCTTCAAAGACTGCCTCAAGATTGGAAATCAGTCTCGTCCCAGAATATTTGACCTTGCCATCAAACGTCCCGATGTTCTTTACCAAGAGGTGATTGAGGTGGATGAGCGCGTCACCTTGGAAGACTACGCAGAAGATCCGCAACGAAACTTCACTATCACTACTCCGCGGGAACAGACCCGGACAGAAGCCGATGTTGTTCGCGGCCTTTCTTCGGAAGCAGTTCGTATATTGAAACGTCCATCTGAAGGCTTGGTAAGATCGCAGTTGAAAGAGGTATACAGCCGCGGGATTAGAAGCATAGCAGTATGTCTTATACATGGGTATACCTTTCCAGACCATGAGGCACTGGTGGGAAGAATAGCCAAAGATCTTGGTTTCCACCATGTGAGTTTGAGCCACCAGCTCATGCCGATGATTAAACTTGTGCCGAGGACCACTTCAGCTTGCGCCGATGCATACTTGACCCCTGCCATCAAGAAGTATATCTCTGGGTTTCAAGCTGGGTTCAAGGGTGGCCTAGGCAGTGAGAGTGTGAAACAGCAAACGGGCGCCAAAGGCGCACGCTGTGAATTCATGCAATCGGACGGTGGCCTTGTGGACGTGGACCAATTTTCAGGGCTTCGAGCAATCTTATCGGGGCCTGCTGGCGGGGTGGTGGGTTATGCGTTGACCTCCTACGATCCTGTGTCAAAGATCCCCGTAATAGGGTTTGATATGGGAGGGACGAGCACAGATGTTAGCAGATATGGATCGGGTCGGTACGAACATGTCTTTGAGACAACCACCGCTGGGGTGACAATTCAGTCTCCTCAGTTGGATATCAACACCGTTGCTGCAGGTGGCGGCTCGAGATTGTTTTACCGTAACGATCTCTTCGTCGTTGGACCCGAGTCAGCAGGAGCCCATCCAGGGCCCGCGTGCTATCGCAAGGGTGGACCACTCACAGTGACCGATGCCAATCTGTTCCTTGGACGGTTGGTCCCAGATTTCTTCCCGAGGATTTTTGGCTCAGATGAAACCCAAGGATTGGATGAACAAGCTAGTGTGGTGTTGTTTGAGGAACTAACCAAAGAAATCAACCAAAAGTTGGCCAAAGGGGGCCAGAGCCGAAAAATGTCCCCTGACGAGGTTGCCTTTGGTTTTATCAAGGTAGCCAACGAGACGATGACCCGGCCCATTCGATCTCTGACAGAGGCCAAGGGACATGACACCTCAAGACACAGATTGGCTACATTTGGAGGAGCCGGGGGACAGCATGCCGTTGCCATTGCCGAGAGCCTGGGGATTCGGCAGATTTTGATCCATCGGTATTCTTCGGTGCTCTCGGCATACGGAATGGCACTGGCAGACGTTGTCGATGAAAACCAAGAGCCTGAATCAAAGACTTGGGTTGACAATGGCAAGTCAGGGGCTCGGGAAGCACTTGCTTCGAGAATAGAAGACTTAAAGAAACGGTCCACGCAGAGGTTGCGAGACCAAGGGTTCGACAATGGCTCAATCGTATTTGAAGAATACCTCAATATGCGATATCGGGGCACAGAATCTGCTTTGATGATACTCAAGCCCAGCAAAGAGGAGGCCGATCTTCACTTTGAGGGCGACGAGTGGGCCTTTGGGAAGGCATTTATGAAGCAACACGATCAAGAATATGGGTTTACTCTTCCAGACCGGGACATAATTGTGGATGACGTGCGAGTGAGAGGAATCGGGAAAGGATGCAAGATATCCGAGAAAACTGTGGACCAGCAGATCCAGGAGTCCAACCCAAAGGATGTGACGGGCCAGGAATATCGCAGATCACTTGTGTACTTCGAGGGTGGTCGACATGAAACGCCAATCTACAAGCTCGACAACATGAAGGTTGACGACCGAGTGAGAGGCCCGGCCATTCTAGCCGATGATACCCAAACAATCGTGGTGACCCCAGGAGCTTCAGCGCTCTTGACAAAAACCCACGTCGTCATCAATATTGGTGAATCCGATGCCAGCCAGCCAAAGATTAGCACCAGCAATGTGGATCCTATCCTGCTGAGCGTCTTCTCGCACAGATTTATGGCCATTGCCGAGCAAATGGGACGTGCTTTACAGAAGACAAGTGTAAGCACCAATGTAAAGGAGCGGCTTGACTACTCCTGCGCATTGTTCGACGCAGAAGGTGGGCTTGTTGCGAATGCGCCACATTTGCCCGTTCACCTTGGTAGCATGTCGACCTGTGTACGAATACAGGCCCAGATCTGGCAAGATAAACTAAAGCCCGGCGATGTAATCGTGTCAAATCACCCGGAGTTTGGGGGAACCCATCTCCCAGATATCACGGTCCTACAGCCTGCTTTTAGCCAGGGAAAGATCATATTCTACGTCGCCTCTAGGGCGCATCATGGTAAGACCTTTTCCCCGAGTGAAAGAGAGGAAAGGGGGGGGGGATTGAACAGATATTCTAACTTGCATAAAGCTGACATTGGAGGAATACTCCCGGGATCTATGCCACCTCATTCAAAGGAGCTTTACCAAGAAGGGGCAGCTATCAAAAGCGAAAAATTGGTATCAGAAGGCAAGTTTGATGAGGAACGCATCACAGAATTGCTGTACAAGGAGCCGGCCCAGTATCCAAACTGCAGTGGCACTCGATGCCTAGCAGATAACTTGAATGATCTCAAGGCTCAGATTGCTGCAAATAAGAAAGGGATCAACTTGATCAGCACTCTGATCGAGGAGTATGGTGAGACTGCCGTGCAGTTCTATATGCACCAGATCCAAGACAACGCAGAGCTCAGTGTGCGTAACCTACTGAAAGATGTGAGCAAGAGGTTTGCTGGTCAAGACCTGAGTGCTATTGACTACATGGATGACGGGAGCCCTATTCAATTGAAGATATCAATAGACGGGGACAAAGGAGAGGCAGTTTTTGATTTCGAGGGGACAGGCCCAGAAGTATATGGTACGATTGAGTGGCCTTGAAGGGGAAAACCTGATGTTTATTGAGCTGACAATGACAGGCAATATCAATGCACCGGAAGCTGTCACATACTCTGCAATTATCTATTGCCTGAGATGCCTTATTTCAGCAGATATTCCATTGAATCAGGGCTGTTTAAAGCCAATTGACGTTCGAATTCCTCCTGGAAGTCTTCTATCCCCCTCGGAATCAGCTGCTGTAGTGGGTGGCAATGTTTTGACGGTAAGGCTTGACAAATACTCAACATCGATCATAGGCTTATCGTTTTTCTCAGAGTCAACGAGTGACCGATGTCATTTTGAGATGCTTCCAGGCTTGTGCTGCATCACAGGGTGATACCAACAACCTCACCTTTGGGTTCGGAGGGAATATGCCCGGTGAGACGGAAACGAAAGGGTTCGGTTACTATGAAACTATCGCCGGCGGTAGCGGGGCTGGTCCAACTTGGGAAGGCACTTCGGGGGTTCATACACACATGACTAACACCCGAATCACCGATGCAGAGGTGTTTGAACGGCGATACCCTGTTATCCTTCGGGAATTCAGTCTGCGACCGAATTCAGGGGGCAATGGTCAACACCGCGGCGGGGATGGCGTTGTGCGAGAGATCGAATTCCGCATCCCAGTGCAAGTCTCTATCCTTTCCGAACGAAGAGTCTACCACCCATATGGATTGAAGGGAGGCGAGGACGCCCAATGTGGTCAGAACATCTGGGTACGCCGCGTGAAAAAGCAAGATGGAAGCTGGGAGAAAGGATATATCAACCTAGGGGCGAAGAATTCCACTCAGATGCAAGCAGGGGAGCGGATCATTGTCCGTACACCAGGAGGAGGAGGGTGGGGTCAAATCGGAGATCAGAGCCAGCTTCTCTATGAGAAAGATCATCGTCGTGCTTGGCGGGGAGGTTCTATTGCCAACAACATGGCAACGCAGGAGGCGAGTATGTGATCTATAAGGAAGTTGGGGAGTAAGTCCAGACCACTTCATGGTTTGATTCAAACGGTCAAGATCAATTTGATTATGATAAATTTACAAGGGCCAATTATGAGAAACAGAATAAATTGTTATGCAGCTTTATGATTCACTCTCCTCATCGCTTGTTGCCTCGATATTCTGCTTTGATGGGCTTTGGTTGTCCGAATGGTCCTGTCCTTGCTCTCCTTTATCAGACTGGCCTCCCTCTGCCGAGTAGACAGGCCGAGGCAGGGATTCCCCGTTTTCTCTCAGTGCCAGCTCGATCTCAGGTAGAATGGAGACGATGGCAGCGAATTGTTCCACGGGCATTGAAATACCCTGGATTAGGAATGAATATTAGCACGGTTTATACAAAAACTCACCGATCAACTAACCTTTTTTCCTGGCAATTCCTGCCCGTCCTTTTCGTAGTATTCTCTGACATTCACCTGGGTTTTCCCACGGAAAGAAGATATGGTCACGCGGCGCATCTTGGATATTTCCCAATAGCGATCTCCATTAGAGTCAGTCTTGGCTTCCGCTGTAGTGTTGACCTTGGCCTTTTTGGGGCGAACGTTGTCAAGGCCAGCGCCTGACTCGGAGGAACGTTTCCTGGAAGTCATGACTGAGAGATAGTCTTATTCTGGTTGTGAGAAGGGTAGAAGGGAAGCAAGTAATAGTTAAGATGGGAAGTTGTGTCTAAACACGAACGCGAAACGCGGTCACGTCATCACGTGAAAGCTAGTATATATCCATGGATATAACTAGTTAGTTAACTAGTTAATTGTTACGCTTGCTCTCTCATTCATATATATTCCAAATGTAATCTATTGCTAAAGAGTTAAGACTCTCAGGCCCTGTAGTAGAATTGAAAAAACAAATCCCCGAGCGACACTCTCAACTTGAAGACTATCAAAGATCTTCTCAAGCGCTTCTCGACTAGCAGCCGCCCCCATAACACTCGTTAAAGCCTGTGGGATTCCTCGCTGCACAAATAATTTACGTGCAGTATCCCGTAACCGGTTCTTCTCCTCCTCATTGGGTGGAGCGGGCCAGGTTTTAAGTTCCTCCTCTGTCGGAAGCGCATTTTCACGAAGCTTGACGAGGTAATCCCCGAGGGCGTCATCTGAAGTGTGACCTTCTATCATGGATTCTTGTAACAGAGTACGAATGGTTTCCAATGTCGGGCTCCCGGGACGTAGGATATATGATTTGGCAGCATTCAAAAGTGTCCGGCGTATGTTCCACGCGGACGACAAGGTGTACAACTCATTGATCACCGCAAAGATCAGCTCTACTGCTATTTGCGTCTCATCAGCTGTGATGGGATTCCCCTGCCTGTGAGGTTGATCAATACTATGCCCAGTCTCTGATCGGGGCGGTGGCGAGTTTTGTTCAATAGTTTCCGTCGCCTGGACGTCAAATTCTGCAGTATGATTGCTGGAATCAAGTGAGGTTTTAGATGGCGAGGTCTCGGTGGTCCATACACCTTGCTCATTCACAATCGACTCTCTAGTACTGTCGGTCGAAGGCGACTTGGAAATCTCGCCTCTTTGGATTTCCAGAGAGTCGCTAGAGTACACCACAGGCGAATCAACACTTTCGTTGATTATCATGTTGCGATCACCAAAGCTGGATCGTGTCTGCGACAAACTGCTGCGACTGGAGTGATCAGCTTTGGGATGAACCTGATCAGCATCGACGGCCGGTTTCTTGCTATTGGTGGCACCTCCGAACACTCCTGTCATTCCTTCAAAAACGGCTTTACTGCCCCCTGCCACTCCCTTAGGCGCATTGGTCAGTGCACCTAGCATACCCTTGCCCATGTTTTCAAATGCAGTTTGACTAGGGAAAGAGAGTACCGGTTTGTTAGGACCGGTAAGTTCGGAGGAGGAACCAGCGTCTTTTTCCAAAAATCGACGCATTCGATCGGTGTCAGCAAGGGACTCGTGCTTCATGGCATCTTGTAAATACCACTCGAGGTCCCGAGCGAGAGCTTGTCGTGTTTTGCCCTTCCAGGTGGGCAGTATGGGGTGACGTTCCGAGAAGCTTGAAATCTGATTCAACCGTGAAACGGTTCCCAACATCTCATGAAGAGACTGGAACTCCGAATATTTGCGAAAAACCATCCACCCAGTCGATCGTGTTGATGCTGGCTCGACCTGTAGTAGATAATCCCACATGGGTCGCGACTTGATCTGGCCTTTTTCATCCCTCGCCCCGTCATCATCTACCAACACTTGTGCCCCATGAAGAATCAAAGGTGGCGCAGAAGAGTCCTCGGAAGGTTTCGGGCTCGCAGATAATTGCATATTGGGTACTGCTCCCAGGTTATGGCGATCTTCGTTTTCATGAGTCGCATTTGAAGCCAGATCAGCCTTCAAAGTGTCAATTTCGTCGATTTGTTCGTTTTGGAGTGGCTGTTCTGATCCTGAGCTCTGCGTATCATGGGATGCAATCATAGCGCTCAGACGCTTCACCTCTAGAACTGCTTCTTCCTCTGTAGCCCTTGCCACATGCATGGACTCTCTGTGTGCGGCTTTAACGGAGTTTGCGTTTGGGTCTTCTGAAGACCTGGGAGCACTGACACCTTGGTTCCGTGCACCTTCAACGCCGGCGTCGATAGCGTGCATGATTTCAGATTCGCCGCCCTGCAGGAGATAAATAATCCATTCATTGATAAATTCAGGGCGGGCAAGACTGGTAACAGTGGATCCCAATACCACTCCTGCAAAAACCTCACGGAGGAAGTCCCGTACAGCAGGACAATTGTAGGTCTTCGAATCCAAGAAATTCAACAGTATGTCATCCGCAATCATGCCAAGTTTCTTCTTTTGTTGTTTCTCAGATAAGACATTCGCTAGGCTGCTATCAGGAAACTGTTCAAGGTACTGATCAACAGCTTTTTGAGCCCCCGCCGGGGAGCCCACGGCGGTGAATGCTGCTGCAAGTTCATTCAAGAATACAATGACGATAGATGAGGAGTTGGTGAGAAATTGCAGGAATGTGTCCTCCGTTCGTTTCCGCGAGAGGTGCGAGGAGACCGATGTAATGAAATGTGTTAAAATTCTTCGACAGGAACTCGGGAAAGTTGATTCGGACGGTAAAAGTGGCTCATACCAGTATCTGTATTTGGGGTAAGCTACTAGTTTCGCGGTGGGAGAAGGGGGATAAATGAAGGATACTTACTTGACATAGTCTTTTACGACTGCATCAGTAAGCGTTCGCAATGCAACAGCGGTGGCTGGTTGGAAGGTGGCATATTCCAAGTCTGCTGATGACATATCTTCCAGCGTACTTACAGAGCCATCGCCACCCCCCTGAATGTCTGAAGCACCGGCCCGCTTCGGCCAGTCCAAAAGCCTGTTGGAGACTTCCAGCGCAAGTTCTCTTCGCCTGTTGGGATTTTTTGCGTGTGACGCTCCGTCTGCGTGTACAATATCTGATCCTTCCCAGGACGCGTGTAGGACAACTCCCACGGCCACTCCAATCAGAAGCAGACCGATTCTCCCTAGGATAATGTAGGTGACGAGTCCAAGAAGTGCAAAGACTCCGATGAGGGTCTCATTGGTAGAGGTGGAGAGAAAGTTGAGGGTAGCATCGATGAGTTCTTTTGAAATCACTTGATTCGAGATGGGGCGCGTCGGGGTAGTATTGTGGCCCTTGCCTGAAATGACTTGAGAGTCATCATTGAGTCGACTCATTGTGCTGAGGGATCCCAGATTTGGATGTCCAGAATAATTGTAGTCAACCCTCCATTTTATCAAGCTTAAATGTGACGTAGATCTGTGTACGAAGTACGGGGTAGACAATTTAAAATAGAGCAAGAAGATAAGGGATAGGAAAATGCTTGGCACCGTTGGTCAGTGCGTACCTTTGTACTCGTACTCAGTAACAAGAAGATGATGTAACTATATGGTAGGTAAATGTACGGAGTACTCCGTACATATTCAAATAATAATAACTAAAAACATGTACATGTATATTGTATGTATCCAATCATGATTTCCTTACAAACATTGAGCGGTATAGTAAGGAATCTAAAGCTAAACAGAAAGGAGTTGATCTCCGCTATCAGAGTGAATCTAAGCATTCAAAGAGCATGCGCTTCATGCCAGATGTAAAGGATGCGGTTGGGGGAGAGAAAAGGGAAATGATCTACAGGGAAAACCCCCATCATCATGTCGTGACATGGAATGTGGCCAAAATCACCGGTCCTCTTGTGTTCATTATGAGGCCGCTTCGATAAAATCCAAGACAATAAATTTCAACCTCATTAAGAAGAAATCCATAGGAATCTAGGAAAGAATGCAGAAAGCTTTTCAACCTCAAAAGGTTGGATTGTGAGAAAGACACGGAAAGAAGGTAAAGAAAGAAAATGAAAGATTTTGTAGGGGAATGTTAGATTACCTAATGCTTAGCCGACTGGATGCTAGTCCTAATTGGGGATACTAGTTACTCGTCCCGTAGACAGGAGGCAGGGAGGCAGGCCTACTTAAAAGACTCTTCAGATAGTGTAGTATATTTTGGGGTTTCATCTATGTTTTTGTTTATGCCTCTGTCTTCTAGAAAGCATCTGGGAAAGCATAAAGTGATTGACATCCTCATCTCCCCAATAGGTAAGATGACTAGCAATGCTGGCTATTAATGAAATATCAAAGGCTCCCCTAAATTCCTGTTAATAAGTTTCGACAATGCAGGGCATAGGGTCTTACTCTTGGATGCTGTAGTCCACACGACCGTTTGCATTCAAGGCACGCACTTTAGCGTCTTCGAATTTCAGCTTCCGGTCTTGGTTGGTGTCGGCATCGGGATCTGGACTCTCGCCATGATAGACACTCCTGCTTTTTTGGAAACCATCGTAAAGAGTTTCCAGATCGGAATCTATCAATGTTTGATAGTGCTCATTGGATCCCTCAGACCCATGCTGAGTCGATCCTGACTGTGACCGTCTATGGGTTGATTCGTCGCCTGGTTTACCAGAAGTGCGAGTAGCCGACGAGGCGTCATCGCCATTTAGACCCAAGCTGCGGTTCAACAGACTACTTGCGACACCCGTGGTGAAATTTGTCCACAGAGATCCCACACTTTGGCCCATGCGGCTACCAAGAATGGATAGACTCTGACCAGAGGTCGTCCAGAGGCTTTTCTTCACCGATGGTAGAGGCTGGGGTTTCAGAGTTGCCATCGCTGGAGATATCAGAGGCTCAACCCGGTAGCTCACTGGGTCAGAAGGATGGAAGATATTATAGAGATCTCGACACTTTGGCGTTGAGATGATACCGGGATTGTCGCTGGGCGCATGTCCAGGACCATGCGAGTCCAAGTCGACCTCAACATCCAGAGCATTTTTACGATTTCGGGGATCCAAAGCAGAGTACCCACCGATCGTCTTACCCTTGAGCATTTGAAAGAGTGCAATGGGGGATCCTAGACAGAAAAACTCTTCGCAGTCAAAATCAAACGCACTCGAACCCTTGGGAGTTGAGTCGTCGCTCTCTTGGGCCATTCCCTTAGACGCGCCATTCTGCCTGGTATTGGTGCCCGGCTGGTGACATAAGATGTCGAATAGAATCGCGCTTCCAAGTGAATGGCCGCAAAGACTGACTGACCCCTTGAAAGAAGGGTTTTGCTTCCGGTACAGCCGGAGGATTCGATTGCATTCTTGAATGACAATATTGGAGATGTGTTCACAATACCCGCTTTGGTACAGAAGTACATCCATAGCCAAATCTGAAATGAGGTTTCGAACAGCAGGTACACTTTCCAGTGTTATATCGGACAGGCTGGGGTAAGCATCATCCTCGAGAGCATCTGCATCTGTGAGATCGAGTTCCTTTCTGTTCTGTCGAACTCCTCGGTAAGGAAAGTCAAGAAGATGACGCCAGCACCTGATGAAATTAGTAAAAAAGAAATGCCGAGCGAAGGAGTCAGTCTCACACAGGAAGCACTTGAACACGGCAATTTTTATCGCTGTCTGGGAGCGCTGAATTCAACGCTTGAAGGTCAGGCGAGCCTTTGTAAACAGTTTTCAGCGTCTTGCGAAGCACATTTACATCATGTATAAAATTAATGCTTTCCAGTCGTAAACCGAGCCGCTGACCAATTCCATGGGTGACAAGAACTAGATGATCAACCTCGCGCTCTCTGTCCGCGCCATCCAGTTCTCTCGACTCTTCCATCTCCTGTTCCTCCTGCCTACGAGCCTGTTCTTCGAGGTCAGCTGGATTTTGCGGCTCGCCCGCAAGGGAGGACATTTGGCGTTCTAGTGTTGATTTCGGTATGCTCTCGTAGCCTTCGAATCCATCAGCTGCGGTCGACTTGAGGGTATCGGTGGCTTTTTCGGCCTTTTCTTTCAGGGCATCATTCAAACCTCTGGCAGGTGTTGACTCGCCCAGTGGTTTTTGTTTGGAAACCTTTGCTTCTGATATCTCTTTTGGCTTCCTGGGCTCAAAACCTCGAACTAACTTCGTTCCTGGAACCCCTCCTAACTTTTGATATACCGAAGTACTGAAGCGTGACATGAAATCATCATTCATCAGCCAGGCTGTTGTGGAATCTTGATAACCGACTATCCTATTCATGTAAGCGCCAAAAAGGCGATACTGTTGAGGTTCCACTGTAGGTCCGTTGAGATCATTCCCCGTGCCACGGGGAGGAGCATCCGGGCCGGCTGATTGGGGGGTTTGGGATCTGGGTCATGGGTGTTCATTGACACGCTTTTTGTCTGACCATATTGATCCTGTTCGTTTGTTTGCGAATTATGTTCCGGTGGCTGGGACCTCCAGGGACACAGTTTGATATAGCCTTCTTCAAGCTGGGTAGCAAGATTTTCTTCACACGGTTTTAAGCTAGATCCATCCTGAATGAACCACGTTCCACGACGGACCTCATATACAGGGCCAATCCAATACGTAGGACTCAATTCCCGTTGTTCCACATCGACATTGAAAAGAAAATCCTCATTCACGGGTACTTTGGACAATACGGGTTCACTGTCGTTTGGCTGGCTTTGTTGGCGGGCATCTTCGATGTCTGAGAGTTTCTGAAACGTCGTCTCGATGGACTGGGAATCTTTCCCTGGGAAAGGTATGAATTTCTTCGGCGCTGGCAAGGGCTTTTGGTCTGCATTTTTCTGTCCTAGGATGGATGGTTTCCGCTTGGGCGAGTCCACTGCGTAGAACCACCTGACTTTCAATGGAGGGCAATCGGGGGGTAGCGTCGCATGCTTAATCGATGCATGTGTGTCACCGTGTGGTCCTCCCCTTGCGACCGCTGCAGGACATCTGTTTTTTGGTGATCGCCAGGCGGTGTTGGCGTTGAACTTCTTGGTGTACTCCATGGGGTGAGTGTCCCCAAGAACGACTTTTGCTCACCCGCCATGGGGAGGAGCGCCCGTCGGAAGGCAGCGAAGCGAAACAACGTGAGCAACTGTATTGAGAAAGGGTACGAAGGACGTTTAAAAAAAGAAGAGAGAAACAAGATGTGTTCAAAAACTGTTAAAAAACCGGTGAAATGTTGGAGCAATAAACGTTATGTTTGGAGATGGAAATGATGTAATCCCGTGCAATTACGTATCCGTGAACAACCTTATGTTATTCGGGGTATATATCAACATCTGTTTGAATATGCATTGTAATTATAAAGTCCTGTCAATATTATAGTTTATTTCATTTCATTGAAGAATCGGTTAAAAGACCAGAGTTGTCAAATGCAATATGGCGTCGTGGAGGAGCTCACGGAAACTCATATTTCAACGTGGTAAAGAGAAGTAATAAGTAAAAGAATATGTATAACCACATACCTATGTACGATATATAATATTATACACCTACTCCGTACATTACATATGTGAAAGGTGTCGACGTCATTCGAAGATTCCTGACAAGAACACGGCGTTACTGACATGATACTTACACTCCTATACAATAATACCCCTAGTGTCATGTACTCTGTATCGTCAAGTACTTTCATTACGTGGCTCACCCCCCACCTCGGTTCCTGTATACCTGGCTGCCTCCCTGCACTGCCCACCTTGTATCGGATCTCTTCTGATCTACTTTCTTTACTCTTTCCAGGACACACTACTTACTCTTTTTTTTTCCCGTTGAAAACCCAGTCTTTCCCTGGGTAATCACCCACCTATTTTGCCAGGTTGTGATTCTGACAAGATGAACGCTCTCAAGCTTCAGAAGTACATTTCCTCGTCATTCAATGCAACCATATGCTGATCGTGTCAATTACTATAGGCGTTTCCCGCAGCTTGATCAAGGCGAGATCTTCTCCCTCCAGGATGCATTCAACAGATTGGATGTCGAAGACCGTGGCTACCTTGATGAATCTACCGCCATCAAAGCTGCCCAACAATCAGAACGCCAGCCGTATGATGTGGTGCGTGCAGCTTTGAAAAATGTGGAACTCGATAGCTCCCGGCGCGTGGAACTCGAAGATTATGTTGATGTAATACAACTTCCCCGCTTCCTTTTCTCCCGCTGATATTAACGCCACGGCAGCTCGTTTCGAAGCTTCGGACGGCACCCACTGAAGGTTCCCGCGCACCGACTACCCCCGCGGCCGTGATTCAAGGGGCCGGCGCTGGCACTGGAGCGTCTCGACATGTCTCCAAGGGCAGTGTGGGTGGACGAATCCATGTCCAGGGATCTTCTTCCAATGTCACGCATACGATCAACGAAGACGAACGAACCGAGTTCACGCGACACATCAATGCCGTACTGGCGGGCGATGCGGACGTTGGCAACCTTTTACCTTTCCCCACCGATACATTCGAGATGTTTGATAAGTGCAAAGACGGCTTGGTCCTGGCAAAGTTGATCAACGACAGCGTACCAGACACCATTGATGAACGTGTGTTGAACAAGGCCGGGAAGAAGATCAAGCAGCTGAATGCTTTCCACATGACCGAGAACAATAACATTGTTATCAACTCTGCCAAGGGTATCGGATGCTCAGTTGTTAACATTGGAAGCGGGGATATCATCGAAGTGCGCGAACATCTCATCCTGGGTCTCATCTGGCAAATCATCCGCCGTGGTCTTCTTGGAAAGATTGATATCAAACTCCACCCGGAGCTTTATAGGCTTTTGGATGAGGATGAAACTCTCGAGCAGTTCTTGCGCTTGCCCCCAGAGCAGATTCTCCTTCGTTGGTTCAACTATCATCTCAAGAATGCCAAGTGGGATAGACGGTATGTCCTGCCTGAGGGAGAAACGAAGAAAGACATGTGGCTAACCGATGTAGGGTGACAAACTTCTCTACCGATGTCAAGGATGGCGAAAACTACACCGTTCTCCTTAACCAATTGGCACCCGATGTTTGCTCGCGTGCCCCTCTCCAAACTCGAGACTTGCTTGAGCGGGCTGAACAGGTCCTCCAGAATGCCGATTCGCTTGATTGTCGCAAGTTCCTGACCCCAACCTCCTTGGTTGCCGGAAACCCCAAGCTGAACCTTGCCTTTGTCGCCAATCTGTTCAACACCCACCCAGGACTGGACCCTATCACCGAGGAGGAGAAGCTCGAGGTTGAAGATTTTGATGCCGAGGGTGAGCGAGAGGCCAGAGTCTTCACTCTGTGGTTAAATTCGTTGGATGTGCAGCCCGCGGTCAACTCGCTCTTCGATGACCTACGCGATGGCTCCGTTTTGTTGCAGGCATATGACAAGGTCATTCCTGGAAGCGTGAACTGGAAACATGTCAACAAACCACCAGCGTCTGGTGGGGAATTGATGCGGTTCAAGGCCGTGGAAAACACCAATTATTCGATTGAACTTGGGAAATTTAATGGTTTCTCTCTTGTGGGTGTTCAGGGCGCTGATATCACTGATGGCCAACGAACCCTCACCCTCGGATTGGTGTGGCAGCTGATGCGCCGCGATATCACCAACACACTCTCTGCGCTGGCCCAACGGCTGGGCAAACGCGAAATTACTGATACTGAGATGATCCGCTGGGCCAATGACATGTCTAGCAGTGGCGGCAAATCTTCGACGATACGCAGCTTCAAGGACAAGTCTATTGGATCTGGAATCTTCCTCCTTGATGTGCTCAACGGCATGAAGAGCAGCTATGTGGATTACGATTTAGTCACACCCGGTCGGACCGACGAAGAGGCATATGCAAACGCTAAGCTTTCTATCAGTATCGCCAGAAAGATGGGTGCCACCATCTGGTTGGTCCCAGAGGACATCTGTCAAGTTCGGTCTCGTTTGGTCACTACGTTTATTGGTAAGTCCAACCCTCCATAGGTATGGGCAAAGATTTTAGTTTCTAACAGATGATAGGTTCCCTTATGGCTACTCATGAAAAGATGTAAGCAATACGGCAGTTTATTTTGACCAGTTATGGCATTACATACTTTTTTTTTCTTGTCTTTGTCTCTTTCAATCCATGTAAATCTCCCCCTTCTCAAGGCGAACCCCAAGTGTGTATTTCAATCAAAGTTTTATTGTTACCATACTAGATGTTTGCCTCTCCGAATAATTAAAGGTACTGCTCAAACCATGCAACTGCCTGCAAAAAGGCAAACTCTTTGGCAAGGCGGATTATCGGCTTGGTGATATCTGCGCGGACAGCAAACCCATGCTCAACGCCACCGAACAAGTTGATCTGGTACGGCTGGCCAGTCTTGGCCAGGATATCCTCAGATTCATGGCGCTTTAGGGTCGGGAAGATTGAGTCGATTTCTATCAATATTTAGTCAAGACGCTGTAACTGGATCGTATAACTTACCAGCTGCAGCAATGGACAGCGGGCCTTGGATTGCGTGTAGCTCCTCTGCGTCGACGAAACTGGGGTGTGCCACATAGGCAACATCGCAAAGACCTGGCTGGAGCAGTCGGACGGCGTATTTTGCCTGTATTTGTCAAATCGGACAGTAGCAAAGCATATACTGGACATGAACATACCCCAAAGCAATATCCGAGAGCACCGACCCTCTCGCAGTCCATGTTGGACTTCATTCCCTTTAGTATCGCATGGACCACGGGCTCTACGCGGTTTGGCAGATGACCGGGGGGGCCTTTTAGCCATGCCATCAGATCAAAGCTAGCGGGGCGGTTCAGCGGCACCGAATCACCGTGGAATAGGTCTGGCATGACAACTAGGTAGCCGGTTGCCGCTAGCTGATCCGCAATAAACTGCGCATTGAGGAAGCGGTGACCAATTACATCGGTGGGTAGCAGGATAGCACGCTTGGTAGAACACTCGAGGCGTGAAATGTAAACCTCGACTACGACTGTCAGCGAAACTGTTTCCAGAGCAAGGGAATTAAGAATACCATCGCCGATTTGTTGGAGTTGACCCTTGGCTTCACCTTCATGTGTAACGCTAAAAGTGGGTGAGTGTAAAAACGGGAAAGGGAAGAGTATAGGGAGAGAGATATATATATTATTGGTATGCCCGATTTACTTTGGTTTAAATGGGCATGGTTCTAGTATATCGTATACCCCCCCTTCACCTTCTATATATATATATATTAAACCTACAAAATGTAACCCTTATCTTTAAATATTCAAGTATATGAATGTATTCCAAAGTATTTTACAAGGTCTTTATCATGTAAATTGGCTTCATGTCCGGGAGTGAGAGCACATCAAACATAATCATTCAAGTAGTGACTACCCATGGATATTTAGTATATCAAATCAAATGATCAGATACAAACTGCATAACAGACTCGGCCCTGTAAAGATACCCAACCAAAAAACGACATTACCCAACAAATGCCGACCTCGCATCAGGCGAGTCCGGCTTAGTGCAGCAAGCGGCAGTTGAGACATCTGAAGGATCAGCAGGTAACCTCGGAGCCGCCGGAAGATGCATAACATGATCAGCTCATGCACACATGCAGACAAGAGAAAAGTGACAAGGCTGGCAGATACTCGCGACAAACGGTATTCGCTGATAGAGCCATGGTATACATGCCGAAATAAGAAGTTATGGACAGGACGGTTCCAATCCCGCGCGAACTGATCCCACGAGACCGAGTTCCACCAATCGGAATAGAACCCTCGATCTGCAAACATGGTAATTTCGGCTAGAGCGTTGAGCTAGATGAACTTAGCAATGAATTAGGGTAGTAGACGGAGAGGCTTCAAACTTACAACACATTCCCAGATCACGTAGAACGCCAGTAGATACTCCATCATGAATGGAAAAAGCAAGTCACCGAGAACCCAAGGAAATTCCCGAAGTCTCTGCTGCGCGGTCATTCCCTCCTCTTTCATACGCACCGTATGCATCACCACCGGGTATATCCACGATTGAGAGACTGCGATCATAACCACAATGATGCTGAATGTGGCCAGCGTTTTCTCTGCGACATAGAGCCAATCGATTTTCTTGGTCCGTGGGTATTCGAGCTCATACACCAATGTAGGTAATGTCATGAAGTCGCAGATATTTCTTATTGTCAAGTTTCGAGGATAGTGATTGTTGGTCAGTGAACACCGGCCCTTTAATCCCTCAGATAATACCTCGATCTCCTGCTCGAGCAGTTCTCGGATGGACTTCACTTGGTTCGGGTTAAGTGGCACCTCGGTCTCAATTGTTCTAATAAGAGACAAAAGCTGGTCGGTTTCATAGGATGGAGAATAGTTTTGAAGGTCAGAAGAGCGCCGACTAGAGTCTTTTCCCTTGAGCTCTATGATCTCAGCATTGAGTTCTGTATCAACTGCAGAAGAGTGTCCTATCTCGGTAGAAATAGCAAGTCCTCTTTCTTTGGCTTTGGTTTGGTCAAGACTTGCTTTAAGCATATTTCGTTTGCGGTACATTTCCGATACTGTCCTCATTAGCTCTTGCTCATGGCCGAACGGAACGTAACACACAGTAGCCATTGTAAGCTGCATAGCTGTGTTGCTTCATCAGCATAGCCAAGCAATGCAATACGATAAAGACCGTGTGTGTCCACGGCCAATCGCGATGATATGTCCACCATATAACGACTCCAAGGTATGTAGTTTGCCAGATCTGCATCGGTCAGCAATATAACGGGGTTGAGGGAGGATTTTAGAGACTGACATTCTGAATGATCCAACCGGGACCATTCCAGCGAATGTATCCCTTGAGTACCACTCGTTGTAGTATTAAACAGAACCCCGTAAACCAACAAAGGAATAAGTCAGTTATTCCGAGGACCATGACATCTTTATCCAACATTAGACGGATAATCTCGTTCTTGCCCCATATGCTGCCATAGGTTCTCCAATTGTTGGCAGCAAGCCTGAACAGCATCAGGGTCACCCCGATCCAGAAGAGAACAAAAAAACCATGGAACTGGGGGGCAGTAGTCCCCAAATTTTGAAAAGTACTCGGCTGCTGGGTGAATTTCAGGTCTTGGAACCTGAATTTTCGTTTCTCACCCGACTGATGTGAGATATTGTCTTTGAGAATCTCCTGTAAAAGCTCGGCATCCTCTGCAGTAAGCAAGTATTGACCAGCTTGTTCAGTTCCGAACTTCACAGAATCGGTTTCTAGTTTCGAGTCCATGATTATGCATATCATGTAAATCAAAAGGGTTTCAGAGATCTGCGTTCTCTTCCTTTTTCTCTTGGCACGACGAATGCGGTAAATGACATTCTGTGGAGCTGGACATCTGGAGTATCCATAAAGGATAGACCTCGGGAGAAGTGTATAACCAAAAACAAAAACAAAAGTCAAGGGATCAAAAGTGGAAAGGAAGTAAAGTGCAAATTATATGTACAATAGGTAAACTACTGTGTCATCTGAAATTGTGCTTTTCCCGCCTTAGCTCTCTGTGGCCCCTGGAGCTCTTCCTCTTCCTTATCATCCCCTTCCTACCATTATTTGAACAATGGATGCACAAACACCTCAAGTTCGGGTGCCTAACAATCCCCCCGAAATAACTCAACCTGAACCCAATCCGATTGCGACTGCGAACCACAATTCCACCGAGGCAGAGATGGGAGGAACGCAAGATACAAACCAACCCGAACCTGAAGCTGCGCAAGAAGATGCGACTCTTCCAGGTGGGCAGGTAGGGGAGACACCCGCTCCAAAGAAGAACGCAGGCTTTAACTTCCTTGAGTGAGCATTAATTTTTCCCCACACTTTTGCGATGCGATTCCATTTTTTGTTTCTTTTTCAAGATGGCTTCACCTTCCATTATCCCAATCTCTACTCGTCAGCTCACAACCACTCGTAGCTTCCTGACTTCACCTATTGTTGAGATTGTTGTCGGGCAAGGCGATGATGAGACCGTTATGACAGCTCATCAATCCCTCCTGATGGAGGCACCACTACTAGCAAAGTTTGTTACAAACTTTGAAGCGTCAGGCCCGGTGAGTTCATTCATACCCGATCCACGCGTACATATTTTGAATAATCTGTGATTAATAGCGACGCATCACCCTACTGGAAGAGAACGTTGATGCATTCAGTTGCTTCCTCCAGTTTCAGTATACGCGTGATTACACTGTCGTGCAAACGGAAACACCTGCGGAAACAGCCGAAGACAAAAGCGGCGACGAGTTGCTGCACCATGCGCGCATCTACACGCTGGCAGAGAAGCTGGGCCTGCCAACCCTCCAGCCCATTGCCCATGGCAAGATCCATAAGGTCAAGAGCTCACCTCATGCGGAGCTTTCATATGCCCGTTACGTATACACCCATACACTAACAACGGACACTACCATCCGGAAGCCTGTGGCAACTTACTGGGCGAACCAAAGTCACGTGCTGCGCCAGAAGGTCGGGGACGACTTTAAGAAGCTGTGCATTGAAGTCCCAGAGTTTTCCTTTGACGTTTTGACTATCATTCTGGATCGCAAGCTGAAGAGCGGATCGGCGGATGAGATTAAGGGAAGTGCGCGCAAGCGTAGAAGAGACATCTAGTTTATTCCCAGTTGTAAAATCACATATCCAAGGATCAACAATGTATTATCATAATTTGATATGAATGTTCATGAGCAGTCTGGGGGCAAAACCTGGTTAATGGCCGCATAGTGACTGATTCTTATAACGCCAAGCTCTCCACTTCCTCAATGACTTTCGGAGCTGTGGTCAGATTCTCAGAACCATCCTTGGTGATGTGGATGTTGTCTTCGATGCGCACTCCTCCCACGCTCCAATACCGTTCCAAGACCTCGGTATCGATGTACTTACCGGTCTCGGGGGCCTTTAAGACGGGATCGATAATGAAGCGACAGAAATAGATCTGGTAAATAATAAGAATTGGCCGCCGAAAAAGAGGATTCTCCAGGGGTAGTACTCACACCAGGCTCAACGGTGACCACGGAGCCAGCAGGCAGGTTAGCGCGAACACGTAGGTAGCGGAACATGGTATCCTTGTCCTCATAGTTGGGGCTACCGCCGGTATCATGGGTGTCCATCCCCAGGTAATGACCGAGGCCATGGGGGAAGAAGGCCACGCTGACACGCTTCTCGAACAATTCCTCCTCGGATCCGCGCAGGATACCCAGTTTCAACAGGCCACGGATAGCAATGCGATGTGCCAGCGCGTGCACGTCATCCCAACACACGCCTTCCTTGAGTATGGCAATACATTCTGTCTGCATCTGGAGAACAATCTCGTAAATCTGACGGGTCTCAGGGGCAAACCTTCCATTCAGAGGAATAACACGCGTGATATCAGCGCAGTAGGTCTGGTATTCACCACCGGCATCTATGAGGACATTATTCTTCCGCTGCTTAGTGACGGGGTCGACCAAGTCGACATCGTTTCTAACATAGTGAAGTGTAGCACCCCCCTCACCTCCAGCAACGATGGGGTGGTAGGACTGCTCACGACACCCATTGGCAATGCAAGCGCCGATAATGGCAGCCTCGATCTCACGCTCGTTAGTCGCTGTCTTGGAGGCCTGGATAGCAGCGATGTGCGCCTTGGTCGAGATATCGTTTGCCTTTCGCAAAAGCGCAATTTCGTACGCATCCTTGATGACACGAGTATCCTCGATGGTAGTCTTCAGGCTGGCAATGTTTGTTTCCGCAAAGCCCTGGAAGCTCGTGCCCTCTGACACCTGTTCGGCCATTGCAAAAGCAGCGGTTTGTCCATTGTGGTTCGAGGCGATCGACGCCAAAGTCGAATTCACATCGGTTGTGAACAGAACGCGGTCCACATCGTAAAGCTTAATGGCCTCCTCGGGAGACAGGGGAAGACCAGACCAGATGACTGATTCTGGGTCGATCGGTGGAATGAACAGAGTCAATTCATCTTTGACAGCATCGTAGACCACGGCGGCATTGGGCAAAAGACATCCAGTGAGATAGAAGAAAGGACGACGCTGCCTAGATTGGGTTAGTGTCAATCTAGATCCTATAGCAATGCTCCATTACCTAAATGGCATATCCTCATCGCTATCCTCGATCAATCGAGTTTTTTGAGCCTCAAGGTAGATAATCCCGGCCCCGCCATGCCGAGCCTTAAGAGACTCAGCGACACGACGAGCATGGGCCTTAGCCGGATACTTTGTGGCAAGAATTGTATCCACAGTAGTCATGTTGAGTGAATAGTTAGGGAAAAAAGAGAGAGAAAGAGAGGGAGTTGTTATTTGTAATATTTCGAGGGTTACATTGCGGGGCTTCACTAGAAAGGCGGTTATTGCCGCAAAAGAGATACCACACAATAGACAATCATATTATATTATTTTTTATTGGATTCGGATTCTTCAAATGTTCAAATCTTCTCCAGGACTAGCTCTCTGAAGCAGATATATCTTCAAATTCCATCTCCCATTGGTCCACTTCCGCAAACTTTTTGACTGCCGCGCGCAACTCATCGCTCACGCAACGAGTGGCCACTGTTTCCATAGATTCGGAATCAGAGACATCGGACTCAGGTGGTGATGACAATGGAGAAGAGGATGGTGATGACAGAAGCGTTTCGTTTTCTTTGTCGACGCCACTCGCTTGAGAACGTGAATACGTAGCTGGTTCTTTTGGTGCCGGTTTATCCTTATTTTTTTCCTCATCAATCTTCTTCTGTTTCGGATTTCGGGCGTTGGCTAATGGCTTGAGTTTGCTTTTTCCCGCTCGTCGCCCTGATGGTCTTTGTGATGGGTAGTTTAGCTCGTCTTCGTCACCAGATGCGGCGTCATGCTGATCATCACTTTCGTCACTGTAACTGTTGGTGGCGCGGAGTCTGCGCCGGCGACGTGGTAAAAGCTTGTCTTGTAGGTTTGCTGTCGATAAATGATTCGGGGCTTTGGACTTTTTCCTTTGAACAGGTCGCGGTGTGGAATCACCAGGTGTAGCGGAACCAGCAGGACTGCTAGCCGGTGGTAACATAGTCTGGCTCAATATTTCTGGGAATAATTGGGATTGCGGCGTCGCTTCAAGGCTTTCAACCACAACATCCTGATCGCTGAGTTCCTCGTCTTCGGATTCAACCTCCTCATCTTCAGGAAGTTGGTTTTCAATGACCTGTTGAGATCCGCCGCGTTGACTTGGTGTGGCAGTTGGAGTATCTTCTACAATATCCACAGACGACTGTGGTACTTGAATCTCTTGGGTCATGCGCCTGCGCTTGCGCGACCCGCTGGACGAGAGCGGTGATTCGGATGGTGACGGGGATGATGACTTTTCGGTTGGCTTGATAAGTAGTGACTTTCCAAGAGAGAGATTTAGTGGTGTGGATTCATCATTGGGGCTAAGCCCACCAAGGAAGTCGTCATCATCAAGATCGGAAGAGCCATCGTCGGCTTGCATCATCTGCAGAATGCTTTGCTGTCGCGGTCGCCGCCTGAAGTTGCTCAGAACCGAATTATCAAATCCAGGCGTTCCAGGAACCCGGGAGCTGGTGTCGCCTTTGCGCCCGGCGAATGATAGTGTAGAAGAATAACCACGCGATCTTGTAGGGGGACGACTGCCGGTTCCAGGCCGACTGCCGGTGCCCGGCCGGTCCCCCGTGGGTGAAGATTCAATTGCTTGTTCATGACTTTTGGTCAAGGGTGTCTGGCTGCGTAGTGTCTCTCTTGGATCCAAGCCTGAGCTGCGCTCTGGCTGCACAGGCGATTTGGCGACATTGAGGTCAATTTGTTGTGTTGACTCTTCTATCGCGGTGGGTTTAGGCTGGCTCTTTCCCACTGTACGACTTCGTTTAGGGGCAGGTCGAGGCATGATTAAAATTGATTTGAACAGAGTTATGCTAAACCAAAATGATTGCGCGGCTACAAATGCGAAAGATGATCGACGCGTTTGTTTGGGACGCGTGCACGTGGACCAACATGTGACATTCAACTTATAATCTACCTACTGACATTTATACTCTCCCCGTATTTCCTGCATATATCAATACATATTCCAATGTTTATTAGGTTTTCCTTGTGTTATGCTATCCTTGTCTCACATTTTCCCATCCAATGTCACAGTCGCAGGGTTGTATGCTCAGCCTGCCACGGACTCACCCCCGTATCGAGTTAGGCGGCCAACTATTATTATACAAGCACAAAGACTCGAACGGATTTCTATTAGAAGCCGACCTTATATTATACATTAATGTCCGTGTCCCCAAATTCTCTGGATCATTTCTTGGATATCCCTCTCTTTGTCTCTACTCTTCAAGTATGGTCTGATGCCCGTCATGCAGACCACCCCCTCGGTTTGGAGTGGAAAGCAACATTAGAACTTCACACACAATCTCAGCTTTGAACAATGACTTTGCCCCCAGAAAAAGAGATGGTGGACCCCATGGGGGACTATGCAGTTAGCGACACATCTATCGGCAAGAAAAAACGCTCGAATACAGAGGCTGCTGAATATCCCAGAAGACGGGCAACAATAGCTGTAAGCGCCTCTGGCACGTTCGAACAAGGCAGATTTGACTTTGATTCAGTGTCAGATATGTCGGCTACGCAAGACCCGATGCAATGGGGCCCGTCCCAAGTGTCAACTCTGCTCCGATCTGAATGCGGAATGTGTCTATCGGGAACCCGGTATCAAACTTGATGCTGGCGACAAGCTCATTTTAGATCATTTGGCCAGAATTGAGAGTTTGCTACATTCGAATTTACCAAACCAAGGGTCACATTTAGCCCTCTCCGCTGCCTCCCCGGCCACCAGCAACGATACAAACCTCGGTAGCGACGACCCATTAACGAAAACATCATCCAGCGGATTGCCGGCCCACGGAAGATTGTCTGCCGTCGGACTCGGTTCCTGGGTCAACCCACCTGCCAGTCTAAGCATTTCTACGATGCCCAAGATGCATACCACCCCCGCTCTTCATCTCCTCCAATGGCCCCTAATTCGGGATTTGGTCTCTGGGGTCTATGATCCGCAGCATCTTCTTCAATTAGAAATGGCCCGCGAGCCATTGCGGCTGACTCCAAATTCAGGCTTTGATTTGACAAATGCATCCACGTATGCCCAGGCATTTTTCAACTACGGAAACGTTTGGTACGCCTGCGTGAACCCTTATACGTGGAATCGATATTATCAATCAGCTCTTGCGCAAGGATTTCAGGAAGGACCCATGAGTTGTCTTGTTCTTCTGGTCCTGGCCCTAGGAAGCGCCAGTCATAGTGGCAGTATCTCATTTGTGTCACCAGATCGTGAACCGCCGGGACTTCCTTATTTTGCCGCTGCATGGAGCTTCCTACCGTCCGTCATGATGCGAAATACTGTGGTTGCGGCGCAGTGCATGGTCATGGCCTCTGCCTACTTATTCTATCTAGTGCGGCCCCTGGAAGCATGGACCTTGCTATCCAGCGTGAGCATGAAATTGCAGTTGTTGTTTGGCAGCCCAAATCGAATCCCCACTCAGTGGAGAGAGCTGAGTGTGAGGGTATACTGGAACGCCTTGTTGTTCGAAAGCGATCTTCTCGCAGAATTAGATCTCCCCCATTCTGGCATTGTCAACTTTGAAGAACTCGTGGATTTGCCAGGAGGTTTTGAGGAAGAAGACGAGGATGACGGAGAGGACGAAGAGGGGGATCATAATGAGGGCGAAGAACGCCGAACAGCCAGGAAATATCAGGGCTCGTCACGCCCGGTTGACTCTCAGCTGGCTGTTCGGCGTGACGAACTCTGGTACTTCCTGGCAGAAATTGCGCTACGAAGACTCCTGAATCGCGTCAGCCACATCATTTACCAGAAAGACAGCACCCACACTCTCGCCTCATTGGGTCCGATTGTCTCCGAGCTCGACTTTCAGCTGTCTCAGTGGTACGACAGTCTTCCCCGGTCCGTTCAATTTCCTTTGACCCAAAAGCCTATTTCCAATCCGGTTCAAACGGTCTTGAGGCTTCGCTACAATGCATGCCGTACAATTATATATCGTCCATATATACTGGCTGTTTTTGAGAATCAACAGGCTGGAGCGGATCCGGGGGTGAAAGAGTGTTGCCGACGATGTTTGGATGCTACACTCCGTCAGCTGGAGCATATAACCAGCCATCGCGAAGGCCACCTTCCCTACCTGTGGCAGGGTGCCCTGTCAATGGTATCACAGACATTGCTGATAATGGGTGCCACGATGTCTCCTACTCTATCTACCCTGCTCCCTCCCGTTCCACAAATGGATGCGATCATTGCGGGAGTGGTCAATGAAGTAGAGAGGTATGCACACCTTGCACCTAGCCTGAAACTGTCAGCCGAGATTATCCGAGATGCAGAGAGACGACGGCAAATTTGTCTTAGATCGGCTAATATGTGCCTCTGAACTGCACACTTCTGAGGGAACTTGTCTTAGGCCTCAACTCGTCGTCGATAAAGATATTTGTATATAGGAAAACAAGAACTATAAGAATTGGATTGAAGGTGTGTGATATGCATTAGAGTGTGTCGTTAGGGCTCGCACCGAGGCAAAATCGCCAAATAAGCAGTGTATATGAGCAAGGAACAAACAGCGTTAAGTACAATCCCATCTCGTGACAATTATGTTCTTAAATCATCAAATATCTCACGGGTTAGAAAATCATGGTATCTCAAAAGACGTGGGGGAGATCAAATATGGACATCAGGAATATCAAAAGAGGCAGAGGAAAACTCCAGGCCTCCACACTGGCTTTCAGAAGAAGGGGGGGGGGGGGTTAATTATCGTATGGCTTCATATACTTCCTAGACCAACACCCACTCGCTCCCTCGCTTGATGAATTTGTCGAGCATCAAGCCCACATCCGCTAGTGCGAACCGACAAATGTAAAAGCCAAAGAATTCAGCAGCATGTCGTGTGCTGAGTTCCAGACCAACGTGGGTTTTAGACGAATGTTTGAGTCCAGGATCCTCAACCTGCTGAGCAATTTGTTCTGATGATGAAGTTAGAATATTATCAAGGCATATAGACGAAAGAATTTTTACCTAGCACTTGTGCAGCATCAAAAAGCCGCGCCAATGCCCCCATGTAGTGTGCGTTAGGCCCAGAGAATTCAAGCTGGGTAACATTGCGCTTCGCAGGTGTTCCATGTACAGATGTCATCGGGACAGAGTTGAGAAGCAGATTGTCCTTATTACTGTCTCGAGAACTTGGGATCGGAGTGGTTGTCCCAAGCCCGGATGTTTTTGCGCGTAGTCTTTTCCATGTTAGGTATGACTTGTTCGGCGCAACTTCCGGTTGAACAGGTTCGTCTGGCGTGGAAGCCGGCTTAAACAATGGCATTGATGCCTGGACACCGACATCGTTACCCAATTTCTTAGTCAAGAGAACCTGGACTTGGTCGAGTATAGTATCCAATGATTGCATCTCCTCCAGAACCGCATCTGCATCATATGTATCGACTTGGGCCAATTTGAGCAGAGCGGCAGTTAGAAGGTCGCAGTTCGAGACTTTCTCTTCGAGGGCCTTCAGTTTGACATTTTTCACGCGCCAGACATCTCGAGGAACAAAGAGCTTCTCCGACAGATAGCCACCCTGAGGATGGGCGAGTGTCTGGTAGAGACATCTCATTAGCCAAAATGGGCGGAGTAGGAAAGACTCTGGACATGGTTCTAGAGGAAGCGGCGCATTGGCCACCAACGAATTTGGACGGCCAAGAGCTGTGGATGAGTGCATGTTGCTACCAAATAGGTTTAATCCACCGCTTGGCAGACCATTTTGATTGAAGTTGAAGTTGGCTAGTGTCGGTGTAGGTAAAACAGGAACGCCACTAGTCGCGCCCCTTTGAGTGTCAGGGAATGCACCGCTCCACGGGGTGCTTGGGGATTCCGGGCACATATCAGGGATCTGGATCGGAACAGAGGCATTCCGAGCCCGGAAAGGCTTTGTATTTGAGTGGAGTTTGTTCAATCCATCTGGAGCCGAGGGTACTTTGCCCATGGGCCGCGCTGATAGCGGCAGGGGTGGTAGTTCATTCTCATTGTCTTCATGGGTGCGAGCTTTGGAGAGGCTGGCGTGGTCCGTGAAAGAGCCCACCGATGGGTTACGCTGTGTCGGGTGCAAAGTGGAGCGGCCCCCATGGGTAGAAGATTCATCTTTCGGTAACGGTGGCGGGCGGTTTGTTAGTGGAGTTGCAAAAATTTCCAAGGCCGATGATGCACTGGAATTAGCGCGAGAGGAGCGGGTATTGGTCTCGATTTTAAGCTCGCGAGTCTGACTCGATAGTCTCCGGGCTCGCACTCCTAGTCCCGTAGAAGAGGCGAGTGATCCGATAGAGCCAGCGCGGTTTGATGTCGAAGCCCGCTTTGAAGGTGCCGGGAAGTCGGATGATGCTGGCAAGGGCGGCAAAGTCGAAGATGGAGGAGAAGAGGGCATGGTATATGGTTCGGGTCTTAGGTCGCCTAGTGGCAGCACATCATCTTCTGCAAGCGTAGACAGTGCACCCCCAGTGCTTGCGACATTGGACGTTGCGGAGCTTTCCCAAGTCCTCCCAGACATGTTGCTAGAATCTGACTCTCGAGGGAGTGCCGACTTCGACTGAATGCCGAATTCAAAGTCGTCCATCACGTAGCCCTTGGTCATCTCTTCCAGCAAACGCTCCTCTTCCTCTGCTTCATCGTCTAGATATTCCGAAGTACGGGCAATGATGGGGTCATCCTCGAAAGTTGTCTGTTCCTGGATCCGCCGCATTTCACGATCACGGTTCATTGCCTCTGCTTCCTGTTCTGCCTCGCGCACTCTTTGCTTCGCTAATTGTATGTTCCTGCGAGCATTTGAAACGATAACATCGCTTTCCTCTTCTTTGTGCTCCGGCACCGGCTCCAGGCCTTCATCATATGCAGCTTCCACGGCCGCATCCAGGGCTGCATCAAACTCGGCCTCGGTATCATTACTGAGGCGACGGCTTGTCCGACGACGAAGGTACACCGATGACGCCTTGGAGTTTGCCGATGAGGGCGACGAGGCACCCGATTCATCAATTGTATCCAACCATGAAGTGGATTCATTGGTGTCCTCCTGATTTCCCATCAGCAATGTTATAGATCGGGGTTGATCTTCCAAGGCAGACGGTTTCAATGATTGTCGCCGAGGGGGAACAGCTTCCAGGGAAAATCCCTTCGCCTCTTCCAGTGGGATCTGGTGGAACCCAAAGCTGGAACGAGGTGAGCTCTGCTGGCTCTCAATATGGGATCCATCATGTGTCGAATGAAGCAATTCTCCATATGACTCTTGGCTGAGCGGTCGATCTGGAAGAGCTTTGTCGTCGCTCTCCTGGAGAGGAAAGTCCATACGATGAAGTTCCGTGACCCGAAGCATATATGTATCTCGAATTTCTTGAAGTTTGAGTTTCTCTTCGTCTCCCCCGTTGCTACGGAGCATGACAAGCTGCAACAAGTTGCAAGCATCGGTGTAAGCTTCCATGGCACCCTCAAAATTGGCAGCGTTGTCAAGAAGCACTGCGGTATTTGCTTTCTGAAGTGCCTTTGACAGCATCACCTTTTGGGTCTGTCCATGTTGTATAGCCGCCGGGTCCCCTTCTTCGTCATTCAAAGAAATGGACCCTCCACTGGTCCGAGAAATTGGAATATCTGCTTGGTGGTTATGTGTTGAAGGCTGAAAAAGATGGCCTGAGGCCGCAAATGAGAGATCGAGGTGCTGTGATTTTGAGTCATTGTTGAATATGGTAGACTTCTCCAGCTCCGGCAGATCGAGCACCGGCAACCCATTCAACCCCAGCGCATGTTGGGGGCTGTGACTCCCCCGTCCGCGGTTGTAACCTGACATTGACATTTTCGAGCTCCCTCGACGATGATGACCGATATACTCCGAGGGACTTTTGCTAGATGCCGTTGATTGGGACCATCGATTTAAACTGCCTAGCCCTTCTTTGATAGGGCTGGTTGGTCCGAGACCCTCCGGAGACAAGTTTGCCACATTCTCCGTAAGCACGCCGAGGCCCGTGGGTGTGACCGCACCTGGCGGCTTTACCATTCGAGCCCGAGAAGTAGGCCGTGACGAGCGAGAGGAAGGCCGGTTGGGGGGCGGTCCAGACGGTGGTTCCGATGCGAAGGGACCAGAAGGACGTCTGAGATAGGAAGAATTGGGATCATCATCCATTGCCGTGTGGTGAATCATTTTCACGAAATTGAAGTTTGGCGAATAATTTGACTGTCGGAAATGTAATATATCGAGTCTGTTTGAAACTGTGTACCCTCGAGGCACTATGCGCGACCAGACAAGCACAATAGGAGAAAGAAATGGGTATCTGCAACCAGGTCCTGTGTATCTTCGCTCATTCTTCGCAAGGCCGGAGGGTTGAATGTCGTATGCCTCGTAGAGTATTGGTTTGAAAACCCCCTATCCGTCTCAATACATAGCTTCGTAATCGGGAGGGCTCAAGGGTATCAAAACAGTAGGCCGAGAGACATTATTTCAATTGACCTAAAACGATTAGGAATGCGCATTGGAGATAAAGATTCAAACTCACCAGGGGATTTGCGTGAGCCATGCGCAAAGGACCCTTTAAAATCAGAATAACGAAGGTTAGGTTCGGGTTCGTCAGGGGTCTCTTTCAGGGGAGAGATAGTTCCCGGGCGGTGGAAGGGGGAAAAAAAAAACACAACGACGCGGGGGATTATAAGATTAGAAGTAATAAGAGAGGATTCTGAATTCTTGATTCTTTTAATTATGGATTTTGGATTCTCAAGGGAGAAGAGAGAAAGAAAAAAAAAAGAAAAAGGGGAAAGGCACTTCTCCCTAGCGTAGGCCGATCGATATACATCCAGGGATAAGGTATAGGTAATATAGAGTAAAATATAAAAGAGATTTATAGGATATATAAGATATATATAAGATTTAAGATCTAGGATTTATACAGGAAACTTGAGTTAAAAAAATCTACCAACCTATATATAAGTTGATAATGTTGACGCTTAGATACGGGAAAAATGGGATAGATGGGAGGGGGAAAAAAACTCCCCTCCTCATGAATCCCACCTTAGGTCGTTCCTTGACTCGGAACTTGAATTTCAATCTACGTTCTATCACGGTGAGATTCGCATCAACTCGCAATATGGGTATTATCAATCCTCGGGATCCGAACACCGTGAGCAACTACAACAACTGGCGTTCCACCCATATCACGGCCAATTTCGATATTTTGTTCGACCAGAAGAAGCTAGTGGGGAATGTGGTTCATCAATTCAAGTCGATCACCGATGGTGAATCCCAGGAGATTATTCTGGATACTAGCCATCTCGATATTGGTGCAGTGAAGGTGGATGGCCAGCCATCCAAGTGGGAATTTCTCTCCCCCCTGGAGCCCTATGGTGTACCATTGAAGATTAGCCTTGATAAGCCCGTCAAGTTGAATGGCACCGTTGAGGTTGATGTATGTTTTGTAATCGTTCTCCTCATGAAGCTCTTATCTCACTCAATCATAGATCGAGGTGAAAACCACCGACAAGTGCACCGCGTTGCAGTGGCTAACGCCTGCACAAACCTCAAACAAGAAACATCCATACATGTGTATGTAATAATCGTGAGCTTTTTCTAGAGCTCCAGCAGCTGACAAAATTGCTTAGTCTCCCAATGCCAGGCAATTCACGCGCGGTCTATCTTCCCTTGTCAGGACACTCCGGATGTCAAAGCCACCTTTGACTTCAACATTACATCTCCGCTCCCGGTCATGACCAGCGGCCTGCCAGTTCGCAAGTCGTCCACGGAGTCAAAGGCAGACCACCAACTGTATCGGTTCCACCAGTCGGTGCCAATCCCCAGCTATCTCTTTGCAATTGCTAGCGGGTAAGAATTCCCCCATTTCCAAAGGTATTGTTCACTAACGCACAACTCCACAGTGATGTCGCCGAGGCTCCAATCGGACCCCGGAGTGTCGTTGCAACCAGCCCTGATAAGCTGGAAGAATGCAAATGGGAGCTCGAGGCTGATACCGAGAACTTCATCACAACAATCGAGGTACACAGCCTATGTTCTACTCATGTTAAGAGTCAATTCTGACTTTGCACAGAAAATTGTTTACCCTTATGCCTGGGGCGAGTACAACGTTTTGATCCTGCCGCCCAGTTTCCCATATGGCGGCATGGAGAACCCAATTTTCACTTTTGCAACCCCGAGTATCATCTCCAAGGTACATACTATACTCAGTGGAATGATTATGGACCATGACTAATAGTATTCCCAGGACCGTGAGAACATCGATGTCATTGCACACGAATTGGCTCACAGCTGGAGTGGTAACCTGGTTACCAATGCCTCGTGGGAGCATTTCTGGTTGAATGAAGGCTGGACCGTTTACCTCGAGAGAAGGATCTTGGCCGCCGTTCACGGCGAATCTTATCGCCACTTTTCGGCCATCATTGGGTGGAAGTCTCTGACTGACGCCGTCGAGCATTTTGGTGACGATCATGAGTTTACTAAACTGATCGTTGATCTGAAGGGCAAGGATCCCGACGATGCATTCTCAAGTGTTCCTTATGAGAAGGGGTTCAACTTCTTGTTCTACCTTGAGAATCTTGTTGGCAAGCCAAAGTTCGACAAGTTCATCCCCCACGTACGAAATCTCTCTTCTCTTGTTCGGTTTCTTCTATTGACTTTTCTTTTTCTCGCAGTATTTCACAACCTTCAAGTGCAAATCGCTCGACTCCTATGAGTTCAAAGCACTGATTCTGGACTTCTTCAAGTTAGATGCCCAGGCTTCTAAGCTCTTGGAAGAATTGGATTGGGACAAGTGGTTCTATGCGCCAGGTTTGCCACCCAGGCCAAGCTTTGACACATCTATGGTGGACGTTGTCTATGAACTTTCCAAGAAGTGGCAGTCCCTTCCCGACTCTTCCTTCCAGCCTCATATCAGTGACATCAAGGGCTTGACCGCAAACCAGTTGGTTGTCTTGCTGGAGCAGATGCTCTTGCTAGAGAGACCTCTCAGCCCTAAGATCTCGAAGTTGATGGGTGATGTCTATGGCTTTACCAAGAGCAATAATATCGAAGTTTCGAACCTCTATTGCCAGGTCGGCATGAAAGCAGGAGATGACAGCATCATTGAGCCGACAACCGAGTTGCTGGGCCGCATTGGACGGATGAAGTTTGTGCGACCTTTGTAAGATGTCCCCGTCCTAGCCCTAGATTCTGTTCTTGACACTGACCTGGCGGTTTTTTTTTTTTTATAGGTTCCGCAATCTCCAAATGATCAATCGCCCTGTCGCCCTCGCAACATTCGAGAAATACAAGGACTTTTATCACCCTATCTGCCGAGGCATGGTGGAAAAAGATCTGTTTGGCAAGAAAGACAACTAGGTCTTTCTCTCTTGGTCGTTTTTTGCTCAGGTAGGTAGACAGTGAATGCTCATTTTATCTTGAACAATAAAAAATTCTTATGCAGAAAGAGTAGGGCAATTAAATAAATATTGTACATGTCTTTATAGCCAAATGGTGTAAAATGGCAGGATGGACACCACGAAGGCAAATATTCACTTGTGCAAGGATATCCCCTCATTTGTTTGCTTGAACAAGTTTCTTGTCCGTCTCCGAGTACTCAAAGATGCCAGTGTTCTTCTGGTCACGCCCAAGAGCAAAAACAAGATCCACCTCGTCCTTCTTTGATAGCTCCGACAAGACTCGGCGCATGTAGGCCACCACCTGGGCAACCTTAGCCCAGTCAATTTCTTCTTTCCCATCCGGTCCGGTCTGGTTTCCCTTCCAGAGGTTTCTCCAGACAGCGGCGCCCAGCACCGCATCACCTTTGGCCAACCCTTCATCATATGCAGCAATGATTCCACGCCATTGAATAAACAGATCCTTCAGGTATTTATTGCGAATAGTGCGACTGCCCAGATCATGATACGCGTCCATGCGGTGCTCTGCTTCATGCGAAAAGTGGTCGATCAAGTGGCGGGAGTAGGTAGTAACGCTATCACGATGGGGTAGGGCACGAAGGCGAACTGTCAAGAGGTACATATGAAGGAAAGTCACCTGGGACCAGGTAGAAAAGGTTGGTAAGAGGCCGAGCTCTACAGCAGCGAAATTAGCTTTGTCTTCCAACCAGATCACAACCCAAGCCAGAGACTGCTAGGATTATCTCACCCTTATACCACCAACCCTCTCCAACACCAAGATCCTCACCAGCTTCCGTTTTCGGGACCTCAGCTCCTTTTTGCGATGCTTGGGGGATCTTGTAATCCGCTTGGCTAGAACAGGCCTCAAATAGCTTCTGTGTCATGCCATACGCGACATAAGTCTCAGCAGCATTTCCAGGTCTCCGGGAGAAGTCTCTGGCCAAGTCGGAGACCTTGCTTTGCGAATATGACCGAGTGGTGATCGATTTTGATGGCTGTTCCATAGACGCGCACGAGGCGGAGACCAGTGTTATCGGGCTGCGAATAGCAGATCTGGAAAGGTAGAGATTCTGGGACCCGCGAATTTCGCGCGCCCATAGTGTTGATAATCTCCTGGATGACATTGTTGAGGATGTGGAATTCGTGAATCGGTCTCTCGTGATTGGTGATCTGGATCTTTTTTTTGATAAAATATGTTTGCATTGTTTGTTCCGAAGGCTCAGAAGACACCCTAGTGCTCCTCTTACACTAGTGTGTATCTGGACATGAACCTTGCCAGCTGCTACTGAACTCGATTACTTTTTTTGAACTTTTATATTATATGTGTAGTTCCTGCTGGTTATTCCGCTGATAATTTGGTGCTATTGAACTTAAGCTCTATCCCACTCATGTTCACCTGCATTTGAATGTATTTCATGAATTTGATCATTAATTGTGGCAGTAGTCCTGCAACCCAACTAATTAAGTCTAATAAAAGACTCATGTGGGCGGATCCGGGGTATTTTCGTTCCCAATGTTCAGGCGTGTATGCTTGTCATGATCGAGTGGTGTATTTTGTTTGTGGAGATGATCAGTTTCTAAATGATGGCCATCCCAATAACACTGATATCTGTATCCAAGCTAGATGGTTGGCTACTCCCCGCAGATAACCAGAGAATATGGAGCGTAGATCTCTCAGTCGCCTAGCACCAATCGCTCGGAGTGCTTTTCTACAAGAGGGAGAATCTCAGAGAGTCGGTTGGGATCTCTCAAGAAAGCCGGAATATCATCTCTGGTTGCTGCTAGCATCTGTGGATGATTGTCAGATCGAACATACATTCATGTTATCCAACCAGCAGACCTACTTGTCGAACTTTCTCATATTCACACTCCTTTGAGAGATATTCCCGAATAACTTCACCTGTGGCAAAGTCCACATAGACTCGAGTGTCTCGGAGTCGAATCAAGACGTGGTCAAGCCTCATGAAGAACCTAGTCAATAAAAGGAGTCTTCCTGGCATGACTCGGATCTTGCAAGACAGCATGGTAATCCCATTGTCCGCCAGCTCATCTTCATAAAGAACTACCTCATCAAAAAAGAGGATGGGGTCTGGGCGCTTCAATAGTTCGATCGGAATGGGTTTCGTCGTGGGCTCGAACGGCCGTGCATTAGGATGGAGGGTGCCCTTGTAGTCGGTGCTATACGACCAGTCGAACGGCTTCACGACTTCTTTAATCCCTTCATGGGTTTTCTCTCTGAATACCCGGTCATTAGTTGCAATGATCGATTAAGCGCAGGTGAGGAGGCTGCGAAAATACCTGCTCTTTTGCCACTCTCCCGAGTATGCGACCTGGAGCATGGATTGACCAGTCTTGTCCACTAAGTCCAAGGCGTCAAACGCATTGAAATTAATACCCCAATCACCCTTTGCATGCTCTATTGAAACATAATTATCACCAAAAATCATTTCCGGGGGTGCAATGCCAAGCTTCTGGGTCATTTCTTCGATCGGGTCGGCTTTAAGAATGGGCAGCTTCTGTGTTGAGATTCGAAACCCGTTGATAGTGATCGAGTTGGGTTTCTTCGCCTCCGGAGAGACTGTGGCACATGTTGTTGCCATGGCTAGAGCTTGACAAGAGCAAGAAATCAAGACCAGCTGAGGACCCCCAGGGCTATGTTATCAGGTAAATGTCCACGGGTTTGCGATCGGAACTGATAGCGATAACCCCGCGGACGGAGAAAGGGCGGTCCGACCTTGCAATATTTGTTCGGCAGAATATTTAAAGGCTGGAGAGGCTTTGATTTGATATTGATAATCGATGGGTCCTTTGCAACTTTCTTTTTTTTTTTTTTTTCTAATTTCATGTCCCATTTTATTCAGAATATCTTCGCCGGCTAAAATGTAGACAGTATATCGTCAGCTCGAGCTGTAGATACAACATACTCTTTGGGCATGTTGGTACGGAGGATATACATAGGCGCCTAGAGCGGAGAGAATAGCGGTGTGATAGGGTACACATATTACATCAGCCTGGCGTTGCTGGGGTGACGATCTGGGGATCGCCCAAACACCCGTGCTTCTGTTTCTCTCTCCATCTTTGCGATATTCCCCCATCGAACGACTGACTCCGTACAAAGTGATCATGATTGCACTGGAGTAAACATAAACTCCGATTTGGATAATTTTTATACAATTCGTTTCTTCCCATCCCTATTTTCGCCTCCCATTAATCCCATACACCGTCTCAATATGGCGACGACCAAAACGCTCGAAGCTCGCTTTGAGCATCTGTCCATGAAAGACGAGAAGGAAAATGGAAAGAACGATCGAACCTATGGCAAGCAAAAGGTACTTGACTTAATGCGATCTGGTCGGAGATTCACCTTGCTGATCTGATTTACAAAGGCCCCGGTCTCTTCAGCCCAGTCAAACAGCAATTCAAATCGAGCTCAACTACTGAAATTGGCTCTTCAAAATAATAATGAAAACAAGGCAAATGCCATGAACGTTCCAGCCTCGCCAGGTAGGGGCTCCCATGGCGCATTGGTGACCCGAAGCACCGATGAAAACGGTGACCACCGCACATCTTCTTCCCTCTGCGAGCAGCCAAGTGTCCCCAAGGAACTGCACTTGGGAATGTTTGAAATCGGTAAACCATTGGGCAAGGGAAAGTTTGGGCGTGTTTATCTTGCCAAAGAACGTTCCTCTGGCTTCGTCTGTGCACTGAAGGTGCTACACAAGTCTGAGTTACAACAGGGTGGTGTCCAGAAGCAAGTCAGGCGTGAAATCGAGATTCAGAGTAACCTACGTCACCCTAATGTCTTGAGGCTCTATGGTCACTTCCATGACAGCAAACGAATCTTTTTGATTCTCGAGTTTGCTGGCCGTGGTGAGCTGTACAAGCACCTTCGCAAAGAGCATCGGTTCCCGGAATGGAAGGCCGCGCAATATATTGCACAAATGGCTGCAGCATTGAAGTACCTGCATAAAAAGCACGTCATGCACCGTGATATCAAGCCCGAGAACATCCTTGTTGGCATTCATGGAGAGATCAAAATCAGTGATTTCGGCTGGAGTGTCCATGCCCCCAACAACCGACGTCAAACGATGTGTGGAACACTCGACTACTTGCCCCCAGAGATGCTCAATCATGGCTCCAAGGACAATTACTACAGTGAGAAGGTGGACTTGTGGAGTCTAGGTGTCCTGACTTATGAGTTCTTGGTCGGTGAGGCTCCGTTCGAAGATACCCCTGTCATGACCCAACGGCGGATTACCCGAGCAGATATGTCGGTCCCATCCTTCGTGAGCCCGGAGGCGAAGGACCTTATCAAGAAGGTGAGTCTATCTTTCTACTAATATATAAGGCCGCTTGCTCACATAATATCTAGCTTCTTGTTCTTGATCCCGCGAAGAGAATCCCGATTGAGGAGATCCAACGTCATCCTTGGATTGTCAAGCACTGTGAGAAAGACGATCGAACTGTGAAACGAAGTTCGGGTTCTTCCAAGGAGGGCAAAGCATGAACCATGACTTGCCCCTTGCATTACAGAGTTTCTGGGAGTTTTGGTTGTCGTTTTTTATGTCTCTCATGTGGAGTTTTGGTATTCTGAGCTTGCGAGCATTTTCAAGGCGTGTTGGGCTTGTCTTGGGAGTCAAGCTGGAGAGGTACTCGCGATATAGCGATATTTTGATCTTAATTTTATTTCGCCTCTGACGTATTGAATATGAATACAACTTGATAAGAAGGCACAGCAAGCTCTGGTCTCCGTCATATTTTGCATTAATAACCAGAACATAGGGCAGGGAATAGTATAGGACTAGACCTGTAAGTTGTATTCCCGGACTTCAGTGATCACCACTATCATAGACTATATGTTCTGATCTCATGTTACCTCTAGTGAGCTCAATCGGATGATGTATAGTGTTTTTTTGCACGTAAAAAATCCCAAAGGAAATCGAGTAGAAAGGCGAGAAGGTTCCTGTCGCTAGTGAAACCCATAAAATATAGTACATCGAAACAATCAATATCTATCATACAAAAAGGTGGAGAGTATGTAGTACAACGCTACATGGAGTGTGGTATCATCGGTAGATCTCATCAAATGGGCGCGTGTCCCTGAAACAGCTATCCCAGACTTCATTGACGACCCTCGTGGCATGGGCTTCGTCTTTGCAAGTCGGTCGTGCTCGCACAGAGAGGATGGCTCTCCGTCGGACACACTCTTGGTGCTGTTGTGTAAGCTTCCACTGCCCTCTTCGGAAGAATTCGCGTGACCATCTGCACTCGCCGCTGAGCGAACTAGCCCGAATCTAGAGGAGATTTAGCGAAAATTGACCTGCCAAGACGACAGAAATAAAACATACCTCGGTACACGCCGCGTGCCGCAGATTATCAGACCAATTCACCTTGAACCTGAGGTGGTCAAACGCATGAACCATCTCATGTGCCATGGTATCTTCGAGGTGTCCCTGGTCCTTCATCTCATTTGCGCAGATCAAGATTCCAAATTCCGGATCGAAGCCACCGCCCTTTCGATCCGTGCAGCGACGGCAATAGATATTATGACTGTGAAGATCGCCTCCTAATTGTTGAATGCTTTCGCTGAGGAATCGAATTGTAGGACCTTCATGAATTGACCTTGTCAGTATCCGGCTCAGATGACCCTTGGACGGGTGACTCACTATATTGAAGAAGATAATCTCGCTGATCTTCACATCGCTTGCAGTCTGCTTCTTCATTGCGAGTGTCTCGCGTGACACGGAACTTTTCAATTCCTTCGTTGGACATCTTGCCCGTAAGGATGGAATATATATTGCGGAATTGGGTCCAGGTGTCATCGCCGGGGAGGAAGCCTGTAGTATCGGGCTTTACATTTGAAGGTGCAGTCGCACCAGGCGACTGGGAGTCTGTCATTTTTCGATCGTGGAGTGTCGAGATTCAAGTATCACTGCGCGCGATAAAGCGAGATCCTCCGCAGATGGCGGTAGTAACTGGCAGAATCGGCGCCGGAATCGGGCAAAAAGTGCTCTTCGCGGGGCAGTGAACAGCCCGTTTTATATTCTTTTCGTTTGTTTCTTTACCTTTTTTTCGTTGTTAGGAGGTTTTTTGGGCTAGAACTCGCATCATGGCGACCTCGTCAGGTCTCACAATTGTGATCAAATTAGGTGCGGGGATCTATATCTACTGATGACTCGTGTATTGACCATGTAATAGGAACGAGTTCGATTGTTGACGAGAAAACCCACGAGCCGATTCTTTCGATCTTGACATTGATTGTGGAAACAGTAACAAAGCTACACAGAGATGGCCACCGGGTCGTCCTTGTATCCTCTGGTGCCGTGGGCGTTGGTCTGCGAAGGATGAATGTGGACGAACGACCAACATATCTGCCGCGTATACAAGTATGTCTTTAATTCTGCAGAAACCGAAGCTCACACAACATTTCCAATGGACAAGTTGCTAAATGAAATCTATAGGCTCTCGCTGCAGTTGGCCAATGTCGACTGATGAGTCTTTGGGATAATCTATTCTCGCATCTTCGTGTCCCTGTTGCTCAGATTCTTTTGACGAGAAATGATATTGCTGATGTATGTGCTCTTATATCTGCTCAAGTCTTTCTTCGCTGACACCCAATACAGAGAACTCAATATGTCAATGCGCAAAATACATTTGGCCAATTGTTTGATATGGGAGTGATTCCTATTGTCAACGAAAATGATACCCTGGCCGTTTCTGTAAGGAAATTTCCCTTGAAGGCATGAATCACATATCTGACCCAATATTTGCCAGGAAATTAAATTTGGCGACAACGATACCCTTTCTGCAATTACAGCGGCCATGGTCAAGGCTGACTATCTGTTTTTGATGACTGATGTCGATTGTCTTTATTCAGCAAATCCCCGAACCAACCCAGACGCAAAACCCATTGAGGTGGTGACCGATATCTCCTCTCTCGAGGCTGACGTCTCGTCGGCAGGCTCCTCCCTTGGCACTGGAGGT
This sequence comes from Penicillium fimorum, assembly GCA_028828255.1. Lineage (NCBI taxonomy): Eukaryota > Fungi > Ascomycota > Eurotiomycetes > Eurotiales > Aspergillaceae > Penicillium > Penicillium fimorum. The sequence continues at coordinate 3,179,155 of JAPWDS010000003.1, read as the reverse complement.
ATGAGCACGAAGATTGTGGCCGCAAAGCTTGGAACCAGCGCTGGTGTCACGACAGTCATCACCAAGAGCTCAAAGCCAGGCAACGTTCACGATATTGTGAAGTACCTACAATATCTCGAGGCTCGGTCCAATGGCGTAGCAACTGACGACCAAAACGAGCCACCCACTGCTCCTCTCCACACCCGATTCATCCGTTCGGATACCCCGATTCAATCACGGACATTCTGGCTACTCCATGGACTATACCCCCACGGTACATTGTACATCGACCACGGAGCTTACCAAGCACTTTTGAACAATGCCAATCTTCTTCCGGCTGGAGTGGTCGGGGTTGAAGGTCATTTTGGACAGCAGGAGTCCGTGCGGCTAGTAGTTGTTGATCGGCCATCGCCGGATGCCTTGAATGGGGACTTTATACACCACAGACAGGAGCCCAAGGAGGTTGGTCGGGCTCTAGTGAACTATGGAAGCATTGAAATCACACACATCAAAGGCCACCGCAGCACACAGATTGAGACGCTACTTGGCTATGCCGATAGCTACTATGTGGCAATGCGGGAGAACATCTCGTTCCACGAGGACCACAATCACACGGTGACACCGACATTAACACCAGCCTTGGAAGAATGGAAGTCGCCCTGAGCCATAATGTTGGATCATCCATTATACGCATATCACGAACGGAAACGAAGAATTCCGTGCATTCAACTGCACTGGATAATTGAGATGCCCATTCAAACCTTGATCGTTTCAATATAAAAGTTGCTCGGGATATATAGGTCAACAAACAAAACAGGCAAAAAAAAGGGGACATCTTAGTGGTAAATAAACACCCCAAACCTCCAAGGCCTGAATGGAACCACTTGGAATTGGATGCCTACCAACCCAAGCGCCATGTAAAGATATTCGAGAAAATAAAAATGACATGCTCGAAACCCTATCAATCATTCCAACGATCCAACCAGTTTTGCATTCTCTTGTCTAATGTGGGCGCAGGAGCGGGCGCAGCCTGAACAAAACCAAACAGATTAGCATTCAATATCAACCAAAATTGTGCATTCAAACCTCGAACTCACTGTATTCTCGATGCTGTTTGCTGTCCATGTTGCAAAAGCTGTATCCGTGTACTGGACAGTTGGCACACCGAGGTAGGTCGTGGCAATGGAGAACGGAAAAGGCGGATATTGAGGAGTGGCCGCTCTGGTTGCGATAGTCGTCCCAGCGCTCTTGGGCATTGGGGCATATTTTATTGAGCCAGTCTGCTCGCCGTATGGGACAGTATGTTGGTCAACCGCGGCAACGACGCCAACGACACCAACGCCAACGTCACCGACAGCAGCCACCTGTCTTTTACGCAATTCATTGCGCTCGGCTTCGCCTTTCACGGTTGGGGTTGGGAATTGTAAGACCTTTTTAGTTGAGGTGATCTCGGCGGCCTCGATGAGGTGACTGTCATCTTCAACCGTAGGCCAGGGAACAGCGATGGCAGCAATCGGCTGCATTGTCTTGATCGAGTCTGTTACTTTGGCCGAGAAGGTACCTTTCATGTTGGTCAAAGTGAAATGGGAAGTGAACCCGGTCCAGTGATTATGAGGGCCTGATAGAACAATCTTGAGAAAGCTGATAAACCGGGGGACATTGGTCAGTCATACAACGGAACAAAGGATTTCGATGAAGCCGCTGATACTAGGGGGGAATGGTCTCACTATGCATTGGGTTCGTTTCCACCGACACTTTGGTCAACCTGAAATGAGACCATGTCACCAGAAGAATAGGCACCATTGTTAATGACTTGTGATAGAGTGTCCTGAATATGTGGTCAACGCTATGTTTTCGTTTTGTAACACAGAGAAACATACGTATGAACCTGTCGTCTCGTCGCCGGCACAGAGATAAAAATCATAAGTTGAAGATGGCTCACTGTCTAAACCCCAAAGCAGACTCACGCCAGCTGCGCCATCGAAACTCATACCATCTGTTGTGATTCGAGAGCTGATCTGGCCATAGGCGGCCGTAAATAACAAGGCGACCTGAAGCAATTGAACTCGCATACTGATATGATTGAGAAACACGAGTTTCTAGAGAACAGAGAGTGTTCTCCCAGTTAAGAGAGAGGGAAATCATCCCTTCATGAGGCTTGGTATGTGCATCATTTGCATGCATTCCTAAGCCCTTGGGCCCTTGGGGATATAGAAACGTCCACGGATGTGATGTGCACTAAGATAAGGGGAGTGGTCCGTGCTATCCTTCAGTTCTCCTGTCAAAGTGTCGGCCCACCACTTTCGACAACTCACAACCATGGCGTCTCAAGCAAACTGGAATTCAGTGACTGGCATTGCCACACTGCTGTTCGATGGCAACCTTGTAGCCATTATTATTGCCATCCTCTTCACCTTTGGTGTCCCGATCGCACTGCACATCTTCTTCTTCCAGGCCGTAGCTTCTCCGCCCTCGAGTAATTTCCTACTCCTAGGCCCTAGTGGAGCTGGAAAAACTGCGTTTACAACCTTGGTAAGTTCCTCAGGGCCTAAGAGAATGGTCAATTCCCTGCTAACCAATCTATAGCTCGAGGCCAAGTCCTCACTCGCTCCGACCAAGTCGCACAGCACCCACACCTCCCAACAATCAACCTTAGTAACCGTGACCTTACCACCCACTGTCCCAACCGGATCCAACCGCTACCGATCGGACAATGACCCCTCCTTGACGGAGGCCATGCGGAATCCAATCAAGTACCGTGTAAGGGATACCCCTGGCCATGGCAAGCTCCGCGTCTCGCAAGGGATCTCCGAACTCCAGACCATGTCCCAGTCAAAAGACATCAAGACAAGGCTACGTGGCGTGGTGTTTATGGTCGATACTGCTGCTCTAGTTGATGAAGCGACGCTTCGTGACACCGCGACCTATCTGCATGACGTTCTTCTCTTTCTCCAAAAGCGCGCAAAGAACGGGTCATCCAGCAAGCGGACCACTGATATCCCTGTCTTAGTCGCCGCGAATAAGCAGGATCTGTTCACTGCACTGCCACCAGGCGCGGTGAGAGAGAAGCTGGAGGCGGAGATTGATCGCATCCGTAAGTCGAAGACCAAGGGTCTTCTGGATGCAAGTGCGGATACTGGGTTGGAAGACGAAGAGGAGATTTTGGGTAATGATGAACAAGAGACTTTCAGCTTCAAGCTCCTGGAGCATGAGGTCGGTATCAAGGTTGATGTGGTTGGTGGTGCTGTCAAGGGTGACTTGCAAGAAGAGTTCGGATCTGGAGTGCGCCGCTGGGAGGAGTGGGTTGGTATGTGCTTGTGAGCGCTTCGAATTTTTTTCTTTTTTTTTTCTTTTTTCTTTTTGCTCTCTTGTCTTGATGGCCCGAACTAGTAAATAGGTGGTCCCATCATGATTTATTTGTATATGTTATGCTAGAAGGAAAAAAAAAAGTTGCACCAAGGGTTTTGAGACACTACAATGTGGTTTATTTATTGATATTGTCAATCCAATCCTGTATGGTCAGCAATGATAGAAACGTACCGACGTGAAAGAAAACATAGTACTCACCCACAGATCTCGAGCAAGCTTTATATCTCCAGATATCACACTGGACTCGCACAGTGTAGGGATAGGTATAAAACACTGACCACGATGGTCCTGCTCTCGCACTTCATGACTAGCAGCAAGATATAAAGCTGTAGCAGCTCCATACTCCAGACTTTGACCCAACCACGATCCTACCGTTCTTATAAGCCAACCTAGGAAACCCCCAAAAATAAGAATTCCACCCGCGCTATTGATCAGTAACGATATTGCCTGGGAAGAACGAATTGACATAGATCGGCTTGCTCACTGGATCTTGATCGTCTAGAGGCCGCGGATTGAGTTCTTTGGCAAAGAGGATATTACCCAGCTTTGACCGGTCATAGCGCCATACGCCATCGTACAACGCGGGCCACTTGACGCGTGACGATGAGAACAGAAGACCTAGATCAAGCTGTTGGCACCAAAAATGGAACAATGAGCTGGTAGGCGTCACGTCTTTCTTCAATAGAGGTAAGAATGATGTGGTTAGGACTTGGTGTCAGATGCAGTTTGTCGTGAATACACGCCCTATATTCTGGGGTGAGCACTTGCATTCATTTTGAACGCTGATGGCATTGTTTTAGGGAGGTGTCTTAATACGTAATGACTCAGTTGAAATTGAGAGATGGAGCTCGTCTGCACTGCAAACCAGTATGTGAACCCGGCCTGTGAGTTGCTTGATCTTCTCAACTGCGGCCTTGACATCCCGAATATCCCCCAGATCGCATTTGACAGATTCAGCTCAAGTGTCATTCTCAAGTGAGATGCCTTCGCGGTGTCTCCATTCCTCGCGAGCAGTGATGTATCTGTCTTCACTTCTGGCAATGATGATCACTTTCTCTAGGGTCGAGAGATAATGAGAGGACCCACTGTCACCACAGCCACTCGTCCATTTAACGCCGGTGTATTTGCTGCTAGGGAGAAGTTTCGATATGTAAAGATTCCGGTCATCTCGAGTTGGGGCAAAGTCGAAAGGATTCCTATTCAAGTTGGTAGATATATCTGAAATCGACGTTATCGCCACCTAACTCCGAACAGATCTGAAAAAGTACCATATATAATTTTTTCTTCTTCTATGGTATGTATTAAGTATGTGATCATATTCAACGCCTTTGCGCTGCACGATCTAGGTATTCCATTCCCACAATGTGTTGAATCCCATCGGGGAAGCCTTCATGTCAACGCAAGAGAAACGCCTATCCCAAAATATCAAAGAATGTTCAGGAATGTTGAACCCCCTACCCAACAAGCAATATCCCATGTGCATGCCTTTCAGGAAAGAAAAGGAGCCCATTCTAGGCCTTGTTCGCCTTGGACTGGTGCAGCATCCAAGTAAGCAGATCGACCTTGGTAACGATAGCCAATGGCTTCATCGCACCACTTGCATCCTTCTCAGTCACAACTGCAGCGCTGTTCCACTCGAAGAAGCGGTTCAGGACACTGAGAGGGGTATCCATGGTAATCTCGATGAAGCTGCGGCTCCGGGTCTGGGGCTTGAGGGAGTCCATGCCCTTGGAGAGGTCACGGGGGTCGGTGACCACCTCGGAGATCTTGGAGAAGTCAAACATAACATCGGAGACGGGACTCTCGCCCGAGGCCCGGCCATGCGTCAGTCGGCTGAGAACGTTGCCTAGCGTCACGAGACCGACGAGCTTGCGCCCAGAGGGAGCAAGGACGGGAAGCTGGTCGAAACCTCGGTCACGCATCACCTCGATAGCAGTCTCACAAGGAGAGTTGGCTGTCACGGTGGTGATGGGCTTCAAGCGCAAGGCGCTGACCTTGGCATTGGCCAGAGGGTTAGACTCGGGCTCCTGGGTTTGAGTGGTCGATGCAACGGCGGGAAGTGACGGGAGCAGATCGTTGGCTGCGAGCCAGTCGTCATCGGCGAACTGAACCGGTTAGCTTGAATGTAAAACAAATGAGAATAAATGAAAAGACTTGATCCTACCTTGGAAAGGTAACTTCTGATGCTGTCGGGAAGAATCACGACGACGACATCATCCTTGGAGAACTTCTTGGCCTCATTAGCCTTGACCATAGCGGCAATAGCGCTGCCACTGCTACCGCCGACCAGCAGACCCTCCTCGGCGATCAGACGGCGGGAGTACTTGAAAGACTCCTTATCTTCGGTTTTGATCCATTGGGTCACGCCCTCTTGGTCCAAAACCTCGGGGATGAAATCATATCCAATACCCTCGACCTTGTAAGGCTCATTGGCACGAGCTTCGTTGAGGGAGGGCGGGAGGGCGAGAATAGAACCAAAGGGATCAGCGGCGATCACGTTGATATCGGGGTTGTGCTTCCGCAGGCCACGGGCAAGACCGGTGATCGTACCGCCAGTTCCAGCACCAGCGACGATAGCAGTGATCTTGCCATTGGTCTGGGTCCAGATCTCCTCGGCAGTGCCCAGCTCGTGTGCCAATGGGTTATTGGGGTTCTCGTACTGATCCAAGATGTGGGCGTTGGGCAATTCCTTCTCGAGGCGTCTGGCCACGCCGATATGCGACTCGGGTGAGTCAAAGGCAGCTTCATTGGGGGTTCGGATGATAGTCGCGTTCAAGGCACGGAGAACGGCGACTTTCTCGGCGGACATCTTCTCTGGGAGAGTGATGATGGTCTTGTAGCCTGAATAGAGAAGAATAGACCGAATTAGGACGGATCGGACAAGCAAAGCTTAGAGAATAGAAACATACCCTTGACAGCACCAACCAGTGCCAGACCAATACCACTAATGAATCTCAATTAGCATCCGTAGCCTTGAAGGGGGGAAAAAAAGAACCTACGTGTTGCCACTAGTGGGCTCGATGAGAGTATCACCAGGCTTGATGCGACCAGATCGCTCAGCCTCTTCAATCATGCGAAGGGCAATGCGATCCTTGACACTGCCACCGGCATTGAAATACTCCAACTTGGCGTAGACGGTAGCATCGATTCCCAAGGTGCGGGGCAGATGATTCAATCGCACAAGGGGTGTATTACCGATCTGCTGGGTAATAGTATCCAAGGTGACCGGCGGATTGCCGGGAGTTGTGATAGAAGCCATGATGTGTGAATTCTTTAGAGGGAGTAAAGAAGGAAGTTGGAAATGCGCGAGTGGAAGATTTCACCTGCGCCCCGCCCGATGATAGCCGGACTTTTCTTTTGGTGGGCCCAGATCTATGGACTTTTGTTATTTAGTTGTAGTTATAATTATATTGTAGTCATATAGTTGTATTTATAGTTGTAGTCATAATAGTTGTATTTATTGTATTTATAGTTGTAGTTATAGTAGTTATAGTTATATAGGTATATATGTAAAGTTATAAATAGAACCCAGAGATAAACCCAGTACTCCGTACTTCGTATAGCATCTATGATTGCAACGATTTTGAAAACTATGCCCCCAGTTAGTACTGGTAACTTGACTCCACGCACCTGCTCACATTAACTGAAGAAAGGCGATCCCCATAGTTGATTGGCTAATATTCCCTAGGGTCATGTTTTGAAGTACTCCGTACTTTAATACTCTGCAAAGCCAAGGTCGTGGCTGTGCAGGAAATATGACATCTCCACACACAATCGGTGTTTCATCTCAAGACTGCCAATATTACCAATATTACCCAGAAACATACTCTGGACAAGCAAGGTCTCTTCTGAACATCTGGAAGTTGAATACAACTCATTGATTTTTGGGGAGTATGAGAGTCCAAGTCATGAGAGGTGACAAGGGAATACGATCTTCATGGCAAAAAAAAAAGCAACTATGCCAAGGCCTGGACTCAGCAGACTCATCCCTGAATTCATATATCGGAATACTCGAGGGCTGATTGGCTCTATTAAGTGCCAGCACATCCCACTTGTTTTTAATTCCCTCCTTTATACTCCGTATTGTACTCTATATGTAGTCTTTTCCTCTCCTTTTTCGTGTTTTCTTTCAGCGCTGAACTTGGTCTACTTTGCGTGTCTTCTTCTTGCATTTAGATCACCCCTTTGTTTTTGTCTTCTTTTTCGTCACGTCACGGTCTGGTACCTGGCGTGTATCCTACCCAACCCTCTGATCTATATAGAATCGTTATTGGTTCAAAATGGGCTCAATCAGGTCAACACATTCACAGACCGTCCGTCTTCGTGGGAGTGGCGAGCAGCCGACGGTCCAGGAGAAGCGTTCGCAGAACTCGATATTGCCCACCAACTCCACCATTTCCAAGCGAAGATGGGCTTTATTTCGCGTGGACACAGCCGGAGAGAGCGGTCGAACCGGTATTCAGCCATGGCATCTCCTCAAGGTATGCTTTAGGAGTGTCTGTACGCTTTCGATGGTCGTGAATATCCTTTGGCCGTTTGTCCCCGCCGCAATTGTCGTCCATTTTGCACGACCCGATCTTCATGTCTGGATCTTCAGTCTCAACTACATCGCCATGGTGCCCTCGGCAAACCTACTCGGCTTTGCCGGTGGAGAGCTAGCCAAAAAGTTACCAAAGATGATAGGTATCGTGGTTGAAACAACTTTAGGCTCTGTGGTGGAACTCGTGCTGTTCATGGTTTTGTTGTATAACCATGGCCGGACCGAACATTCGGATCTGATTCCTGTTATCCAGGCCGCTATTCTTGGTTCCATCATGGCAAATCTCCTGCTTTGCTTGGGCATTTGTTTCTTTGTCGGCGGTATCAAGCGTCATGAGCAGAGCTTCCACGAAGCCATTAGTGAAGTTGGTACCGGATTGCTCCTTGTCGCGGGTTTCGGTCTGTTGATTCCAAGTGCATTCTACTCCGCGCTGCGTGGAAGCGTCAATGATCATTTCACTCTGGTGGAGTTGAACGAATATGCCTTGACCATTAGCCGTGCAAGTGCGGTGATCCTGCTCGTAGCATTTTTGACGTGAGTCGGCCCTAGGCTCGCCCTAGGCTCTTATCTTGCCTATCATCCTACTAACACTTGGGGATAGATATCTTTTCTTCAACCTACACAGCCACAACTCCATTTTCGATGATATCCTAGAGAAAGACGAACACCATGACGAAGACCGACATGAAGAACTTGCGAGAGCAAAGCTCACAATGATAGAATGCTTCGTGGTCATCGCCTTGGCACTGACCTGCGTCTGCATGTCCGCCGTCTTCCTAGTCCAAGAAATCGAATACATCGTGGAGCGCGGCGTCTCGGACAATTTCCTCGGTTTGATTCTCGTCCCTCTGGTGGAAAAGGCCGCCGAGCACCTCACGGCCATCGACGAAGCCTGGGACAACCAGATCAACTTTGCACTCTTCCATTGCCTGGCCCCTTCGATCCAAACAGCACTGCTGAATGCACCGCTCACTGTCATTGTGGGTTGGGGCATGGGCAAAGATATGAGCTTAAACTTTGAGATCTTCATGGTTGTCCTCCTTGTGCTCTCGATTCTGGTCGTTGGGAATTTCTTGCGTGATGGCAAGTCCAATTACCTTGAAGGTGCTCTTTGTGTGCTGGTTTACTTCATCATCGCTGTTTGCACTTGGTACTATCCCCCAGTACACATAGCCTCGACGAATCAGTCTTGAACGTCCGGATAGTTTTTTAAGTGTGTCCAGTTGGCGAATATATTCCATACTGTATATCATATATCACTCATGGTTAGTGTTGGTGTTTGGACGAGGAGTTTGATGGGGGGACTAAGTTTGCATAGATGGTTAGAGTAAATAAGTAAATAACTGCCTGAACATCAGCCAGCACCTAGCTAGTCAGATAAGGCCACATAATGCAATACGACCTCATTTGAGACAAAACACAATATGGTCTGACTGGGCGTTATTCCAGGGTAGTCTGAGGGCGCAAGGCTTCGTTCATCAACATCTGCGCATCAACATGCAATTCAAAGTCGGCTAGGAAACAAAAGCTGATTTCAAGTTTTGACAATTCCTGTTCACTGACTCCACCGACCTTCGCAACCCGACTATGCGGATAGCTCAAGTCCTCCAGAGCCTTCGAAGCTACCCAAACACCAGCAAGCACAAGCCTGTGCATATTCTTGGGCAAAACCCTTAACACTTTCTCGACCAATGTCATCTTCGATATATACACACTAGCTGCGAGATAGACCGCCGTAGACATAGGACAGTACCTATGTAAACGAAGCAGATACTCATTCAACGGAATCGGGGGCACTTTCTTCGACAGAAACTTCTTCGCCAAGATCGCCATTTGAATCGCCTCTTCGGTCGCCCTTGCAGGGTCAACAGGAACACTCGAGTCCTTAACGTGTAACCCGACAGTTTTCACCTTGAGCTCATTCTCGGCAGGGGTATCATGATCCCGAGGTGTGGAGCCATGCGCATGCAGCTCATCGGCGCCGTCGGGTTTTTGAGCGAAGTAAGCGCCTAGCCGCTCAATATTCAAGCAAAGTAAGTGTAATGCAGCCTCGGGGGAAATATCAAACACGGCGGCGGGGGTCTGCAACGAATCAAGATCGTCGGGCTGGTGACGACCAATATTATCCAGCGGCGAGCCGAGTTTCATCATGGTTGGCGCGGGTTTTGCGTTTGGGTTGAAATCTGTGTCTTGGGACACGGAAGTGGTTGTAGTTTGTGTCACGGCAGTAGCCATAGTGTGTGTGGATGGTTTTCACTGCCACGCGCAGGCGCGGGCTTGGTAGGGGGTTGCGAGTAGGGCGCACCTGGACCTTGAGGTAGATGGTGGCTCCCCGGTTGGATATCTCATTTTCCAACGAGTAGTTTCTGGCCTCTATTGGGACTTGGGCTCTCTTTGCGGCGGATCTCGGGTTCGATGGTGGTAAGGTCGAGGGGGACTTGAGGCGATATGGCTGAAGATTCCTCTTTATAGGATTGTATAGCGGGGCGAGTGGTAAGTTGTTTTGAAGTTCGTTCTACATAGAATGAGAAGCTGATTAATTTCCAAATTCAGATTAAACTCACCTAAAAATCAAAAACAAATCTAAGGTATCGAATATGGAAATCGAATTGAAACTGATTGAATTGAAGCAAGTCCACGCAAGGAGGGAAAATGGAGAGATGAGAAATTGCCACATGTGACCTTAGTTGTTTATGGACTATACAGAATACACTTGAAATCATTCCCCCAAAAACAAAAACTCCCCTCCAATACAAATACCGCACAGGGATGCTACCACACATATACTGAGCGCATTACACGCCAGTATTCAGGGAAACCTTCTGTGGGGTTCTTTTACATCAAGAAAAACCACTGGGAATACATACCCCCCCCCCCCCAAAAAAAAATCACCACAGACTACCTGTACTCGACAAGTATGAGGTCCTGGTATCCCTGTTCAGCGTACAGGACGGTAAGGCTAGAGCCGGAGCCGGAGCAACCAAAAATCTGCTCTAGAATCTATGTCGCCTGAGGACTTGTCGAGCCGAGTCTGACAGTCCACAGGATCCGTTTGAAATCACCCGAGGCTCTCCTGTTTTGTAATCCAGATTTTCTGCGCGTGTATTTTGAACCCGTGTTGTTCGTAACGATGCTTGGTACGGAAAGTCAACGAACCGAACATTTTTCGGTGCTCGCTCCTCCATTCTCGGCCTTGAACACGAGTTATATCTTTGTCTAGCAAAATTAGACGCCATTTCACAGTCCGGGCGATCAACCACAAAGATCTTGGGAAGCGGTTGGTTTGACACATACCGGGAACTGGAGTTGCGAACAGGTTCTGACCTATAGGTTGAGCAGGGAGGCCGGGACCTCATACCTGTCGAGTACGGGTAGTTTGCGGTAGTTGCGGGATATGTAGATCCCAAATGTCTTTCCTGGATATAAAAGAACCCCACTGAAGGTTCCCCTGGGTAAGAGCGTGCAATACGCTCAGTATATGTGCGGTGGTATCTCTATTTTGCGTGTTAATTGCTTGTTCTCGATACTCGATAGAACCAGAGGATAGCTCGAGGGCATCGAAGTGCTAGTAAGTGCTCCTTGAACAATGCATCTGGAAACAAAGATACTCTTGGACAAGGGTGTTGTTGCAGGAACATAGAGAAATAAAGAACGGAACTCGACCAACTTCGTTTGCAGGAACACGGCTGAATTGCCAGGCATAGTTTGCGTAAGACATGTGGACCATGGTCTCAAAGTAGCTGATTCCTTCCAAAAGAGTAAAAATAGAGAAGTATTGGTATTATTGGGTTTGAAATAAAGCAGGTTTGAGAAAGCAAAGGTGATCTGATATATATATTGAAAACAGAGCTTTATGGCGAGATATCGACTTAATTTTATATTCGACCGTTCGACGGCGAACAGGGACTTGAAGGCAACATCTCCTCCCAGAGAGGAGACCTATAACGAAATTGTTAATTGTTGATATTCAATATTCTCTCTCTCGAAAAGAGAATGGCTGATACAAACTTGAGGTCACTAGGGCGCAGTTCACTGTCAACGTCTTCGAAGACTAATTGCCTGATAGAATATGATAGAATCTGGCCAAATCCTATGTTCAACTTCTTTCCATCACACCAGCAATGTGACGTTGGAGTTTCTTCTCCAAAAAAAAGAGGATATATCAAGAAGTGATATAGTGTGATTAGCAGGGTACTCCCGAGTGAGGCGCGGCATGAAGAGCACGAGAGAGCGCCAAAGATACAACGCAGCACCTGTTATTGTCCATAGCACAACCAACACAACCTTTTCGGAGAATAAGATCCAATACTCTATATAATTGTCATCACTGCCTAAAATATTCACTGCGCAAACATTATCTAGGAGTCTTAAGACATCCTAACACCCCAGTGAAGGAAATCCTTCAGCCACATAACAGGCGTCAAATCAGAGGCCATGCCATTTTGGCGCTAAAACAACCAACGGCGATTAAGAGCCAACCATTGACAACCGCGACTACGAGATCAGACATAATTTCATGCATGAACGTGTAGATCCATAGAAACAATAGAATCGTAAAGAGAGAAAAAAAAGAACCTTGGGCAGCAAAGCTTCGCCACAATGCCTATGTCCACCGCTCAATTAATTTATCCTGATTGCTATCACGTTGGTGGAGAACATCCAAATTGAGCTCCTGGATCCCACTTTGAAGACTCGTGAGTTCTTTCTCGAGGCCCGAGAGCGCTGACTCCTCGGAAGAATCGCGCAGTGATGTTTTATAGTGAGAGTTAGCGTGCAATGAGCAAAGAAGAAGCTGAGATGCGTTATCCAACGGTGCTAAATGGGTCACGAGAGGAGCATCCACAGCTATATTGAGGCTGTGAAGTGTTTCGGAAATGTGATATCGCTTCTCATGGAGGTCACCAGCCCCTCCATCCTCGCGCGGGTGGAAGATTGATTCTGGTGGTACACCAACCCGCCTCAGAAGTTTTTCGAGTGATGGTTGCGCAACTACAGGGGCACTGGGCGTGCGGGCAAGAAGGAGGCTTGGCTGTAACGATCGCCGTCGCAGAGACTCTCGCCGGGATGATGGCTGTGTGATGAGTTCACTACCTGCTTCGGATTGGTATAACGCAGCTAGCTGTTCTAACAGCTCAGAAGAAGACTCCCGGACCCCGAGTTGGTTTGTAAGATCTTGCTTTGATAAAGTCATCTCGATCAACATGTCGAGTGCCTGGTATGATTTAGTTCATCGCTGGTCAATGGGACTGCCGAGGTAGAGCTTCGTACCTGTTCTAGTTTCTGCTGCGATGCCACTCGAAGCTGATCATGCTCGTTCTGGAGTTCACGGAGGATAGGCTCGTAAAACTGCTGCCTAGTCGACATTTCTGCCAAGATTTCGATCTCTGGATATAGAGATTCTAGTTCTTCCTCGAGGGCAATTCTCGTTGACTCATCTGTGGCGTCGGGGTTCGAGCCCCCTGCGTGTATTGTTTCCAGATATAGTCGATCCAGACGGTAGTGTATTTCCTCTGCCACGTAGTCTGACAACGTCGCACTGAGATGGCTCGTACGCTTGACTGTAGATGCACCATTCCCACGATACTTGATACTGGACATGAGCGTTTCTAGATTCGCAAGAGCCTTGTCGTCCTGCTTTAACCGGGTAGACAGAGAAGCGAGGATTCTCTTGCTTTCTGCGCCCGACTTGTCCGTCGCGGTTCTAAAACTGGCCTCCAGCTCATCGGCAAGCTCAACTGCCTACAAAGAACCAGATCAGCAACACGCGACGGGTTGTGACGGACATGCCCTTACCGCCATTGTAGTATTTTGCCTCCCATCTTCATGTTTCTTTTGCAGTCGAGCGATATCCCGGCTCCGTTGCTGCTCCACTTTGTTTTCCAGACCCAATTGCTTATTGAGGTTTGCACATTGGAACTTTAGAGTCGCGGTCTGTTTTTGAATGGTTGCCGTCGAGGCTTCGAGTGACTCGATCGTGTTGCGGAGTTCATCTTCGAGGATAGGCCGCGTCGCGCCGAGGTCTGGGTTACGGAGAATAGGTTGAAGAGCGCCAGAGTTTTCGAGCGTGAGGTATCTGCCTTCTATTAGTTATCTCTTGTAGTTGGGATACAAATGAGGCGTACAATGCGAGCTCGTCTTTTGATAGCAGAGTGTCGGGGCGAAGATGCATGGACGCCCATTCCACATTCCTGCCATCCTCAAATGCCGATACAATTACCTCCCGATTAGCTGGAATATCTCGATCCTTGAGGATTGATATAAGCTTATCGGTCAAAGTGTCTTCCATTGTGTTTTTTGGGGTTGGGGTTTGGGGGGGGGGGGTTGCGGAGACATAAACAGGGAGCTCCGAAAAGTGGAGTTGCGACTTTCTCTCCTTTGTTGCAACACTGGTATATCTATAGGTTCCGTTTAGAGAATGATTATTGTATGTGATGTATATATATATAAATGAAAAGACTGGTATAACCTTGAAAAGAACCTCTTTGTGCTATTTATTCATCTGTTAGTCCTATCTATATCTTTCAATTCTTGTTTTATTCATGAACAAGAGCGAGATTGAAGATTGAATGCTCGAGTATAAAAGGTCCATTCCCCCAAGGGTTTGGATACATAACCATCGACTCGAGCTATTTAACCAAACGTTTCTAGTCAGATACAACACCGAAATCAGTAAGAATTCCCTACACCAACCATGGACGCAACAACTCTGAAGGCTGCGCGAGACATTTTCGCCGATTCGCGAAATGAGTTCGTCGTATATTTTGAGCAACTATCCGCCAGGGATATCTCATGTCAGGGTGTCCCTGCAATCCAGATTGAGCTTCGTCGTATAGCCCACACACTCTCTGGGTGGAAGGAGCTTCGAAATGATTCCAACGAGCCGACTTGCAGCTGTTTTTCGGACCGGTTCAGCAACCTCTCAGGTATTGTTATAGAGGTCGCTGATCTGGTCACTATCAAGGATGGGCGGCTTCCTCTTACAGTTCCGAAAATGTTCAATATGCTGGCTATTCAGGTAGGACGACTCACTCTTGATGATCATCGCGAAAAGGATGAGTATGCGCTGGGCTTTGATCGCCTGGCTAAGTACGAAAATCTTAGATGGCAGATTGGGTCCCAGGGACCAGATGATGGTAGAGCTGCACTTCTCTTTGGCTTGTGGACTCGCATGAGTCGCACCTCGGAGCGTGGTCCCAATTGCACGCCTGCGTGTGCTGACCGGTAATCTTGGGTTCATCTTTTTTATAGGTCAATGATATAACTTCAGAATATAAGATAATTACAAATCAAGTACAAAAAGAGTTGAGGTAACCATTTTCAATAATGATTTTATATGTATACGTATACCGACATATCAAGAGCGGCAGAGAGAAGGCCCAAAATGCGGTTGCCTGTGGCTGAGTAATCAAGTCCAAAAAAAAGGAGCATCTTAGAACAGAAATAAAAATAGAACAATATATTCAAAGCTGTTACTTCATCAAGTACTCCGTACTCCGTACTCCCTACTGAAAGATCATATAACAGTGTGTTGCGACGTCTCTCGATTAGCTCGATTACCGTCTCCGCAAATCCAAAGCCCGCCCTTTCGACCTTCACCAATCTGTTTACCATTTACCATTTACTTCTACCATTTATACCCATACCTTGAAAAAAAAGTCCAAAGTGGATGCGCCGGCGACGGAATCGCAATGTTTTTTTAGACTACCGTCACAAAACAGTCCAGTCCTCGAATCGAGTCTCCTTTCCCAGCCCCCGAGTGGCATTCGAACCATATCCAATACATATTCAATAGTAGACAACACAAAATGTCTACCAAAACCTCTCCAGAACCCCGGGGCCCCAGCCCAGGCCAGACCTCCGGTTCCACCTCCGCCTCGAATGGCAACGGGACACCCCCTCCAAGCGATGTAGAGATGAAGAGCTTGCGCCCTGATCCCCCTAAAGGCTCAATTCCTCTGGGAGAGGATGTGATGCAGTTGGCTCGGATGGGGGAGATTGGCACCATGCAGAAGTTGTTCACGGCCAAAAAGTTCACCGCAAACCACCGCGATGAAGAGGGGATTACACCACTGCATGTTCGTTATAACCCAACCCAACATATAACAGGGATCTGTTTACTGACCGCATTATCTTTTTCTAGTGGGCGGCAATCAACAATCAATATGCGATGTGCAAATTCCTGATCGACTCCGGAGCCGATGTCAACGCCAAAGGAGGAGAATCGGTGGCTACACCAGCCATGTGGGCTGCACAACGATGTCATTATTATATTGTGAACCTACTGCTTCAGAATGGAGGTGATCCTCTTCTGACGGACGTTCAAGGATACAACATTCTACACCTCGCAACCATCGATGGCAACGCTTTCCTAGTCGTGCTGCTTCTACACCAGGAGATCCCCGTGGACGTTGTTGACCAACAAGGCCATACTGGACTGATGTGGGCTGCATACAAAGGGTATCCTGCGTGTGTGGACTTGTTCCTGCGATGGGGTGCCAATGCAAACGCCGTGGACGAAGGTGGTTTAACGCCGCTTCATTGGGCGTTGGTCAAGGGCTCAATGCCCTGTGTTTTGAAGTTGCTTGAATACGGCACTGACCGCTTCGCGAAGACCCGCGATGGAAAATCACCTGCGACTGTGGCTCAGGAAATGAACACCCTACGGGTTTGGTACCGCTCGCTCAACGAACGCGGCTTTGAACCGGATGGCACCCAAAAAGTGGTGCCTTTAGGCCTTTCAAACTTTGTACGCAACAAGAACATCATGGCCAAGTTCTTCTTCCTCTGGCCTTTCTTGATTATTCTGGTTGCCACCTGGATGCTTAGTAACCTATCGATTTTCGTTGCTGTGCCCCTCGTGTTAGTGACAGTCTTCGGGATGCAGTACGTTGCACAGCAATTCGCGAACAAGGGGCCTATGGAATATCGTGTGCTGCACAAAACACCGTATCTTGCTGGCGTCTTTGCTGGCACATTGTTTTGGGTTGGCTTCCGCTATGCTTTCAAGGTGCTGCCAGCAACCTATTTGTCGTCTCCGATTCTGAACATCTTATTCCCGGTCTTCTTTTGCTTGACTACTTATTTCTATATTTTAGCCATGGTCCAGGACCCGGGTTATGTTCCGAAAGTGAGCAGCAGGAACCAGCAGAGAGAGATTGTCAAGGAACTGTTCGAGCAGTGGAAGTTCGACGAAGAAAATTTCTGCATCCCCTGTATGGCAAGAAAGCCACTCCGAAGCAGGCACTGTCGGCGTTGTGGGCGCTGCGTTGCGAAACATGATCAGTATGTGTCGTGAGAGATTTCTATTGATCTGACCACTAATTTTCGAATAGCCATTGCCCATGGATTGATAACTGTGTTGGAGTAAACAATCTCCGTCATTTTGTTCTTTATATAGTCTCCCTCGAAGTTGGCATCATTCTGTTTGTACAGCTGAGTATTACCTGTGAGTACTAGTGATCTTTTGCCTCGGATCAGTCAACTAACCTGATGGCAGATATCAATTCTCTACCCGCTCCTACCAATGCTACTTGCAATATCATCAACGACACGTTGTGTGACTACGCCTCTCGCGATCCCTTCACTTTGGTTCTTAATGTGTGGATTACCCTCCAGCTGGTCTGGGTCACAATGCTGTGTGCCGTCCAGCTCGTCCAGATTTCTCGCAACCAGACTACCTACGAGAACATGCGAGGCCACCAGATTGACCGGTCCTACCCAAGCTCTCAAGCCTTTGCATCGGCCATGACCGCCGGAACCACGTCAATGGAAGCTGCTGGTCTTTCGGCTTCTGGACAAGGACCCAATCCGGCCCTCCGCGGCCCATCCGGACCCCGACGGAAACATGGCTGCATCCAACAGTGGTCATCTCTTCTCGGAATCGATGCTTTTTGGACAACCGCCAAAGACGGTCTCCGCGATGGGCCCCAGGCGGCTCGTCCCCGAAACCCCTTCTCCCGCGGTGTCGTCACCAACTGCCGCGACTTTTGGTGTGACCCGGCTCCGCTCTTTGGCAAGCGCCAGACCGGGGCGGCGATGCTCGGCGGCGAAGTGATCAACTATCACGATATGTACGAAACCCCAATGCGCATGCACACTGGCAACCGGTCCGGCGAGGGACCTGGTTACCGCAGCGTTGCTGGCGAGGACCCTGAACGCATGGTGTAAGATGATGATCCGAGATCTGAGCGTTGTTTGCATTGATATCCTTCTACCCTATGTTTTATTATGCAAATCAGTGCGGTGTTGCATTATCGGGGCACGTGGCATGACCAAATGTTTGCATTTTGCATTTAGAAAGGATCCTGTACAGTTGACGTTAGACATTAATGATTTCCAAGGTTTCTTTTACTATACCATTATGGGAAATGACTTGGCTTTTGAACAACAACGGGAACCAGTATTCATCGGGTATATGACACCCACACACATAGCGTCCAAGGTCCTCAGCATCCCCACAGTTTCACATTCCCATCAGATAAGATAGATCGTTTCCCTTAGCTCCTGCAGCTGACCAATAATACGCTGCATGAAGGCCGAGTTCCGGACCTTTCCCTCGATATTTCTGGAACGATACCTACCTAGGTACCTAGGAAGGGCAGTCCTATCCCGTCCGAACGGGCCGATTGGTGCGTCCAACTGGGTCTAGGTCTACGTATAGGTACATATGTACACTACACATAACAGGTTTATGCTTTACATTACGCATTATAGTATATAATATAAAATGTACCTGCATGGGAGCCCTGGAGATGCATATGCCAGCGCACACTGACAAGGGTACTTCTGTAGCTTGCGATCTTGCCAAGCGGATAACGGCAGTAGTGACTCCAGATGTGGAACCTTGGCAGGGCTGCAGCTTTTCAGGGACCCGAGAAGAATGTTTGACGGCCAAGGCTCCAGTATGGCCTGATGTTTCTAGTGAACTCTCTAGTCTAGCGGTCAGCGATGTTTCTTGGCCGATTACACAAGGTACCGTGCTTGACTTAAATCTAACCTAGACATAGAATAGACAATACAATGCCAACCCAACGGCTTTCAATAATGGAGCCCGAAGCAAGTCCGAGTTACAATCTGAAACCTACCTCGGTAGACGAAGGAGACATCGGATAGTCCCACTCTGAACACATCCGATATCGCCGAAGAAACAGCCGAGACTCAGTGGGAGATTGGGGAAGATCTAATCTCTCGGGTACCCTATGGACCTATGGAGACAAACACGCATAGGGTGAATATGGGAAATAGGGTAATTTCTTCAGGGAAAAATAAAAGATCTACTATAATATCGTATGATGCATACGGACGGTGTCCGGAATAAAGAATAAAAATTACAGATTTACAGATTTACAGATTATTTACAAATTTCCAAATTTCCAACTTTACAGCTTTAAAAAATACAGTAGTCATAACAGTGCGTATGCAGGCTCCATCTCGCTAACGACTCAACTAGGCAGGTGACGGAGCTCTAAGAAGCCACTTTTACTTAGTGCAGAATTGGGCTCATTGTATCTTTTCTATAAGAGAGAAGTTACAGTCAAGTCCAATCTAAAATTTCTTTTTTTCAAAGAAATTTAATATAGAAAAAAAAAAGGAAAGAAAAAAGGAGAACTGCCAAGTCCGATCAGATAAAAATTTCAGGTTATCTGATCCATGCAGGGACCCACTTGCTTTTATCTGATTTGTGATTTTTAACCTTCCCAGGTTTCCCAGGTTGGACTTCCCATGAAATAAACAAAAATGTCAGGCAACCTAGACATCCGTAACCCCCGTATACTCTGTACCCAGTGTACCGAAATACCTTCCAGGATTGGGATCGGCATCGATCAGCGCGTGAGTTTTGATTTTTGATTTGAATTTCATTGTCCCACACTTGCCAAGGAAATATTTATATTTGATTAGGAGCTGTTTTTACCGTATTTCTGATCGGTGTGTACGGAGTACGCCGATTTTACTCCACCTACAGGTCGGGACACGCTTCGGTACTTGTTACCTGTCTAGGAGTATACAGCGATGATCCCAAGTGCCTGAAGATCTGATGGGGTAAAACCGATAATAGGTACCAAGGTTAGTATTGTAGGTATAGAAAAGCATATTGAAGAAAATCATTGAACAAGCTCATCATTAACGCAAAGTAAAAATTTAAGAAAAAGAACCTCTAAATACACAGGATGTCTAAATGTTTCACCCAGAACAGCAAAGGGAGGGGGAATCATCGAGAGCTGTCTCGCCAGACACACATTTTCCAAAAAAGAATCTCGGCCCACTTCCCAAAAGCAAACTCGAGACACGAAATGACGATCATGTCACATTTTGTTTCACACTTTTTTTTTCCTTTCTGTTTTTCACAGCATAGCGCGCACCCGGGTGTCCTGCACCAACGGAGCGCCAGCTAATTGATCCGCAAAGACAGAGTTCACAATCTCACCACCCCGCACGGCCAGCACCGACAGCAAAGAATCACTCAGACCGTGGGTTTTCTCGTTGCAACCCTGCAGCCAGATACCAGCCTGGGCACTGACCTTGGCACCGTCGAGCGAAACACGGTAATCACGGCCGGGGTTCCAGGCTGACGCGCCGGCGGGCCGCAAGCTGCGCACGTTCTCGAGGAGTCCCTCGTGCCCATCGCGGAGGTAGCCCGTCGCGACCATCAGGGCGTCAACATCCAATACTTCCTTGCCCTCGCTCTCGTTGTTGACCGATTTGACGTGGATGCGCATGCGGTTCGACGCGTTGTGGTGCTCGATCCGGGCCACCTTGGTCTCGGGGAGGATGCGTTGCTGCCATTGTGTCTCGTCGGGGTTCTCCACGCGTTGCAGGTACATATCGTTGTAGATGGACTCAATCAGTTCCAGGCGAACCACGCTGTAGTTGGTAGCTTTTTCGATGGCGATGCGCTTCTTGCGCTCCTCCGCACTCATCTCGTAGAACTTGTCAACGCGCTCCGGGTTGAAGATTTCATTCACACTGAAAAAAAAAGGAAAAAAGAAAAGTTAGCATTATGATTCTATGAAGCGGTTCATTTGGGGGGAATGCGTACAAGGGAGAGTCATCACTAGGACGCAAAGCAGTATCACGGAGGATAAGGGTAGTGCGCGAATTGGGGTAGCGACGGTGCAGGTCGTGGTAGATCTCGGCGGCACTTTGACCACTGCCAACGACGGCAATGTTGTAAGGAGCCATATCATCGTTCAACATCTGGGGCAGGTGAGTGCAGTACTTGGAGGAATGCATAATGCGGGGATCCTGGGGGAAACCAGGAGGCATCTTAGCCTTGCCACCGAGGGCAATGACGACCTTGCGGGAGTTGCGGGAGGAGATTTCGCCAGTACCAGTGTTGCGCGAAACGACGGTAAAGAAGTCGACGACACCACGGGCATTGGTGGGGCCGGGGATGACTTCGACAACCTCCTCACCATAGTTGACAACGTTGGCAAAGCGTTGGGCACACCAGCGCATGTAGTCCTCAAATTCCACACGGGCAGGCAGGAAAGTACCCAAGTTGGTGAAGTGGACGAGACGGTTATTGTGGTGCAGGTAGTTGAGGAAAGTAAAGCTGCTGCGGGGATCACGCATAGTCGCGAGATCCTTCATGAAGGAGATCTGCATGCGCGAGCCTGGGACCAGCATACCTGAGTGCCAAGCGAACTGATTCTGCTTCTCCAGGAAGCAAACCTTGGGCTTGAAGTTGGGGTTCTTGGAGGCGCCGAGGGCGGGGTCCATAGCGTCATTCAGGGCAATGCCGACAGCAAGTGAAGCTGGGCCGAATCCAACACAGAGCAGGTCATGCATCTCATCCGCGCCAGTTGGTCGCAGCAGCGACCGAGCTGACTGGGGCTGGGTGCGTGGCACCATATCGTTGAGGAAGGAGAGCTCCTTGCGGGTAACAGACTCCATGATTAAATTGAAAAGGTGAAGCAAAGACAAAGTGTATAGATATAGCCGAAAGAGGAAATCCAAGAGTCTCAGGGGAGCTTCCAAGCTTTTCAAATCCAAAGAAAAAAAAAACCCAAAAAAGCAGGGAAGGAAAAAGGCTTTATATGCCTTGCCTCTCCGGAAATCAGAGCGGATCAGATAAGTTGACCAAGTGGATCCTGAAGGTCTCTGAAGCCCTCGCTTGATCTTTTTTTTTTTTTTGCCAAGTCTCCGTATTTTCCCTTGTTTTTTTCAAATTTTATCAATCAGTCTCCACTGATGGGAGGGGGAGGGGTTTTTTTTTTTAAATCTATGGTATGCACCGTTGCACCGTTGCATCTTGTATTCTTCTCTATATCGTAAAATACACTACATGTACGACTCGAAGTAGTATGCATACCATACTAGCTCCACACTATATGCAAGAAGATGAAAGAAGAAGGTTCTATGCTTTCATGCACTCCGAGAATATTCTTCTCTCAAACCCGGCCTTACAGCCGATGTCGGGAAAAATTGGGGATCGGAGGCTATTAACATGTACATGCACGTTGTTACTTCTCTTGGCAACGCATTGGACTCGTTTACAGTGGGGGGGGCCTGCAGGAAAATTCCTCCGCAGTATAGCTGGTTATTGTTTTGCCTTTTTCTTTTTTTTTTGGTCTACGCTTGGGCATTTGGAAGTGGGGTGACAATGACATTATGTACTATTCTATACTCCGTGCATATGTAATTCTGTTTACAGTATATTATCTCTTATACGTCATAACAGGACATCCACTTGTTTCCGTTCCGAGAGCATATGGTCTGATCTTGAGAATATTATATCTATATAACATATAAAATAGAATGTATTAAATCTAAAGGTAGACTATGAGTAAATAAGAAATATTCCAAGTATCCCAAGTATCCCAGGTATCCCAAGTATCCCAAATAATATACAATACACAATAATATACTTCACCTTTTCCGCGCTTGGCTCGCTGGAGATCATACAAATGCCCCCTCGATTTACTTTTTTAAATCCGAACCCCTCCATTTAGAAAAAAAAAATTCCTGTATGTGGGACTCTCCTTTTTTTTCACGCGGTTGCATATCCTCTCCAGCCACTCACGTTGCCCCTAATTAGATCGACTAAGCAGAGCTCTCGAGGTATATACTTTACCTTAGAATATGTACTCCGTATGAGAGGAAGGGAAAAAAAAAAAAACCTACACAGGTCATGGACCGATTCACTCACTTCCCCGCCGTCAATGACGATGATGATGTTCATATCGTACCCTGGCAGGTGGATGCCCAACTCCCCTCAGACATATTTGCTTTGTCATGGGCAATCTTGCTACGCGCGTTTACAACAGATGAGAACCCGGTTTTTTTATTGAATGGTGTGCCAGTCAAGGCAAATCTATCCTTGCATGCGATTCATCCAGCAGATCTGGCTGTATCAGACCTCTCAGTCAAACACACAGCCGTAGTGTTGGGAGATCCTCTGTTCAGTGATGACGGACATCCCCCGGCGTTGCGGTGGACCCTAGACCCCACCACTCAGTTGGGAGCCTTGTGTGCGACCGGAGGCATGAATGCCACTTTCCTGTACCAGTTGGGCAACCAGCTGAAGCAAATCGTGCAGGAGCAGGCTGCTCAGATGGGCATACAGGTGACACTGTCTGCCGCTGAGGTCCCTGATTTAGCTATTTCCAACGCCTGCCCCTCCACACTGCCAGGGCCTCAACTTCTACATGAGCTTGCCCTGCGCGGGCTCAACGATTCACATCATGCTATTGAATTCCTCGCCGCGGATGGAAACGTCCGTTGCTTGTCCTGCCATGACTTGGACCGGCTTTCTTCAAAGTTGGCGAGTAAAATAGCTCGTGCTTCCACAACTTCACAGGGCATACAGAAGGTTGTACCGGTACTTCTGCCCCAGTCTGTGGAATTATATATCTCATGGCTGGCCATTCTCAAGGCTGGTGCAGCTTTCTGCCCCTTGAACACCGATGCACCAACAGATCGCATCGAGTTTATCCTGCGAGATGTGGCTGCATCTGTGGTGGTCACAAATAATGCCCTTGCAACAAGGATACTGCCGAAAGAGCAGGTTTCTATTCTTACAGTAGACGATCTCCAAACCAATATCGACATCACAGAGCCATGCTCAGCAAATATCACTTCCACTGATCTGGCATATGTCATGTACACATCTGGCTCTACGGGCCGCCCCAAAGGTGTCGGGGTGTCCCATCTTGCTGCCACCCAATCACTCCTTGCTCACGATGATTTGATACCCCCTTTCAAGCGCTTTTTACAGTTTGCATCTCCCACCTTTGATGTTTCCGTGTTTGAAGTCTTTTTCCCGATGATGCGAGGGTCAACCCTCATCGGCTCCGAGAGGGAGCATATGCTTCTTGATATTTCCCATGTGATGACTACGATGAGAGTCGATGCTGCTGAGTTGACCCCAACGGTAGCAGGAGAGTTGCTGCGCACGCGAGCCGCAGCTCCATCTCTCCGGGTGCTTCTCACAATTGGTGAGATGCTCACCAGGCATGTGGTAGACGAGTTTGGCCAGTCCGAGGGCAGAGATGGCATTCTCCATGGGATGTACGGGCCTACTGAAGCAGCAATCCACTGTACCGCTGCCACTCATTTCCAAGTCAAGGACCGTGTCAATATGATTGGAAAGCCTTTTAAAACCGTTTCCGCATACATCATGTCACTACCCTCCGACGAACCATCCTCCACGGAGCTTCACCCCCTTTTAGTAGGTCAAATTGGAGAGCTTGTGGTGGGTGGTACTCAATTGGCAGACGGGTATATCAATCGGCCCGAAGAAAATGCCAAGGCTTTTATAGATAGTCCGGTGTATGGCCGACTCTATCGCACGGGAGACAAAGCCCGCATACTCCCTACCGGGGAGATTGAGTGTTTTGGCCGAATCTCCAGCGGCCAGGTGAAACTGCGAGGCCAGCGGATAGAGCTTGGCGAGATCGATCATGTTATCACCAGAGCCCCCGGTGTCCGCAGTGCTGTAACTATAGTAATCGACGGGAACTTGATTGCGTTTGTTCTGGTTATCGACAAAGTTACGACAGACAGCAGTCTTCGAGATGTCTGTCGTCAGCTGTTGCCTCGTTTCATGATCCCTGGAGAATTCGTGCTCGTTGACCAATTCCCCCAACTTCCCTCGGGCAAGATCGATCGTAAAACATTGGAAGCCGATTTCATTCGCCACCGAAGCGCCATTCAGGCTTCTAATGACCAACCCTACCGAGATGAAAAAGAGGAGTCTATCGTTTCGAGCGTGGCTGATGTGCTAGGCCGACGGCTCTCATCGACAGAGAGCCTGGGAGCAGCAGGTCTTGATTCGCTAGCAGCAATCCGTCTCGCGTCCCATCTCTTGGATGCAGGAATTTGCTTAGGTGTGGCTACCCTATTGGAGGCTGATTCAGTGGACGGGATCTGGCAGCTCGCCACCAGCCTTGAAGCTGCGAGCCCGTCTGACGATACTCAAGCAGCACTAGAAACTATTCTGCGGTATGTTTCAGATGCAGGTGCGGCAAGGGTCGACTCGCTGGGTTTGAGCGAGCAGGTTTCGGGCATCTTACCGTGCAGCCACATCCAACAGGCTATGATCTTGGAGACTGTTCGAGACAATAAGGCATACTGCAACTGGATTGAGCTAGAATTCGAGCCCTCAGTCAGTTTAACTTCGGTAAAAAATGCATTTGGTCAACTGGTGAGCCACAACGAGATCCTCCGATCTGGATTTGTGGAAATCGGCCTCAAGGATCACTCATACGGTCGCTTCACATGGGATACCCTTCAAGAGCATATTTCTGTGCAACGGGAACTTGACTACGATTTGGGCTTGAGTGCTGGTCACGATATCTTGAACCCCTTCCGAGTCCAGATCAAAGAAGGGAAGGACCATCTCCACGTGCTGGTGCATATCCACCATGCACTCTATGATGGGTGGTCTTGGCAACTCATGTTGAAAGATCTCAGAAATATCTTGTCCGGAGAGGAGCTCACTTCTAAACCTTCATATAATATCGTCGCAAACTTTTTCATTGAGCACAAACTGGATAAATCGGCAACAGAGTCCTCAGCCTACTGGCGTGATCAACTACAGGGTCTTTATCCTGCAAATTTCCCTACTTTTCATGGAAATTCAGATATTGTACATGCTACCGACAAGGTTACTCGTGTGCTGGAAACATCCATATCAAAACTCAACGAAGTTTCCCAGCATCTTCGCGTCAGCCGGCAAACCATTTTCCAAGCTGCATTTTGCTACATTCTCTCCTCCTACATTGGAAGCGGCGATGTTACCTTTGGAACTGTATTTTCAGGCCGGACTCTGCCCCTAAAGGGCATCGAGACTGTTCTCGGTCCCTGTATTAGAACTCTACCTACGCGCATGAACCTTGGCAAAATGCAAGACGTGACCGATCTCCTCTTGGCCATCCAGAACATGAACCGCAAGTCCCTCGAGCATGGCAGTCTTCCTCTTCAAGATATTAAGAGGGCTTCTGGTATCGACTTGGATCACAGTCTCTTTGACACCGCGCTAGTGTGGCAGGAAAGTATTTGGTCGGATGATGCTCAGAGCTCGCCGTTCCGGGAAGTTGGAGCGGGGGAGTTCCTAGAATTTGCACTTTTGCTGGAGTTTGAGCCGCGAGAAGAAAACATCTTTGCCCGGGCGACTTATCAAAAGTCCATGCTACCATTTGAGCAAGCTATGATACTCCTCGAGCAGATCGATTCCGTGGCTTCGATCTTGATTGATAAGATTCATCTTCCGATCCTGGAGATCCCATCATATCTTCCCTCGTCAATGTTGTCTATTCAACATGCAACATCGCCTGAGCAAGTTGATCCGCCAAGCTTGGCATCAAGCGTTGAGATGATTGCATCTACAGACCCCAACCGGGTAGCGGTTGAGCTGATGCTCTGGAAGCTAGAAACTCCTGCCCCCTTGGTCGAAAGCATGACTTACGGTCAACTAAATTCTCGAGCCAATGGCTTTGCACACCTTTTGCTCCATCTTGGAGTGACGAAAACCGATTTAATAGCCATTCATCTGACAACGTCCGTTGACTTCTACGCTGCCGTGCTTGGAGTTGCCAAGGCCGGTGCCGGTCTCCTCCTACTTCCCCAGGCCTCTTCAGAGGTGATTCATTCTATTCTCTCAATGGCGAAATCCAAGTTCTGTATCGTTGATCCCTTGACGGAAAAGAATCATCGGTTGGATTCTTTGAAGTTCGTTCAGCTGATTCACATTTCTTATTCGCTGGATATCTACCATGATTTCAATATTCCTTATACCAATGAAAGGTCTGATGTTGCTTATGCTGAAGTGACACTAATTGAAAATGACTTGACGGAAAACATCGTCATTTCACGCCAAAATTTGCAGAGCAATATCAATGCTCTTTCAGGCTTGTACCCAACACCAACCGGGTCGAAAATGCTATCATATCCTCAAGGATCAGGTGGTAAGTTTCCCATGAAATTTTGAAATCTAGTTTATCTTTCTGACAAGAACATAGCATCAATTTGCCAGACATTCTTCGCTTGGCACGCTGGCATGACATTGTGCTCAGCTACAAACGTAATCATGATGACTCGCGTCGAGAAAGTCTGTCAAGAAATGAACATAACGCACCTTCACTTGCCTCCCATGTTGGCCTCTCGCATTGATCCGCAAGCCGTTCCTAGTGTGCAGTACCTTCTTTCTTCGGGCGAAGAGATGACCCCCAAGCTCCATCGCAATTGGGCTGGCAAAGGTCTCCACCAAACATACAGCAACCATGCACTGACTCACATTTGTACCATCCATCCCGATATGCAAGCGTCAACCTATGTTCGAAACATTGGTAGACCCCTGAAGAGCACATCTGCGATGATTGTGGCAGATGGAGATTCACTCATTCTTCTTCCACGCGGTGCCATTGGAGAGTTATGCTTTGGCGGAGATCAAGTTGGGCGCTTTCTACCCGGTACTGAGGCATCGGTTACTGGACGATTCGTTGACCATCCTGAATTCGGTCGTATCTATAGAACGGGTGATTTTGGAAGACTGCTTCCTGATAGTACACTCATTCTGTCCCGAAGTTCTGACCTTTCACAGTCATATTCTCCGTCCATTGATCTTGATAAAGTTGATTGTGCTCTTATGTCTTTAGAAATGATTCAAGAATCAGTGAGTATGGTTTTGGGCGGGCCAAAACTGGGTCAGCAGACACCACTGGCAGTATTCTGGGTTTCTTCAACGAAATACTCAGATTCTGTGCAAATTGAGGAAGCTACGAATGATCTTTTCAAGGAACTCACGAAGAAACTTTCTTCTTCTAACCTTCCATCGCTTCTTGTGCTCGTGGACGCGATAGATCTCACCATGTCTTACAAGACTGACCACTTTACGCTGAGGCAACGGTTGGAGCAAATGACAACAAAAGAACTTGCAGTGTTTTCCCCAAGGCTAAACGCCGATGATACTGTCGACAGCTTCACCGAGCTTGAGAAGACTATATCTATCACACTATCGGCAGTTACTGGCATTGATCAAAGCAACATCCGCAAACACACGTCTTTCTACAGATTGGGTCTGGACTCGCTTTCTGCCATTTCCTTGTCGCGAAAGCTACAGGAGTCTGGATGTGGAAGACTTTCTGTGTCCAAAATCCTGCGCCATAGCTCTATTGCTCAACTTGCAGCTGTAATTTCTGCCACGACCGACGAGAATCGGCCCGAAGAGGCAGTGGTGCCCGCGCCACCAACGGTTTTCGATGAAATTTTCATTCATCAAGTAGAAGATGAGTTCAAAACTGCAGCCATAACCGTTCAGAGCATTTACCCTTGCACTCCACTCCAGGAAGCTATGCTTGCAGCTGAGTCTGGTGGTCGTTCAGCTTATTTCAACCACCTCCTGCTTCTTGTGCACACCAATGCTGAGGACATGAGGGCGGCATGGACTAAGATGATGCAAAGACAAGACATTCTTAGAACTTGTTTCACGCAAACCAGTGATAAGCAATTTACATATGCTCAAGTTGTACTGGATACATTGGTCTTACCGTGGCATCATATTGAAACCTGTTCTTCTGAGCTTGAGGATGTCATCAAAAAGAGCAAATCCAAGTTTGAGGGTCTTTCCCCTGTCAACGGCCAGTTGCCCTACTCGCTGACTTTGATAACCGATTCCAATGCGCAGAAGACATATCTTCTGCTGTCCATTCACCATGCACTGTATGACGGAGAAGGTATCGCCCAGTTATTGCATGAGCTCCAGCTGTTGCTCTCAAGTCAAGAATTACCACCGAACGCTCCATTCCGCAACTTCATCGATTACATGACCTCTCTCGACTATGACTCGTCGGATGAATACTGGGATCAGTACTTGTCCGGTGTTTTACCGACCCTCCTTCCCGCACCCGAGCCCGCAGCAAATGCAGACGAGTCGGCATCACAGCAGATTCACACATCCCTAAATGGTTCTTTCAGATCGTTCAAACAACAATGCAAAGACCTCTCCGTAACCCCTTTGAATGTCTTCCACGCTGCGTGGGCCAGATTGCTCTCTCTATACACCAATTCCTCCGACGTCTGCTTTGGCAATGTCTTCAGCTGCAGAACCGTTCCCTTGGATGGCGCAGATCGGATAGTTGGGCCCTGCTTCAACACACTCCCAGTTCGAATCAAGCCCTCCTCGACTGCAACGAATAGTGACATCATGAAATTGTCTCAACAGAGCAATAACGACATTTTGCCTCACCAACTCAGCCCCCTACGGCGTATTCAACGGCGTGTTCTTGGCGATGGCTCTCGCCTCTTCGACACGCTGGTCATTTTCCAGAACAGGAATACAGCTCTGGATTGCAGTGTCTGGGAACTTCTTCAGGACGAAGGAAACATGGGGTTCCCCTTGATCTGTGAGATCGTTCCCGACGAGTCTGCCGACAACATCAAGATCTGCCTCCACTTCCAAGTATCGCATATTTCGCAGGCCGTGGCTGAGACCATTGCGCAGGACCTTGTGGTCCTTGTTGGACAGATCACCCAATACCCATCTGGTCAGGCATCCGATAAGCGGCTATTGGGGAAATACATTCCTCGAGTCTTTGAACAGAAGGTATCTAAAGCGACAAACTCTGTTCAGTTCTTCACCAAATCTCACCAAAAGCGCCCTTGGTCCGACCAGGAGGAGATTGTTCGCGAAATTCTTTGCAAACTCTCTGATATCAGCTCGGATAATGTGTCCCAGGACATGACGATCTTCCAACTTGGGCTGGATAGTATCAATGCCGTGCAGGTATCGGCCAATCTGCGAGGATTAGGGTATAAGATCTCATCGAGTGATATTCTTGAAGTATGTTATATTTCTGGGGTTTGAATTTTGATTATAAATCCCGTTCTCTCCTTACTGACTTGTATCAGGCTGCCTCTATTGATCAAATTGCTTCTCTTCTTACTTCCAGCGCGAAAGTTGTTGAAGTTGAGTTTGACTTTGAACTTTTCCAAACCCATCATTTGCAATCTGTTTGCGAGCAACTTGACATTTCTTCGCGAATAGTACAGTCACTTCGCCCTTGTACACCAGTTCAAAATGGCATGCTGGCGGTGTTTACACATTCTCATGGTTCCGTGTACTTCAATCGAATGGCCTTGAGATTCTCAGCACCCCTGGATAAGAAGATTCTGAAAGAATCATGGTCCAAGGTTATGGCACAGCATGAGATGCTTCGAACAGGCTTTGTTCAATTGCGCGATCAGCGGCATCCTTTTGCTATGATAACTTACCATGAAAATATCGAAGTACCATGGTGTGAGATGTCGACTTCCATGGCAGACACTCCTGGTGCTCAAGAAAAGCACGCTTTGGGAAATCTCCACCAGCCCCCATGGAACATTGAAGTCGAGGCAGGTGACACCACCAGTATCATGCATTTTTCTGCATTGCACGCCATCTACGATGCTCAGTCTTTGGCTACCATATTTGCAGACCTCAGAGCAGCATATGACGGAAAGGTCCTGGCTACACCGGCACCAGTCAACGCAACTCTCGGTCCTATCCTTCTTGAAAGCAGCAGCCAAAGTGAATCTGCACGATCATTCTGGAAAGACCTGGCTCCAGAAGTGCAGCCCTCTAAATTCCCCGACTTGCATCCTATCCGTACAGATGAGCGTACATTACTCACTACCTCCATCCATTGTGCACAGTCTCGCAAGGCTCTTGAAGATGCCTGTCGAGATATTGGTGTGACAATTCAAGCAGCTGGGCAAGCCGCATGGGCCCGCTTGTTGTCTGCATACACGGGTGAGTCCAATATCACATTTGGAACCGTGCTATCGGGTAGGAACTTATCTGCCGCTGCTCAACATGCGGTATTCCCGTGTTTAGTGACAGTGCCAACCCCTCTGCGTATTGAGGGTTCCAACCGACAGCTTTTGGACCGCACACTGAAGCGGAACGCTTTGTTAATGAAAAATCAGTTCGCGCCTCTGTCGCATGTCCAGCGTTGGCTAGGTAGTGACGAGCCGCTCTTCGATACCCTGTTTGTTTATCAGAAGTTCAGCACGGATACAGTTGGTACTGATGGGTGGGATATCATCGACGAGGAGACGAAGATTGACGTAAGTAAAATAAACAGACAAGGCCTTCACATTTTTGTAGGGTTGGACTAACATTTTACAGTATCCCGTCTCTGTTGAGTTGATTCCGCATGCGACAGATCTTCAGATTTCGTTGAGCTACCGGGGCGATATTGTTCCCGCGGAGCAAGCAATGATCCTTTTGTGTCAATACGACAAGTTCTTGCAGGATACTGTCTTCCGTCCAGATGCCAATTCCAACGGTCATGAGTCTATGGGTAGCAGTCTGCTATCTATTACTCCTGCCAAAGAAGCACCAATCCCTACCACGGTGTTTTTGCTACATCAATTCGTCGAAGAGAACGCACTCAAGATTCCTGATAAGATTGCATTCGAATTTGCCTTCGGTGACACTACGGACAACCTTCAGAAGAAGACTTGGACTTACTGTGAGTTTAATGAACGCGGTAATCAAATTGCCCATTTCCTGCAGGCAAAGGGAGCTGTTCCTGACGGGATTGTGGGAATATGCTTTGACAAGTGTCCTGAAGCCTATATGGCGATTCTGGGTATCATGAAAGCTGGGTGTGCATATTTGGCCATTGACCCCGGAGCTCCTATCTCTCGCAAACAATTCATGCTGGAGGATTCCGGTACCAAGATCCTGCTCTGCAGTCAATCGAAGATGGCGGAACTGGAGGGTCTCCCGGCTGTTGACGTCCAAGCACTTGATGAGCCTGGGCTGCTTGGTGGAGTTTCAACAGGCGATGTCTCACTCTCCCGTCCGATTCAGCCAGATGATACTTGTTATTGCCTGTACACATCTGGTACAACTGGAACACCTAAGGGCTGCGAGATCACGCACGATAATGCTGTGCAAGCAATGCTGGCATTCCAACGATTGTTCGCAGGACACTGGGATGAAGAGTCTCGGTGGTTGCAATTTGCCTCCTTCCATTTCGACGTCAGTGTTTTGGAACAGTACTGGAGCTGGAGTGTAGGGATTTGCGTCACTTCCTGTCCACGAGACCTGCTGTTTGAGGATCTTACTGGGACGATACAAAAGCTTCAAATTACGCATATCGATCTGACGCCTAGTTTGGCAAGACTGATCCATCCCGATGAAGTCCCGTCCCTTTGTCGGGGAGTCTTCATCACCGGTGGAGAGGCGTTGAAACAAGAAATCCTCGATGCCTGGGGCAAGCATGGTGTTATCTACAATGGCTACGGGCCTACCGAGGTTACTATCGGATGCACTATGCTCCCACGGATGTCTGCCAACGACAAAGCCTCAAACATCGGGCCCCAGTTTGATAATGTGGGGTCGTATGTCTTCAAGCCCGGCACCACAACACCTGTCCTACGTGGTAGTATAGGCGAACTCTGTGTCTCCGGGCCTCTCGTTGGAAAGGGCTACCTGAACCGAGCGGAGCTCACCAAAGAACGATTCCAAGAGCTCCCCGAATTTGGCGATCGCATCTATCGCACAGGCGATCTTGTGAGGATTTTACACGATGGTAGTTTCCAGTTCCTTGGTCGTATCGATGACCAGGTCAAGCTTCGTGGGCAGCGACTTGAGGTTGGAGAGATTAATGAGGTCATCAAACAAGCCACGTCTGAATTGAACGAAGTCGCTACCCTGGTGATCACGCACCCCAAACAATCGAAGGACCAACTTGTCTCTTTTTTCACCACTATCACTACAGACAAGAAAACTCGTGCTGTCAAAGTTGGAGTCCGATTTTCAGAAGATGATCGCGTCCTGCTATCGAAGATCAAGGGCGCTTGCCGCACTCATCTTCCCGGGTATATGGTGCCTACACATATCATCCCGATGACCTGCTTCCCGCTCTCTCCCAATAATAAGGCCGATATGAAAGTCTTGAAGAGTATCTATCAGGAGCTCTCTCTAGAGGATATTCAGAAATTGAGCTCAATGAGTGTTGGCCAGCCTACTGACAGTGTCCATGAACAGAAGATCATGTCCGTTCTGGCGAGGTTTCTTGGTTCTTCTGAAGGGAAGATCTCGTCGTGGTCCAGCATCTACGAGCTTGGTTTGGATTCTATATCTGTTATTGCTTTCTCGAGAAGTCTCCGGGAGGCTGGGTTTTCTCAGGCTCAGCCATCGATCATCATGAAGTGTAAGTCTGACATTCTAAGTGTTGGTTAAGAATATAATTGGCTAACAATCCACAGATCCTACAGTTTCTGGGATGGCTTCTGCCCTACAGGTTCCTGTCTCATCTTCTGTGTCCGTGGAAGCTATGCAACGAAATTCCAAGCAAGGCATCGAGGCTTTCGCCCACAAGAACTCCCACGCTATCATCGAGCGAATTGGAGCCATCGACGGTGACATCGAAAAGATTGCGCCCTGCACTCCGCTCCAGGAGGGTATCATATACCACTACCTTTCGAGCAGCACACCATTATACTGCTCATCATTCACTTTCGAGCTCGACCCTTCCGTCAACTTCGAGACTTTATGCGCAGCTTGGGATCAGGCCCAGAGAGAAGTTCAAATGCTGCGTGCCAAGTTTTTACAATCTCCGGACGGCTACGCCCAAGTTATCATGAAGAAAGATGCCCTGCCTTGGTTTCTTACTACGGTCAGCAGCAAGGAGGAGATCAACGACTTGCGCAAACAACGACACGGTCACTGGACCACCCAGCTCGACGACCTTTCGTCGAATCTATGGGAAGTCGGAGTCATATCTTCCCCCGAAACATCGGTAATGTGTCTGGATATATTCCATGCTCTCTATGATGGAAATAGCCTAGTCCTACTCCTCGAATCGGTTGCCCGAAATTATTCTTGCCAAGGCAAGAGTTCGCAGTCAATCCCGGAGTTCCTTGATGTATTGCACTTGGGTCCCCTTTGTAAAGACCCTGCTGCAGAGTCATTTTGGAAAGGGCATCTTGCCGGCTGCCATAATCGACCTTTCGCCGAGAACGGCCAAGTAAACAGCATGCCAATTCTGCTCAAAGTCCAAATGAATTTGACAGAGCAAGTCGACCATCTTCACAGGTCTCTCAATGTCACAGAGCAAGCTGTTCTCCATGCCTGCTGGCTTCTCACTCTCCAGCAGCAATACTCATTCGTGCCACCACTCGGTATCATTGCCTCGGGTAGGACAATCGATGTACCAGGCATCGGCGACGTTATTGGACCACTGTTCAATACGATCCCCAGCAACGTTCAGCTGCACGGCTTAGAGTCTTGGTCTGATGTTGCTCGGCGCTGCCATGACTACCACGTTTCCATGATCCCATTCCAATATACCGCACTGCGGGACATTGTGAAATGGCTGGGGAAAACCCCCGAAGAGCGACTATTCGACTCTTTGTTTGTCTTCCAGAGGGAAGCTGATAACGACGCATCGTTCACAAAAGATCTTTGGCGTACACTCGACTCAGAGGCCCAGCATGAGTACCCTCTGGCATTTGAGATTGTGCGCAACAGCAACCAATCCCTAACAGCCACCATTGCCGCAAAAAGTCATGCAGTATCGTCGGAGGATGCCCAGCTGATGTTATCCAATTTCGAGCAAATCCTTTCTAAGTTTGCGCAAGACCCCAGCAGAGAGTTTCCCAGGGTGAATGGGGAGTCTATCGCACAAACTGTGACGGATGGTGAAATGAATGGTTACCACAAGTCTCTGAAAACACCAGTACAAAGCAATCTTGGACATACCAATGACTCTTTGTTTGAATGGACTTCTCAAGCTTGCACAATCCGTGACGTGATTGAAACCCTTGCGGGGGTGGAGCCGCAATCGATCAGTGAGAACACATCAATCTTTGAAGTTGGGCTTGATAGCATCGATGCAATCAAAGTCTCCTCGCGGTTGAGCAAAGTTGGCATCAAACTTCCCGTGAGCTCCATCATGCGCCATCGTACAGTGAAGGCCATGAGTGGGCAACTCTCAATAAAAAATGGCGATATCAAAGATGGGGCATTGCCATTGCTCAATCAGCTAGAGAAATCGTTGGCCAAGTTCCTCGAGGCTGAAGGTCTTCTCCCTACGAACGCGACTCGTATCCTACCAGCCACACCCATCCAAGAAGCTATGGTAGCAGAAATGTTGGCCTCTGGGTACAACCATTATTACAACCATGAAATTCTCGAGCTTGAGCCAGATGTGGACATCGAAAGAATGGAGCGGGCATGGAGAGCTGTCGTTACAGCCCACCCTATTCTCCGTACTTCATTTGTTGAGGTCTGGGATCCACAAATTCCTGTTTCGTATGCACAAATAGTTCACAACGAGGATCAAATCGATCTCCAGACTGTCTATCTACACGGGGTCTCCGTGGAATCCATTATAGAGACTCAGCGCTCAAGGGTCCGCAATGAGCTGGCAGGTTGCCCTTTGCTCTCTCTCACCATTGCGATGGACGGAGCTAGGCGGCACCTCGTTTTGTCGATTGCGCACGCTCTCTATGATGGCTGGTCAATCAATCTGCTGCATGAAGATGTTGCCAAATCCTACGCTGGTGCAGAGTGTCCACGCCCGCCAGCTGATGACATTCTCGAGCAAATTATTGCCTCGTCTAGCGATGGAGCACTCAGATTCTGGCGAGCAACACTATCCGATTTCACCCCAGTGTCATTTTCGCCCATGGAGCACGCTGACAATAGCTCGGCTGTTGTTCACCGAGCAGAAAAATCGTTAGCCGTTCCACTGTCCAGGGCAGAGATGTTCTGCAAACGCCACGGCATTACTCTCCAGGCGCTTCTTGTTACCTGCTGGTCTCTTGTCCTTGCCACACATGTCAAGAAGCTAGATGTGGCATTTGGGTTGGTCCTTTCTGGGCGAAACGTGACTAACTCTGAGCATGTGATGTTCCCGACTATGAACACTGTCGCCATGCGAGTAATTCTTCATGGGACGCGCGTAGAATTGGTGAAGTATGTGCAGGAGGCTCTCCTGGCGATGTCGGAGCATCAACATTTCCCGCTTCGGCGCGCCAGACCAGATACGGGATCGCGGGCGTTGTTTGATACGCTTTTCATGTATCAGAAGAGACCGGTAGAAAATACTCAAACTGCGTCGAGGCATGTTTTGTATAAATCTACTGGTGGGGCAGCTGACGTTGAGTACCCTATTTGCGCTGAAGTGGAAGGTGTCGGGGAGGATCTGGTTGGGCGGGTTGCGTGTCGTGGAAATGTTGTTGGGGATCAAGATGCTCTTGTGCTGTTGGGGCAGATAGGCGATATCCTTTCGTCTATCATTGATGGCCCCTCCGAACAGACTGTCGAATTCACCAGCGAAGGAGTGAAGATTTGTAGAAGCGAGGCTTTCCAGGATGAGTCTGGACAAGATATCGAGACTGATGCAGTGCTCCGAAGACCTAATCACGCACAATGGTTGCCCATTGAGTCAAAGATCCGTAAGGTTCTTTCCATTACATCTGGGGTACCTGAAAGCTCTATTGACAAGAGCTCCACGATTTTTGAGCTTGGTCTAGACAGTATCAGCGCCATCAAGGTGGCTGCACTCCTAAAGAGACAGTCCATCAAGCTTGGGGTCAGTGATATGCTTCAAGCTGGTACCGTCGAAAACATGGCCAAAGCAGCCAACGGCAGCCAGACGGAGCTCTCGCTCACAAATATATCGCGCATTCTCCATGAGTCACTCGGTGGCATCGATGTGACGGAACTGCTACACTCGCATGGTATTGATTCGCAACGAGTGCGGAAGATGTTCCCCGCAACGGCAGGGCAAACCTATTTCCTTTCAATGCATCTCCTGAATCCTGAGGTATTCTATCCTGAGTTCTACTATACGACATCCCGACAATTGATCCCTGAGGTACTCGATCGGGCCTGGGCTCGGGTCCTAGACCAAACCCCAATGCTTCGAACGGCATTCGTTCCCACTGCCGATTCTCGGGTATTGCCCTATGTACAGATCGAGTTTGAGGCTGTGCAAATTCCTGTGGTCTGGCATTCCAGGTTTGATCGGTATCTTGTTTCAACAAGTCTCAAGCAAGAATTTGGGGCAGTGCCGGTCGCACTGCATGCCTGTCAGACG
This sequence comes from Penicillium fimorum, assembly GCA_028828255.1. Lineage (NCBI taxonomy): Eukaryota > Fungi > Ascomycota > Eurotiomycetes > Eurotiales > Aspergillaceae > Penicillium > Penicillium fimorum. Next base: position 3,141,730 of record JAPWDS010000003.1, on the reverse strand, counting down.
AACAAGGGAACGGCGCTTATTCTACAAATCCACCATGCACTGTACGACGCTGTCAGTCTACCCCATATACTAGACAGACTCGTTGCACACTACTGTCAAGAGAAGGTTGCCAAGCCAAATCCCGACCTTGATCTTTCACATCTCGTGGCATTCCACCATGTTCATTCGCCCGTGGATATCCGACGGCAATTCTGGCAAAAATACCTAGGCCAAATCCCAACAGCGGTAAAACAACGGGATGGCTTCGGCTCTGTACAACATCACTATCGACCGGGGCTTGTTTCAAATATGGCCAGTGTCGAAAAGGTTGCTAAGCGCCAGGGTCTTAGCATTCAGACCGCCTTTTTGGCCATCTATGCTCGAGTGCATTTGCAGGAATTCGGTGCAGCTGAAACAAATGACGCAGGGTCTCACCGGCGGTTAACCGTTGGACTGTACCTTGCCAATCGATCCCATTCGATCGAAGGTCTAGCCGAATCTGTGATTCCCACTGTTAACATTGTTCCACTGCGGCTGGATGACAAACTCAGCGATTCCAACGAGACCCTCCTTGATGCCGCCGGCAGGATTCAAACTGAAATCAACGAGATCAGCCGACCAGAATACTCGGGTGTTTCTCTCGTGGAAATTGCCGAATGGACGGGCGTTCGAATCGACACTTGCGTCAATTTCCTGCGACTTCCTGAGCCAGAATTGAATCCACCCAGCAACGGAGACGCAAAGTTTTCTCTCACAGCAATTCAACGCGAGGAGTTTGAAGATCTTAGCGGGGTTCCAGTTTCGGAACACGGCCCAATCGAGATTAATGGCAATGGTTTGACGCCACCGGGTGCAGCCGAGATGAGCCCGGGCCTCAAGCATCCGAGCGCCTCAACGGCTCCTCAATCCATTTTTCAGGTACGTTTGACGAATGCACATCACTTCTGCATCAAACGGTGATCGAGATATTTATGCAATTGCTTACATTTCAACAGCCTACGATCGACGTGGAGGCCGCCATCCGCAATGGTCGATTAGATTTTGGACTCTTCGCACCGAAATCCCGTCTTGACAGAGATACAGCGGAGACTGTAATCGGCGCTATGCGACGGGAGATGTCTGCATTGGTGACAGGCTTCGAATCAATTTAGAATGTCTAGCGATGCTAGGGATAGAGGGGAAGGAGTATCCCGGGGTGATTCTGCGGAGTACGGAGTATAATATGCTTTATTCTTTTTTGTTAATTCTTGTTATTTCATGCTATCTCTATAGCTCATCATGGTGCATATGAGGCGTTGGACGTGTATAGTTTGTTTTTCCAATGGAATTTTATATAAAACCCCCCCATCTGATTTGACGAGTGACGGGCGGGACCCACGGACGGAACGGGCCCGAGGATCTTTTGGGATTAGACAGGGTTTATATATAAAATATACATAGACATAGACATATAAAAGAAAGAGAAACTACTTATAGGGTAGACATGAACTCCCCCGGTTTTCTTTTCCCCCTTTGGCAAGACTTTTCTCCCATTCCTCCGAAAATAGGATGAATCAGATGTGGATTTGAGAGGCTGTGTAAGAGTGTCACTTTAAGCAAGGGGCATTTCGCGTGGCCTATCGCTGGTTTTTTTTTTCTCCTATTTTTGGTTTGTACAGAATTACTAAAATTATGTGTATGTAGCTTTTAAAAAAAGAAAGAAGAAAAAAGAGAAAAAGGAAAAAAAAAGGAGGAAATTTATATAGAGAGTTACCCCTCCCTTTATTGAACGGGGCCGTGCGAATACGCACATTTTTCTGTTTATATTTTGTTGATATATATATACCTAGGTACCTAAGTGTTAAATTCTTTAGTTAAATGTGATATAACTCTGTTGAAGATATATGTTCTGTATGGGATATTCCCGTTTATTGTTTGCTTACCTAATATTTGTTGTCACAATCACGCGTCAGGCTAATCCACATCGGGTCGAATCAACAACGCGACTGCGCGTTAATCGGTTTGGACTTTCTATAACCTCACTTGAACACCCCAAACCTGAAATCTGAACATTCGAAACGGAACTTTTTGACATTCTTATTATCGCCCCCCGTCCAAGTGGTCCTAAACCACTTTGATCCTTGGACACGGGCTCACATACCGATACTCCCAACCCCTCCTCGATTCGCCCTCGTGGGCTGACCTCACATTTTGTATTGGGGGACTTCACCCCTTGCAAACCTTTTTTTGTTGGAAAGATTCCGACCCTTTACATCCTTCAAAGTGAAACATTCCACTATATCGCATATCCCACACATCTATCAAAACCCAAACGGTTGAAAGCGTGTATAGGACGCATGGGAAAAGTTGACCTTGGAATCCCCGCGATGGAAGTGGTGTGACTCAAACTTACCACTCGCACCTGCCTTTGGAACATTCCATTCCCCGTGCCTTCCTGGGGATACCCTTGATATCCTTGTCTTCTCTTTCCTTTTTCGGACGCGTTGTTGATTTGAAACGCGTCAACCTTGGGGAACTCTCGAAATCCCAAATCCTCTAGGTCTAAGATATCAGCGCATTTAGTGACGCGCTCTTTTCATTCTGCACTGCACATTGACACATTTCCCCCCGATCATGGTTGCAACCTTTTCGCCGCACCGGGACTCCGGTGGCACCCTTCATCTGTCGCACTCGGGAATCCATCACGTTGACGCCAGCTCTGCCATCCGCCAACTGAGGCGTTCACTTTCGCGCTCCCCGTCGAAGAGTTCCAACTTCTTCCTCAACCCGCGCACTCATTCTCCGTCCAAATCCACCTACATCTCTTCTCCTTTGTCGCCTTCGCGACGCGCCTCACAGAACAATTTTGTTCTCTTTCCATCTCATCAGTCGCATCACTCTCCTCTCGCTGTCCCTTACCCTCCCAGCGCGAAAATTAGTAGGCCGGTCATGCGTCGACGCACATCACCCCGCAGTCCGGCCAAACGTGTTTTGAGTGTTTCAACTGACAGCGGTAACGCGACTCCAACCCAACCCATCTCTGTACCCTCTGGTGAAGAAAATGATTTGACTCTCGACGACCTCGTGCCAGGTCAAAGCACCACACCCGACAGTCCTTGTTTTCTGAACCCCCCTTCTGCCCCTCTGAGTGAATCGACGTTTGCGCGATCAACACTGTCGCGCGTCGAAAAACGACGTAGCGGGACCTTTGGTAGCTTTGCGACTGGTAGTCCCTTGAAACGCAGCGACGGGATTATGAACTTGGACCAGGCATCACGAGGCAGCCCTTCTGCAAAGCGACGCAGCGTGCACACACCCAATTTCGCATCCGAATTTAGTATTTTCGACAACGAAATCGAGAACACGACTCCAGAGGGGTCCCCGACACGTAACGAGATCCCCTCTTTCCCCACGCCTGTCCAACCCCACAGTCCATTTGCGACCATTCCTAAGCGCTCATCTTCTCTACGACGCTCGACCTTACAGCAGCGCGGCGATCGACCTCTCTTTGGACGACCCAGGGCCATGGATGATTCACTCGAGGCACCACCACCTGAAACACCATTGTCTGTTAGACCGCGAATGTCCTTTGATAGCAGCCTATTCCAGCCAGGCAGCGAAAACATTTTCTCTCCAAGGCCGCCAGCCAGCCCTCTTTTCTCTAACTCCCCCGTCAACCCTCCCGTTAGTTCTACCGTCAACACTCAACCCCCTCGACCCACTGCTCATCCTCTCTCTCGTACTATCACCCAATCATCGTCTGGGTCTAGTCTTGAGGACTCGCCCACCCATGAGCCAATTCACAAGCCCGAGGGTCGACGGACAATGTTCAACTTCTCCAAATCTCTCCCCGCTGGGGCTACTCGCCCTGCCCCCGTGCAACGGATCGCACGAGAAGATACAACAGAAACATTTGCTACTCCAGATAACTTCAGGCTAGTGAAGCCTTTGCCTGCGGCATTCATGTCCACTGGACTTATCTCCAAGAAAAACCGCAACGCGGAGGAGAATCCTGGGTTTAACAAGAGCATGCCCGATACTCCCTGCAAGCGACCTGTCAATCTTTTCACCGCAGGGCCAAACCCCACGGACCGACTGTTTGACAAGTCACGTCTGGTTCATCAATCAGATGCTGCTTCCGCATCTCCATTCAACCCACCTACTACCTCACGTCCCAAGCCAAGTCCCTTCGCTCGGGGCATGGGAATCTTCGGTAGCAGCTTCAATCGTCCCGAGGCCTCGCGGCGTGGAAGTTTCGCTAGCATTGATGGTGATGAACTAATTCTCGCCCAATCGCCCTCTTCCCGACACGACAGCCAGCCCCTCAATGATGATTTCCCTCCCACTCCGACCAAGCAGCCCTTCCTCCCCTCTCGCACCTACCCTCCCACGACTTCCCAAATCCCGTCTCTAGAACGACTATCTGACACCGCAAGTCCGCTACATGAGAAGCTTCTGCAGGCATCGCCTCACACTCCCCGCGACCAGTACTTCCCTCCCGACCCAAGTGGCTTATCGATCTCCGTGCCAAGTGATCATCAGTATGTGCAGGAGCATGATCTTCCAGCCACTCCAACTGGGCCGCGAGACTCTTGGTCATCATTCAGACGGCCCAGTCTCCAAATTAGCGGCTACCATGTTCCAGATGTCGACCCCACTTTGACATCCCGCTTTGACAACGTGGAGCTTATTGGAACTGGCGAGTTCTCTCAGGTCTTCCGTGTCGCGCAACCTCATGACGCGTCCTTCCCATCTGTGTTCTCTCTTCCATCAAGCGAACCAAGGTCGCCGACATCCCTCCCCCATCAGGTGTGGGCTGTCAAGAAGAGCAAGCAGCCCTATCTGGGGTTAAAGGATCGCGAGCGTCGGATTCGGGAAGTCGAAGTTCTCAAGACGTTGACCAACTGTGACCATGTTATTGCCTTTATGGACAGCTGGGAGAACAATGGCCATCTGTACATTCAAACGGAGTTCTGCGAAGAAGGTAGCCTGGATGGCTTCTTGGCCCAAGCAGGGCTTAAGGCCCGACTTGATGACTTCCGCATCTGGAAGATTTTGCTCGAGATGTCTCTGGGACTGAAGCAGATCCATGACGAGGGATTTATCCATCTTGACTTGAAGCCTGCCAACATCCTGGTCACCTTTGAGGGTACTTTGAAGATTGGTGACTTTGGCATGGCGACACGCTGGCCTGCAGAGGATGGTATTGAAGGCGAAGGTGACCGCGAATACATTGGACCGGAGATTCTGATGGGCCAATTCGACAAGCCCGCCGATATTTTCTCACTTGGTCTCATCATTTTTGAGATCGCTGGCAATGTGGAACTTCCTGACAATGGAGTATCTTGGCAGAAGCTCCGCAACGGTGATATGAGCGATGTGCCCAGCCTTACTTGGAGCTCGGAGACCAGCATTTTCCGCGATGCAACTGGAAACCCTATCTCGGAAGGGTCATCCTTCGAGGACCTTTGTACATCCGAATTGGGAGACAACGACTTCGGTGATGACTTCTTGACAAGTCGTCAACTGAGCAACCCTAGACCACAGCGACTCGCACGAAGCGGGGAGCTGATTGATCCACCCAGCTTCATGGTCGATGCCAACCACCCACAGGCATTAGACGGCATTGTTCGATGGATGATCTCCCCTGAACCTCAGAACCGTCCCACGGCTGATCAGATCCTGGAAACTTATGGTGTGCAATTTATTAACCAACGACGCCGCGCTGGCGCCACCGTCTTTGAGGGTAACTGGGGCCCCGCTGACGAGATCTTGGCCGAGGATGCCGAAATGATCGACGTGTAATTTAATATCCCTTTTATTATTGTGCATACGGAGGGTGTTCCATTGCTTTGTGTTTTTTCCCTTTTTTTTGTTTTTTTTTTTTTTTGTTACCCGGCGTTTTCAACCTCGGAGCATTTGTCTCTTGTTTTTCCTCCCATCTTTGATGCCATGTTTTCACGTCACGACTTTGTCTCCCCTCCATCCCATGCTTCGATGGTCGAAGCTGGGGTTTCTCTATTGTGGGCTGGGCTTTGGGGCGTTTTCGATCCATCCGGTTGGGATCTGGGCGTTACCTTAAGCAGTTCACGGATATCACGACTGGAGTTTTTTCGAAGGGTTCTTAGCCCTGTTTCTTTTTCTTTTTTTTTTTTTTCTTTCCTTTGTACGATTCAATACCTAGCGTTATGAATTGCCAGAAATGTACCAAACCTCACAGGGTGCTTGCTTCTGGGAATGGTCAATGGCATTCTGGGATTCTGCCGTATTCGTTCGAACATGTCTTATCGTCTTGTCCTTAAAATCGCCCCAAGGCGATTATTCTTTCTAGGGCGGATATCTGGTCGGACGGCATGCCTGGTTGGCTTGGAGACATCACTGCTATCTTTTGCTTTTTTTTTCCCCTGCTTTTTCTGATGATGAATGTGTGCCCTCTAGGCAGTGATGACCCCCTATCCATTTTCTTTGAGCGTGATCTTCTCTGCTAGATTGGTGTCTTTGGTTGAATACCTGGGTTCCATGTCTGTATAGCAATTGTGGAAGTACGAATTGAAATGATATCTGAATATTTTGCTTGGATAGGTTTTATTCAAAGTGCAAAAGTTTAACATATACGGTTGGTTATACTAGGGTTTAGCTTTCGGCACTGGCTATATTAAATCAGACTATATTCATAAAAGAGTATGACGTCCGTTTTGGGGGAGGCTATCCTTCCGATGTCATTTTTGGCATAGTCTTCTTCTATTATTGTGGAAGCTAGAAGTATTGCAATCTAACAGTTTTGGAGGTCATTCCACGCTCACCAAATCCCGGCTCAAACATTTCTAAGCACGTGATATCTCAGGACATCCTAAACTTCCATAAGACTTTGAAAAAGAATATGTATAAAATGAAATAAAAACCACTAAAAAGACAAATATAGGTGTATATTCTGTTTGATAGAGTTGTATATATTTAGTGGTGTATATATACGCTACTTTTATGGGAGTCAAATATATATTTCGGAATTGCCACGGGATTTCTTGGCGCAAACTTCTCTAACTTCCAACCTTTAATCTTTTTGCGACTTGCAAGCCCTTTTCTCCTTGAGCTTGATTTATTAAACCTCTACACCTTGTGCAACATGCGCCATTAATACCCCGACAATAATCACACTTTACCTCTCCACACGAAGCTTCCCAACCTTCTATTCTCTCTCATAACAGTTCATACCACGCATCATGGACATTAAGAATTTCGTGTCGGATAATCTCATCCGCCTAACGGGCGCGTCAGAACCTACCATCATCGATTTCGTGCTCGCGACCGCCAGCTCAGCCAAGTCGACCTCCTCCCTCCAAGACACCCTTGTGTCATTCCTGGACGGCGTAGATGCTAGCTCAGCCGAAATTGGTGCATTTGCTCGCGAGCTCCATGCTCGTATGGGCAAGGGCGCACAGCCCAGCGCATCTCTCCCCAAACACGTGGCGAGCTCGGAATCCACGAAAAAGAAATACCGCCTGGTAGACATGGGCGAAGACCAGCCAGAACCCGCCCCATCACTTGGGCCCACCAACGTCGAGGTAGACCGAGAGCGACGGAGGAGACAGGACAGAGATAGCGACAAGGACAGGAGCAGCAGCAAACGAGACTCCGAGCCTCGGAGTCGCAGGGAAAAGGACGACAGCAGAAAGCGAGACCGAAGCCACGATGCAGAGAGCCGCGACCGGCCACGGACGAGGAAACTCCGCAAGAAGGGCTCGCAGGACTTTGACGATCGATGGGGCGACGAAGAGATCCCCGAAGACGAGATGTACCCGGAGGAGTTTGAAGAATCCCCCTCAAAGCGCACGAGGCTTGACGATGGTTCTGCGTCTCCCAATCCCGCATCACCGGCTGACGATATCGATATCGACCCTAAAACCAAGCAAGAGATCGATCGCCAACGAGATCTTCGCGAACGAGACGAATTTGCTAAACGACTGGCCAATAAGGAAAGCACCAAGTCGAAGAAGGTTGTTGAGGATCGGACACGCGATGGCGAGGCTGCACGGCGACGTGCACTGGGTGACGATGCCAGCGCGCGGGCTTCGATGATGCCTGACCTGCGAGAAAGGTCTCGACAAGAATATTTGAAGAAGCGCGAGACAGAACGGTTAGCACTGCTGCGACGACAGGTTGTAGAGGAGGCTACGGAGTTGCGTGAGAACCCGAATCTGTCTCGCAAGGAGAAGGAGGAGTTCGCGCGCAACCGAGAGGTTCTTCGTCTCGCCGAGGAACGGCTTCGAATCGACGACCACCGTGATGGTTATCAGATGCCATCTGATTATATTACGGAGAAGGGGAAGATCGACCGAAAGAAGAAGGAAGAAGCCTTGTACAAGAGATACGTCGAGCGCGATGAGCTAGGCCAGGAACGATTCGTCACGGAACACGAGGAGTGGGAGCTGGAGCAGGCGGCCAAGGCTAAGGCGCAGATTAAAAAGGCCGAGTTCGTGGATGAGGGAGACTACGAGTATGTCTTTGATGATTCGCAGCAGATCAACTTTGTTATGGATACCAAACTCGAGGGCACGCAAAAGCCAATGACGAAAGAACAGTTGCGGTTCAAGGAGCAGGTCGATGCAGCGGAGAAGAAAGCTCTCTCGATGGATGAAACCCGCAAGAGTTTGCCCATCTATCAATTCCGTGATCAGATCATCCAGGCTGTGGCAGAGCATCAAGTTTTGATTATCGTTGGTGAAACTGGTTCCGGAAAAACAACACAGATCCCGCAGTACCTTCACGAGGCCGGCTATACCAAGGATGGCCTCAAGATTGGTTGCACGCAGCCGCGACGAGTGGCTGCCATGAGTGTTGCTGCCCGTGTGGCGGACGAAATGGGCACGAAGATCGGAAATGAAGTTGGTTATGCCATCCGATTTGAGGACAACACCAGCGACAAGACCATTCTGAAGTATATGACCGATGGAATGTTGCTGCGGGAGCTGTTGACAGAGCCGGACCTGAGCCAGTATGCGGCCTTGATGATTGACGAGGCGCACGAACGGACTGTGCCGACAGATATTGCCTGTGGTCTACTTAAGGATATTGCCAAGGCACGACCTGATCTGAAGCTGCTCATTTCCTCGGCGACGATGGACGCGCAGAAGTTCCAGAAGTATTTCGACGATGCGCCCATTTTTAACATTCCTGGTCGCCGATACCCCGTCGACGTGCACTACACTTCGCAACCTGAAGCCAATTACCTCGCTGCAGCCATTACAACCGTCTTCCAGATCCACGTCACTCAAGGCCCTGGAGATATTCTGGTCTTCTTGACTGGACAAGAAGAAATCGAGGCCGCCGAGCAAAGTTTACAGGAAACAGCTCGCAAACTTGGGAGTAAGATTCCGGAGATGATTATTGCTCCTATCTACGCCAACCTCCCGTCCGAACTGCAAACTAAGATTTTCGAGCCTACTCCCCCTAATGCGCGAAAAGTGGTGCTTGCCACCAATATTGCCGAGACTAGTTTGACCATCGATGGTATTGTCTACGTGATTGACCCCGGATTCGTCAAGGAGAACGTGTTCAACCCACGAAGCGGAATGGAGAGCTTGGTCGTGACGCCGTGTTCGCGTGCCTCGGCCAACCAGCGAGCCGGACGTGCCGGACGTGTTGGACCGGGCAAGTGTTTCCGTCTGTATACCAAGTGGGCGTACTACAACGAGCTGGAAGAGAATACCACCCCGGAGATTCAACGCACCAACTTGAACGGAGTGATTCTGATGCTCAAGTCGCTGGGCATCGACCAACTACTCGACTTCGACTTCATGGATCCACCGCCGGCAGAGACCATTATCCGCGCTCTGGAGCAGTTGTATGCGCTCGGGGCGCTCAACGACCGAGGCGAGCTGACCAAGGTCGGCCGACAGATGGCCGAGTTCCCAACGGACCCGATGCTCGCCAAGGCGATCCTTGCCGCCGATAAGTACGGGTGCGTTGAAGAAGTGCTGTCGATCGTGTCGATGCTCGGCGAAGGCAGCGCACTCTTCTTTCGACCCAAGGACAAGAAGATCCACGCGGACAGTGCGCGCAACCGGTTCACCATCAAGGACGGGGGTGACCACCTGACACTACTGAACGTCTGGAACCAATGGGTCGATTCGGACTTTAGCGTAATCTGGGCGAAGGAGAACTTCCTGCAGCAGCGCAGTCTGACACGGGCGCGTGATGTGCGCGATCAGCTCGCCAAACTGTGCGACCGCGTCGAGGTCGCCGTTAGTACTTGTGGGTCTACAAATATCCAGCCAATCCAGAAGGCCATCACGGCTGGGTTCTTCCCCAATGCGGCACGGCTCCAGCGCGGCGGTGATAGTTACCGCACTATCAAGAATGGACAGTCGGTGTACTTGCATCCTTCTAGTACGCTTATGGAGGTTAACCCTCGCTGGGTCATCTACTATGAGTTGGTACTTACCAGCAAGGAGTACATGCGCAATAATATGCCACTGCAGCCGGAGTGGCTGGTTGAGGTTGCACCACACTACTATAAGAAGAAGGACTTGGAGAGTCTGGGGTTGGATCGGAAGGTGCCGAAGGGGCAGGGTGCTGCTGGGGAGAAGAGCCGAGAGTAGATAGGAAGAGAATATGGAATAGCTTAGTCATATATCATAATACCTCAGGCATCAATTCCAACCAATCACCGCCCGGGCAATTCAAACCGCGGCAAATCCGCCGAACCTCGGTTCTCTCCGCTTTCCCCCAGACTTCGGAATTTTATACGTCACGGAACTACTTAATTCTCCTTTCTATCTCTTGTTTCCATCCTTTCTCATTTAACCTCCAAAATGTCTCAAAAATTCACCCCCACCGAAGTGGCCGCCCACAAAACCGCCGATGCGGGCCTCTACATCATCATCGACAACAATGTCTTCGATGTAACCAAGTTCGCTGATGAACATCCCGGCGGTGCAAAGATCCTCAAGCGCGTAGCGGGCAAGGATGCTTCGAAGCAGTTTTGGAAGGTATGTATTTCTTTTCTCTTCAAAAGATGTTATTGTTGTTATCGGCAATCGACTCTCGGCCGATTGCCGAGTCGGCCATTGAAAACAAAGCAACTAACATCGGCTTAGTATCATAACGAATCCGTGCTGAAGAAGTACACGCCCAAACTGAAGATCGGCGAAGTCAAGGATGCGGCGAAACTGTGAATAAGCTATTGGAAAACGAAGGAAATGATAGATTTGAGTGTTGTGATTTTGGGAGGATCAGCCCACTGCGGCAAACCACCCCCGGTTGACGGCACATCACAGAGATGTCACCATGTTGTATTTACACCTCTAGCGAACGTTATACCCGCGATCCGAGTTTGATTATTTTGCTTTGTGAATACCATCTTACTACATGAGCATGAATAGAATAGAGAATAACATAGGTTGGAGGTTGATACTACAGGAAGCTTCATTTCTTGCTCCCGACAAAACACTTATACATTATGTTCAGACATATAAACACGAAGATTCAATACATATATCCAGGATTAGCTGGGTTGATAGTTGAAATGCCAAAAAAAAAAAAAAAAAAAAAACAAAGATAAAAAGATAAACGCCCTTCTCCCTCTCGCTGCACGAGAAATGGTATCCAAATCAAAGTGGTATCAACTCGAAAGTGATAAATAGCAAATGACAGGTAGATGTATGAGGTGAGTAAAGCAGAGAATAAACGTGAATAGGTGACTGACAAAATAGAAGATGAATATATCCAGTGAGAGACGTGGCGATGAACCTGCGCCAAAAAAAGGCATGTTGTTCAAAAAATAGAAAGAATAGGTATATGGTAAGTGAATAAGGAAGAAGAAGAAGAAAAGAAAAAAAAGGGAGGTAAAAGGTAGAGAGGGAGTAAGAGCAACTCATCTACTTCAGAGTTAGAACCCCCGCCATAGATCTTCAGGACGATATGAGAACTCGCTGCCCTGAACCGAAGGCGTGTCAAACTCATACCGCCTCTCACTCCATTGACTGGAAGTTTTGCGGGTATGGCGCTGGCGCGGAGGCGCACGGGGGCGATTAATTTGTTCTGCGTGGTGATCGATGAAAGCCTCCATACGCACAGTTCCTATGTCGAACATGTTGCTGCCCGCTACGCTGGGAGCACGGCCACTCGCCTCGGAAGTGCGTCGACTGATACTGCTACGGCGGCTTCCAATGCCCGGAAGTGGGGCTGGGGGCTGCATGGCGGGGAAGTGGAGATCCGAGGAGCCAACCGTGGTGCCGCTGTGTGAAGAGGGCATAGTGCCGGCGCTGGAGAAACTGCGGAGAGCGTGGAGGGCTGGAGCTCGGGGTGCGGTGTTACTGCGTTTGCGGTTGTGAGTTGAGAAACGGGGCACATGTGGTGCGTCGGCTGCTAAATCGATACTGCCGCCTGGGATTTCTGGGACTGGGGCTGGAGCGCCGGCGCTGTTGAAGGAGCGCTTGCCCTTTGGCATTGGGCGGGGGCGGGCTTTTGCGACGCGGATAGAGTCGCGGATTGGGTTTCGACGGCGGAAGGCGTGGGGTAGGCTTGGGGATTCTTCTTGGGGGACTGGAGGTAGGGCTGCAAGTTCTTGGAGACCCATTGAGGAATGGCTGAGGAAGGATAGGGCCGTTAGCCAGACATAGTGACGTTCGACGGTTAGCGCTGTGAATTTCAGAGCGCGCTGTGGTGTCAGGACCAGGATGGAACGGTTGAATGGGGTCGAAGGGCCGGGGCCTTTGGGTAGGGGGTTGTCGTCTTTGACGTCCAGGACGGATTGGATGGTGACTATAACGAGGAGAAATTATCCGTTAGCTATTACTCGAACCAAGTCAAAATGAGCTTCTTGAAGACTGACACTTCCGACCACTCTTGCCGAGCAATGCAGGCCCACTAGTAGGCTGTTTACTACTCCACATAATGGAGCCTTCATAAGGGGCGAGCCAAACCCATCGCTTATGCCGTACACCACTGTTTGTGATGTTTGCCGACACATCGTCGGGGTTCTTGCCCTCCCAAATCTCCTTGGACTCGCCCATCCCGAATGATTTGCGTCGACGGACGTACTTAAACATCCACTCGCCAACCATGGTTTGAGCAATGGCATCAACGACACTAGTCGGCTGCACGCCGCCGGTAGAATCTTTCCTTTCACGTTGTTCACGGTTCCAAGTTTGAGATGGAGTCGCACGATGCGAGGCGCGTTTCGGGGCCCCGTAGCGCTCACGAGGTGCTGTGATCTCATCACACGGTATCGGCGGTGGTCGGTATGGTCGGTATGTGGGGCTTTCTGGGGAAAAAGTCGAGATGGATCGTGACGGGGAAGAACGAGTTTCTGGTCCCTCGGTAAGTTCCGATTGTGATGTCGCTGCAGCAGATCGCACTCGGCGGAGGGTTGGGCGCCGGACGACGGATTGCCGACCGCGGTCTGAGAACTGTCTGCCGGCTGAGCGAGTAGGACTTGGGGGTCCGTCACTGCCGTTGAGCGGGAGTTTGCGTGAGCTTAGACGCATGGGCACGGGGAATGGTGGTGCAATGCTTGAGCCTGCACTGCCGCTCTCGAGGCTTGGTTCGCTGGGGCTGCGGGCACGGGGCTTCTGGTGTGCAGCGGTTCCACTGGAGATCATGGCCATTTTGCGCATACCGGGCTGGCGAATACTCGAGGAGGTTGTGCCAGACCGTTGGGAGGCCCGAGAACGGCCAATATCGGGTGGCCTTGACTCGGGGGAGGACAGCTGCTCGGCAACTTCGGGAATAGCCATGTCGTCCAAACTGGGTCTTGATTTTGAAGTGATGAGCTTGCCATGGCTGACAGTGTATGCAGCAAATGGGCGGTTGAGGAGCTCATCGTCCGTGAAGACATCACGTTCGCCATGGGGGTCTTCATCGTCACTGTTGTGTTCAAAGCCGGCGAAGAGACTGCTAGACCGTAGCGGTCGTCGAATATTGGACAAGGCATCGCCTGAGAGTGGACCATTGTCGTTGTTACCGGGGTAGGCTTGCACATGATCTGGGTCGGGTGCTCTAGGAGGCTTCACGGGACGATCTATCGGGTGATCTGTTATTAGACGCCTCTGGCGCTTTTCGGACCGCGGCGGAAGCGGGGGCACAGTGTAAGACTCGAGGCCAGGTTCCTGGGGTCCAGGACGAGGTAGAACATCTTGAATGGCAGAAGGAAGAAGACTGGCGGGAAGTTTGACAGGGCGTAGATCGATACAGATCTCCTCGGTTTGGATGGCGACGGATCGACAATCCACAATTGCCCGGAAATTGGCCTGGCAAGCGATATTCTTGGTTTGCGGTGGAAGAACGACACTGTTCCGAGGTGAGGGTGGCTCTGAGCCTGGCGGATGGATGGCGATCATCGGAATGTCCATCTTGGATGGAACATTATTCGGCGACAAACCGATAGGATTCTTGCTTTGGACCTCTGTTTCCGGAAGGACATCAGTCTGGGTGGATGTGGATGTCATTTGCACCCGCTCTAGGGTGGATTTAACAGGCCGAGGCAGCTCAGTCACGCTGGGTGTCCATGAAGGACTTGGGAGTTCCTCCACTGTTTGGCAAGAAGTAGAAACCATCAGAGGTACAAAGGGGATTGTGACACCGTCCTTGGTTCCAGGTATGTTTGCGTTGTCGTCTTCATTCTCGGGCTCTGAAGCCATTTTTCTGGATTCGGGACCCATGTCTACAACCTTCGCTTCTATCGTAGGCGACGGAGGAGGTGAGTACTGGATGCCGATATCGCGGTATTCGACCGCCGATTCAAGTTTCGCCGAGCTAGCAAACCCGAGATCCCGGGCACGGAACTCCATGGCAGTGGGTGAATGTGAGTCCGAACTCTGAAGGGACAGACCCAGGATCTTCCTGGCCTTGGAAGAAATACTATGCGACCCCTGTGAGTGAACCGACATTGGTCGTTCTTCGGGGAGCGCCTCCGGAGAGACGGGGAGTTCATCATCGGATGGACCAAACTCATCCTCTTCATCAAAGTCGAGCTCCTCCGCCAGGTTCAGGCCTGAACCATTCTTGACGCCAGGTGCAGCACTCATAATCGAGTACCGCATGCTATGGAATATGACCGCCTCTTCACCCTCCTCCGAGCTCACGCTGGTCACGCTCGTGCGTCGGCGACCTAGGCTACTGGATGCCACACTGGCCGAGTCGCTCTCTTTATTCTTGTCATGAACCAGGTCACCATTCTCACTTGGCTGTGATGATTGGATAGTCGCCACTTCCTGGGCGGCTGCGACCTCGTTCAGAACGGTCTTCAAGCGGCCCTCCACTACGTGAACTTTGCGTTCCAGGACTCGGCGCTCATCCGCCCAGGACTCTTGGTCGCGACTCCAGAGTAATTGGGTTCGTTCGAGGTCCTCTTCCCGACTTCGTGCCTTTTTCTGTGCTTGCTCGAGCTTTTTACGAACATCACCAATATTCACGACCGCTTCATCGCGCTCCCGAGCTAGCTCGGTCATTGCAGATGACGTCCCACCTTCCAGGAGTTGGATTTGGTGTTTCAACGAGCGCCCTTCCCAAGTCACCTGAGAGAGATTGGCAGTCAATGTTTCATTTTCCGTCCTTGATTGGTCCAAGCTGTCCTCCAATACATCGATTGACTTGGTTTTGTTCTCTATCTCCCGCCGCAGCGAGAGAATCTCCGAAACTAGAGATGCATGGAGAGTAGGTGTGATTCTGCGCGGGTCGAAAGGTGACAAGGTATCCTCGGTGATATCATCTTCGTCGGTCTGTCCATCGGGGGAGAACGCAGGCGTTGGAAGGCTAGGTGGAGGGGAAGATGGCGGGGAAGAATCTCGCCGGTGCAAAGATGGTCTCGATCTTGATCTTCCATTAGACGGAGCTCGAGATCTGGATCTGGAGGATGGTGTCCGGGACGGATGGGCCATGGAGTCTGGAGACTGTAAATCGGCCATCTCTCTTTGCGCATGTGCCGGATCAAAAGCCTCAGTCCATCAAACCATCACCGGGGCTCTCTGCTCGTTGGGCTAGCCAGAGCACGTCACACACTGGATCCCATCAAAAGACTACCGTCCACCATCCGACTATTAACTG
Organism: Penicillium fimorum; assembly: GCA_028828255.1. NCBI lineage: Eukaryota > Fungi > Ascomycota > Eurotiomycetes > Eurotiales > Aspergillaceae > Penicillium > Penicillium fimorum. Next base: position 3,125,728 of record JAPWDS010000003.1, on the reverse strand, counting down.
TCTGAAGTGCTGATTTTTTGGAGACAGATTTCACCTGCAATCGACTGGTGGAACGCGGGATGGAGGGGGTATTCAAACTGGAACTTGGAACGGAGAGGTCAGCCACAGTTACAAAGATGTGTGGGCTGCACGCTTAGGGGTCGAGATTTGGACATGCAGTGAGACCCTCGACTTACAAAGTACTCCGTATAGTGAGCAGATCCCGTTTTAGCTTAAGAGACGAGATGTTAGCCCGGGAGGTATAGCCGACCCCGGGAGGGAAAATGAATCAGTCCGAAGGGCCGATCAGGATTAGAGACTTGAGATCTTTACGCAATGATCTGAGAGCTTAGACCTATATGGAAGAGACCTTGGGGGGGAGGGGGGACTCAGATCAGCCTTGCGGCATATCGGAAACACTGGATGCGAGGAGAATTGGATTGGCGCAAAGAAAAAAGAAAAAAAAAAAAAGTCCCAGGGGCGTTCGTTAGGGGGAGACATGGGGAAAGAAAAGAATCCACCCGATTAGCCAGGATTAAGACTCCACTGCAGCTGCCACTAAGACATAGAGCTATAAATCGCTGTCGAGATATAGTACGTATTGTACCCCGTATATCTCAAAGACCCCGGAGAAGCTGATAATTCCGGAACAAAGAAACAAAGGTGAAAAAAAGAAAACCGATGTAATGCAGATAGAAAGCTGAAAAAGGGAAACAAGATCAATATCTCATATATTAAAAAAATCCACGCCTCTGAAGCTCAAGGGAAGACCCCTATTCTTTTGATAAGTGCAAGACAATTAAAAAGAAGAAAAAAAAGAGTGCAATGACCAATAGTGTCGATTCCGAAGACACTAAAATAGTGATTGTTAGCGTGTTTGAGAATATAATTAAATGGCCAGCTTGCCGCTTGTTTCGGCGACGATCGCCGTAAATAATTTCTCATGAGAGGCTTATGGCTTGGTTTCAAAATCTGCAGGGTGCATATATGTTGCGTGTTGCATGTTGCTATATTTGACGCCTCTTTGTGCCCAGGGAGACAAATAGATCAAATCATCGGATATTGCGGATCAGGGGTAAAAATGGGTAAAACCAGACCCATTCAAGGTCCCCACCGAGAGAGCTTCGAATCCACATTGAACATCCCATATGTAAAATAAAAAAAATCGTAAGTACTTGGGAAAGGCAGCCTCGGGATTGGAGTTCTCTGTCGCAAGTGCCGTATAATTGGAGCACAATCAATGATTGGCAATAAATGCTTTATTCTCGTATCCGGAGTGTGTCTAGACTCTGCATATCCCCCTAATTTTTAGAAGGAAAATCGGAACGGGGATGGGCAAAGGAATCTCGGCGAACCATTGCCAGCCATTTGCCCCCACCTCAGGGGGACAGTACTCGTACTCTGTACTTTTGACGGCCGTTGACAAGTTGACGGTTCCTAGTTGGTTTTCTTTGGTTCTCTAGTGTCGAGGAGGCGCAGGTGACACATGGGCTTTGCGTTCAAAGTAGAGTCAAGTGAACATTTTTGAAAAAGAGATGGAAAAAAGAGTTGGCAGAATATTTGAATCCCTTCCTTACCCGTGGCCACCACTCTGATATGTTTCGCAAGTTTCCAAGTAAAACACTAGCTGTTCCCTTTCCATTTTCAAGTTATCTAGTGAGATTTAGAAATCTTTAACGTAGTTCACATGCTGCGCACATGGTGGACTGAAGTATGTTATCCAGCCCCACCCGGGCCTCGGAACATTGACTAAGCATATTTGCGAGTTTTGATCTGTATCAAGTCGATTTCATTCTGACCTATATCTAGCTGAGATCTCAACTTTGCGAATATTTCGGAAACCGACATAATCTCCAAAGTGCAGGGAAATAGATCATCTCCATCTTCAACTAACTCACAATGTCGACAGACCACCCACCCCAGATGTTATTTTTTGATGTCTTCGGCACAGTAGTGTCATGGCGTATATGCGTTACGGAAGAGCTGAGCGCAGCCGCCCTGCATACCGTGAACCACCGCAAGGACCTTCTAGCCGACCTTCAGGACCGCGCTGCAGCCACGACCTGGGATGACTGGCTAGCATTGGTTGCAGAATGGCGGGAGTCCTACAATAAATTTACCGGTACATTTGATCCATCCCAAGAGTTTGTGTCAGTCGATCAGCACCACTACAATGCCCTTCAGGACCTCCTGCGGCAGCGTGGTCTGGACGGCCTCTTCACGGACGAGAAGTTGTGGGAACTCTCTTTCGCCTGGCACCGGCTCAACCCGTGGTCGGATAGTGTCGGGGGTCTTGAGTTGTTGAACCGTCGGTTCGCCACTTCTACTCTGTCAAATGGGAATGTTTCTTTACTGCAGGATCTCCAGCGACATGGATCACTGCCTTTCACGCATCTCGTTAGTGGGGAGAATTTCAAGGCGTACAAGCCTTCTCCGCTGGTTTATAATGGTGCTGCTAAGATGTTTGGACTAGAGCCAGCCCAGTGCGGACTGGTTGCGGCGCATCTCGAGGATTTGGAGGCTGCCAAGAGCTGTGGATTTCAGACCATCTATGTTGAGCGTGAGCAGGAGGAAGAGTGGTCAAAGGAACAGGCCGCGAAGGCTAAGACTGAGAACTGGGTGGATATGTGGGTTGATATCGAGTCTGATGGCTTTCGAGAGGTGGCTAGGCGATTTGGAATTGAGTAAGAACGGTCTGCCCTCTATAACTAGTTAATGGTTAGACCCCGGAAGGATGGGTTCAGACGTGTTCCGGTGGACAATGTCTACATTTCGACAATTTTAACGAACAAATTGAAATATCATGGATCCATTTAGCGCTTCTAACGTGTCTTTTCCTTCTCCTATGGCCTCCATTGCGAATGCCCAACGTCAAGCCCAAAGGATGTTTAATCTTCGCCACCCAGCAGCTGGAGGTGGGATGGATTCTGGATTTTCATTGGCGATGTGAAGGAATTCACGGATTGGAATTTCTTCCAATGGAATAACCCGGGTCTTTCGCCAAAATTTGTACCCAAAATATAAGACCAATATAAGAGGAATGTTAAAGTATGACGATATAAAGGTTTGAGGGCTCCAGTTACCCTCAATAAAAACGTAGAATCCGCCGGTAAGTAGAATGACACTGAACGAAACCAAAGCAATCCATGCTGCGTAAGGTTGAAAGGGACTTTTCCAGGGAAGCTCAGTCCGGTTGATCTTTTGCTTCTTACAGCCATAAAAGAACCTCAAGTAGATCACCTCTATATTGATCCAATGCACTAATGAAGCAGCCGAGACCAGTTGCTGGAGCCAATCAAACACAAGAGAAGCTGCGGATGATAGCGTCATATACCCCAAGGCAAGAAAAGATCCGACTGCTAAAACTGATATCCAGGGAACCCCGAAGCGATTGATGCGAGTGAATAATCTTGGGGCATGTCCCTCTTGAGCAAGACCATATAGCGTTCTGGTTCCAACGAGCATTGCTATCTTTGGGTTAACAGAAGTACAGTTGCCGATAGAAAATACCGACTCACCAGAATTACCAGCGCTCCATGCACTTGTGACAACGACAGCATTAATGATCGAAGGGACCACTTTGATCCCGACGTTAGTGGCAGCTATCGCAAATGGAGACGCTCCAGCATCCCCAGAATTCGACATTAAGCCCTTGTCGTTGGAGGGGACAATTAGGCCCATCATAAAAATAGTGATCAGATAAAATATCAGGATTCTCCAAAACACACGTTTGGCGGCCTTGGGGATGTTATGGCGAGGATTCTGCGTCTCGGCTGCTGCAACCGATATGTTTTCGACATTGGAAAATGCATAAGCCGCACTGCTCAGAACACGCCAAAACCCGAGAAACCGTCCCCATGAGCCATCGATACCAAGAAACTGCACAAAGGGCCCAGGGTCTCGCCAAAATCGAAACCCCATGGGATAACCCCGTGGGCCTGCGCCAGATGTGATGCAGATACTCTATATGAAAGGCAGTCAGAAACCAACCGGAAGATTCTTTGCGCGAGATCTGCTCACCAAGATATTCACACCCACAATTAGAGCAATCTTTAACATTGCAAAAACAAACTCCAGCTCGCCGTAAATATTGACCAATAGCATATTACTAATAACCAGCAGCGCACCCAGGGCGCTAATCCATATGGCATGGTTAATATGAGACCAAAAGTCAATAATGACAGCACAAGCCACCATCTCAGCCGGCAGCAGGATAGAATTGGCATAAACACTATTCCAGCCTTGCGCAAACGCCAGCGCCGGGTCAACGAACCATTCTGCGTGTCGTATGATACCACCGGAAAGAGGTGCCAGAGCACTAAGCTCAGCTACGGAAAAAACCACGCAGCAGATGAGCATTCCAACGATGCAATACGCGAGCAACATGCTTAGTGGTCCACCCCTTGCTAGGGATTTTCCGGTTGCTAGAAAGAGGCCAGTACCTATCGTCCCAGCCAGGGCTATCATCTGAATATGACGTTGGTTCAGCCCTCGTCTTTTTTGAACAAGCTCGGAGATGACTGCCTGCGTCTTAGCGTTGGCTTGGCCCGCGATAGTACGCTTGAGGATAGGTCTGGCCTCATTTTCTCGAGTGGTGATCTCTTCATTCTGCTTGGGGTCGGGGGCATGACTGTTCATTGTAAATGATCAGATGGGGGCAGATAAGAGACAACTAAAATATCAAACCGAGATGTTTTCCCTGGTATGTGCCAGGTTAAGATCTGATATGTTCGATATCTGAAGGACAGAATTGAAAAGAGAATGTCTCTTATTGGCGGTGAAGTGCATAATCTCCTATCGAACTGAAACCCCCTCACCTCTCAATCACATCTCTCTATTTAGTGTTATGGCAAGATGATATATTTGTTACTCTACATGTAAAATGATCTTCAATCCTGTTTTGGGTTGGTATTTCCATATGACCTCGGCAATTATCCCAAGGGAGAATTTGAATAGGTGATGTATACCAGGTGCTTTACCGCTCACTCCAGCCCTTTTACCACTCCCAATTGTTTTGAACTCATAATCTCTCTACCTCTGATTATATGGGGAGAATATATTTGCTCATAATACGTTTAGTGCTCTCGGGCATAACCTTTTATCAGAGGCACACCTATAAAGCTGTCACCTTTCTACTAATGAACCAGGAGTTCGAAGAAACGAGATATGAGATGTTGTATATAGATGTGCCCGGCCTTCACATTCTCCTATTCATCTTCAAGATACGCAAGACTATCACTGGATATTAGCTGTTCTACCAAAAGGGAAATGACAGGCTCATTGGAAGCGTCACAGGACAGGCCGGCTTGTGTGGTAGTAGTACCCCAAGTCGTAGAGTCGTTGGAGTCATCGAGCTGTGACAGAGATGTTACATAAATAATATCAGAAGTATTATCTGCATCACACTCAAGATGTAAGGTAGCCCCAAGGACGACAGTTTAAGGTCTCGAATGCGAGCAGTGTTGGCTCTGCTGGTAAGGAGAGTCCCTAGGCAATTCCTTCTTTTGTCTTCAGAGCAATGCAAACATTTAAAGACATTAGATGGTATGGTATTGTTGATGGTTATAGTCAGAAAATCACGTCAAGTTTCGCTCTTGCCTTGCGGCTGTTTGACCTCAGGCAGTGGCTTGATCCTCAATCAAGTTCGATTTTGTTTTCTTTTCACATCTTCAATAGCATATGACCATCGCATAGCCATCTCTGCATTGCCAAATTATCGGGTCTGCACTGCGAGACCAGGTACGTATATCATCCCATGTACCCGGTTAATTCGATCATTACCGGGGGACCTCAATGTCGCACCTCAAATATTGAAATCTTCCCCAGAGCGCATCAGAGCCGAATTGCTAACGAAATATCTTGTTTCAGGCAGGATGGCCAAGCCTCAGGACCAGCTCCCTGCAAATCCTTGGATCACTGGAGACGGCAGCCCGCTCAGGGGATTCTACTGGATGAGAGCCGACCCCAAAGTACAACCTAACTACTGGGTGTAAGAACATTTCCCCCCGAGTCCTCGATTCATATTCACTCACGCATAAACTCTGCAGCCAACGCAAGAAAGTGTGTGAATGCCGACAGCATTTCTCAGCCCAGTGGCCGGTTGACCATGTGGTGATTGTGAGTACTTTTAAATCCACCTACCCCAAGAGGTAATACTTCAAGACATGGCTAACTCTTATCGGTCTTCCAAAGCATATCCCTGCATGCGCCCTCAGGTGCCCATATTGTACAGCTCTCGATAACAAGGAGAAAGACCAGCGACCTTGCCCGGGACGGGTTAAAAGACATATTTCGGCAGCGCATATCGTGAGTATACCAACATACCTACCCAGCGTGGTAGCCTCGGAACGACGCTCATATCATTTAGAGAAAGCAAAAAGACTTCTACGTGGGACTGCAGATTTCCTGTAAGTGTACCTCCAAACCGAAAGAAATGCAGCATACTGACCTTTGCTGTACTTATTGTTAGGGTCCTCCTGGCCCGATGCCGTTTCGTCTTACAGTCGAGAGGATGTCCGCCCTTGACCCTCCGGCTGCAGTGTACACAAAACCAGTTCACGGTAACTATCTTGTGAGCCAATCCAAAGGAAAGATACGAGCAATGAAAATTTGAACGTCGAATCAAGCCCAGAGCCTAGACCTCGATAAGAGGGCTAATTTCTATTAACATGAATGAGGTCCTATGACATATGTGAGCACGAATCTCCAAGTGTCTCCACTCCGTTACTAGCCGGGGTTCTCTATTGCATCTACTGGTAACAGAGGGCCGGAGAAGCGATCGTATAAAGAGCCATCATGCCAAGCGAAGTGGAATTGTGAACGATGCGACACCTGTAATCGGGGTTTCATCGTTGGTAATGCTTCCAATTACACCTATGTAATTGTGATCGTGAGACTAGTGCCACTGCATCCTCTTCAAACAGGGAGCGGAATAGAAACACGCGAATAGTGTAGATTAACTTCTCACACACCCATCCAAACCCCACCCAGTTGAAAATTTTTTTTAAAAAGAAGAACTCGATAACAACCGGAACGAAGCATATGAAAACCAAAGAAATTACATCAAGACCGGATACAGTATCTTTCTTGAAGACAGAAAGACGATTTGCAGTTGGTTCTCCCTTCAGAGCAGTGCCTAACAGCTGTGAGAATTTCCTCCTGGAGTCAATGGAAGTTGCGGCTTTGTTGTTCACCAAGCAACACCTTAGGATCTTTAATTAGAGCTTGTGCGACCACCATTCGTTGCTTTTGGTCGTCCAAAAAAGGTTCTGTTAGAACCAACGGTAGTACCGAGCGCCCTTCAAAGAGCTGGCCGATAAACTGTGTGGCATCTGGGGAGTTGCTTAATAGTCTAAGTAGTTTCCAGTGTGTCTTGGCTACCATGGCGAATGTGCTCCTACTTTGGGGGAGACCGAATTGACCAGACTGTGGGCGGTGTTCTGTTGCTTCATGATATATCCCAAGTAAATTCGTATTGGGTAAGATTTGATATGAGAGTCAAATTCCGATGTCGGGAAATGTTAATATAATACCAATGATACACGCTGGTAATATATATATATATAAGCCCTAACTCCCATATTACCGCTCTTCGCGAAGCCGGTATCGGAATAAGTCCGTTGCAGCGCCTTATCTGATGGTCTCTTATCTGATCTGACATTGCCAAACCAATCTGCACCCGGGCACCAGCACCTGCAGCACCCCAAGATCTCACAATGCAAATCAGGCTCCTAACCTCACTGGCTCAGGGACAGCCCGGTGTGCTACATCACTGCGTACATCACCCACCTCCGCAGCCAAGTCATTCACACTGCTAACACCACCTCACAGACCGAAAACCTCGTCGCCTTCGAATACACCCGTAGCAATGTACCCAAACCACACACACTCGTCTTTGTCGGTGGGCTGGGTGATAGTCTCGGCTCAGTTGACTATCTAAATGACGTGGTCCGCGCGCTAGACCCATCCCAATGGAGTGTATTCTCGCTAATCCTATCCTGCGCCGGCGGAGGGTGGGGCATGGGACGACTGGGCAAAGACATCGACGAGCTATCGCAATGCGTCTCATACGTCCGCAAATACAAGGAGCCACAGTTTGGTGCCGGAAAAGTGGTCATCATGGGCCATTCGACGGGCAGCCAGGACGTGATGCACTATATCAACTGCCCCAATCCACGGCCGGCGCACCCCGTCTTCGACCGCCACTGGAAGCCGATTGTGCGGGTTCCGGTTGACGGGGCTATTATGCAAGCGCCTGTTTCTGACCGCGAGGGCATACTGTGGGTTGTGAAGTGTGGCACTGAGCGTGATAGCCCTGCCAAGATGCGCGCGATATACAATAAGGCTGTTGCTGATGCGCGGCGGGCGATGTATGAGGATCATGATCTTGTCGATACGGTTGTGCCATTATCTGTAACGTCACGGATTGGGTATCCGCCTTCTGCGCCGGTTAGCAGTCGGCGATTCCTGAGTCTGGTTAGCCCAGATAGTCCGGAAAATCCGTCCGAGGATGATTTGTTTAGTTCTGATTTGAGTGATGAGCAGTTCCGTGGGACATTTGGAATGATTCGGGAGAGGGGTTTGCTGAAGCAGAAGATGCTGGTGCTGTACTCTGGGAGGGATCAGTCGGTGCCGCCGTGGGTTAATAAGGAGGCTCTCTTAAAGCGGTGGCAGATTGCTGCTGACGGGAGTGGGCGACAGATCTGGGATTCAAGGAGCATGGTTATTCCTAATGCATCGCATGCGCTGAGTGATAGCGATCAAGCGGAGCCTCGGCGGATTTTGGTGGAGAGGGTAACGGCTTATTTGAATGATATCCAGCGAGGGTGATCTCTGTTGACTCGGTGGTATTACTATGGTGTTTATAGCGCGTGTTCAATGTAGTACATATGTATAAACTGAACAATATCTATGGCCTTGTTGGGCGGCACTGGCATGGTAACCTTGGAAGTCTCCCAGTGGGAGTTCTTCGTTACAGCGTCACTCCAACACTGACATCGTCTCTGAATATGCAGCTTTTTCTCGGGTATTCAATGAGAATAAAGCAGATACCACCGACCGTCATATCCGGTCGTGGGTTAAAAGAACCATAAGAGGTAGAGCTTTGAATTGTCACAGTCTACACATGGCTATACATTAGATTACACGCTGCCTGTAGCATAGATTGATTGGCCGGCGATATGGACTTCGAGGTCAAGGGCTATAATCTTAGCCCGAAGGAAAATAATACTATGAGGCTAATTACACTACCAGCCGTGTCACAGATAGATTGTCCTGCCCGAAGCCATATCAATGTCTGTAGATCCCATAGAATGGTAGCCCCTATTGCAGCCTAAATGTAAATGATATGAACTTACTCTTCTAAAAGGAATACTAGTACTATTGAGGGTCTAGTGCAAGCCTCAAGACTAGGGCCATAACGTTGCAGTAATGCTAGATCATACTTGCAGCTTAAGCATTTTGGCCACATGGCATCCTTCCCCTTTCTCCACAAATCATATATCTATATTGAGCTTTGACACGTCCACACATTGAACTAGTCCCAGCGTTGATTCAATAGCGTAACGGGAGAGTCCCATTATTTCCACGCTTTAGACTATCGGGGATATTTCGGGTGCTTAGCACATTGAGATCGACATCTACTTCTATAAAAGATGTGATCCTTACAAAGATACGGGACATTCCTGGATCCCCTCCAGCAGTATCCAACAGATCAATAATGAAGATCCCTCAAGCCAAAATTGAGCTATAAGGAATAATTTTGAGAAATGCTATCTCCCGTTTCCCAACCATTGGTTAATTTTCCAAGGGCCAATCTGCTGGGAACTGGTCGATCGCAAGGAGCCTGACGCATGTGCACCCACAAATGGGATGACAGATTCACGGAGCATGAACAAGAGCCGTTGCACCATGCCATGCACGTCAGTATAAGGCAGGTGCATATCGAATTCCGCCACCGGTACTCCGTAACCGATATGAAATCCTAGACCAAGCCGTTAAATAAAATATGAATTCATTCTCCATATAACGGCCAAGCGGGAGGAGCCGTCGGCCAATCAACCCGTGCCGGTGCAATCAAATACACGGCCACTATTGGTGCGGGCAGAGCTCCCCCTTTAGTATTCCTAGCAACGTTGGGTCGGGCCTTTCCGTGAGAACGGGATGAAACAGTTCTAGGTGTGTTATCGGAAGAGTACGTTGGTAGCAACTTAGGAAGCTAACTCCGAATTTTTTTTTAAAAAGAAAGATATTAATCTAATATCCATTACATTACATTCCGATTGTAGATCTTTAAAAAGAACATGTATAAAATATTATATGAAGTCTAGAGACTGATAGGGCAAGCGTGAAACCATAGATGTTTTCCACGTGGACTGGGGTACATAGCCTTAATTTGAGAAAGAATTATAAAGAACAGGTTCGGTTATACTACTGTAGAAGAATAATTAACAAGAGCTCAGGAAATGAGCTTCAGCCAAGTCCGGGATTATCCACTGTGCCCTGTGCGTTTCTCCTTTTTACAGTGGAGCTTTCGGGACCTGGACATTTCTTTTCCTTTTCACTTTCCATAAAGGTTTTAGAGAATTTGGTTATGAAGATCAAGGATATAACGGCATAAGGGCATAAGGGTATGTAACTTAAGAAAATCCGCAAAGCCCCTAAAATGTGGATAAAAGAAAATGTATGACTTCATGGAGCTGTTACTAAGAAATCCCTTTTTTGTCTAGAGCTTTAGCTTTTGGATTATATCTTTTTTTTTTCCCACCCGAAACCGTCTCAGAGAAGGGGGAAAAATAGTAAAGTTCTCTTTGATTCTATATTTTATCTTCTCTATAGTGTCTCTATAATTTTTCTATAATTTTCTCTATAATTTTTCTCTTTTTTGAACCCCTCTCTCCACTTCGTTCCAGCCCCCCCCCCCCAGTCTTCGCACAATCCTCCTCCCCCCCCCCCCAAACCTCTATCTTTTCCCTTCTCTTTGCTTTTCCCTCCATACCCTTTTTTTCACTTTCTTTTTTTGCGTTGAAAACAATTGGGGTGAATCGCGTTTCTTTTCTTTTCTTTTTTTTCGCCCCCGCCTGGAACGTGGGCCACTTCACCCTTTCCCCTCCTTGCGCTTCCAACTTCTCCCCCTCGTTCCCCTGAAATAATTAGTATGTCTCTTCCAAGCTATATACTATACAAATGCTAACTTCTCAAAGTTGATTTCTCTTGATTCTCAATTCCGGTCGCCATGGCTGGAAAAATGACGTTGTACAAGCTGGTGGTGTTGGGGGATGGAGGTGTTGGAAAGACCGCCCTTACCATTCAGGTTGGTTTGACCTCCCCTGACGCAGAAAATACCCCACTAAAATGGTGCATCTAGTTATGTCTTAATCACTTTGTCGAAACATACGATCCAACCATCGAGGATTCATATCGCAAACAAGTCGTGATAGATCAACAGTCGTGTATGCTCGAGGTGCTGGACACAGCGGGTCAGGAAGAATATACCGCACTACGAGACCAGTGGATCCGGGATGGTGAGGGGTTCGTATTGGTGTACAGCATCACGTCGCGTGCCTCCTTCTCCCGCATTACCAAATTCTACAACCAAATTAAGATGGTCAAGGAATCGTCAAGCTCCGGTTCGCCTTCCGGCCCCAGCTACTTGAACTCGCCCATGAGCACATCGTCAGGTCCCGCAATGCCCGTCCCCGTCATGCTAGTGGGCAATAAGAGCGACAAGGCCGTGGAGCGCGCAGTCTCAGCACAGGAAGGCCAAGCATTGGCCAAGGAGTTGGGATGTGAATTTGTTGAAGCCTCCGCCAAGAACTGTATCAACGTGGAAAAGGCCTTTTACGACGTTGTCCGCATGCTGCGCCAGCAGCGACAACAGGCGGCAGGGGGTCGTGGCGCAGACCGTCGTCCGACAGGCTTTGGATCCAGTCACCGCGATCGCGACGCAGGCCCCGAATATCCCAAGACTTTCCGACCTGACCGGACTCGACATCGCAGTCGACTCCAGTGTACTATCTTGTGATTGGTCGGGTCCATCCGGGAGTTGGATGTATTGCTCATTGAAATAATGGCTGTTTTCCTTGTTTTGTTTTGTTTTTTTCTCTCTCTCTTTTGGTCCCGGGTGCATCTGGAGGGTTCTGTCTTTTGGTTTTACCTCGTTCGGCGTCGGTGGTCTCTGCCATGCTACATCTTTTACGCTCGCATTCTAAAGACCTTGAGAACTGGCATGGGGATTGAGGCCAGTGTCTGCAAGCCTTTGCATGTTTCTTTCTTTCTTTCTTTCTTTTTTCTCTCCCCCCCCGGGTTGCTTTGATTTTGCTTTTTGGGAATGCACCGAGGCATGCATGCAGATTGGCTGTCTAGATTTCCCCTCCCCTTACTCTTTCCCCCCCTTGACGATAGTCTCTTCGATCTCTGCTTAATAAGTTGCGATCGGAATCTTTCGGACACGTCTCCGAGTCTGAAAACCAAAAATTCCCAGACGAAGCCAGAAGATCGCAGTCGCCCATTAGCAGGCATTTCGATATGATACCCTACGACTGAGCTTTTTATTTGATTCATTTTTCAGCCATTTATGCAATATAGACAATAAAGGGTATTTTTTTCACTTTGTGATATTTGAAGTTAATAGTACTTGGATACTATACAGAGTATAGAGAGTATATAGAGTATACGCCTACACAGTACACTCTTTTGAGTACAATCTGGCCGGAATAGAAAGTGCGGGGAAAAGCACGGACTCATAGCACTTCTCCCCGCAAATGGCCTAGTCGATCCTAGCTTCTCTATAATTGAGACCTCGGGTAGAAAGCGTATTTGTATTCTTTGTTTCACTTCAACTTTGCCCATTTCTCCTATTATCTCCGAATCTGAATTCGAAAACATGTCCCCGCACCCCCAACAGACCACCCACTCACATTCCCTTCACGATCCAGAAACATTCTGGTCTCATCACGCGGCCAGACTCCACTGGCATCGTAAACCTTCACGTGCCCTAACTCGGCAGACAAAATCCCTAAGCGGAGCCGAGCACGAGCATTGGTCCTGGTTTGCCGGCGGCGAGATCTCCACAACCTACAATTGTGTCGACCGACATGTGCTCGCAGGTCATGGCGACAATGTTGCAATTGTTTGGGAATCACCAGTTACCGGTGTAACGGAGAAGTATACCTATGCCCGTCTACTTGATGAGGTTGAGGTTCTTGCTGGTGTGCTGAGGGAGGAAGGGGTACAGAAGGGCGATGTTGTGATTATTTACAGTATGCAAACCACCATTGGGGAATTAAAACCAGGAGCCCCAAACTGACCATACATCGCATCTAGTGCCAATGATCCCTGCGGCCTTAATTGCCGCCTTAGCAATAGTCCGCTTAGGCGCAGTCCACGCCGCTGTCTTTGGTGGCTTCGCCCCGCAAGCTCTAGCGCAGCGTATCGAGGCCGCGCGTCCGAGAGCTATAATGACAGCGTCATGTGGAATAGAGGGATCCAAGGGGCCTATTTCTTACCGACCGCTCGTTGAGGGTGCTGTCAAGGCAAGCAGCTTCAAGCCGAGCAGGGTCATTGTCTGGCAGCGTGACCAACTGCGTTGGAATCAGCCCGATAAGCGTGATGGACAGCGTAACTGGCAGAGGCTCGTTAAGAGTGCACGGTTCCGTGGGGTTAAGGCCGGACCTGTTCCCGTTAAGAGTACGGACGCACTTTATATTATTTATACAAGTGGTGAGTAGGTATAGGAACCGAGTCTAGTTCCTGGTAGACCCTGTTCTGTTCATACTTACATCTTTCCACAGGAACAACCGGCCTCCCCAAAGGCGTCCTCCGCGAAGCAGGCGGACACGCCGTCGGTCTGGAACTCTCTATAAAATCCCTATTTGGGATAAAAGGTCCCGGTGATACAATGTTCTGCGCATCAGACATAGGTTGGGTTGTCGGGCACTCGTACATTCTCTATGCGCCGCTACTAGTCGGCGCTACAACGGTCCTGTTTGAAGGCAAGCCCGTCGGCACGCCGGACGCAGGGACATTCTGGCGCATCGTCGAGAAACACAATGTGAATGCGCTCTTTACGGCTCCAACTGCCATGCGAGCTATCCGGAAGGATGACCCAAACGACCAGGTTATCGGTGAGGTTGGGAAACGTGGAGGATTGAAATCTCTCCGTGCGCTTTTCCTCGCCGGTGAGCGTAGCGAGCCGAGTATTGTTAGCTTATACCAAGATCTGCTTAGTAAGTATGCAGCAGACGGTGCGCTTGTTATTGATAACTGGTGGTCATCGGAATCCGGATCCCCGATTACGGGTGTTGCCTTGAATGGAAGTGCTGCCCTTGCTGGTCTAGCATCCGGGCCAGATCACTCGCCCCTCATGCCCCGTCCCGGCTCAGCAGGCTTCCCAATGCCCGGCTTTGACGTTCGCATCGTCGACGACGAAGGCAGTGAAGTCGTGCCGGGCACAATGGGTAATATTGTTATGGCGCCACCACTCGCCCCGTCGGCATTCACGACCCTCTTCGAGGACGAGGAGCGGTTTTACCGTGGATATCTCAAGCGGTTTAATGGCCGCTGGGTTGATACCGGTGACGCGGGGATGGTTGATAAGGATGGGTACGTGCATGTTATGTCGCGGAGTGACGATATCATCAATGTTGCCGCGCATCGATTCAGTACCGGTAAGAATGTTCTTTTCTTTGCCTCCCAGCGCCATCATCTGAGAATACGTGATCTGACTCATTCCCACAGGAACCATTGAACAAGCCATCCTCTCACACCCATCAATCGGCGAAGCAAGTGTCGTCGGCATCCCCGACCCGCTAAAAGGCCATCTTCCCTTCGCGTTCATCCAGCCCAAAGCCGGCGCAATCTCTGGAGAAACCGGGCCTCTTTCAGCGACACCGAGCCCGGAGTTATTTGCTGAGGTTAATGCACTGGTCCGCGAGCAGATTGGGGCTATTGCGTCGCTGGGTGGGATTATACAGGGTCGGGGGATGATTCCTAAGACGCGGAGTGGGAAGACGCTTAGGCGTGTGCTGAAGGAGCTTGTTGAGCTTGGGGTAAAGGGGGAGTATGCGGCAGAGGTTAGTGTCCCGCCCACGGTTGAGGATACGGAGGTTGTCACTATTGCGAGGGAGAGGGTTAGGGAGTATTTTGAGGAGAAGGGAAGGGCGAATGGGGTCGGGAAGCCGAAGCTTTAGATCGATAGTTGCATAGATGCTTGGGTGTGATTATAGTGAATACTGTGGTTGAAGTTGGGATATCAAGGGACTTTCGTGGAGGTATCAGAAGCATCACGGTTATCTACCAAGTCTTCCAGTCAAGGGATATAAAGTCAACCCAAAAATATGACACCTTAAAACCCGACAAGAGAATTGAGGAAAGACTGTGCCAAAACTCGAGAAGCATTTTACCTTTCAAGTGTTTGGTTTTCCTGGGCTTTGCCTTGTACCCCTATAATCTCAGTGTAAGGGACATGACTTAATCTTCTCGAAAAGCCTGCAGAAAATACGACACCCCCACAAAAAGGCCGTACTAGGACGGGGTCTCCCATACGGGGTCTCCGACCTGAGCTGATATAACAGCTTATCATTTGAGCTTGCAGATGGAAGGTTAATTGATTTTATTCCAGGATTTTCACAATTTCGCCTATAATTTCCCTCGGCGGTGCCGACGGGCGAATGCTATACTGGTATTTGCAGAGAGCCTGACATGATATTGCAGACTGCAACTCGGCACGATAGTTCAGCTTCTTTCTTGATATCTTGAGCTCCTTGTCTACGTTATCAATACCTTGACAATGACCCTGGATCTGACTTCCAAACAGGCCTGTTGGTGTCTTTGGCACTTTGACTGCTGGTGCTTGTGGGCTGTTTTGTTGATTTTATTTGGCTAAATTTCTCCCTAGCAACTGCAATATGGAATATAATGTTGTATTGAACATGCTGCTGCCATTTATATCATTTTCCATGGGAAAATACTATAGCAGCATGCTTGTAGATACCCCATAGTTCTGATCCCCTAGTTTCCCACCTGTCGCTTCATGAAGCTAGTGAAGAATCGTGACATCTGCTCGTAGTCATCGACCTCTCCCACCCAACTAACATACTGGTCAGGGCGAATAATGACACTGACACCGCGGTTTGGATCAATGCCATAATTTTCATAAGCCTGGCCATGTCCCTCATGGTAAGACTGTTCGTCGACGAAGACTTTCCAGTAATCCCATCCCATGTCACCGTGGTGGGGGTGAAACGCGTCCGGAAGGTCAAGAAGTTCGATTTCTGTTCGTGACCCGGAATGAACCGTCAACACCTCAATCACGCTATCGATAGGTTTGTCTGGTGGTGTGAACTGGCGAATAAAAGAGTCCGGTCCTCCCAAAGAGGCGCCTAACTTTTCGAAGCGTTCCATATTCTGTGGCTCGGTGAGTCGTCCAGGGAAAATAATCATTCGCCAGCGCCCGTTGCTCTTTAATAGCTCCTGCAGATGCCATGGGCGTGCATCGGCATGATTCAAAACTTTGAAGCTAGGCATACGTTTGCCAATATCAATCTTCGCAGCCAGATGTGGCTTGCTGATGATCTTTTCCTTGCCTTGTACTGCGATATCCGTTTCTTTCGCAATGAGAATACTGGAAGCGTAGTCAACAGCTATAAAAATGGAGGTTAGTACTGCAGACACTTCAACTAACGTAAGAAAATCACCTATGCCGCTTGCAAACTCATTTCCTTTTTCAAATGCGCTTTTGAATTCTTCCATACTGACTCCCTCTTCATCCATGATATCCTTGGCTGGGCGTCCGGAGAAAAGTCGCGAAAAGCGGTGGTCGAAAGCGATCAAGTCTTGCGCGACCTGCCTTCTCTCAGATTCATAGGTTT
Organism: Penicillium fimorum; assembly: GCA_028828255.1. Lineage (NCBI taxonomy): Eukaryota > Fungi > Ascomycota > Eurotiomycetes > Eurotiales > Aspergillaceae > Penicillium > Penicillium fimorum. The sequence goes on along the minus strand of JAPWDS010000003.1, from coordinate 3,108,881 downwards.
GGAGAATCGAGGGCTCACTGAGACCGTTTATCACATGGGCGAGCTTCCACCCCAGGTTATACGCTATCCGAAATGTGAGTATTAATTCCAAGCACCAGGATTCGAAAACTTACTATCCTGCATACTGACATTCATACCCTGTCCAGCCTTGGGAGAGTGCGTATGGACAGCATCGCCTGCCAAGAAGATGCGATCGCTTTGCGAAAATTTGTTACTCACTCGCTGTCCAATCTGGTATGCAGTCCACCAGTCGCAATATGCGTAATCGAGCTTATATGGGTGCACGATGCGCTGGGCAGACTTCAGGATGATCTCGGGATTTATCCAGGACCGGTCAGCCTTGGAGCCATTCTTCTGGCAATCTGTCGCCTGGAGCTGGATATAGAGTCGAACAAGTTTATTCTCGCGGGGAATCACCATCAAGCTACCCGCATCCGCGGAGTGAATGGCGCATCGATGGCGGATATCTGGGAAATCCGTGATGGGGACAATGTCGAGCACACCCCAGATATAATCTGTTGAGCCACCTTCCAAGTTAAAGCCGACCTGGCGGCGCACCCATGAGTGAGCACCGTCACAACCGACCAAAAACTTAGCTTTGATATGTTTCACTTGAGTGGGATTTTCATTGCCTTTGGCCTCTGCCGCCTGGATGAGGTCTTCAGTGTCATCGGCAACCAAGTTACTTCGGAAAAGTCCATCCTCGACCACTGTTTCCTGGCCGTCAGAAGATTTCTGATGTTGCAGCCGCTGTTGAGGTGTAGATTCTTCCTCGGACAAGGTACTAAGTTTAACACTGATAGGATAATCATCGAGATCACCTGCTTTGGTTTCGTCGAAATCGAAAGATGTAGGCAACACACCACGCTCAACACGGATGTCACTATGTTCCTTAATTGAATCGAGGAAGAACCGCTCGATGCGACCCTGATGCAGTACGACCTGTTGGAAACGACTGATTCCAGGAATGGTATCTGGGATGCGGTCGCTTCGTTGAAGACGGCCATTCTCATCGGGATTCCAAAGACAGATCTCCAGCATATGGTTCGCCTCGCGCCATGCTCGGTGGGCAAAGTCAAAAGAGTCAAAGATCTCCAGAGTGCGACATTGCAGACCGTCCGCCTGACCGTTGAAGATCTGTACTGGAGTCAGTATGTGACATGGTAGCTCTCATATTTGTACGAAAATGTACCTTGGAGCCGCGCTTGTCAACAATCCGGGTCTTGACTCCGCAGCGACTTAGCCAGTTGGCCAGCATGAGTCCCGCTGGCCCGGCACCAACAATGAGGACATCCACGCGATCTTCTTTGGTTGGTAGTGTATCAACCATGATAAGGCTTCGGCTTGGAATTTCAGATCAAAAATGCGTTGATATCTTTTACTTTCACTTATGAACCAAGGAAGTCGGAGATTGTGGGGGAGAGCAGAGTAGGGCTTATTCCCTTTACCCCATGACAACCCCCGAGGAGGATCTGCAGAGATGCGCTTGATAGGCCAGGATTTGTTTCAAAAAAAAGACCTTCAATCTCCGGTTCGGGTTCTGTGACAAAGATACAAAAAAGAGTGCCAAGCGCACCGCCCCTCGCGGGTACGTACTTCCACCCGCTAGGCACAAGTAGGCGGGAAAAGATGGAGTTGTATCCAAGAGAGATGAGTCCCCAGGATAAACTACACATGTATAACCCCTACGGGAACTAAGAGTAATCCATCTCTTTGCTCGGTAGAAGAGATGCTCCAGAGAAATCACATTGATTGTTAGATTTGAATTGACCAATATCTATCACAGACACACCTGGATATACTCAAGCTTAGCCAGATCAGTGGGTTGACACACTTTCGAGGTGTAACTTGAAATTTTTTCTTTTATATACAGCTTGAATCTATAGATTCGAAATGCCCAGGTGGAATTCCCTGAGAAAGTTAAGTATTCAACCTTCAAAGTAGAAACACCACCATATCTCCCTTTCTAGGTCATACCTTTTTTTTATTTTGGGTGCAGAATTTGTATCGACAGCGTATACAATGATTGTTATCATTCTCTCTTTTGACTCGAAGTGTTTGCCATCCAACTGTTTCTTTTACGAATCTCTATTGCCTCAACCCCAGAAGCTATTGCAATCTTCTTTGACTTCCACATTTGAACCTTCAGCCCTTGCTATATCTTATCTCCCCCATCTACTCAAAATGAAGTCAACCAAATTTCCAAAGAGATCCACGCTTCGGTGGGACCAATACAAGCGACAGGTACTGTGTTGTCTGTATCGATTCTTTATGTGCGACAAAAAGGAAACCGAGGAGATATTCTCCTACATGTTTAGGGGCCATCTGAACGAGCGCGGTATCCGAGGCTTCGTTCCATTTGCCACCCTCAACACTCAGTGGGTTTCGATGAAGAACAAACGGGATCCCGTTTGGTCCCATGTACATTTAAACACTGCATTTGAGACTGATGGCGAGTGGAAGGAGATTGTTACGAAGATCAAATCTGCTGCCAAAACATTGCGGTTCCAACTCCGCGAGAAGATGGAGGACGACACTAACATATCACGCCGGAGTTCTTTGGGATCCGACGACGAACAAAACATTGCATCTGTTAGTTAATATCTGACACTACCAATCCGAGCTTGCAAGCTGATAATTCATGTTTCTAGAATGGACCCACCGCACCAACTCTTCCTCATACTTTGTCTACCCCAGAGACTCTCACCCCGATGGTATTGTTATTTCCGAGCCAGGATGGGGTCTCCAATGAACGGCCAAGAGCCAGCCAAAGCGTCGACCAAGCCATGGACCAGCAGAATGACCTCCACAGCAACATCTCCAATGCACCCCATGGGACCACCGAGCCTGTGGTCAGTAGCCATGGAAAACTATGCCTCTGGTGTGACCATGAAGGAGCCACCTACAAATCCGAGAATACCCAGGAACTGCAAAACGAAGACTACGACCACGACAGTGAATACGAGGGCAATAATCATGCTAACCAGCGTAACAACCGACAGCATGACCCTGGTACGAGAGAATATACCCAAGGATTCAAGCGATTTATGAGAGAACTAGACGGTGAAGTCTCTTCCGATGAAGAATTATTTGATTCAGTGAGGGAGGTATACGCGATGACGGCCCAAGAAAGCACCCCCCAATTGGGCTCATTCTGCAACCCATACTTATCCATGCCTTCAGGCCTGGACCAAGAATCTTTGGGCTCTGAGAATAATTCAGACGGGTGCGTTGACAGAGGAAGCCCGGCTAAGTTGGCTGAATTTGGGGCCCCTTCGATCTCAATGGAAGATCGGGGCGGTACCTTTGATCAAAGTCCCACACAAAATACTATGTCCAACTTCGATTTCTCCCAGACTCGCACGGGTCACGGGAGGGCATTACGGTATGAGTGGCCCTCCGATGAAATGAGGGTGGATAACCTACGCCAGATTTCTGTGGAAGTTCTCAACCAGATTGAAAACCAGTCAACCACTCAGTTTTCTCGTCAGGAGGATATGGATATCTTGATGTATGACGGCCATAACTGGACCCAGGTGTAGAAAGAGCGAGATGGGCATATATTAGTGTCGATCTTCACTTTATGCTCATTTTTCTTGAAAATTGACAAGCCTCCTCTCATGAAGTTTTCCCCTAGAGTGGAATAAGTACGATTTGTGGGGGATTCAGGTGTTGGATGGAACAATGTCTTTTTGATAGGTCAAGGAAGCGTAGTCTATGGCCGTTAGCTCTGCTAGCAGCATGCGCTAGGAAAAACGGTTCCCCATTTAAGTTCCAACCATCTCCAATGTTACTGGTTAAGGTTATTTTTATGGCCGTTCTGAATCCCTTTGACTAAGATGGACAAGGATCTAGCCCGTGTGGTGGGAAATTTGACACCTGGGCGGGGGGTTATACAATACAGAAGCAGAGCCCCAGATTAATATGAATCAAATCAGCTCCGCGATTAGATACAATGGATCTGGCTACAACCTTAGGAACCGAATTTCCGTGAGCCCTATAACTCGTTGCAAACAGGGACTATCATCGCCTTTGGGCTAATCTATAGTCTAACTAACTCAAATAGTAATAACCTATGTCTAGGGAAAGCACATGTGGAATGTTAACCTGGAAGATCTCATGGAGTTCAATAAAGTGAGACCTCTTTGCATATTTTGGAGCACACTGGCTAACAAGAGCCAGGGCTTGTTCATCAATACCTTGACTTATTTGATATATCCATACATCACCGAGATGGCCATTTTGTCTGTCCTGTATCGTATTAACCCCGCAAGGATGTACCCGCTACCTCGTCGTGGCTGTCGCGGTAGCGATCTTTGCATACACCCTGACCTCATGCACCATCACCGGAGGACCGTGTAATCCTCTCCACGCAGGAATACATATGGCAAAAGTTGTACAGATTTTATTATATAGTTTTCTTTTCTGTACCATCCGCAGTTTCATCGGCTCTTTGTGTGCGGTTATAGTGTCCCGTAATGGAGCATCCGTTAATTGAGATCAGCAGCTAAACAAGAACAGAGAGCAACTAAATGAAATTTTGATATTCTCCCATAAATAAAGGAACTCCCCGGCCTTCTCCGTATATATCCGGGGCCGAGGCAGACGACTCAATCACAGGTCCTGATGCCCCGCGCTACAAGATCCATCTCGCACTCCATTCTTTCTTAAGGGTGCACAACGCCTGGATATCTCTTGATTTGTTCAAAAAATTATAGAGTTCTGGCAATATCCTGTTTGAGGGTTATGTGTGTCGATCATGACTTCACATGGTGGCTACACTAGACAACTTTGAACAAACATAGGTCTATAAGAATGTATGTGTAAATCTCCCTATAGCCCAAGATTATCTCTTCTACGGGTGAAATTTATATTCAAATAAGGATGTCTACCCAAACAACTACCATCAAGCGCAATTCGGCAGACTCCATGGTAGCTACCTGGCGTCATGACCGATCTCAATGGAACTTCTCGCACTGGATGATTGAGCTCCTTGGTCTGCATCTCATTGAATGTGACCCCAAAGTTCCAATATTCTCCAAGAAAGATAAAATCCCCGCCATACGCGAATGGACAGTCCACTTGTGGATTCTACTACACGCCGCGGTCCCGCTCGTACTGCACCACGCCTACACAACCTACGCGGGCCAAAACATGCACCTGATTGCAGCCTTTGCGTTGTATTCTAGTGCGTTTAAGCTAAATGGAATTCACGAAATGCACATCATGCGCCGCCTAGGTCAAGTCTATGGCTTCTTGGATGGCGACAAGCATCCTCGGGATGAGATCCCAGACGTTGGCGTTGACAAGGTGATACGGGAGCTTATATCCACCTCAACGCTGCGTATGGTGATGGCTTTATTTCTTACCTACCATCCAGGAAAGACACCAGCATCACTGGAATGGAAGTGGCTTCCTTTGGAGATCGGGCTATACAGTATCACGGTCGACTTCTGGTTCTACTGGTATCACCGTATGATGCACTCGGTGGGTCCTTTGTGGAAGTTCCACCGTAGGCATCATCTGACGAAACATCCCAATCCCTTGCTTTCTGCATACGCCGACCATGAGCAGGAATTTATGGATATGATGGGTATTCCGCTTCTTGCGTATACCACGTTGAAGACAATCGGGTTACCTATGGGGTTCTACGGATGGTGGATTTGCTTTCAATATATTGCTTTCTCAGAGTTCATTGGACATAGTGGGCTTCGACTTCATGGTGGTGCACCCTCTACTGTGAATTGGCTGCTGGAAATATTCGATGCTGAGTTGGTGATTGAAGATCATGATCTACATCACCGCTATGGATGGAGAAAGAGTCATAACTATGGTAAGCAAACTCGTCTTTGGGATAGGATTTTTGGCACTTGTCATGAGCGCATCGAAAGTGTAAAGGACAATGTTGATTACACAAATCGGGTGACGATGCCTCTTCTTTGAAGTGTGAATGTGGAAATCAGCTATGTTGCTAGGAGATATCATTGTTACATGAGATGCCAGTAAAATGTGCTTTCTGACCGCTATAGCCGATACAGCCAAGCCAATAAGTATCAAAGTTTAAAGTATTGCAATGTGTGCAGCAAGCTATTGTAGTTAAGTAAAAAGTGAACAAGCCCATCTATTCATCCTCAGACACGACCGAAAACACCAGGGGACTCCTCAAAATGATAATCGAAACCATCATATTCATCACAATCATCCATCACACCCTTCTGCCCAAGCATCACTCTGATCCCACGCATGATGTCTTCAATGCGAGTAGAGATGTTAGCCAGCTCATCATACATCTGGCGCGCCAACCAGGGCTCACACACACTCCCACACTGGCTCCGGATCCGCTCGTTGTACTGCGACACACCGCGCAAAACCGGGGTGTACGGAGTGGGGACTTCGTTATGCTGCTCGGGCAGGTATTCGGAGACTGGCTCGTATGAAGTCTCTCTCTCAGACGAGCAGTGGAATATGCCCAAGCCCAACCCCAAGTCGCGGGGGATGATGAACTCTGAAACCGGGAGGTCTGGGAGTTCAAACGGGCTCACGGGCTTGATAGAAGCAGCTTCTTTGGAGATCTAATGGTCCGACGGTTTGGGTGTGAGTCCATATAGAGTAGACTCGGGAGGTGTGGACCGTAGGAATTCACGCGACATAGCAGCCTTGGTCACACTGTTGTCTCTCTTGGGCTCCTTCTTGTGCGAGGCCTTGCGCGAGCTCTTGCGCGAAGTCTTGGACTTGAAGGTCTTGGAGTGAATCGATCCTGGGGACATGGTTTCCATTGAGGAACTCATCCTCAGGTGCTTGGCCCCGGATCGATCTCCCCTCTTGCGCTTTTTGGTTGCAACGGTTTCAATCAAATCCGAAGAGTTGTCATCGAGGAGACCCTACAGCGTGTATGTATGTCAGCATATTTGTTATCATGTATAGGCCGTGCTGGGGTCCACGGGTATTCAATATAGATATTATCAAAGTTATCAAACATGTGATGTAAGTGATGTAGGTGATACAAGTCGCGAAACCAAATATTCACCTGTTTAATATGTGTGGGATCTTTGGGGCAAGATAAAGCCTGGATCTTTTCCTTTGGAATAGCTGACATGCTTTTGGTCAGGTTGGTGATGAATTGGAGGTATTAAAGGTTTCTATTAGGCAGAGGGGATGATGAGGAGTTGTGCAGACGGAGTATTGGCATCAATTTATAGATTAGTTGCGAACGACAAATGAGAACAAGGGAGAATGACAAATAATTGAAATGTCTGGCGACAAGCCTTCCGATATCAAACTTGTAGAGTATCAGATGCATGTGCCCTAATCAAGATGGCGAAGTGTGAAGATGACTGAGATAATTGATATCAAGCAGAATGGACATAAGTTAACTAGTGACTAGTTAGTTATATGGAACCTAACTATAACTAGATAACTCTAGTTTAGAAATACGGGCAAGATATCCGAATCCAATGCAAGAGTAAAAAAGTAAAGAGATCATTGTTGGATCGAAGTCAGATGTGAATATAATAAAAAAGCGTTATGTCCAGGAGAATAATGCGCAAAAACCGACAAAAGATAAGCTCCACAAGAAAGGCAGACATGAAAATTTAACCCAGGAGGGCTCGTTATGTATTATCTAAAACGTAGACAAAACATATACACCTAAAGAACCGGTAGCCAAAAACTGATAGCATTGTGCAGATATCACCGAGATAACACCAGTCACAACTCTATCTCTTCATGACATTGACACACTCAACTGCTTTACAGCAAGAGGGCAACGGCACCGAAGAGGGCAACCAGACCGGCACCGGCACCGGTAGCGGCGTTGATGGCGCCAGCGTTGAAGGCGGGCTGGGAGGGGGTGGCGGTGGAGGAACCGCTGGGGCCGCTGGGAACACCAGTGGTGGCGGAGCCGGGGACCAGAGGGGTGGAGGTGACACCGGCCACGGGGATGAGGGGGGTGCTGCTGGGGACCACGGGGGTGGAGGAAGCAGGGATGGAGGAAGAGCTGAATACGTTAGATTGGATTGGATTAGATTGAAGAAAGATTCTTACCAGCTCTTGCACTCAGTCACGGCAGAGGTCACAACGGGACGAGTGACGGTGAAGGGACCGTGGGTCATGGTGATGACACCGGGCTGGAATATCTATTAATATGCGTCGGCAGATTTGGTCAAAGTAAAACATACGGTGGAGATGCTGTAGGTGTGGCCTCCGTGCACAATGGAGGTAGCCTCAGGGCAGTAGGTAGTGTACTGGGTAACAGTCTCGGTGACAACATTGGCCATGGCACCGGCGGTGAGAGCGAGAGCAGCAATAGAGAAACGCATTGTGATAAGAGTTAATCGGAATGGTTCCAAAAATGTTCAGATAGAAGGTTATATGCAGAATGAATGACGATATAAAAGAATGTAATCGGTTGAAAACCGGGGATTTAGAGAATGTAATCGTGGGTGAAGAGGGAAGGAGAAGGGGGGGGGGAACCAGGGGAGTTTATAACCAATTGTAATATTAAATGAGATTCAGGTACCCGTGCCACTAAGGTCAGGGCCCAGGGGAAAAAAAAAAGAAGAAAAAAAACGGGAAAAGGGGCAGAGCCAGGGAAGTGGTAATAGCGGGGGGAAAAATCAATAAACAATGGTGGATCTAGGTAATTTGAAAAGATACTTGATAGTCCTATGAAATTACTATGAAGATCAAAGTCACTTCCTCCCTAGCGCCCTCCTTTCCCTTAAGCGCACGCCCTCAAGAACGGGTTCGAGGGCCCCGGTGGATCGTTTCCCAATTAGGTAGTGGGACTAAGGTTGAACTTCTCTGGGCATTGGCCATTTTGTTCTAGGTTCTTTGGCTTATAGTTTTATATCTTTTATACCTACTTCTCTTATGTCTACAATGTATTCTCGGTGTGGCTTTCTATGTTACTCTTATTATTTCTTAGATATCACCTCGAAACAAATGCCTAAGGCATTTGTTTTTTGTATCCAGATTATATAGACAGATTAAAAATCAAAGCATCTCTTCAAAGCATCTCTTGAATCAGAATAATTATATTATATACTTATCCTGCTTATCAAGATCAGACCTTTGTAAACATCTTCTAGATCTGCCATCTGAGATTATTCCCCTTATTTTCCAATTCATACCCGACAAATGGAGTCTCTACAATCTCTCGTCCTGGGAAGATTCCTACTTCACGGCTGATCCACTGACACATGTTCTCTCCCTTGACTTGTGGTCTCTCAACTCTCTTGTGCAAACATGCAGAACGCTACACCTGCTCCTGAATCCCTCCTTCTATCAATAGGAAGCCGAGTTTTACTCCCACTGCGCCCTGCGTTGGGCAGTGGCAACTGGCAACGTACTAACTGCGCCGCTTGCCCCCAAAGCGAGACTCCCGGAATAAAACTAGCAAAAAAAAAAGATGGGAGTGCTTGTATGCGGCTATATATGAATGAGAGCCCTCTTAGTACCAAACTGCTCGAGCAAGCCACATACCTGGGCTCGGAGCCAATCGTCAAATTATTGCTTGATCATGGGGTAGTTACTGCCCGACCAACGTTCACGATAATACTAAGATGTGCAGCGAAAGAAAGGCACCTTGATATCGCCAGATTTCTTGTGGAGACTCGCTATGGTCTTGAATCGATCGATCTTGCCGAAGAGACAAGTCGCTCTATGGGCAGCAATCCGGGAAGGATCTACCGATATGGTGCGATTCCTGCTTGAAGATAGAGTGATCACCGAGACACAGCCGCCAGATTCGTCATTCCTGGCTTGGGCCGCTCACAAGCGCGACCCAGGGATAGTTCAACTACTACTTGCACATTGAGCGAATCTATTGACCGAGGAACTGCCCGACATCGATGCAGAAAGCATCTCCCGGCTATATCGCTTGCAGCTGGTCAAGGTCACTATAGCACTGTGAAACCACTACTGCTTTCACCGCGAAATACGGTGACCCCTTGCTGAATAACATATTTGGAGCATGTCCGATCTGCAGAGGGTGAAGTGCGTACAACATGAGAGGGAAATGCGAGACAGGAACGCAGAAGATCAAAACATGTGAATACTAATAGTAGCAATTATAAACTATGAAGCTAATTGTACTCGAGAGTCACTCGGAGCATACAAGATTTGCATGTCCTCATTGTACTAGAGTGTCGACAATGCGACAGTGGAACTGTTGCCACAAAGGGGGGTTCATAGAGAATTGGATCCAACACAGTAGACCAATCCCGACCTTGAAGGTGAACCAACACAACAATTCCAATCCGATGGTACTGGCCCCTCAAAGGATGGTTGAGAGGCGTGGGACCTTTCAGCAGCGCCCGTCCAGCGCCAGCTAGACCGAAGTCCAGCCGTCACCAACGAGTGCTGACACAGATTAAAACGCCGTTTCTTCATCTTGGATTTAGTTGTGTGAAGAAGAAAAGGAGAGAAAAATTTTGCCGAGCGAAGATAAATCAACAGCCGGTGCACGGACCAGGCGGAGAGCTCAAACGGGACTAGTACATTCTTCCCGCTTTCCGCGGGCAACGGAAAGATGCCAGTGCTCGTCCGACAAGCATCAGTTTAAAAGCCGTCACTTTCCTATCGGCTAAGTACATAATATCCTGCTTGAGAATTGACATTCTTCAGCTTCATCATGTATTTGTCTCGTTGTGGTAGATCTGCTGCTCGCTTGCTCCCCCTTGGGAGCTCCCGGGCAGCCGTCGTCTCCGCTCGCGCTATCGTGCCCAGATTGGCCCCCCAATCGCGGGGAGTAGCGTCCACTCGCGATACGCAGCACAAGGTTGGTGATCTGAATAGATTCAATGGCGAGCGGAACATGCAGACTGACCATTTAATAGCTGCTCGCGGCCTCTCTGAAGGAGTCCGACCCTACCGTTTATAACATCCTGCAGAAGGTGCGTCATAGCTGATGGAGAGCTCATCAATTAACCGACGAGTTACTAAAACCATTTCAGGAGAAAAACCGCCAAAAGCACTTCATTAATCTGATCCCCTCTGAGAACTTCACCTCGCAAGCTGTTCTCGATGCCCTTGGCAGTGTTATGCAAAGTATGTACTCCTGGTTACCGACTCCGCTTGGTTAACAGAGCATCCTAACCGCAATTTAGACAAATATTCCGAGGGATACCCCGGTGCCCGTTACTATGGAGGAAATGAACACATTGATGCCTCCGAGCGATTGTGCCAGCAGCGTGCCCTGGAGACCTTCCGTCTGAACCCGGAGGAATGGGGAGTTAACGTTCAACGTATGATACAGCCCTCGTGATTCCATGATATATGCGAAAACTAACTTAATCCAGCTCTGTCGGGCTCACCCGCCAATCTCATGGCCTATTCCGCCCTCCTCAACACCCACGATCGCCTTATGGGCCTGGACCTTCCCCACGGTGGCCACCTGTCCCACGGTTATCAGACCCCTACCAAGAAGATTTCCGCCATCTCCAAATACTTCGAGACCTTCCCCTACCGACTCGATGAGTCGACTGGCCTGATCGACTACGATGCATTGGAGAAGTCGGCAACCCTATACCGGCCCAAGCTGATTATCGCGGGTACCTCGGCCTACAGCCGTCTGATTGACTACCCGCGCATGCGCGCGATCGCCGACTCCGTGGGCGCCTACTTGCTGTCCGACATGGCCCACATCTCGGGTCTTGTGGCTGCCGATGTGCTCCCATCTCCTTTCCCCTACTCAGATGTTGTGACCACCACCACCCACAAGTCTCTTCGTGGTCCGCGTGGCGCCATGATCTTTTACCGCAAGGGTGTGCGCAGCACCGATAAGAAGGGAAACCCTGTCATGTACGATCTTGAGAACCCCATCAACGCTTCCGTCTTCCCCGGTCACCAGGGTGGCCCTCACAACCACACTATTACCGCGCTGGCCGTGGCCCTCAAACAAGCTCAGACGCCCGACTTCGAGGCCTACCAGAAGACAGTACTTCTCAACGCCTCTGCTCTAGCCCAGCGTCTAGGTAATTCCACCAGCAACGGTGGACTCGGTTACAACATTGTGTCCGGTGGCACTGATAACCACCTGGTGCTATTGGACCTGAAGAACCGCGGCCTGGACGGTGCCCGCGTTGAGCGCGTTCTCGAGCTGTGCGGTGTCGCCAGCAACAAGAACACCGTGCCCGGTGACAAGTCCGCACTTAAGCCCGGCGGTCTGCGCCTGGGAACCCCAGCCATGACCTCCCGTGGCTTCCAGCCCGAGGACTTCACCCGCGTCGCCGATATCGTCGATCGCGCGGTCACCATCACACAGAAGCTAGACAAGGCTGCCCGTGAATCGGCCCAATCCCGCGGCGTCAAGAACCCGAATACTGTCAAGGCCTTCTTGGAGTACGTGGGCGAGGGTGAGGAGATCTCGGAGATTGTTGTGCTCCGCCAAGAGGTGGAAGATTGGGTTGGTACCTTCAGCTTGCCGTGGGCTGAGGACTAGTTCGTAGACGCTTTTTTTTTGTTTTTTTGTTTTTGATTCCCTCTGTATATTTTCCTTGCATGATTTCGAAACGAATATGATTGAAGACCTTTTTATTTAAGACTAGAAAAAAGAATTGAAAATTTCTTTCGACAAAGTAAATGGGCGGATTTTACTTTCCCACAGTCTAATTTGGGAAACCGGGAAACCGGGGAACGATGTCATCATCTTTTCTGGGACCGAGATCGGCTTGTCACCACATCGAGGTAGAATTTTCTTTTGATTTACAGGATTTCCACCTATAATCATGAAAGTCAGCCAGGTACGAACATGCAATTACGTCGAGAAACAAAATACTGAACCATCGTCAGCTCTATGTCTACCCAGTTAAATCCCTCCGACCAACAACAATCACAGAGGGAATCCTAACCACACGGGGCTTTCAATATGACCGCCGATTCATGCTCCTCAAAGTCATCAGAGCCGAGGATGGCTCCGGCACCACAACCCTGATGAACATGCATGTCTCGCACTCCCCAGAGATGACCCTCTTCCACACCGACATCGAATATCCACAGACAGAGAAGGACAGCGGGAAATTAATTATTACATACCACCCTCCTCCATCAGAGCCGGCTCCTAAAGCCCTCGAAACAACCCGACTGCAAATCCCACTCCAGCCCAACCCCAAAAGCCTCAACCCCCTCAAGGTGGTAATGCACCAGAGCCCAACGACAGCATACAACATGGGCGCAGAATACAACGACTGGTTCAGCGCCTGCTTCGGGTATTCGGTCGTCCTAGCCTACCTTGGACCAAATTCAAGAGAGGTACTGGGCACACTCGCGCCAGCAAAGCAAAACAAAAAGCCTGTGCTGCGCACAATACGTGAGAGTATAACAAGACCCGGCAGGAAATGGGAGCGGATCCTTCCGATTCTCATTGTAGCTTCTGGGATTAATATATTCCTACAGGGTGGTACCCTCTTCCGCGACGAGATAATCCCCCCAAACAGCTCGCAATCTCACTCCCACGCCCCTTTTAACTGCTAGTGCAGCGGTGTTAGCGTTGGTGCTATATTACTTTTATACTCAACACGCAAAGAACGAGGACCGCATTACCTTCGCGGACTGTGCGCCTTATCTCGTTATCTCCGAGACATCCGTTGATAATGTCTCAGCGCGGCTGCCGGAGGGGGAAGAGATGGACCGCACAAAATTCCGGCCTAATATTGTTATTTCGGGGGCTGGGGAGGCCTTCGAGGAGGACTTTTGGGGTGCGCTGACTGTAGGCGCTGGATTAGATCGCGGGTCACCTAAGCTGTTGCTGACGGGGAATTGTGTACGCTGCCAGAGCCTTAATATTGATTACGAGACTGGGAAGATGGGGACTGGTGAGTCCGGTGCTGTGCTTAAGAAGTTGATGAAGGATCGCAGGGTGGATTCTGGGGCGAAATATAGTCCTGTTTTTGGTAGATATGCTTTCTTAGAGCCCAAGGGCGAGGGGATTAGTCTGAGGGTTGGGGATGAGGTTACAGTTGCCGAGAAAGGAACTAGAAGATCTGTTTTTGGTGAGTGTTTCTCTTTTTTTGGGGGGAATTGTGGGGGTGAGTGCTAACTGGGTTGTTTAGATTGGCCTGGCCTAACGAATTGAAAATAGATAGATACCTAGGGAATTGACGTCATGTTGGAGGGTGGAATTACAATATGGCGATTTCGGGCAAAATAGAATAACTGTAACTGACTTCCTCTTGACTGAAATAGTACTAACTCTTATTACTTGCGTATTGAACGAGGTGAAACCCGAGTGAGTAGCCCAACCTTGAAAGTAACTTGATACACAGCCACAATTACATCATGGACACCGCCACCAATTGCTCATCACCTGACTTTCTTGATCCATGGAAAGGCAACTGAATGTGGACGATTTGATTTCTAAGAATAACTCTTGGAATAACTTTTGACCCAGTTTTGGTTTTCACTTTCTGTGCCTTTACATACTGCGTCAAGTTCAGCCTTACCTTCAGCCTTACCGAACTATTCAGGGACTGTGGCTCAAGCCCCTCCGATCATCCACAAACCGCTGCCTGTTTAGAGTCCACACTCAACTCTCACGTTGACCTGTCACGCATCTAACCGGAGCTGCATTCGACTTGTGTTTCACCTGTGTGACAGTTCTACCTCTTTCCAAGACCTGATCGGTCAGGCGCCAAACATCCCGCGATCCGGTGCATAAGGCATCGCTGAGCCCCGCCGCGGGTAAGCTGCCGCAGCAGAAAAAAAGAGCGATCTTATCTTCCAAAACATAACTGCTACAATGGCCATGGATCCAGATCATCTGCGTCGCAAGGACACCACCAAGGGTCCCCCGCTACGGATCCTGTCTCTAGGTTAGTATCACCTCTCTTATCGGCCTGTATCAGACTCAGCTGACCTGAACAGATGGGGGTGGTGTTCGTGGATACTCCATGCTTATTCTCCTCCAGGAACTCATGTACCGCACCTATGTTGAATGCGAAGGTAAGCCTCCGCGTCGCGACCAGATTCCCAAACCCTGCGATCACTTTGACTTGATCGCTGGTACCGGCACTGGCGGCTTGATCGCCCTAATGCTCGGTCGCCTCCGCCTGGATCTCGAGACATGCAAAGAAGTATATGTACGCATGACTCGCAAAGTATTCGAGACCGACAAGACCATCGCTGGTATTCCCTACCGCTCGACTTTGTTCAAGGCCTCGAAACTCGAGGAGGCGATCCGGGAATGTGTGCGGGAACATACAGTGTTCGAGGCGGAGGGAAATGACACGGGGAATGCCCCCAATCGTGAATCTATGGCTTCTATGGCTAGCTTGCCATATAGTCCAGCCTCTATTCCGCAACGCTCTATAAGTCGGGGCAGTTTCAGCACCGCTGCTGCTTCACATCCAATGTCTCCGACAAGCCAAAGAGGCTCCGTTTTTCTAAATGGGCTGCGTTGGGGTAATCCAGACGCGCTACTTTATGATAGCCGAGAAAATCGGACCAAAACGTGAGTTCTACGATGCGAAGAAATAGGTTGCTCGTACTGATGAAATATAGTGCGGTCACTGCTATGTACAAGGGCACCCCGCGCAAAGGATCGGCTGTCCTTCTACGGTCCTACGACTCCCGCCGAGAACCCCCACCTGAATTTGACTGCACTGTCTGGCAAGCAGGACGTGCGACATCTGCGACAGGGCTTGCTTTCAAGCCCATTCAGATTGGTCAGCACCACTTTATTGATGAGGGCCATGGGACATTTAACCCCGCGCCGCAGATCCTTGATGAGGCTATTGTGAATGAGTGGCCAGGTCGGGAGGTTGGGGTCTTTATCAGCGTGGGAACAGGAAAGCGCCCAGCTGGTACCAACAACCGACAACATGAATGGTGGGAAGATTTCTTCGGCGACTCCTTTGGCACATTCGCCGAAGCGCGGCGTCGACTCATGACGAAGATTGAGGGCTGCGAGGACATCCACAATGAGATGCTTCGAGACCGTCTCGCCAAGCGCAATGTCAGCAAAGACAATTATTTCCGCCTCAACGTTGAGGTCGGCGTTGGCGAGTTTGGTATGAACGAATGGAACCGGCTAGCCGATATTAGCACCAATACACGGCAGTATCTGGCCAGGCCGGAAGTCAAGAAGATGATTCTAGAAGCAGGTGTCAGATTTGCTAAAATCGAGCGCATGAACCGCCGTCTGGCGACTCACGCCGCAGCTGGCGGGGATCGCGACGATCTATCTTTTGATCTTGAGAATGAAGAGCTTTCCCTTCCTCCCGTTCAATCACAATCATACATTCCACCCCCTGCGCACTTCGCTGTCGAACTACCTGCGGAGTTACCTGCTGAGTTTGTTGACTTCGCACATCACCATCCACCTTCACAAGCGCCGCCACCTATTCCAACTGTGGTGACTACATCACCACCGGATGACACGCTTCCGGTTCACCCAACACCTCAGGATAGCACATCTACTTCCCCACCCCGGCATTCTGGCAGTGATTACCGTCGAAGCCACGAGCTTGCAAGCCGGCCAAGCTCGCAACAGCAGAGCTCACCCTCCCGCAGTGATGAGTATTTTACAATCAATGGCATGGCGCCACCAGTACCACCCAAGACGCCCATCCCATACCCATCTCAAGATGACGGCGGCGTGGCCATGCCCGCACCGCTCTTCTCCCAAACACCGTCTAACTCGAACAATAAAGCCCGGCCTCCTTACCCAGTTGATGAACCGCCACCAACGGTGAACCGGCAACGGAAGCCTAGCTACCACGTGCGGTGATCTCTTGTCACGTTTCATCTCGAGACCCCTGTTTTTATTTTTATTTTTACATGTGCACTACGTTGTTTTCATGTCTTTCCTGCTGAATACCCCTCTGCTGAGATGGTTGATTAGGGCTGATACGGCGTCTTAGGCGCATGCCTGTTTATTTTATTTTAGTTCCCTACGAAGGCCAATGGCCTCTGGCATAATGAATGACGACATTTATGAGACACCAAATGTGGGAATGGTCTGTATAGTAATGAGCAAAAAAAAAAGGGGGGGGGGCGCTTCAAGAGATACTTTCACCACGTAGGAGTAAATTGCCACCATGTTGATCCGTACAATACTATGTACTCCGTAGGCCTGAACATCTCCATAAATTAAACCATATAAGCCGATGCCAAAGGTACAGGTACCTGTCGATCGTAGTCCAGCCCGCCCTGATCAGAAGTAGCAGTACCTCCTTTCCCCACACACCCAGCCTCTTTTGTTTTGCTCGATCTTCCCCTTTCCCCTTTTCTTTATTTTTTTCTTTAATGTGTTCTTCATATCCTTAATGATTCTTTGTCTTAATTTTTACCTTGATACCCTTGATACCTTCGAAATCCAATATTTGCCATCTGAGCTGAAAGTCATAGCGCCCAACGGCTGACGCGTGCGCCCCCTTGCGGGATCCCACCATTTTTCTTTCCTCGTGGACATTTTCCAGAAGCATTCCCAGATCGCCAATATTCCAAATCACAATTCCCCCACAAAAGTTGTTGCGACTCGGAACCCTTTCAAGATTGTTGTTCAGCGCCCCCAGTGATAATCCCCCCGGCGATACGCCCAGTCGTTATCGATATCGTGGTAGGGTAGATAAGTGTTTCTAATAGTCGCTGAGTCTCGTCTTCGGACGACTCTCTGTCCTCGCGACACAACTTTTCGCCTTTTCCCACTGCTGGTCGGTGTGGTTTTCCCGTCACCATGGATCCTAATTTCGCTTTCTCGCATGCAAATAACCTCCTCGCACGCGCAGAGACCTCAGACCGCCCGCCAGTATACAAGGCTGTCGGTGTTTCGCTAGCTGTCGCATCGGGCGTCTTCATCGGTATCTCCTTTGTGGTCAAGAAAATCGGCCTGCTGAAGGCGAATGTGAAGTACAATGAGGAGGCCGGCGAGGGATATGGATATCTGAAGAATTTCTGGTGGTGGACTGGCATGACGCTGATGATTGTTGGAGAGATCTGCAATTTTGTGGCGTATGCTTTCGTCGATGCGATTTTGGTTACGCCGCTTGGTGCGCTCTCGGTTGTGATTACGACGATTCTATCGGCGATTTTCCTCAAGGAACGGCTTAGTTTCGTGGGGAAGGTTGGCTGTTTCTGTTGTATTATTGGGTCCGTGACTATCGCTATGAATGCACCTGAGCAGTCGTCTGTCAAGGACATTCAGGGCATGCAGCATTTTGTTATTCAGCCTGGGTTTCTGGTCTATGCTGGGCTGATCATTATTGGAGCTGCTTTTACAGCTCTTTGGGTTGGTCCGCGCTATGGAAAGTCGAGCATGTTTGTTTATATCAGTATTTGCAGCATGGTTGGTGGGCTGAGTGTCGTGGCTACCCAAGGCTTGGGGTCTGCTATTCTTGCTCAGATTAATGGCGAGGAGCAGTTCAAGCATTGGTTCCTCTATGTTTTGTTAGTGTTTGTTATTGGAACACTGCTGACTGAGATTATTTACCTCAATGTACGTCTTCAGTCCCGTCATGTCTCATACCTGTGCTAACACTGCTATACAGAAAGCGCTGAATCTTTTCAATGCCGCTTTGGTCACCCCGACTTACTATGTGATGTTCACTAGCGCCACCATTATCACTTCCGCCATCCTATTCCAGGGCTTCAAGGGCACAGGGATTCAGATTGCAACTGTAATCATTGGGTTTTTGCAAATCTGTGCTGGTGTGGTATTACTGCAGCTATCCAAATCCGCCAAGGACGTCCCCGATGCTGCTATCTTCAAGGGCGATCTGGATCAGATTCGGGAGGTCGCCGCGGTGGAAGAGCCCGAGTCTGAGCCCAAGGCAGACTCCATTCGAGGTGCGGCCTCTATCATCCGTCGCATTTCAACTGCTCGCCGCACTATGGAATCAGATGAAGCCCGCCGTTTCTTCCATGACAAGCATGAGGATACCCTGAAAGTGCCAGGCGAGAATGAGATAATTGAATGGGATGGCCTGCGCCGGCGTAAGACTATCATTGGTGAGGGACCAACTATGTCACGACCAATCACTCCGCGAACACCCTCGGTCAAACAACAACATCCACCGTGGGGCATGTCCCGGATGCCCGCTGTTGAGCCCGAGGAGGAACACCGACCTAACACCAAGCAAAGCGGTCATTCTTTCATGGATAATATTCGGTCTCGGGCTACCAGCGTGCTTCATCCTTCCCAGTGGAAGGCTGTAGATACAGAAGAGGAGAAAAATTCTAATGTCAACACACAATCGATGGGCATGATAGATATGCCACACCAGAATGGCAATGCTGACACTGAATACCATGGCGCCGGTATGACTGGAGGGTTGGAGGCTCCGTTCAACCCAAACCGACCGCGTAGCGATACGCCACGGTCTATATCATGGGCAGACGAAAAGCCCGAAACTTTAGCACCCGAATCTCTCACCAACACTACCCGCCGCCAGTTCTCTTTTAACAGCATGATGGGCCGTGGGAAGACTGGCAGCGAATCCCCCGTCAGACACGCACCAGGTTCGCCGGCTCGTGGCATCCTACGCCGATCGCACCTGGAAGCCGACCTGCGCAAGACCGCAACGGAGGAAGAATCACTCGGTCTCGTCCACGGGGACTCACGCCATTCACGACCAGAAGAAGAACTCCTGAATGAAAAGCTAGAACGATGGTCGAGCGCCGAGTCAGAACTTGGCGAGCCCCAGCCCATGTTCGCAGGCCGGCCACATGGCGACTCCGTGTCCAGCATGTCCACTGCCGCATTCCCCGCATATGAGGATAATCACCACAACCACTCCGAGTCCCACAACCACTCCGAGTCCCACAACCCCTACTACCTCCCCCATAACCGACAAGCCACCTCATCCCCAGAGCCCCTCTCTCACGAAGAAGAGGGCTGGAAGCACCCTTCATCGAGGGGCAGCGGTAGCAGAACTCGCACACGGACGAACTCTTCTGTCCATCCCTATTCCCGCGCGCCACCTCCCGCCCAATCCTCCTTCTCTACCCACCGCCATCCAAACCCCCTCCCACCACTCCCTGATATCACGCCCACCACCACACTCGACCTCATGCCCACCGCAACTAATGCATCGGGCTTGAGATCAGTCTCTTCGGAGTCTGATACAGTAACGACTGTGTCTGGCGAGATAGAAGGCTACAACGATCACCCGCCTACCATCCCGACTCGCCAACAGAGCGGCTGGCGTCGACATATGTCTGACAACAGCAGCCATGATGGCGAGACATATGCCGCACGCGGAGGTAGGGGAGGTTCCTTCAGGTGAATGTGAGAAAGCTTCGCGATCTATCTGGCCTATATAGCCATCTTGGGATTCTGATTTATGACCCATATATCATGATTTCTTTCTCGTGTTGTATTTAGCATGGCTATGGCGTTTATTGGGAGATTTGTTGATGTTTCTTTTCTTGTCTTTTTTTTTCCCTAACTATTTTGTGTTCTGTGTTCGAACCACGTTTTATCATTGATCTGTACATGATATGATTGTGATTTTGATTTTGATTTTGTAAATAATGGATGTCATGATAATGGTGCATGATTGATTAATGAAATGAGAACCTCAAATACAAATGTCAAGTCGAAAGTAGAGTATTGAAGGTCTACTACATTCATCATAAGTTATATCGGCAACGGTAGTGCATCAGTCAATGGAACGAGAGAAACCCCAAAGCAGATATTCCATAGTCAAGCATTCAGATTAAATTCGATGTGATCATAGATCATGGGTATCATAAGTGTACATAGTTGGAAGTAGTAGCATCATCCCAACGCAGAATATTGACAGAGAACCATTGCTCCATCCAGAACGCCATTCATGGTAAAAAGCCATACGCAATGCAACACAGACCAGAAAAGAAAAAATCAAGTGGCTAAATGTCAACCATATTCATGTAAAAGAAGATCACATCTTCCCCTGCACGCCAAACATCCCAGCAACACTCCTCTGCCCCTTCGCCGCAACGTGCATACCAGGAAACCGGGACTCTGCAAGACGGCGTCCAGCTTTGATACTCTCGAGAGCCCTAGTGGTAACAAGTTGAACGTCAAAAAAAAAACCACTAGCCGGTCATTCAACAGCATCATGATAGTACATACCAGTCCACACTAACAACCTTCACACCTTTCCACCCCCCACGGGCAATTTCCTGCTGGAGCTTACCCGCAGCAAGGCCTCCTCCTGCACCAGACACAGCTGCTCCGCTCCCAGCCCCGGTATTGGGCTGTCCGACGAGAACATGCGTTACTGTCTTCCGGGCCATGTAGATAGATGTCTTCGCCCCGTTCGACGCGAGTAGGTGTTTCAGCTTATACTCCGAGATCTGGGGGAGAGTGGAGCCATTGATCAAGATGGTAACACCGGCGAAGATATGCGAGGTCGATTTTAGATCGATGTTTGCGCCAGAGCGGGCCTCGGGTTGGGGGATGTCTTCTATTTGAGACTTTTCTTTTTCCTTTTCTTTTTCGTTTGTATTTAGAGTTGGACTCTGACTCCGGTCCCCTCCAACAATAGTCCGAAGTTGCTTCGTCTCCACCTTTATATCCTTTTCGAGCTTATCCACAGCCTTCCGCTTGCTAACACCCATAAATGACCGGATATCCCGAACACCGAGTTCATTCCGCTTAGCCACATCCCCAGCAACCATAGCCCATTCGCCAGAAGCTTTAGGCGCCAGTGGAGACTGCAGCACGCATTTCCCGTCAAACGCGCCAGGTACAAGCGTCGAGTCCTGTGTTACTGTGTTCCGCACTACCTGTCCGAATACCTTTCCCCGCCCCGAAAGACAATCCCCACTTTGATACTGCCTGGTCAATTTCGCAGAGCGTGCATCTCGCCATGACGTTGAGCCGATGAAACCGCCGGGTTCCAATGCGCGCTGGTGTCCTGTTGAGGCTGACTGCCAGGGGTCGAAATAGCGGTGGTTTCGCGGTTCTGGAGGTTGCGGTTTTGCGAATGGTTTTGGTCGGTCGGTAGTCATGGTTGGTTCTTGCCTTGCGGTTTCGTAACGGGGTTGTCCATTCGTTATTCTGAGGGTCGGTTTGGGCGGGGTGAGGTGTTCAGGCATGCAGTTATGTTTGATTTGAAATTGACGAGAAGTCGCCGTGGCGTGAAGCGGATAGAACCATGGTTCGAATGTGTTTTGATTTTGCCGTTTTGGGCGAGGTAGGGTAGATTAGGTCATGTGAGTAGAAGTAGAAACCTCATACAATTGACATAAGACTCTATTCTATGATGTCCCTGAGGGGTTATAACATAAAATCAGACTGGTGAATTGCTACAGTTCAATAATACGAGAGAAGCTCCGTAAGCTGCATTTACAGAAAAGTATCAAAAGCCGGAAAAAGAACAATCCATTTAGACCGGACCAAAACCAACGTTGTATGTCGCTAAAGGCATGCAAACCCAGATTCATAACCGTTCATTACCATGATAATCATCTCTCTAGTAGAGTAGCAGTAGCAAAAGCAGAAGCAATAGCAGCGCAGAGAAGTAGAGAGAGGGGAGTAAAACCAAAGCCGAGGCCATGCCACAAAGAATATCCTTTTCAAACCCCAAAACACGCACAAATGATAAAGCATCAATGATAAAAAAAAAAGAAAGGAAAAACTCGTTAATGAAGATGGCTCCTGGTCAAGTCATCACACAAAGAAAATTCGTTCATAAGAGATTCGTCACATCGTAGTCATCCAGGTTTGCGATCACCATCCAAGTCTTCAACAAGGAACAAGTCTTTCAACATAGAAGTATCAAGAAATGCGTTTCTAATGTTGGACGTGAACAGATCTTGCGCCTAGTTCTTTCTCCCTCCCCACACAGGTTAGATATTCCGAGATTTCTGCAAATTGAAAACATAAACAAAGGCAGACAAGTGACAAATGAGCTTCGTTTCGTTTTGACACCGCCGGGGCTGTCGGTCTCCCACATGTTCGTGGTAATACTCCGACCAGGCCACGACGCGCCATGCGGGTTGTGCATGCGCAGTCTATCATGAAAAACAAACTCCAACCAAGAAATAGACCCCCAGAAAAAGAGAAAGAAAAAAATAGAATCCAGTAAAAACCAAACAAGACCCCGAACAGAAGCAGATCCAGATGCTAGCTAGAGCCGACAATTGAATCACATTCACCGATGGCGAGCCATGACCGCGCTAGGCTTCATTGGCTGAAGAATAGGCGGGCCACCAACCGGGCCACCAATGGTAGAATCGGTGATCGTCTTGCGACGCTTCGATGTCTCGTACTCGGCAGTACTCTCGGGACGAATATCCTCATCCTCGCGCATACGCTTGCTGCCCGCACTCAGCGAGCCATTCCCAGTCGCGTAGGCCGGGGCCGTGGTCGAGGCCATGGAATAAGGGTCGGAAGCACCGTTGGCAGGGGTACCGCGCGTGTCACTGACAGCGTTGTACAGGGTAGTGGCGGCGGCGGGACGGGGAGGAGTGTTATACCCCGAAGCCCAGTGGGGAGGGGGGCCAGCGCCCGTGCGCGGCGTCATGCGACCGGAGCCGTTTTGCTGGTTCGGCGAGCTGGTCATTTCCGGGGTGAGCTGGGAGTGCTCGCCGGTGAGGGAACTGACAGAGGGATTTGTGGTGTAAGTGTAAGAGCCGCGGTTGGAGTTGTATCCGGTGTTGTGGTCCTGGAGGTACTCCTGGTCGTGTTCGGCGACCGGCTCCCCGGACCCATTGCTCTGGCTGTAGCGGTTTGAGTCGCGCTCGGAGGTTTCGGGTTCTGAGGCACCTGGGCGTGGGTTGGGTGGCGCCATTTCACTTTTCATGTACCCGCCGGGTAAGGACTGGCCATAGCTGGGCATCCCTGATTGGGTCAGTGGGGTGTGCGGCGCATATTGGGCGTGTGATTGTGGTGCCGCGGAGTAGTAGGGCTTGGAGCTGTCGTAGGCTTGGCCTTGGTAGGCTGGCAAGCCGTGCATGTTATTGCCCGGTGGGGTGGTTGCGGGGGTGGTGGGCATTGAGCGCTGGTTGCTCAATGTGGTGTCGATGGACAATGGCTGTGTGTGTGGCACTTGTCCGCCCCATTCGTATGAACCGCTCTGATTGGTGACCCCCATCAGGCTAGATGCGCTGGCAGGCGGTGTAGGAAAGGTGTTGGCACGCTC
This sequence comes from Penicillium fimorum, assembly GCA_028828255.1. Taxonomy (NCBI): domain Eukaryota; kingdom Fungi; phylum Ascomycota; class Eurotiomycetes; order Eurotiales; family Aspergillaceae; genus Penicillium; species Penicillium fimorum. Next base: position 3,084,813 of record JAPWDS010000003.1, on the reverse strand, counting down.
GAGGCCAGGTCGTGGGCCGGGCTGGCCACTCATTGGGCCTTGGGACATGTGAGAGGACATGGGCGAAGGCTGCATAGCAGACTGCTGATGAATCGGGGGTTGCTGGGAGCCAGATGGCGTCCGATGGGGACCCGGGGGAAGACCTTCCATTCGTCGGTGGTTGGACTCATGGATTACCTGTGTTGTCCGAGTCTGGTTGGCCGGGTGGTATAGAAGACCACCAATATTATGCACAAAGAGTGGATACAAGAGATCGGTAATCTTCTCCTTGTTGGCGAATTCCAGAGCACGCTCGAATGGGATCCTGAAGAGCAAAGAGTTAGCGATTGACTGTACACATGCTTGTTGGAGGCTTCAAATACATACCAGACACCTTTCAAATGCATCGGCCCAATTTTCACCACATGGCGAAGCTTTTCGCTCTTCAGGATTCCATCACGTCGACCACGAGTCATGCCAGCTACATTGAGCAGCTTTGTACCATTGATCATGTGGTTGTCTGTGAAATAATTAGTCAAAAAATGTTTCCTCGTCTCTTGCCATAGAATCCACTTACCCTCTCGCCGAGCTACACACACTCCCTTAGCTTCCACTTGGTAGCAGAGACTGCCCTCATCTTCCCATAATGTGGCTGTCACTCGGGGCTTGGCTCCCGGAGGAGCAACTTGACCGGTACCATCAAAGACGAATCCTTGCAGAGGAGCACCAGTGTTGTTCCCATATCCACTAGGAGGGGCCACAGCGTGATTGCTCACTTGATAACGATCAGAATAATCATCGACACTCTGGCTTTGGAGCTTACCAGGCAAAGGTAGCAACTGAGCCGGCATCTGGCCCATGGAGCTCGGGGGGTGTCCAGTTGGGGGTGAAGTCACGCCATTCGCGTATCCATATTGGGGATAAGCAGCCGGGGCGTAAGAAGATGCGGGCTGCATCACGGGGGGTTGTCCGTGGTACTGATAGTGGGACATTGCGCCCGCGGTTGCGCCTTGAGGGGCGTATGATTGAGCAGAAGACATGTGCGAGTGGACATCCATATACGGCTGGGTCTGGTTCATGCTGCCGAGAGAAGTCGGGCTCGGATAGTACCCTTCGTTGACCGAAGGCGGGAGACTGTATTCAGTCGCGGAAGAATCTAATGAAAGCCGACCCTGGGTCCCAGACAGGTCCGCAGAGGTCGGGGGGCTCCTAGGTTCGTTGACCGGCACAGAGGCACCAGACAGACTTGTGCGAGCGCTAGAATTGGTGGAATTGGTCAGGGACGGATCGTGATAGGCGGTCCGGGAAAGGCCCTGGGCTGTCGGCAGGCTGAGAGCGGGAAGTTTGTCGCCGGGCAATAACGGTCGTTCCGCTGCGTGATGGTTGTACCAGGGGATGTCAGCAGGACCGCGGGTATGGACCTGCGAGATCGACGGCAGCTCCAGCTTTTCGGTTGCACGGATAAACGGTTTAGAATAGAGAGTTGAAGCGAGCGGACGTAGTAAATATCGTCCGGGGTGCTATCAATATAGACTGCAGAATTGGAAATCCACAGGATCTTGCGAACGTTGCACGTTGCACGGAGGGAAAAAGAAGATAAGAGAAAGAACTGCAAACGAAATCTTGCAACGTCCTTTCAGGATCGAACGTTCAAAAAAAAAAAGTATAACAAGTGATGCAAAATGCAGGCGATGCAGGGGCGTGCAATATCGTAGCGAAGCTTCGTAGTAAGTCGTGAACCTTTCGTAAAGACGCGGTTGGCCTAGACAGAAGCGCAATAAAGACTATTTTTTTGTAAAAAGGTCGACGAATTCAGAGAGGCACAATGGTCATCAGGATCATTAAGAATCGTCAATCGAACACATCAAAGTGCGGGTAGCTTCAGCAAAACTAAACAGAAGCGCGTAAGTTTTGGTCGTTTCAAGGTCATGCAGGAATCATGTCATAGAAGAGACTCTGAAATTGGAGCGCATTCAATGATCAAATAAGGCCGAAGCCGGATGAAGGGGGAACGATAAAAGTCTCAGGCAAGTCGAGGGGGGTTGAGAAAAGAAGTGCGTTAGGACGTACAGAAAGGTGGAGGCTGGGGTGTTGCAGCAAACGCATCCCTATGCACTGCAGGCTGGATAGACGGCGTTTGGAAAAAAAAAAAAAGAACAAAATATATAAAGTAAAAAGCTGGGAAAAAGGGAGCTTAAAATAAAACAGGGAATTCGTACAGTGAAACTCAGCGGTTAAGAGAGGGGAAAAAGAGGTGAAGCGAAATGACGCTGAGCCGCAGCGGGAAAGTCGATCAGTGGAGGATAAATAAGCTGACTAAGTTGAACAGAAGGAAGAGAAGAATGTCTGCAGAAATCCCGGCTTGCCCCGTCTTTTGAGGGAGAAACGAAGAGGAAAAAGGCAAGAGAGAGAGAGAGAGTCGAATCAATCACAGTGGGACCCGGTGGAGAGTGACTACCAGAACCGTGCGTTCAGATCATCCTCTAGACTCGATATCTGCTGTTTTCTTTTTCTTTCCTTTTTTCCCTTTTTCTTTTTTCTTTTTTTCTCTTTTCTATTATTCCTTTCTTTTTTTAGAGGATTATTATATTAGTATTTTCTACGCCACCAAGCAAGGACTATCCGCAGCAGAGTTAAGAGAGCCAAATCATTCCCCTGTAGCAATAATTAACTATCATTTCCCAATTAAACCTAGAAACTGCAGTCAAAGAGAAATACCTAGATCCTGGTCTGTGTGACAGGCAGAAAAGCAACAGGCTGATCGGCCGGGATAGGCCCGCTGGATCTAGGAGTTGATTTCCTTAGTGGAGTCCCCCGATTAGATTCAATTTATTGAGGTTACTCCGAAATTGGATACTATTTCTAGCTGGGCAAGACTCCAAGAGTTGAATAATACATTACGGAGTATATGGCTCCGTACACGTTATACCTTATGTCCTGAATGTTTCCTATTACCCATATAACAGGGCTAAAATAGAAGAGAGCTTCCAACCTTGGAAACTTCCAAGGTTGGAAGGTTCTCCACGCGCGCGGGTCCCACTCAAGTGAACCATGGACAGTCACCCGGGGAAAGGGGAATTATCAAGATTCCAAGGTTAAATCCAAGGTTAACAGTTGAATCCGTCCACGGGTGAGATACCAAATTATACCTAATCAGACTAGTACAGGTACTAGTTATATTGTGCCGAGGAAATTAGAATCTTGACCCGATCCTTCATCGTGCAAGACATCAAAGTAAAAAAAAGAACCGGTAATGCGCGGCGGCTGCACCGTCGATTGAACTCTCCCGCTTCTGAAGCCAGCGCTTGCCTGCACCACCCTTTCCCCTCCATTTGGGGTACAGTAGCTAACTGCAAGGTCCGTCTAATAGAAACAGTTAAAATCCCAGCGCCAAATCATTCAAATCATTCAAATCATTTACCGGACACCGGCCGAGGCCTGTTCCCTCTGACTGAGGCCCTGCCCCCCGCCCCCCCCCCCCCCCCCAAAGTCCATTCAAACTAAACTCCTTTAGCTTATACGGCTATAACCGACTGAAGTGGGCCATTGCAATTAGTTACAATTTCCAAGCTAACAATTACAATACCAAGGCCTTGCCTGTTTTTATGGTTCGGGTCGATCTAGGCGTTAAGACGGGCCGTGAGTAACAGTGGAGAGAGAATGAAAGAAGCACGTCACACCCTAGGGATGCAGAGAGGGAAAATTAGTGGCTCAGAAAGAACCACGAAACACGGGTGGCTTGAAGTAGATCAAGGGTCTGTTCTCTACACCAGTCAGAGGGCGCTTACCGAAACAGAATGAGAAAGTTAGGAAGTAGAGAGGAGAAAAAGTAAAACTAAAAAAGCAATTCCTCTAAAATATTTGTCCAACCCAATTTTAGCCCAAATTGAAAGATGTTTCCACGTAGCATCGCAATCCCAACTGAGAGTCCCCGTGATGATGCATTCAGAAACTCTTCTCTATTCCTTTGACTCTAGCACAGTTACAGGTGTAGATCACTTTTCCTCCTAAAATGGTAGGTCTGCAATTTACGGGCACATACAATACGGAGTATAGATACCGCTGTTCCCAGTTGGGATAGCCGGGATGATAATCCTAGGAATAATAGCAAATAACACACGAATATCGGTTCTAATTCATTTCCCCTATTTTCCCAGCGCCCAACAAAAACAAATTTAATGCCCAGAGCCAGATCCCAGTAAGGGGGAGCAAAGAGAACATCAAGACAACTCAACTCCAGTACACCGCTTCTTACTTCCCACAGGAAAAAAATACTCTAAGTCCAAGTGAAAAAAATGAAAATGAAAAAAAGGACAGGGTCAAAGTCCCCTTGCGTTTTGTCCTCTTTTTTAATTACTCTAGATTATTATTTCTATTCTCCACTAACAGACCTAAGAGGCTAAGAGACTAGGAGACTAACTATTCACGGAGTTGATTTCCAACCCGAAAATCTCGGTTCAAGGTTGACAGATGTCAATCCCCATGCTTTCCAAAAAAAAAAACAAAGTGACAGCTAGGGATTTTCTTTTTTTTTTAGTCCTACCCTGATATGCATTGACCACCCTACATGGACCTAGATCCAATGGTTAAGAATCAGAGAGATGATATGGTTTCCATCAAATTTTCCTATTTGCATTCTTTAGTGGGTTCTGCAAGTGGCGCCAGTGTTGCCCACAGACCCTTGAGAGGTCGGTGAACATGGGGTCGGGAAAATACGGGCCAGTATATATCAATGGCATTATTATTAATATTGCAATGTAAAATGCTTGGCAGTAGATCTTTTTTTATGTCTGCAAACTATACTATTTTCTTGCAGACCAAAGCAGGTACCTAAGGCCATGTACAAAAATAAGGAAAGAAAAAAGGGGGGGGCTGACAGATCCCTGCACCGCAGCTCGCTATCGACGGCCCGATACCCGCCGCACATACAACGTACAGTAGTTTAGGGGGGGGGATCCGCCTCAATACTTTCTAGAACAGGAAATAGCCTGAGGATTTGATAAATAATGGGGCCAGTCGGCTGTGGCTTTTTTCATTCTTTCCGTTTTCTCCTCGAATAATCAAAATCTATGAGATCCACTATAAATCCACACAGTTATTGGAACGGCAACTCCGCAATTCGGGTGTGATGCGTCGTATGGAACTGTTGAGCGGAGTGTAAGGAGATAGATATGATAGGTATAGCATTAAGTATTTGAAATAATATCGGGAGAAAAGAATATCTTCTTTTGATCCGGCGTTTTCCGTGTGATCAATTCGGTGGATCAAATTGACGTTACAGAAATTAGATACATAATCTTCTCCATGACAAGGGCCTCCCATAGCTACAACCTCCACTTCGCTGTTTATGCCAATCTCGCGTCGATCGACGGGTTCGTCCGTACCTTGCAGCGAGTTACCCTGCAGACTCTGTCCGTGCAGACCAAACTTTTCTCGTGATAGAAGGTTTTCTTTAACTTAGTTATTCTTTTTTCTTTTTTTTCTTTTTCTCCTTCCCTTTTTGTGGTCTTTTTTTTTCCGAGTTGCACTATCATCGGATTTATATGCCGGGGGGGGGGGGGGAGGGGGTTATGTTCCCTTTTCTGTCGGTCTATAATGTTCCACCAGGGGCTGCCATGCTTTCCCCATGTTGTACCTCAAACATCATAAGAATATGCTCGAACCCGTCTGGGCAGACGTTGATACCAGATAAGGCCAACTGACAACCAGAGACACAATGGGTACAAGGCCTTTGAGAGGTGTGGTACAACATAATTACGATGTACAGCGCGAGACTCGGACACGAGGAGAATTTGGGCGAGAGCCGACAACTGACAGGGATATTCCCTGCAGCCTATTGATGTGTTGTACAGAATGGGGCAAATTCAAAACAGCAAATCGACCGAGATAGTGCACGTATACTGCTGACCATAGGTCCACGGTAGGTACTTGCCCAAGTGGGTACGGAGGTATAGGCGTGGATATCATATTATGAGGTACATATTCAACCCTAGACCAATATTACAATGATTCTGCTTTCCATGTGACTTGGGGGGAAATTTGTGAACCAGACGCCACCTTTTTCCTCGCGCGAATAACAACGCACCACGATGCCAGGATCTGGCGTGATGGAACTAAGCTGGGACCGTGTGCAACTTGGATTTAACCTCGCATTGCATTGTCCCGTGGAGCCAAGAGATCGACTGCACGTTCATCTTGCCTTTACACACTCTAGCGCTGCTTGTGTAGTAAAAGAGAGAGGGGAAAAACACAGAAAGACTCCCATATGTGAGTATATAGTAGAGTATTGTTTGGTATATTTTGATTGTTGTACAAGGTAAGTGACCATATCCCTTCTTTGAGTGAATCCCTAGAAAGTGATTGAATAATTCAACCGCCGTAACCGTTAGCAAGCGCCACTATTCTCAAGTCATTTACTCCATTTGCCCCAGTGACCTAGTTCAGAATGAATTTCATATCTCCGAAATAGCCAGGATGGCTCGGGCCAAATGTGTAACGAGACTAAAACCCCATCCAAACCAGCGGCGCCAATGATTGGCTTTACGCACCAGCAGCCCGCCGATCGATGATCCGACGCAACAATGACTGGCTGCGGCAACAACCACGTAGGAAGGGCTAGATCGTGTGGATTCACCGCCAGTTGCCCCCCTTGCGTGCAGACGTGGCACAGATGATTATGTACTCTATAGCTCCATCTGGTATGCAATGACCCGCTGCTGTGGAGGCCTTTTTTTTGATGTATGTCGACCGTTGTCTCTTTTTGTATGAACTTATTATTCATAGAATAGGTGAGACAAGTTTCAAATTGTTATACTACATTTTTTTCTTTTCTTTTCTTTTTTTTTTTCCTATCAAACTCGCCGATGTCGGGCTATTTCGGTGATCGCCGCGACGTCATGCAGATAAGGGAAATAATGTAACTATGTAGGAAACATAAAAGGATCAATTATGTACAACATAGTCAAAACATGCCACTCTTGTGAGATCTCAACTTGCATTTTAGGTTGTACAAAATGTATGACACCTATTCAAAAAGCAAGTCTAGAAATTTGTCAGTCCTGCACTACCCCCATCATTTCAGCCCTTAATATAAAAGAAGATAGATCAAAGATCATCATTTCTGTAAAGTTCATGTGATACTATCACCGTATCAAAAATAACCAACCCTCCCCTAATAATGACAATGGTAATGCAATAAAAATAATTAAAATTAAAATTAGGGTAAGTCTAGAACAAGCAGACCCTAGGTTAGAACACCAGACCGAATCCTAATAGACAGAAAACGATAGCCAGAGTAAAAATCCAATGCCCAAAAGAGGAAAGGAGGAACTTGCTCACCGTCTCTTTGCTGTCTCAGCTCATATTTTATAGTATGTACTGTGCATCTGACACCAACACACGCGCCGCCCACGCTTCTCTCTTCCCGGGGAGGCGTCTTTAGTCGATCGAAGAATGCAAATACCATGCAGCGTGCAGCTCAAGATGCAAGTATCATGTACGATGAAACCAGCGCCAGAGTAACAAGCTAGCTGCCAAGTGCCAGCGCAGGGCGTCTGAAAGTAACTGCCGCCCACGGACTGGGTTGCTGTGCATGAAATAATTGTGAATACGGGGGTAAGTCAATAGTTCCCAGCCTAACTATTGTCTATGGTTGCAAATCATTCCCGGGGCGTAGAGTACGGGGATTACCACATTCTCGCAGCATGTCTGCCATTCATATTGTGCATAGAGTGCATATCGGGAATGGTGTGGTTGGGTAATGCATACTGTCTTGGGTATCTATTGAATTTGTTTCTGCGTTTTTATTCTTTTCTTTTAGGGGAAATGGGAATTTACTCTGGTTAGTTGGGGTTGGGGAATGTCTGGGGTTGGGGAGGTGGATGGGGTTGGCTGTTGTGCAGGAATCTTCCAAGGTTCTTACCTGTGTGTTCAAACTTCACGGTTGAGTACGTACTCACCGCTGGTTGAGGACCTGCATCGGCTACAATTGTCGTGTCTGTCAAGGGATAATCCGTGTTGTTGAGCTGGTGGCGGTGGGAGGTTGGTATATCCCTTGATTAGGGATTGGGATGGCGGGATTGTTGCAGCCTGTCTTCGTAGACCGATTGTTTCCCGTGGGAAAACGATGGGAATCGGCTTTGAGAGGCTTGGTCTCGACTTTTGCTAAGATAGTTGATAGAAGCCTTGGTTTTATGCTTATGCTTTACTTTTTCTTTATGCTTATGCAGTAGTTCTGTTTCGATCTCGATCTGATAGGGGTTGTAGTGATGATAATGCAATGGGTTACGCACGGCGGATCAGTGCTGACAGCGTTGGTGCATTGACTCGAGGGAACGGGCATATCTGCAGTGCTCTGTGTTATGTACTCCCTAGACTTGAACGCCCTTCTAGAAGGCACGGTTGATGCAGTATGCTGTCTCCCGTCATTTATGTAGGGATACCACGGTTCCTGCTGATAGATCGCGGGGATCATATATGTACGCACTGTCTTGGTACGGAATATATAGTCAAGGTGTGAGATGTTGAGACTAAGGGGTTTGGAGGACAGGGTTCGGTACATATATTGTGATTCATGCATGGTGCATCTCCCAATATATATCTCCTCTTCAAGTTATATCTGAGTGAAATGGCTGATACGGATTACAGTTTCTAGACAATAAAATGGACAAATTCTAACGAGAATATATATAAACACACCAGATGAAGAAACCAGAGCATCATTTGAACGAAAAGAGAGTGTTTTGTCCATTGAAGTAACTCTAAAGCTAACAATATTCCGACAAACTTCTATACCCGACCCAACCATATTCATCATGATTTTTTACAAGCATATCTCATCAAAGGCGCAGGGCATAATCACACATCAGCGCTGGTATATTTATCGCTTACCAGCCTGAGCAAATATCTGTTGCCAAATTTCAATCCACTGCTGATGCTTATATGACAACTGACGGTGGGGGTTGCGGAAAGTGTTCGAAAGGATCTCGCGCAGGCGGCTGTTGAGAAGTTTCAAGGCTAGCATAGACTTCCAATCTCGTACAGAGAATCGAATACGGTTTGCGTCAATGGAGATGACACCAGAATACATCTATTTTGGCGGTGGTCAGTTTATTGCAAGGAGAAAAAGGAAAGGAATGGAGACGCAAAGGAAAGGAGACATGAAGAATCGCTGTCGTACCTTGAACTCAGCATCACCACACAGTAAGGCTATAGCAAAGTCGTCCACTGCGCTGGTATCATGCGCGCTGAGGTTGCGGGCACGTGCCATGATGCTATAATATGACAGCCACTTGACGGACGGATCCGCTCTCTTGTTGACAGAAACCGCGGGTAGTGTGACTGTCTGATTGTTGCTAACGTTGCGCCAGCCCTTGCCTTCGCGCGTCAAAAGCTTAGGATAGAAACTCCAGGCGATGACCGAGTTGATCACCACATCGTTATTGCTGTTGACGTCGAAATCTTCAGGGATGATGAAGAATTGGCGGTTTCGGCTGCTGGAGCGTGCACTGTAGGGATGATTAGCTGTTGTCAAGATGAGATGTGATATTTGGAAGAAAGGATTTCTTACCGGCTAAGGGCCACTTTCTGTGATGCATCTAAGGTCAAAAGACCTGCGTCGGCAATTGACACTACCAGTTGCATTTTGATATCCTCGATTGCCAGCAATGTCTGTGCGCTGAGGAAGTTCTTTCGGCAGAAAGAATACTCGTTGGACCCCGGAGTGCTTCTTGTACGTCTCCAACTGCAATATGCGTTGTATATGGTCAAAAGATCCGAGTCACCTAGCTTTTGTTAGTTATCAACTGTGGAAGACCGGTATATTGAGACATACCTCTTCGGAAGGACGCCCGTGCACCATCACGTTGTGAATTAGATCCAATTGTGTTCACAAATGGCGACTTGGAGGAAAGGATAGCAGCAATGCTGACAGTCGCATCCAAGCACCGGAAGAAGGCTCCATGAATGATCATTTTACCGAGGAAGACATCCAGCGGCAATTTGGCCAGTTGTGTTCCGAGAGAGGTTAGGCTCTCGTTGCTGGTCAGGGCTTTAACTTCCTTCAATGAATCAATCGCGCGGCGAATGTTTTTAGACGACGGCGGGTCAAGAGCTTCGAGGAGTGTCTGCTCCACTTCTCCCAATTTGCAGATCTTCACACGAAGCACTAGATCCTGCAAAGAGAGGCGCAGCAATTCAGGGGTTTGCTGTTCCGAAAGCAATTTTTCATGACGGTATCTAGTGAACAGATGGAAGCAGATGCCGTTCTGGACACGTCCAGCACGACCGCGACGCTGTTTAGCGTTTGCACGCGAGATGAAGGACTCAACAAGACGGGATAATTGACGTCTCTCATCGAAGCGCATGATCTTCTCCTTTCCTGCATCGATTACAGCAGTGATATCTGGGATGGTGATACCTGTTTCCGCAATGTTCGTTGCAATAACAATCTTTCTTGTGCCTTCCGGCGGTACGTTGAAGGCCTTTTCTTGGTCTTCACTGGCAATTGAGGAGTGAAGCGTATGCACAATCCAGCCCCTCTGGAACATTGGCTCGGACAGGATCTCGTCGTTTAGGCGACGGATTTCCGCCAGTCCAGGCATGAAGATCAAGATCGCCTTGCTGTAGTGAGTCAACTCCGGGGACGTAGCAATCTTCAGAAGCAATCTTTTGATCAGGTCATAGTCTAGTCTGTACTCGTCGATGTTGATAACAGTCTCTTTGGTCTGTCTAGAGTACCCATCAAGACTGGCTTGGAGACCACCTGTAGTGTCAGCATCCGTGGGTGGGTCATCCATATCATCGTCGAGGACTGTGTGCTGGGCATCTTCCGACAAACGGTAGTTGGTCATCTCAACTGCATCCTCCAGGTACTTCATTTCCACCGGGAAAGTCCGCCCTGGGATGTTCAAAACCGGCACCCCGCCAAGATAGTTCGAGAAACGTTGCGCGTCAAGGGTGGCTGACATGAGGATGAGCTTTAGGTCAGGCCGCTTCTGCATAAGTCGTCGGAGCACGATCAGAAGGAAGTCACTGTCGATAGTGCGTTCGTGAACCTCGTCAAGAACTACATGGGTGATGTCTTGGAAGTCATCGGGCCGTTCGAGCATTCGTACAACCACTCCCGTGGTACTATAAAATATTAGTTGAGCGACCACAAAGGTAAAACCGATAGAGAAGTGAAAACTTACGCATAGATCAATGGCGTGGATTGAGTGAACTTGCTTTCCAATCGTACCGCAAATCCAATGAGAGACCGATTCGTGCCCACTTCATTCTTGCTCTCCCCAAGCTCCTCGCTAACACGTCGAGCAAGCGAGATTGCAGAGATACGACGGGGCTCGGTCACATAGATCTTGCATGGTCGGCCTTGGATCATCTCATGCTCGAGAATGAATGACGGAATCTGTGTACTCTTTCCGCTACCCGTTTCACTGCAAATAATCAGAGCTCGGTGATCATCGAGCGTGCTCAGGATCTCGCCTTTAAAGCCCCAGATTGGGAGGTTCATTCTACCCTGCATCATGCGGTGATAAGAGGGCGTCGACGATTTAGCCATCCATGCTTCTTTCAAGTGGTCATCTATACCGGAGTAATTGTCGCGCGCAGACCCTTTCATCGGGGTGCCCGGCTTGCTAGTAACGCCGTTTCTCTTCCGGAAGTTGTCAGATAGAACGACATCATCTTCGAAGGTGCCTTGGTTTTCTTGGATTAGACGCTTCAACTCTTTTACGGTGTTTTTGTCGACTTCATCCTGTTGGGCCTTCTGCAGTGTTGCAAACTCAGTCCAGAGTTCTCTCCAAACCACTGGCAATCGTAGGTAGGCCTTGCCCTCCTTGGAATTCTGGGGGAACAATATGAACAGAGCCAGAGTCGACACGTATCCCTCGGCCTGCTGTGCATTCGGTGTGGCAATGCCATCCATTGATACAAAAGTAGCCCAGGCATTCGACTTGTGTGTAACCGATTCCACGGCTAACGGGAATGGAGTTTCTTGGGGCTTCGACCACCGCACCTCGAGAGCCTTCCTATTCGAATGACTTGATGAGGAGAAATCCTGGTAGACAACCACGCAAGAAGAATCTCTCGATTTGCAAGTCTCTTCCAAGACTCGCCGTGGGCTTAGCCCTGTCGATTTCCCAAAGTCGCGGAGTGTGAATGAGGTCTGGGTCTCTGGAGGAGGAATACCTAAAATCGAGCTTGAATCCTCAGCCTCGGCTTGGAACAAGTCCCCAAGGGCATCCTCCATTCCATCGATCGCAAGGAGCTCCGGGTCTAGCTCTTCGTTGATTTCGGGCTTTGGTTGATCTTCTGCATCGGTCTGTAGCTTTTTCTTTCTGTCCACCGGGCGCCGAATAAATGAAGCATCCTTTCTGAGCTCGTCAAGCTTTTGCTCCCATATATACTCTGCTTCCCGGCGTTCGAAAAGGACATCACGTTCGATCTTGGCAATCTTCCGCTGTAGTTTAGAGGTTTCAGGATCATCTGACAGGTTGCCAGCGCCGCCTCGACCTTTCTTGCCCTTTCCGGGGCGATCGAAAAGATCTGGCTTTAGGTTATAAAGTTGAGTCTGTAGCTCCAGCCATTCGGGAACCATGATATCTGGGTCGACTGAGCTGTCCGAGTCGTATGAAATAGGAGGGGCAACCTTTGCTGCCTTCCAGTCAGCCTTCTTGTTTCCTTGCTTGCTTTGGTTTTGGGATGAAACAGGAGTTGAAGTCCCTGAAGCCTTCGATTCTGCTAATAGTTAGCATTATGCTCAACGGAAAACTTCAAGCCGTGGAGGGTTTACCTTTCATCCATGAGGTGACACCATCCGCATCTTTCAGTTGGCGCATATTGGTCTGTGTGTAAGAGGGTAATTCGTTCTTATCACTGTGCGTAGCCAACCATTCCATTGCTTCATCCAGATTCCACACAACATCCCGACCGGCACTAGCTGAGTTGCCAGCAAAATATTGCAAAACATGCTTCAGTGCATCCTCGACGCGGTTTTCTGGGAAGTCGAGTTTGAGCAGCGTTTCCTTCAAGGTCCAAAGTTTGTTGTATAGTTCCTCCTCGGAGCCAGCCTGTTTTGAACCTGTGATCCGTCCACTTGCTATAAGATAGTCATGCTCTTCAGTACCGGCCAGTTCGAGAATACTGTCTTGAATATCTGTTGGTAACCACTCCATTAGGTTCAATGTTACTGATTGCTGTCGGAGAACGCGGCGTTCGTTCTCTAGCTTGGTAGCCTGGCGCGCTGCGTCATTTTTACACTTAACAGCGTATTTATCAACCAAAATCTGGAGCTCTGCTTCTTGAAAATGCTTTTCCAGCTCCTCCGGTGTGTAATCTTGTAACGAGGTGGCTGTTTGTGGTGCGGCGGCATCTGCAGTGCGTTCAGGTTGCGGCTCGTTTGCCGGTGTGACTTTTGATTCTTCGGTGACTGGAGAAGGTGTTGAGATTGCCTCTGGCTTAGTCTTTGAGGGCATAGACACCGTCGCAAAGCCTCGAGCCGGGTTGGAGGCGGGCTTCTTCTTTTTCTTGCTGCTGGGCGGCATTATGGCTGAATTATCAGCGGGCCCAGCGGAGGAGTCTTCGAAGCACGCTGAAAGTCAGCGGTCAAAGACCAATGAATTTGGCCTGTGAAATACTGTGAAATATGGTGTGAAATATTCCCAAAAAGGGTGTTGAAATATGTAAAGAACGAAGAGTCGGCCATGCCTGTTTAATGGCGGGATGGAATCCAGCTCCCCACACAAAACTCTTATGACAGCATTCCTAGCCCACTTCACCAACTTCACACTCTCTGAATCAACCCCTTCTCTCTCCATTCCCCCGTATTGACCGCCGATCATGGATGGAATTCCATGGGACCAGGTCAAGGCCGGGGATCTGGATGCCTTGCAGGTCGTTCTCCTCTCGAGTTCGACCTCGCGCAGGCTCCGGGCCCTGCAAGAACTCCGCGACAAGAATGGTAGCGTGATAATACATGGCCTCATAACAAGCAAACTCACTAACCATTCATTCTATAGGGCCTGAACTATCCCCAGAAACCCATCACGATATACTAGAGTTGCTTTTCCGTACCTATCCTCTCTATGTCGACCGATCCTCCAGACAGGCGGTTCAACAATGCCTCCGCTCTCTCCTCCGCGGGCCCAATGCGACCGAAGAATTAAAATTCCTTACGCAAAAGTTGCAAATCGAGGCATCTAGACCAGGTCTGGCTTCCTCGTTTGCATTTGTTTTGTTGGAATGGTGCTGTATTTTGTTGCAGCAGGCTAGCGAGGACCAGAACACACCGTTGGCCACTGTGCTAGACCTGATTGCGGTTGATGCTAAGGCGCTGGAAAATTGTCTTTCCCACAATCCCAAGCCTGCAGTAAAGCACTCAGCTCTTCGAGTAACAAGACGTGCTTTGCGCGCTGTATTTTCGTCTGAGGCATGGGGTGCTGATGCAGTGCGGCAGTCTGTTAGCCGACTGACCACAGACTCTACCGCAGCGTACAAGAATGCGCCTCTTCTCGGTGTCGTTTGCGGAGTCTGTGCGCGGCTAGCAGACAAGGCTTCAATCCTCGAAGAGTCGAAGAAAGAGATTTTGGCCTTCTACATCAAAGAGGTCGTGAGCTCAAAATCTGTTGTGCCCGCACATGTCACCAACGGCATGTCTGACTTCTTTACTTCCTTCGTGACATATGAAGATATCGCTACCGAATTGGTACCTCCCATGGAAAAGTCCATACTACGAGCACCGGAGGTGGTTCTCGGAGGCGTGATTCCCCCTTTCTGTGCCTCTTTGCCGGAAGAAATTGATCTCTCGGAACTGGTGCATACACGCCTTTGCAAGCATCTTTTAACTAGCATGAAGTCAAATAACCCATCAATCCGTCAAGGGGCATCTGACTCTTTCGCATCCTTGCTCTCTCGATGCAGAACTGATCCCTTGGTCTTGAAGATCACGAGTGAAATCATTAGTCCTCTGAAAACCCAGAAGATTACTACTCCTGAGCACCGTCTGGCTTACGCCCAGGCTATTGGGGCCATTTCACCCTCGGCGGATGTCTCGAAAGAGATTGTTCAAGGATTCTGCCCCGTCTTTTCACGGGAGTCGAACGAGGCTGCTCTGGAAGAGGAGATCAAATCCTTCAGCAAACACCTTATTTATCTCGTTCAATCCAAGCTTAAGGTTAACGATGATGTTGTCAGCACTATCGTTAAGGGTGTATCCGATAAGCGAATTCCGTTCCGAAAGATCTGGCAAGCAAGTGTGGGAGAAGTTCTATGGAAATCTGATCTTGAAGATTTGAAGGCTCCTGAAATTGAACCACTTGTCACCAAGTTCCTCGCTAAGATGAAGGATTTGTTTGGTGAGGTTGCTTCCAACCCGCTTCCCTCCGCCCAAAGCGGCGCTCTATCTTCGGCGTATCTCTTCCTGGCTCTGTTCCACCGAGTTTCCGATGTTCAAGGGTCTGCTAGATCCGCCTGGGAAGAGAACGTAGCCCAGTCGATGACACTCAGTCCCAAGCCTTCTTTCCTCCTCAACCCCAAGACATACTCAAAGCTAAGTTCCAAGGAAGAGGTCCAGTGGTTTGTCAGGGCTCTAGCCGCTGTTACCTCCGGATCCAAGTTTGCTAGCTCCGAAGACGTATCCAAGATAGCTTGGGCTCAGGCCTTTATCTATGCAATTACTGCGCCTGCTCTTCCCTCAAACATTCGCGAGAACTCCGCAGAAACCCTATCCCGAGTCTATCTGACGGATGTGGCCTCTTTCGGACGCATCGTTTTCAATGCACTGTGGGCCTGGATCCTTTCATTCCGGACAGGGGACAAGGAATCGGCAGCCTTTTCTGCTGGGCCAGAGAGCGAACGCCTGCTTCATATGGTCTTGAAGGCTCTGTGCCCAACCAAGGCCATCATAGAATCCTCTGGAATTCCCTCTTCCGATCTGGGAGTTCTGCTTGTTGAACTTCTGATTCTGGGTCGACCTGAGTTGATTCCGAACACCTCGTGGATTGATTTATGTTTGAGGACTGGCACCGACCCTGGAAATCTTGTGCGCGCACACCCTGAGAAGTGTATTGAGCAGTTGGTTCGCGTAAACGCAGACCCTGTGCAGTCAGCGGTGCCGAATATTAACCTCGCTGTCTGGAGCGCTGGGGCTGAATTGGCATTTGTTGCCCCCGATGCCATGATCCCGCGTTTGGTTGATCAGATTAAATATGATTTGGACGGTACTCGCCTATCCAAATTCACTGCCACTGACGCCGCCATTTCACGCACCCCCGAAGGAACCGCTTTCGTCGATGTGCTCAGCAGCAAATCGAAGCAGCCTGCCTTCGATAAGAGCACTAAGGACTATGATACTCTGAAGTGGGAAGAAGAGCTCCGTGCACAATTAGCCGAAAAGAAGGGCCAGAGCCAAAAGAAGCTTACGCCTGAGGAAAATTCCAAGGTTAAAGCCCAGCTTGCCAAGGAGGCCAATATCCGTCATGAAGTTTTGGAAGAAGTCAAGCGAATCGAAAGAGGAGCAGGCCTTATCCAGGGCCTCGCAACGGGTCCCGCCAACGATGTCGAGGGATGGATCAACGCTGCCGTCAGTTCTTTGCTGTCGCTTGCTCAGGCTGGCGCCGGTCTATTTGTCGGTGATGTTGTCTCCCGGGCATTCATCACTTGTGCCGACGAGGTGTCCGCCCGCCTCGGTCCTCTACGTTCTTTCGTTGGTATCGCAACGCTGCGAGCCATCGGCAACACCAACCTCCCGTCCGATATGGAATTAGAGCCCCTCGGAGAACTCGTCACAAGAATCCTCTACCGACTGCGCTTTGCTTCTGAACAGCGTCCTTTCGATGCCACATCTCTCGCATATGTCCTTCCTCTTATATCTCTAGTTTTGACTCAAAACGGCATTGAAGAAGCGAAGGGAGAAGAAGAAGGCACCCAAGTTCTCCTTGCTCTTGAGTTCCTGTCCTTCCACTCTGGCTCTTGTGAGTTTTTTTGATATACCATTGCAAGACCAACTTCTAACGCTCTTATGTAGTCACCGACGCCCGTCTTCCTCGCGTTGAGGTTCTAGGTCAGCTTCTGTCCGCCATGCAGAGATACACCCAGCACTACAAGCTGGTCAAGGATACCTTGTTCGACTTCTGCCGGTGCATTTCGCCGAACATTAACAGTGAGGAGCTGAATACTCTTTTGCAGGGAGCCATCGTCGCTGATGCCTCCGTCCGAACAACTGTTCTTCAGGTCGTTGAGGCTGAGATCGATTTGACTGACCTTGATTTCTCGGAGCACATCTGGCTTGGCTGCCACGACATCGTGGAGGAGAATGCTGAGATTGCAGACACGATCTGGGAAGACAATGCGCTGGAGGTGGATGACACCTCGTTCAGCAAGATCATGAAATATTTGGACTCCAAGGACCACCAGCTTAGAGGCGCTGCTGCTCGCGCTTTGGCGCATGCCATTGAGTTTGATCAGAGCAAGTTTGCGGGCATTCTGTCCGAACTGCAATCCAAATATGTGGAAGAAATCAAACCTAAGGCACCCGAAAAGGACGCTTATGGAATGCCTAAGAAAATAGACAATGCAGACCACTGGGAAGCTCGCAGTGGTATTGCGCTAGCCTTCAATGCCATGACGCATGGATTCGATGGTGATGCAGCTGTCTCCTTTTTGCGATTCCTGATTGAAAATGGTCCATTGCTCGATGGAAATTCCCGGGTCCGTGGTCAGATGACCGAGAGTGGTAAATCTATCATCATTTTGCGAGGAGAGTCAAAGGTTGAGGAAATGATGAAACTGCTCCAAACAACCCTGGAAACCTCAGATAAAGACACAAAAACCTCTGACTTGCTGAATGAGGCTGTTATCGTGTTATATGGATCTGTGGCGACACATCTCAAGCCAGATGATCCTCGCTTGCAGACTGTTATCAGTGAACTGCTCGTGGCCCTCGATACCCCTTCGGAGTCTGTGCAGCACGCTGTTTCCGAGTGTCTGCCACCGTTGATCAGATCGTCCGGTTCCAAGACGGCAGAATACGTGGAAAACCTACTCTACCGACTTTTCAATGCCCCCGACTATCCTCGTCAACGCGGTGCTGCGTACGGTCTTGCTGCAGTCGTGTGTGGCAGAGGTGTCGCAACATTGCGGGAGTACCGAATCATGAGCCAGCTCAAGGAAGCCACTGAGAACAAAAGAGAAAAAGATCACCGACGGGGCGCTTTGTTGGCTTATGAGCTTTTCGCCCTGGTTCTGGGCCGAACCTTTGAGCCTTATGTGATCCATCTCGTACCCCAGCTTCTGGGAGGATTTGGTGACACCAGCATTAGCGTCCGTGATACTTGTCTGGAGGCTTCAAGGGCTTGCTTCCAGAACCTCAGCTCTTACGGTGTCAAGGAGATTCTCCCCACCCTGCTCGATGGCTTGGATGATACGCAATGGCGTAGTCAGAAGGGTGCTTGCGATCTGCTTGGAGCCATGGCCTACCTGGACCCGCAGCAGCTTGCAGCCAGTTTGCCTGATATCATTCCGCCTTTGACGGTTGTGCTCAATGACACCCATAAGGAAGTCCGCAGCGCAGCGAACCGCAGTCTTCAGCGCTTCGGCGAAGTTATCAGCAACCCTGAAGTGAAGAGCTTGGTTGGCGTGCTTCTGAAGGCTTTGAGTGATCCAACGAAGCACACAGATGAGGCGCTGGATTCCCTGATCAAGGTTTCCTTCGCACACTACCTCGATGCCCCCTCCCTGGCCCTTGTTGTGCGCATTCTCGAGCGTGGTCTTAGTGACCGATCTAACACCAAGCGCAAGTCAGCACAGATTATTGGCAGTTTGGCTCATCTCACAGAGCGCAAGGATCTCATTGCGCACTTGCCTATTATTGTGGCTGGTCTTAACTTGGCCATTGTTGATCCAGTTCCCACAACCCGTGCTACTGCCTCCAAGGCCCTTGGTTCACTCATCGAGAAACTTGGAGAGGACGCTCTGCCAGAGCTCATTCCCAACCTCATGGCTACCCTCAAATCCGATACCGGGGCCGGTGACAGACTTGGATCTGCTCAAGCCCTTTCGGAGGTTCTTGCAGGTCTTGGTACGACCAGACTCGAGGAGACACTGCCAACTATTCTCCAGAATGTTTCCAGCGCCAAGCCTGCTGTTCGTGAAGGCTTCATGACCCTCTTCATCTTCTTGCCTGCATGCTTCGGTAACAGCTTCGCAAACTATCTCAGCAAGATCATCCCCCCTATTCTTGCAGGTCTGGCTGATGATATTGAGTCTATTCGCGAGACCGCTCTCCGGGCCGGTCGCCTGCTTGTCAAGAACTTCGCCCACAAGGCCATTGATCTCTTGCTTCCCGAGTTGGAGCGTGGTCTTGCGGATGACAGCTACCGCATCCGTTTGAGTTCCGTCGAGCTTGTCGGTGATCTTCTCTTCAGTCTTACTGGTATCTCTGGCAAGAACGAGGGAGATGAAGAAGAGGAAGAAGCTACTCAAGCTGGCCAATCCTTGTTGGAGGTTCTCGGAGCCGAGCGCAGGGACAAGGTTCTTTCGGCTCTGTACATCTGTCGCTGCGATACCTCAGGTCAGGTCAAGAGTGCGGCCCTGGGTGTCTGGAAGGCTCTTGTCGCCTCCCCCAGGACGCTCAAGGAGATGGTTCCCACGCTGTCTCAACTCATTATTCGCCGCCTCGGGTCCTCCAACATGGAGCAGAAAGTCATTGCCAGCAACGCTCTTGGAGACCTTATCAAGAAGGCTGGAGAGTCTGTTCTCAACACCTTACTGCCCTTGCTTCAAGATGGTCTTCAGACTTCGCCCGATGTGGAGGTCAAGCAAGGTATCTGTATTGCTCTCCGCGAGCTTATCAATGCCGCTTCCCCTGATGCGCTGGAGGACTTTGAGGATGTTATCATCGCCACCGTGCGTGTGGCTCTGGTCGACAACGACGATGATGTGCGAGAAGCTGCTGCTGAGGCCTTCGATTCGTTGCAGCAGATCATGGGCAAGCGGGTCGTTGACCAGGTCCTACCTTACCTCCTTCACTTGTTGAGAGACGACGATAATGCCGAGCAGGCTTTGTCCGCTCTGTTGACACTTCTCACGGAGCAGACTCGCGCCAATATCATCCTTCCCAACCTCATTCCCACGTTGCTCACCCCGCCAATTACTGCCTTCAATGCCAGAGCCCTGGCATCTCTGGCCGAAGTTGCTGGGTCTGCCATGACAAGGAGACTGCCAACTATCCTTAACTCCCTCATGGATGGCATCATCGAGACTACCGACGAGGAGCTTCGAACAGAGCTCAGCACTGCCTTCGACATCGTCTTGGTGTCTGTAGACGAGTACGATGGCCTGAGTGTCGGCATGAATGTGATGGTCACTCTTGTCAAGCACGACGATCACCGTCGTCGCGCTGCTGCGGCCCTCCATCTGACCAAGTTCTTCGCGGAAGCCGACCTCGACTTCTCGAGGTACTACCAGGACTTGATCCGCGCCTTGCTGATTTCATTCGATGACCCAGATAAGGATGTCGTCAAGGCGGCATGGACTGCCCTCACTGGTCTCATGTCTCACATGCGTAAGGAAGAGATGGAAAGCTTGGCTATTCCCACCCGCCAGATTCTGCGCCAGGTTGGCGTGGCTGGCGCGGACCTGCCCGGCTTCAGTCTGCCCAAGGGCATCATGGCTATCTTGCCAATCTTCTTGCAAGGTCTTCTCAACGGTACTACCGATCAGCGTACCCAGTCGGCTCTTGCGATGTCGGATATCATTGATCGGACTCGTGCCGAGTCATTGAAGCCTTTCGTGACTCAGATCACCGGTCCGCTTATTCGTGTTGTGTCAGAACGTTCAGTCGATATCAAGTGTAAGTCATGCAAAGCTGAGACTTATGTGGTATCTGTTTACTGATTAATTTTTCCAGGCGCTATCTTCTATACTCTTAACAAGCTGCTGGAGAAGATCCCGTTGGCTGTCAAGCCGTTCCTGCCCCAGCTCCAGCGTACATTCGCCCGTGGTCTCGCCGATACCACAAGCGAGACTCTGCGCAACCGGGCTGCCAAGGGTCTTGGTATTTTGATTACACTGACCCCCAGAGTTGATCCTCTTATTGCTGGTAAGTATCGGGAAGTTTTATACATGAATCTAGCCCATCGCTAACTTTGATATTTAAGAACTTATTGCTGGATCAAAGACCTCCGACATTGGCGTGAAGAACGCGATGATGAAGGCTCTACAGGAGGTGGTTGGTAAGGCCGGTGCCAACATGAGCGAGGCATCCCGGCAAGCGATCCTTGCTCTGATTGATGATGACGCTAGCGACCAGACTGGTAAGATCATTATCAACGATTCCTGTGTTTCGCGGCTTTCTAACATGCTCACAGATTCCGTTGCGATTACCAACGCTCGTCTGCTCGCCGCTCTCGTGAAGGTCCTCCCTATCGCAAACTCGGTTCCTCTTATCAAGTATGCATATTCGTTCTCGTGGTTTTATTTTGCCGGATGCTAACATATTTCCTCGTAGGAACCGTATTCCTGCTGGCTCCCTTTCTCATGCAGCGATCCTCGGACTCAATGCTCTTTTGGCTGAATGCGCCGAGATTCTGACAGAACAGTTCTCTGTGGAGCTGCCCACCGTCATCTGCCAAGGTCTTGCAAACAAGGATGTAAGTTGAAAGCTAAACCACCCATTATTACTCGAAACTAACTCAGAAACAGCCCTTCATCTCCGATAACAGCGCTCTTGCTGCAGGAAAATACCTCTTGTCCAATGACGGCGACCATTCTTTCGAGTCTAGCAAGACTATTTTTGAGGCCTTGGCATCTTCCATCCAGGTCGGCAACCCGGTTGACACCCGGCGGTTGAGCTTAGTAGCCATCCGGACTGTCAGCCGTCTTCACCCTGAGCTGGCCCGTCCTCATCTGGCTCTGCTCGCACCACCCATCTTCGCTAGTGTCCGTGATCTGGTGATTCCTGTCAAGCTGGCAGCGGAAGCAGCATTCTTGTCCATCTTCTCCGTGGTCGAGTCTGACAGCGAGGTGTTTGACAAGTATATGGCCGGTCCGGGTGCATCTCTCCCACCGGGCCCCAAGCGCAGCATGTCTGATTACTTCAAGCGCATTGCTGTTCGTTTGGCTAACCAGGCGCGTGAGCGTCGGGAGGCTGAAGGTGGTGAGGGTGGCTTAGGACTGTCGAATGATGAGCTAGATGATGAGAAGGAATTGTGGAGCATTGGCAAAGTTGATCTCGGAGAAGCCTTTGGCGATGAGTGATGATTTTGTTTGCGCATCCCAAGGAGCATCTAGATGTTTATAGATATACCCTTGGGTTTTATTTGTTTTAGTCGTACAAAAGTATTGCATATGTTTATGTATATTCTATATTGCATCGTTTTATATCAATAGGCAGCCATCTACTAGGACTGCTTTATACTGTAGATCACCTTTTCCTAAATGGGTATATCAGATCATGTGAAACTGCTTGTCTTTGACATCACGTGATGGTATCGGGACTTGGGCATCTACAACGAAAGCCATGACAAACATCTAAGAGGGGGAAAGACTTAAAACTAAATTGCAATTCCGTTAATCTTCCAGCATCTTTATTCCAACATTGCCCGGTGTAAGTACTCTTGGCTTCTTCCCCGGACTGCAAGATCTTCAAGTTCCATCATCTCGATTCGGACTAGCGCTAGGGCATACACCCTGGAGCACTCCGCCCGTTGTGGAAGGAGCACTCGCTTAGCCCTCGGCTGACCTAATGTGGCCCGCTGTGCCCTCTCAAACTCTCACCGTCGGGATTTCTCAGTGCCACGAACATCATCCGCCAACGACCGTCGATACGCCGACATCAAGATGTGAGTTCATCTCCAAGCTGCTATTGAACTTCTCGAATGCACTCCCGTGTGCTGTGGAAATTCATGCCCAACACCCAACTCGTGGACCCGATATTTTTCGTTATAGTGGAGGAACAACTTCGTGATGTGTGTGCCATGATGCTGACCGGGTCTTTCACCACAGGGTCAACCTTACCACCCAGAAGCGCCTCGCCGCCTCCGTGGTCGGCTGCGGCAAGCGCAAGATTTGGCTCGACCCCAATGAGATGAACGAGATCTCCAACGCCAACTCTCGCCAGACCGTCCGCAAGCTCGTCGCTGATGGCCTCATCATCCGCAAGCCCGTCACCATGCACTCCCGTGCCAGCGCCCGTGAGCTCAACGAGGCTCGCCGCAACGGCCGTCACCGTGGTCTCGGAAAGCGCAAGGGTACCAAGGATGCCCGTATGCCCAGGTATGCACACCAACTTTTGTCTCCGTCCGGCCTGTCTCGGACTCGCTCGATAGAATTGGAACATGGGGCACAGTTGCTGATCTTGATTTCCTCTGTTTAGCCAGGTCCTCTGGATGCGCCGCATGCGTGTTCTCCGTCGTCTGCTCGTCCGCTACCGCGCCGCCGGCAAGATCGATAAGCACCTTTACCACGAGCTCTACCACCTGAGCAAGGGTAACACCTTCAAGCACAAGCGTGCCCTCGTTGAGCACGTAAGTTACAACCCGGATCAACCCCACGGATGGCGATCGAATATGGAACATGAACCCATGAAACCCCCCATGGAATACGCAAAACAGAACACACCCAGGCTGACTCGTTCTCTCTTTCACCACTACAGATCCAGAAGGCTAAGGCTGAGCGTGCGCGCGACCGTGTCCTCAAGGAGGAGATGGACGCTAAGCGTGCCAAGAACAAGGCTCTCCGTGAGCGCCGGTTGGAGCGCAAGGAGGCTAAGCACAACGCTCTGATCAGCGAAGAGTAAATCTGATACAAAAATTCAATTACCCTTCCGTTGTTTGACACTTTACTTGCAATTCGGCGGTCCGGAGGTTGGAAACGGTTAACTTCTGGGTTGGATTCGGGATTCGAGGCTGTTCCCGATATCGAACTCAGGTCGGCCTTCGGCGTCTTCCTATTAGTCTAGATTCTGTTACGACTTTCTCTCCTTCCCTTGTTTTCTCTGATAGCATGGGGTTCGTGGCCTTGTTGGATCTTTCGGAAAATATGGGGTATGGGAAATAGGAAGATGCGATGATGATGTGATACTCAAGCTATTCTTGTTAAAATGTAACGAGAAAGCAAAAGGAAATCTTTTTTTACTTCACCAAAAAACACAACAAAAACCGCACTCTTGTTCCCGGCCCATATCTACTTTACTGCGCTTGGTATAAACCTGATATGCGGGAAAGCAGATGTCTTCCTTCTATAAGCCCATCATAAGCCCGGTATCCTATTATTAGTGGTTTTGCTCATAGATTCCCTCTCTGGGGTTTGCAGCTCATGGTGACCAGGTCTACGTCACTGACCAGTCTTGGAGTATTATTGATGTCTGTATTTCGTACTCTTATGCAGACTTTATCTCAATTATTCCTACAATCCTTATCCCCTTGGCAACTACAGCCTAAATCAAAGACCTTCAATGTAATTTATGGGTCTTGTGCTACGCCACTGCTATTCTGGGGATTTGATCTAAAATGGCCTACCCACTCACTTCTAGACTTAACAGACCCTCAACCCACAATATTGGCGTAGGTCTGAGAAGAAGGCTAGGTTTTCTTAACCTGATTTGAAATATTTACCAAATAATTAAATCAAACATTGAAGGTCTAACTGGATTTGTGCCGAATAACATTTGCGCCGAATATATATCTTTATCACACAACCCCATAATCTTCCGAGTATAAAACTTTATTAACAACCAAATATAAACGTAGAACAAAAGTATAGGATATCTTGATAGCACCAGAATAGTACCAGTGTTCAAACACTTCTAAAACATATTAATAACCCAAAATAGGGATAAAATTTGAGTCCTTTCTCTCTTTAAATTGAACATATCAATATAACCCCAATTAACAGCCCAGACCTTCAACACCGGACTCAAGATAAAATGTAAATGCACCCAAGAGGAACAATCCTAGTAAGTAAGTGAATGCAAAAAAAAAAAAAAAAAAAAAAGAGAAAACATGCAGGCATAGCATTCGTAAAATCTTGTCATCGTAAATCAAAGTAAAGCCAGAAAAAGCAAGTGGATCAGCATAAGCGTATAATATATGCAGGAAGCAAAACCCAAACCAAAAGAAAGCCACGAAGAAATGTAAAAAAAGAAAAAAACAAAAACAAATAGGAGTTTGCCATCTAAAATTTGACACCCCACGTAGTCGGGATCGAAGGAAGAGAAGACCGACGGTGGTGAGCATTTGGCGGAGGCTCAAGGTCAAGATCGAAGGGATCACTACGCATGCTATCACGTATCATAGGCGTATCCAAATATCCATGCGGTACAACGAGAGTATCCGCGCCATCGCGCTCGCAGTCCCAGTACCCTTGCCCACCTCGCCCGGCGCCCCGGGAAGAAGTGGAGTAGATGGAGACCGAGCGAGATGGGGCTGAGATCTGGATGACTGCGGACGGCAGGTCCACGAAGGGATCCTGTGTTCTTCTCTTGCCGCGCAGGTACATGCTGTCCAGGGATAGATCTGGATTCGAGGGCTGTTGTTGTAGCGGGATGACCGGAAGTGTGGGTGATCGCGGGCCGATGTTGTCTGGGATTGAGGGGTATGAGTGGTAGCGGTGGTGATTATGGTGGCTGATTGATGAGCTTGTTGAGTCGCCTCGTATTAGTTTCTGCCTGATGCCTAGCCGCTCTGTTGCTATTTTTCGTCGTCGGCGACGCATATAAAGTGCGTAGGCTAGTAGGGCGAAGATCGTGATTGCCGATCCTCCGATGATGCTCCCAACTATTGTTCCAGTTTTGGAGGGGCTGGAGTGATCGGCTTGGGCTGTTTCTGAAGAGGCTGCGCTCGTGGCGGTTCCGATAAATGGTAGGATTGAAGGTGTGTTTGATGGTGCGGTGCTCGAGCTGGCCGGGGTACTGGAGCTCGTGGAGCCAATGGCTGTCTTCGACAAGACAGACAGTGTTGATGGAAGAAATATAATCGAGCTAGTTAATGGAACCGGTGGAATCCACGTGCTGCTAGGAGCATCGGAATACCAGAGATCGGTGGATTCCGAACTTGCCGAAATAGGAAATTCCCCCATTGGGCTTGATAGAACCGAGGTTGTTGGGACCAGAGTCGAAACTGGAGGGTCCGGAATAACCGTTGCTGTAGAGCTGGAAGTCGATATTGTAGTATCCTGCTTAGTTGTCGACAGCTTAGTCGTCGTCAGAGTTACGGTGACCGGGGTTGGGTTCAGCGTTAGCGATAAGAAGTCAAGTACAGTAGTTGTGGTGCTGGAATCAGGCCCGGAACCAGATATCGTATAGACCAATGTAGGATATATAGTCTCTGTTTCAATTGACGTGACTGTCACCAGATTCAAAGGTTCAGAGGATAAGTGTGTGGACGACCGGATGAAGTTGAGCAGTGCAGAGGAAGTATCAATGGTGGAAAGGGCATTCGACATCTCGCCGCGAGCCCGCAGGCAGCACGGTCAAAAGACAAATCTGGTGGTATTTTCCGATTGTGTCGATAAATGGAACATGGGGGCGACGTAAAAAAATGGATCCCTTTGTATGAGTGCCGGGGAAAGCACAAAGCAACAAAGCAACCGACAAAGCCACAGGCTTATTAAGTTGGCACTGATGGTTCACCCAAGCCCCCTCTGTTTCTTGCTTTGTTTCTTGAAGCCCCGAGACAGCCATAAACATAATCCCGTGGTTAGGCTGGGATCCCATACAGTTCCCGATTCACCTTTGTAGCCCCAAAAGTGTACCACGTCAGATACGAAGAGGTCAGAGGGTTATATACAGAGAAATTTTTGGGTTTTTTTCTCACATAATTGAACAGGGGATTTTGTCACTAGTCTGTAACCCGGCGCTTCTGCTAATGGGTGGAAGCAACTCCCCCTCCTGTGACAGATGAACGGCGCTTAGCCATCGGCCCAATAAGGTACTCAGGCGGTCCACGGATGGACGATCATCTCCAGAGAATATGGGTATTTCCATAATGTGATACTCTGACCACGAACCTTTCTGCGCGCGCTCTCGTCATTATTGTTCCTTAGGATTCGAGGAAGTGTATCATGCATCAGGGAATCAGGGACGAAACAAGGCAGTTTCGGGGTTGGGGATTTTAATTTGAACCGGTCCAACCTTGACTCCTTGAAGTTTCATGTTTTACCTATGTCAGCTGTCGATGTGCAGTGTAATGTATCCTCGGTACTGAGGAACAGCAATGCCTCGTTTAGTAGAGTCATGTGACTCTGGATATATAAGAAGTCCACATTCATATGACATCCATGATATCAGAGGATGAAAACTTTTTTTTTTAAAAAAAAGCGGATTTTATACTAGAATAAAGTATGAGATCCCAGGTTTGCACATTTTAAACCGTTTTTATGCCCTATATTTTAACTATCGAGAAGAAATAGCTGTAAAGAGAATTTATATCTGGAGATATCTGAGAAGGCATCTAGAAAGACCCAAAAGACTCAAGGCCGCCCAAGCCAACTATTCTTGTAATTCATAAGCAAAGAGTAAGATAGCTTTACAGCCAACATTCCTCATTCCTCTATCTCTTGACTCTTGCCCCTTGCCCCTGACGAATCCCTACGAATATCATAGATCATAGGTCCAAGGTCCACAGTCATAGGACTTATAAAAAAGTACATCATAGGTAACAGTATATATCTCACTAAGACACACGACAAATGTTCCCGAAAGTCCCCACCGCAAAAGTCCCCTTTTGAACCATCTTCTTTCATCCCTCTTCTTTCTCACTTTGAGAGTCTCTTAGACTTCGACTCTGTTTATTTATTTACCTACTCGGTGTTTCTGCCTGTCTGTCTTTCCGCCTTTCTCCCCTTCCCATGTGACTTTAGGGAACTAGAACTTTGCGATAATCGTGCATTTGCATTTGCATTAGACTCAGAAATGTTTGGCTGGGGTTCTGGGCTGGGTAAGCAAAATCTTTCTTTATTCCCTTTGGTGACCCCTCGATGTTTTCCCCCCTCCCCCGCCATACCCCCCTGCGGCGTTGAAATGTTAAGTTCACCTGATTGGGGCTGCGCGTGACCTAAAAAAACTCCTATATCCTACTGTGATTTGGGAGATAAAGGACGATCAAATAGTATCAAGCTAATACTTTGCAGCCTTGCCCTCCGCCACTTCAGAGCCGGAGAAGGAACGCAGACCCCCCGCTCACCCGACACCTCTCGATTTCCCCGTCTACAACCTATCCAAGGTCCTCAAAAATGAGTCGGAATCAAGACTTATGGAGATGCCCGAGCTTCTGGCCGACATCAAACGCCCACAGGACATCTGTATGGAGCGCTTCAAGCCGTTGAACTTGAAATTGGACACGGACGTCGAAGTCGCCGACATGATCCCTGAAGACCCCTCGCACCCCCTTGCCCCCTTACCATGGGAAGATACCTCCGAACCGACGGAAGACAACCCCCGACCGTTGATGGACAACGGAGCCCCATATCCATCGAAGGAACGATACGAAATCCTGGAAAAAGAGCTGGCGTTGGATAATGACGACGCTTTCCGCGAGGTGGCTCGATTGCCGCCGCGTGAGGGCCGCAGCCGGGTTCGTATAACGCAGTCAAGGAAGTTCTGGACGGGATTGGAGCGCATGGCTCAATACTGGGACACTAGCCTAGACAATTACTACGAGCGCCCGGCAACCCCCGAGCCGACACCATCTGAGAAGGAACGGGCAGAGGATGACACAATGCAGATGGATGCCGAGGAGTCCAAGAGCAGATACTCTCTGACAGACGGTCCAATGGACCTGGATGAAACACAGACAGCCGCGCCTTCGAGCGATAACACTGTTGGCGATGAGCAGAAACCCTCTGTCCCTGTGTACACGGGCCGCCGAATTGGCAACGGGGGCGAGATGCCCGATGAAATCCGTGACGAGACAATCCGATCCTTCGTGGAGATGGTCGCATGGCCATTCGGATGCCAGGTCACGGCCCCTACGCTCCCACCGCGGTTGACCACCAAGAACCTCCTGTTCCCCGTTCGGCAAACATTCCAGTCCTCACGGTCCCCGCGAGATCGCCAGATTGCGCGGAGCGGCATGCTCGAAGGCCCCGTTCTCATCGCGCAGTGTCGATCCGAGACTTCTTTCCGCGCCGCGGACAATACCCCTGGGACCGGGATTGGCGAGGTAAGTGATTTATTCCGCGAAGTGGGCGGCATGCTTCTCGCGGCGCAAGAGCGTGCTCGCGAAGGCGCAGTGGAGAAGCGACCCGGCGAAGGCAAATGGTGGACCATGGAGCCTCGCTTCGGAGGCGCCCCCAATGACGGGATCCTGGATGATCTCATTAACAAGGGACACGGGATGTCCCTGCCAGACTCGATGATGGAAGAGACCAGACCATCTGCCCAGGAGGCGGATAGCGCTTCCAAGCGCCACAAGTTTGAGCATCCGTTTGTCTCGTCTCTCTCCCGGAAACCGAGTGCTATGCGCAGACTTACTAGTAGTGAAAAGTGGAAGATCCTGCAGCCTGGACCTAGTCTTTGGGATAAGCGGATGAGCTATCTGCAGATAGGCAAGGTCCAGGAGAGTCCGTTTGACGATGTATGCATACCCTGCCTTGTTTATTGAGCTTGAGTGTACATTTTACGACCAGATAGAGCTAATCCCCCATTTCTTACAGATTTACATGATCTCATCCGTCAACCACCACATCTCAATCCTCCACCTCCGCGTCCACCGGCGGTATTTGGACATTCTCACCAACGGCGACAGCACCTTCCCGGCAACCGAAGGTGAGCCGTGGCATGTGCTGAAGCTGCAGAGAACTAGATGGTTCGACCTGCTTGATGCCAATGACCGCATAGAAGCGTTGAAGGGTGTGTGGCAACTGTTCCACCACCAGCTAAGACAGACACATCGCGAAGGCGACGTCCCAGTCCCGGTAGAATTACCTTTAGATTGTCCATTATAGAACATGCATGATGGTGTCCGCGGTGACGTGCTTTGACTCTGGCCTTCTCTGGCCTTTCTCAGGCGATACATCTTGTACATACGGCGCTGAAATCTTCGGTTTTTTCTCGTTTGCTGTGCCAACCCCCTCCCACCATGTTCTTTTATCCATACCCATCTCCAATGACAGACTACATCGACTATTTACAATCTTGAATATACTGGCATCTGACGGACTATTTGTATTGGATACTACGTGCTATTTTCTTTTGAAGGTGATTCGAGGCCTTATGGTGTTCTTTGACATGCCACACAATGGTTCATATATTTATTGACAGGTTTTTGTTTTCTCACCCTTAGTACTTTTGCCAAAGTGACGACCTTTTCATTCCTCATTCTAAACAAAAACACCAATCCTCCCTCATCTTCCATGAAACAACAAACCTAACGCCCCGGACATATTCGGTGTTGAACCCCATGACCTCACACAACCATCATCAAATCTCGCAATACACTACCAAAAATGAAAGAAGAAAAAAAAAAAAGAGAGGGGTCCAGACCAGGAAAAACCTAACGAAAATGTGATATATCAACATGATAGTCCCCCTAAATCTGCTTCAGTCTCTGTATGGCGAGATGGTGGGAGAGTGGAGCAGGACTAATTGGCTAAGGGGCGACGAGGCCCTTTGTGGTGTTATTTCCCGATTTCCGTTCTCGGTATACAGAGTAGGAATATGTATTATACGGAGTATACATCTAACTTCATAGGTGAATGTCTTCCATGTGACTCTAACATGTATCAGGAAATGTAGAGATCTCTTTCCATATCGGAGACATTCTAAGTTCTTGGCTGTCTGAGCGGGTGCAACGTATATTTGCAATACAGAAGACTAATTTCCGAACTAATGTACTTATTATACAGAGGTACTTCTACTGACGGAGTAGGAGTTTCTTATGGGGCACGTTGCAGAAGTCCGGGCTTGACAGATCCGACTTTCCCTCCCGTAACTTTCCAGATTATGGGGTTCGCTTATTGTGACAGGATTGGACTGTGTATACGGAGTATACGGAGTACAATATATGTACTCCGTACATGTACTCTGTACTCCGTGCATGGCTGTGAGCTGGCTGATTGCGGTGAATGTAGCATATGGCAATGGATCTTCATTTAGGCTTTTTTTTCTTCTATATTGTATATTGTATATAGGTAGGGTTTGACAGGTCTTTGGTGTGGTGAGATAGGAGCTGGTTGGATGTCTTGAAAAGAAGGAAATATCACCGAAGAAGCAAGAATATGCAGAGGGATTTATCTGTCGATAGGGGTTGGTTTGATGCTAGTTTCCGTGTATATGTGTTTTGAGAAGTATATACGTCAACGAATTTTGAGATGGGAGGTTATGATGATATGTGAACATTGAATAGTCAAGCACTGACCATTCAATGCCAACCTTGAAATGTTAAAAAAAGTCCGAGCCACAGCGTTAAGGCTAAATTACTCCGTAATACCCCGTATTATACCTCTATAAATTCTCTCATCCAATAAATCCTCCCAGTTACGCTCCATTACATATTAGTCTTGCCCAATCAAAAACCTAACTCCCCCCAAAACCCGAGTATCGACAACTGGCAGCTGCAAATCAGATCACATCACACATCTAGAAAACCATCGCGCTTGGTGCGCTTTATTAAAATAAACTCAAATCTGGCATATGGCCCGCTTAGTAGATCTCAAACCTAGGTACAAATAGACCTCGGTACGGGGATTACCCAATGGGGATGAAAAAAGTATAGGGTGTACCCGCTTCCTATTACTTTGTACTTTGTATAAAAACTATGTGGAGGCTGAGTGAAAATTGAAGAGGCTTGGGATCCTGGGGGACCAGGACGAGCGGATCAGGATGAGCAGATCAGGCTAGGGGGCGTACGATGTACTTTTAAACATGAGCTATCATCCCTTGAATAGAATGAGGGAAGTGTAAACGTAAATACGGACTAGAAAGCCTTAGAACTTGCTTATCGTGGTGGTATAAGGAAATCCAAGATGAGATCAGAATATAATAGCCCAGGAATCTGACTATTTGATCTTATAGATTGAAAAGTATGCAAGTTGCTTCCTCGAGGAGGTGGGGGGGGGGGTGGATATACGTATCTGTGCAAGTAAGGACCCCTGGGGGCTGTCAACAACTTCGACTCCAGACTACTGCCTAATACAGTAAAGACTACATACCCTCTCCGTATTCAATAAATTAACAAGCGAGTGGGGGATGTGCAAGACCATGACTTGTGTGTGAATGGTGTGCATAAAGGAGATGTGACCCCCAAACGTCGGAATTGACTACAACGGGTATATAGTCGCGTTTGAAATCTTTGTTTTTCACGGTAAGGTACACAGCCGCGCTAAGAGGCTGTCGGGCCGGCGGGTGATTTACTTTGGGGGTGGTACGAGGTACCTTACGTGCACACCGTACAGAATATAGAGTAGGATAATGCTAATAGCCAATAACTTCTAACGCTGACCGGCCAGTTCGGAATTTAACCGGGTTCTCCTCTCCTGTCGAAAGGAAATTGATAGCAGCTCACGGGGCTAGGATATTTCTGGTTGGAGTCTTGATTATATGGACTTTTGCCGGATAGTAGGTTAGAGCCTCTGCAGGAGCACTGATTGGGACCAGGGCGTAGGGTTTTGGTTCTTCAATTTTGTCTTTTTTCGGTTTCCCTTGCATCTGGCGAACAGACCAGTCGTTCATGTGAGCTTGGCCTGGTATTCAAGCCTCAGTTATATCTATTAGATTGCTACTCAAGGGATGATGCAGCGTAAGGAGGTTTGTTTTTCTTATGCAACTGACCTGATCAAATCTTGTTCTTGACCTTGCGGAGGGCGACAGTTTTGCGCGAGCTGGTGGGGCTGATATGATGGGCAAGCGAATCGCGACGGTCGAGAGATGACAAGTAGGGAGGGAGGGGGAAAGACAATTAGATCTCAGAGGGGCCAGAGAATACTTCAGTCTCGAGATTGCCAATAGGTCAGGTAGATCCTATCGTGTCCACATGGAACCGAAGCCACGTGGGAACGCATCAAACCGGCCCTTAGTGACCAAAAGGGCAAGTCAGAAATCTTGACGTGTCATTTGCACAGACCAATGTGGCAATAGGACGGCCAAATTCGAGACGAGATCTCAACGAACGGTGAAAGTCTGTGTTGTACAAGCTGTACACATCACATTTTCCCTTCTGTGGAGATATGGAACCAAACCGTGTCGTGCATGTGGGGATGGATAGAGAACGAATAACACTGGATTCCAAATCGATTGGCAGATCTGAATCAACCCTTTAAGATGGGCCCTGGTAGCTTTGCGAATCTGCGTTTGCTATGCAAAGAAGCGGGACAGCCCCGATCGTGAAGAACCATGTCCGGTCCCGCGAGATGTGGAGTTTGTTCTGGACTCCATCTGGATAATTCTAGTAAAGATGTCCATGAAGCGCATCTAGGCTGCCCACATAACAGATTGTATGGTGATAGAGTCATATGTCCAGGTACTGTGGCAGAATGGAGGTGATCACATTTTAGCTGAGCCCGGCGGCGGTACAACCGATCTGTGGCGAACGAATCACGCGCATCGTCAATGAGGCCTAGATACTCTGTGATTTGAGATATCGTATTGCCATTAAATTTATTTACTAGGATTGTGGTATTCAACTTTCAAGTGTTACGTATGTATAATTCTAGAAACGCAAATCAGAATATACTCCGTCGGCTAATAACGCTCTGCAATATTCGTGTGATCTGTTTCTGGGGATAAGACACGAAGAGAGTGGCAGACTGGGGTTGCGGTTGCAATTTGGTTCTGGACTTTGTCGTTGGCGCGTGCTAGCCCTCCCTTTTCTAGGCTATACTTTCCCATCTGTGCACCGCTACCAGCCCTATGATATTAGAGTTAGAGACAATCACGTCAATATGATATACTGTTGATGTTAGTTTAGCACAAACCTACTTATGTATCTTGTTTCACCCCCTATCTGGACACCGGAGGTCTGAAATGCATCGCATTTACTGCCTAGATATGCCAATTGCGCATCAGAGTCTCAGTTCAATGCGAGGAACCCAATGTATGCCGTGACCGCTATGTAACCTTCCGTGCTGCCTCCCCTCGATATATGTGGGGGGATTTTGTCAAGGGAGAGGATCGACTGCATTTTCCCCATATGGAGCCATTCCAATAGTCTTGTGAAGTGATCTTCGGTGCTGATTGGATGCAAGCTAGGTCTGCTGCATACTTATTCGGATGCTGGGGTTCCCTCGGATGCGATTGTCTCTACAGTACTACAAATAAAGTACACCGTAGTACATGGCACTTATCGTAGATACAGGATCCTTCTTAGTACTTCGGTATGTAGATGTGTGGCAGCGGAATAGAATCTCAAGCCTGGCGTTGCAGTGCGAGCTAAGGAATTGAGGCTCTAGGATACCTTCATAATAGAATTGGAACCCAGGCTACAGTAGCATAAGTGTTTTGTTTTACTTTATACTTATTGGGAGGCTGGATTTGGGTTTCTTGATTGTGGATGTATGTTGTGGTCGCCTCCTTGCGTTCGCCATTGAATATCTAATGACTCTAGAAACTCTATTCCAGATACCTACATACTGCAATATGCATGGCGTGCATTCACCATCTGCGCGATATAGGCCCGTCTTATCTTGGAGGCTATGTCTATTTAGCGAAGCTCGGTTTTTGGAGAAGAATTGGGACTTAAATAGCGATAGAATAGCTGCCTAGAATTTTCCACCATCCCTCTTTTTCTATTAGCTAAATAAATAACCCGCAGGATTTGTCAATTTTCATGATATCCACTAAAATCAAGACTTTGGGCGACGCATAGCCACAGATAATGCAGACCTGAAGATCTCAATCAATGCGCTGCCCCAAACCCAGGAAACGGGATAGTGGAAAAGAAGGAAGAGTGGAAACGGCAGATCGACAGGGCAAAATAAAACTGCAACGCAGCTTGGATACTATGTCTATCGACATTGGGTGCTGACTTGGAAGACCCGTGATTGAAATCTATGTAACCCTGATAGCCCCTTAACGGTGGCAAGAACTTATGATTCAACGACCAGAGTGGGATGACTTGGAATTTGCAACCAATAAAATACATACTTACATCATTGAAAGAATGGACTTTTCTACTAAGGTTAGGTTCGGATTGTTTTTCATTCCGAGGTTTTAACTCAGATCCCTTTCATGCACGTCAAATCCCGTGCCATGTTAGATATCCCAATCGACTTTTCATTATATTACTAGTTATGTTGTATATCTTTGATACGGGGGAACTACATCCCGGTGTTACTCGGTGGATTCGAATTAATCAAGGAGCACTCAATCAAACAAAGAAAATCATCGCAGCGAAGTCTTGGCTCAGCGTAAATAGAGCACTATTGTACTGTAAGTAGCCCTAAACTGTGTATCCATACTCCATACTCCATACACTACCCTATAGACCACGAAGTTGTACCCCACCACGGTCCTTCAATTCTTCATCTTGTCAGCGGCTGAAGCGGGTGACCGCACAGACAAGAACAAATTAAACGGCCAAAAGAAACAAAAAAGAAAGAAAAACCCAGGAATGCTGGGCAACCGTGTTTCCTTGTGCCACTTTCAGTCCGCGCGTTTGACTCGCTCAGAAGACCTCCGACTGGGGAACACCGTTGAGTCTTCTGTGGTACAGAGGTCTTGAGCTGCATCCTGTTCAAGCCAGGGGTAAACTGAGCTACTGCCTAAGTCAGGAAGAAGAGTTAAAACGAATGAGGTTTCCAGGCTCCAGTATGATATCACTGGGCACAGGTGATTAAATGTGATGTCAATTCAATCCACTCTCTATCGACCAAAATAGTAAGCCCCTAGAGCCCGTGGATGATTCCCGTCGTCAACCATGGATGGAAGACGGGTAAACCCGAGCCCCGAGATTTCTACGTCACGTATTTCTGGTATTTACAATCCCATTTCTACTACATCCTTCTATATTTTATGTTTTATATATTGTATATCGTACGGAGTATATATAATACAAGCCAACTTCTCCAGGTGAGTCTTCCGACGCCCCCAATGTGCATTTGAATTAAACAACAGTCCAGTGCACGGGGAAGAGCAAGGTGCCCAAAGCCAAGGGTTGCTGATCAGCCCCGACAACCATCTCTCTGGGAGCCAGATGGATAAAGTATCCCTTCAAATGATGGCTGCCCTAAAGGAGGGGCTGGAACCTCCGAACATCGCCGATCTGGAGCTGTATATATGCACTGATTTGAGCATCGAATTCTAACAGAGTTTTGTCTTGAGTTGATGTTTTGGAAAAGCTAGTGCCCCTTGCGAGTTGTTATCCGTGACCGAATCGACGGCCAGTGCGGCGTGTGTTATTGGGTGCTTGGGGCATTGAGGGATCCTGACATACATACCCCTCCATTGTTTTCGGCTATACTTTCAATGCTCTTACCTTTTGGAATAGAATCATGGATTGGATGTTGATCTAGATATATTTTAGGAGTACCCCCCCATACCCGAGTCCTAGGTACTAGGCAGCGATCTCTTTCCGACACGGGTCATATCAGTATAATGTGAAATGAGAAAAGAGCCCAGAAAAAAAAAGAAAGAAAAATATCAAAACGCAGCTATTATTACCAGAACTTTGACTCTCATCCTAAGCCATGAATCCAACCGTCCAGATCAGTATATACACTCCCGGGTGAATCGACTTGCATGGCGCATTTCCCGGCGAAGCGGTTGACCTTCGGGCGGCAAGTTCGATCCCCGTTCCACGCGGAGGATCCTAGCTTCGATCATAGTATTCTAGGTATAACATCTTATGGAGGTATATATTGTGCCCCAAAAAGTGACAATATTAATTTCGCTTCTGCAGAGCATCTCATATTTCTCAGCCGCCAGACCCACTGCCTGTTTAAATCAAAAAAGAAACTAAAAGCAGACCTGTCAACTGGAGATGTTTCTCAGGGGGTCTATATGTGTTATTATGTATGTGATATAATGGGCTAGAAAAAGCCCAAGCCATTTAATTATTATTTTTTAATTATTTTTTAGAGGTATTTGATCACGATTCTAAAGTATTTAATCCAGGGAGGGGCAAACAACACCTGTCGATCCCTACAGGCGTAATTATAACTGTGAATTTATGTTATTATGTTATGGCCCCCTCCCCCAGTTTATATTATTTCTTCCCTGACAAATTTTTTTCTACTCTTTTCAATGGGACCTTATATCCTTGTACATCCAAATTGACAGTGATCTTAAACCTGTACCGATCTACAATTATACAGTGTATCGAGCCAACCCCCACTCGGTATTGACTACCCACATCCTAAAGAACAGGTACGTGGTTATATTACAACCTTACCATACCTGACCAAGGTACCAACCGCGTACCCCATGCGTATGCTGGTACATATACTCCGTACATCACCCAACCTTGGAAGGTTCACATTTCCCCCCCCCTCCTTGTGGCCCAACCTTGTACTTGTGTTTGCGATCTATCTGATATACAGTGGATCCTCTCTTTGGATATTATTTTTTTTTTCTCATTTTTCCTTGATATTTCCATAACTCGGCCTAACGGGGCCCCCTGGTCGGATCATCGCCGTAATCTGACTATTTCTTTGTCTAGCTCCACACTCGGTTGCTGCGACATCACCGCATTTTTACCAACGAAACTCGGAGCTTTAGGCACGCTATTTGATTTGCTTCTAGCGGCGCGATCTGGTTTCATTGTTCCAGCTTTCGCTCCTTCCGCCATCAGATCTACTGATCTGCCATTTCATTCCTTTTATTACATCCTCGACGCCAACCAAGAACGCCATGTTGGTTTGAGTCCCAATTACCAAGCTAGATTGCTTCTCAACGGGAAATTGGTAGATATACCTAGTGTCAACGACCCGGGCTAGTTGCGACAAGACGACGCCTGGAAACTTCAAACCTCTCACACCTGGACCCTCCATTTACAATGAATCGCATGCCTCCTCCGGAAGGGCATCATGCGCACGCGGGCCCGCATCCAGCATACGAGCCATCGTGGCGCCCTCCATACCCCCCGTCGTTCGATAACCACCCCTCCGACTCCCGCCGCTCCTCCGCAAACTCCCAGACACCCCTGCCACCGCAACCGCCAGGATACCCCGTGATACCCAACCGTGAGCTGCCGCAGTTAACATCGGAAGGCCCATATGGTCGTCCGAATGGTCATGGTCATGGCCTGCCCCTGCATGCGCCCGTACATTCCCCGCAGGACCCAGTTCCCCCTCACCCAACCTTCCACCAGCCGATGAATGGCGCGCCGCACGAGGGCTCACCTGATTATCGCGCTCGTATGGGCTACCCACCTCCGGATCAGATCAACAGCGCTGAACATACACCCGTGTCAGGCGTCCTGCCTCCTGCCTCACAGTTCATGACACCTCAAATGACGAGTGCTACGCCGCCTGCCGGGTACGATCAGGCATTTTACCAAAACCCGTCGTTTGGTGCACGTCAGCGCAAAGCGAACAGAGCCACGCAGGTATGTTATAGCTAGTGGAAGTCGGAATGGCTTTGGGGAATTTTTCGGCTGACACTCAGGCTATATAGGCGTGCGATCAATGCCGAAGTAGGAAAGCAAAGTGTGACGAAGGACGGCCGAATTGCAGCCACTGCAAAGAGAACAGTCTGAACTGTGTCTACAAGGAGGTACCACCGCACAAACAAGAGAAGACTACCCAACTGGTATTGGATCGGCTCTCCCAGATAGAGAACCGCATGGATGAGCGTTTGGAAAAAATACAAAAGCAACTGCAAGAGCAAGAGCAAATACTCAACAAGCCGGGTAACCAGCCACCTCAGACTATCCAAGAACGTCCTACCCTCCCACCGCCACCACCGCCAGCCATCAAGCAGGACCCGCCTCTCAAAACAGAGATGCCTCCGACCCAGGCCTCAACTCCAAATGTCTTGGATCCTGGAAGTAAGGATGCAGGCACTTCAAAATTTGGCCAACCAGTTGGAGCCATGGACCCGATGCTTGAGGATCAGAAGGAGGCTGAGGGAGAGCTCTCCATCCCAGTGGAGCACACTACTGCGGCTCACAAGCTATTGATGTGGCCGTCCATCAAGAGGCTGCTACACCCTGCGTTATATGACGAGGATTATGTGATGCGATTGGAAGAAGAGCGCGGTCTTATCAGTATATACGGCCAAGGCGAGATCTCATTCACGGCCGATGACAGTGAATTACCCATGGGCTCCAATGATACCCGACCTGGCGGTGCCCGACCTGATGGGGATGGCGCAGGGCCAGAGGCGGACGTCGACATCGACGAATTTGGCCACATGAAGCTGGATGCTACGACTGCAAAGCGCTACTATGATAGCTACATCGGGCACATGTTTAAGCTTCACCCATTCCTTATGGAGGGCGAACTCAATCTCAAGGTCGATAGCTTCATCCGATGCTACTGTCCACCCAGTACATCACCGAGTTCAGCTTCCAGTTACACACGACTAGCCCGCGATGGTCCGCCGCCAGCCAAAAGGAGGCGGTCAAACGAAAACTTGGGTGTGCGGGGCGAGTTCATGGAGACTATCTCGAACCCGGTGCGGCCACGAGTCGGTAGAAATATTGACAATGCCTTGGTCATGCTGTGCATGGCTATCGGAGCTATTTGCGAAGCTGGTGCACCTCTCCCTGGGCCTATCATGGACAAGAATATCGACTACCTCCGCCAGGTCATCCCTGCCCCGCTGCCACCATTTGCTCCCCCGCCAACTGTAAATGGGACATATCTCACTAATGGTGTGCTGTCCCCCGCCAACTCTGACTCGGCGGCCATGCCAGTGTCGCTTACGCATTCACTGTATGGTATGCCGATGCAAGCTAATAGCCAGCCTTTCCCATCCGCGCCAACGGAAAGACTACCAGGCCTGTCAAGAAGAGATGTGACAAACACGAAGGATACACAGGGGAACAAAAAGAACTACCAGAAGATCCCTGGTCTGACTCTCTATGGGTACGCGACCTCAATATTGGGCAACCTACAGGGTGGCAACGAGCTAGAACATGTCCAATCCGGGTTGCTTGCAGGCCTTTATGCCGGCCAGTTGGCTCATCCTTTCCAGAGTCACAGCTGGATTTCTCAGGCATCAAGGGCTTGCCAGGTTCTTGTGAGAACCAAGCGATATGAGCGACTCGAAGAGGGGCCTTTGCAGGACTTGTACAACTTCGCGTACTGGACTTGTCTGCAATTGGAGAGTGATCTTCTCGCAGAGCTGGACATTCCAGCGAGTGGCATCTCCCGCTCCGAGGGTCGGATGGCTATCCCGAAAGGAAAATGGACAATCGTTCTACCGAACGATCTCAACGCACCCCAAACGATGATGATGCTGTTCTATTCTGCGCAAATCCATCTGCGTAAAGTTCTGAATCGAGTCCATACAGACTTATACAAGGTCGAAAAGCAAGGCCAGACACGATGGTCTTCCACCGTTCAAGAGGCTCTGAGCCTGAATCTCGACCTCTGGCGTAAAAGCCTGCCACAAAGCATGCAGTGGGAGGAAAACGACCCGCCAGCAAACGAAATCAACGCCGCTCGCATGCGTGCCAAGTACTACGGTGCCCGGTATATTATCCACCGCCCTCTTCTCTACCACGCACTGCACTATGGCCACACAGGTGCCCGTGTCGGTCCAGTCGGCCAGTCTTTAGTGGACTCGCCTACCTCGCAACAATTGTCCCCCTCAATGCTACACAGCGCTTCTCGTGCCCCGAACATGGCGCGTATGTCTAGTGATATGGGCTCTATGCCGGCTGCAGTCTCCACTGACTGGCAGCCTCCTAAAGTCCGTTTACACGACCTGCCGAAGAAGCTAAAAGCTGCTTGTGACATTTGCGTTAAATCAGCTATCAAGAGCACGGAGGCTTTTGACGGTGTAGGCGGACATCGATTGGTCGTTACTAACATCTTCGGCACTGCCCATGCGTAAGGAATCCTCTGACACCCGTTTCCAATGACTACATATATAGAGATAATACTAACTTATTTTCTTCGCAGGCAATTCGGCAATATGCTCGTCCTTTCTGCCACTTTCATGTCAAGTCTAAAGGAGCTCGTCGAGGCAGATCAACTCGAGCGTCTCCTCACACGCACAATAGGCTTCCTCGTCCAAAGCGAAAACATATCCCCCACCCTTCGCGCCGATGCTCGCATTCTCACCGAGATCCACCGGAAGATCTTCGGCCGTCTTCCTGACATGGGGCAAACCACTAACATGAACAGTCACACTCCGAGCATGAACAGCCATTCCACCAGCATGAGCTTCCCTTAATGTGCATCTAGCGTCAGATTTTTTTTTTATATCCCCGTTCTTGTGGGTTTCGCAACTTGATATCTGATATCCTATATCCTTATGAACACATCATGCATTGTCCCTGTCCCTTTAAGCCCGAGCCCTTCCACACTCGATATTTGTTATATGTTTGTCATCTATACCTTGTGCACTAAACGGTTTTTTTCATTGATGATTCCCCAACCCCATCCAATTCAACACCCGATACCCGTGTATCTGAGACCGGATCGGATTACACGAATTTTATACGTGGCGATTGATTGCTGTGGCTTATTTTCTTACGTCGAGCAATTTCACCTATTCTTTCATTGCCTCTCTTAAGGTAATCACTGGACTGGCTTTGGCTCGTTTCTTTTATTTTTTTTCCCCTCCCTCTCTCTTCTTTTTGTTTTTAGGGTTGAAAGCATTTGGTGGTTTCGACGGTCTATCCCTACGGAGATACGTCTCGGGTAATGGAGTTATTGTGTCTTTTGTGGTTAATTTACCTACATTGCATGCATCTCAAGTCATACATGTCTGTTGGCTTTTCTTTTTGGATGCTTTTACAATATGCGAACTTATTTCTGTTGATTTGGCTGTGCCAATCATGTTCATATCCAATGCAAAAGCCAACAAGGTTTGCATTTCGTGTTGGCTTTATGTTTTTTGAATTATACCTCATTTTCCGTGCGAGCTATATTTTGGGATTTTGTTTGCTGTAAATTTTCTTTTCAGTGGTCTATCGGGCTGGACAGGACAAAGATCAATTGAGATGAAGCCCGATCTTGCTTGATCAAGGTGCTGGACTGATGGAAGCTTTATGGTTCATGCATAAGCCTAGAACCTTGGAAATAACCTGTGGACCGGACCAAGATGCCTAGGTGGCGTTTTCCAAAGTTCCAAGGTTGTGGGCCCTTTCACTCCCATGGTTTAATCACGGCTGGCCGATATCAAACCAGAATTATTCCAAAGTTTAATTAGAATAAATTGGGCGATTAGGCATATGCCTAGATTTGGCTATATCAAAGAATCACAGATATCAACCGCATGCCGCTCGCGGGCCTCGGCTTCCCCGCATTTTGCTGCTCAGGAGCTAATTTTGAGGCACGAGTCAGCTTACTATATAACTAGATGGTGTACAAAATGACACCTGTTATCTTTCAGCGCTTGCAATGTACAATCTTTGAAATCGGGGTGGAAATAGATAGATATTTCAATTTCTGACATGGCGCCAAATGCAAGAAGATGGCTCTCGAGAGAAGGTATCGACCTTTGTTCCTATAACAACCAGCCAAGGCTAACCAAAAAGCAGGCTTCACGGCTGATGTACTGGGCGACATCATCTCCCGGAGTCTCTTAGACCCCTGGAAATTACTCCCCATTATTGTTCTGGCTCATTATACAGCTCAAGGCCGTGATATCGCCAAATCGCGCCCAAATCTCTACAAGGCTCTCAAACTCCTAACCGTTCAAAGTCTCATCAACCGGCTGAGCAATTGGCTCGACCATCGCACGCTAAACAACAGCGTCAGCGACATATACGACTGGCACCGTGAAGTTGTAATCCTAACAGGCGGCAGCAATGGGATCGGCCGACGCATCGCCGAGCTGCTCGGGGCGCGCGATATCAAAGTCGCCATCCTGGATATTGCCCCTCCAGCAACCAATGACGTGCTCCCAAATAGTGTACGATATTACGAATGCGATATAACCTCCGCGAGCAACATCGCAGACGTAGCGTCCAAAATCCGCGCCTCATTCGGCCGGCCCAGCATCCTAATCAACAATGCTGGCATCTGCACCGGCAAAACAGTCCTCAAAACAACCGCAGCCCAGACACGCCGCATGTTCGAAGTCAACACGTTTGCGCACTACTGGCTCGCGCAGGAGTTCCTGCCCGATATGATTGAGGCAAACCATGGTATGGTTGTTACTGTTGCGTCACAGGCTGGATACACCGTTACGCCTAATATGGTCGATTACTCGGCTTCTAAGGCTGCGGCTATTGCGTTCCATGAGGGACTTGGCGCTGAACTGGTTACGCGATACCATGCACCGAAGATTCGCACTGTGCTTGTTACCCAGGGCTTTACTAGGACCAATCTCATCAAGGATCTGACCCCTGAGGATACTTGGTTTAATCCCCTGCTTCACCCAGAGACTGTTGCTGAGGAGCTCGTTGAGCAAGTGCTCAAGGGCGAGAGTGGGCATGTTGTTGTTCCTGGATCTGCTGGATGGATTGCAAAGAGATTCAGGGGATTGCCTGCGTGGTTGCAGCATTCGTTGAGGTGTAAGTTAGAGAAGCTGATGAGGGCTGATTAGGGTTATGGGATTGATGAGGGGTTACTAGTTGGGTTTGGCTTGTTCTTCCTTTAATACTTGTGGCTTGTTTGTGCTATTATTTGGTGTGTTGATGCATATATTGTACTGTTATTGGCAATAATAGGAATTTGGATATACTATTTTTGGTTGCTAGCGATAGGACAGTTAGCATATGATTGTTGTTCTTGTATAGGTATTGAAACGTACTCTGTACTTGAGCCAAGAAGTAGATAGACTTGAACCAAACATCTGTTTCAGATGTATATCTGAGGTACGGAGTACGCCGTGTATAGATGGCTGGGATGTGAATATGTGACGAAATAGTCCCAGCCCCATGTTGGTCCGTGCACGATGCTTCACCGCGATTTTGATTCGCTCCACTTGTTGTACCGACAGTTCATCAGCGCTGTCAATCACATTTTTCACTGTCGCATTTTTTCAGATTGTTTGCATCTCATCTCCCTAACACACAAATTCCATCCGCTATCCGACACCATAACACGAGATCAAGGTGAAGTTAAGCGCCACAGGTTCAAGTTGAGATCCACTGGGGGCCTTTCCCGGGTACAAGATCCACGGGTCAGCTCCGTTGTTTACTTCCCCCCCAAACCCATAACATTGCATTCCCTCTTACAACTAACACTTCCCCCATACCTTTACCCCCCCCCCCCATTCCAACCATTACATTCCTTTCATTCCACATGGTTTACTCTGGCTACCCCAATTAATTGTCCACCATGTTCAAGGCCCTGATGGGCGGGGGCCGCTCGTCGTCTTCATCCGACGTTCGCAGCTCTAAGAGCAGTCGGCGCAAATCCGAAAAGCCGGACAAATCTGACACAAGATCGATCTCAAGTCGCAAGTCCTCACGGGGTGATGACCGCGACCGCGGCCTGGGTGACTTGTCGTCTTATTCGCCATCGGCTTCGCGCAGTAAGCGTGGCCCACCTAGCATTGCCGGCGACTCCGTCGCATCAACCTATGTGACCGCTGAGCCAGAAACCATTGATGAGTCCGATCGCTACTACACTGAACGCACACCAAAACGCAGAGACAGTGAACGGGAAAGCAAGAGTTATCGTCGGCGCGACCAGGACCGATCCGAGAGTCCAGAGCGTGAGAAGAGAAGGAGCCGCCGAGGAACACAGGATACCCTGGAAGATGACTTGGATCGGGAGCGCGACCGTCGAGAGCGTCCTCGCACCCAGCCAGGGGATCCACATGTGCCCCCGATCTCCACAAACATGCCGTCTAGCGCCCCCGGCGGGCAGTTTGCCGCCGAGATTGGCGCCCCGGGATTTTCGCAATTCCCCATGCAATACGACGCTGGGATGCCATCCGCAGGCCACTCGCCAGCGCATGAGGTTTCATATGACCCGCACGTGCAGCACCAGTTTCC
Organism: Penicillium fimorum; assembly: GCA_028828255.1. Taxonomy (NCBI): domain Eukaryota; kingdom Fungi; phylum Ascomycota; class Eurotiomycetes; order Eurotiales; family Aspergillaceae; genus Penicillium; species Penicillium fimorum. The sequence continues at coordinate 3,039,844 of JAPWDS010000003.1, read as the reverse complement.
CGGCCAGTTCCCAGAGCAAAGTACTGCACCGTATCCGCCGCCTAACCCCGCCGGCGCTGCGGCGGACTACTATGGTGACCAGGGCCAATCGGTTGAACACCAGCCCGGTATTCGGCCGGCTCGCCCAAGTGTGCTTCCTAACACCCAAGCGCACTTGATGGCCGCATCTCTATCGGCTAACCCACCCCCAGAGCCCAGCAGCCTGGGAGAGACTGGTGCGGCGGCGGCCTATTTTGACGATAATTTCCATGCTCCGGCACACCAAGGCCAGCCACCAGCAGTGTCTTCGTCTAGACCCCCCAAGCCCTCGAGCCCCCCAAAACCTTCTTCATCGGGCGTTCTTCCTGCTGCCGCCATTGGAGCTGCCACTTATGGCATTGCTGGTATGATGTCTCACCCTGAGTCGCATTCCGCTGCCCAGCACACTGCTTCATACACTCAGCAGGACCAGCCAGTGGTACACGGCCACCCAATGGGATACGATCAGCCGATGGCAGGCAGCAGCCATCAGCCTCCCTCCAAGCCCTCCCACTCCCATAGCTTCAGTGAAGGTGTCGGTATTGTGGCTGCAGGTGCTGCAACAGGGTACATGATGGGTCATCACCATCATTCCTCCAGCCCGGAGCACGCACCACAATACGCCTTCCAGCACCACGGACCATCTTCTCAAGCTGGTGGTATGCTACAGTATGCCCCTGGCCACAACAATGCTTTGTATGCTGCAGGCCCGGGAGGATACGCTGTCCAGGCTGGCCACAACCCGGGCTTCTATCCTCATGGACCGAGCGCGCTAGCGTTCCAAGAGCGTCAGCGTGGTGCCATGGGAAGATTCGTAGATTTCTGGCGTGATCCCGAGGCAGTTGGAAGATTCGAGGACTATACGGAAAGTATCGGTGTGTGCAAATACTGTTTCCAACCTGGCACGAGCTCCATCGATGCCCCTCGCAAGCATCATTATCATAGCCGCCGCCGACACTCCGACGATCGGCGGAGCAGTGGTAGCTCCAGAGTCAGCAAAATTAGCCGGTACAACTCCTCCGAAGATGAGAGCCGCCGACGGTCCAAGTCCAAGAAATCTTCCTCGTGGCTGCCCGGCATGCTGGCCGGTTATGCAACCAAGTCGCTCTTCTCGAGCAAGGAGTTTGACGATTCTTACAGCGTTCGCTCAGGCCGAGTAGCTTCCTCTCATGGGGAAGAAGATGACCGAAGGAGCCATACCTCTCGTGGTGTGACCCGTCGTTCTGGTCGCAGTCCCCACAGAGAACATTATGTAAACTCCAAGAATGCGTCTCATTCTGGACATTCTCGGTACATACGCTCCAGATCGCGGTCTTCCTCTCGATCTGGCCGGCATTCGTATCTGAAGGAGGCCGCACTCGGTGCCGCAGTGGGCGGGGCTGCGCTGGCTGTTTCAAAGTCGCGTAACCGCTCCCGAAGTCGTTCTCCTGGAAGACGACAAAGCCGAAAGGATTCCTCCTCATCATCGTCCTTTGTCAATCTACCCAGGCCCCGCAAGAAGTCCATCGCTAGTGGTATCGGGTCTTTCTTTACTGCTTCGTCTGAGAACAGGAAGAAACATCATACTAAGAAGCGGAGCGGTTTCTTCTCTTTCAAGAGTGGCTCTTCATCTTCTTCATTGGATAATGATCTTGCCTTCGGAGATGGATTTTCAAAGAAGTCCTCCAAGCTTAAGAAGAAAGGCAAGAAGGGTAAAGATGTCGATACCGCTTTGCAAGAACTCAGCGACACCGCAACCCGGTTGGCTGGCTCCTCGCCCCACGGTCCCGGCCGCAGCGCAGGCCAGATGTACACATCTCGACCTAGACAATCCAGACACACCCACTCTACCACACAGGACGAAGAATGGATTGATGCCGAGTCGGACGACCAGTCTTCTTCAAGTATTAGCTCTGCGCTCGCATTCGGAGCAAGCAGCGCTGAGTCTTCCTCTGACTCCGCCAGTAGCAAATGGGGCTGGAGATGGGGAAGCAAGAAGAGCAAGAAGAAGGACAGGCAGTCGAATGCTACGAATGCCGCTCTGGTAGCTGGCGCTGGCGCTATTGGTGCCGCTACAATCTCGTCTGCGCGTCACCGTGATAGCGAGCCCCCGACTAGGGCTGGGAGCTTGCAACAAGTTTACCCAATGCCTACTTCTGACCCCTCTCGCTTTGATGTTGCGAAAATGTCTCCATCGGTATCTGCCGGGGAACCAACTCTCATTCGCCCGGGGCCCATTCCCCTTCAGCAGCCTCAGCCCTTCACACCCGTCTCTCAATCAGTGTATACTACCCAGGGAGCTATGCCGGGATCGATACCGGTGTACAGTGCCCCTGCAGTCCCAGTAGCTCCACCATTTTTTGCCAATAGGGTTGAACACTACGACTCGCAGTTCCAAGGCCCTCGTGATCCAGCATGGGCACCAGAAGTGCCAACATACATTGACCGCCGGAGACCCCATCGCAGTGATTCCTCTCCTGTTTTCCCCACCCAGGAAACTACTTCCAGCCTCAAGCGCCGGTTCACCGCTAAGGATCAAGCCTCCGTGCAATTCAACTTGACGGAAGAGCAAGCGGAGAGGGAACGCCATCTTACCCGCCGTGACAAGAACTCCCGGGGTGAAGTTGCTGAACAACCGGTTCAACTCATTGACCGAGAGGAAGAGCTGGTCCGCAAGGAAACCGAGCGTCGAGATCGCCGCCGAAAGGAGCGAGACGATGAAGAGCGCCGGTACGCCGACGACAAAGGAAAGGACTCATCCTGGGTTGGAGCAGCGGCTGCCGGAGCTGTTGGCGCGGCTGCCGCCAGCACTATTCTCTCTCGCAAGACAGACAGCGACGAAGCTTCTGAAGCCAGCCAGCGATACAATGAGCGCCGAGAGAAACGCCGCGCCGAGCGGAAGGGCGACATGGAGACGGTAGCAGGTAATTCGATTGTGTCGCGCTTCGAGCCCGCTCAGCCTATTAATGAAAAAGTGACCACGGTGGAACCTCGCGAAGACCCGAAGAAAGCGTCTCCTCGATCTCCCCGTCCAGCACCTGTTTACGATGATTACGCAGAATTTTACGCCCCCGAGGAGATACGACATAGCGCAGAAGATCATGCTCGCAGCGGTGACTCCAATAATATGCCAACAATTGTGGAGATAGAGCCCGCCGGCGAACGTGCACATAAGGAGCCTGATCCCGCAGAGCTAGATTATTCATATGAGCCCTACCAACACGTGGACCGGCTACCATGGCCAGTCCCCGGACTCAACTTCATTGAGCCAACTCCTCCCCAGAGCGTGCACGGCGGTTCCGTACACGATGCCACCTCCCCAACCGCCCCTGTAACTAAATCTTATGATACCAAGCCTCGCGAACGACCAACAGGCTCCCGGGTCTCCTGGGGTGAACATGAGACTCATGAATACGAGATCCCCTCTTCTTCTGAACAGGATCCTCTTGAGCATGACATTTCCCCTACTGAAATTTCACCCAAGGATGTTCCTCTCCCGGCATCCGAGGTATCCCAAATCAAGGGTACCCCCAGCAAACCAGAGTACGGCGCAGACATTGAATTCGCTGCCACAATCGCTGCTGCAACTGCCGCAGCCGGATTCGATCCCAGTCTGGTCACAAACGACCCGTCCTACCATACCCGCACTTCCCCTCCTGGGTCGGAGGACGAACGCACATTTACTTCACCCTGGTCTGCATCAGCTCGGAAGGAGCCCCACGGCTTCATGGAGGGCGAGCCTGAAGAAATTAACCCTAAGTCTACTAAGAATATCCATTCAGATTATGAGCATGCGGTCCATAATATGGACGAGCTTTTCTTTGATGAGCAGGAATTATTCTCAGGAGATCGTGATATTTCCTCGGGACGCCGTGACAAATCCTCGATTGCCCAGGAGGTGATCGAGCAGCTGAATGGCAAATATGGCAAGCGCGATCGTACCGCTTCCCCCGAAAAAGACGTAGATGTCTTCTCGATGCCCGGTGGCTTTGACACAGCTGACTCTAAAGAGTTGATTGATAATAGATCCGCGGTCTCGGCACCGGCACCTGTTGCTATGGACCCAGAGACTCCGACCAAGTCCAAGTCTAAGAAGTCGAGGCGGAGTGGCGATGTCTTCGATCTTCCCGAGTTCCAAGCGCGGGAAATCGCCGAGCTTTCTTTTATGAAGGATGAAGTACCGAAGTCCCTCAAGTCCCGGCGCAGCGGTGACGACTTTGAGATTTACGAGTCACGGGAGGCTTCCCCATCTCTGGATGACTCCTATTCTGTTGTCTCTGCCCCCGTCTCAAAGGACGAAACGTCAAAGTCCAAGTCCAAGAACTCTACGAGGAGTGGTGATGACTTCGGTATTATTGACTACCCGGAGTCAGTGGTTCCTGAGTCTCGTGATGATTCTTTCTCTGTTGTCTCTGCTCCTGTGTCGAAGGATGAGACATCCAAGTCCAAGTCCCGCAAATCTCGACGAAGCGGTGACGACTTCGAGATCTACGAGTCACGTGAACCCTCTGAATCTCGAGATGACATCCGCTCGGTTACTCCTACTCCTGCTGGCAACGAGTACGAGTCGTCCAAGCCAGGAAAATCGAGACGCAGTGGGGATGATTACGATATCCATAGGCCGCGAGAGATTTCCGAGTCTCATGACGATAATCGGTCTATCTTCTCTGTACCTGTGTCGAAAGATGAGACCAACAAATCTCGCCGGTCTCGACGCAGCGGAGATGACTTTGATATATCCGAATCGAGGGATGTATCCGAGTCGCGTGATGAGTCTCGTTCCATCGTCTCTGAATCAGCAAAGTCTAGAAAGTCTCGTCGCAGCGGCGATGATTTCGATCCACGTCGCGACGCCGAGGCTGTTCCTGACGAAGAGGAAGGTAGCGAGGAGAAGAAGAGACGGCGTAAGCGTCGATCCAAGCACGAAAGTGACCCCTTCTCTGTTGAGGATGATGCCCGCTCTGCTATTACGGACATTGGAGACGACAAGTCTGAGCGCCGTAGGCATCGGCATCGCTCATCCCGGGAAGCCGACTTTGATGACAATGCCTCTATAACCTCTTCTCCAGCTCGGATTGACGAATCCCGGGAGAAGCGTCGAGGCAAGGATGAGAAGGAAAAGAGCGGTGGTTTTTTGAGAAGTATTTTTGGCTCGCAGGTATCAGCCCCAGCTGAGCGTGCTCGGTCTGACCATTCTCGCTCTTCCTCGCTGGACAAGCGATCATCCCGCGAAGCCATATCTGAAGCTGGCGTGGACGATGAACGCCGCCGTCATAAAAAGCGTTCTTCCAAGCACCGCAGCTCCAGCAATGGAGATGAATTGGATCGCTACATGTCGGACAAGGAGAAGGGTCAGGATGACCCAAATCTGGAGGAGTACAGGTCCAGTAGACAGCAAAAGGAAGAGCGGCGTCGTCATCGTTACGAGGAAATCGTGGATTCGGGAAGGAAACGGGAATCTGAGAAGGTATAGCATATGAACTTTTCTTTTACTTACTTATGTTGTGATTTTGGTTGTACACTTTATTGTGCCATATAGTTTCCCTTTTTCGCTGGTTGATCTAACCAGCTTGCACAAAAACCACAAAACCCGAACAAAAAAAGAAATGTACTAAGCTTTTATTGGTTTTATTCTGTGCAGGACTATAGTGACAACTTCGACGAAGAATCTTTCTTAAGGGAGCGCCCTGAAATTCTAGCAGAGCGCGAAAATTATGCTTCGTGGCCTCCAGCATCAGCGGATAGCGCAGCTGTACTTGCTGCAACATCAGGACTGAATGAAATTCTGCAGAGGCCCCGAAGCCACTCAGCCTCTCCCCCAGCCACAGAGAAGACACTTGACTTGACCCCGAAGTCTCTGAGTCGCCCCGCTTCACCTGAAACAAGCCACCCCCAGGGGTCCCGATCCCCCAAGCAACGCCGACACTCCGTGGCCAAGTCCACCATCGAATCACCCACAGCCGTGCCTCTCCACTTCCGTCGGCCCCCAACTTCCCCAGGCCTCTCGCGCGCAGTTCCCGCTGAACAACCCGCCCCCATCATCTCCCCAGATTCCCCAACCCAGCAACGCAACCGCCGGCCCGCGTCATCCGAGTTCCGAAACTCGCGCGAGATCCGCCCTCTATGGCTTGTCGAACGCCATGGTCTGACCAAGGGCGAGCCCGAGGCCGCGGATCCCTTGCCATCGCTTCCATCCAGCAAGAACTCCTCCCGGGTGCCGTCAGTAGAGGACCTGAAATCCTTGCGCGACGACGACGGCATTAAAAGCTGGGAGCATGTAGACCTGAGCCACTCAATTATGGAGAATCAGAGGCCGATCGGTCTGAACATTTCCACTGACCATGCAAACGAAAGCCATAATAGAGACCTTGATCTCCTCGGCTCGCAGCACCCCACGCCTACCGCTGAACACTTCGAAGACAGCGGGTCCAGGAAGGAGAGGCCCAGGTACGAATTCCACTCTCCCTCTGAACTCCTGCGGGACCCCACTGTTCTAGACGATTTGCCTCCTTCACCCACGCTGGACGCTCTGCCTTCTGCAGAGGGCTCTATGGTTGGCGTTGGTTCCAGGGAGCAAGAAACACAACGTGCTCTTGACGCTCTTGAGGGTGTGTCCCGCCCTCGGCACGAGCCTCAAACCCCGACCCAAGAGAAGAATCCGTTCTTCAGCGGCGCTGCGGATTTGGCTAAGGGCGCTGGCTTCGCCGGTGTTGTCGGTGCAGCTGCTATTGCCGCGACCGGGGAGTATGACGAGTCTCGCTCCTTGCCTGTAGATGAATCCGCTAAGGACCACGGCGTCAGCGATGTTGTCGATGTAGTGGTTGCCACTGACGGTTCCTCTCACGACCATGACAAGGCAAGTACCGCCGAGGAGGTGCCCAATGAGCCCGTTACTGCCATTGATCAGAATGCTCCCGCTGCGCTTGAGCCTGTGCACCCAAAGATGGACACAGCCAGGGAGTTTGTTCCTGAATTGACTGAGCAGCCTGTTGACACTTTTGAGGTTCAAACTCAACCCGATATAGATATCGCTGCCGGTGAGGGTGCGGCTACCCAGTCCTCTAAGAAGAAAAACAAGAAGAAAAAGGGCAAGAAGAACCAGGCCCAAAATGCGGATCTCGAAGCCCCCGAGGAACCGCTCACGCAGGAAGATTTGTCGAAGGAGTTGGTACAGGACCCTGTTGTTGACGCGCCTGTGGTCGAAGCTATTTCTGCAGAGTCTGAAGTTGCTCTTCCTAAGCAATCTGAGCCTGAGCTTGAACATGTTGAGGCATCCCGCGAGCTTGAACGTGAGCCTGTGGTAAAAGCTGCTCCCGTTGAGTCCGCATCTATCGAGAGCGCTTTGGTAGAGCCCGTGGTTGCTGTTCCTGAGCAATCTGAGGCTGAGCCTATCGAGGCTGTCCGTGAGCCTGAGTTCGAACCTTTGGTTGCAGAAACTCAAGAACCAGACTTTGCCACTGCTCTTGACTCCGAACCTACTCAAACGACACCTATCGACACCGAACAGGCCGAGGACACTGCATCATCGACTAAAAAGGCCAAGCGCGACAAGAAGAAGCAGAAGAAGAAGTCTAAAAACGTATCTACTAGTGAAGAGCCTGCAGATAATATCTCTAACTCTAAGGAGATTGAGGCTTCACAAGAAGACAAAATATCTGCGTTTACCGAAGAGATTGTTGCCGCTCACTTGCCTGAGGACATTGCTACTTCTACTGAACTCCCCTCTGCTGCCACTGATACAGAGCAAGTTCCAAGCCAGCAGCAATCCGGAGAGCCGACCCAGCTTGTGGAACAGGTATCTACTGAAGAATCCGTTCTACCTGTTTCCGAAGATCGCAGTCTACCCGTTCAGGAAGAGTTGACCCCAGAGCCCGTTTTCACCGATGCCAACGAAACCCAAACCCCGGGTGCGAATCAATCAGGAGCAGAGGAGCTATCCCGCAGCTTGGAAGAGATTGAGAAGCCAACTGAAGAGTCTGTTCCAGAGGCCCCTCTCGATTACACCCCCCCCAAAATCCTGAAACACCCAAAGAAGACGCCGAAGGCGAAGACAACTTTGAAGAGGCTGTCGAGGAACAGATCCCACAGCCCGCCGAAGAGAATGGTGAGCCTGTATCTGAGCCTGCCATCGAAGTGGCTGCAGATTCCGCCACAGAGGCTTCGGAAACAAAGGCGGAGAAGCGGAAAAATAAGAAAAAGAAGAATCGCAAATCCACTGCTGTCGAAGAAGCTGAGATTTCTGCTGAAACGCCCGCTCCCGAGACTGAATTCCAGCCAGAAAGCAAAGAGGTCGAACCTGAGCAATCAGCTGCTGTCGACCCTGCGGATACCCAATCCCCTCCAATTGGCGGTGAAGCCTTACCTTCTGATCTTGAACATCTTGAGCAGCCAGCCAAGAATGTCGACCAACCCTTTGAAACCACAGTTGAAGGGCCTGCAGCCACCCAAGAGCAGGAGCAAGTCCCGTTGGAGGCTGATGTGGATGTAAAACCTGTCGCGACCGAGCCAGTGGGACCCTCATGGCCACCCGATAGACTGCCAGGGCCAGCGGTGGTCGAGAATCAACTTAACGCTGAATTCCTGGATCCTGTTGAGGATGCTTCTCGCGAAATCCCCGAGCCTTCTGCTGTTGAGACTCAACCCGAAGCTGAAGTGCAGGCTGAACCTCAAATTGAAGCTGAAGCCGAGCCTGAAGTCGTTTTGACTGCGGCGCAGAAGAAAAAGGCCAAGAAGAATAAGAAGAAGAGCAAGCAGAGTGAATCTTCTATTCCTGACGACCAGAAGCCTGCTGAGTCTACTTTGCTGGCGCCTGAAATTGAGGTTGCTGCTGAAGATAAAGATATAGTCAGGGAAACCCCTCTTATCACCGAAGAGGCACCGGTGGATGCGCCCCAGCAAGTAAGCGAGATGGAGCTGCCCGTTGAGGTCAAACAATTGCCCGAGCCCGAGCAACTTCCTGGGCTTGAACAAATTTCTGAGGTTGTACCGCCCCAGGAAGAACTATCTCCTGGCGCTCTTCCGGAACCAATGGCAGAGGTAACAGAGGCAGACACACCTAAGGAAAAGCCCCTCGCAGCAGAGGAGCAGGCCAAACCCGAACAATCTCTTGGAGAGTCAGAGGTCTCTATGACCGCCGCGGAGAGGAAGAAGGCCAAGAAGGCGAAGAAGAAGCAGCAGCAGCAGCAGCAAAAGGAGCAAGAAGGCAGCATTGTCTCTGTTCCTGAAGATATCCAGTCCGTTGAGATTGTGCCTACGCCCGATGTCGAAGACGCCGAGCCAAGCAGGGACATTACGCCTGCCCCGGAAATTGATGATGTTGCTGTTGCCCCAGCGAACTTCTCAGCAGCTGTGTCTTCCGAGCCTACTGAGACTGAACCGGATGTTGCGCTTACATCTACAAACGAGCCAAAGGCGGTTGCAGTCACCGAAGATACTCTTCTCCCCCCCAATACTGAGACTACTGAGTCAACAAAAGATATCAATCCTCTTGCTGAGGCTGATCTCCCGGTGGAGGACACTACCCCGTCGTCTCAGATTGAGGCCACCGAAGCTATCGCCGATGCTCCACTTGTATCAGAAGAAGTCAACGCTCCTGTCCAACAGGACGATGTCTTGGAGGCAGAGGAGCTGAAGACCGAGGATGCGACCGATGTGCTGACAGAAGAACCCTCGGTTGATGCTCCAGATATCGATGCCCCCAAAGCACTGGAACAATCTCCTGAACCCGAGGTTCTAATGACTGCCGCCGAGAGGAAGAAGGCCAAGAAAAACAAGAAGAAGCAGCAGCAGCAGCAGAAGCAAGAGTCCGTGCAGCTTGACGAGCAGCCCACGCATGAGTCTGAGCCTACTTCTACCCCGGAAAAGAGTAATGATATTTTACCCGAGAGTGAGCCCTCTCCCATTGGAGAAGCTATTGCGGGTGTTGATGAGCCCTCAAAATCAGAGGTGGCGCGCGACATTGAAGCCGAGACCAAGCCTGAACAGGAACAATCTCAGGATGTGGCAATTCTCGACCCCCAGGAACCCGCAGACGAGGCCATTTCTAACCGGGACATTGCGGAACAAGCTATTGTTCCACAGAACGAGGACAAGGAAACCGCCCCAGAGCCTACGGTTGAAGTTGCTTCCAAGGAAGAGCCCCAAGAAGAACAAAAGCTTGATTCGACTGTCAGCGAGGAGCCTTCCCTAGACAAGCCCCTCGATGAGAATCCCGCAGAGTCTGCGCCAGAGCCATTTGCGGAGGAGGCTCAGCATATGCAGTACACAGCAAGTCCAGTGGCAGAGCAGGCTGAAGATGAACAGTCGGCAACTTCTTCGAAGTCGAAGAAGAAGAAGAAGAACAAGAAAAATCGCCAATCAGTTGCCGCTGAAGAAGATCAGCCTGCACCCGCTGAGGAGGAGGCCAAGCTTGCACCCGCCGAAGAAGAGCCTACACCTGTGCTTGCTCAGAGTGAATCCACCGAAGCCGCGTCATCTCAAGAGTTCGAACAGCCATCTCCTAGTAAAGATACAGAGACTACTATTGTGACGGAAGCGGCGCCTAAGGCCGAAGAGCCGTCTTCGGAAGAGACCACACAGCTAGCGGCCCCTGCCGATGCGCCTGTGGACGCCACCGAGGCCGCTGAAGAGGCATCAATGACTCCTGCTCAGAAGCGGAAGGCTAAGAAAGATAAGAAAAAGCGCCAATCAGTTGCAGTTGAAGAGCAACCTACACCTGCGGAGGAGTCTACGGCCGTTCCCGCCGAGGAAGTTGCACCCGCCGAAGAAGAACCTACACCTATGCCCGCTGAGAGTGAAGCCATCAAATCCGCGACACCTCAAGAGGTTGAACAATCCTCTTCCGATAAGGATGCAGATACCCCTATTGTGACTGAAGAGACCCCTAAGGCCGATGCCTCTATAGAAGAGATTTCGCAGCCAGAGGCCTCTGCCGATGTAGCCACTTCTGAGGCCGCTGAGGAGGCATCGATGACCCCTGCTCAGAAACGGAAGGCCAAGAAAGACAAGAAAAAGCACCAGTCAGTTGTTGCCGAAGAGGAACAGTCTGTTCCTCTTGAAGAGGCCAAGCTTGAACCAGCCGAGGAAGAGGTCAAACCTGCACCGCCCGAAGAGGAACCTACACCTGTGCCTACCGAGGCTGAACTCACTGAACCAGCGCCATATCGAGAGGCTGAGCAGCCTTCTCCTAATCAAGCCACGGATACCCCTATTGTGACAGAAGAGGCCTCTAGGGCCGATGCTTCCATAGAAGAGACTTCGCAGCTAGAGGTTTCTGCCGATGCAGCCACTACTGAGGCCGCCGAGGAGGCATCGATGACACCCGCTCAGAAACGGAAGGCCAAGAAAGATAAGAAAAAGCGCCAATCAGTTGTTGCCGAAGAGGAACAGCCAGCGCCCGTTGAAAAGTCTAAGCCTGAATCCGCTCCGGAAGAGCACACTGAGCCTGAGTCGACTCAAGAAACCGAACAGCCAACTGTCGACAAAGATGCGCAGTCTCCTATTATGACAGAAGAAGCGCCCAAGGCCGAAGAACCCTCTCTCGAAGAGACTGCTCAGCCAGAGGCATCTGCCGATGCACCCGTCGATGCAGCCGCCACCGAGGCCGCCGAAGAGGCATCAATGACTCCTGCTCAGAAGCGGAAGGCCAAGAAAGATAAGAAAAAGCGCCAATCAGTTGTTGCCGAAGAGGAACAGCCAGCGCCCGTTGAGGAGTCTAAGCCTAAATCCGCTCCGGAAGAGCCCACTGAGCCTGAGTCGACTCAGGAAACCGAACAGCCAACTGTCGACAAAGATGCGCAGCCTCCTATTATGACAGAAGAAGCCCCCAAGGCCGAGGAACCATCTGTCGAAGAGGTCGAACGGCAGGATGCAGCTGCTGATGCAGCTGCTACCGAGGCCGTTGCGGAGGACACAATGACTGCCACACAGAAAAAGAAGGCGAAGAAGGACAAGAAAAAGCAACGCAAGTCTGTTGCTTTTGACGACGATGTCACTCTGGCCGAGCAGCTGCATCCAGAGCAGGATTCACCTGCACCTGAAGACAAGGTTGAATCTCAAGATGCTCCAGCTGAGCTGGTTACTTCGGAAGAATCAGTCAAGGAGTTGCCATCGACTGAAAGAGTCCCTGAGCCTGCTGCTGAAAAAGAAGTCTCGGAGAAGACAGAAGAACCCACTTCCTCGGAACAAAATAAGGAAATCACCGAGAATGAGCCAGCCTCTACTTCTGCGCCCGGTAGCATTCTAGCTGAAGTCGAGGCGACAAAGTCCACAGCGGAGTTGCCGGAGCAGCCGGGACAAGAGTCTCAGACTCCCTCAGAGCCCCAGTCGCCCAGTGCACAAGAGCCCGAAGTTGCCTTGACTGCGGCGCAAAAGAAGAAGGCGAAGAAGAATAAGAAGAAGGGCAAGTCTGTGGACTTAGCTGACAACGCCCCTGCTGCCACAGACGTAGCCCAAGAATCTGACCCTAAATCCGAGCCCATTATTCAAACTTCGACAGATGCTCCGGCTGAGGGTCTAGAGTTACAAGATAATTTATCCTCTGAGCCAGCACAGCCCGCAGAAGTTCTGGAGCAAGAAAATACGATCGAGCCCGAGGCTGCAAGGGCAGAGGAACTCAAGACAACAGGAACCGTATCCGACGATGTGCCAAAAGAGGAAACTTCTCGAGTCAACGAGACCGACAATGAACCACCGACCACCGAAGCGATTGTCGATTCTGAGCCAACTCCTTTCCAGGAAGCAGAGGCGGTTGCCTCTTCTCCTGCCCAGCCGACTGAAGAAGAAGCTGGCATGTCAGCCAAGGAGCGACGCAAAGCTGCCAAGAAAGCGAAGAAACGTCAGTCCAAGAATGTCGACGCCGAACACGACGCTACAACATCCGATTCGCCTTCTGCTCCGGCAACCGTGCCTGCCACAGCCATTGAAGCAGCCAACAGCGTCGAAAAAGTCCTCACCTCCACGGACACAGACGCCCCTGGATTTTCAGCCGTACCGGCGTCCTCGCCTGCGGAACATGACGGTAAAGAAAATCAGTCCCACGCCATAGAAACTTACGACGCCACGGCGCAAGATACGGCCTCGACTGATAAATACATGTCTTCGCAGGTAGAGCAGACGCCGATAGAGAGTCCTTTTTTAGATTATCCTCCCCAGCCCGTGCTTGAGCGTTCAGTTGATTCCGGCGAGTTGGTGGAGGGAAATGCTCAGCAGGAGGGCGATCTCGCCCCAAGTGCACAGGAGCCAGAGGGGGAGTTGGTTGAGCCTGCACCCCTTGAGGAGATAAAGACAGTTGGTGATGGTGAGAGAGTTGAGGAGGAATCGTCTGTGCCGGAAGCAGGCGATCTCTCCGTGGAGAAGGAGATTGATGAGATGTCTGTGGCTGTGCCGATTGATGTTATCACAGAGGCACAGACACAAGAATCTCATGTGGAGGTGGAGGCTCCTGAGACAGCTGTCTCGAAGAAGCAGAAGAAGAAAAACAAAAACAAAAACAAAAACCAAGAGGAGGAATCTGTAGCACCTGGCCCTGAAAACTCTACTATAGAGGAAAAGGAGCAATCTGAAGCTGTGCCTTTGGTTGAGGCCGAGCCCCAGCTGGGGGCAAAGGAACTCACTGAATCTGAGCCTACTGCCGAGGCCGAACCAGTACTAGTGCCAGAGGAGCAACCGGAAGATTATCCACAGGGCATCGAAGAGACTGCCGCCGTCCAGACAACCGAGGACATTGATCATAGCAAAGACATCACTGTTGCGGAAGTTGAGGCTGTTGCTCCTCTTACTGAAGAGTTAGAAACAGGCGTTGTTCCAAAAAGAAGAGCAAGAAGGACAAGAAGAAGCAACGCCAATCACTTCCTACTCAAGAACCCGAAGCTGAGCCCCAGCCTGAGGAACGACTAGCACCTGAGGTTGCTGAAACTTCTGTCCAAGAGGCTGAGACTGCAACGGAGTCAGCGCCTGGCGAAATTGTTACGCAATATGAGTCTGTCACCAGGGCAGAAGAGTCTACAGTGCAGCCTGTTGATGCCATCGAGGACGCCGCCAAGGATCTTTTAACGCCTCCTGAAAACACCGAACAACATCTTCCAAGCCAAGAAATTGAAAGCGGAGAGCGTTCCCTTGAACTTCCATCCACTGAATTGAAGATCGAGGAAGAAGACAAGCCGGTCGAGGAAGCCACCGAAACCCCGGCAGAGATCCCGGATGACAAGCAACCTAACGAACAAGCGCCGCCCGAAGCTGCCCCTAAGCCCGGAGGGGAATCGGCGACTGTCCCCAAGAAGATGAGCAAGAAAGAGAAGAAGAAGGCCGCCGCCGCCGCCCTTCTGGTGGAAGAAAAACTCGTCAAGTCACAGCCTGAACTCGAGGAGCCCTCGACTATTACTCCTCAAACTCTAGAGCCAGTGGTAGAGCAGCCTATCGTTCAAGAGCCCCTGTCTTCAGAGACTGAAGGCAAGCCTAAATCTGAGGCAGAGAGAAGCCTAGACGAAATGACAGGATTAACAACTTCCGAGCCGAAGGAAGATGTCCTGGAGCAGCCTATTGAGGCTCCCAAGCCTACCCAGCCTCTCGAATTTGAGGGTAAACCGGAGGAGTCTATAAAAGAGCTAGCTGATGAGCCAGCTGCGGTCGGTACTATTACTCGGAAAATGTCCAAGAAGGACAAGAAAAAAGCAAAAAAACAAGGCAAGCAAGAAGCTCCTGAGCCGGCTTCCCCTCCGACTGAGGACCATATCCCTACCACCGAACCTACAACTGCAGAGGTTGCCCCTGAACTGGAGGCAACTATTAAGGATACCCAAACGGAGCATGTTCCTACTACCGAACCCGCAACTATGGAGACTGCTATTGAGCTGGAGGCGACTCCTGATGAGATCCCAACTGAGACTGTTCCTGAGTCTGAGTCCATTGTCTGGGCAGAAATTCAGGAGGCTCCTAAGCCCGAGCCTGAAAGTATCGAGACGCCGGCTCTTGATAGATTTGACATTGTATCGGAAGATAAGCAAGCTTTAGAATGGGAAAACAATGAAGCAGTTGTCTCTCTGAACACAATCGATACGCCATCACCCGAAGAACCCACTGGCCAAGCCACCAAAAGTGAGCCCCTTGACCTCGAGGGTCCTGTTGAGAAGAAGGATAAGGGAGGTGAGGCGCAAATTGGGGCCGATGCACAAGACCCCGAGAAAACAGCTGATCTCGAGGTCGTCAAGGGTCTCATTAAGGACCAACCTGGAGAACCTGAAGTGACGCCGGCTCTGTCCAAGAAGATGTCAAAGAAGGACAAGCGCAAGGCCAAGAAGAATGCCGGAGTCGCCGAAGAAGTTTCGAATCAACAACCAGAAGAGACTAAGGCTGGTGTACCTGAGTTACCCACGGAATCTGAGATCCACCAGACAGAGCCTGCTGTGGAGCAAGAGATCCCCAAGGAACCCGAACATGCTGCAGAACCCCAGCCTACATCGGAGCGAGAGTTGCCAATTGAGGACCCCCTTTCGGTTGAGGATCAGCCTATACCCGAGCCAGAAGTTCAGGTTGAGCCTACGGTACCCGATGCAGAACCTGTTGTCGTCGAGGGACTTCCTCTTTCACGCAAGGCCTCGAAGAAGAAGGCCAAGAAGGCTCAACAGGCTAACAAATCCCTGGATATTGAACTTCCGGCTCAATATGCGATTGACGCGGATCAGCATACTACCATTGTGCCATTCGAAGATGACCACCCCAAGGCACCAGTCACAGAAATTCCAGATGAGAATTTGCCCCATGACGAAGAAGACTGGCCAGCAATTGATTGGCAGGCCAAGTTCGAAGAGTCCCAGAGGTTAAGAGAAACGGAGCCTGAGCCTGAGATGGACGTTCCACCTCCCGAGCCGGAGATTATTGGAGAATTTGTTGAATCTTCATTCCCCGAGGTCTTGGAGGAGGCAGACGAAGCCGCGGAGGGAGAATCTTGGGCTTTGCAGAGCAAAAAAGACAAGAAGAAGACCAAGAAGAACAAGAAACAGTCACAGCAAGCTGCCGCGGAACCCGAGGAGCCTTCACTGGAGCCCTTGAATGACAAAGAGATCGAACCGCCTGCTCGAACAACTACTCCAGGTGGATCTAAAATTGCCAACTTATTTCCCGGCCTCGAGCGTGGGGGGTTTCGGCGACCAGTTTTGGACCAGCCAACACCGTCGCTAAAAGATAGTGCTGAGGATGAGACAACAGCAAAGTTGGAAGCGAACCGCGATATCGTGATCCCTGTCTCGGAAGCACCCCTAGCGACCACTGAAACCAAAGAAATTCCCCAAGATTTTACCTCTGAGCTGCCCAGCAGCCTTGAAAGACAAATTGAGGCGACAATCTCGGAACTGAGCGCTCACTCCGAGCCTCCTACTGCTACGGAGAATGAATCAACTATGGAGCCAGATCATCTGACGCAAGGCAAGAAGTCCTTGGATGCCCCATTATCGTTGTCAATGGAGCCCTCCAATGAACGGACTCGTACCGAAGAGCCTTCTTCTCCTACGCGTCTTCCACCCCGGACAGAAGGAGAGGAACTCTGTGAACTACGCCGGTCACCATCAATCCATGGACGGCACCAGCATCCTCCTCGAACATGGAGTTTGGATGAGCCTTCTCTACCAGCTCTTGCCCCATCGCCTCCTCGATCGCTCTTCGGACCGATTGACGACGTGCGACCTCGGACACCGCTTGATACAATTGCGGAACAAGAACCACGGGATGTTCAGGAAGGGACGGCTCGTCGCGGGACTCCCCGTCTGGAAATGAAGCCCGAACATGTCTTACCTCGACCTCAAACACCAGTCCGGAAATTTACAGACAATGCCTTTGATCGAGAAGCTTGGCCTACAGAAAAGGATTACAAAGAAATTCTCACACCTGAAGGGCCAATTCTAAAGCCAAGCACCAGCAGTGGAAAATTACGTCGTGCAAATCGCAGTATTAGTGGCGATCTGCGGGCGGCTAGTCGAGCACTAGATTCCCAGCCTTCGAATCTCGATCTCGATCAGCTCCCGTCTTCCTCCTCTTATGACCCCGTCACCGACAAGGGCAAACGTCCGCTGCGAAATATGTCGGATGTCTATGTAAGTTAATTTATTTATTTTCCATTTGTCATTGTTTTGTTTTTGTTTACTAACTACCGCAGGAGGGATGGGGTGAGACGCCCAATTCCCCACGGTCGCCCAGCCGACCGCCTAGTGTCCGTCGCCGTCGCAGCATGCAACACCTGCAAGACATCGAAACCCGCCTCGATCAGCTCATCTCTGAGAATCGTCTACTGATCGCCGCCCGCGATGAAGCCGAACATAAGCTTAAGAATTCCAGCGTCGCCCGTCGAAAGAGCGACCGTGCGCTCAACACCCGCGACGGCGATCTGCGCGATCGGGAATCAGAGGTGGAACAATTGAAGAGCTCGGTGGAATGGCTGCAGAAGGAGACGACTCGCCTGACCCAAGAGAATGAGGGGCTGACCGCATCCAACTCTGCACTCGCTGCCGCGCACGCCGCCGAGGTCAACGCCGTACGCGAGTCGTCTACACGCGAACTGACCGAGTTGCAATCGCAACACACTCAACTATCATCCCAGATGGAGGATCGAGTTCGACATGAGATTGAGTCGGCTCTTGCGCAAAAAGACATTGAATTGCGCCGTCTGCGCACCGAACTTGAGGAGGCTCGTGATAAGGTGAAAGAGCTCCAACAGCAAATAGCAGCCTCGGTACATGACAATGCCCTTGTCTTCCGTGATGAAGAGTACTTCGATGCTGCCTGCCAGAAGCTATGTGGTCATGTCCAATCTTGGGTCGTGCGCTTTTCCAAGCACAATGATAAGCGTCGCTGTCGCCCACTCAGTGAGTTGCAGGACGAAAAGATCGCAGACCGATTCGACAATGCCCTTCTCGACGGCTCCGATCCCGATGCCTACCTATCCGATCGTGTCCGCCGCCGCGATGTCTTTATGTCGGTGGTAATGACGATGGTCTGGGAATACATCTTCACCCGTTATCTCTTTGGTATGGACCGAGAGCAGCGTCAAAAACTCAAGTCTCTTGAGAAACAATTGGGCGAGGTGGGCCCAACCCGTGCCGTGCATCGCTGGCGAGCCACCACTCTCACACTGCTGTCCCGGCGACCAGCCTTTGCTGCGCAACGTGAGAGCGATACGGAGGCTGTTACTTTGGAGATCTTCCAAACCCTATCGCGGGTCCTTCCTCCTCCGTCTCATGTTGAATCCCAGCTCCTGGATAATCTCCGTAAGATCATGCGGGTAGCAGTTAGCCTGTCCTTGGAGATGCGCACCCAGCTGGCTGAATTTATCATGCTGCCCCCTCTGCAGCCTGAATATGATACCAATGGGGACCTTGCACGCCAAGTGTACTTCAACGCATCCCTGATGAATGAGCGCAGTGGCCTGACAAACGACAACGGCGAGCTCGAAGCTCAACAGTCCATTGTGCGCATTGTGCTCTTCCCTCTCGTTGTTAAAAAGGGCAATGATGTGGGTGAGGGTGATGACGAGGTTGTCGTCTGCCCTGCCCAAGTCCTCATTGCCCGCCCCAGCAAAGACAAGAAAGTATCAAGGATGATGAGCGGTGACCGCATGTCCATTGATGCTTCCAAGTCGGTCCACAGTGTTGCTCACAGTGTGGCACCGTCATCTATGATGGACATGAGCAATGTGATCTGAGGCGTCACACTCCGATCATGATTGCTCCCATCTTATACATGCGCGCTTGTCGCATCCTTGCTCTTATTGTCTAATTTTCTTTTTGTTTGCTTTTCTTCTCTCAGTTGGTGATATGGCGTCAAGGTCATTTAACGTAACGGTTATTGCAAGGCCGATGACCGTGAATATGTGGAGTTATCTATTTTATTTTCCTGTTTCTATTGATTTCCTGTGCTCTTTCTAAGACAGTGTATCAGCGTGTGTATTTACCATGGCTTTGATGTCTTATGAAGTGATGACCTGTACTACTGGCATGGCAATGTAATAATCTATTTCAATTTTATTGTTTCTATTGACTTGTCTCTTGCAATGTACCTTGGCCCCCGGCTGAAATTGTACTGCTATTTTTACAAGAATCAAGGTGCAAGATCACTGTCTTGATGGTTCGAAAATAGTGTCGTACACATTGGTTCAGTGTTCGCGCATCTGTCTACTCCTATGCCTTTTGTTTTGTCTTCCTTTATTAGATATAGATATTTAACTAACTAGTTGTCCTTTGCTCTAGTGCCTTGGCTCTCAGGTCACACCTATCTATAACTCCTAACTAACCTCCGTTCGCTCTCTTTTCCCGTACATTGATATGCTCATCGGCACCATGGAAAACACCACCACCACTGCTTTTATGCAGCCTGGTACCCATACCAAATCCCAGTCAATTTAGAAGCATAAGAGTATAGGATTCGAGAAGCCTCCTAGCATTTTCAACCCCGTTGCCCTAGCCGAGAAAGATGCTCTGGCACGAATAAATGACCCTTTTATTGTTCCTCTGAAGTTCATATTCCAATCAGAATCCAAATTTTACTTTGTTCATCAGATTGCATTATAGCTCGCTAGACACTCAGGCACAGTTCCGGATACAACATCGACTACTTCAAGGCAATCTTTTTGAACTCTGCAGTGGTGTCCCTGATTGCTATTTCAACAGGCAGTCGCTCCATTGAACTGGCCCCATAGAAGCCATGCAAACCCTGTACCCTATCCAACACGAACTTCGCATCTTCTGGAGCGGCAATAGGCCCACCGTGACACAGCACAATGACATCCTTATTGATCCGCACTGCCGCATCCCGCATTGCCTGGATCTCCTCAACACATTGTTCCAACGTCTTTCCTGTCTTTGCCCCAATCAGCCCGGAAGTAGTCAGACCCATGTGTGCGACCAGGATATCCGCCCCAGCTTTCGTCATGGTCTCAGCATCCTCGACATTGAAAATATAAGGCGTCGTCAAAATATCCAACTCAGCCGCATGTCGCACCATCTCCACTTCTTTGCCATACCCCATCCCAGTCTCCTCCAAGTTAGCACGGAAGTTGCCATCGATCAATCCCACCGTGGGGAAATTCTGAACACCAGCAAATCCCAATTCCCGCAGCTGCTTCAGGAACCGCGGGATATCCTTGAATGGATCTGTACCACAGACACCCGCAATAACGGGAATATTCTGAATGATAGGAATGACTTCGGCGGCCATTTCAACCACTACCTCGTTGGCGTTGCTGTACGGCATCAGTCCCGCAAGACTTCCACAACCCGCCATGCGGAAGCGACCGCTGTTGTATATAATGACCAAGTCTGCGCCGCCGGCCTCGACCGATTTTGCGGAAAGACCAATACCTGATAGTGAATTATTAGTTGAACTAGTCGGTAGAGAGCGTGAGGGGGTGACATCAGATACGTACCCGCGCCGGCTCCAACGATGGGTTTCCCGTCTTCAATTTGACGGCGTAGATTGGCGAGAATCTCGCTGCGAGAGGTAGGTGGCGCCATAGTTTGAGGAAATGGAGATTTGTAGTTGAATTAATTTATGCGAATCAAAGGAAAATATATCCTCTCAAAATTTCCAATTATATGGTGATTCTCACATAAGGCGGAGCGGAGTTAAGGGAGACGGAGACTAGTGCGGATCTTCCTGATTAGGACTAGCTCTATTTGTAACCTGTTCATCCCATGGAGTGTTACCCTTCCTAATCAGGATTATCTTGCTTTATCAGGAAGAATTACTGTTTTGGTATTTCTGCTTACTCCTTTGTTTGTATCATTTATGTGTGCAAATTACTACTATGTAGTGGTAACTAATTATTGGTAATTTAATATTTGATACGCTTTAGAACACCGATCCATACGAGACCCCAAGGTCCCACTGACACCACCCGATTAGGTCTAGTATCACTTGACAGTGGGACCTATCTCTTGACGGCGGAGGGCGGAGGGCGGAGATAGTGTCGCATCAAGATGTAGTCCCCATTGCATTCATAATCAGATCCCACTGGTCCCAGTCCATGTTCACCGGGTTGATCCATTGCTGCGGCTCAATCTGCCGAACCAGATTGGGGAAATCAACACTCTCCGAGGTGAATGTATGACCATTCCTAATATCAATGGGCTGGCTGATAGGATTCTGGCTATTTGACTCGTCGCCCTGCGATACTGCACTGTGTAGTCCATCCAGGCCCATGCCCGAAGCAGTCATCCATCTGCTTGATCTATAGAATTGTCCGTCAGTTCCAACCAAAACACATGTCATGCGCGGCTAGGCAACTTACAGCATCTGGCCGAGAATCGTTGCTGTCCTGGTGCACAGCTGACTTTGCGCCTTTGATGCCTCGAGCCGAGCATGGCATTCGTGCAGCAACCGCACCACATCCGATGTACAGGGTTCTTGGGGCTCTATAGAAAGGGCAAGCACCAGGACGAATGCGGCGTGGAAAGCATGAAAAGCGCCCCGGCCACGGATATACCAGTAGAAGGGCTTGAATTGGGGTAGCTGGTGGAAGTCGGCATGTAGTTCCAAGACGCGCTGTGCACTTTTCATACACTGACGCTTCGACCAGCTATGCTGCAGCAGACGAAAGGTCCCTTCGTTCAATATGTTACTGTGGAGAATGAGAACTAGGTGATGTGCAAAACTGAGCAGCAGATTGGTATGAATAATTGACGAGTTACCACCAAGCATTGAGGCGTAGGTCTGCTCCAGTGGGTCCAACTCGGCTCGGATGGCCGCGTCCAGACGATGGAGGGCTGTCGCGTCATCCGGCCGTGTAGCAAGAACGGGGTTACAGATCTCCGAAGATATTTGAAAGAGGCGAGATTTTCGAATCAGATACGAGACGGGGTTGATGCTTACTGACGACGCTGCAATCGGTGCTGGCTGTCCCTGGACGATATCCTCGTCCCACACCTCGGCTGGGGGCAGGACACGCGACGAGAACACTGATTGGTAGATGTCTAACCCGGTAATGGCCATATTTTGATTACAGAGCAGGGTGACCAAGCCTAACCAACAGCGGCGACGCTCCTCGGCTTCGACAATATCCAAGGAAAATGTGGTTGGGTCAACGTGACAACCGATCGAGAGTGCCAGGTGATACACCAGCCCGAGAAGAGTCCATGTTTGGCCATGGCTATGGTGAATCCCGTAGATAAGGTTTAGCAGTGCCTGTAGTGTTGATATGTTATGTCGCCAGAGATAGCGATCTGCTTCGAGACATTTCATTGCCGCGGTGTAATACCGCTCCGAGAGTTCTGTGACTCGATCCCAAGGGGTAGGTTTGCGGCTGAGATTCTTAAGAAGAGGACTGTCATTTTCCAGTGCGAGGACAGCGGTGCCCAGAATAGTAAAGAGGAGAGCAAGCCATGCTAGCGAAGCCTGATCTTGATCCTTGAAAAATTGACGATACCGTTCGTGAAACGTAGGGCTATGTAAAATAGGAAAGAGCTTTTTCTGGTTACTTTCCAGCCACCATGATGATAACAGAAGTTAGAAGACCTACGGGCGCAATTGACTGGAAATAGAGATCCTTTAATTGATTGCAATACTCCGTTGGAGGGAGCTTTGCTAAGAGATTAGGTCTGTTTTCAGCATCGTGTTCGCCAAAAGGATATGGTCCGCTAGGCGTGTCAATCATGGCACTCTCCTGGCTTAGAAAGGCACCCCCCTGAGAGACTCGATTGAAAATACGCCGGCCGGAGCTAACGGGGAGGAAGCGCACGTGTCCTGAAGCGGATGGGATGAGAGTGCCCGTTACAAAGAGTGTTGTTGGCTCTGATCTCCGCCTCCCTTCTACTTCTGAATCCAACTGGGGAACATGTAGCGGAGGTGGTGCTGATTCTGGTTGCTGCTCCTTTGCATGCAACAGCTGCTCCAGCTTTTCAATCCGAGCTACCAGATCAGCATTGGGTTTTCCGGTGTTACCTTGATATTGTGATTGGAGAGGGGCGACAGGAGACAACGAGCGATTTTCGACTGGCCCAGCTTGTGGCTGGGACTGCTGTGGCTGTAGTCTGGAAGGTATCTGGGGTTGCCTCCTAGTACTATAGACACACTGTTCTAGAGGAACACGGCGTCGTATGCAAGTGCCGCAAGCAGGGCCATCCCGGGGACATCGGATCTTGCGAACGCGGCACGGCTCACAGGAGATCGGAAGACGCTGACGTGAATGGTGGACGGACATAGTAATCTCCGTTTCAATAAACACGGCCAAAGATGTAGAATATGCTTGGGGGTTTTGGTTGGACGGGGTTTGCAGTCGTGAACGGAGATTTACGGAGAAGGCGGGGATAATTTCCAGTTTGTTTTTTTCTACTTTTGGCCACCACCAAATAGATGATTCCACCAAATGTGCTCCACCTAGGGACATCTCTCGCAGTTCATTTAAATCATATAATTAGACAATTCCATAAATTCTCTACAGTCTTCCACCAGCTCACCCACCATGCCACATATCATCCTTTTGGGGACCCTCGACACCAAGCGTGCAGAAATCCTATACTTATACACCGAGCTACAGCAGAATGCAACATGCTTCTCGAAGCCTCTACAGATCACCTTGATTGACTGCGGCCGTCTAGCTATTGCTGACGATGCCATCACCATAAGTCACACCGACCTGCTAGCCAAATATGCGTCCGGCGACAGCACTGAGATATTAACTCTGCCCCGGGGACAAGTGATTGAACTCCTCATTAGCTGCGTCAGTAGGCGTGTCGCCGATTTACTACGAACGACAGATATCCACGGAATCATCGGTGCTGGAGGCAGCGGAGGAACCAGTCTGATCTCCGCCGTAATGAGGACGGCTGCACCCATTGGCCTGCCTAAACTGATCGTCAGCACAGTCGCGTCTGGGAATACAGGGCCGGTAGTGGGCGAGTGCGATATCACCCTGATGTACTCGGTCGTAGACATCGCAGGAATCAATCGGCTCCTCCGCGAAGTGCTGGGGAATGCAGCTGGCGCTATGTTCGGCATGGCATCAACATATCAGCATAGGCTAAATGAAAGCCGGACCCTGAGTGTGTAGGACAACCGGCGGGAAGAGACGAAGATTCGAGTCGGTATTACGATGTTCGGCGTGACCACCCCGTGTGTGGATTATATGAGACGTCACTTGGAAAACAGATATTCTGTAGAGGTCTATGTGTTCCATACGACTGGTCATGGTGGAAAGGCCATGGAAAGATTGGTTGAGGAAGGCCGTCTAGACGCCATCTTGGATATCACAGCGACTGAGATCTGTGATCTTATTGCGGGAGGGACTATGCGCTGCGAATTTAGCCGCCTGGAGACGACACTCAACCGCGGAATACCCAATATCATTTCCGTTGGAGCCACAGATATGATTAACTTTGGTCCGGTAGACACGATACCACACCAATTCCGTGACCACAATTTGTTCGTCCATAACCCGAGCGTGACTCTGATGCGAAACCTCCGCAGCCGAATGTCGGGAAGTTGGGGGTTTCATCCTCGACAAACTGGGCCGGTTTACCCAGGCCTCAGGTATGGTTGAGGTGTGGCTTCCTGGAGGAGTGAGTAGCATTGGGATAATAGGGTCAGCATTTACAGATGCTGACGCCGATACCGCCCTTGCTGATACTCTACGTTCGGGGCTCAAGGATGGCAAAATCCGAGTGGTATCAGATGAGCGAGATATCAACGATGATGGATTTGCACTTGATATTGCGGATCGGCTTATGGCTCTTGTGGCAAAGCACTCTTCGAGCTAGATGAGTCTGCTGTTGGCTATTAGACAAGTAGTGTATGTATTGGCTAGGAATTTTGATTATCTTTCTTCTCTATTTTCTGCTAAACAAAAGTCTGAGAGCTTAGGGCTATCGGAGACTGTATAGGTGCTCTTCAGCTTATTGCTGGGGTATTAAGGGCCTTATATTTTTTGCCTTTATTCCTGACCTAAGAATCTAAGGATATAAGATATCCCTAACAACCCTAGAGGTTGCATTGTTCAACTAAATTTTATATAGTCGTGCTGACCTCATCCGTCCCGTTTTAGGAAAAGCCTTTTTTAGGCCCAACAACAGTCAGACTATCATCTACGGATTTCTCTTTGTATTGGACTTTTGTATCGAACTTTCGCACTCTCCTTTCCTGTACCTATTATACTACAATTTGATCTATATCTGAAGCATTTCCAAAGTTACGATTTTCTTGGGGTTGTCCTGGGGTGTTCCACTCTGGCTTTGCCACCCGCGTCATCCCCCTCTGAGCTGCAGCTCCTCCCTTCAGCGTCGACCATGCCGGCTTCCCCGTGATCATCAGCGCTAGTAAGATCGTATGGAAATCTGGGTATATGGGTATATTGCATATTGCGAGTCTTGCCCTGTGATCCAGAACGAGAAGGTAGATCCAGAATCCGGTTTGCATTGGCCTAGCTCCATTGGTTGATGAGCTACTGAAATTCTCCTCCACTTCAGTACAGTTGTTCTGTACTGGAGGCACCTAACCTCCCTCGCGACCCAATTATTGAGGTTGTCGCAATGGATCCGCCCATGAACCCGACACCTAGCAGGGAGGCCTCCCGACCGCCTCGTTCCTCGCATTCGTCTAGCCCAAGAAAACGTCCACAAAGCAGCGATTACCCACCCTCTGCTGATAACAACGCTAGCTCTGGCCCAATGAACGGCGGTCGGGCCCCAGGCACTGGTCCGGTATCCATCTCCGCGACTACACCGGCCAAGGAGACCCGCTTCGAATCCCCCGCTGATATTGCTGCTGGCAAACCCTCCAAGTCCTCTAAACGCAAAAAGAACCGCAATCGCAAACGTCGCAATCGACACCAGTCTTTTATTCCACCTCGCCGGGAGGAACCTCATGATAGTCCTGGAGAGACCTCGGGTGCTGGAGGTGTTAGAGATTCAATGGAGGCCGATCGGCCAACCTCGAGGGACAACCCGTCGTTCTTCAAATTGGGGCGCAATCTGAGTAACACAAGCTTGGAGAGCGATGCGCTACTAGATCATCGGTACGATCTCGTGATATCGAGCGATTTCGGAGCTTGAGATGAATACTAATTTTTCTTGTCGAGCAGGAACCAACCTTCGATGCGGCCCCGTCGTGATAGTCGCCTTGCATCGTCATTCCGCCCGAGTTCTCTAACATCCAATGTCTTCCGATCGAACGATGGGCAATCTCGCAGCACCCCGAGGGGAGGACGGAGCCAACAACATCATGATGATAGTGACGAGGAGGACCCCCATGACCGGACACCATTGATGCGGCCAGTTTCAGGCCACGCGTCCGGCCATAATCGGTATGGAACAGATACTCGCCCGAGTCTGTTCTCGCGTGCTCGACGGTCTTCTGCTCAAACTATATCCTCAGGATGTTCGCCGAAGGACGATCGCAGCCCACTCTATTCTCCCACTGTAGAACGAGACTACGATGTCAACAATCCGCCGTCAACTCCCGGGTCTCCAAAAATGGGCCCGGAGATGAAGTACGACGATGCTGTTGTAACCGGAGCTGAATGGGACTTTTCGCTGGCTCGGTCAATGGAGAATCACAGGGACTCTTTGAACATGCTCAACGACACGCTGATTGACATGGACGGAAATGGACTACAGCCACACTCTGCGCCATCATCTGCACCTGGATCGCCGATGCTGTCTCCACACCAAGAAATGCGGCGACGCCGGACCGTGGCATTGCCAGCAGAGGGAGACGTATGCTTCCCTACTGAAACGATATCCGAATTAGGAGACGAGGGACCAAGGCAAATGCGGGATGAAGCCGGCGATCGTCGGCGACGTAGACACCGACGATGGCCCGATCTCTCCGTGCTGGAAGAATGGAGCCGCGAGGAGAAAGAGGAGCGCAATGGAGACATTCGAGTCAAAAGAATCAGTGAACCTATGTTCATCGAAGGCCGATTGCGCCCTCAGTATAAAGGTTGGCGACGGGAAGAGGATGAGGCACCTTATCGGTTCACATATTTCAACGAGGAATTCCCGAGCACCATTCATGCCCAAACCATCTCCGAGCTGGTGCAACCAGGTGGTACCTTCCGCGATTTGTTTATTCCAGATCCCCCTGAATTGGAGGATTCATCGGAAGACGAGGACACGGACGAGGAATCTTTTATGGAGAACCCAGTTTTCAATAACTTAACACATCCCGCCAGCAAGCCAATGTCCCACACAGACATCCAAAGTCAAGGACAAGGCCATCCAATGAACGTTAACCCTCAGCTGACAGCTCAGACCGTTGTCCCCAATGGAAGGAGCACGAGTGACCTTAGCTCCGGCAACGCTCCTGTCAGAGGACCCTCACGTTTATCTGTCATCAGCGAAGGGCACCCAGACTCCCACCGAGAGTCGTCGCCCGCACCTTCAAACACCCCGTTTAGCACTACCCCCAACCCGAAACCAAAACGGTACGGTCCGCGGCCGACTTTCTGGCTAGACGTTCTCTCTCCGACGGACGCGGAGATGCGTACGATTGCCAAAGCGTTCGGGATCCACGCGCTGACGGCAGAGGACATTATGATGCAAGAAGCTCGAGAGAAAGTCGAGTTGTTCCGCAGCTACTATTTCGTCAACTACCGCACTTTTGAGCAGGATACCAACAGCGAGGACTATCTAGAGCCGGTGAACATGTACGTGGTGGTTTTCCGCGAAGGCGTGATATCTTTCCATTTCTCGCAAACACCGCACCCGGCTAATGTGCGGCGGCGTATCCGCCAACTGATGGATTACCTGATCCTCAGCTCGGACTGGATCTCATACGCACTAATCGATGACATTACCGACGTCTTCGGCCCGCTGATCCAAGCGATTGAAAATGAGGTCGATGAGATCGACGAGAAGATTATGCAGATGCATTCCTCCGGCAAGGAGGAGCCGTCCAATGATAGTGTGCTTCCTTCATTTGGACCAGGAGAGATGCTCCGGCAAGTGGGCGAATGCCGCAAGAAGGTCATGGGACTGTATCGACTTCTCAGCAACAAGGCCGATGTAGTCAAGGGCTTTGCCAAGCGTTGCAATGAGCAATGGGAGGTCGCACCCAAGTCCGAGATTGGTCTGTACCTAGGTGACATTCAGGATCACATTATGACCATGACGGGTAACCTGACGCATTACGAAACGTAAGCCTTTTTCCTCCATGTTCAAGGTTCTTACAAAACGTTGCAATGATCGCTGACTGTGTCATTCCAGAATCCTTTCACGCGCACACTCGAATTATCTTGCGCAGATCAACATCCTCATGAACGAGCGTCAGGAACATACTGCCGATGTCTTGGGTAAGCTGACTGTTCTTGGCACAATTGTCCTACCGATGAACATCATCTGTGGCATGTGGGGGATGAACGTCAAGGTACCGGGTCAGGAAATTGATAGCCTGACATGGTTCTGGTGCAGTATGTCTTGCCGCTTTTCCCTGTTTTCCCTTTTCCCTTCCCTGATTATTGGCTAATACATCATAGTTACTGCCGGACTGTGCGTATTTGCATTTGTATCTGTTTGGATTGCTAAAAGAGTCTACAAAATTGTATAGACGTATTGTCCCTCTTGTTGGTTTCTACTTGGTTTCAGCCGGTTGGATCGATACCCTGGGTTTTGGTTTGGTTATTTACTTTATCTTAAGGAGTCTTAAGGGGTTTTCTTCTTTTTTTTTGGTCTCTGAATACTCTTTGGGTGTTTGGATTCGATGATATACGATGCATGTTTTGCTCTTACATTTGGGAGGTTATCTGGGTACACATATATTGGCTAGTTATAGGTTGGATAGAACTGTATATTATCAACTGTTCCCCTCACACTATTCTAATATTAGTACATTCTAGTAATTTCTTACACAAGCTAATCCTTGAGCCATTTTGTCGTTGTTTATTTGGAGTACTGTGGCGTTTGGGATTGTCCCGTTTAAAGAAAACATTTGAACAAAGACCAGTTGAAATAGGAAAAGTCCTAGATATAGACAATATGAACCATTCAAAGTCAAAAGAGATAAAAAAATAGTCTGCTATACCTCGTTCAAATGTTATTAGTTCAATGCTGTATACTTGGTATAAGGAACATGAAGTCATTGTATTTCCCTTACATGAGTAATTAATTATTTCCTGCATCCTGCAAATTTTATTACCATTTATTACCAATTTTGGCGTCACCAATCTGTCACCAATAACCCCCATATCCCCCATACCCCCTACAAAATCCAAGTGACTTCATCTTTCTTTTTTAATTCAACTTCCTTTCTCCTTTTTATCAACTTGACATTCTTTCCCGTTTTTTTCCACGGGATTCTAGACCGTGTTCCCTGCAGTGACCCCCCTTCTCGACGTGGGCCATCGTCATTGGTCTTTGCCATCAACCTGACCCTCTCAGCCACTTTTCACCGAGGTTTCGGTCACCGACTTCTCTGCATCTTTGGCAGGCCAGACGCCACTACAGACGTAAAACCAGTCAAGCCAAAACGTTGAGCCGGATCGGCGGGTCTCCAGTTGCCCTAAATCCGCCAACCATATCTTGTCATATTCCGATACCTTCGTTCTAGGCCTTGTTTTTGTCCTTCCGGAACAAAGCAAAAACGGCACAGTGATGCGTGGGCTCTTTGCGCTACACTGACCCCCCGACCCACTTGGTGTTCTAAACAATCCCCATCTCTCTCCAGTTTCCCCAACCCCTGCACCTGCTGCAGCCATTTTTCGCTTGTGCGTTTCTCTACAGAATCCGATTACCGGGCAACAGCATGTGGTCTTCGGTTATTCGTCCTGCTGTACCCTCACATGTGTAACGACCCGTATTCTGCGCAACATCTCATTCGATCCTCGTGATATCTCATTCGCTCTCACAATAACTCACTTCTTCACCGTCGAGCTTTCCCTGGCTAGGCACCGTGCCTTGCTTTTTGTGCTTACCCTTTTGGGCCCTGTGTCTGCCCAACTATCTGGCTACCTCTCGGGTCTCCTGACTTGTCTACATCGTGTCAGCCCATTCTGACTCGATAGGAACCATGGCTGCGGAGTCCGAGAGGCCGCCTCACCTTAACGGCGCCTCTGGTCAGTCCAGAGGGCCCAAGGATGCAGAGATGGCGTCAGACCCAGTGCATCGATCGGCCAGCGAGAGTGGCCTGATGGAACGATCCATCGTTAAATCCCAGACTCAACCCATGTCTCAGGTGCCTAAGCTTTTACCTAATCCTCCTACCGTTTCCGCTCCCGCGCCTGTCACGAACTCCGCCGTTTCCTCCCGCGAACCCTCCCCGGTCCGACACTCCTCACGTACCTACAATTCTTCTTCGCCCAGCCGGGTGTCTTCACACTCGCGAAAGAACAGTCAAGACCAATCCAGTCCGACCCGGCACTCTAACGGCTTGACATCTGGTCAACCTACAAACTCACCAATACCGAATCTTCAACGTTCCTCATCTTCTCCCGTCAGGTCCCTTGTTCTCTTCGTCCCTAACGACTCACTGGCCAATGTTCCCAGTCCGGAAAAATCCAATATGCCATCATGGGCCGCGAACCGTCGCACGGATGTGGATTCGACCCTTCCGAATACTTCACAAAAAAGATCTTCATTGCCATTGGAGGAGTTCGCACCCAAGCCGGACCGAAACACACCCCGGAGTGTCCCTAGAGGTGTCAGTGGGCAAGGATCTGCCCTAGAAACCGTCGAAGAGATGGCAAGCAATCCCTCGACACCGTCCAATGAGACCCCTACCAAGCCAGTGATCCCGGAAGAGTCACGATTGCACCGGATCGACGAAGACCCGACTCCACATGCTCCGCATCCAACTTTAGGGAGTGGCAGTGACAGTGGTGAGAATCGAAGTTCGGAACCAAAGGATGAGACTCGTCCACAGGCGTCTGGTACGGCCAAGGTACCCAGGACTCTCATGTCACAGCGATCGACAACATCACTCGGCGCTGGTATTGGTGCTCGTGGGAAGCCTGCCGACGGCTCAGTTCGCAACATGATTGTGGAAACAGAGACCGTCAGTTCGATACCGCAAATATCCATGGGAGTGGGCAATGGTGAGCGAGGCGGCGCTTCCCGTGCTGACCAGGGTACGCTTCGCATGAAACCTTCCAACGAGACAATCCGTCCGCGCAAAGAAAAGAAAAAGACACGTCGACCCAATGCCATCACAACAGGCCCTGTAACAAGCAAAGCGGACATATTTGAGGCTAGAGTGGCAAATGCAGTGGATGAGGCTGATGTTTCCGACTCCGACGAGACATTCGTTTACGACTCGAACCCGCCTGATCCATACCCTTCCCGACCACCCCGGTATCATTCTCGGACTCCTAGTGCGACCTCTATGGCGAGTCAAGCGGAGCAGCTGGCCGGTCGTACCAGAGGCTTGGGGCTGCGCGATGCTTCTCACGGCGTGACAGGCAAACGCAGCATGAAGTTTACCAACGCGAACCCCTACAATAACAGCATAGATGGCGATGGCATTGAGATTGACATGGCCTCGCGTTCTTCTAGAACTGACGGGAGTGGAACCATCACTCCTCGGCACCACAATTTTGGCCGTCATTCACGCAACGGCATTCATCAAGTTTTTGATAATGACAGTGCACAGTCACAAAGCCAATCTCAAAAGTCCCCGCGCCATTTCATCGGGAATAGCTACAGGCATTCGCGCCACAGCAATACCCGGTCGTCTCCCAATTACAGAACCATTAGCGGTGCCAAGAAGGGCGAGTTCCATGGCTATGACTACGAGGCAGAGGGTGCGGACGATGAACGCACACCGCTAGTAGGCACGCCACGTACAATCCACAGTCGGAATGGTCGACGGCCCAACAGTGCAAGCGTGCGGCAAATGGAGTACATGGCGCAACGGAATCGCGGATTTTTCGCTCGATTTGGTTCATGCGCCATTGTCTTCCTTATGTTGTTGATTGTCGCTGGGGGTGCTACCTCATTCATCATTGCAGTAACCCAGCCCCTTCTAGATGTCCAAGTTATTGCGATTCAAAACGTGCTGGCTTCGGAACAGGAAATCATGTTGGATTTGAACGTGCAAGCCGTCAATCCGAATTTATTCCCAGTGACCATCGATGACACTGATGTCAACATATTCGCGACGAGTCGATATGTTGGAAGCGACAAGCTTTGGCGGGAGCATGGTGATGTGGGCAATTTCCCACGCGTGGAGCAAAGCCGACGTCGCTGGCAGTTGTCAGAAGCTGTGAGGTGCCTGGGCCGTGTGAACTGTGTTCAGGACCCACACACCACCGACGGTGTTGACAAGGGCACCGATCCTCCAACCGACCCAGAAGGCGATCCGCGATCTATGTTGCTTGGCCGCGTGTTCCATTTCGATTCCCCACTATCTTTCCAATCATCTCCTTGGAATCATTTGACTTCCAACTCCAAGGGACAGATCCGTCTGGCCCGGCCAGGAAACAAAACTGAGGCTGGAGGCACAGAGCGCTGGGAGCGAATCCTCCAACACCCCTTTGAGTTGACTGTCCGCGGCATCATCAAATATCAACTCCCACTCAGCTCCCGCTACCTCTCGGCATCTGTTAGCTCCAGCATCAAAGTAGTACCTGGTACCGATGACAACGATCCAGAACAGACACCTCCAAGCAATGGCACAGTGCGAATTTCTTTAAAAAGAAGCGCGCCATCCATTCACCTTCCACTCGATACTCGTTCCACCGTGCGCGGATTGGAGGGTTCGAGACGACCTTTTACGGCATAACAATTTTAGCGATAGATCGATCGATTATTATTGACTTACGACAGCTCTATTTTCTCTTAATTATTTTTTACTTTTTTCTAATCTGTCATGTAACGCGACGAAAAGCAAAGAGCCTATTTATTGCCTTTTGGTCCACTCTGTATCATACAGACATGCAGTATGGGCCCTATCTTCCCTCGAGAGTTCTTTCCGCAGTATACCCATTTGCATTTTCGTCTTTTCGCGCAAGCACGAGGTTTATGGCGGATCAACTCCGTCTAGCCCTTGTCATCCTTTCCGTCTTCTCTCTTGTCTTTTTAACACACGATATCGGCTACACATGCTCCCTCTATCCATTCCTTACACGGCCAACAGCTATGTCTTCTTGCCAGGTTGTATTCGATGTTCTTTTCTGTGTCCATTCGCACACTGTATCTGTACCATCTGTCTGGTTTCTGGCTGGTCTTGGAATTGGCCTTGGGTTATGTCTTTGTAAGAACTTTGGGCAAGGATATTTTTTCGTTATTAGCTCAGTCTTCGAATACGAGACGGGTTGGGCTTCGAAGAGGTTGTTTCATACTGTTAGAGATATTATTTCGGGCTTTGGGATACATTAGTATTAGTTCTAAGAACAGATAACTATGTTCTTTTTACAATTCAGCTTGTCTTGTGACGTGACTTGGCACATGATATTCACGCAT
Organism: Penicillium fimorum; assembly: GCA_028828255.1. Lineage (NCBI taxonomy): Eukaryota > Fungi > Ascomycota > Eurotiomycetes > Eurotiales > Aspergillaceae > Penicillium > Penicillium fimorum. The sequence goes on along the minus strand of JAPWDS010000003.1, from coordinate 3,006,482 downwards.
GAAGCCTTCCAACACCTAGCTCAAATCCGAATTCGCCCCTACTCTATGCAACTTCCCTCTGATTTTACTAAAGCATCCAATAGCTTAGTTTCCGAAAGGGATATTGAAAATATGACCTATACCATCTTATAAAATAAAATAAAAAGCAACAAGCATTGTACTATCTGAACACATACACATCATAAAATCGTTATCATCAGCAGCCGGCATCATTCATAACCTTGCAACAAGGATAAAGTATCAAGGGGAAAGGAAATGAAAGACCAAAGAGATGGGGTACGGAAATGTAAAAAATAGAGCTGATCAAAACAGAAAAATCCACCTAAAGCAGAAGAAAGAGACATAAAGCCAAGGGGATGAACGGGGATAGCGGGATAGAATGAAACATCACACGGCAACCCGCTAGAACAGAACCTTGGTAAATTTATTCACCAGATCCTCGAATTTATCCACAGCAGGATCCCGCTCGGCAAGAAGACGGCCTTGCTCGTCAAAGCGGCTGGGTAGGTCGACGGTTGAGTCAGATTCTACTTCAGAGACTTTGTTCTGGTCTCTTCGCTCGTGAGGTTTCGGGGCTGATGGGTGACGTCGATGGCTAGAAGCAGGACTAGGATAAGGCATAGGTGGATGGGGGACGGATGAAGAGCGGCGACGGCGATCATGATGGCGATCACGACCTCGATCGCGACTGTGGTTTCTACCTCCGCGATGCGAATATGAATATCGCTCAACAGTAGAGTCACTATCGTCGGTCTCGTAGCCAGGATCCTGCGGGGAATTCGTCAGGTCGAAAGCGACGGATTTTGAGGCTTGTGGCGGTTGGCTAGTTGACCGATGTGGAGATGTTGGAAATTGGATGTTTAGACCTGTCGATTGGAGATTAGCTATTATTGCGATCTATACACAGTTGGGGTTCATTGAACCCACCCTTGTGCGCGTGGGATGCATCAGTAGGTAGGGTGGAGCTGCTCACATTGTCTTCAGCCCTACGTGGCCGAGGTGTGTATTGGTCTGGTCCCGGTCCCGGTCCAGGTCCTGGTGGCACAGCGCCATAGGCGTAAGGCTGAGGCGGGGCAGCACCAGGTGGAGGAGGGTAGTCTGCTGGGTTGTAGGAAACAGGAGTACCGCCGTTCAGGTTATAGGTTGAGTCGCCTGGGGGCGGGGGAAATAATTGTTGTTGGGGTAGTGGGGGTCAGCCATGGGCGGGGCGCCCGGGGCCTGTGGAGAAAGCGGGTATGGTTCTGGGTCGTAGGATTCCTCATAAGGATCACGGTGGGCGTCATCATGCTCTAGTTACGCCACTAGTCAGGGTGAATATTTCTCGATAAAATGTAGGGGAGGTGGGAACTCACTGGAGTACTCGCGCTCGCGCTCTTTGGACTTACGACGTTCGTTGTACTTGTGTGCGGCATAACCGAGCCCCGTTGCGCCTAGGGCGGCGCCCGCGAGATCTCTTGAGCGACTGCGGTGCTTCTTGCTTCGTCGGCGACTCTCGCGGTCAGAACCGGACGAGCTGCTATAGCGGGCTCGGCTACGACTGCGGCTGCGAGTATGGCGTCTCGGGCCGTATGCTTCCTGTGCGTCGTAGGGCGCGCCGCGCTGACCGTAGTAGTGCTCAGATGGGATGCTACCTGCGACTGGGTCGTTGCCGTACTCGATCAGGCCGGCTGAGTCGCGAGCTGGATCGGGATATGACTGTGACGGGGCGCGGCTGCGAGACCTTGAGCGATGGCGGCCCCGGCTTGAACCGTCCTTTTCATCTTTGTCATTCTTCTTCTTCTCGTAGAGACCCGTGGCAGCAGCTGTCGCAAGACCGGCACCGACAATGGGAAGCGCTTGTCTCAAACGACTGCGAGAGCGGGAGCGCTCACCCTTTCGAGAGCGCGAGTGGCTGCGGACCTTTTCAACCAGGCCTGCCACAGCCGCACCGGCCAATCCAGCGCCAGCCATGTGCTTGCGACGCTCAGATATGCTGCGTTCACCCTGCTCTGAATCCTTCTCCGAACGACCCCGGCTAAAGGCCCGAGAACGGGAGCGAGTGCGGGATCGGCTTTTGCGGTCTCCAGCTTTCGACTTTTGTAATGCAGCCATACTAGCAGCAGCAACACCAGCCACGGCCACAGCACCAGCTCCTAGTTCGAGTAGATGCTTTGTACGAGAGTGCGAGTGGGAGCGGCTGCGGCTACGGCTGCGACTGCTGTAACGACTCCGGCCATGTCTGCTGTGGCGATGGGAAGAACGGTCATCGTCAAAGGAATGAGAACGGTGGCGGCTCTTACTGCGGCGGTAGTAGTCACGAGCATGAGATGCAGCATTCACAGCGACTGCACCAAGGGCACCGGCCCCAACAGTCTTACCAATACGGCTGGCGCCATGGCTGACGTCGCCATCTTTTTTGCTGTGGCTGCGGAGCAATTCAGCCGCGCCAGCACCTACCAGTGCACCCTCTGCCATATGGCGACGGTGGTGAGGGTGGTCATCATAGTCTCGGGTTTCCTTTCGGATGTAAACCATGCTGTCATCGCTGCTATAGTCTTGCTCACGATCGCCGCGGCGGCGGCGACTAATCTGGGAGACGGAATCATCAGGGCTCAACTCACGCCGGGGGCGAGCTTCGTCGTACTCGCGAACTCGACGGTGGCGGTGATAGTAATATGGATCCTCGTCGGCCTCGGAGCGGCGCACGACATCATACTCGGATTCACGGGGGCTGGTATACGCAGTGCGGGCTTCACGAATAAGTACGGATTGTTTTTGAGTGGCAATGGCAGTATGGGGTTGCTCCATTCCTTCCAGGGAATCCATGGACCGGGAGTGTGGACGATTGGTGTAGGGATGTAGGTACTCACTATCGTAGTAGTCTCTCTCATAGCGCGGTGGCTCATACTCCACCTCTCGCTCGTAGCGCGAGACGGTCACAGGTTCTTCGCGGTCCGTTTTGCGCCGGATCACCACCTCACGCTCGCCGCCGAAAGAGTCATCGTGTCTCGACATAAAGTCTCGACGGTCATCTTCGGGAGGAATGACGTAGCGCTTGATTGACACGGGACGAGTCTCGTCCCAGTCTCGTTCGCGGTCTCTGTAAGTGTACGACATGAGCCTTGATAGGGGCAGTGAGAAATGAGAAATAATTGAGGAATGAGTCGAGAAGTAGGAATTGGAAGAGCAAAAAAAGTAAGATGCACAATGCAAGAAATTGAGGGGGGCGGCAAGAAAGTGGGGGTAGAGAGGGCGACTAATGGTCGAAGATGATTCCAGTAGAAGCCTGCCCAGTCGATTCTGATTGGTAACGATTATCTTGGCCAAACAGATCAAAGCCAAGAAAAGCCTGCAAAAGCCCAGTGGGGTTTGGATAATGATTCAGGATGATGAAAGCCACGGATCTTCTATAGGGCAGAGAGCGGAGTATTGGCACCCAACCGGCTCAGCCTCAGAAATGATCTGCAGGCCGCACTATATCAGACTCGATAGACTTGTGATAAATTAGCGAAAGAAGATGAGAGAGATGGAAAATGTGAAAGAGGGAAGAAAAAGAAAGCAGAGACAAAGAAGATAAAGACAGACACGTGAGGCTCTGTTGAAAAGTCCTCAGGTGCTTTGCCCGGGGGGGCTGTGGCGAGCCTTGGGAAACCCTCAAGATACCATCGTGGCTTAGATGGGAATGATTTTTGTTTACTTTCTATTGTTTGGTTCTTCCCGTTGTCTACCCATGGATTCTATCAACTGGCTCGGGTTAATTCCATGGTTCTTTCATTTATGACCCGATGTTCAAATACACTATATTGATCCATACAGTACAACAAACTATACATATATGTACTTCGGTAAGTGTAGCCTCACCTGCATAACAAATGTCATCTGGTGCATTGGCGGGTGCATCTATGTCTAGAAGAACGGATCGGCACGATATGCACACAGTCATGAGAACAGTTTCCTGCAGTTTCAACCGATAGGGCATAGATCTTGGTCTAGTATTTTAGGTTGCCATTTTAAAAATTATTATTTTATATGTTCCACTAAGCGCCCAGGAGTTCCAAGGTTGACATCATAAAAAAGACCCAAGACTTAATCTGTATCACATATTATCCACCCGGGCAATAAGAGGCGTCAAGTCAAAGGTCGTTGTGCCCGGATGACGTCGATATGTGGGGCGTTTTTGGTCATTTATGTACTTATGTCCAGGGCTGTATCACCTCTTACCGCTTTTTTTAAAGCTAAAGTACAGTGGACATAATTGCACCACACACCTTATATTACATAATACTCTGCTGGCTAAAAGAAAACCCCCATTTGTTATAATTACCTTGACTAATATAGCATATAATTAAAGGACTAGTCTTATAAGTCTAGTAAATGGAGAATACAATCTTTGAAGCACAAAAGGCAACTTCGCATGCTATTTTAGAGTGGTTCTATTCATAGACTGTATGCGCTTTAGGAAGGCGGTATCAATGGTGAAGGCGGACCAAGGGGTGCAATTACTTATGTCCAGTCACTGTACGCCCGGGGTCAATTTTGGAAAGCAATTGTTTTTCTTGTCATTTCGGTTTTCAAGGCAGCCTATGCATCTTTGCTTCTACATTTGCACATCATCGCAATCCGTGGAACCAATAATCTCCTTCCAACTATCAAGCATCTCCTGTTCGCGGGCAATACTACCCGCAATAGCGGACAAGGAATCCCTTCCTAGGGCTAATCTTCCCGGGAGACTACGTCCCTCGCAGCGACCAGTCTTGGTAAAAGCCTCGAAGAGAACCTGGGCACCCTTGGTGGGATCACCGGGTTGGTGGAGACTGATAGCAGCGAGGACATCACGATTGTCCTGGGTGCCAATGTCTAACTCAGGAATGCGGTTCTTGGCAGTGATTTTATGGCCACCAGTGAGGAAGTTGGTGCGGAAGTAACCCGGCTCAACGCAGGTGACTTCAATATTGAAAGGGGCTAGTTCGTTGCGTAGGGTTTCGGTGTAGAGCGCGATGGCGGCCTTGGTAGCGCAATACATGCCCACTGCCGGGGCGCTCTGCCAGCCGGCAATTGACCCAAAGTTGGCAACGACCCCGGATTTGCGAGCTCACATAGAGGGGAGAGCCGCCCTCAGAACACGCATCTGTGAGAAGACGTTGACGTCGAACTGATCGAAAATTTCTTGGTGGCTACATGGATTAGAAATTAGAACTTGAGTCAAGACCTTTAATATAGCTATAAAGAATAGGGTGTAGTTACCTGTACTCTTCTATACCTCCTTCCAAAACATAGCCCGCGTTGTTTACCAGGATATCAATTGGTCCAACAGTAGACAAAACGTCGTCAATAACCGCTTTGACTTCGGCGTCGCTGGCTTGCACATCAAGCTTCTTTGCAATAACGCCCATCGAGGTCAGATCGGATAGCTTCGAAGGGTCGCGCGAGGTGGCAACGACAGTCTCTTTGTTCGTAGCGGCCGTAATGGCCAACTGGTGTCCGAAGCCGGAGGAACAGCCGGTGATGAACCAGATACGGGGCATGATGGCTAGTGGATTCGACTGATTTTGTTTCAGAGTTAGGCTGAGATCGTGAAGGTATGGAAATGAGTTTAGAAAGAGGGACCGTACAAAGCTAGTTGTTATAAGTTATAAGTGTGCGCGAGGCCATAGCCAGGACTAAAAGAACCAACACATCATGAGATTAAAACTATACGTCAACGAGAGTCCGATATCTCCGGCTAACTCCTAACCGGCCCTTACATCTTCTTACAAGGATTATAGTCCCTCCTTACGGAGAGTCCGCTACGCATTTGGAAAGGAAAGGATCATCCATCACATCAATTCACCACATTCTCTTGGTTGTCAGCCACTCACTTCATATGCCTAAAAGCAATTCAATATATATATATATATATAACATTATATTAATAAGGGTATAGAATCTGTTGAGAATCCCAGTTAACTAATTCGCAGTAATTAAATCCATTAGGATGGTTTCAACGCTAAATCTATTCCGAAACTTCTTACACCGTAGCTACATGCCAAGAATCTTAAACTCCTACGGAATTTAGATTAGCGGCTTTGATGCAGTTTGACAGCTTCGCCACCCATCCATATATACAACTTGCATCGAGTATGGGACTCCAATTCGGATTGCCTTCTAACCGTTGCAACGTGATTCAACGTGCATACTCCGGCGGAATAACTACATGTAAATGCACAGTTCCTAAAGGTCGACTCTGACGGCTTTAGAAAGGTGGAAAACATAATTTAAATATTATAATTTTCTTCACGGTCTTGTTATAACCTAATATATATACTATGCTGAGCTATTTAAATCCTTGGGCTGCCCTCTTATTATTGTGTTACGATTAAAAATTTTAACCTATCTTGGGGATGCATTTATATTTATATCTAACATTAAAACTTCCTTCAAATGGTCATTGATATACAATGTCTGTGGCAGTTGATCTGATTGGTATCAAATTCCAAACAAAGAGCATGATTGATGGTAGCCATGGCGATCATGTCAGTATTAGAACGATTCTAGGCAGCGGGGATAGCACTTTCTCCGACCGTTTACTTGAACCTCCGAATCTAAACCCCGTCGAGACCGTCCACCAGTTGATACAGCAACTGAATGAGAAGATTGACAGCCGGCCTTGGCGTCGAGTCGCATTGATCGGTCATCCCCAGTTTGCTGGCTCAACAGGATCCGAGGGTTGGGGATATTATTCTTCTATACGGAGTCTAGATTTACCCAGCTTTCCTGTCTAAATTCCAAGGCGGTGCTGACCCTGAACATTGGGGGGCATTTTCATACTACCAAATCCAGTTGATCATCACCGCTCATGAGGCTGCCTGCTCCGGTTCGTATAATTGCGCAGCATTAGCATATGACTGGAACACTCGTGACTTCGACACTAGACTGCTCCTTCACTTACCTAGTCGAGGCTCTGTAAAATCCATGTAATGGATCGTTCACTTTTGACAGCGAACTGCAATATAGAGGCTAATCCATTCTATTGGACATATGCACTGAGTAATTAGCGAGCATCCCTGGGGCCAATGGGTACATCCGTGCAGCTGGGTATCATGACCGTGATCTGAGTCCCTCTAAACCCGTGCTGACATCTACTCGGCCCTTGCAAGCGGCTCAAATACGAAAGCCCCAGGGAAAATCTATACAGTGAAGGCTGTGCACTACTTCGCCTCCAAAAGTTATGAAGATACGAAGTAAATATCAAAATTAATTCAAGCCGTTTGCGATGCAGAGAGGAAGAACGGAAGATGAGCAATACCTCCTCAACCCCTCCTCACGCCAAGGTTTATTTTCCTGTTATCAAGGCATGTCCAGTCTTGGATAGAAGACTTCCAAGTTTGCTCGCAGAAAGCAGGAATTAATTTTGTGGATATTTACAGGCAATCTAAACCCGAGTGAGCGCTTGTTAAATGCATGTTTCAAGACGAAGCACGAATTACAAGGTCGTTGAACGCCAAAGGTACTAAAATGACGTCTGGGGTTTAACCCCAACCTTGGAAGGTCATTCCATAGTTCACCGTTTAGAATATGAGCTTCATACCAATTTAGGAAGACATTTCTCTCCGCCTGTCGGTGAGATCAGGAATACACCCAAGCAGAAAATTTGATAAAGTTTGTATTCGAATAAAATTGTCATTGTCATTGAGTGCAGCTATACTTGCTGGGCTGTTGAAACCCTTTATATACAATCAATGTAAGAAGCAACATCACAGCACTATTCTAAATCTCCGTCTTTCTAAAGGCCTTGGGTATCGGCATCGTAAGAGGGGTATCAGTGCGCGCTTTCTTCTGAATAAGATGTTCAAACGAAGGCGAGGATTTCACACGAGGCGTGAAAGGCTCAAAGTCCCAGAGGTAGCCGAGGGTGCGCAGGATCGAAGAAGCAGAGTAAGACACGGTCTTGCCATCCGAGTTAGTACCCTTCTGCTCGACCTGACCCTTAGCAATCCACGGCGAGATCAAGATAGTCGGGACACGACCACCGAGACGGTCAAAGGAGAACGTATACTTCTCGCCGCTGGGCGCTGTCTCGGTGTAGGTTAGGTCATCCGGGCGGGTAGCCAGTGGGGGTGGGACGTGGTCGTGGAAACCGCCTGTCTCATCAAAGGTGAGGATCATGAGTGTCTCTTCCCACTGTGGGCTGGAGCGGACTGCGTCATAGACATTCTTGATGAGCAATTCACCCTCAGAGACAAGGCCGGTTGGGTGCATGGAGTTTGTGCCCACGCCGCAGCAGTTGGGGTCAACAAAGGAGAATTCTGGGAGCTTGCCAGCTGCCGCATCAGTGTAGAAGTCACTCAGGGGGACTGCTTTGTCGGCATTGCCGCTTGTGAAGGTCCAGTCGAAGAAGTAGGCGTCAACCATAGTGGGGCTTGTGTAATAGTTCTTCCAGGTGTGGTTGGTCTCTGAGAGCTGCTGGAAGATGGAACGTTGAGTGAGACCGTGGACGTTTACTTCAAAGGCATTATCGTTGGTCCCGTGGCCGGCGGATGTGCCTGAAACTACAAACGCCCGGTTGGGGTTGGTGGGCTATTTATAAATATTAGAAGCTATACGCGGCGGATATAGAGTATAGAAATGTTCTCGGACTTACGCCGGGGTGGTCCGAATGCCAATGGTTGAAGGTGAGGTAGTTCTGCACCAGTTCGGTCATTACCGGCACCTCGTCCTCGGTATAGTAGTTGATGACCTGCTTGGCCAAATAGGCCTTGTCGGCATCGGCGCCATAGCTGCGCAGCTGCTCATGCACAAAGCCATGCTGGCTGGGAGTGAGCTTGCCCTCGGCAATGTGGATATTGCTGGGGACGAAAGTGCCATAGAACTCGATATTGTTTCCGGTCACCGAGTGATCAGGATCATCCAGGACAGAGTCAAAGTCCTTGGCAGAGCTGCACACTGTGCCAGCTGAAGCATCGGTCAAGTTGTACGGGTTGCAGAAAGGGCCATTGTTGATAGGGTTCTCCAGTCCCTTGATTCTCTGTCCACCGAGTAGGTTATCCACAGAGCGGTTTTCCATTTCCAGGATAACAACATGCTTGATCTTGCTTTTCAGATTGGCGATGAAATCCGAAGAATGATGGGATCCTTTAGCATCTGGATCAGCGGAGACCGCCGCCGCAAAGGTCAACAGACCAAGAAGAGCACTGAGGTTCATTATGAATCAAGAGGATGGTCTGATCCAAGGACTGGGCAGATTGCTTGATTTTGTAGGATGAATCAAAGGATCTGGTGTCTCTTATATGTATTTCGCCAAATATCCCTGGCATTCCTCAGAACAATGGAATTTCCAATATCCCATCCACGTGTTTCTCTGGTTATCTCGGCTCGATGAAGTCCTATCTAGAAGCATGGGTATGGAGAGTGGTAGTTAGCAAGCTGCGGGGTCATATAAATTAACACTCTCACTGGGCGGGGAACAACGTCAATATGAAATGCACCCGATTGGCGATCGTCGCATCGTCCCCTTAATTCATGTATGATTGGCCGATTTGCGGTGGATTGACAGGCACCTGGACCACGTAAAAGAGGTACCAGCACAAGTGTTGCAACATTAATGTTGTGCTTCACACCCTTACTCGGAATAGTGAGCATTGAGGCGGGTGTATTGCCGTAGTCTGCCAAGCATTCGCACGGACAAAGTGCCAACGCATGAAGAATGACCCTAGAAAACAAGGTCACGAGGTTGCCTGGCCAAGCTAGGTATGTTAGCAAGCAATGTCATTCGTCCACTCCCTACGGTGTGGAATTCTGAACACAACAAGACATGTCGGGATGAAGTGCGGTTTCCGCAACGCTCAGCATACAGTGTCGATCATTTCAAAAGGTCACATTTAATGCCTCTCTAATAGCGTAGTTGATCTCACTTGGAGTCTCACGCGTGCCCAAGACCGTGCGTTCAGTGAAGGCGGTGATTGGCTGTCAAAGGCTTGCAGCAACCAACAATCTCAGGTGACCGGCTGGATTGGGCTATTTCGAAGACTCAAGTCAACTCCGATGTAGTATTCGGGGAATATAGAAGTGGCACAGCTTGTCCTAGACAAGCTTGTGAAGATGCGGGGATACTATATCGTGTTTTCCACTAAAAATCACCCATTTCTATCTATTGTAGAGTATAATGTCAAGTGACAATATCTACCGTATCTTGGACTCCAGCAATCCAATCTAACACATAGATTGAATTTAGGCTATATGTCTTAGTTTCCTGAACTCGATCATGATCAGAATCACAGTACGGGTCGACAGTCTGAGGATGCTGCCGGAGTCATCTAACTAATGTTTTCAATTTCCGTAGATTGGCGAGATATCTATGTCAATATGATTCCTAAAGAGGAATGTGGGTATGTAGATCACGTGCCGATGCCTTAATATTTAGTGCCTGTAGATTATGGCCGCAATCTTTACATGGCCGAAATAAATCAATCTGTATCTATACCTTTCGTTAGGATGCACTTGATCTTCGAAATCCATCCAAAAGCTGCCTGTTCTGCCTGTTCTGAAGATTCCCAAATTTGTATCGGGGTAATTGTTGATTACGCAACCTTCAAATGTCTCCGATGCCCGCCACTAGACCCATGGACGGCATGAAAACAATTAATAATCATGTCTAGATTTCCAATCTAACCTCGCCTCATACCTCGTTCCTTATATATAGGTCAAAAAAATACCAATTTTGTTTCTAAATCAGCACATAACAGTATCGTACTGTGGAAATACATTTTGCTCTCATTTGCGTAGAGTCCACCAGCCCCACTACATTCTCATCAGCAAAACTCATTCGATAACCTCAATATCACAAAATCTTTAATCTAGACCGTCAATCACACCAAACCATTATAAAAATGACATCTGCAGCATTCAGATACATCGACCCAGCTTCGTACGACCCCAACGCCACAGAGCCATTCAAAAAGGCATGGGGCAAAGTCGACGGACCCGGCCGCTCCTACCAGCTCACAGAACTGGAGCGCAAAGTGGAGGACCTTCGAGGCCAAGAGTCGAACTTTACAACAGACAATTCCGGCTTTGCTTTATACAACTCCCCCGCAAAGGAGACCGCATTCACCGACGACGCTGAAGTGCGAGCGGGGTACTACGCGGAAGTAGAAGAGCTACTCCGCAAGAAACTACCCGGCGTGAAAAAAGTAGCCATCTTCGACCATACCATCCGGCGACGGACGCCAGGCTCAGCGCGCAGTCCTGTGCAACTGGTGCACGTGGATCAAACACCCAAAGCTGCTGAGGCGAGAGTGCGTCGCCACTTGCCCGAGGATGAAGTGGAGGAGCTGTTGAGGGGTCGATACCAGATTATCAATGTCTGGCGTCCGATTGAGAATCCGGCTTCTGATTTCCCGTTGGCGCTGATTGATTGGAGGAGCATTGCTCCTTCTGATTTTGTCAAGGTTGATCTTCTTTATCCGAAGGAGTGGCAGGAAAATGGGGAGGTAGCGCCTGATTCTGAATCGATCTTTTCGACGGAGGGGTATGAGGTCAAGGGGGAGACTTATGCTATCGCTCCTAATGAGGGACATCGTTTCTTTTACGCTAAGGATATGACGCCGGAGGAAGTCATGTTCATCAAGTGTTTTGATTCGAGGAGCCACACTATGACTGAGGGAAAGACGGATATTGCTCACGGGTCAGGACATACTGCTTTCTTTGATCCGCAGACTCCTGCTGGATCGCCGGGGAGGCAGAGCATTGAAGTTAGATGTCTAGTTTTTTACGAATAGGCATAAGAGGTTCTCATATTGTAACGAGTTATATTTAAAGTCTTTTGGCATGGCTTTTTCCCTTTTTATATCACCCACATTACTATTCATATCTTTTACATCTCTCCACTCTGTACTCCATATCCCCAATCTATATCACTCATATCCCGAGGTTATAGTGGGGCTCGGCCACTTATCTTCTTGGCTGTGTCATGGGAAGGCGCCTTTGATAAGTGAATCTTCCAACCTTCAACGTATAAGCTCCGTGAGATATCGGATTACCAATTTATTTTTTCTTGGCAAGATTGTATGAACTAGTGAGTCACGGAATATCTCCATATTTAAAGACCCCTCCAAGACATCAACGCATACTTTGACTCAACTCCAATTCAACGCATACTTATAGCGCGCATTCTAAGCTGCTCTTCTATTTTCGCATTACATCAAACCCGCTCAAAAGAGCGGCTCAATAGTGAGCCCTAACACCGATAACCCCACCTCCCCGAAACATACTAACATCTACCCCAGGATTCAAAATGACATCAGAAATACGAAGCCAACCCAAAACCTGGACAAAAGGAGAATACCTAGTCTCAACCGACATATCCCTAATCCCCATCGACACCCTAAACACCTGGTACGCCGGCGAAGAATTTTATTGGGCAAAGCCAATGCCAGAGCCCGCATTGCGCGAAACATTACAAAACTCCCTCTGTTTCGGGCTCTACCACAATCCAAGCCAGCCAGACAACACACCAGAGAACGACGCATCACTAGAGTCACTCGAATTCGTCGGCTTCGCACGCTGCGTCACAGACTACACGACATTCCTCTTCTTGACAGACGTCTTTGTCCTTTCCTCGCTCCAGGGCCTCGGTCTGGGCACATGGCTTGTAACCTGCGTGCAGGAGGTTATCGAGTCGATGCCTTATCTACGGAGATCGCTGCTGCTTACTGGGGATTGGAAGCGGTCGGTGCCGTTTTATGAAAAGGTTATGGATATGGAGCTTATGATATGCAATCCTCCCGTTGAAGGGAAGGAGACAGTGGGCTTTGCTGTTATGCAGCGGAAGTCTTTCGGGGCTCCAGGGTTTGTAGGACAGCCTTAGGGAGTCCAGTGGAGTTTAGAATGAGTTTTTTTTGAGAGGTCATTATATTATAAATAGAAGTGTTGTGGTTAGAGGTATACCTAGTTCGTTCAGACGAGACGCTTTTGATTCCATCTGTTCATAGCTCATATGATTCATGACCAAACATTATAAGAGAATAATTCACCCAAATTACCAGTTCCAGTATGCTCCACGCCAAAATCCTGGGCTCTAGGTCCAAGACTTGAAATTCAAATGGTCATCAAAATGTCATCCCGTCATATGCCGTCTCTAATCGAAGCCAAAGCCCCCAGTAGTAGGCCCTAGTGTATCCCACGGAATAGAAGTAGGACCAATCCAATTCTGCGGATTCATTTGCCCAAAACCAGAATGCATGGTGTGCTCGCTGGAGATCGATGCGATAGTGGGTACCGGCGATCCAGATTGCGAGTGTGGGTGCGAGAGGGCATAGTTGTCTTGCATTGCCATCCCCGGAGAGAGGTTTGGCATTGAGAGTGGGGTCTGGATGCTTGGTAGGAGGTGGGTGTGGGACTGGGATTGTATATTTGCTTGGTTTTGTTGGTGTTGGACTTGGACTTGGACTTGGACTTGAGCCTGGGCCTGAGCCTGGGCCTGGGCCTGAGCTTGGAGGTGGGATTGAGAGTGGCTGAGTGATTGGGGGTTGTATTTTGTCGAGGCAACGTCGCTAGTTTATATATTAGTCACTGATCCGAGGGAGGAACTAAGAATGGGGAAGGGGGTTGTAACTTGGACATACATCATCTGTCGAATTATAGGAACGGCCTTGCTGCAGAAAACACTGCGGACTGAGAGCGAGGCGAACATATCTAGTGCTCGATCGAGAATCTCTTTGATCTCTTCGTACTCGTTCTGGCCCTCGGGAATGAGCAGGATAACAGCTAGTGTGACTGCAGCGTGGAACGCGTGGAAACTTCCTAGTCCGCCGGTATACCATTTGTAGGGCTTGAACGATGGTGTTTCGAGGAGAATCTCAAAGATGGAAAGTGAAGCTTTGGCGGAAGCAATACACTTTGCCCTTGTAGCGCAGGTTTCAGGCGTAATCTCGCCTTGTAAGTAGCGGCAGAGATTTGGACGGAGGAGAAGGAGGAGAAGTTGATGGATCTGACTGTAGAGGATGTGGTGGTTGGCTTGGTGGTGAACGAGTAGGGGTTTGTTCGTATCGGGTGTATAGCGGGCATCAACCATTTCCCGGACGGAGATGATTTCCGCTTCAAGGTGGGAGGTGGTGAAGCGGGATGTACTTGGATAGCTGAATATTGTTTCGCAGATCTTCGAGGAGATTCGGTATAGTCGGAAATTCAAAAGGAGGTAGGTCATTTGTGTTGGGCGGGGGAATGGCGTAGGCGATGCTCTTTTTATGCTTGGGCTGGTGAGCAAGTCAACGTCGTCGATATCTGCAGGCATTTTCACGTCTTGGGTTAGAGTCTGCTGGTCGAGACTCCCAAATGCTGTGTTTTGGACTGTGTACAGCATCATTAATCCGGCCCAAACCCGTCGTCGCTCCTCTCGCTCAATTGGCCCAAGAGTAAACCGCCCTGGGTCTAAATGACAACCCATAGATATTGCAACATGATGTGTGAATCCTAGCAATGTCCAGATCGGGAGACCTCGGTGGACTCGGGCGTAATTTATGAGCACTAGAGCTTGTAACGAGTTGATCGAATGTCTGGACATCACTCCATCGGCAGCGAGACACCGCAACGTGGCAGACCGATATCTTGCTGACAGAACTTTGATATTCCGGCTGACGGCACGCTCTCGCCCCAGATCAGCCAGCAGAGGGTGATCATCATCGAGGGCGCTTACAGCGATAGCAAGAATGGCGAATAGCAAAGCCAGCCATGATGTAGACACGCTGCCTGGATCATGGCAGAAATGCTGATACTCGGCTTCAAACGTCAGGTCGTGAAGAATATGAAAAACCTAACCTGTGGTCAGCTAGCGCCCCTTCCCATTTCTGTCCACATGACATACCGTCGAAAAGACCTGAAAATAAACATCCTTTAGGGTATCGCAATACCGACCAGGCGGCAGAATCGCTAATAGCTCAGCACGCGAGATATTCCCATTCTTCGCCAAAGGAATCTGTAAATCATCATCGTCCTCCGCGACATCCGAATCCAAATTCTGCAAACACTCCGCAGCGGGGCTCTTCGCCACTAAAGACTCCCATTGCGAAGCTAGTGGCACATAGCGCACATGACCGGAAGATGAAGTACGAAGCGTGCCAACATTATCCAACATGGGGCCGAGGGAATCCCAAGTCTCCAATCCAGAGCCAATATCAGGCTCAGAGAAACTACCAGCTGCACTCGTCCCACCCAGTGGCGAGACAGCGCCACCGGTGGGCGTGCTAGCGTGCGAGGTCATCTGTTTTTGGAGCATGGCTTCCAGGTTCCGAATTCGTGCTAGCAGTTCGTTCTGCACTGCGCTGTCGCCGGGTGAAGATTGCTCCGTTGAAAGTCGCGGTTGACCGAGGTAGATACAGTCTTCGGCGCCTAGACCGCGCCGCACGCACGTTTGACATGGCCGGCCGTCGCGCGAGCATCGGATCTTTCGTGTTCGGCAGGCCTGACAGCTGATGGGGAGGCGCTTGCCTGTGGAACGGGATGAGGCCATAGATGTGGGATTGGGAGGGGGGTTCGAGGTCGAGGTGCACTGGAGTGAAGCGCATTTACCTCCTCGTCTAGCTACCGAGGAAGAGAGATGATTGTCGAGTTGAAAGGAGCTCAGGAGAATCGAATGGTCGGTTTCAAAAAGGGGGTGCTCGGGTACTCGATACAGATTGTGGGTATACGGATGGGTTGTCTGTTCATAGGACCCATAAGGGAGATAGAACACTGGATGAGCGGGGACGCTTTTCACTGAGATTAAAGCGGACAGTTCAAGTCTTCTATACTTCATCCAATTTGTAATAGGAGGCAACCCTTTTTTTTTTTTTTTTGCAGCCACATACATTAATCGGAGTGAAGGTTAGCGTCATAGCCATTTGCCCCCTATCAAGAGGGTCAAATAGAAAATAAATATAATTATCAAAAGGGTCTAGGGTTGAAAAGTGACAACATTCCTAATACGGGGAGCCCGTGCAAACCTTTTGAAGGAAATTTGATCGAAAGGGTCCAGGGCGATCAAGCGGAGATGAATATCCGATTCTACTAACTAAATGTAGTATAGACTGTATCAGATCTTTGGGATAGTTTAGTCCTAATACGGCCTCGATACACTCCTCATCCATGGTTTCATCATTGCTCGGGCCCTCTGAGCCATCTCGTGTGGGGTGGATATCGAATTTCCCTTTGGACCGGACAAACTATGAATATACTATGGTTTGTTTTTTTCGACACCAAAAAGGGATAACACGACGTTCAACGCCGAGTTGCCGTTGCCACAACACTTGGCTAAGCCACACAGGTTGTCGATCATATTTCCCCCCTTGCTTCAGCTTGTTAGTAAAACCGCTGAACTCCGGGAATAGGCTCCAACGCGAGTGTTGATTGGTCTGGGTGGTGTTCCCTTAGCCACACCTCATGCGCCATGACAACAATTTCCCCCCCCCTGTCTGGATGACCTGGCAGTGCGCCATACTTAGAACCCGAACTAAAACTCCACGTGAAAATTCTGACTTTTCAGCTCCCCGGATGTGTCAGTTCCAGCATCTTGGTTTAGATTGTTTATTTTTTTCTTTCATAATTTCTATATCAAAGACTTGACCTGGGCAGATTTTGCCAATCACTCTAAACACATATAACATAGAGAATACTTGGCTTAGTAGATCATTTAATATAAATTAATATACTCCTGAGAGAGAGAAACCCGCTCCCTAATATTTCATTCCATTGTGCGAACTATCTATTTAGCGTGGCTCGGACCCTCGTGTTCCTGGCTCTCGGGAATCCGGTAACTTTAACGTTCAACTAGTTAAAACTGTCATTTTGATTCCGAATTAAACCCGAAATCGCTACGTAGAAAAGGGAATAAATAAAAAAAGGAATGCATGTATCCTATCCTTGAAAAGAAAGAATGAAGGTCCAGTGTACCAAAAGTACGTGGCAAAATAATCACCCGATCTCGGGAGCATCCAGAGAAGTCAAATGTTCCAAATCATACGTGGTTTAAGCTATTCCGGGATACTTAGTGTCTCTAGCTTCTTTACGTCTGGTGATCATTTAGAAATAAATCATCCCACCGCGTGGCATAGAGTTTCAGAAATAACGTTCCATCATATCAAGCATTAGCTATGTTGTTTGTTAGTTATTGTCAGAAAATTGACATATGAGCTCTGATAATAGTCACCGGTCGAACGGCGAATTATGCACTCAATCTGATCTCTAGACTGTTCTAGTTCTGTGGGGAATCCAGGGCTGAAACGGGGGCAAAACCGCTGCGTTCCGTCTAATTTAAATACTTCAGCCTAATATGCATGATGTTTTACTTTGCGGCTTCGGTAGTTATGGAGGCAAATTAAAAGGAGCCACAAATCTTAACCTTTGGAAAGGGGGAATTTATCTATACAATTTGCTCCTGAGTCGACAATTTACTTCTGGGGTTGCGGTTGAAATTATTTCATAAGCTAATCCTCAAGCCCTGTCAATGCAGTTCAAACTGCCTTTGCTGTTCCATCGGTTGATTCAATGTGCTGCGTCTCGCCAACTACACTGATCGCACGCTTAGCTCCCGCATCCTGATCCACGACCTGGTCCCCGAACGCGGCAGCCACTTCTTCGAGGGTCTTCTGCTTAGTTTCCCTAAGGGGTGTTAGCTTCCCATTTCTTCTCATCTCTCTCTCTCTCTCTCTTCATCTCTGATAAAAACAAGTAGAAAGGAGATAGACCGGCGACTTACGGGAAGTAAAAGTAGGCAATCACTAAGAAGAATGCAGAGCATGCCACAAACACATAGTAGTAATTTTCGTGAATGTTGGCAAAGGCACTGGGTCCAGCCTCGGTGACTGTTTTCGGATGAAGAAGTTAGCAATCACATACAGGGAAGCATTATATTCATAAGAATGAATGCCAAACATACTGCCAACGTTAACGATGAAGTGAGATGCGGCCGCAAGACCCATCACCTTGCTGCGGAGAGCAATAGGAAGAACCTCGGCGCCATAAAGCCATGTAGTACTGTTGAGCATGCCATCTAAAAAAAAGAAAGAAAAAAACAGAGTTAGCGATAATTTCTTGCAACCCTGGTAGGAATCCATACAGTAGCAAACCACAAAGAGGTAGATTCCAAGGATGGCAAAGCCCTTTCCGATGCGATTGTCTGTATTCTGGAACTGCCTCTGCATCACCGCAGCGTAGATTTCGATCAGGATAACACCAGCCAATCCAGTAAGTAACATCCTGTGGGCGGTTAGCGATCATGCGAGATGATAACTACAAGAATCCACTTACTTCCGACGTCCCCATTGGTCGGTCATGTACATTGTAGTGAGCGAGTTGGACAAAAAGGCCATGGTACCGTAGACTGCCGCCAAAGCAAGGATCGAGTGTGATCCGATTCCAAGGCCCTTGTATAGAATAGCTGGAAGATATATTAGCATTCCAATAAATTCCAACTCCCGCACGCGCACCCATGACTCACTCTGATAATACTGGATGACATTTACACCCGTCAAACTCGTCATCGTCTGCACAGCAATAGACCTAAATATCCATGTCAGTTCCCACACACATACACAACCCAAGAAAGAAACAAACTTACACAAGCACCCGATGTCTAAACAACTTAAAGATCTCCCGGTAAGAAGTCATCTCCCTCTCCATCTCATACTCAATCTGCGCCTTCATAAGCCCAAACTCCTCCTCCATCTCCTGGAGCACAACGCCACGGCGAATGCGGGCAAACTCGCTACGCGCCAGCTCAACCTTCCCGACGCGAATCAGCTGTCGCGGCGAGTTAGGCATGAAAGTTGAAAGACCAATGAACATGATAACTCCCCAGGGAATCTGGATACCCAAAGGCAGACGCCATTGTATGGGACCGTAGGGAGCGTAGCTGCAAGCGTAGCCGACCCAGTTGGACATCATAGTTCCGAACGAGATGCCGCAGCCGGAGATTCCGCCGATCAGACCACGGTATCTTGGGTCCGAGATTTCGCTCAGGTAGATTGGGACTGTTGCGACCATGCCACTGGGAGGTTGTTAATTTTGGGTGTTTATAGATGTAGTGGAGAATGTATGCCCTTACCCTACTGCGAAGCCAGCTAGCACCCGGCCGGCGAGGAACATGCCAATATTGACGGAGGCGGTTTGGATGATGGTGCCGATTGTAACGACCACGCACATCATTTGCATGAAGCGGATGCGGCCGAGTCGGTCACCAATGAAAGTTTGTGTTAGAGCGCCGACGGCTTCGCCGGCGATGTACACGGCCACAACCTAGCATGGTCAGATTTTGGGTCTGGTTTGTTAGGTTGGAGATTAAATGGCTGGACATACAGCTCCCGTGAGGCCATTTGATGGCTTTTGCATATAATCAATCCAACTTTGGTGGGCAATCGCTAGTTAGTCGTTAGTTTGAGTCGCGAATGTAGAGAAGTTGAGAATAATTGTAACTCACTAGTTGTAGCAATGCCCGTATCGAAGCCCTATTCAACTATTAGAGCTAACTTCGCGTAGTACACGGTCCAAGATATCAACCTACAAACAAGAACGTGCCTATAGCGGCAAAGAAAGCAACACCCAGCGAATACCACATTGTCATCTTGAAGGATTCTTGATTCTCTACGGAATCAGACAGGGGTATTAAGAAGTGAAGAGAAAATGTAGATCTCAAGAACTAAAAACAAGAGCTACCGCGGTATATTAACTGCTTGATCACAGGAGGCCGGGCTACGTCCGATGGACCGAGGATGCGTCCGTCACACAGTAGACAAAGATAAAGACGGCACACCCATTGTCGGAGGAGAGCCGAGAGAACGATTCCTGGGGAAGCGGGGGGGGGGGGCTGGGGTAGGTCCTTTCATACGAGACTCCACAAGAATTCATCGTTGGGGAGCTTTTTAGCCTCTTAAGATATCAGGGAATGCGGGGTTCTCGGGGTATGTCATTCCGCGATCCACGTCGTATGCCCTTCGGCATATCCCCTTTCGGGTTGTCTTATCCGGTCCAATACATTGGAAATTCTGATGGGCTACGGAGTAGTTTAGGACATCTTACATTCGCTTCATCCCCACGCTGGGAGTCTTGGCGTTGTTTTCTTGGCTTGATTATGCTGTGTTCTGCTGTGTTATGGTATGTTTGCTTCTTTGGGGAATATAGGACTAAAATATGGTGGATGTCCTAAAGGACAAAATATCTTATATCGGGAGGTCCTTCGAATGTTCTCAGGTGCTCGGAGAGACCCCGATAATTGTGCCAAGTTTACACTAGAGTATGATGTAGTCCGTTGGTGACAGCCTCGAAATATCTTTTTGACGGTAGCGTGGGGGTAAATGAAATAAATGAATGGCATGAGACGTCTCTTCGCTAAGTCTCACTAAACGCTCCACTGGTATAAGTGGACCAGGATGTGCACGAAGTCTTGGCAATAACTGGGGCATGTAACCCACTCTGACAGTCGAGAATTCTACATAGGGAGACATTGGAGTGAAAATCTCAGCATAGACAGCAAGGCATGAGATGCGATATGCTACGATGTTGGCAGCTACTAGCTCTACTGTGAAGCAAGAATAATCATTCAAAGACTCGTAATCCGGTAGTCATAGATGGTGTTTTTGAATAGATGAATTCCTATTTCATTTTTCCATTGCCAATGTCATATATGCTCCGCAAAAACAGCGAAGCACTTTGTGCAATGCAGGAAACCCAGAAGCCGAACAAGGAAATTGAACAATCTAGAAAACGAGGGCAGCACCCTTGGTCTTCTTGTCACCACTATAGAAAGAGATACGTCAGTACTGGATACCATAACAATAGAATGTGCAGATGCAACATACCCCAGCTCGAAGTGCTTGCAGCGCTTCAGGGCGAGCTGCTTCTTGGCCTTGCAAGCAGTGCACTCGAGACGCAGGACGACCTTCTTGGTGGTCTTGGCCTTCTTGTGGAAGACGGGCTTGGTCTGACCACCGTAACCACTCTGCTTCCGGTCGTAACGGCGCTTACCCTGGGCGAAGAGGGAGGCCTAAATCACAGAGAGAACATCAGCAATGGCTCACGACGACCATTCCGGGGTCGAGGGCACTAACCTTGCCAGCCTTGTACTGGGTGACCTTGTGCTGTTGGTGCTTGTGGCACTCCTTGGACTTGCAGTACGTCCGGCGGGTTTTGGGAATGTTGACCTGTGCGGAGAGATGTCATGAGCTTTTTGTCTTTTTGGTCTGATTGTGCAAAGATCAATGTCAAATGTGATTCATGCCCCGAAATCCGATTCGAAATTAGTGCGGTCGCAAAGAAATGGGTCGCGTTGTCCGGGTCGTAGTTTGCATGGGGCAGGAAGCGTGGTTGAATATTTGGGATTCAAAAAGGATCGCGGGGTGCATCCATTGTGGTCTGCTTCTCGAATCCTCGATTTCGTCACCAAGTGTTGTTATTGCAGGTTTTCGCCACACATCCTCTCTTCAATGCCGACTTCCATATTGCATGCTGCGAGAATCCGGTGAAAAACAGACGGTGGGTGATTCATAGTGTAGTGATTCGCGACGGTCGGCGGATTTGACGATTTCGAGGTCGGCCGCACAGTGGACATCTCACAATCTCTCCACGACTCGAGGAATTTCGAATGGCCGGGGCTTGCAGAACACTTTGACATATCTCGTAGGGTGATATCCTTACCATTTTGACTGACTTGGCCGGATAGCTGGGTGGTGGTCGTTGGATTGTCGCTTGTCGGAGGAGAGCAAGTGCGATTGTTGGGTTGTGGGATTTCACTCGCTTAGGCCCTATCGGGTGGGCGCTAACCATTTTAGGAGTCGCCAAGAAGGTTATGCTGAGTCACTCATAAAGTTTATGCCTGAGGCCTACTTGACATCACTGATCTCTAAAAGTGTTTGAAGTTGATTCGTAGTACATATATTGTATTCTGTTATAAAAATCCTTCTCCAAGAAAGAGACTATCCCCTACTCCATACCATGTTTGACCCTTCATCAATTCCAATCCTTTTTCATGACCTATCACCCATTGCCCTTGAGATGGGTCCCCCAATCTCCTCCACACATTTGAGCGGAGTTCATGATTGAGATCCTCAATCTTATCAACAAGTTGTGATGCCTTCTTCTCAAATTCCTTTGGGGGATCTAACTCGTTTTCCTGGAGGCCACTGGGCGCAATAAAGCGCCCAATGGTGATATGTGCAGACGGAACGGTATATCTGGCCGCGATTGGACAGCCAGATTGAGTCACTATGTTGTAGAGATCACTCCGCAGATGGTGATACGTGAACTGATCACCTTTACCGCTATACTCACGGTTATCTTCCTCTCCAGCTGCGGGAACAAAGCTCAGAGCAATAGCAGAAGTGTCATAGCTGATTACTGGTTTGACCAGCCGAGCACGGTGGGTGAGAGTGTAGTTTGCCAGCTCTGCTACGAACCCACTCATCTCAAGAGAAGAGGCGATCTCATCGATTTCGGGCCCTGTCAATGAAGACCTGATCTCGAGTGTGGTCATGTGCAGATGATCCAGGGGTACGAGCCAGAGACCTATATTGTAGGATCACAATTAGTACAGTCTCTCTACATTTTGCACAAATCATCTGTAGCACGCACCAGGTCCAATCAAGGGACCAATCTCCTGCTGAACCTTGTAGACCAAGTCCCGGATATGCTGCGGCGGGCGTGCCCAAAAGGCAAGGTTGTGTCTCGGGTCGACGAAGTCTTTCAATCCCTTCTCTGACTCAAGGACCTTAGACAGGATCTCATCTTCTTTCCATTCGCAGAATCCAGGTTGGCAGATTTGGTTTCTGAAAGAAGCATTTCTATTGCTTCTATGGGTCTCATAGACAATTTGCAAGTGTTTCTGGGTGGGAATCTCAGCATTTAGTTATTCACCATTAACAACGCAAGCTTACCGGGTCATTTTCAGAACGAGTGATCAATTCATGAAACTGATTCTTGGCCGTTACATGCGCTGGTTCGTTGGCCATGTTGTTTGCGTTCGGACTCAAATTGACTGATTCTATTCTGGGTCAAGGGTTTCAGCGGGGTAGAGATGGGGTAAAACTGTACACGAGTGAGGGAGGAGGGTTTATACTATCTACTTGCAAGCTATCAAGTGATGATAGACAGAGAAATGAGTATAGTGCTTGGATCAATTATTAGTCAAAAAGTAGCTTTTTTAATTCACTTACTTTTTCCAATATATCTATCAACTATATTACAACTAGTCCATTATATATTGCTGGACTCCAAGGGACAACTCATTTTCAAAAAAAAGCTATTTCAAGAGCTTACTGCTAGAATTAAGACAACGAAGTCATAGTAAGATATCCCATCCTCCTTCAAAAGTCCTAATTATAGTCATTTCTAAACTAAATATATATTGTCGCAAGTCAAATTGAGGCTCCGACACAATCAGGCAATAAGGCCACAGGCCCCCACCAAAACCCCGCCGGGCTCACATCTTCTCTCCAAATCATTGACAAGAACTGTTCAACTGTATTCCGACACATATCTCCCTCCATTACTATCCAAACCGAAAAAGCCACCGTCGCTTCAATATGCTGATCAAGTGCGTTTCTCAGCTCCAGCATGACCCCGCCCCCATTGCATCATCGCATGACCCCAAACTTGAGAAAGGTCATCCCCAGAGCCGCAGGCTGACATTTCGCGATCAAACAGGGTCCGAACATTGACCGGCAAGGAGATCGAGCTCGACATCGAGCCTGACTACAAGGTAAATTACCCGCCAGCCTCGATGCGTTTCCGGCTCCTCCCCGCACGGAACATTCTACCCGTCGACTGAAACCACACCCACAAGCACCGCTATATCCATGCTCTCTGAATGCGCTTATACTGATATGGACGGCTCTATACAGGTCTCTCGGATAAAGGAGCGTGTCGAGGAAAAGGAGGGAATTCCCCCTGTCCAGCAACGACTCATTTTCGGTGGCAAGCAGATGTAAGAAACTACCCTCTGAGTTATCTTCATCGCATTCTTATTATTATCAAAAACAATCCAAGCTAACAACTTGTTACCAACAGGGCCGATGACAAGACAGCCTCAGAATATAACCTCGAAGGTGGCGCCACGCTCCATCTCGTGCTTGCTCTGCGTGGAGGATGTGCTGCGATGTCATTGTGAACGCTTTTTGTCATTTTTAGATACCATATTTCTGCAGCAATGTGAATCAGTTGAGGAACACTAGTGATTGTCCATCCCGCATCCCATTTCGCGAGGATTCGAGCTGCGGGGACCGCGGCGGAGCGATGGGATTTGAGCTAATCGTGAGGCAGCTGTTCTGGATTGAATCGTTTTTATTTATTTGCGCCCCTTGCCCTCAAAGACATAATGTTCTTTTTCATGAACTGGCTTGGGTTTGCTATACCATCCTGACTCTATTTCCAGGCTTTGGATGTCATATGTCTACTTTAGTGTCGCGCAATGCCGCGGGAGATATAATGCAACTAGCACCGCTGAGTACCTTTTTGTATGAAACCCCAAGAGATGGGGTTAAATAATAAACCCAGCTCAGCTAACCGAGGTTCAAACACTATAAGGTATGTACGTCCAAGTCCTTCGCATTGCAAAAACAGAGCCCGCATCAATCTTACAGACAGAAACCGTATTTAGGGATAAAGTATGTTTTTGGAAATTTGTTGAAAATCAACATGAAATGAATTGCAAGTGAGGTGCATTCGACCTCGGGTATCAGACCAATCCCAAACTCCAAACTGACAGAAAATACTGAGCTACCTATGTCTCATTATATAGGTATATATAGAAGGCCTCCTTCTGGAGACCCCGAAAATCACAAAAAGTCGATCCGAAGATCACGACAAATGTCGTCGCTTTGCCGGCATGAAAATGCTCGGCGCCGGGCGTCGACGAATGACGCCCGGGCGGGGGGGAGGAGGCCCAGAGGAAGGCGAGCGGGAGGAGGGAAGAGAAGAGGTGGGAGGGGCGGGGAGTGATGAAGAACAAGAAGAAGTGGATGCCTCTGCACCATGAGGGGGGAGGTTGCACGGCGCTTCAGCTTGGGCTTGGTGGCCACAGCTGGTGATTTATTTACGCTAGGCGCATCGCTGCTAGATGGGCCACGGGGGGAAGGTGAGGAAGAGGAGGCGGTGGAAGTTAGTGCGCGTAGTCGCGCCTCATTCCGGGCCAGCATGGGGGAGTGTGGAAGCATGCTAGGGCGGCTGATACGTGGAGCAAGTGGTTGTGGCTTTGACATCGGCTGTGGTGTCGACTGCTCAGCGGGGCGGCGGTGTTCTTCAACCAACCCGATCGGTGCGCGTTTGACTTGCGATGCACGGTTGTTGAGAGACTTGGTCGGCATTGTTAGAGCGGTGTTGCGCTTCTGCGGCTGGAATATGCTGGGCTTCTTGTCATGACCGACCAGCCTACGATCATATGTAGCATGGCGTTGTCGCACGGAGGGTCGGGATCCAGCCATGCGCAGGCCCTTGCCCTCAGGGATGAGCTTGGGAGTGAGGAGCGCACGTTTGGCACTAATGCCATCAATTGCCATCTTCATTCTCTCAGCATCGGCGTCAAGAGAACGTTGGACTTGGTCGCGGAGATCACAGTACACCCCGTACCAGTTCGTGGTATTTTCCGGGAGTTCATACTTTTCCCAATCGGGAATGTCTCGTTTAATGAGCTCAAGCCAGAGTTCTTCGTCTTCTTCGGCGAGGTGGGGGGATGCCAGCTCCATGGCATGCTGCAAATTTAGAAAGAATGATGTTAGCAAGTGAAGTTGAAAGTATAAATGAAGTTCAAGTGAAGTAATAGAAAGTGAGAGTTAGGAACACGTACCAGCTTTTCGGGGTTATGGATATTAAGCAAGATTGGGCGGGCAAGTGAGTATGGCATCGCGCCTAGATCATCCAGGTCTGAAAATCACACAGTTAGTCTGGAATCATCTAAAATGATATAGTTCATTTGGCCTATACCTTTGACAAAGCGGATAGCCGTGGCTGTGGCCAGGTGAAGCAGTGATGGGGCCGGCATCTTTATGATGGCAATGGTTCAAGCCGAATTGGATACCATAAGATGTGCGACATAGGGTGAAAGCAATTAGGATATAACGAAGCACAGACACAAGTCGCCTATAAGAGAACAAAGGACAGATAAAAAGGTGCTAGATGCGATGCTATTCTCGTGGTCGTAGATGGTTGGAGTCTCGGCTTTAAATAAATGGATGATCACGCGGTCTCGGGTGGCTAACGCTGATTGGCTGCCTGAGACTCCATGGATTCAATGCTTTATTCAATGCTCTTTGGTCGAATGTTTCATGTGGATAGTTACGGAGACTAAAGAGCAGGTAGTGTTGATCTGATATTTGTGTGATTACATATCTGTTCAAGTGAGGACTGGGCTTCGTTATTAACTCGAGGAGTTTCGGGTTTCTTTTTGCTATATCGGCGATAATAACAACCTCTCTGAAGTAACAGGGTATTGGAAGCTGGAATAATAACTATAAGCTCTATTGATTTTGAAATAGCATTTCATATACCAACGGCTTCTTGCATTCATCTTATGTCTCCGTCTTTTCGGGACTTGTAGTTTGAACCACGTGATACCCCACTTAAGAAGCAAACAATGCAAACATCGTCTTGATAGCATCATCGAGGGGCATATCAATGAACTTTTGAGAAGTCGAAAATCAATTCAACATATCACTAAATTCTGTTGTCAGATACAAAATCCACAGGTATGTCCTCTTTGCTATTTCATTATGCTGTGGTCCCCGTCTATATACACACAGTATCTTGGACAATTGTGCACAGCAATGCTAGCCGTACAGCTATCATTCGGGCATCCCGAGTGCTGGATATAGACTTCCAATTAGTGTTAATTAGACGACACCCTTCTTGCCCTATGGCAGTTCTTCTGGGCATTCAAGACTCAGAGTCAAAGTCGCACACACGTCTAACTCTCATACAGATAATCACAATGGCACCCCGCACGCAGCTAGAGATCGCTACCTCCTCCGTGATCCGCCTGGTCAAGGAGGAAGCTTCTTATCACAAGGAGCTTCTGCAACAGGCTGAGCGTATCAAAAAGCTGGAGGCTGATACAGCTGGTGACGACGAGAACCGCGAGTATACTCTGAAGCAAGAGGTATGTGTCTTGTACGGAAGCTTTGCTTCTACCAAATCGTCTTGCCGATCTTTTTGAAACCTTTAATGCTGACGTGAATGATAGCACATGTCTCTTGAAGAGACTAAAAAGGTTCTGCCTACGCTGAAGCAGAAGATTGTGCAGGCTGTTGCGAACCTGGAAGCTCTGATTGTGAGTGTAACATCCACTTTCTACCGTTTATCTATATTCTTGGATTCCATTAACCAATTCTGATAGACTGAGGAGGGCAAGAAGGGAATGGATAGTAACGTTGGGCAGATTACCGCCGGCAAAGAAGCCATTGCCCAAGCTAAGACTGCAGAGCGTGAGATCTCGTGAAGGAGATGTCGATAACATCCAAGCTAAAAAAAAAATACCCATGAGGTGGAAGATTCCATAATATTATCCAATAAATTGAAGCCATGCCCAACGCCAGACCATAAACCAGAACTCCTTGCTAGTGCTAGTAATGTACACGTCGAAATGAATCTTCAGGTAGTATCCATCTTCTCGTTGAAGTCATCAGGGAGTTCCTCTCCTTCCTCGAGCTCGGATAATTCGCCTTCACTAATCGCAGAGACTTCACCTTCATCGATCATATTGGTATCTTCCCGACTAGATCCTGCCCCATCAATCTGGGCGGCTGTGACTTGCCGCAAAGGCGACGCAGCACCCGCAAACCCGGTCTTCTCAACATGTAGAGCAGATGGTCGACCGGCCTCATCTTGACCGTGTTGAGAGGGGGTCGCGGCATCGGTTTCAGGACCAGGAGTGTTCCCACTACTAGCCTTGCCCTTGGATGTGGTGTCTCCCTCGTCACCGTCTGCGCCATCTTGCATGCCTTCCCGGCGCTCGACTTCCTCTTTCTCATCGCGGATCAGGCGACGAAGCTGCATACCCTCGTCCACAATACGACCAAACTGCTCGCGTCGGTCAGCCCAGGTCATGGCATAATCCTTGCTTTCCTTCTCGAGATCTGCAATCTCCAGTCGTAATTTTTGAAGGTTTGCCGACTGGTCTTCGCGGGGCTTGAGTAGGCGGTTGCTCGTGATTTTGTCGGTCAATTCATCATAGGTCTTTCGCAAGGAAAGGAGTCGCTGTGCTTCTTCAAGTTGACTGCGTAGATCGGCCGTACTTTCCCGTACAGACTGCATTGTCGACAGAATCTGAACTCGCTCCGTGGCATATCGCTGGCGTTCTTGCTCGTTGCTGGTAAGGAGGAACTGGACGCGCGCAATGCTACCCTCGAAGGCGGCAAAGTCGAGTGAGACATCCTCGCGGAAGTGGCGCCATTCTTCGAGCCTTTTTTGTTTCTCGGCTTCTGTTGCGGTCGCATTGGAGTCGGCGTCGGTTTCTTCGAGGGGAGGAGTGAGAGGGAGAGAGGATTGTGAGACAATGAGGGATTCGGGGTTTAACAGTCGTTTCGAAATTCGCTTGAATGGTTTTTCTTCGACGTTGAGGAGACGCGACTTATGGAGCGCATCTGTAAGAGCTGGGGTGTTAATATTTGACCTGCGAGGACAGAGCTGGAGTGGACTCGACCTTCTTCTGGCTGGCCCAGCAGCCCATAAGAAGCCATCTTGTGTATCTGCTTATGAAATTCAACCCGAAAGGCTAATAGCACAGATTGTATTGAAATTGTGCGCGACTTCAAGATGATCGAAGTGGGGAGGAATATGAAAAGTGAAGCCGAGCGGTCTAGCACTTGGAACTTCCGCCTTAAACCTTTATTGACCTCCAGGTTTTAATGGGTATTCTTCAACAATCAGCTGTGCTGCCTAACAAGATAATCGACTTTGATTTACACAATTTAATTATAGCTTCCAAGGCTTTTTGGCTAGAGACCGATTCAAACCTACGCAGAATCCCTCGCGTGCTTAAGGATCACCCCGTACTCCGCAATCCAAAGCTGTTTGCAAGCACGGCCTGGTGAAGCCACAACCAGAGGCCCGATGGACTTTGTCGCTCAAGACTCTGTGACTGCTGTCCTAGCTGCTAATATCGTTGTATCTCCTGTACTTGCCTCTGTCTCATCACTATGACTGAGATGTACTCCGGCCTCCATGTGGGCCAGCGGTTTTGCTCTCTGGAAGAGTTCAAAACAGTGGTACGGAGTATATCAGTCAGGCAACACTGGGAGCTCCGTGTGGCCAGAAGCAACAAGAAGAGCGTAGTTATCGGATGTCGATCATCAACAACTTGCTTCTTTCGTGTGGTCTGTCGCTCAAACAAAAATGCGACCTACATCACTAGTCTTCAAGACAGCCATAGTTGTCGCCGGAGTGCAACTTCCCCTGCGGCGACGCCCGCTCGCTCTGAGGCTTCCCATGTGAGATTCCTGCTGAGCGAGATCCCGAAGCTTTTCGATATGAAGTCGAAAATACGAGCCCAGGATGTCGTGGATGCTGTGAAACGCTACCACGGTTATGACATCTCCATGCGCCAGGCGCAGCGAGCGCTTACCAAACTTCAACCGCGGCATGGTGAGGGCCAGGATGAACAGGGGCTGGATATCGACATGAGTGGAGAGGATCAGCAGTCGCCCGAGGAAACCCCCGAGTCTCAAGGAGAAGTGGCAGACGCCTTTGGGGAGATATCCGAGAATCGCTGGCTTCCAGAGCATCTCCAACCATCACTGATTGATGATGATAACATGTCTCCACACGAGACCTCAAACAACCACGTCCCCGCTCCACCATCTAGTTCCCAAGCAATGCCACCTCCACCCCAGGCGCAACACGTACCGATTCCCACACAAAATCAACCGTCTTTCAATCACAACCAACATCAGATGACTATACCACAATCCGGAGTCGAATACCAGACCGCTGCTACTTTACCAGTAGGAGTGGTTGGACCCCCGAAAGACTACTCCAACCGTAGTGATCACGATGGCGTACCCCAGATGGTTCTTACCAATTTCAAGATTGAATTCACCTGCACAACCTGCGGATCACTGAATCAGAGCTTTTTCCCAAACCAGGGCAATGTCACCAGTGCCAGCTACATGACCCATCATGATGTACCGGATCCTGGCAATATCCCAAGACACACTGGGCCTACTCCTCAGAATGGCGTTGGTAGCAGTAGCAATGCAGTCGGTGAAAACCCTGCTTACGATATTAATGCCTCCAACACACCTACCATCCAGAACGCCTGGCCTGGTGGTGGCCTAGGAGTTCAGATTGGACCGGCACATACCTAACATACCATGTTAAGAGGATGATGTCGGCCACCAAGTTACTGATATGAGATCGGAATATGTGGTTGTGCAAACTTGTGCTTGCACAATGCAATCCGGGCCAGCACAAGCACCAGCTGGCTTTATGCCTTACTATGCTCGGCAATGTATGGTATTCGATGCCTTGCCCATCCCGGTTTCTGAGTTTCTACGCGCTCTATGAGTTGTCAAGATTAGAATTCTGGATACCCAATCCAGAACAAGATGGTAGCATCTGACTCTAGTCTGAGGGGGCTAGTCCAATGTGTCTTTTCTGGGATCTCTATAGAGGTTTATCTTATGTAGGGGAAGTGACATCCGAGATGACCTGGGACTGGATATTATCAGGGCAAATATTGTTATGAAGTCAACGAGCTACGCTGGTTAATCCTGTTTTGATACCACTTTTGTTGCCGGGATTGGAAATTCCATTCCTCTCTGCTTAGTTTTGAGACTATCAACTCATCTACTAAATATCATTATACCCTTGCATTTAGTCAAGTACGTTGTTCCCCCAAACAAGTTTCTTCCCTGCGGATCTAGATGATCCTGCACAACCCCTCACCTGAGCCGAACTGCGTCCCTTTCCCAGAGCGAAGATCACTGCCCTCTCCAATGACACGATTGTGTCATGGGCTTCCCCGGACTGGAGATCCAAAGGAGACAATGCGCCCGGGCCTGCTTGTAAAAAATGTCTTTGCTGCAGGGTTGTTGATGTTGCCCACTTCACGAATGAAACCATTAACAAGAGATCTATCGCTCATATTACTTCCACCTGATGAGCCAGTTCGATTTGAAAACCTGAGCTGTGGAGCTCCCCCCCGGACCAATGGACTTCCATTATCGGACAATACTACTTTTTTGAGGGAATGCTCCAGGGTTGGAAGCGTCTCTCAAAGAATAAGCGGATATACATCGAAACAACTAGGCGGCATGACATCGCAAAAGAAAAGGAGATGGGTAGCGCTACAAATGTGCGGTCACACCTCTCTAAACACAGTAAAGTTTCTATGCACATGGAGAGGAGGATATCAATTCCAGTAAGCCGATTCAGAAGGTGATATCTTAACACTCTCTCACTCTTGTAGATAAAATTTCGATCCGGCCAAGGACCTTGGGTCGTAGCAGCTTTCGCAATCCATTTTGCATGATTTTCCTCACATTGACTCTTGTTTGGACGATATTTTTGAATCATATCTGGAAACAACGACAAAGCATCATCCTGCCACAACTTTTCTGCTAGCTCCACCCGTGAACGACACCGAAATCTACATATGTTGTATGCATCTGTATCTAGGATATATGGCTTCAAATAGTAGGAGCCAAATGCGCCAAATCGACCGCACAATCAGTGATCAAGCTGCAGAGCCGCTGAGCGACATGAGTACTCCGGAGAAATATCCGGAGATAAAGGTATAAATTACCTGATTCGGCATCCTGGTTCATTACTCAGCCATCGGAGGTCCGATCGGCCATCCGACAGCGCGGATCCACAACAGACTCTGCTCTTCGTCAACCGCACCGAAAAGATGACGCGGAGGAGAGAGCCGACAGTGTCTGGATCGCCATCGGTCTGATATCGGGCTTAATGTAAAGCACACAAGTTTCTACGTGCGTCGGACCTGGATCCGATGTGACACTTGCCGGCGCTCAAGCTCCAATCGACATTCAGCGTTCAGTCACCGATGGATCGGAAAGCACTAAAACCCTGCCAGGGAAAAACTCTACTTAGCAATCAAATGACTCTTCTCTTATATAAAATTTTCTCTGTGTTTGTTTCTTTAAACCACATCGAGACCCTCCATCTTCTAGACAATTGTGCTTTGGATAATATCACGCCAAGCATTTTCTCCCAACCTTAATATACTTCGTGTGCTGCAGGATTTTCTACGCCACAAGGCACACATGGCCTTTTACAAAACATCTCAAACACCCCAGAAGAACCACCGTGTTTGAGCGAGCTTTGTGCCACTACACCTAAGCCATGAATCGACAACGAGAGGCCGAAAAGGCCCTTCACGACCAAACAAATATCCTCCCCTTCGCGCAACTCATTGTTGTATTCACAGGTCTGGCAATTTCTTTGCTGATTTGTATGGTGGATCAGAATGGCATCAGTGTCACCCTACCAACGATCTCACGCGAAATCGGTGCCCAGAATACCATCTCCTGGGCAGGAACATCGTCGCTAATTGCAAATACCATGTTCACGGTGCTATATGGCCGATTGTCAGATATCTTTGGCCGGAAAATCATGTACATCTCCGCATTGGTCTTGCTGTGTATTGCAGACCTTCTCTGTGGCTTGTCCCAGAATCCGGCCATGTTTTATGTTTTCAGAGGTTTGGCTGGTGTCGCTGGTGGTGGTGTTACCTCTTTGACGATGATTATTGTCTCCGATATCGTGACCTTGGAAAAGCGAGGCAAGTACCAGGGTATTCTGGGTGCATCTCTGGGCATTGGTAATATCATTGGACCATTTCTGGGTGCTGCATTCATCATGCGTTCAACGTGGCGTGGTTTCTTCTGGCTGATTTCTCCATTGGCTGCTTGCTCTGCAGTCGTTGGATACTTTCTCATCCCGAATAATGCGCGCAAGGATAGCTTCCGGGAAAACATTGGCCGAATTGACTGGTTCGGACTGCTTGCATCGTCCATTGGTATCATTTTCCTCTTGATTCCAATCTCGGGAGGTGGATCCTATTTCCCCTGGGATTCACCGATGGTCATAAGTATGCTCGTTATCGGAGGTTGTTCACTCGTTGCATTTTTGCTCATTGAATGGAAAGTGGCTACCCTTCCGATGCTACCAGGTATGTTCCGATCCCCCATAGCCGTTAAAGGATATTAAGTTGACATGAAACAGTGGTCTTCTTTAAGAACAAGGTCATCTCTGCAATTTTCTTGCAGAGCTTTCTGTATGGTGCCGTTTACCAGTCAAGCCTTTACTATCTGCCATTGTACTACCAGAATGCTCGTGGTTGGTCGCCAATTGCCTCTGCGGCGATGACGTGTCCTATGGTTGCTGCCCAGTCAACCTTCTCAATCATATCTGGACTGTATATCTCCCGAGTAAAACGGTATGGCGAAATCATTTGGATTGGATTTGGCTTGTGGACCTTGTATGTTGATCGATGCCTAATAATTCTTACTTTGATCCCATACTAATAATATTCTTCTCACAGGGGGTCGGGCCTCATGCTACTATTCGGCACCCACACCTATCCAGCCGTTATTGCAGTCATTGTGGCAGTCATGGGCGCCGGAATTGGCTTCACATTTCAACCCACTCTCGTGGCTCTGCAAGCCCATTGCACCAAGTCCCAAAGAGCAGTCGTGATTGCAAACCGTAACTTCTTCCGCTGCATTGGTGGCTCATGTGGCCTCGCCATCTCTGCGGCAATTCTGCAGGCAACTCTTCGCTCCAATCTACCAACCAAGTTTGCATACCTGGCAGAGTCTTCGTACTCGCTTCCTTCAAGAGCGAACCTCAGTACAACTGAATGGGCTTCAATCCTGCTTTCTTACAGCAAGGCTTCACACGCAGTATTTATTCTGCAAGTCCCTCTCATTGGTGTGTGTTTCCTGGCATGTACGTTCGTGCGTGACAGAGGTCTGGAGCGACCAAAGGAGCCGGAAGAGATTGAAGAGGAAAAACGAAAAGCCCAAGAAGAAAGAGATACCGAGGCGGCTACTTCTGAATACCCTGAGGAGTCTGTCGACTATCAAACACACCACCAGGCCGAGAAGCGTCATTCTGTGTCGACACTCGCCGAGTCATGGATGCCGCCTTCTCGGGCGGAACCCAATACCGAGGAACACGGAGAGAAGGAACAGCAACAGCACCGAGCTATCTAAAGAGTTGGAAATGATGAAGGGATGTTGGTTTTACTTTGACTTGGCTAAATCTGCATTCGCATTTGTTGCATGGGCGGCGTATGATACCAAAAGGGTAATATGGTTTGCGATAGATTAATTTAATATGAACACTACTTGGCGCTTATAATTTTTCCGAGCTATCGAGTCTTCTCGATGAAAATTGCATGTCAATATTGCTCTCTGATGGGCTAGAAGCTGTTCATCACTTTCCAAGCTCTGCTTTTATGGAGGGCTAGCCCCAGCTTTTGATTTCTCAGACTTTGAAACAACTATTTGATCACAAATATTTGAATACAGAAAACAATAAAGCCCAAAAAATTAAATATATATCATACTTGGTAAACTGCAGGCTGCGTTAGTGTTAGTAGATGTATTGTCTTGGCATTCCGGTCCAACCTCATCTCCGACTTCTTTCAATTCTACCTTGCAATGGCACTCCACCAGCGTCTTGATGTGCCAAGTTGGGGTTGATATTCTCCAGAAAACTCGATATGTATGCGCTCGGGCAAAGTCCCGAGTCATCAAGGCAGACAAGTCCCGCATCGCGAGATCATAACCCACGGAAACGCGGGAGGACTGCATGCACTCGCTGTAAGACACGGAAGCAGAAGGTGAGCTAAATCTAATCAGTGGCATATTTACAAATATATTGACTCGCAGTTTTTTTAGTGCGATAATGAACATCCGAACTGTTCCAACTGCTTGAAGGCAGGGGTCTCGTGCGACAAGTCGAACGTCCGAGAGGACAAAGACCTCCACAATGAGCAAGTTCCAAATACCAAATATATGAAGTAAGTGCAAAGGCTAATATAGATATTAGTTACACACGTGGCCTAGAGGAGCGTGTAATGTTCCTTGAGCGTAAACTTGTTGAGTCTGATCGGTCATCAGACCGGGATGCTGCTACGAATACCGCGTCTTCGCTGTTCTCCCCACAAGGTGGCCACACAACACCGCGCACAACTACCTCTGGGTTTGACAATAATCCTGTCGGGGAGATCGTGGGCCTTCTTGCCCTGAGCGCGTCTGAGGCCCCTGCATACGTAGGATCCAGCTCTGGTCTTTCTCTCGCTGCT
The DNA here is from genome assembly GCA_028828255.1 of Penicillium fimorum. Lineage (NCBI taxonomy): Eukaryota > Fungi > Ascomycota > Eurotiomycetes > Eurotiales > Aspergillaceae > Penicillium > Penicillium fimorum. Next base: position 2,971,240 of record JAPWDS010000003.1, on the reverse strand, counting down.
GACCTGGGAGAGATGGTCCAAACGAGTGTATGGAACCAATTCATCTCAAGAATGCAGCAGAAAACCAGTACTACCGCCAATAATTCCCAGAATAAGGCAGCTCAAGTACGGCCCTCGTTACAGCCTAGCACCACACAAAGTCGAGACCGGGCAACGAGGATGGAAGATCTCTTGCCGACGCATGTTGAACCTCCAACAGATGACATGGGGGCAAGAATACTTGAAACATATTTCACTCGACTTCATTCTCGATATCCATTCCTTAATCGGAAACAAGTATGGCAGATCCATGCAGATCGATGGCGCTTGGCGAAGACCAAACGTGAGGACCTTACTCCGTCTGATCGATTTGCTATCTTCAAACTGAACCTGGTCTATGCAATCGGCGCAACAATGCTCCGACTGAGTGAGAAGTATGCATACACGACCCCCGAGGTAATCATCTTCTCTGAACGATAGAGCGACCAATGCTTATAAGTTTTAGCGATTTTATGCCGCCGCCTTGCAGCATGTTCCCACAATGTGTGAAGCACGATCTATTGACAATATAGAGGCCATGGTTCTTCTTGTCGTGTATCATCTTCGAACTGCATCCAGTCATGGCATGTGGTACATGATTGGGCTTGCCATGCGTACTGCTATCGATTTAGGTCTTCACCGAAAGGCAAATGAGAGCAACATGGATCCATTTACCACTCAAATGCGACGAAGACTATTTTGGACTGTATACTATTTGGAACGAGTGGTATCAATGTCTTTAGGTCGTCCATTCAGTATATCCGATCGTCACATTGATCTTGACCTCCCACTAGAAGTGGACGATGACATTGAAGATCCCACACTACTCACAGCACCCCTAGATCCAAACAAAACCACAACCTTGACATTCGCAATTTATCTCTTCAAACTTCGCCGCATCGACTCCCGCATCCAACATAAAATCTACCGCGCCGACCGCCCTCTATCTTCCCTCCGACCAAAAATGGACCCTCTATACCTTGAACTGGAACAATGGAAAGAATCCGCCCTATTGCGGTTCAGCGGCCCAGATCTCGACTACCCAATGCTCCACTTCAACCGAGCAGTTCGACTATTAATCCAGCCATTCCTCCCCCTCCTCCCAATCACAGACCCATACTACCAAATCTGCATCCTGGCCGCAGGAAACATATGCCAATCCCACAAACGCCTACACCAAACCCTGGAATACGGCCACTCCTTCCTAGCCGTGCAAACCGTATTCATGGCCGGAATCACCCTCCTCTACGCGCTATGGACACACACAGACCAAGTCTGGTCCGTCCGCATGAGCAACGACATCCGCGCTTGCTCAACGGTCCTCTTCGTAATGGGCGAGCGCGCAGGATGGGTCAAGAAATACCGCGACGCCTTTGAGCTACTGGTCAACGCCGCCATGGAGAAACTGCAGGGCAATGAGACTGCCCGTAACGCCGGAATGGCAGAGCTGATGACAGCCCAGTACGGTGTTAACTGGAATTCTACTACTGCTCCCGGCATGTCCGGGAGCGATAAGTATCCCCCGGTCAATCCGACGGGGCTGGCTCCTGATACTGCGGGTGGTACGCCGCAGCCACAGGGTTGTCCGGACGATGATTCTGAGCATGCGGTTAGAATGGCCCTGCAGTTGGCGCCATGGATTGATCAGGATGAGAGTGATCCCCTGTGGGTGCCTGACTTTGGGACTTTGGAGAACCTGTCTGGGACATTTTGGAGCCATGATGATACGAGACTTTTCGATCCTATGTGATGTGCTTTTTGGAGTGTTGGTTGCACATACATGAGAGATATGGAAAATGATACCCTTTGATTGTGACATAATATGGCAGATCACCTTTTCTGATATTTACTCATTATGGGAGCTTTCCCGTGGTTGTTGTAGGGTATCATTGAAAAGGGAAACTATAAGACAAGGTAAATGCGAGCATCCCGCCCTCCTTTCCCCCCAGATGAGGCAATTGTGCCATTGCTTTCATCGTAGGGTATGTTCGGATGTATTCAACATACTCACCAAGCTCAGTCATGCTTGCTCGGTGTTCGTTGACTTTTTCGATGTCAGGTCTGGTGATACGAAGTAATCGACTGGGATCGGCGTAGTACGATGGCCCATGTTGCATATTTTTAGACAGGATTTCACGGTTATGATATGTTAAGGGGGTATATCCGTGAACCAGCTTGCAAGATCAGGCAAATCAAATCTGCCAAGGAATCCAAATTCTTCTTGCCCCATGCTCATCTCATCCCACGTTGTGAAAGGATTGATATCCGCGTTACTGGTTTCGTGACGGATGTTTTCTTCGTTTAATATCGGCTCAGTAAGCTGCGACGGCAAATCGGGTCGGGTCGGTTGTTGATTGCCCTTTTGGTACAGCTGAGTAGGAACAAACGAGGAATCGCCAGGCCGACAAGTAGCTATACGAGGGTTAGCCTATAACGAGTGAGGACCCATTATCAAACAACCAACCTGAGTAATTTTGCATAATATGTTGGTGAGTCACTTGCAAGAACTGCAACGAGTTGCGGGCAGAGAGACTGAACATAGCCATAAAAGCTAAGATCTCTTCGCACTTGCGCCAACTCTCATCCACGATCTGTGAATCAACCTGCTCTCGGATAGAATGGCACGAGTATGACATTATCAGAATGAACCCTGCAGTCGATGTGTCTAGTCCATGTTAGTTGACGAGCATCAATAACGAGTGGAATTATCACGAACAGAACCCATTGTACCACCACGCATCAGTTAGACTTGTTCGATATGTCTTGTGAACAAGTGAGACCAGGTCTATCGCTGCTATGACGCAGGAGGCGGCACATTTTGAGTAGACTGAGGAGTAGATTATGTTTCTCTCGCTGGGTTGTATATCAGAGCGGCGTGATGACCCTGCTCGCTCATCGGAGCAAAGTTGAGTAAACATGGGGCGATATAACAGAAGGCGAAGGTGGATGAATCTATTTTCCCCCTTCTGGTTAGAAATTGTAACTCACAGGCCCAGAGAGAGAAGCTACCTTGCACGTAACACATTCTGCTGACGCTTGAAGGTTGACGAATTGCCGCTTGAGTGATGCAATGATACCTCAACTGTCCAATTCAAGGGCTGGGGCACGCTAGTCTCATAGGCAGTAAGTTTATGGTCGAGTTCCATCAGCACATCCAGGCTACAAAGCTTGGAGATTGGCAGCGAACTGGCGCGAGTATTATTCGATCGACTCTGCCAAGCGTTATAGACCTCAGATAGAACGGACTCGAGAATCTTGTATAATTCAATGGCTGAAACGTAGAACGTCATATATCCCAGCTTATGATCACAGGATTGCCCACTCAGCTCACAAGGATCAGCTTCTTGGGAATCTGTTCCAATTGCAGGTAGAGGCAACGGTGAGAGATGAGAGGTCATGCTCGGTCTTCCATGTGTCATACTCACAACCCTATTTTCATTGTTAGTTGTGTCTTCCGAAAATAATTTAGAAGAGCGATTGCACCAACATGTCCATAATGACGCAGCTGTGCCAGGTACGCCGTCGTATTTCTGTCTCCAGAGGTTTGTTCGAGGCATGTGTGGTTGTCTCGTGTAACCCGAGTCCTTGACCAACTCGACACGCCAGTCCAATTGCATTCCAGCACCGAATCGGATAAGGGGTGCTTTGAAGAAGAAGTGAAACAATCAAAAGTGTTTGAACCACGCCGATAGTGCCTATGTCTAGAAGGTCAAGATTCACAAATCGCTTTGCCCGAAGGAAAAAAGAATAAACCGCGGCCTCCCGGTCCGCAGGCGGAATATCAGAGAAATGACAGCCAAGGGCAAAGACGGAATTGAGTGCACAATGGAAGACAATGGAATTAGGACCGCAATCAAATGCGCCCCCGAGTCCGATATTGAGCTGTGGCAACTCGGGCTTGGATGCCTTGTCCGACCCCCAGAGGTTTTCATACGCTTGCTCAAAACTGGGACGATGGAAAAACGGGAATAGACAGTGTACTCTGTCCCAGTAACATCCAAGAAGATGGTCTGCCAGAGATCGAGGGGGCAAGGAGAAGTCGTCGAACCGAAGATCTACCGATGGATGACCTAGATCTCGCCAGATCCCCGTATCAGGGCCCTGGGGTCTTAACGACTCATTTTTACTATCTCGCAAAGCCGACATATACGACTGCAAAGGCATCGACTCTCCTGCAAGACGCATGAAAGAGGCCACCGAAGAGTTCCCATAGTACTGCTGCTCCTGTGGAGAGTCTATGCTTGGGTCGTCTTCCGCGACAGATATTGCACCCATGGCGGTGACATTGCCGTGGGAGTTGAGAGACGGCGAAGGATATATACTGTTTGCTCGTGGGTGGGAAGATCCAGGAGATAGATGTCCTGCATGTGGAGATCTATAGCGCTCAGCTTCCGGTCGATTCCTCTGCGCAGGAAATCTTGGCGGTTGGAAAACAGGTGTGGAAGACAGAGGACTTGGCCCAGATGGCACAGGGGTGGAGCCCAGTCCTAGCAATCCTTCTGCAGCAGCAGATGTCCTAGATTCTGCGTCCAGATGATCCAGATCCATACCTTCACCTACTTGACTTTGATTTTCAGATGCCCTGTAGTCTCCATGTTGTGATGGCCCAGGCGGCACAGCAACTCCGCCTTTTGCACATATCCCTTCAAGCTCTCGAATACGATTATGGAGCATTTTCAGGTATTCATCGTTGCTGGCAGACCTCGCATTATCCAGCTTGTATACGCATTGGTCAACGGTATACGAGCGTCGAGCGCATGGGCCACAAATTGGCTTTATACCATCACACCTAACCTTCTTTTCTCGACATGACTCGCAAGCCAAGGCAATCTTGCGACGGCGTGGCTCTTTAGTAATTCCACCTTTAGGAGGCATCTGTTTGTCCTTAGCCCTATAGGCCACAGCTAAGGATAAACCCACAGTATTGTACTATTTGATTGGTGATCCGGATGGTGACCGCAAGAAAGGTCGCATGCTGGGAAAGGCAAACGGAGTGGAATAATCCCGGGACTGTATCCGGAATGAACCCGGATAGTCACGTGCCAATACAAACCCGCGAAATTAGCTCCAAATAAATAGAGAAGTGGAGAAATGTGCTCCTGATTTGTCTCAAGATCAAGGCCAATGAACCCTGCTATAATTAGGCTCGTTAGTCCAATTTATTGGAACGACATCATACGTGGAGCCCCGGGATGCACCCGGTATGTTTCTCCAAGGGGCATCAGGAGAGAAATACTTTGACCGGTTGGCACCATAGACTAGGGGAGGTGGTTATTGCAGTGTAGGGGTGTACTGAGTATCAAAATTTCTATTTTTCACTCCACATGCATCAAAATAAATGGGTTGTAGATCTATATTTTGAGGGTGCGGATGTGCTGCGGATACAGCTGCGGATCCGCAAAGACCGGGTGCATTCCGGAATTGACGTAGGGAACCCTACCTCATTAAGGTGGGCTTCAGTTTATAGGATAAAGTTGACCTTCCCCTTTATCCAAAGTCCAAAATCCAAAATCAAGTACTGTTGTCGTTGTGTCTTTCCACAAGCTCGATATCAGAACATCCATGCCAAACTCACCACTCGGGCAACATCTAAAACCCAAAGTACAATTTCAGCTGGATATCACCTGGTACCTGGGCTACCTAAATATCTTTCAGCCAAAGAAAGCAGCCCCACATAAATTGATATCTTCCACAACCTGAAATGGAGTACGACAATCAGACGCTTCAAATGGGCCGTAGTGCCACTTCACACTACTGTCCTTCGCAAGCCGAAAATCCTCAACCAATCTCTCGAGAACAATGGCCCACCGAAGAAGGTCTCCAGTGGGGTTCAGATCCCAGCTTCTGCTATCACGGCTACTCTAGTCCCATCGGCACCTGGACAGAGGAGCGGCTGGTGCAGAACCTAATGCGGAACATGGCCAGTTTCTGTACCAGCATGAACTTGGGGTTCGATATCCCCCAAATCATAGACGAACCTCCCCAGAAGCCTATACTGGATGTATCACAGCTGAACGGATTTACACTTCCCATGTTCCAGCCCTCTATGATCCATCAAAATGAAAGGCTCTCCGAAACGCCATCCTCGCCATCTTCACCCTCATCCTCATCAAGCCAAGGCCAAATACTCTCTCCAGATGATAATAAATGCTCACAACGGCCAAGCTGCATCAAATCCAGGACTCAGGCTGCGCAAAAGAAGAGAAAATGTGTACAAAGGCCAGGACAAAAAATTTGCCACTGCCAATCGGAAAAGAAGAGAAGAGAGCTTGTTGGAGACAAATATAAAGAACTCTCCCGCATTGTGCCAGGGCTTAAGGAACAATCATACACAAGGAAATATGTTCTCGAGGAGACTGCACTGTGGATTCAGAGTTTGGTCCAGGGCAACGATGCCCTACATGAACAATTGAGGCGGTTAAAGGAACAGGAAAATTTGAGTCAGTTGGATGAAGAAAAAAGGGGCCCCTAGTTCTGGCATTGGTTGTATCTATAACATATGACAGTGGCGTGTAACAATAAGATGGCCAGGCGTTCAAGGTATAAGTGCAGGACAAACAGCAACTGCAAAAGGGATTTGGGTCTTGTCTGCTTTTAATAATATTACATTCAAGCTTATACATCAAAAGCTACTATTTTCTCATACACCTCTAGCTTTGCCTCACACAATGTAGATGTATACTCTTCTATTCTAGATCCCAAGAGTCATCACACCAAAACAAAACAAGGCAAGTATTGATACAAACCAAGCACCTTAATCTACCAAGGAGGCGCAATGGCCACAATCCCTTTCCCCAATCTCTGAATCTGCGCAGCATAGTACATCTACCAAACCAGTCAGCAGAGCCCCTCAAACCATACAGGAAAAAGAAAACCTACACTCTCAGCTCCAGCCCCAATAAGTTGCAACGGCAAAAAGCGCGTATACCACGGAACAGGCGCCTTATTCAGCGGCATCTGCGCCTCATCATCACCAACACTCTCATCAAGCAACACCCGTGGGAACCTCGGATCAATAGCCGCAGGCCGTCCAATACCAACAAAATCACAGGCATTATCTCTAATAGCAGCCTCAGCGCCAGCACGCGTACGGAACCCACCAGTCAACATAAGAACGAGTCCAGGATGGCGCTGTCGCACCTCCTTCGAGAACTCGAGGAAGAAGGCCTCGCGCGCTGCAGTACGTGAGGATTTTGGTTCTGCGGCCGCAATGGCTTTACCGTAGCCCATCATTTTTGGGTCTTCGTAGCTGCCGCCTGAGATTTCCATGAAGTCTATGCCGGCTTCGGCCAGGAGTGCAATTTGTGCCATTGTTTCTTCGAAGGTTGCTGAGCTGTGGTCGGCGGAGTTTAGCTTAATGCCGATTGCGAATGTTGCTGGTACGACTTTGCGCGTTTGGGAGAGGATCTCTAGGATGAAGCGGGCACGTTTTTCAGGGGTGCCGCCGTATGCGTCTGTGCGGAAGTTTGTCTGGGTTAGAGTTAGTAGGTATGATGATAATGGTGTTGATAGTTTGGGTTGTAGTTATAGGAGAACCAAGGGTGTCATACCTTGCCGTTGAGGAATTGATCTAAACAAAGGAACCATCAGAATAAACGTTATCGAGCCATGCAAAAAGAAAAGAAAAACACACCGATCAAATACCCATGCGCACCATGGAGCTCAATACCCGAAAACCCAGCATCTGCCATAAGCCTCGCAGTATCAACAAATTGACTAATAACCCTCTCAATATCCTGAGTGGTCATCTCCTTGGGCTCAGACCAAACCAGGTACGCAATCAGGCTCTGGAGATAACTATCTCCAACCTTCATGGGCACGGCGCTGGGTGCGAGGGTCTGCGCGAACATGCCGCGGTGGCCTGCAACGCGGAAGGACTGTCGGCCTGGGTGGCAGATCTGGGCGATGGCTGGGGTGCCGTGCTTTTGGCAGGCGTCGGCGTATTTCTTCCATTGCGCGACTAGGGCACTGTTTGTTTCGCTGTCTTTGTATTCGTTATGTAGGGCTGGGTCGAAGGGGCTGCCCATGTGGTTTACATCGACTTGGACATTCCCTGGTGGGTGTTAGGTTGGTTGTTTTGGGAATGAGTTTTGATAGTGTAGGGTAGGGTAGAGTTAGGGTCATAGTTGGGGGCCTTTGGGGTATATCTGGGGAAGGGGCATGCATATAAAACTAGGGCTTAAAGTTTTTGCATTTACCATAGAGTCTCAACCTCAACATGTCAATATTAGACCTTACCTGTAAGAATACTACCCCATCCACCGTCAGACCATTGCTCATAGGCATCAACTAGGGTGTTTGTCGGCTGGTTAGTTTTGGCGATCATCTCAGCCATTGCGGCCTGAGAGGGGGTTAGTTTCATTTGCGTATAGCCATTGGGCATAAAAAATGTATGAGATTTGTACCTTGCTCAACCGATTCGGCAAAACCAGTCCACATGGGAGCTTGACGGGGTCTGCGAGGGGAGATGGCATGGCGTATGCGCAAATTTCGTATGCGATCAATATATACAGTGTAAATTATATGGTCCAATGCAATTAGTATAGATGTTCAAGTCCAATATGAACCGAAAATTTTAGGTCCTTGGGTAGTCTCGCGGAGAGATTAGTCTCCCCGTCGGGTGTGGAGTCTCCCGAGGTCCATGAGGAAATGCGAGTTGTATTCATCCGTTAGGGGGTTTTGATTATTTGATCAACCGAAGATGTTGCGAGCCCTCAAAATGGACCGTTTGTTAGTAAATTTGCTAAGTACGATAATATGTAGGATAATAGTATATAGAAGTTAATTTTGTTCATTTCATATGGCAACAGCTAAATGCTAACTATCCCCAATATGCAACCAAAATGCGAGACAATAAAACCAAAAATAAGTGCTGGGTATTCAATCAGGGAAAAAAGAAGTTCGTGTCCAACCCGAAAATAGGCAGAGAAGAAAAAAGAATAAAAGTGCGCTTGAAACCAAAGGGGGAGGAAACATGAAAAGTCAAAAGTGACATGCGAGTCCATCACGCAGACATCCTAAGCGCTGACAGATTAGAACAAATGCTTTTTTTTCTGCAAAATGCAGTATGCACAACCAAGCCGAAAAGAAAAAGAACATCAAATCTTACAGCTTGGCATTCTTCTCCTCAGTCGGGGAACCATTTGCCGTACTAGGGGGCGAGATTGTTCCCAGACTGGAGAGGAGGTGACCGACCTCGCGCTCCAGAGAGCGAACCTCAGTGTGAGGGTCATACATGCGGGCCTTGATCCAGTTGTCCAGATCAGTGTCGCTCATAGTGCGGAGGGAAATCTCGCGGTCCACCTTGTCCTCTTGGGCAGCGCGCATCACCTTGCGGGTGACGACGATGCTGACCTCGCGGATGCGGGTGATGTCGGGGTAGAGCAGACCACGCTCGAGCTCCTCGGCGGTGAGGGAAGTGGAGAGAGCATCGGCAGAGGCGTAGATCATGCTGTCTGTGACGCGGACGGCCTTGGACAGGATGCTGCCGAGGCCGATACCGGGGAACACGTACATGTTGTTGCCCTGGCCGGGGTAGTAGGTGCGGGTCTCGCCGGCGGCGTTGGTGAAGGTGTAGTTGGGGAAGGGAGAGCCGGAGGCGAAGAGACAGCGGCCGTCGGTGTTGGCGACAGCAGTCTCAAAGTCACACTCGGACCTGGAGGAGGGGTTGGAGAGGGGGAAGATGAGAGGGGCGGTGTTCCAGTCAGCCATCTTGCGCAGGATCTCCGGGGTGAAGACGCCACCCATGGTGGAGAGACCCATCAGGATGGAGGGCTTAACATAGTCAACGACCTCCTCGAGAGTCTTGTACTGCTCGGCGTTGTTGTCACGGCGAGCGAAGTAGACCTTGTGGTCGGCGAGCTTGTCACCGCGGTCAGCGGTTACCAAACCCTTGGTGTCGACGAGGTAGAAGCAGTTGCGGGCCTCATCCTCAGTCATGCCTTCGCGCATGAAGAACTCGACAATCTGGCGGGCGACGCCGACACCGGCGCTGCCGGCGCCGAAAAACACCGCGCGGTGGTCCTTGCAGGGCAGACCGGAGCGCTTGACAGCGTTCATGACACCGCCAAGGATGACAGCGCCAGTACCCTGGATGTCATCATTGAAGCAGGTGTAGTGATCCCGGTACCGCTCAAGAGCAGGGAAGGGGTTCTTGAAATCCTCGAATTGGATGACAATACTAGAGAAGCTTTGTTAGTCACAGTTGCGATAGCCGGGGGGGGGATCCGAAAAGCATGTGAGAATGAGTCACTTACCCAGGCCAGCGCTCGGTAAGAGCACTCATCAGCTCGTCCAAGAACTCCCGCTCCTCCTCGGCGGAGATCTTCTCGCGGCGGCTACCCATGTACAGCGGGTCTTCCCGGAGGGCCTTGTTACCAGTACCGAGATCGAGAGTCAGAGGCAGGGTGGCCTCGGGACGAATACCTGCACAGGCGGTGTAAAGCGCCAATTTGCCAATGGGGATACCCATACCGTTAATGCCCAGATCACCGAGCCCGAGGATGCGGGAGCCATCGGTGATACATGTGATCTCGACATTTTGCTCGGGCCAATTGGAGATGACCGAAGCGAGATTGCCGCGATCCTCCCAGCTAAGGTACATACCTAAAACAAGCGTTAGCGTCTCCGGTTCTAATTCGTGTGCGGAGAAAATGCCAATTGCGGAGAAAGTGGGCAATTCGTTGCGGGGAAAGTAATCCCAGTCATTATTGCGTACCTTCGGGCTGTTGATAGATCTCGGACCACCTTTGGCAGGCCTCACCCACCACTGGGGTATAGATCAGGGGGGTCATTTCCTACAGGGATTATTATGGTTAATTTTCGTCTCCCCAAGATTTCCCGGTCCAATCACATGTCTCGGAGCTCAACGTACCCTGAGGTGGTCTGTCACCAGACGGTAGAACAGGTGCACATTGTTCTTGCGCAGAGTGCTGAGGTATAGGAATTTATCGATGGGGGTGTTCTTCAGACCGAGCTGTGCCAGGCATCGGGTCTTTTGTGTCTCGTAACTCTCGGAGCGAGGAGGAGTGAGACCGTAGGTGCGCAGGTACTTGCGAATGTATGCAGGGTTGGCGGTGTCATAATTGGCATCACTAAGAGAGAATTAGTTCCTCCTCTCCATTGCATAAGTTTGGTGAGCTTGATGGGCTCTAGTTGACTTACGCAGGCGAGGCGTGGTTCAGATGGGGAGCCGGAGTAGCGTGGACCGGCCGGCTTTGTTGAGTTGGTAGTGAAGGGTATGGAGCCATTGTGATAGAAGTCTTCGAGTTTGGAGTAGAAGTAGAATGATAGAAAGAAAAAAAGGATCTGGGAGCAGATGCGAGTCTGTTTTTATGTACACGCGACAACATATTAAATTGCCCCTGGGACGTTCGTGCGCTCAAAGACATTCCGACAGGAGTTGACCAGATAATTAACCGGGACGTGTCGATGCGACACGGTATAGTGAAAAAAGAGTCATGATTTGGAGTCGGAAAGAGTCGGACTCTTGGAGAGGGTCACGACCCATGTGGATTCAATTTTCGGTGTTGACAGCGAACCGTTGTGCATGAAACCCTTTCTGGAATCTGGATCCCTCCAAAAGCTTTTTTTTCTTTTTCTTCTTTTTTTTTTTGTTCGGGAAGCAGATCCAAGTATCAAGGTGTGGAGACGGGGAGGCGCCGACTCCGACAAATGCGGAGATATAGTCAAATCAAAGAGATAGAATATTGAAAGGGTATCTATCCCGAATGAGACATATAATTTGCGGGATTTAAATCCTCATTCCAGCATTATGCAGGGAGCGTACATCTCTGTACACTTCATTTTGACTCATATTGAACGAAGATGTGAGGGGATATTGAAAATTGGAGTATCGGAGTTAGAAATCTCCAATTTACACGGTAGACTTCGAACTGGTGATGACCAGTACCAAGGAAAATTGTGAATAATGAAATACTGTAAACTGATTGGCTATAAAAGCCGGGGAGGAAAACGCCATTAAGTGTGTACTAGTCCTCTTTGGTTTCCTAGCTCCACCTAAATCCACAGCTACGAGCTCCCAGAGCCGCAGATAGTGCCGAAGTGGAGTCGAGCTATACCCTAATTAATGTCTATTCGGTGTTTCATTTTTTATTTTTTATTTTTTTATTTTTTTCATTTTCATTTTGATATATATATATATTTTTATTCGCACTGGAGCATCTTTAAAAGGTTTCTGGAATGAGTTTGGATGTGTATGTTCTAAACTGGAAATCACCGAAACTGCCGAACGGCCATAGAATATCATATGTTGCAACACGGAGTACTATATGGAGTACAATAGATAGGAAAATCATAGCTGCGCCGAACGGAAGCTCCCCGGTGAGACTTTTAGGCCATTGTTTCGAGTCCGCCGGATTGACGATGATATTAGGCCTTGTGAATGGCTCCCAGTCGCCGACAGGACCGGGGATTTTTGATTACCTATGTTCTCCAGCACGGTTGCGGTATTTTTTTTCTTTTACGCCCCCTTCAATTCTTGGTCAGCCCTGGAGGTCTGGAACCAACTGAGCTTCGAAAAAATTCGGGGAATTCGGAATCTAGGGATTTGATCATTGGCCCCTTGTCCAACCTCTGTGTAAGGCCTAAAGCTTCTATTAATAATTTCAATTCCTATGCTCTACTCTACTGCGTACATATTTTGAATATCTCCGAAATCGTCATGATATTTCCCACCTGCAGTTCCCAACGTTGGGACAGGCTTGGAAGGGCTTGGCCATTTTCCGCGTGTACTCCGTATATTGTAGAATGTGAATGAGCTCATTCATGGGTACGCGCACATTGGATATGTCATTCTCAAATTACATGAGGCATATATGTACAAGTACATGTTCCTTTTGCTTTTTTTTTCGGTCTCCTTTGTACTGCAGATCATGATTTCCTACTCTTATAGAATGGACAAATCAAGCAAAGTAACTAAACATTGAAATAAGCCTGATCTAATTGGAACTCCCATAGTTGCATAAGAGGCCAATAATGGCCCGGCTAAATACGTAGCTTTCCCCAGATCGTGGTGCCTAGGGATCTACTTTTTTACATAATAACTTCATTTACTTGTACTTTATTTAGAGCTTCATGTCTCTTGATTTTTTTTATATTTTTTTTTTGAGATATTCAGGAAAGATTCTGGTATTTAATTTTCTTGAATAGCAAACATAGCTCAAACATTTACGTTGCACTGTACAAGTAATGTGTCGTCATGTGCCTAAAACAGGTTCCCAGGCCCCCAACTCCTCACATACCGTAGAACTTCAACCTTTAGCTTCATCTTCAACCATCACACACGGTCCAGGGCCCAGTCAATATGCCCTCCGAGACTGAACCCCTCCTTCCTCGCTATGAGGATGACACCTCCCGTCAGCGACGGCTCCATCAAAAGCTACATAGCTACCAGATGATCCGCGCCATCTCCGAGGGATACATGCCAACAACCGAACAAACCATCGCCAACCTCCGTACCTTTCTAGCCTCCGATGTCCTCAACCTACGTAATCAGGATATCGGCAGCGTCGGTCGCCAGCTAGTGCGGGATAGTCGACTGTGGATCCAGGTCTTCATCGAATTTCTGCAGCAGAAGAACGGCCAAGACCAGCTCCAGGAGTTTCTGTGGCGCCTAGCCCGTTCGCGCGTCGAGGTGGACACCGAGAGCGTTTCAAGACAGGCCGCCCACGTGAAGGCGCGGGCAGATACTAAAGCTGGTGGGTCGCGTTTCCCCTCCGTAACTGCCCACCTTCTGGGCTTGGCACATACAAATCACAAGATGATCGTTCGCTAATCCCTGCACGTAGCATATGACAGTTTCCGTACTGTCGGTGGTCTGCTTCTGACTAATGCCGATTTCCGTCTTTTCGTCGATGACATCGTTACCGTTGGCCGCCAGATCTTCGCTGATACCGCTGAATCCCTCGCCGAATCTTCCAAAAAAGTCGCAGAACAAGTTAAGCCGACCGAGGAAGAAGAGCAGGTGCTACGGGGCGCTGGTGTCGATGAGGGCCATGAGCTATCGAAGGCCGAGGTGAAGGAAGAAGTTGCACATGTCGCGGGTGTGGCCGGCGAAGGGATCGCGCAGACGAGCCACGATGCTGTACAGAGCGCTAAGGAGCATCTCTCAGGCCGAGAGAGGGACACATTGCTCTTCCGATTGAAGCAGGCAGTTCAACGGCTTCGGGAGAGGACGGACTACTCTGACTCGGTGGCGACACTTGCTCAATTGGTAGCGCGCTATGCGAAGATCTACGCCGATGTAGCGGAGAACACTGCCTCGGTTGCTCAAGAGGACATGGAAGTCAATGCTGACCTCAAGCGGGCGGTCGACGAATTCTGGAATCTCTTGCGGTCATTCGGTAACGCAGAAGAGTGGGATCGGCTTCAGGAGAAGTTTCACAATGTCTTGTGCCATGCAAACAAAGATCCTGAGTTTGACGATCTGCTCGGCGAGGTCGGAACGTCGTTGCAGGACATGCTCACCAACCCCGAGTTCTTCGACTCGGCACCGCAGAGGCTCGATGAACTCAAACAACACTCTGACAAAGTAGGCTCGGAGACGAGCCTACGAAAGGACGTGGACGATTTCCTAGCACAGACCAAACTCACACTTAGAACTGTGCCGGAAGACCCAGCCGTCTCCAAGGTAATCAATGCCACTAAGAAGGTCTACCAGGACGTTTGGGGTGCCTACAACGACAACAAGGCTGACCTCCCAGCAGACTTGTTGAACGTCTTCCTCCCAGTGCTCCTCCGAGCCATCCAATACATCCCATTCCCCCGCCTGGAGATCTCTGCTCCAGAAATGGACCTTCTCCTCGAGAACCTAATTCTTGAACCCGGCCGCACAGTAAACTTCTCCTCCTTCCTCCCCTATCGCATGCATCTCCTCACACGCAATGACATCGACGTGGTAAAAACCCACTCGAAACGCACAGAAACACTCATAAAAACAGCCTTCACAGTCACCGTCCAAGGACTAAACATCAGCGCCGAAGACTTCGGCTACTGGTTCCGTACCCACACAGGCTTCTTCCACCTGAAGGACGAAGGCATAGCAAGCTTCTACCTAGACCGCCGCGGCATTGACATCTCCCTAGACATCGAAGTCGGCCGCGGCAGCCTGGAGCAGATCTTCTCCTTGCGCGGTGTCCGCGTCTGCATCCACAAACTCGACTACACAGTCACGCGCAGCAAGTGGAGATTCCTCCTATGGCTGACCAAGCCATTCCTGAAACATCTCGTGCGGCGCGTGCTGGAGAAGAAGATTGCAGAGGAGATTGTTGCAGCAGCGTTCGCGCTGAATCGCGAGCTGGTCTTTGCACGAGAACGGCTGCGTGCTGCACGCATCGCTAACCCACAGGACCTGGCGACTTTTGTGCGGGCTGTCCTTGCCCGCCTTAAACCCGCTGACTCGGATGTCGAGACTAGGATTGGTCTTGAGCCGCTGGATCAGGGCGTCTTTAAGGGTGTTTATGCTCCCGGTAGTATTGTCAAGACCTGGCATGGGGAGGCTACACGTGCGCAGGAGGCTATTGAGGATGGAGATGAGACGCGTGGCCTTGGTCATACGTGGCATAATGATATCTTTAATGTTGCTGGGCGAAACTGATTGCATTATCTGATTTAGGGGCTTGGGGGAGTTACTCTACTTAGCTAGCAGTGTATTCATGATTTTATGATAAATCCTAATATACCACCGGATGTCAGCCTGTACTCGGTGGATTTCCTTTTCCGTTTTAATTCTCACCTCTTACTATTTTTTTTTTGAGAATTATCTACCAAACTGAAAGCCTTAATAAATCGCAGTAAAGCTGTAGAGGCGGTATAACACATGGAATCCCTTCAGCAAAATCCCCGGCTCTCCTATAATAATGGGGCGATGTTTGTCTCCATGAAAGCTATATAGACATAGCTGGTGGCAGTAAATGCTCTCCTTTTTTTTAAAAAAAAAAAAGCTCTCATGGTTACTCCTACATATAAATGCTACATGCAACTAACTCTTAACTAGACCGGGGTCCCTCACTAGTTTCACGTGCACTTTTCACTGTCTCGATCCCCGCACCCCGCAGAGCCTCAACAGCTTTCTAAGCTTATCCCATCTCCAGGGCTGCAGACCTGACCTGACCCACTTTAGAAATCAACATCAACACTATTCACTATATTCAAATGTCATGTCTGATCATATAGAGGTATAGAATCAGAAAACCAATACTCAACCTGATGGTTATGAGCTCATCATATATTAGGTCACAACACAGCAAGTGGAAGATGATTCCACCGTTCAGATCCGTGTTGGAGGCATTGAATATTCCATCGACATAACGAAAATTCCATATTTTGATTCATTTCTCAGGTTCCAACGGTCTTCCGGTCAAGATTCATCCCAGCTACCCACACACGATGAGATACCTTTTTTCAATGTGATCGACGAAGGAATCAAAAATGGCTTTCGCCACTTCTTCCTTCTCATGCCCACCAAGATTAATGATTATCGTATTCTTTGCGAAACTCTCGAATTTCTCTGTATCGATGTCCTATCTGGACGCGGCATCAATTCTATCATGGGAGACCTCAGGGGTGGCAAGCACTATTGGAATGAGCAAATATTCAAAACCTGGGCACGAGACTCGGCTTTTCGGCTTCTATACCTGTTTATTCTAGGTGAAATTGGGTCTGATGTCAAGGATAGCAATAGGGCCTATAATGCAGCTCTATTTGTTGTCTCCCATTGCGGGATTTTCGAACGCAGAACGAGAAAGATGGTCCGGGAGGCTTATGAGGAGCGGTTTGATGTATCGGCTAAACAACTACGTGAGCTTGATAAGTGGGCATTCCGTCCTCATTCCCCTGAATATTCAGAGGATGATTTGACTACCGAGTCTGAGGATCTGAGTTTTGAGTTTGATTATGATTATTACTCGGATCGGTCGTGAGAAGTTACGTGCGGTGTTCTGGCTATTGTGTACACGTACCCAGGCGTGTATAATCTACATCAGAGAACCGATAGGTTTATGTATGCCAACCAGAATTGATGATATAAAGGACTCTGGTATTTCTTCTATGAAAAAAGTAAATTTTTTCAGGAACATAATCAACATAAATAGGATGTGGGTCTTCCGAAATACATCTCGATATATATCTATGAAATTGAACGACACAACAGATGATGTAAACCCACCAAGCGGCAGCAAAAAGATAAATACTCTCCAATCACATCATCCGAGCGCAAATACTATTGCTACATCGAAATGTACTCTTCTATCCTATATCACTCATTGTTTATTGCTTATCTCCAAAATACATCGTGGCTATACTTCCACGTGACCCGGGAGAACGTTGTTCCTTTTTAGGCCACCTAATGTAGATCTAGCACAATGAAGCCGCGGAGCCAACACCTCTAATCTCTAATTCTTTACTCTCTGGCATAAAGCTTGACGGAGGAGAAAACCTGCGTTACCAGCAATTGCATACTCTATGCCGAATAATTAAACATCACAACAAACCCACCAAAATCCTAGCTCGTCGAAGCTTCACCTATCTACATACTCCGGCCTACACAAACAAAAGCTCCACATCCCCCCCCAAGCGCACGAGCAGCTGCTCGCGCAGCTCCCCACCGCCGAAATGCAATTATTACGACTCCTAGTCACGATAGCCGTGGTGCTATTCTCCGTCGTCGTAATTGCCGCCGAAGATTACTACAAGGTGCTTGGTCTCGCGAAGTCCGCATCGGAGAAGGACATCAAGCGCGCATACAGAACACTAAGCAAGAAATACCACCCTGACAAGAACCCGTGAGTGCAACTACTATTCTCTCACTTCTATTTATTCCTGCTTTTTCTATTGTTTCGCACATGGTACACATTACACAGCGCAATTGCTAACCCGCCTTTTAGCGGCGATGATACGGCCCGCGAGAAATTCGTCGAAATCGCAGACGCCTACGACGTGCTCTCGACCACCACATTGCGCAAAGTATACGACCAATACGGTCACGACGGGGTAGAGCAACACCGCAAAGGCGGAGCAGCCGGCGGCAGCCACGACCCATTCGATATGTTCTCGCGATTCTTCGGCGGGGGCGGACATTCCGGCCACGCGCCTGGACACCGTCGCGGACCGGACATGGAAGTGCGGGCGGCGCTTCCGCTACGTGATTTCTACAATGGACGCGAGATCAACTTCCTCGTTGAGAAGCAGCAGATTTGTGATTCGTGCGAGGGAACTGGATCTAAGGATCGACATGTTGTGACTTGTGATCGGTGCAGTGGACGTGGAATGGTTATTCAGAAACATATGCTTGCACCGGGGATGTTCCAGCAGGTGCAGATGCAGTGTGATAAGTGTCATGGGCAGGGGAAGAAAATTAAGAATCCTTGTCCTGTTTGTGAGGGGAGTCGGGTTGTCAGGAATCAGGTTGAGACTAGTGCTACCATTGAGCCTGGGATGGGTAAGGGGACTAGGCTTGTGTTTGAGAACGAGGCTGATGAGAGCCCTGACTGGATTGCTGGGGATTTGATTGTTGTTTTGGATGAGAAGGAGCCTGAGCTTGGGGAGTCCGAGGAGGAGAGGACGGATGGGACATTCTTCCGGCGGAAGGGGAAGGATCTTTTCTGGAAGGAGACTCTTTCACTGCGCGAGGCGTGGATGGGTGGCTGGAGTCGCAACCTTACGCATCTTGATGGACATGTTGTTCATCTTGGACGTGGACGTGGTGAGGTCGTGCAGCCGTTGGCTGTTGAGACTGTTGCTGGGGAGGGCATGCCGCATTACTCCGAGGGTCATTTACATGATCACCATGATGAGAATGATGAGGCGGGAAATCTATTTATTGAGTATACTGTTGTCCTGCCTGATCAAATGGAGAGCGGGATGGAGAAAGACTTCCATGCTCTTTGGGAGAAGTGGCGCAAGAAGATTGGAGTTGATTTGGCGAAGGATTCTGGGCGACCAATTGCGCCTCCGCCGGCGGAGGATAAGGACGAGTTGTGATTATTTTTCCAAGCCTTCATTATTTTTGATTCCCTTTTTTTCATGGCCATTGTATATTGATTGCATCTGTTGATTTGCGTGCATTTTAAGGCTCTGGATTAGATTAGACTCTTGGCTTGTATTGAAATGTTGGATATAATATACAATATAGATGCCTGCATCTTCCAAGGGGTCTTCCTCGATTGGAGAATGTAGATATAGAATTGGAGTCCAATTGGCCCATCGACAATCGAAAATGAACATCCAAGGTCGTCGGCATACATGACTCAATGTGAAGCCAGAGCCACTCTACAGCTTATTCAATTGGCCCGACAGATACAGAGTATAGACGGCCGAGATACTGCTCGTGCCGCCCTAATACCAGATGCAGATTGACGATCTGTAGATCTGGAAGATCCGGGACGGATTTTTGTACCCGACGCACGAAAGTCCTGATTCTGATTCGTGCCCAACACTGTTTGGTCGCGATGCATACCTCTCACATGATGGATTTGTGGCGCAGGATGTAAACAAAGAAAGACGGGGCATACATCGCGTAGATCTAGCGTGATGGTCTAACTGGAATTGGCCTAGAAGGTTAGGGGTTGGATGTTGTAGCGAATAAGCTTAGTTTACTTCCGACTACACAACATAACCCATTTTCTTGACCGGTATTTCAAGTCGTTCGTGTTCGATGTGTCTGGTATCAATGTGCCGGGTGTTCGTTTGAAGGATCGGCTACGCTCTCCATGTGCAAACAAGCATAGAAGTATCCACTTCGCGGACATAAGCGGTAGTTGGATTATATAGGGTTAAAGGGATCTTCCGGTTTATTCTAAGGGTTTGATGTACTGTTTATGGTGTGAGCTTCATTTCATACCCTGTATTTTGCTGCTTTGTTGATGTCTTCAGATATTTAGATAAAGACGCACGGAAAGACACATTGTTCACAGATACAATAGATCTCAGATCCCTTGAAAAGTCCTCTGTAGGAATACCCTGGTCCTTAGAAACACCCCAAACGGTGTGGGAATAAAGATTCGAATAACACGTCAATTTGTCAAAGTTTCACCTGTCAAGTCAAAATTAAAATTGCAATTTCTCCGCCAAATGTATATTGTACGAAGTAAATCATCCCAAAAATTAGACATGAACCTGGGTTTAACCGAGATCCCAAGTTACCATATAGGCAAGGATATACATTGCCACTGCGCCACGAACTACTCAAGGATCTGCAAAGCCTTGTAGATTAGAATCAGACGATGAACAGTTCGTGCCATTAGATAGGGCTATTTTGGAAGATTTGCCGACATGACATCCCAAACCGCAGTTCTAGCCTCCACCCTGGTGCCTCCATATGCACACCGTATGCCGACTGTCGTATATTGTATGTGTATGCACCATGCAGTCCCAATGATTCTGGGAAACACCACCTGAACGGAAAGACCAGCCAATACATAACATCCACGTTCAGACCGCGCCTAGATGCAGCCACAAACAGACTTTAGGGACGGGCTGAGGGCACGCGGATCCGGAATCCAAGCGCGGGCTGTCTTCCGGAGACGATAGCGTCTTGTGAAGACATAAGCACGAATAGCCACCTGGACATTCGGCAAAGTAGTTGTCAATTGCGACTAGATTTTGATCCATGCACGTATCTTCTAGGGCGTGTAGGCTGCATCGCGCATCAATGAACGTTACGGGGATCGCTTTGATAGCGGCATTTGTGGAGTCCTTAGACCATGAA
The DNA here is from genome assembly GCA_028828255.1 of Penicillium fimorum. NCBI lineage: Eukaryota > Fungi > Ascomycota > Eurotiomycetes > Eurotiales > Aspergillaceae > Penicillium > Penicillium fimorum. Next base: position 2,950,497 of record JAPWDS010000003.1, on the reverse strand, counting down.
ATTAGGTATATTCGCTGATGTTGGCTCTTTCCTTAATCGGTAATGCCCCGTTGCTGGGAGGATTCAAATAGATAGATCAGCTATTGCGGCCTGCGGTGTAGGATTCTAAGATTTTATTTTTGATTTATATGCTCCAACAGTTTTTGATATTTTGAAGATTTTGAAGATAGTGTGTTTACAGGGTTGTGCTATACCTCTATAGTCGCAATTGGATTTATCAACTTATATTGACAAATAACTAGCTTTGAATAAGACTTCATTATGTTGTATAATGCATTCTACATATGTTATAAGCCAGATTAACCTAGGGTCGATCTTTTTAATATCGGGAATATACAAGACAGTTGACTGTTTTCCAATAATATTCCTCGGAAGTTTTTAGGGCAAACAGACAAATGCGACGCACTTTATTAGTATCAGGGTAGCCAATCAGCGGATAATATAATATGTTAGCGCCAAAAAAAAAATCAAGGCCGAATTTGACAGCGATCGACAAACGTTGGGGTGCAGGATGCATCTCCCCACAGGCCTCAAAATTGATGGCCTTGCATCCGGATTATTTTGAGAGTTTTGATATATGTAGCCATCTACATCTAGACCTATATGTTGTATGCACCCCATGTGGGATGATATCCGAAAATTCCTGTTTTTTTTTTTGATTTGACAACGGGGTTCCGAGGTCCACTTGGGAGATTATTACAAGAATACATCATAATTTTCAAATATACCTACAGGTAGTCCTTGTATAGTCCAATCATACTTATAGATTGTATAGATTTGCTGTTTATTGTTGGAAATATATAGTACATACAGGAATAACAACCCTGGAAGCCCTTAGACATTCCAAATATACCAACGAGCTGTTATCCACTTTTTTAATGAACGCAACCAAAATAGGAAGCTCGCGAAGATCAGTAGAAATGCTCGTGCCCACTGGCCAGACTGCCAACCTTGGACTTCCAACAGTGCTTTTGGCGCCTTCATCCCGTTTCCCTTGGCCTCACATTAGTAGTATGGCTCCCTATCGCGGTTGATATATGAGGGGGGTGCGCAGTAGTGTTTGCTATCAAAAATCCTCATCTCATCTCGATCCTCAATTGTTTTATATCCTCGTTTTATCCTCACTTTGTTCCATTCTTTGCCCACTCTTCAGACTATCTTCTTGATATTTCCTCTTTGTGCCTCTTTCTTCATCTACCTTCCCTCTGATCTAGACCTAGATCATTTGGCATATCATCCCATCCCTTAGTAGTACCAGAAAGATGGGTCCCCTCTCGCTGGAAACTGGCTCCAGCGGCGATGGAGTCATATATTCTGATGCTCTGGAACCCATCGCTATCGTTGGCCTAGCCACCCACTTTCCGCAACAAGCATCGACTACAGAGAGTTTGTGGGAACTTCTCCTGCAGGCTCGCTCGACATGGTCACCGATACCCAAAGAACGTTTCAACTCAGATGCTTTTTATCATCCAGACCCAGAGCATGGTGGAACGGTAAGTCATATCCGAGCCATGACAGACCAACGTCGCCATGAAAGATCATTGGTTAACTGATATCTATCTCTAGTTTCATATCCAAGGAGGACATTACCTCTCAGAAGACCCTGCCTACTTCGACGGCTCTTTCTTCAACATCACCAAGAATGAGCTCTTGACATTGGACCCGCAGCAACGGCTGGTACTGGAAAATGTCTACCATGCCTTGGAAAATGCAGGAATTCCATTGACCAGTGCTGTTGGCTCCAACACATCAGTTTTTGTCAGTGGATTCAATCATGACTACCTGGGTATTCTCAATTTAGATCCAGAGACCACTTTAAAATACAAGCCCACAGGTGTTACCAATGCCATTCTGTCCAACCGTGTCAGCTGGTTCTTTGACTTCAAAGGACCTAGTATGACAATTGACACGGCTTGTTCTAGCAGCTTGGTGGCACTGCATCTTGCTGTACAGAGCTTACGTGCCAAGGAGACAAGCATGGTACGTTGTCTGTGCTGATATTGATATGTATTCTCACGCTAATATACTGATAACGTTCAAGGCTGTCGTCAGTGGTGTGAGCATTCTTGAAAATCCCGTGGAAACCATCGGCATGAGTCACCATGGCTTGTTGGGACCGCAGGGGCGGTCTTTTAGCTTCGACTCCCGCGCTGAAGGTTATGCACGAGGCGAAGGCGTGGGCACAGTTGTAGTGAAACCGTTGAGTGTGGCTATCAGAGATGGAGATACCATCCGTGCGGTTATTCGGGAGACCGGAGTCAATCAGGATGGCCGTACGCCAGGAATCACGGTTCCCAGCGCAGATGCCCAAGAAAGACTAATTCGAGAGGTCTATTGGAGAGCCGGCCTGGACCTCGAAGCTACAAGATTTGTTGAAGCTCATGGCACGGGAACAGGTACCGGTGACCCAATCGAAGCGGGCGCTCTTGCGAGAGCGTTCAAATGTCGTCGAGAGACTCCGCTCTACGTCGGGGCGATCAAGTCTTCCATTGGACATCTGGAAGGTGGCTCAGGCCTGGCGAGCATTATCAAATCTGTCCTCACTCTTGAGTCTGGGATAATACCTGCAAATTTTGATATGAAGCAGACAAATCCCTCTATTCCCGCTGCGGACTTGGACATTGCGTTCCCTACCGAGGCTCTTCCATGGCCATCATCAGGACTGCGAAGAGTGTCAGTCAATTCATTTGGAATTGGTGGCACTAATGCCCATTGCATTCTTGATGATGCTTACCACTATCTCAAGGACCGCAGTCTTACAGGTGCCCACCGCACCACATCTACTGTTCCCACAACCCAGAAAATCAAGAGCCGACTCTCGGTCCTGTCCCGATCAGGAATAGAGTCAAATCATCTCGTGACGGATTCATTCGATGACAGCGATCACTCCGGGCATGGGAATACCTTTGTGGACACACCCACAAGCGATTGCTGTGCATCACCCACATTCACATCGTCAACATACACCAGCTTGGTCGAGAAACCAAAGATGTTCTTGCTCTCGGCTTTCGACGAGGATGGTGTCAAGCGGAACGCAGCTGAATTTTCAAAGTACTTGAACCGGAAATTGACGCAGTCGGTTCTCCATGACCATCTCCTTGATGATCTCTCCTTCACTCTGTCGAAGAAACGATCCCAGTTTCCCTGGAGGAGTTTTGTCATGGCAGCCTCGGTCAAAGAACTCGCATGGAACCTGTCGGAATCAAATTTTGCCAAGCCAACTAGAACTGCCAGAGTGCCAGAGGTGGGATTTGTTTTCACTGGCCAGGGGGCTCAATACCAGGCCATGGGCCGAGAGCTCATGATCTATCCCATTTTCCAAGAGTCTGTGGAGGAAGCATCGGACTATATCCGTCGGCTCGGCAGCCCGTGGTCACTACTTGGTAATAATTTACTTGTTTTGTTTGGATATGCTCGACTAACGTATTACAGATGAACTCTTGACCGAAAGGCAGTCACCCCGAGTCAACTTGCCCGAGATTGCTCATCCACTGTGCACAGTCTTGCAAATTGCACTTGTGGATCTCTTGGCTAGTTGGGAGATCTTCCCAAAACATGTAACGGGCCACTCATCCGGCGAGATAGCTGCCGCTTACTGCTCTGGAAAACTGTCCCGTGAAGGTGCTTGGAAAGTTGCATACTACCGTGGATATGTATCCTCGAAACAGCTTTCTGCAAATGGAGCGATGATGGCCGTGGGTCTAGGTGCATCAAAACTAGAACCTTACCTAGAATCTGCCAGGAAGAACAATACAGGGGAGCTCATAATAGCCTGCCACAACAGTCCCAAGAACAACACAGTCTCTGGAGACGATGCTATGATTGACTGCCTCAAGGCCCTTCTCGATGCCGATGACATATTTGCTCGAAAGTTGAACGTCAAGAATGCTTACCACTCGGCCCACATGCATGCGATTGCGCAGGATTACCTTCGTCTGATGGGAACGCTTTCTTACGGAAGGCGACTCGCAGCTCCACACCCAGTGCATATGTTTTCCACTGTTACAGGACAACAAGTCAAAGAGGAGTATCTGCCTGCTCAATATTGGGTGGATAATATGGTTTCCCCTGTTCTTTTCACAAGCGGTCTGGTTGCAATGACATCAAGCCTGAAATCCAGCAATGGCTCCACGGATTCCACGGATTCACTGCGCCTTATTGTGGAGATAGGACCTCACTCAACCCTGCAGAGTGCCATCAAAGAGACACTGGCCTCGAAGAGTCCCAAGTTGGAACTCAAGTATCTAGCTGTTCTTAAACGGACAGATCATAGCCTCAACACTCTACTTACCACAGTCGGCTTCCTAGCATCAAGTGGATGTGAGCTGGATTTCCATGCTGTAAACCAAGCTTCTCGCTCTAAGATAAGAAGGCAGCCCAGATTGTTGGTAGACCTGCCACCATACAGCTTCAAGCATACCGAGAAGATTATATTTGAGAGTCGACTGAGCAAGAATCTTCGAACTCGAAAGTTCCCTCGTCATGACCTTTTCGGTGCACCAATTACGGATTGGAATCCTACAATTCCCAGATGGAGACATTTTGTTCGATTGAATGAGAACCCCTGGCTAAGGGATCATATGGTAAGCCCAAGCTTATCCACAAGATAGTTTCATTTATTAACATAGTTTAGGTCACTGGCAACTACGTCTATCCTGGTGTGGGTTATTTGATTATGGCAATTGAAGCATCGAGACAGTTGGCCGGTGAGGCAAAGATCACTGGTTTCCAACTACGAAAAGTCAACATCCGACGAGCCTTGATTGTACCCGATACCAAAGAAGGAATTGAAGTCTCTTTGGCGATGGCAACTGTCGAAGACTCCTCGGCATCATCGCGAACGTGGCGGCGGTTCCAGATAACTTCATACAATGTATCGAGCGATGAGTGGACAGAACACTGCACTGGCCACATCACTGTCGACCACGAAGCAGCTTCTGATCCAGTGGACAATGGCCGAGAAGCAGAAGAAGAAAGCCGGGCACGGGAATTCGAAATTTCCCGCGCAAATGAGATATGCACCAAATCCATGGCCTTCAAATCCACATACAACAACCTCCAAACATCCGGCCTCAATTTTGGTCCTTTATTCCGAAATCTCGCAGAAGTTCGCGCAAGTGGATATGGGATTGGTAAAGTTGTTGGGTCAGTGACGGTCCCGGACATTGCACAGTCTATGCCAAAGCAATATTTACATTCTCATCTCATCCATCCAGCCACAATGGATAGCATGATCCACTTGATGATCGCGGCTGTTCTCGACTATACGAGCAAGTCAACCCTGGATCAGATCAGATTGCCAACTTTCATACGCGATGTCTGGGTTTCAGCAGATCTGAATTCAGCCCCAACCCACAAATTCACAGGACATGCAACCGTGTCTATGGTGGGATCTGATAAATTCGAGGGCCAAATCCAGATGCTGGACCAGGAAACAAACACACACCGCATCCGTATGGACGGTATCGAGCTCACTCCACTGGAGTCCGGTCTTGCTGAAAGTAGTGAGCGAAAACTATGCAGCGCGATTGAATACAAGCCCGATATCTATTTCCTCGACTCAAAATCTGCCTGTGCACTGACTTCTCTTGACGCTATTGATGACACCGAGGCTCTGTACTGGGTGAAGCGTCTTCAACTTGCAACGATGCTCTTCGTCATGGATGCACTGGACGAGGTCAAGGACATTGATGCCACAAAACTCGATTTGCACATGCAAAGATTCTTTGACTGGATGGAGCATATGAAAGGGATGCTCGAGCGCAATGAAATAATCCATTTGCCCTACAGTGAATTCCAGGAGGTTTCTGAGGATGAAGCTTTCAAGGAAGCCATTGGCAAGGAAATCGAGGCTCACAGCGCCGAAGGGGCCATCACAGCTCGAATGGGCCGCAATATTGCCCAGGTTGTGCGCCAGGAGACTGATCCGCTAGACCTCATGTTCGGTCAAGATGCCGTGATGGAACAGGTGTACAAGGAAGGTCTCCACCTGTATAACTTGCCGCAGCATCTACAGAGCTACCTTTCTCTCCTCCGCCACCAGCATTCTGAGCTGAACATCCTCGAGATTGGCGGTGGCACTGGCAGCTTTACTGCCGAAGTCCTGGCCGTCCTTTCGCCGGACCTTGCAAAGAGCAAAGGAAACATTGCCAGCTACACATTCACGGACATCTCATCTGGTTTCTTCGAGAAAGCCAAGCAACGTTTCCAATCATGGACCGATATCATGAACTTCCAATCGCTCAACATAGAACGGAGCCCCGTCGACCAGGGACTTCAGTTAGGGACGTATGACCTAATATTCGCTGGTAATGTCATCCACGCCACTGCAAACCTGCAGAACGCATTGCAGAACCTGCGGTCTCTGTTGAAGCCGGGTGGTCAGCTCATCATGCAGGAAGGTATCCGACAGGATTTCCTTTGGTATCCACTTGTTTTTGGTCAGCTTCCCGGGTGGTGGCTGGGCGATGAGCCGTGTCGTCAGTGGTGTCCCTATATTCCGGCCGAGGAATGGAATCCTCTACTACTAAAAGCAGGGTTCTCGGGCATTGATGTCGAATATCCCAGTTCGAAGGATCCATTTTTGACATGGCAAAGTATTTTGGTTTCTTCTGCTGTCGAAACACCCAAGGAGAAGGCATCGAATACTGCGGTTATCTTGACGCTCGGCACAGTGAAAGCCAGACAGGCCATTGAGAACCTCAAAGGACTTCTGCCAGGGCTGGGGTACACGAGGGTTCTCGTTATGGAGCCTACAGAAGTGGGCAACTCCATCCTGCCGGATGCACTTTGCATCTCGTTAATTGACCTGGAGTCTCCTTACCTGTTAGATATGGGCGAAGCGGAATACAGCAGACTCAAAAGGACGCTCAGCGAGTGCCAAAACCTACTGTGGGTGACCTGCAACCCCCTCACACAGCCACACGCAAGTATGAGCCTCGGTCTTCTCCGAACAGTACGTTGGGAGCGGGACGCCGACGGCTCAAATATTGTCACCCTAACAGAGGGGGAGCCAGACTCCGCTTCGCCAGAAAGTCTCGCTATGACTGTTGGCAAGATTGTTAAAAGGCAATTCGTGGACAAGCCGGGGAATGATCGCCATGCCGAGTACATGCTGCAAAATGGTGTCATACACATTGGCCGTTTGAACGAGTGGGAGGCTGCAGATCAGTTCCTTACTGCACAGTCCTCTCAGCAGGCTCCTCAGCTTCAACGCCTCGGTGATTGTGATACTCCCATTGTGTTACAGGAGGCTGCCGTTAGCACCGGTGAATACCACTGGGTCATGCAGCAGGATGAAGCACATCAAGGCACCGAAGTCGAGGTTGAGATCCGGGCAATTGGTCTTTCTTCAGATGTTTCCACCGGCCGTCTCGCGAATGAGGTCGCTGGCGTTGTGACCAAAATTGGACCGGATGTTAAGGGCCCGGCCCTGGGTGACAGAGTCATCTACATCTCAGGCGACAAAAAGGGTGGTTGCATCCGAACACATGGTCGAGTCGATCAACTGCAGCTCGTCAGAATCCCCGATGAAGTCTCGTTCGAAGTCGCAGCCGGTTTGGCTTGGGCATATGCGACAGCAATCCGAGGACTTTGGGAGATAGCTCATCTGTCACCCGAAAACGCTATCCTGATCCATACTAGTGCAACGGATATCAGCCAAGCGGCCATTCAATATGCCCAGATGGCTGGAGCTCTTATCTTCGCTACCGTAGCGACGGTTGAAGAACGTGATTTGATGGTCTCTGACTATGGTATATCTCCAGACTTCATCTTCTCTAGGAGAGATCTGAGCTTTGTCAAGGCTATCATGCGATGCACGAACAATCATGGAGTCGACGTGGTCTTCAACACACTGAATGGCGAGGCACTCCGGGGTTCAATGGCATGTCTTTCTCCATTTGGGACATTTATTGATGTGTCAAATCCAGATCTGCGAGCTGATACCACGGTCGAGCTGGCCGCTTTGCCTCGCAATGTGAGCGTCCACACCGTCGACATTCCTTCACTGGCTCAACATCGACCAAAAGGGATCCGTCTTCTGCTCACAGAGGCACTGAAATTGTACTCCGAAGGCAAGATCGGTCAACTCCGAACAACAACCGTCATGGACTTTACCCAGATCAAAGAAGGGATTCAAGCCGCGCAGAGTGGAGAAGCAGCAAAGATCGTAATTGCACCTAACCCGTCCAACATGGTCCCTGTGGTCCCACCACCAATCTGGCCATGTCACTTTGACCCATGCGCCTCGTATGTTCTTGCTGGTGGCTACGGCGGCTTGGGTCGCAGTTTAGCAAGATGGATGGCATCTCGCGGTGCAACCAGCTTGATTATCCTATCCCGTTCATCGACTTCGAGCCCAGAAAAGATGGAATTGATTTCCGATCTCGACAAAATGGGATGCAAGGTCCACTCGCTGGTCTGCGATGTAGCCGATGTCTTTAGCCTCCAACAATTGTCCGGGGAGGCCATTTCCAATCTACCTGCTATCAAAGGATGCATTCAGGCATCAATGGTCCTACGAGTAAGTCCCCTCGCCTTACTTTACTAGATATACAACAGCTAACATATTCCCAGGATGGCGCTTTCGTCGGACTCTCCTTCAATGACTGGCAAGCAGCCATAAGACCCAAAGTCCAAGGTTCCTGGAACCTGCACACAGTCCTCCCGGAGAACATGGACTTCTTCATCATGCTCTCCTCAGTTGCAGGTATTTTCGGTAACCGCGGACAATCAAACTACGCGGCAGGCAATACCTTCCAAGATGCGCTCGCTGCCTACCGTGTCTCGAAAGGCATGAAGGCAGCTAGCATCAATCTAGGCAGTGTATCTAACGTCGGGTGGGTCGCCGAGAACCGAAGCTCGATGCGCACGCACACAGCGACGTTATTCGAGCTTCTCCGCGAAGAAGAGGTCCACGCAACAGTCGACTTCCTCATCCGCGATCAGCAAGACGGTGGTAATTCATGGACGCGCTCACAGCTCGTCCTCGGTCTACCGACCGCGGAGATGTGTCGCCAGAACGGGGTGCCGCCTCCTACGTACCTGAATTACTCGATGTTCACTCACTTCCGCAATACAACGACTGCGAAGAGCAGTGAGGTCTCGCAGCAGAAGACTGTTGGCACCGCTGCGCTTTTGTCGGCGGCTTCAGGCATCGAGGGTGCTGTTTCTGTTGTGTCGGATGGGATCGTTGAGAGACTCGCTTCTCTGCTTGCTATTCCCTGTTCGGAACTTGATGCTCAGCGCTTCGGCTTTGGGGGTATTGACTCGCTTGTTGCTATGGAGTTCCGCGCGTGGATTGTTAAGGAGCTTAAGGCCGAGATTTCGTTGCTTGATATTATGGGAGCGGAGAATATTAGGGCTTTGAGTGAGAAGATTGCTGGTAGGAGTCGGTTGATTGGAGGACCTGGTTCTTGATCTTCTAGATCTTCTGGCTCTTTTCTTTTTACGAGTTTTCTGGGATTTGCTTTTGATATTGGTTTGCGTTGGGCTATCTTGATTGTTGGTCTCACGTTTGACGACCCGTTTACGAGATATGATTATGCTGCGTCTTTCTTTCAAAGGCTCTTTTTTTTTATGCACATGAGACTAGATTCGGTTATGAACAGAATGCATACGGATTTTCTACATACCTTATATCCAAGAAGATTTAAGATTCAGTAAATGAGATACTTCAAATTTATTCATCCGAGTCGTTCTTTGAGAATAGAAAACTCCCATTCGGACAGATTAAAAGCAGCAAAATGGTATTCTTGCATTAAAAGATGGCTCATCCAAGCTCTTGACCTTCTATTCATTATTCATAATATTCATCAACGTCTACCGTGCAGGCCCGGAGGGGAAATAGCCCCGTAAGCCCTGACCAGCAATCCCACAAACCGCCAACTTAGGCTCAGCCCCCGACCGCTCGTGGTGCCACGCACGCTCGCGCAGGGCCAAGTAAACCGAGCGGAATGGTTGGAGATCGCCAGGCATCCGAGCAGGCGGTTTACGAGGGTCGAAGCCCAACTGCTGGAGTTGTGACTCACACCAATGCAGGGTGTCTGGTGGTAGATATTGCTCTGTGTCGTAATCGACGTGATTTTGTTGCAAGACCTGCAGCGTCGGGACATTGGCTGGGAGGCCAAAGTTTTCTACGCCCTTGGGTGGGTGGTGGTAGTTCATATAGGGTTTTCCGGGGGTGCGCTCTGGGTGGTCTGTTTGTTTGCGGATGTTGTGCATGTTCCAAGTTTGGACGTAGGATTTGATGTGGGAACGGAGAGTGGGCATGTAGATTGCAAAGAGGGCGACTTGTTCGGGGATTAGTGTTGATGAGAAGAGGCCTTCGTTGTGAAGTCCGCGGAAATAATTCTGGTGGAGGTTAGTAGTCTGTGATTAGATGTAGGAGGGAGGAACCCTTGAAAGTTGAAAGTTGACTAACATGGTATAGTGTTACTACTGATTTAGCAAGCTGGGCCCACCAAGATTCAATTCGGTGGGTGTCTGCAGCTCGTCCGGGTGCACAGCACTGCTCGCGCTGGACATCCGGCTCAGTGGCACGACGGAGCGCAAAGTGAGCATCAGCTAGAAGAGGAACCTCGGACTCAAGGTCAGATCGAAGAGTGCGTGGTTGGCGGTTTTTAGAAGCAACAGTCTCCAGATGGTTTTTGAGAACGCCCACAGCCGTGTGCGCATCCACGCCAACGTGAATCCAGAGAACATATCGAGAATACGCATCAAGCTCAGCATGAATGCGGAACCCGAAATTGGCTAGCTTCGAGTACCCATTCACGTGCCAAGTCAGATTAGGCCCCGCTAGAATCTTTGGCGGAGGAGGACGTCGGGGCACATCGCTCGTACGGCTTTCTACTGTATCCGGGCGCAGCATGCGGTAGACACTGTAGAGCCGATCTCGGGCAAAGACGTGCCCCTTGCTTCGGAAGTGGTTGTGCAGTAGTTCTTTTCCATATCCCTCAATGGTTCCCTTGTCCATTTCTTCGGTCAGAGCGTCGAGGATCTCCTGGACCTGTGCTTGTTGTTGTGTGGGCGAGTCAAGGCGGAGGCGAATGCCGAGCTGGTGACGGAGTCTGCGGAGCGTACGGTGGGAGACATCGTAGCCCTCGTCGTGTAGAACGGTGACGATCTCTTGGTCGGTCAGACCCACGTCGAAGAAAAGGTTTTTGATGCGGGCGTGCAACGCTTCATTGGAGGAATTGTTTTCCATTTTTTTCTTGACGCCCCATAGCTGTAGGCGTTTGGTCAGAGTACGCGACGAGATCTGAATATCATGTTGCCGCTTCAGGTGCTTGCAAATGTCGTCACTCTTCATTTTCTTTTCGTACAAGCCGATAATTTCGGTCTTGTACGGCTCGAGGTCTACCCGAGGGCGCCCTGACATCTTACTTGGCGTATTAGCTGTATTCTCCATGTTGCGAATTCAAACTAGCCAATGTTGATAAGAACTAGTAGTGGAGAGATGTCAACGGCTGGGGAAAGCCGGGCGGTGTGTCGAGATTGTACCGCAGAAATCGACCGCCTTGATTTTTTTGTTATCGCAACGACTCATCTTAAGAAACATCCTCGCTCTGCCTCAGTCACTCTCGATCGTTTTTCGGTTTAATCTCACCTAGCCGAAACAACCGCCACAATGGTCCGTGAACTCAAGCACCACGAGAAGAAGTACGTCCGCACCTATAATTCCGCCCGCAGAAATCTCAACCCAATCCTATCCAACATCCTCAAAAGCTTCACGATAGCACAAAAGATCAATTGCTAACACTAAACCCCCTACAGGCTTCTCCGGAAGGTCGACTTCCACAACTACAAGTCGGACGGCAGCCACCGCGAACATGAAATCCGCCAACGATACCTCCTCCAAGACCCAATGGACTACCGCAAATACAATGCGCTCTGTGGTTCTCTGCGTCAGCTCGCACACAAGCTCTCCCAACTGGACCCCGATGCGGACCCACTGCGCAAGAAGCTCGAATCCGAGCTGCTGGAGAAGCTGTGGCGCATGGGAATCCTGAAGCAGTCCCGCGAGCAGGGTGCCGGTCTGTCCAGGGTCGAGCGCGAGGTTACAGTTTCTGCGCTGTGCCGTCGCCGATTGGCTGTATTTATGGTGCGCTCTGGCATGGTTGAGACTATCAAGGCTGTAAGTTGCGACTTGGTTTGGGATGGATGTATGCAATAGAATGCTGACTTTTTGTGCTAGGCTACTACTTTCATTGAGCAGGGCCATGTCCGTGTTGGTACAGAGGTCGTCAATGATCCTGCTTTCTTGGTTACTCGCAACATGGAGGACTTTGTCACCTGGGTTGATTCCAGTAAGATCAAGCGCAACATCTTGCGTTACCGTGAGAAGCTGGATGACTTTGATCTTCTGTGATCAAGTCCGTTAAAAAAAGCATTTTGGGTTTTTGTTCTGATATACCCGGCGCTTGTGCATTGTGGCCTGTTTTGGTTTGGCGTATTGATGTTTCATGAAATGATATCTCATGTCCAAAATTATCTGGATAACTCTATATGGATATGAATACTACCTATGTTCTCCATAAACTTAGAGACTAGAGAACATCCGCTGTACACTTTTATACTTGGGACCCTATATACCGCAGCTCATCTTCTCAGCTTCTAAGGGCAGGACTTGTTCGCCTGGCATTGAAGCGTCTTGGCTCCACACCGCTCTCACAAGGTTGCCCTATGCTATGTATATTCCACAACGGGCCTTTCTGCTCTTGCTTTTGCTATTGGTTATACTATCCACTGTATGAATGATACTATATACCTGATAACGCAAGGAATAACAAAGGAATACTTTTTTTGATTCCAAAATAGGCTGTCCCTAAATAGCAACCAACATTCATACTATCAAGTAGTTATAAAACACTTGAAGGTATCTCAAGTATCCGAATGACCTAGTAAAACGAGACGGGCTAGATGCAATTTGTTAAAGTTTGCAGTAATTAAATAACTGCTGATCGGTCATGTGTACCTCTCTAATAGGCATCTGGATAGGTAAACGGTAAACCGGCAATCGGGGCAGATGACCACCGGCACTTAATTAGAGTGAAAGTTCCTGGTTGGTTTACCCCTCCGATCGTCCTAGAGTTGGAGGGGTTGAAGATCTTCACTGTACCAGGCGACTATTTTCGAAATTTTCTCTGCCTACTTCGTACCTTGGCTAGTAACTGCAGTGTATACAATATAGAGATCAGTTGATTATGTCAGAAGATAGCATCACTAGAGCCAAAATATGTACTATATGCGGCTATGTATAGTGTTCCAATAATAATAAGGGTATCTCAGTCAAAAAACAAAAAAGACAGCGATGCAACAAATGCAAAAGGGACTGGAGATAAAAATAGGCCAGAGGGTGATGTTCCCACCAAGAAGGGACATGTGGGAATGGGACCACAGGATGCAAATGCAGATCATCACTCAGGGATCATGGTATCATAGGGAAAGCAATGAGGCAGTGTAGTTTTGTGAGCAGCACCTGTGCTAAGCTCTGTGGGTGAGGTGATAGTGATAAATATTGAGACTCGAAGGCGGAACCAAGAATTTAGGCATTAGGAAGAGGAGAAGACTTCGAACGCAGACATACCCAGCGTTTTCGAGTGCTACCAGGGGGTTTTGAATCTGAGTTGGAGGTCGATGTTTTGCCCTGGAGATCGAAGAGCTGGACTTGCGGCTTTCCTCGAGAGGAATCTAGTGGCTCTTCGTCTTCAGGGAGATCCATACGGAACCGACGCACGCTGCCTTCGCGCTCAGACTTGCCTTCCTCGAAGAACGGGGTACGAGAGTCCCGGGTTTGGAAGCAGCGAGGGGCAACGCGGCGCCAGAGCCCGCGGACACCACTGCTTGCCCGGTCGATCTTCTCGTACTCACGCCGCCGAGTATCGGGTGAGGTCCATTCCAATACTGTCGCCGGGACGTGGATGGACGAGGCCGAAGGGCTGTGATGGTGATTGCTGCTGGGCAAAGTGTTTGATCGATCTCTCGATGTGATAAAGTGCGGCGTGCTTGCCGAGGTGGGTGAAGTAGACCCTGGCTCAAAGCGGAAGCTAGAATATGAAGGTGCAATAGGGGACGAGGGCGCTGAGCTGCCTTTCTCTATCGATGCACGGCCCTCGCGCTGAGATCTATATGTAGTTGATGCTGTCCGGCGGAGAGAAGGTCTTGTCTCGGTTGAGGATCTGTTTGATCCATCGCCTTGGAACAGACGGCATGACTCCCGGTGTAGCGCTAGTAGTGACTCGCGCTTGTCCTGTGTGGAAGTGCGAGGTGATGCGACAGGCACGATAGCAGCGTTGGGCACAGCCCGGCGCGGCGAGTGGAAGGAACTGCGACGGCTGTTGGGTCGCGATCTCACTGTGCTGCGGGAAGCCGAGCGAGGGTGACTCGAACTAGATGTCGATGTCTGCGATTCTCGACGATCTGACAATTTGGGCACATTTCCCGGTGGATCGATCCTCTTGACCTTGGCCATCTCAGATGGGTATATAGGTGAGTCGCATCCCTTCAGCTCTGTGACAACAGGCTCGCACTTAGAAATAGCCAGAGATGGCTGAACCAGGCATGTGACGGAGGCCATTTCCCGTCAGCGGGGAACTTCGTGCATAGGCAAATATAGGCAGGTGCCCTAATCAGATGTACTTCCAAAGATGATGTATATAAGATTAGGGTTAATATGTATTAAAACGAGAGGTCGACTCCATCTTGAAGGCAAATGAATAGAAACGAAATTTTTTTTTTTTTTAGTAAAATGAAACTTGAACAGCAAATCTCTTTCTTTTTATTCCAATGCGCTGGGCACACCGCTCCTCATCTATTTTAGCGGAGTGGGGGGGCGTCTAGAGTGTCTGGCCATGATCGTCCTATAAAGGCGCCTGCAGTTTTGAATGCAGGGGTTTTATTGTGCAAAGTATGGGGTAATAATAGGCCAGGGTAATTTATAGTAAGCTATAATATGCTAATAATAACGATAATACATATGAAAAAAAAGCAAATTATTTACATCCACATGGCTATATAGCATAATATTATTGGAACTGTGGACGATCGTAATAGACACTACGTTAACGCTAACCTATGCTAGGCATTGCATCCTGCATGTATCTTTACTGTTGGGAACCCTAGTCTCAACCAGATCTACAAAATAACACACAAGTATTTAGAAAGAGACGAAATTTGAATTCAATCATAGTCATCAATCTGATTTAAAGAGAATACATGAACTCGGGGTTCTCCCGATCTGTTAAATCAAGCCATCTGCAAAAGTTAGTACAAGTATCTTGGAACTGTCGACGTAAATTACTCACTCTTGATTCTCTAGTCTCACATACTCTGGTCGAGCAATGAAAAGGGCCTTCTTCTTGTTCTCGCGGCGATACCACATCCACACCCCGACCAGCAGGATTAAAGACACACCCCAACAGACGATAATTGTCACCTCGGCGGAGACATAGCGGGGGGCGTCCTCTGGACGGAAGGTTTGTGGGCCTGTCAGTGGTGTTAGCGCTCCATATGTTTTGCCCCTGTCTCTCTCTCTTTATTTTCTTACCAATAATATTTCCGACACAATATCCAATCAGATACAAAGCCGCCACAGTAGTCTTCTTAGTATATCCCGCAACATTAGAAGAAATCAACGACAGCAATGCGACAAAGGGTGTTGGACTGGCTTGTGTGAGGTAATAGCCGATCAAACGACCGATGTTGTTTGATAGGGGCAGGGCGACAATGAGAAGCATTCCCAAAATTGAAGCGACCAGACCACCTAAACTGGCGAGGATGCGCTGTCCGGTGATATGTCCCACATAGCCGTTGAGCAATAACGCAACGATTTCCACTGCGCCGCCGGGGGTACCTAGAATTAGACTCTCTTTATCGTTGTATCCGAAGCTTTTAATCTGGATTGATCAGCATGCTTGCAATCTTCATATCTTTATCAACGACCACATACCAATTGATTGAAGAAATTGGTAATACCCCCGTTCGGAATATCAGCAATCAAAGCGTAAAAGAAGAAAGCCCAGGTCATTGGGTCCAGAAGCGCCTCTTTGACCTGATACATCTTGAAGTTCTTATTTCCAATACCCTGCTGATTGACCCGTACACGGGCAACGGCCAAGACGCGATCTTCTTCGTTCAACCAGCGTGCATTGAGTTGGTTGTCTGGCACAACCCAGAGGAATATCAGTCCCAGGCAAATGGTGAGGAGGCCGGTGACGAGGAAAATAATCTTCCATGGGTCGATGGAGGAGCCGTGTTTCTCGGCACCGACGGCGATGCCGTAGGCGACTAATCCGCCGAAGATCTGGCCCACACCGTTGAAGCTGAACCAGATGTTGACGCGGGTGCCTTGTTCTTGTTTTGTATACCACTGTTTGGGACTGTGTTAGCCCGGCCCAATGTATCTAGTTCATAGCTTATGATCGTTGTCGGGGCAAGAATAGGGGTGGTGTTTGTACCTGAGAAGTTAAAAGGGCAAAGCCTGGTGTTACAGCGGCTTCAAATACACCAAGCATGAAGCGGATAGCAACAGCACCGGAGTAGTTGTGGACAGCAGCAAAGCAACTGAGAATCAATCCCCAGATCAAGATACAGGCTGCAGAGTATTTTCCTAGTGGAAGTCGCTGGAGGAGGCGGTTGGTCGGGTACTCCCAGGCGAGATAACCTATGCAAAAGAGCTATCAGATTTGATGCCCTCGAAAAATCAACATAAGAGGAGAAGAAAAGAGATAAAACATACCAAAGTAGAACAAACTCCCGAGCCACTGATACTGGTCTCCTTCAAGACTCAGATCCGTCTTCAGACCCATAACACTAGCATAAGAGAGAGTGGTCTCTATACATCGCATCACATATTAACACCTCTAGTTCGATAAACAGCCAACAGAACACAAAAAACCAAGATCTCTCTTGCTTTGCTCCATTTGGAAACGAAACCGAGGGGAGGTATGCGCATACTATCCAGATAATTCATGCCATAGACAAAGCACA
This sequence comes from Penicillium fimorum, assembly GCA_028828255.1. Taxonomy (NCBI): domain Eukaryota; kingdom Fungi; phylum Ascomycota; class Eurotiomycetes; order Eurotiales; family Aspergillaceae; genus Penicillium; species Penicillium fimorum. The sequence continues at coordinate 2,933,508 of JAPWDS010000003.1, read as the reverse complement.
TGATGGGCATCATATGCCAATCGATAATCTTTAACAGGCGACGATTCGTAGCCTCGTCTATCTCGATAGTTTCGCCATGAAGATCGCCAAAGACCTTCATGGCCTCATCGGCATCGTGTGCATGCTTCTCTAAGGTGGGATCGACATGCTTTATTGTGTCCACTGTGAGGCCGGTGTCCACGCCAGAGGAAATACCGATATCCTTTTCGTCTGAGCCCATGGTGTCGGGCTCTATAGCGTAAAAGGACGGGAGGATAGAGTAATTAATATCAAACAAGATCACAACAGAGCGGACTTGAGCTCTCTTCGAGTCAGGGCTAGTGTGACTATAAGTAATACCGAGGCAATGCACCTAAGGAGAGATCAAAAGAAAAGCTACCGGACGGGCACAGCTAAATAATGTAAAAAATCATGACGGGAACTCCGCACGTCCGGTAGCTATATGGGACGATCTTAGTACGAGCTACTTAGTACAAAGTAGGTTATTATACCCTGTACCCTGTAGTGCCGAGAAAAAACGGGTAGCGCTACAAAGTCTATGTTATCTCTCGAGAACCTTTTCAAGCCTATCAAGCAATCCAATGCAGCTCGGCAAATTTATTTTGTCTCCATGATAAGGTGATTTATCTGGGGTTGGCGGTTTTCTAATGTGTCTCATTGGATAGCCAAGAGAGGGGGGGGTTGAGGGGAATGATCGACATGGATACCTTGATTGTTGATTTTTATTAATATGTATAGTTATTGTATGAAATATATGAATAACATAGGAGTTGTCGGTGTAGGGGAATATTGTAGATCGGAGGAATTATTCGTGGATAAACAACTACCCACGATACTATGTAGGCAATGGAGAATATACCGAGATGCTGACACTTCGCTTCCGAGTTGAAACAAAAGTACACTCTCTTATCTCTGTACACGGGTAACCGAATTTGGAGAAGGCCTTATCAAAGCTACCCCAAAATATAGAGCACTTGCATCTATGCTCGTGACTTAACCTTGCCCTGACATCTGTGCATGCAGGAAATCCCTTACATAGCCCCGGAGAGACTGAAGAACCTGATGTAAGAAAGCAGCTAGCTGCAAAGTAATTATATAGCATACCATCAAATCTAGAATTTTCATTATGCATCACCTCGCATGTAAGTACAGTATAACGGGGGTTACACGCTCTATTGCGCGCCCACGCGGGCCAGGTACGCCTCCCAGCCCTGCTGCTGGTACTGCTTAGCGGCCTCAACAGGGTCCGCAGCCGCATAAATACCACGACCAGAGATAATAAAGTCCGCACCTCGGCCAATAGCCGACTGGGGGGTCTGGTACTGCTGACCGAGCTTATCGCCCTTGGACGAGAGATTGACACCAGTGGTGAAGACGACAAAGTCCTCGCCCTGTGCGGGCGCCTCAGTAGACTCGACCTCACCCAGGGACCGGGTCGAGACGAAGCCCAGCACAAAGCTGGGGTACTTGCGTGCGATGTCGACGGAAGCGGAGGTGTAGGCGCCCGTTGCGAGAGATCCCTTCGAGGTCATCTCGGCGAGGATGAGGAGGCCGCGCTCGGAACCATAGGGGAAGTCAGTGGCCTGGGCGGTCTGTGCCAGGGCCTCAACGATGCCCTCGCCAGGTAGGACGGAGCAGTTGATTATGTGGGCCCATTCGGAGATGCGGAGGGTGCCGTTGTGGTATTGTTTCTGGACTGTGTTGCCGATGTCGATGAATTTGCGGTCTTCGAAGATGAGGAAGTTATGCTTTTGGGCTAAGGCGTTCAGGCCATCGATTGTTGCTTGGCTGAAGTCGGAGAGGATATCGATGTGTGTTTTAATCACGGCGATATAGGGGCCAAGGCCTGTGGATGGGTTAGTGGGCTGTTTGGAGGGGTGGGGGAGGTTGCGTTTACTTACGGTCGGCGAGGTCCAGGAGCTCCTTTGTTGTAGTCACGTCAGCGGAGACGGTGACATTGCTCTTCTTCTCTTCGGCAACCTGGAAAAGCTTGCGCGCCAGAGGATTGGGGTGCGATTGAGCGCGTGCGCTGTAGGTCAATTGCGATTTGGACGACATGGCGGGGTCAGGTGAAGAGACGGTTATGTATTTGATACGTGTTTTTTGAGGTTTCAAAAGGAAAGTGAATGAATTGAATCGAATGACAAATGTCTCCAGAATACAATCTTTGTCCAAAAGCAGAATAATAGAAGTTCGAGTCAAAGAACCGTCGGGGAACTTTTTCTGCCACAGTGGACCCCCCACTGGGCGAGGTTGCAGCTGTGGCGCACAATACATTGCATTATAGAAATACATACTTCTTCAATTTGAAGACTTTAAAAGCATTTCCGGCTTAATTTCTCAAGCTCAAAGCAATTCCTTTCCAACACCGAAGACACTCAATCCCCACAGAGCACCCTGCACAAGCCAGAAGAATGCGCCAATCATGCGGCCCTTACCCTGCGGCTTGTTGGAGTATACATAGCCATAAAGGAACAGAGCGCGGAAGAAAACCCACAGAGCGCCCAGACCAGCAGCCCACTCCGGGTACTTTAGACCGGCGACCAGGGTGAAGAGCATTGTCTGCGAGGCATTCTCGAGGAAGTTGGTGTGAGCGCGCTGGGCGCAGTTGAACTGCTCAGCTTTGCGCTATAACCAGTTTAGTATGTGCGATTGGTACGTCATACTTATAAGATGTATTTTTCGTTTGAATAAGGGGGCTTGGCAAGGAGTGATAAAGGGAATTGGACGCACGTTTTCCTTGCATAACTCCATGGAGGCATAGCTGTGAGGGTAGGGCACTTTCGCCTCCTTGCGGAAGCTACCAGTGATAGAACCATGAACGAATCCCAAGACGGGAATGACGCCGAGGGCGACGCCGATGACGGCACTGGGAAGTAATGTTAGCCTTTTCAGGAAGACTTGCAGCCTGAGGGACCTACCCGTAGTTGCTAGGAATAATGAATGCGACCATGATGAGAGAATCCGGGGAAATGATATGATAGCTTTGTGGGTGGTTGATCGTGGTCCTTTATATACCCACTTGGAGATTCGGGGGTCACAGGCTCCGAGCGCCCGTCGGTGCAATCGATTGGCCGTTCCGGGGCCTTCCAAGCTCTTTGTGCGGAATGATATAGTTGGCCTTTTAGACCTTGGAGAATATTCTAGATCTTACGCTCTTTGTTTCATTTATGGAATTGATAGTGAAGAATCCGACGTTATGCAAGGGAGGGCTTTTTTGAACAATTCATGAATATTCGAGAGCTATGAGTTCCGGCATGTGTCAAGAGAGATTTGATACACAAAATTGGCTAAATGTTGAATTGTTCATGCTGTCAAGTTCGGCACCATCCTACTTACACTTCCGTACTTGGCCTGCCAAGCGAAGAAGTACAGAAGGGCTCCAAGTGGTTGCCCGACTAGACAAAAGCTGACCCAAAAGATGCAGTTTCCAATGACCCTGCCTTCAGGCCCACGCATTTTCTCCAACGGTTCGGTGAGGCTAATTAATGGCAGCTGGAACATCATTCCAAAGAAGGCGACACCTGGACTTGATTAGCCTTTGAGCTGTGATCGGAGAGTGAAATACATACCAATGAAATTATGCGTGGGAATGCCAACCAGCATTTCGTGAAGAATCGCAGAGAGCGTGAAAACCATTCCACTCGCAGCCAGAGGACTCCATCCACGACCCACCAGCGGCGAGTAGACATGTCTCTTCATGAATAGGTAGACAGGCCGGTTCCAAGATCGCCAATAAGCACCCAGACTGGAGCTGTTCCACCAGTCGGTGTAGAACTCACGGTCTCCAAACTGCATGACCTCGGCCAAGGCGTTCAAAAGCGCTTGGAACAACGCAAAGAAGCCCGCAAGCCAAATAATCAATGAGATAGTGGACAGCTTCATAACCCGCTCCAAAATGGAAGCAATGTCCATTACTGCGATCTTATCAATCGAGTTCCGCAACACAGGTGCGGCATACTGCGCAGACAGAAGCCAAATGAACACTGCCAGGACCACGAACTCCGCAAGGCGCTTTGCAACAAATGACCACCGGATGGATGCTGTGCGTGGATAGACAGGCTGATACACCAGCGTCGGCGCCAGCCAAAAGTACGCCAGGTTATTGATGGTAATATTCCTCGGGTACGGGCACGAGGAGTAGATTTCGGGCAGACCAGGGTCTGCGGAGGGATTGAGTAGAGCAAGACGGAGGTCTCGGTTTGTGAAGGCATAAGAGCAGTTCTTCAACCACACGATAATCGCGTGCAACTCACATATTGTCCCAATGCCTGGGTGGTGGATATAGAAATACACCACGAAGCTGGTTACTGTGAGGCATAGCGTGGCATTAAGCGTGTGTAGAAAAGCAGTGTACGGCCATGTCGACTGGAAGACCTTCTGGTCATGTTCTTTTTCTTTTTCTGTCTTCTTTTGACGACCCACTGCGTTCTTGGCTGCAGTAGCGGCTGATAGCTCAATGATGTATGCCACAAGCAAATGGCATGGAACCGAGGCAAATAATATAGACCCAAGAATAACATCTTGCCTGCGGTAGTCATGACATTTGATGCAAATTAGCACGCCATACTGTATACTTATTAGTTGACAATTCGAAACAGTAACTGAATATTTGAATTACCCACTTTCATGAAATTCTCAATAATCAATCGCAGGTTCATCGCCACTTGTCGGGAACATTAGCCGTTTCCATATACCCAAGGTACAATTCTCCAGAAATCCTTACCAAGTACCAAAACCATGAGATTTCGAAAACCCAGGAAGTTGGGGAGCACATCAGCCTCTCGACTGAGGCTAGAATGACGAGCTTCTGAGTGATACGCAGCTACATGGCGATATTTACTGCGTCTCTTTTTCGTTGAAGTTGATGGCGGAGAAACCTCAGTTTCATTCTTGATAGCATCGTTTGTTGGATTGAGTTTTTTTTGAGCACTCGTAATAGCTCCAGTGCGAGCCATCTTAATAGATCTACGACCTCGGCAATGTGAGAGATCGAAGGGTCTTTTAAGGCGAGCTTCAATGAAACCGGGCCACCGACGAGTAATGCGAAGATTTGAGTAACAACTAGAGCGCACAATTAGGGCAGATAAACAGAGAAGAAGAGGAAAAGAAATAAAAAAGACAAAAAGACAAAAAGACAAAAAGACCAGAAACAAGATTGATTTAATGCTGAACATTGGCGGGGGAGGCATAGCGCAAGCTTGCAGATAAAACCCGCAGGGCCAATCAGCGCCACAGGTGCTCAAGGGACGGATCCTGCGCTCCGTAGAGCTTCGACTCTCTCCGCACCTTTTTGCTCTTTTTTAGCTTCTGATTCAAACATTCAATATCTAAATCAATTACCTTTGATCCTCATGTTCGCGAACAGACAGCCTTGATCCCGTATATCCTTTCAACCGGTCGCGATGGCCTATTACGACGACAATGCAGGCGATGGCCCAGGGAGGTTTGGGAAGAATTTCGACGGTCCAGTCGGACCTCGCAGACCACGTATGTTTGCTTTGAAGTGACTTTGGAATTTTGCTTGTCCATAGCCGGACTAACAACCGTTACTGCTAGGTCTCGTCACTGACTATGGCTCTTCAATGGTACAATGGATGCGAACACGGCAACCAAGATACAAAGGAGGATATCGATTGGAGACGGAACGACCGAGTCCCAGCTTCGCAGTCGATGTATGTGTTGCTTGAACTGTTCTGGCCTGACAAGTAGACTGACTTGTGATAGGTTCTTCCCCCGATGGCGCGGCCCTATTCTGCTGTCGATACAATCCCCGTGCGACACCTTCACCAGTCAATCGGAAAATCAAAAAAACCCATCGTCGTAGTGCGATGGACTCCCGAGGGAAGACGGCTGTTGACCGGCGGTCATACGGGAGAGTTTATGCTTTGGAATGGAACGGCATTCAATTTCGAGACCGTTATGGATGTGCGTATTTAGAGCTTCTGCGGATTGTCCTCTTGCTAATCCGAGATGTCCCCCTGGTGTAGGCACACTACGATCAAATACAGGCTGGTGTCACTTCCTTGGCATGGGCCCATAGCCAGGACTGGCTGGTCTCTGGTGGACAAAGAGGTGATATCAAATACTGGCGACCTAATTTCAACAACGTGGAGACGATCGATGATGCGCACCACGATGCAGTCCGCGATCTGGCTTGGGCACCCAGTGATACCAAGTTCCTTTCAGCATCCGACGATACAACCCTCAAAATTTTCGACTTTGCAACCCGAACGGCCGACGCAACACTAACCGGACACAACTGGGATGTCAAGTCCTGCGACTGGCACCCGACCAAGGGTCTGATTGTTTCTGGATCGAAGGACCACCAGGTCAAGTTCTGGGATCCGCGCACTGGTCGCTGCTTGACCACCCTCCACAGCCACAAGAACACTGTCACATCGACGCGATTCTCGCGCGTGAACAGTAACCTCCTTGCTACATCGTCACGAGACCAGACTGCGAGGGTATTTGATTTACGGATGATGCGCGATATTTGCATTCTGCGAGGCCATGACAAGCCAGTTTCTTCTTTGACATGGCATCCGATTCACAGTAACCTTATCTCGACTGGTGCCGAGGATGGTTCTCTCTATCATTATCTACTTGATGAGCCTCACCTGCCGGCAGGCCAGATTCCTACCGTGGCGCCCTACGACAGCCCGGACCCGGCCAATACTCCACCGCAGGTGATCTACCCGGCGCATCGCATACAGTACGCGCACGGTGCTACGATTTGGTCACTAGACTGGCACCCACTAGGTCATATCTTGGCTTCTGGATCTAAGGATAACTTCACTCGATTTTGGTCGCGAACTCGGCCTGGCGAGACTAGCTATATGAAAGACCGATTCCACATCGGCGAAGAGGCTGCAGAAGCCCAGGGAACATGGAATCGCGGATTTGGCCGGAAACAAATGCGCGAGGACGAGGAGCAAGAAATGCAGGACGAAGCCGACAGCCTTGTCGATCAACGACGACCAGGTGGCCCTGCTCTGCCGGGTATTCAAAGTGCGCCGCCGGCCGGCCCTCAGCCCGATGCTCCAGGTTTGTTACCTGGTATTGGCAGTGCTCAGCCTCGGCAGCCAGGAATGGATAGCGCTATGGGTGGGATGAATCCAGACCGTTTGGCTGCACTCATGTCTACCCATCCTACGTCGCAGTCGAGTACTCTCACACCTGGAATGCATGGGTTCCCTATGCAGCAGGGTATGGCCGGAACACCACCCATGAATATGGATCTAGCACAATTGCAGAAGCAACTCCAGGGTTTCCCCATGCCACAGAATCTCAACCTCCAAGCTCTGGCGAACAACCCTGGCTTCCCTGGCGGTTTTGGTGGCCTGCCTGGTTTGCAAGGCGGTGGTATGCCCGATCGGAGACAGTGATGAAAAATGGACGTCTGATTTGAAATGCACTTTGAATCGACTTGGCATGGCGCAAAGGACATAGCATGACTACTTTGATGCAGGGCGACGGCGTTATTTGAGACATCAAATACCATTTGTATCATATGAAATTTTCGGGCATTTCGAAGTCTCCCGAATCTTGTCGATGAGACTGTTTGCGTAGGTTGGTTGGAGATGTTCCAATTCGCAGCCGCCGTACACGTAGATAATTGTTGTATTCTGTAAATAGTGTCGTCGAAGGTAGTAGCAGCCGGGATACCATTCAAAGGCCACCTTGCATGGGGAAGCTGGTGACAATGAGAACCATAACATTGACACCTCCCCATATCATCGGTAGCCAAGTTGACATCCTGAAATTGCCTGCCTCATACACCGCGCCGAGGCTATTCACCGTAAAAGCGTCAGCTACCTAACCAATCGGGAGATCTCAACTATTAGACAACCAACTTACACAACTCCAACTATACTCCCAGCTAAAAGTGCCTCCAGCCCTGCAATAATATTGTACACCAACGGCACAATCCATATCACGTTCCAGTTACGGAAATGAGTCAATACCGCGCATCCAGAAACAGTGAGATGTGTCGCGGCGTAGAATAACAGCGTCCAAAAAAGCGTGAAGCGCCAGATGTCCTTCGTGTAGTATAGGTAGTATGCTTGGCGATGATGCGCCGGTAGGGGATCGTACAAAGACGGAAAGGAAGGTACTTCGTAGTTAATCGGGACGCGGTTGTTAGCCATGGAGAGGTAGCTGCGCCGGTTCAGCTGCAGCGAAGATCAATCATCGAAGCATGACACGTGAATAGGGGACAGTCACTTTGACCGTACAGGTGTCTATGTGTTCCACGCGTAACAAAAAAGGCAAGTCTGGAGACTCTCGGAGATGACGATGCTTGTTTGCACTGTTTGGGTCCATCTCATTGGTCGGTTTTGGGTGGACGCCCGTATCTGGCTCTGGACCCCCGGACCTCGGCTTCTCCGCGGTTGATCATCTTACTCCTTGTGCGATGTAGAGCCTCTTGTCTGGGAGCATCCCTATCACTCCAGTCTTGAAATGGCCACAGAACGATCTCTAGCAACGCTGCTGCGGTCGCTGCAGGCGACTTCCAGCTTCCAAGATGCCGCTGCGTAAGTGCCACACTCCCAATCCGATTGCGGAGGTCAATGTTCGACTAACAGGCCAATCCAGTCTTCTTCCCACAGCTACTAGTTTCCTGTCAATGCTGGGGAATCCTCTGAATCTGACACTCCTTTCGTCACAACTCCTCACTGCACCTTCGCTCTGGAGCCACCCCGTCGACCTTCAATCATGTCGCAAGATCCTTAGCGTCTTCAACACTGCCGCCATCGCTGTCTTGCAGAATGATACTACCGACGAACCGAGGATACCATACGGGCGGAATAGGAAGATCGAGTATGAGGCGTGGGTTAAGGCGGTCGCTGAGGGTGCCGACGAGAAGTCCCCGCGATGGAGGCATACGCTCCTGCTGGGCGGTATCTTGATGGGATTCGAGGGACAAAACCGACGGGGCTTACCCCGGCATATTCGGGTGAAACTCGAGTCCGCGCTTGTGAGAGCGGCACAATTAGCACTGGAGGAGGTTGGCACCGAGGCCGGGGTTGATGGACAGTGCATCACCATGGTCTTGAACTACACTTTTGAGCTTCTATCAGATCTCGAGCGAAGCAAGCTGGATTATGATCGATTGCTTCCGACAATGATCCAGTCGGCATACTTCTCTTCGGAGGGCCTCGAGGGTGGCTACTTTTTGGGATCTATTGATCAGGATGTTGTTGAGGCTCCTGGGAAGCAGTTTCGCTGGTCGGCCAACTCCCCCACGTTTGGTATTGTCTCGGCGGTAGCTGCTCGCCCGCTCGTGTCCACCCTGGGGCCTTTGTCTCGTCTTATCGCGCATTCTGTTGATAATGTTCGGGATCCGAGAATTGTGGCGCAGACTGTTGATTACCTGGCGGGCTTTGTTCGGACGCTCATGGTTCAATGGCGGCAGAATAAATTGTCTGAGATTGATGTTGCGGAAGAAGCAGAGTTCTTAGACGCTGAATCCCGGGAAACTACCCTTCCTGCCCTCTGGAAGATGTTGCGAAATTGCTTATATTCGGTGGTTATTACCCTTCGGGCTGTGCTAGGGAGAACTATTAATGACCCAGCTCTTGCCGCCAGCAGTAGTAAGTTATATACCAGTCGGGTAATTTCCTTTGTGCTAATTATGTTGCCTCCAGGTGCCCCGTACCTATCGATGCAATGCCTCCACATACTTCGCAACATGTATTTCATCTCGTCTCGGCTTGGCCAGAATGCATCATCGCAACAGACGTTCGTGCTGCTGGCAGCTATAGACATCCTTTCACAATACCCCGTTCTTGCCGAAAACTTCCTGCGAAGCATTAAGCCAAGTGATATTGGACAAATTCCCGCTCACCCAGTTGAACGATGTCTGGATCTTTTCTTCTTGAATGTGGGGGAGCATTTCCCTCTTGTCCTATCCTCAGAAACAAACGAGGAACTATTATTAGCCGCCGCTTTCCCATATCTTGCAACCGGTGCGAACAGCCTCCTGCTGGAGATTTTCGAAGCTGCTCACAGCTTGGTGCTTGTTGTCTTCGCTATTCCTCACAATTCGGAATTAGCTGCCAAACACCTGCCTTTCTATATCGAAAATCTTTTTGCCGTGAGTTCCATCCCTCTATTACATGAAAGCAGATTCTAATCGTCTACAGGTGTTTCCTAATAACCTTTCTGCGCGCCAATTCCGTCTCGCTTTCAAGACTGTCATCCAAATTACAGCACCTCCTTCTCCCCTAGCAAATAGCCAGCCCCTTCTCCCCTCTACCTTGCTAGAAGTTGTTCATGACCGTGCTTTGAACGCTTCCTCTACACCGCTCCCTCCGCAGGGTCCAAATCCAGACATGAGCCAAAGTCCACCTGTCTCCGAACAGGCTGTCCTGACCCTTGCTCTTATCGATTCCCTTTCATTCCTCCTAGTCGATGATCTGAAAGAATGGCTCCCCTTCACAGCCCAATTGATCAACGCAATTTCCGACCGCAACATGCGACATGCTTGTATCGAGCGTTTCTGGGAAGCCCTAGCTGGTGGCGAGATGGATGTTGATCGATCCCACTGCTGTGTTGCATGGTGGAGCACCGAAGGTGGACGTGAGCTAGTTCTTTTCGGCGCCGAGACCGCCCCAGGCGAGTCAGATGAGAGTGGACCTTACATGAGTGGCGCGGTTGGAGGAGTCGCGCCTGAAAGTAAGCTATAATGATGACAATGTAAATAGCCTACAAGATTGAAGCTACCACGTCTACGGGTGTGCTCATGTCTTATACCATATACCAGACTTCGAATCAATCAAGCATAGCTCTATAAACCTCACATAAAGTGATTGCTTTTGTATTTACTCAATTTGATAGTTGTTTTACCACAATGGTTCGCAACTAAATTCCGGGGATACCCACCGGGGTAGTTTTTCTATACTGAACATACTTGTCGCCAAAGAAGGAGATCAAGTAAGCTTCTTCGCCTGTCTCCCCATAAACCAGTTAGCAAGATATCCAAACAAAAACCAATAGGCAACTTACGCTTGATCCGGCTCGAGAAGAACCGCCACAATACTAGGGCATATCCAACAAAGCAAACCATATTCCCCAGGATCAGCTGTGTTCCCAGGCCCCACCAGAAGAATCCAAAGTAGCTCGGATGCCGCAGATACCCATAAAGACCAGTATCAACCAAAACATGACCCTCCCGATGCTGACTCTGCACATGGTGGTTGAAGTTACTAGCAGCCTGTGCCATGGCAATGGTCCGAACAACCTGTCCGATCAACATAAGCACAAAGCCTACGACAAGCAGCAGCGAGACCGAGCTTCCGAAAAAGGGTTCCGTCACAGTGAACATCCGTCCAACAGCAGTCTGCCCGGGCCAGAAAACATTCGACACAAGGCACTCCACAATGGCCGACCCGTGCGCAATATTATATGCCCATCCGTTCGATGATAGCAGGAACGAGGAGACAGTCGCATACTGCGTGTTGTACTGCGCCGTCACGTAAAATTCCAGGAAGTGGAAAAGGCTTAGCGAGGCGACGAAGAAGGGCACACGCCAGAGTGGAGTTGGGTACACGGTGCTTAAGAACAATGACATGCTTGCTGATAGCCCGAGGCTGGTTCCGAGGAGCATTGCGCGCAGTGAAATCCCCGCCAATGACATCTTGCCGTCCGGGTAGATCGAGGTATAGGGGTCAGCCATGTCGGTTGAGTCGGCAGTGGAGGAGTATGATACATTGCTGCCGGTGCGGTTGTGGATTGCAGTTCTGGAGGTATGTGTGAAGTTCGGGGTATTTATTGGCTCTGAGCCGGAGGTTGTTGAATCGGAGAGCATTGTCAAATAAATCGGGGGTGGGGGTGGCCTGTAGAGGAAAGAGACTTGGGGGTGTTTATTTGGTTCAAGGTTCAAGCATTTCGAGGGAATTGGTAAAATTTAAATAGTGGGTGTTGGTGAGTAGGTGTCGGTTTTCATTGTCTGAGAACAATCTGAAGAGAGTTGTATTGTTTTGCATCAGTGGACCTTTTTCCCGATATGACATCCGGGGCCCACATGGCCTTGGCTTTAGGGTCCTCGGATCTCTATACTAGTTATGTTTTTGGTATACTAATTTATGCACTTGGCTATTTCTCCTCTTTTCAATTTTTGTATGAGATAGCTATGACCGTCACAGCCATGTCGCAGCCTACTGAGAAGGAGAAGATGCTTCGCGGGGAACTCTACCGAGCGTTCACGCCAGACTTGATCGCTGCTCGTACGCGCTGCAAGTGGGCCTGTAATCGGTTCAATAAGTCGGACGAGGTACCTCGTCGGCGTCTCATTGAAATGTGGAGAGAGTGAGTGATACAGTCATTGATCTGGAAATATATTATACTAAAACATCATAAAGTATCACCGAAGACAAGACCCCTCTGCCACCGAAACTGGATGACCCCGCAGCTGACGATGCTCTTTTCGAACAGGAGCCTTGGATTGAAGCTCCTGTCAAGATGGACTACGGGTTTAATGTCAAGCTTGGAGCAGGTGTCTTCGTCAACTTCAACTGTGTCTTTGTTGACACGTGTCCTATCACAGTTGGGGCTCGCACTTTGTTCGGTCCTAATGTCAGCTTGTTCTCTGGGACTCATCCGCTTGATCCTGCCCTGCGCAATGGCCTTGAAGGCCCTGAGACTGGCAAGCCCATTGTTATTGGGGAGGACTGCTGGCTCGGCGGGAATGTGATTGTACTTCCTGGCGTCACTATTGGCAGAGGTGTGACTATTGGAGCTGGAAGTGTCGTCACTAAGGTTGTTATATGCACCTTTCCATGACCTAATTGTAAGATGTGCTGACTTTGGTTTTAGGATGTGCCCGCCTTTCATGTGGCTGCTGGCAACCCAGCTAAGATCATTCGTTGCATTGAAACGACAATGAAAGAGTGATTGACTCTATGTCATTCATAGAATGTTAGATATTAGAGAGATATAGAGCTTCCTAGTGAATTGCATCTACGAGATATTGAAGTGATCAATGAAGCTGCGTCTATGTTACATGCATGTCATGCACGATTGGTTCAGACAACGATATAGATAGACAATGATAGATATTGAAACTACTTGCAACATTGACAAATTGAACAGAGTTTCTTAGACAACAGACTTATGAACGCCAAGAGTCCAGACTCGATGCATAAAGCCGCATAAGGGGCTGTGCATTTTTGGCGCTTTATAGGTAGCTTTTAGACGGAGTAAACGGTGTAGTAATTGTAGATAGGCAGTCACATTTGCTACAAACTTCACACTCATTTTTACACCTTTTTTTCTTCTTTTTCTTCTTTCTTTCTACGTAAACATTAAATAATGTGCAATGCAATTATGTAATAAATCCCTATAAGCTTGGTTGTGCCCTTTGTTAAGGAATGTCATGATCAGTTGGCTCGCTCGCTCTCCACAGAACAACGTCACTGGTCCGGCGCGTCCCCAAAAAAAGCTGTCGACCGCTTTATCTTTCCTAAAGACCCTTTACTTCTCTTCTACTCAATCCTTTTATTAAACTCACAACCCTCCTTTTCTTCAACCTTCATTCTTGTATTACCTTCATTTCACGCGTCGTTTCAACTTCCCTGGATCTCCTACGTGCGGAAAATGACATGGCTGTACCCCCGCCAGATAGCTCTTACACCCCACCTCACACTCCCTTGATTGAAGAATCTCCATTCATCAGCTCCATGGAGGATCTTGATCCTCAGGCGACCCGGAAACGTCCGCGTCTCGACAGTGGAAGTCGCGTAAGCCCGACCTTGTCGTTGGGTGGAACCTCGCGCACTGCCTCCATCGCACCTGCCTCAGACATGGATGAGGCCTCGGATTCTGGAAATCCAGCTAATAAAGTCACCATTAACACAAAATCTTCTCTATCTCCCACGGCTCCCGACCTTCCTCCCTCCGACCCTGAGCTCTCAGGCAGCGACCTGGACCTCCTACCAGATATCGACCCGGCTCCCATTCCTATTTCACTTTCCTCCTCACCCTCCTCACCCCGAAGTCCGGAAATCGAAGTAGCTGAACCCGAAGACATCAATCAAGACCCGAAAACCTCCAACTGGAAGCCACTGGGCCAAGTGGTGCGGGATCAGGATGAACCCGAAGTGATAGAGATCCGAGACGTGCCTCCTCTTTCCGACTCATTCCCCAAAGTACACACAGAGATGACAGTGCGAGAGAACTTCAAGGCACTTGGTGATATGCTTGAACATGGTAGGAAGGGACTCCACACAACGACCAGCCTTGGCCAGATACTAATTCAGCGAGCAGGACACCCACGGGAAAGCACAGCGCTTACTACAATAAAACAATGGCTTCATACTTGTGCGTCCAATCTTGATCGGCTCACAGTCGAGGAATTTGCGTCAGATCTAGACTTCTGGGAATATTTGCCCACCGTTCTAGATCGTCTTTTGCGCAGACAACAAGAGGTGCAATTGGATGGTATTGAAGATCTCTCAAGCTTCTTCGAGCAATATCTTCTCGATTATGCCCGCATTGTCCTTCATCTTGTTCGTTTGGACAGCGCAATTCTCAGTGGCGTCGAAGAAAATGACAAAGATAGCGAAATACCTCCCAGCACCTCTCGACGATACCTTCTTAGCTTTCCTTGGATGTTCCATGGTGGGCAAATTCCCTTTTTCCGGGTCTTAGAAAACCAATCCCGCACTGGAGCCCTCAATCTTTCTGCTCGACTTAAGGCCCAGGTCTCAGCAGCCCCGTTTGATGCACCCGGCGCACTCGTCCAATACACTTCGCACCTGCTTTCATTGATTCCAAAGTGTCCCCAAATTATCATGATGCTCTCATGTCCTTTGGTTAACATGCTTGCATTCCTTGAATGCGATACGGAGAGGAACCAAAATGGTGGCCCTGATTCTCCCGTTGACCTGCCTATCGATTCGACTAGCCTTCAGCCTTTTTACGAAACGGCTCGAAGAATCGACAAAATCTACCAGTCATTTGTTGCAAACAAATCGCAACTGGCTACTAGTGAATTGAGCGACAACCTGCTGAGCCCAATATTCCGCAGCTACCGTTTCCTTTGCCTCGGTTACTCGGAATTTTTGCTTCAACTTGCCCAGGAATTGTCGATTAAAGTACCCGAGGACGCAGATGCAGAGCAAGCCGCTTTGTGTGTCATTTGGACAGGGAAATTCGATTTCTTGAAAAAGCAAATCATGGAAGGTCGAATGGAGCTTCGAGTCCACGGCGTGGAAATGATGCAATCAGACCTGGTCAGCATCTGGAGTCAAAATGTATCCCAGAACCGTGAAGGGATTGAGATGCCGTTCCTGAAATACTTGGTCGAATATCTTCGGGAAAACAAGATCCTCGAGTATCTTGTGGGCATTGACTCACACCCACAGTTGATTAGTCGCAGCAGTAACATATTTGGATTTCTCATTGTGACAGGGAAATATACCGACCATGACACGGATGTTATCTGGAAAACCGTCACCGAGAGCCAAGATGATCGTACTGTCAGTGAGGTCATGTCCATGCTCGCACGAACCTTTGCCATGCATCCGTCCAGATCTAAAGCGCTGCTCTATGTGTGCTCAAAATTGCTTGAGTTTCCCCTGGATCGCTTTGACAGTCGCATAATCGATTTCTGCGAGCAGCTGGTGCCTCGTATGCGCGATCGGGATCATCGAAACATGTCCGACGAGGAGCATATCGATTCTATTCCACTGAAGCTCTGCATCCGCTTAATCCGTGAGAGCTCGGGGGCGAAGGACCTACCTCTGGAACAGAAGGAACTTATGCAGGGATTTGGAACTGAGCAGCTGGGACAGTTCATCAAGGCTGGACTCAACGAAACCGACATGGCAGATACATATGAGCGCTGCATTCAAGACATCGGAGAGATGAATGAATGCACTGCGGGTAGCATCCAAGTGTTGAACGCACTAGTACCTCGTGACGACGCACGAGAGCTTTGGAAACTTGCGACCGATTTCGACTTGACGCGCTTGGTGATAATTGAACTTCACCATCTCGTTAGTCAAGATCACGCCAAGCTCAAGGACCCGTCTTCCAAGCATGGCTTTTCCTCGCGGGTGGAAATCCTTCGCCGTCTTATTGATCTGGCACCAGAAACTATCACGCCTGATCTCGGGAACACACTCTGGAAGGAGATTTTCATGTCCAAGAACCTGGCTGCCGAAGAGCGCCAAACAATTTGGAAAATGATGGTTGATCTTACCAACCGTACCACCAAAGAGAATCCATTCCTTGAACTCTGCATTCATGAGTATTTACCAGATGTGCTTCCGAAGGATTACTCGTGCGAGGTATTGTCGTTCGCTCAACAGTCAGTCCACTACGAGATTCGAATCAAGTCACCTCCCATTGTCGGGGAAAATGAAGTCATAGCTATCCCTGGCATGGATCGAATCTGGAACTTCATACTGAGGGCACCTCCACAGTCGATCGAAGCCGAGGCCATTAAGTTCGCCATCGATAGCTATTTGGACCACGGTATTGTTCGCAGGTCCCCCCGGTCGGCCATCGACGCTACCCATATTGCTCTTGTCAATCGCTGTGTGGACCAACTGAAGTCTGCCGCTGTCGCGTTGAAACCATCTTGCAATGGAACAACCGATAGCGATGTTTCTATGGAGATGGACAATTCAAATCGCGATATTGGAACCGATGAACTCATGTTCAGCCGGTCGCTACATTTCCTTCGTCAATTACTTCATGGATTGCGAACTCGGCCGCAGTACAACTCCCCTCATGGCTCTCCGCCTACCCTCCCGGAACGTCCTCTAAAAGGCGAGCCGGTTGAATTTCGTTATCAATGTTTCAATGGCGCTTCCATGTCTAAAATCTGCTCAAAGCGCATTGGTGGTCTCTCCACGGCTGCTGAGCTTGTGGAAATGCTCGTCCAGCTGAGTCGATTCTCTAAGTTTACTGCTATACTCGGTGGACAGAAGGTTGAGTTGCTGCAAGATCCAGAGGCGCTTGTGAAAAACTTGAAGCTCTCGTCGGGTTTGCTCCTTCTTCGAAAGGCCCCTGATGCCCATGAAATCGCTTGGGCTGGGAGACGACAGTCTCTGACAGCAGTGGACAACGAAGTGCTGAAGCACTTCGACGAGCTATATGACCTGCTGGATCTCAAGGACGACTTGGCTAGACAGGTAAGATCCCGTTGGCTCTTCTCTGTTCGCTGAATGCTGACACTGACACTTTGCAGATCATTGACTTCCTGGTTGTCTTCCCACCCCAAGTGCGGGCTCTCGAACTTGTTCGATCCAACAGCAATACCGATAAAGACATGTTCCCGTTGCAAAGACCGTTCAAGGCCTTGTACTCCTTGAATACACTATCAATGTGTCTCCATGAGGAGGCTGCAGAGGTGAGTTGGTCGCTTTCGCTATGAATGATATTCATGCTAAAGATCGTTACAGATGTCTCCAGACCAAACTTTTGTGTCTCATAGCAACCAGGTTTTGGTTGCGTTCCTGACGTCAGATGAGCTGTTCAGCTCCCTCTCCGGCAACTCGATAACCACTGTGCTCGCTACGAGAGCCATTGAATGTCTTCTGCTGGCTATATCTGGTATGTTGAACATTAAATATTGTTTAGTAAATGGGCCTCAATTAATTGTGACCTAGTCTACCGCCCGACTGATGATGAGTCCGTTCTTATTGCCGATCCAATGTCATTGGTCCGACGCGTTCTTGACCTGCTTGAAATTGGCCGCACCAGTCCTGCAGATCCACCGGCAGGTACATGCGCCCAAAGTTTGATTTGCAATTCCTTTGCGGTCCTAGTCGAGGGGTCATTGCGTGACTTTAATGTCTGGAACGCTGTTAAGCAGCATGTGCAGTTTGATAGCCTGATCCAATCTCTACTCCTGGAAGAAAAGCGCAAGCCAATTCGGACTGATATTTTGGAACGCTTGAAGATAATCTGCGGCCCGCTGAAACCGTTTAAGCTGTCGATGAAAAAGTCTGATACGGAATCTCAATGTGCGGAAAACCCCAACCGGATTGACATGCTTGCCACCCTTTGGGCCTCGTTTTTGCAAGTGATACCCAGGACCGTTGACCATGTTCCCCGGTCAGAAGAGTTCTTCAACGCTGCTGTGTGGATGTTCCGTGCAGTGGCGCAAAAATCACCTGGGGACTTGATCTTCAACAAGTATCTTCAACAATGGAGTGATGTTATGCTCTCTCGCGAAACAGAAGAGGTACCTCCATCCCCAAAAGACCGATAAATACTGTTTACTAATGACCGATAGTTTGTTGGGCGTGAACCGGCAGATAATTTGATCATCGGGTTTTCTGCTTTGTTAGAATGGTGTCTAGAGTTGGCCAACGCCGCAGGTGTCACTCTGGACAGTTTGTATGTCACACGTCTCCATTTGATCAAGTTTTCAGACATGTCTAACTCGGATTTAGGAACATCGCCGAGCAAATATTCAATCAGTACCTGTTCCCTGATTTCTCTCCAGATACGGTGGAGCATGCAGTCCCTCGGGTTCCGGTCATGCACAGCTACACTCGCTCAAGCCTTTACAACGTGGTCAACCTGTTGTGCAAACAGAGCGATAGGACTTATTGTGAAATTTTGGAGCTCCTCAATACAAATGTTCCACGAGGTTCGCACTGATTTTTGCCCGTTGCATTTATTTTCACACCAAGCTAACCGCAACCCTAGACTCCCCTTATCTGGAATATGGCTATAACAGGCAGCTAATGCTCCGGTCCCCGGAAGGTTATGTGGGCCTCAAGAATCTCTCGAACACGTGTTACCTCAACTCCCTCATGACGCAACTTTTCATGAATATCGAGTTCCGAAGCTTTATCCTGAATCTCCCCATCGCTGATCGTATCTCCCAAAAGCTACTCTATGAAACCCAGCGACTGTTTACATGGATGCAGGAGACTTGGAGCAAGAGCATTGAACCTTCAGACTTCGTGAAAAGCATTCTCACATACGACAACGAGGAGATCGATGTGACCGTCCAGATGGACGTTGATGAGTTCTATAATCTTCTGTTTGACCGCTGGGAGGCTCAGGTCCTCGATACCGAAAAGAAGAAGAAGTTCCGGTCTTTCTATGGAGGGCAGCTTGTCCAGCAAATCAAGTCAATGGAATGCGATCATATCTCGGAAAGACTTGAGCCATTCTCTGCAATTCAGTGCGAGATCAAGGGGAAAGCGACTCTTGAAGACAGTTTGCGAGCATACGTGTCAGGCGAGGTGATGCAGGGAGGTGAGTTAATACTGCGTTGCTAATGTTGCTCAAATTCTAACAAGCTTTCAGATAACAAATACTCCTGTACCTCGTGTGGACGGCATGTCGATGCTGTTAAGCGGTGAGTGACAATGCCATAGTAACACAGACATATTTTCTGACTCCTATCTAGTGCTTGCCTGAAAGATGTTCCTGACAATTTGATCTTCCATCTGAAGCGCTTTGACTTCGACATGGTGCACATGCTGAGAAGCAAGATTAATGACGAGTTCCAATTCCCTCATCATATCGACATGACTCCCTACACTGTCGAGCACCTCTCTGATCCGGAGCAGATCATTGCACCGGATATCTTTGAATTGGTTGGAGTTCTTGTGCACACTGGAACAGCCGAATCGGGTCACTACTACTCATATACCCTCGAACGCCCGTCGTCTGGCGGCGAAGCAAATTGGGTCGAGTTCAACGACTCCGACGTAGGCAAATTTGACCCCACCACAATTGCAGGACAATGTTTTGGTGGCCCGAGTGAGACCATGCAGTACACGAATGGAACCCCCAAGAACAAAGTGTGGAACGCATACATGCTGTTCTATCAACGCGTGTCCACGATCGAGAAGTGCAAAGAAGCCTTCAAGCAAACGAAGCCCGGCATCCCTATACACCTTCCGGTGTCAATTTCGACCCAGAACTACATTGCCATGGACAACGAAATGCTTATTCGGATTTACTGTCTTCTAGACCCACAATATGCATACTTCGTGGGCAGATTGCTTCAGCGGTGGCCTGACATGGCAACGGAAAACCCCAGCAAGACTATAGCGGAGTCATTGGCCATCAATGTTGGAATGGACACCATTGAGCAGTTGGTTACACGTACCAAGTATTTTCAAGGACACCAGGAGATTTACAGCGAACTCGTCGATATGATCAACAAAAGCCCCAATGCGGCTCAATCGGTACTTGAGTGGGTTATCAACCGACAAACCTCAATGTACAATCTTGTGATCAAGACGCAGAACCCGGAAATCCGAAGCAAGGGCATTTTGCTGATTAATAATGCCCTAAAACATCTCCACTTGATGTCGACAAGCGAGGACCTCAACGAAGAGGAACGGATTTCATGGCGCGACCGATTCGATGAAGCCATTCGGCAAATTGTGCCTATGTTGACAGGTCTCTGGGCCGAAGTTCAATCCGCTTTCCGTGTCTGGGATGACTACTTTGGCTTCTTATTGAAGCTTTGCAACTATGGCCCGGAGCTCATTCAGCTCTTACTTGACCAAGGTCATTTTGCTGTCTGTATGGAGATTCTCTGGATCGACGAAGAAGATAGGAAGAAATTGCGGATCCGGTATCCCAATTACGTGCGCCTCTTGAACAAAGGGCGCCGGTTTAACCATCTGATTTTGCTGTCGTTGTGCTTGGTCTTTTTCAGGCACATTGACCTTTCGCTCCGCCCAACTCCCATTGGCGTACAACGGCGTGTTTTGAATGGGAAGTTCTCGGCCAGCATCAGAGAAATGGAACTCATCAAGCCCGTCGAAGCTGATGGGTCCTTGTCTATCTTGCTGAAGCTTCTGAAGCATGAGACTCTTGCCAGGAGCCAGACTACCCGCGCGATCCTTGGAGTTCTGTTAGACGGAGAGCCTGAAGCAGGTTTGCTGGATTCGATTCAACTAACACTGGAGAATGGCGTCAGGCTCGAACCCGCCATCCAGTGCACACCATCCCTGGAGGCAGCCGCAACTTTCTGCCAGCGTTGTCCAGACAAGGGGCGAGTCATTGACATGATTGACTTCGTTGCCAAGGGGGTCGAAAGCATTGACAACAGCGGCGGCCAGGAGCATATTGACTTTTTCATGCGCCTTTGCCGCGGTAATAACCAGCGGCTGAACATGGACTCTGCTGAATTTAAGGAGATTGTTCTTGACAGTATCTCGGTCTGGGCACCGACCTTACTCATTGACAAGGACGAGACTGTCCGTCGCAGTATGCACAATATCCTCGACGAGATGGTCTTCAACGATAAAATTGTGGAGTCCACCACAGAGGTCTCCGAACAGAATGGCGAATGGCAGACCACTATCACGCCGGAGCGACGCCATAGCATTTGCCGTCGGCTGCCGAACGCCTGCATCGAGCGGCTCAAATCGGCATTCCTGACCGATCAAATCAGTCATATTGACGCCAGACTGCTTGAGAATATTACTCCAGTGATCAACTATTGTCTTGCTACTTTCTATGACGACTCTGAGGCCGACCAGCAAGAAGTTCAACAGGTGACTGGTATGTCTGAGTGTATATACACTTACTGTTCTTGCAGTCCCACTAACATAGTCCTCTCAGAAATCCTCTCTCTACTTAAATCGATGTCGCTCGAAGAAGCCCCTGATGACCCGCCTTCCGGTATGCTCCAATCTCTATCCCTCCTGAATGGCCCTTGAACAACATCTAACCCGACCCCCCTAGAATCGGACGTGGCGTCAGTCGAGGAATGGGATGCAAACTCTGCGATTGCAAGTGATTCCGAAATGGGAGTTGCTGGATCTCCTTAGACAATGATCTTTCCTGCTGCAAAGTGCTTTTTGTTGTGTTTATTTTCCATGCGTTTTTGCGATGTCAATGGATTCAGCGAGCACAATGTGTGCCTGTGATTAAAGGCAAATTCTCATACCTCACGGATTTTACGAATTCTTGCTGTTGTTTTTCCCCCTTACGATGATTGTGGTTACTGGCGTTCCCTTTTTGCTCATGATGAGCCGGAGTAGGATTTATTTCTATGAAGGGTGGCTTTGGACGGACAAGTCATCTGCATGCATTTTGCAAGCCTATTTCCGAGCATTGAAATGAAAGAGTTTCGGGTTTCGAGACATCACTCTTTAAGTGAATTGAATTCAACAAAAGTTCGTAGAGCATTATTGTTCATTTCGTTCAACGAGTAACATTGATATTTATCTTGCTTGATTAACCCTCTTCCTCTCCGCCAGCTGGAGCATCGCCCTCATCTTCTGATTCAACCTCCACGGCAGCAAGTGCATCCCGCTGAGCCTGAGGGGCGGGGGAGCCCCCCGGTTCCTTCTACCGGCCTTGGGGCTACCGGGTTCAGCAGCGGTAGGTGCAGTAGCGAGTTTGGCCGCTGGAATGCCACCAGAAGTAACATAGAGGAAGTAGCCCGCGGGGAAGTGATCGATATGGTTGAAGAAAGAACCAAAGCTGCAGTCAAAGTCAGTATTGTCTTAATGCGAGATCAAACGAGGGGATTGGAATAATATCATACCCAGCACTTTCTTGCTCCTCTCGGAAAATCCGATCATAGATCTCCCGCTGCTTGAACTCATTCATCTCCGCCTCAAACTTCTGGAAATTGATCGGTTGGCGATCAAGACCCTGTGCCTTGGCATTATAAGCGTCGAAAATAGGGCGCTCGAGCAAGAGGCCCAAGCCAGGCGCTTTGGGAATAGCAATGCGCTCAGGGCCATATGTCTCAGTGATGCGGTCTGGGTGGCAGCCGGAGCGGACAACCATCGCAGACATGGCAACCATCTTGCGGATTTGGTGCATCATGAAACTCTGTCCGTGGACCTTCAGGCTGAGCCACTCCGTGCCGTCAATGATAATCGGCGTGGTGTTGACCTTGAATGACTTGATGTGTCGTTTCGCCGAGGGGTCCTTGAACGTCTTCTGGATCGTGTAGTTGTGGAAGTTCTTAGTGCCTTCGTAGCGGTTGAGACATTCTTGCAAGCGGGCGATGCGTGAAGCGGGTGCGCGGTAGGCGCGTTTCGCGGTCAAATATGCTGCTTTGATGGCCTTGATGGCGTCGTTGATGGCCTTTTGGCGGGGGTCCATGACAAAGGGCTTGGCTTCCGCGTGGGCGGGCTGTTCAGTCACAGGGTGTTCGTTGGTCTCCTGCTGAGTGGGTTCAACGGCTGGTGCCGAAGAAACCTCCTTTTCTTCTGAAGGTTGGAGTGCATCGCGGGACTCGTCTTGGTAGAGAGCCTTTTCGACGACACTGCGGATGTCTTCCGGCAGGTTTTCCAAAATAGGCTTGATGTATTTCGCATCAACGTCTTCCCAATAGCTTGCGACCTCTTCCTGTCGAGCTGTGACGGCGTCCAAGTCGTCTGCTTTCTCGGAGAGCTCAACGATTTTCTTTCCAAGATAGGTGCTTGGGTGGGGTGGCAGAAGACAGTGGCTTGGCATCAAATATTCGTAAACTCGGGAATCGCACATCTGGTAGCAGCTGAAGCTTTTGCTGGTAATTTCGTAGCCCCAGACACGGATTTGGGGGCTGAGCTCGGCGTTGATTTTCTGGATGATATCCTCATCTTCGACAATCATCTTCAGCGACACAACGTTTCCAGCTGCGTGTACACCCTTATCTGTGCGGGCACAACGGACGAAAGAAGATTTCTTAGGATCCGCGGCGTTCGCCTTGGAAACTGCGCCAACATTGACGAGGGCCGTGAATAGATCACCTTCGATGGTGCGTTGCTGCTCGTTCCTATAACACACCTTGTCAGCACAAGAAATGGCCATATACTGAACAAGGGAAGACTTACAGTTGCATCCCAGAGTATCCAGTCCCCGAGTATCCCATCAGAAGCGCAACCTTCTTTTTGGGGCGGCGCTCCTCACTGTCGATCTCCTCCTTGGAGAATTGGGTCGCGTAGATCGGCAATTTGACCTCTTCGCCGTTCTCAATCTTGCGACGCTTGGATTCAGCCTTGTCTTCATGACGCTGGCGCTTGTCTATCGCTTGACGACTTAATTAGTTAGCTGACAATGCGAAGAACGAGAGGTTACAATTGATGCGACAAACCTCCATTCCGCTCGCCCCATATCGCGGTTCTTACGCCTTCCACCACCTGCGCCTCCTGCTCCTGTGTTGTCGGCCATTGTATCCGCTGAAATATCTCTGATAGCTCCGCACGAGGTGCAGACGGGTCGCGCCAGAAAGACCGGTAAAATTGACGACTAACGGGGTGTTGCTGGGTGTTTTGGGGGAGTGATCGAATTATAATCGAGCTTCTGGGTGCAGTTACGATCCCAAAAAGGTTCCGCTGGTGAATGATCGAGGCACGCATGAAAATCAATATTTCGGGGAAATTTGCCCTTTGTCTCCGCGCGGTTCATCTTTTCGATAATCTCGGTACTAGTCCTAGAATAGACTAGTGTATAGATAAACCAGACTAGCCGTATCTAGTCATATTTAAGCCTGAGGAATCAACTTTGCATGTGACGTCCAGCTCCGGGCTTTGAACTGGAACTGCAGCACTCATTATTCAATCAACAAGCTCGGCGCTGCCTGTCGCTCAAGCGCACTCTCTCACTTCTGCCGTGGACCCATTCGCTCCTTTCGCTGCTTTTGATCAAAGCATGCTTGTCTTGTCCAATATCTTAACACCGCGACTTATCGCCTTGCGCTCCCGTTGAATTCTCTCCCGGCCTTTTTTCCCGACTACCATCTTTTGCCCCGGAGCTTCTACAACCATGGATCTTTCAAAGACGCTTATCCGAACAGTGGCGCGGGCCTTTTACGAGACCCGTCACATATTGGTTGTCGATGCGCTTTTCTTACATTCAGTGTATGATGAGAGTGGATCTCTGTTGAATGGTCACATTGCTGACTAGCTACAGCCTTCACGCTGAAGATCTCGCCTTTTTAATGGGCATGCAACAAAAAGATCTCCGCAAGCTTTGCGCCAGGCTTCGAGAGGACCGCATGATCGGAGTGTATGTTACTTTTCCCTGACACGACCTACCACAAAAGGTGGAAAAAACAAGGCTGATCCAGTTCTATGTTGATATAGGAGCACACGCGCCGAGATACGTGATGGGTCTACTCGCCCAGTCAACCGCGAATACTATTACATCCCCCTGCACCCGGTCGTCGATGCCATCAAATACAAAGTTTCCAAGTTGACAGCCACCATCAAAGCGCAGTACACACCAAGTGAGGAGCGCAAGGAATACATTTGCATACGATGCAAATCCGAATGGACCGAACTAGATGTACTAAGTCTGGTTGGAGATGAAGGGTTCGAATGTCAAAATTGCGGCGCTATCCTGGAACGGACCGAGGATGTCAAGGGTGTTGAAGGAATTGAGCGTACGGGTCACGAGAAAAACAGTAAACTTATGGCACAGCTTGACAATATGCTCAAACTGCTCAAGCAGATTGACTCAGTCGAAATCCCGCCAAATGACTTTGAGACAGCGTGGGATCACAAGGTGGAGGTTATTCGGAACCAGAATACACATCCAGTCCGTGCCGCGATTGCGGTTCCACCCAAGGCCCAGGATATCACACGTCCCAATGCCAAGACGGATGCTGCTGCACTGGAGATCTCTCTCACCTCAAGTGAAGAGAAGAGTGCCGCCGAGCAGGCCGATGAGGCCGCTCGTAAAGCAGCACTTGAAAAGCAAAACGCGCTTCCAGTTTGGCACACACATTCTACAGTCAATGCAGCACAGGCTGGCACTTCTCAGACCAAGACCGAGATGGGCACCGTGGTGAAGCCTGAGCTTGCGGATGAGGATCAGAAACCCAGTGTGGATGCCTTGGACGACAAAGTCGCCGCTTACTACGCTGAAATGGAGCGGGAGAAGGCACTACAGGCACAAGCAGATGCTAGCAGTGCAGACGATGACTCAGACGAAGAAGACTTTGAGGACGTTGAGGGAATCTCCGGTCCAAGTGGGCCAAGTACGCCCGCCATGGCTGGCGGCATTACAAGTGCCCCTACCACATCTTCTGGGGGCGCTGGAATTAAGCGTGAACTCGAACCTACCTCTAGTGCCCCTCAATCATCAGTTGGAACTCCGTCTACCCCTGCTGACGATGGACCTGCGGCAAAGAAAATCAAGGCCGACCCTGATATCAAGCCTGATCCTGATGTCAAAATCGAGGCTGAAGTCAAGAGGGAAGCCGAGGAATCTGATGAGGACGATGAGGAATTCGAAGATGTTTAACGAAACCATTAAAAAAAAAGCCAACATTGGCGCTGGCGCCGAATAATTATGGCAGACCGGGGATCCCCCGCCCTGGAGGCTTGCAAAACCACTGGAATCGTGTATAGCCATAGAGTTGCATTTTACCCAATCTCCAAAACTCTGCAATAATCAAATTACATTGATAACATTGATTGCAGCCAGCAAGACACAAAACGAACACTAGAGTTTAGCTATCAAAGCATCCTGGTAGTAGAGTTGGATGATTCCTCGTGCCCTCACATCACTCTTAGCAATGTGGTTCATCACGGTGTAGACGTCTTCCGTACGACATTGCAACTGGTCTCTCAAGTCGAAGTTTGTGAATAGTTGCAGCTCTTTACAGCTTTCCAGCAAGGGATTCCTGCTAAGAGCGACAGTATTATCCTCATAAAATTCGAAAGAAGAACCCAAGATTACATACAACCGAGGTATTGGATGCTGCTCATTGGATTTCCAGCCCAGTTCTTTCCAATGCAAATCAAAACTCCCAGGCAAACGACGTAGCGACATCGCTGACTCCCACCACTTTGTCATTCGGTGCCGCGCTCGCTTCCCACTGACTGCATGAACACAACCTTTGGTTCCCACGGCCAAATGGGCGAGCAAACGATCAACAACAACGTCAACTGGAACCTCATCAAAGGAGACTTGAGAACTATGTCCCACTTTCGTTCCAACAGTAGCCAACCCCGCTGGGCTCAGTGCAGCCATTGCAGTAACTACAGTCGATGGGCTGGATAGTGGCACATTGTACCCAGGAACTGGAAAGTTCTGGGCCGGTCCAATGACAGAAGGACGCAAAATAAGCAGCTTATCCTTGACACCGCTCTGAGTGAACTTATGAAGAAGAAGTCGCTCTGTCAAGTTCTTTACGTATGCGTAAGGCCATGGGAAGTCGTGGGCTTCATACGCATCGCTAGAGCCGCTCTCTTGTACTTGCGCCCACTCTTCTAGGACGTTTAGATGATAGTTGGGATCATAGATTTCTTCTTTGATCTCAACTTCGATGCCTTCGCCAGTGGGATTCAAGTAGCCATTTGAATATGCAGTCGAGACATAAACAAAGCGATCCAAACTCGGGCAAGTCAGCGCAATGTTTGCCATACTTTCACTGGCTCTGGTAATCACATCTGATAGTTCACCAAGTGGCTTCCCGAGATTTATAGAGGACGCCGAGTGAATGATAACATTGACCTCTTGTTGAAGTGTGCTTAGTTCATCCTGGGAAAGCCCGAGGTTGGGTAAGAGGATGTCACCAGTCATGGCTATGATGCGATTGGTGCTAAGGAGTTTCTCGACGGTTGCCGATGATAGCGATTCGGTCCATTTTGATCGAAGTTTCCTATAGATCGAACTGTCAGTCATTTCTCTCAAGGCTTGCGCCTGAGATTGAAGCCAAACTGACCCTATACCCCCTCTGCACAGCATGTATACACGACAGACGGATGTTTGCGTGAGCAGGCGATATACAATCGCAGTCCCCAGGAAGCCAGTTCCTCCCGTGATGAAGATGGTCTTGTCATTGTAATAGTCCCACATTTTGGATATGAAATTAGAAATCGCATAGAATATTGTAGATGTAGACTCTATTTATTGAAATTGAGAGATATCATAAGTCATCTTATAGCTTCTACCTAGGAGTGATGTGGATCTAGTGATCTGCAAACCCTTGCCTAGGAAAATCTCAAATATTTTGTATACGTTGTACAACATAACTTCACCGAGCACGGCTATCACATTCCTGTCTTGGTATTATCATTAGATTGCTAGATGCATGCGTATATACATATAACTATTCCGTGTCATCTTACGAAAATCCCCCTATCATACATAGTTCTCCAATCAAAAGAGATAACCACGAGGGATCCATAGATTTTCCCAAAGACATCGCTTGATACTATACTCCCCGTGTATAACCTTACTAGGATGGTCAACTTATGGCGTAGAATAAATACCGACCAGAATATTCCCTTGTATTTCCGGTCAAATCGGAAGTATACTTCATCTTTAGTGAGTTATGCTGGATACAAACTTGATCTGGGTGCCTTCGGATGTAGCTTCCAATACTGTTCCATATCTATCCTCCGAAGAGGAAAAATCCATAGCCAAGAATTCTTGCTCTCATTTATGTTTATTACCCTCTTCAAGGAAACCATTGACTTCTAGTTCCGCCTAGTCAATCGTATGGGCACGCCTCCAGTCTTGCGCGCATCATATATACCCTCCATGACCAATGTCATCTTGGGAATGCAACCGCTCATCACCTTATCAAGCCTCTGCTCGACATCCTCCCGCTCTTCGCCAGCAATCGGAATGGCGTCAATACGGTGGTGCTGTAGCAGCTTTAGAATGACCGCCACAAACTCAACCTGTGCCATCTTCTGCCCGGGACAAACACGCGGGCCATAGCTCCATGTAAGGAAATATCCTTTAGGCGGTTGGTATAACCGTCGTGGAACCGTGTCAGGATTGATCCAGCGAGAAGGGCGAAATGCAGATTCGTCCGGGAGTACTTGGTTCTCGGCTGCGACCCATGGTGGGTCAGAACACTGGTTGATATCGGGCCACACTTCTGGGTCAAGATGTAGTGAAATAATGTTGATAGTCACAGTAGAGTTAGCTGGGAGTTGAATCATGCCCTTTGATGTGTTCAACTCTTGCGCTGCATCGTTTGTCCTCAGGATACGGATAATAGGTGAGTACAGTCGCAGCGTCTCGAGCATAACGGCCATGATACGCGTCACTCGCGGCACGATAGAGGTGTATTCTGGGACTTCTGACGCGCCTGTGGGTATTAGGCTGTCAACTTCTTCGAAGAGCCACTCCTGCCATCTGGGATGCCTAGCAAGCAGCATTATCGCATACGAGATGGTGTTTGCTGTTGTTTCGAAGCCGGCTGCTGTGAATAGAAAGAGATTGCCATTCAACTCCTCCTCACTGAGGCTGTCCTCTGCATTTTCTTGTTCCGCCGATGCTTGAAGCAGTTGGCTCATGATATTGCTTCGGGTTGTCTTGTGTTTGAAATTACGTTGACGCTCTTGATCGAGTAAGCGCTTCGTATGCATCGAGAACTCGCGCTTGTTGATGCCCCGGTAACCAGCATGGCCAGTTCAAAAGGATAAGGTTTGGGATAACTATCAGTCCTACGACAGCGCCCATCACCACCCTAGAGGCTTCAATATATGTCGTTGTGAACCCTGGCTCGAGTTTCTCGAAATCTTGACTCCATGCAACCTTTGTGCCCATACCGGCCTCGACTAGCACATGAATTGTGACCCCGCTTGATCATATCAAACAACACATTTGACTCCGCGAAGCCCCGCTCCTTCTCAGAAGCAGTGAGAAGAAGCTCATCGAGCATACCTGTAGTCTGACATATGGTCGCGTCGAATACAGTCTTAGAGATGCGCTCGTTAATCACACTCGCGATAACCTTGCGCTGCTTCGCCCATCTGGCGCCATTGGTCGTGAACACATTGTGTCCAAACTGAGCCAGAAGGAGGCCAGTAATGGTTGGAACCTTGAAATCGCTTGTACGTTGCAGAACCTCCGAAGCGATGACCGGATCGGCGGTCCAAAGTTCCAGGGTCCCACAACCAGCAAGCAAGAATGACCTATCGTCACCTTGTGGGGCTGCATATTCATCGAAGGGGCGACGCTTCTCATGGAATTCCCAGCCATAGATCACCAGCGTGAGGCGGTTCCAGATACGCGTGGGGAGGGTACGCCGTAGCCATGGACGTAAAGGGACCGATGTCAATACCCAGATGATGTTGTTTTGACTGATCGGGTAGACCAGGAAGGGTAACCCGATCCTTCTTGCAGCCTTGATGTTGTGTAACAGCCGGTATGCGAAGACCGAGAGGTACACTAGCACCAGTGTGCCGATTATGCTAACATAAATGGGCATCGTCAGAGTTTGAGACAATAGCCGCAAGTTCAGACTAGCAGGGTTGATGCAAGAAAAAGACTGGGTTCAACAGTAAATATGTACCTCAGGCAAAATATACGAGGTAGCGTGGCGCATGGACGGCACGCCCTATTGGATTCTGTTTTATACCTAGGCCACCGGGTATAATATATCAGAAGGAGTTATATGCACCACTGCACCACTGCGCAAGACATATTTCAAAATATGGCAGATGTGAACACATTCACCTTTAGCGGGGGTGCAGTCAATATATCTTTCTTGACTAAAATGTCGGAGCAAAGGAAGAGATTCCATCCTTGTTCGAAATGAACTTAGAATGCGACCTAAATGATCACCTCGGTAGTCAACTATTTTCTATTTCTGCTATTGACCCGGAAGATATTAAAACGAAACAGATTTTTGTTGTAGAGCTCCGTTCTAGGGCTTCTATTCTACTCAAGGCCTCCAAGGAATTTCCTCTCCTAGCTAGGTCTTACGTTATTAAAAATGACACGCAGCGATTGGATCTCTACGCGACATCTTGCAATTACATTTGCCAGTGAGTTAGTTCAGATTATGCTTTAGTATGGATTATAATATCAGTATTATATATTAACCTTGTATACTTTTAAGCACACCACATATTATACATAGAAGGGTCAGCTTACACATTTACACCATTTCAATGTGCTATACTTTGAGGCCAATTCTCTTTATCCTTCTAGCTATAGAAAAAGTAAGGCAATATTTAAAAAAAAAAGTCATAGCTAAAAAAATACCTATGACTACCTAAAACACTACCAAAAGAAATTTCAAAATTTACTATGGGAAAATCTGAAGTAGCGCACAGGAAATGATATACGCTGTGCCCAAGGCACTGGTGCATATGCATATCCGGGAGACCGAAGACAGTGAGGCGCTTGACTAGTTGATGATATAGATCAGTGACTAACAAGGCAGAGATTATCATGAAATTTCTCACTCTTGAAGGGAGAAGCTTCGCTTCAAAATATAGCGCCCATGGTGTGCGAAATCAGATCAAACACTCAAGATCCAAGTCCTATTTCAAACTACGAATCGCCTTCTATCGAAACTTTGCACCAGTGTTGATCAATTGTTTCAGCTGAAAAGTATACCCGTAAACTGTTTGATGCTACTATGTCTGGCGGATAAACAACGTTCATTTAAAGTCCCGTAGTCTTCAGGGGTTGGTTCGGTGAGTGTTGGGTTGTACTGGCGTACTTTTGCACAAGTCATAGATTAGAGCGGTTGGAGTGTTGCAATAATGAAAAACAAGTTAGAGTCCTTTATTACAATACATTAGACATTCCCAATGAAGAGAATCCGAGATAAACAGGGGAAGTGATGGCTGAAGATAAACTGGGACGGATTGGGGGGCCTAAAAAGCCTTGCAACTCCCCCACTCTGAGATAGACATCCAACTCCTCGGCTATTGCTCTACTAAATGAACGTTCATAGTTTAGACATAGAGTCATGGCGATTCTTTTGACAAAATGGTCGACCGGGTACATTTTCAGTCGAGTTCGGAGTTTCTTATAATTTGTTCGAACTATATATTTCAAGCCCCGCCTTTCGATGGCTTTACTTTGCTGAGATAGAAAAATATCTCTGTATACTTGGGGCGTAAAAGCCTCACTTTTGGACTTGTAACCACCTAAAAATATGGAGATACATGGATTTATATGGGGTTTGAACCATGTGTCCTATAGGTGTGTGTATCTGGGCCACAACTCCAATTCATGCGAGCGATCCAGGCCTCGTGCCCCAATATGATAGCATACTTGGCACATATCGAAGTCCGCTCCGCAACAAGTATCGCAATGATAGAAAGTCTCACCCTTCAATTTTCCAACCCCGCAAATATCACAAAAAGAAAAGGAGGATGGTTCAACTACTGGGCAAATTAGCACCTCAGGCGTTGTCTTAGAGAATGTCGTCAGGAGTTCCACAACATCAAATCTCTTTCGCAGTATAGCTTCAGACAGTGCTGTGCGACCAAACTCATCTTGAGCCTCGCAATCAACGCCGTCGATTTTCAGCAGTGTGAAAACTGATTGTAAATGACCCCGGGCTGCAGCAACATGTAGAGGTGTTCGGCCATACCGATCGGGTCGATGAATGTTCCTGATCTTGGTCGAAGTAAAGATAGCAGTCAGATTGGAGTGTCGGTTCTCCGAGGCTGCATAGAAAATTACACCACGACCATGATTGTCCTCAGTGTTAATATCGGCGCCATTCTCTAGGAGGAGCAGAATCAATTCTGGATTCGGACAAGCTGCTACGCAACTAAGCGCAGTCTGACCATATATGTTCTTGATTTCTAATTCAACACTGCCAGTATCTAACAGTGTAAGGCATGATTGTAAATGACCACCTGCAGCAGCAACATGTAGAGGTGTTCGGCCATACCGATCAGGTTGATGGATGTTCGTGATCCTGTTTGTGATCTTATTCGCAGATAAAAGGGTAGTCAGATTGGCATATTCGTCATGCGAAACTGCATTTGAAAATACACTGAAGCCATAATAGTCAGTTTTAATATCAGCACCATTCTGTAGGAGAATCTGAATCACTTCTGTACTCCCACGGGCTGCTGCACAACTTAGTGCGGTCCGACCCTGGGAGTCTTTGATTTCCCATTCAGCACCACACTTTAGCATGAGTTGTACCACAGACGTAAGACCGTAGAGTGAGGCCCACATGAGTGGCGTGAGATCCCGACCACTGAGATTATTGGGGTCAGCGCCCCTGTCTAGGAGAAATTGAATTATTGTCTCTTTGCTATAATGCGTTGTGATTATGAGGGAGACATTTAATTCAATATCTTCGGGATTTATATCCAGATCCCAGTCAAGAAAAAGCTGCACCAAATTTAAATGACCATATCCAGCGGCTTCAAATAATGGAGTGTGGCCTTTCTCATCCTTCGGGTGTGCGCTAAGCCCTTGCTTTAAAAGAAGACGGGCAACCTTTTCACATCCAATTCTGGCTGAAGCATAAAGTGGTGACCTTCCATCGTTGTCACTAGATAGCAAGTCACCATTTCCTTCGAGTAGCAACTGCACTGATAGTTCACGGCCCCACCCAGCTGATAATAGATTGAGGGCGGATAAGCCCAGATTTAGGACTTACCTACTCATCGGAAATGCTCTTGAATTGAACAGGTGCTTCGACAAAGCCTTTTCGAATCTTGGTGGCGAGTTGGATAAGGAAGTCCCCGACACTAAACCCAAAGCTCATTTTGAAATTCAATAGCGAGAACACAGAGGGTCGGATGAGAAGGGTTAGCGGGCTTAGAGATGAAAATGAGATGTTGGAAGAAATCTCAGCCTCAAACGCGGGGCTGGGTCAACACGCGCATAATCTGCCCCCAAATACTGGACAATATGGGCTGTTTACTTCGACTACCTTTTGAGTGAGATTGTGTGGTGATTTATGTTAGCGTTCTACAATTGGTTGGTATAGACATAACTGGAGCTTCTTTGATTTCTACCTAGTGAGGGCTAATGGCCTTAGGGCTGTCGTCCCTGCGAAGCAAGTCCATCATCCTTCGCATGGTTGAAAATCGCAGTACAAGTGTCATAAATATTTACCATAATTGTATCAAACACGGTGTCTGCACGTGCTTCCAACGTCATGGTTTCCAATGTCACAAAAGTCTGCAACCAAGGCTTCGTCCTCAATTGTCACCCCATAACAATCGTAATATGGCAAAAGAGAATTGGGACCCGTGATCAACTAGTAAATGCAATCTCTGTCTCATTGTACGAACAAAGTCCACACATCTCGATCGAGAGAGAGAGAGAGAGAGAGAGAGAGAGGATCAGGTCCTGACATTGAAGTATAAGCAAGCCTTAGGCAGCCACGCACTCTTACAGAGACAGACGGTATTCTAACGATATTCCAACAGTGTACTGTCAGGGGGTATAATATAACCCATGAGGAAAAGGTGAGCACTGGCAAACAATGTTTCAGTCTAACAATCCATTCATTAATCGTACCCTAAAAGAAAACAAATATGTATCCCAGACCTCACAGTTACAGATAAATCACATGTCAATTTAGACAGTAACTCTGTTGGCCTTCAAATACTCATAATCCGGCATGGAATCCCGGGTGGCCTTCTCAAGCATCTCGGCAACCTCATCCCCGAACTCAATACGCCACTTAGTAACCTCGGCATCAATATCAACTGACACCGGAGCTTTACCCTTAACAACACCAGTCGACTCCTCCAAGGTCGACAACATGATGGAAGCAGCAACTTTATGGATCTCCACCTCCTCAGGATTACCCATGTTTGCACTCTCAGGCGCCCAGTTCTCAGACTTCTTTTCATTGCCATTCCACTCAAACTGCATGGATGCTGTATCCAGACCCGCCTTTTCGCAGAAATTAACCACCGCACGGGGGTTATGAATAATATCGTTTGCATCGATGACCAAAGGCGTGACAGGCTTATCTGGTTGCTCCAGACACCAGTCGAACAATTTCCGCGTCCATTGCATGGTCATATTTGTGACCGTCGTACCCCTTATACCATCGTCATCAATGAATCCGACCTTGGACAACTTGATCATAGCCCGGTACATCGACGCCCAAGCTAGTGCCGGGTGACGGATGATGAAGACTATCTGCCAGGTGCGCAGGTACTCGTCGGACATGACGGTTTTGTTATTGGCCGAGAAAGTCTGCGAGGGCCCATAGCGTTCTGGCGTGGACACATTGAACTCTTTCAACTGTTCGGGGCATTCAGCACTCGTGAAATTTCCCGGGTTGAGGAACCAGAAGGCGTGTTCTTTGGCAAACATTATCTTGTTCTCAGCGCGTGCTCTGGCGGAGTAGGCTTCTAGTTCGTCGAAGCATTGTTGGATGACGACTTTGGTCTCATTCTTCGCCTCTGTTGTCCATTCCTCTAGCGGCCTATCTAGGCGACCGCCTCGGCTTGCTGTCGTGAAGGCATCGTAGAAGAAGTAACCGCCTTTTGGGCTGGTGAGGACTCCAGGTTGGTTAGGGACGTTGAGGATTTTCAGGAGTAGATTCGAGGCGGTGCGGGGTACACTGACAAGGAGGACCCGGTGTGGTTGTTCATTGGTGATGGACATGGTGGTTTTGTGGCTTGTTGATAAACGATGATAGTTAAGCTTAATTTGCTGTGAGGCAATGAGCGTGAGAAGAGATGACTACATTCTGGGGTCAGATGGCGTGATCTCACTTAAATAACTTCAACTTCTGTCCAAGACCAGCCGCCTTTTTGTTCAAAATTTTCTAGCCCCTCTCTTTTCTGCATCTAAGTGGGTCGATTTCTAACATCTCTACGGAGTAGCATTGATTGAAATTCGGGGATTTTCCCAATGGGGCCGGACTCCGTATAAACCGCCCCGATCGGTCTTTGTCGCTGTTTATAAGACCGAAGACGGGGGTTCAATGAAGTTCTTTATTGGACAGCAGCAGTGATCGGCAGCAAAGATACCATGTGTGTCCCAGCCCGTCGGCTGTCGGATCAGACCCTCCGAGGTCAGGAGCAGTCTTGGAATTCATGAAGTGAGTTGTGGAATCACTGACATGGTTGAGTCGATGATCTTTTCCCCTGGGTAATCATACGTGCATGGAGTATGCATACACTATGCATATGGTATGCATATGGTCGACTGACATATGTAGGCCTATAATGAAGGCAGGGTGTAAGGAGTGGAGCTAGGTTTAATTGGAGATATATGACTCTCCAAGCCAATCTTGACAGCACAGATATTGAGACAGAATAGGAATACATAGACTGCCAGCCAAATGATGCATCTAACTTCCAAGGTCTTTCATAGAGACACTAAACTAACCAAGTAAAACGTACACTTCCGCAAGATGTGTTAAGCGAAACTAGATCGTACTCAACGTACTTTTCAACGAGGGGAAAAATCAGAATCGCTGCTCTCCGCCTCAGCCTTGGCAAGACTTTGCTCCTTCGTGAGTGTCGGGTTGCGAATAACCAGGGCAAAGGCAATCAAAGGGACCGTCAAGCAGATACCCGTGATGCAGAGTAGACGCTGTGTCTTCTGATAGGCTAGAATGACATTGTCTCGGTCGGGCGTACCCACAGGGTTGACATCAGCAAACGCAAGAGGCTGGGCGTAGACATATGCAGCGAGGGTTTCGTTGCCGAGTCTATAATTTAATTCAGAAGGCAAGACTTGGTTCCAAATCGCGCCGGAGATTGTGTTTCCTAGTGCGCTACCGATGTTGTAGGCGGCGAGGTAGAGACCAGTTATGACAGCGAGATCTATGGGGTCGTTAATCTATAGGTTTTTGTTTGGTAGGACAAAGTTTGATGAGGGATACTAACGTTCGTGCTTAGACGCAACCTGGATGCTGGCTTGAGCTGGGTAAGGGAACATTCCACCAGCTGAGACCTTTGTTAGACATGTTCAATCAAGGATAGAGCGCAGTCGATAGCTCACCAATACCTAGCAGAACTTGCGCACCAATGACACCAGAATGACTGGAGCTCGCAGCGCCACCTCGGAAATAGATGAGAATTCCGAACGCCACCATGAAAAGGAGGGTTCCTGCCACGATGAATGGCTTCAATTGGCGAACCTTCATGACGATGAGGCCGAGAATAACTCCTGTGATAACGGAGACAAAACTGTACAGAGATGTGATGCGAGTCGCACTGGAAATCGATTCGTCGAAGCTGACGTAGAGCACAGTGTATAGGAAATCACCTTGTAGATACCACGCTAAAGAAATGTTAGATCTCGAGCATTGATGATTTCCCGAAGGACATACCAGTGTTGAGCATGACAGGGATTCCGAGGGCGCCCCAGACAGCACGGTCTTTGAGAAGCTAGAGCAGATGCGAGTCAGTAAAAATCATAAACGTGACTTGAATGCTTTGACTTACGTGGAATGGCAACATCGGGTGTTTGCAGGTTCTCTCCCAGAAAATCCAGACCGGGATGAGCAAAACGCCAATGACAAGTGGCGCAATTACCTTCGCTGTTTTCCACTGTTTACTTACACCGCCGGCAAGAGTGAATGGAACAAGAATACACGCCAACATGACAATCAACAAAATGTTGCCGACAATATCCAGATGCCAGAACAGTTCTACAACCAGTTGTCTTTTCCCCATGACCTGAAGGGAGCTCTTGTAGGATTCAAGGGCCCCAGACTTCTTCGCACGTCGCTGGACGACAAAAAGGACCCCAAGAAGAGGGAGAGCACACACGGGATAGATGATAGCAAACATGCCAATGCCCCATTGCCACGTGGTGACTTTGAGGACGGCACCAGTCAAATTCCCGCTGATCCAGGTATTTATCTAGAAAAGTGACAGTGTTAGTAGGTTTCTATTGGTGGTCAGAGTATATGTAGCACTCACGATAAATGGCAAGGCCGGAACATAGGAGAAAAGGAGACGGGATCGGCTAGAAGTCACATCGGCGATTAGGACTTCAACCAGAAGCATAATAATAGTGTATCCAATCTAGCTAATATTAGATGCAGATCAAGATAAAAATCCCTGGGCGCATATCCTACCTGGTAGATAACAGCTCCCGCGGCGAAACCCTCCACACTCGTTGCGCATGCTTCCACAATAGTACCCACGGTATAAAAGAGGATCGAGACGAGAATAAGTTCCACTCTGCCAAATACGTCTGCAACTTTTGCCGAAGTAGGCTATTAAGGGAAGGTTAGCTGCTGTAATAAATTGTTGGTCTCTGGATATTCGTACCTGTGCAGCAGCAGCAATGACGGCTCGAAGGACATTGATAGTCGCAAGCAGACTGTGCTGGCCGTAGCTTTGAGTTGCATAAGGCTATCCAAAACATGAGGTGTTAGTATGAATTATCCTTGTCCACACGTCTTGACGTCAGAACTGCGAGATACGTACCTGGTATGTATAACGAACAGTTCCATCCAAGCCATACACATAGGCGATCAGGAAAATAGCGAAAAAGAGACAGATCCGATCGGGCAATCGGAAGTGCGATGTAATAATTTCGATGCGACGAACACCTGGACTACCTTGACCCAGCAGACCCGCAGGCTCGCGCAGGGAGACGGCTTCATTGCGGGGATTCTTCGAATCTCCACTGAGGGGATCAACTTTGATCTCATTAACGAGCGACATGATTATCGTACAGAATGAGATCTCACTCAGATCACCTATGTAGAGAAGAAGAACATAGTCGGGGGAAAAAAAAACAGAGAAAAGATGACTGCCAAGAGATGGAAAAGTCTGAGATAAAACCGCTCACTCAATCTTATCAGATGGGCCGGTGACCAAACCTTAGTGGCGAGGCGTGCTAGAGGCGTGCTAGAGGCGTTGTCTAAGAAAACAGCCACTGGCGAAGCTTAGATGTCCCCCCACCTCGTATCCAGTCATGGCTCGGGGTTATTATTTGGCTTGGATCTCGCTCTAGACTTGCCCGGTGTCAATTATACATTCAATCTGTGGATACCAGCATTGTATCGGATGACTTCCTGTTCCGGCACGTCGGCAACGTTGCATTTACAACTGTCCAGTTATAGTTGAGCGTGGATAAAGGTCATGCCTGAGCCAGTAACATGACAATACACTATCATAAGAACAGAATCATTTCAAAACTACGTGTAGAAAAATAATTATGTTTTTATAAAATGTATCAATCCAAAGAACAAAAAAACAAGACCCTGAAGGTACCTGTCATTTGCGCCAATGAGAGTCAATTATGTAATAGTGCTCGGACGGGGCCGCCGGGAACGTGGAAAACCTGCCCGCATGGCTCCATGCGTCTATTGGTTCATCACGAATCATACACATCTTGCTTGGTTATCACAGATTCAGGTTTTACCAACTGGACTGGATTGATTCAATGCCCGGGCCTATTTCAATCTTTTCGCTGGAGCTTTGGCTGATAATTATCCAGTATCTTCGTGACGAAGACAGCCCCCAACATCTCAGTAGGCTGGCACAGACATGCAAGTCTTTCCACCAAGAAATCAACCGTGTTATATATCAGTTTGTCCGACTAAGGCGGGTAGAGAATGCTCCCCATTTTGCCAATACCGTGTCCAGTCGCCCAAACTTGGCAGCACTTGTCAAGGAAGTGCGACATGCCGATGATCTGGGCTTTTCGGACTTTACTGGTCACTCCATCGAAACTGGTGTTTGTTCTACAAAGAGCACAAGGGATGGGTAATATTGTAAGGCACTTGGGTTTATACGTGTGGGGAGGAATATGACGCGAAGTTGGATCATTGAAACAAGAATTAGGTATAAATATTGCCTGGAGGTTTAAGCAAATTATTCCCTATGTTTAAGAACATGTATCAAAGCCGTGACTTAAAGGAAGCTTGTGCTCCAACCACCGAAGGCAAGCTATCCTGACTGAGACGGTTCATCTCGGGATCATAAAGCGATTCTGTCTCGACAGTCGCCCTGATGCGCTTTCCAAAGTACTCAATCTCCACTGTCTCGCCTTCGCTCACACCCCCAGGAAGCCAGGCATAGGCAATTGGTTTGCGAATGGTGTACCCAAATGCAGCGGTGGTTACATAGCCAGCCGCCTTTCCATTGTAGAACACAGGCTCCCTGCCAAGAATCATCGAGCGACCATCATCAACGGTCAAAGCTCGCAGTCGCCGCGAAGGTGCTTGGTTAGAAAGGCGTTGAACGGCGGCTTTCCCAACAAAGTCATCTTTCTTCTTTGCATCCACGGCATAGGAAACACCAGCCTCGAACGGATTGTGCTCTGTCGTCATATCCACGCCATAGGTCCGGTATCCCTTCTCAAGGCGCATTGAGTTGAACGCACTGCGGCCTCCAGCAATGAGTCCGTGCAGCTTTCCGGCTTGCCAGATTATGTCCCATAGGCGTTGGCCGTACTCGGCGCTGGTTTGGATTTCCCAGCCTAGTTCGCCGACGTAGGACTTACGGATCATCATAACTGGGATACCCGCGAGAACGGTTTTCTTCAGACTGAAGTAGGGAATACCCTTGTTGGAAACATCGACCGTGCTGATTCCAGCGATGACATCCCGGGCTCGAGGACCCCAGAGACCGATGCAGCATGTGCTGCCTGTGATATCGCGGATTTGAATCCATTTCCCAGGGGTGTTCTCTTGCTGCACTTGGGCTTCTCTGGTAAGATACGCCAAGTCTGTTGCAGTGTTCGCTCCAATTTGGAACACGCTATCATCGAGTCGTAGTACAAATATGTCACCCCGGATACCACCATAATCGTTCAGGAGAAGTGTATAGGTAACGGTTCCTGGCTTGGTGGTAATATCACTGGTGGTCAGCCGCTGAAGCAAACCGGCTGCTCCAGGACCACACACTTCGAAGCGATGGAAAGCAGTCATATCAAACATAGCAACAGCATTCCGCGTCTTCCACGCCTCGGCGGCAGAGATAGGCGAATGGACCTGCGCGGACCAGGCATCGCGCTCAACAGGCTTCCATGATGGCGGGAGAGACTTCACGAGATCTTTGTTTGCCTCATACCACCACGGCCGCTCCCAGCCTCCGGTCTCGAGGAAGAAAGCCCCCAGCTCCCGCTGGCGGGAGTAGAATGGACTAACACGCAAATTGCGGGGTGACGCCCGCTGCTGAAGCGGGTGGATAATGTCATATATTTCAACAAAGTTCTGCTGCCCAGTCTCTGTCACATAGTCCCGATTGACTTGGATCTCTTCGAAGCGGGAGAGCTCGCATTCAGATACATCGATGTCAGACCGGCCGGTTGTGAGTATTTGGGCTAGAGCTCGGGCGACCCCTGCCGAGTGTGTAACCCATACGGCCTCGGCTACGTAGAAGCCGTCGAGATGGGATGGTTGACCGAGGATTGGACCGCCGTCGGGTGTGAAGGAGAAGATGCCATTGAAGCCATCCGTGATCTCTGTGTCCTGGAGCGTGGGGAGGAGCTTTTGAGACTCTTTCCAAGCTGGGTCGAAGTCTTCGGTTGTGAAATCAAGGCGGGAGGGCATGTTTTGTTCATCGACATCTTTAGGAGTGAGCCCTAGCGATGAAGCAACGACAGGCATTGGACGGTGTCCGTAGTATCCAATGCCGTACTGCCCGCCATGTTCACGGTAGTAAAGGCCCTTATCCTGGTGCCGGAGAATTGGGAGCGTGGCATTCGTTCCATTGGGTAAGCTGTTGACCTCTCGCCCAGCAAGAGCAGGTACTGCCGTGGTCTTTGCATACTGGTGCGCCAGCGGGAGCAAAGGAATTTCCACACCAACCATAGCCCCCAATTCCACACCCCAGAATCCAGCGCAAGAGACAACAATATCTGCCGGGATAGTGCCATTTGGGGTACTGACTCCAGTGATGCGACGGCCGTCCCGCTCAATTTCCGTCACTGGAGTATGGCCCAGGTAACGAACACCGGCCTTGCTTGTCCGTTCAATGAGTAGCTGCGTTGCTCGAGCTGCTAGTGCGAGGCCGTCACTGGGGATATGTAGACCGCCCAACACCATATCGTTATTCAGATGGGGATATATCTTGAAGCACTCCTCGGCGCTCACTAGCCGGGCTTCGATTCCCCATGATGAGGCGTATCCATGTTTCCGCTTCAGATCCTCCAGTCGTGCGGGAGTGGTTGCTACTTCGAGACCACCCACTTGGTTGAAGCATTTGTGTCCATCCTTCTCTATCGACAAGAACTTCTCGACTGTGTATCGTGCGAAGTGTGTCATGGTCTTGGAGGGGCTTGTCTGAAATACGAGTCCGGGGGCGTGTGAGGTCGATCCGCCCGGCATGTGCAACGGGCCCTGCTCGACAACAGTGATATTATTCCATCCCCGAGAGACCAGCTCGTCGGCAAGGTTGGTACCCACGATACCGGCTCCAATGATGACAACACGTTGTGAAAAGGACATTATTATATGATAGTTAATATGATACATCTATTAGAAAGAAGCAGGCATTCGTTCTATTTGTATATTCACATATTTGATCATTCTTACAATGTGTGACCTTCTCGTACATCCCTCCCCGCACCCCGCAGGGGCGTGGGATAATTATAATAGTGTTAATAGTGTGTTGTGAAGCTAAAGATAAAGATGTTACGCCCCGCACGGGTTCCGGCGATGTAAAGCCGAGAATGCCAGTAACACGGCCATTTCGGAGGGATCGTATATCCTTACCCCACGTACAGAGAGATAATGAAGCTCAGGTCAATACTCGGCCAACCAGCTTGTTGTGGCGCTTTTTTTTTTTTTGCTGATGGATAATATTTCCTTTTTGGGTCACCTATATGCGCAAATGGTAAAAAGGCAGGATACCGAGACTAAGAAGTTGATTCATCTACAACCAAGGCTAAGGCCTTCGAAGCTCAATTGCAGGCTCAGTTACCAGAGATTTAGCTCAGGCTGAGCATGAAGCTTCAAAGGCTGCAAGAGATAGTAATGTTGCTAATTGTCATATTGATACTACTGGACCCGTAAATAGTGGATCCGATTCCGGGGAGACACAGGACCAACTAAGGTCGGTTGTCCGCCAATTTGATTCCACGTCTCAGTGTCGCAGGGTCATGGTGAACGCTTGAGTTGGCCGGAATTTGACAGAAAATGATTAAATGCAGCTACCTAGATAAAGTAGTCGGGTTAGTGATTGCGTCAATTTTCACCAAGTTTTTTTATCCCATCAAATTAACACTTGCCCTCGCGGATAATAATGTAAGACTTACGGTATCCTATGGATTATGACCAAGCCTCAGCACACGACGGCCTCGGAGGGTGGTCTAGAATCCAGAATATTTTTCAGCACTTCCGAATACCCGCAAGTGCCCGCCACTGATCTTTTCGCTCCTCTGGTTCAGCAACTCCTACAAGAGTGGGATTGTACTTTTCTGGGAGCGGAAAGTCGCTTGGCAATAAAGGTAAAGGAATTTCGGACCGCGATAAGGCTCCCTCCCGTTAACCATAAAACAGCGTATGGATTTGCTAAGGGCAAATGGAAAAAACCCGCGCCTAATTCGAGATCTGCTGGGAGATTCTCAACTGTGGGATCTACTAAGGAGAAGCTGTAGCAAGCAAATTGCCGAGCTCACGGCATTTCGGAACAGCTACATGAGTCAATCGTTTGCTATCCTCCGTGAGAACGAAGTTATAGGAAGCAAAGAGGTGGATGAAGAGGTGAAATTATTCGGCGATCAACTAAACAAACTAGAACAAGTTTATTCAGAAGGGTTGAAAGCTTTAACAGAAGCTTCCAAGGAACTCATTCAATTGGTATCGATAATTGATTCCAGCTCTAAGGATAATACCGACTGACTTGTAATAGGAATTCAATCTTACATCAATCTCGGAAGCACAAAAGTCAGCATCGACAAACAAGAGCATGAAACGCCTTAGTTGGATTACAGTAAATTGAAAGATTCTCGGGTGGAGGAGAGCAACTTGGAGCCATTTTATGCGGTGAGTATTCATCTCGTGTTGGGCGTGGAGGTGGTAGAAGTCGCGATAACTTCGGCACTCGGGGTGAAGATGCCAGCTGTCAGCGTAACATTCAACGCCTATCTGCCTCGTGGGTAGTCCCAACGATCTCTCAATCTTCGCCAACGAGCCGAAGATCCACGATGAAGCTCGGCTATATGTTATCTCTTTGCCTTTCTGCTGGGCTCTCGGCTGCTCAATCATCCTCGAGGCTGAGAGGGGCAGTTCATTCGGGCTAGCAGGTTAGAACCAGACCTTTGACGATGTCGTATGTTCCACTCTCCAGATCCTCTAGCAATGCAAGTATCAATGGATTGTGGGCGGTGGCCTGACTAGCCTAGTAACGGCTATGCGACTCTGTCAAAGTGGGAAGTACCCCGTCGCAGCAATCGAAGCTAGTGGATGCAGGGAACACATCTGCCATACTGGCCTACGAATTGGATTACCCTGAGAGCCCTCCGACAATTGACTGGAAAATATATACCATAAATCAGGCGGTACGTATGAGGGTTCTTTGGAGACCGTGGTCATTTGAGCTCGTGTGCCTCCCTATATGCAAGCAACTTGGGGGCCGCTCCTCTACAGCCAAGGCAAGACCTTTGGCGGAGGGTCAGTGACGACCTCGCATTTTAACATGAGATATTCAGATTCAATTAATGGCAATACCCGCATGGCGATTGGGTTACTTGGTGAGGACCGTGTATGTACCGGAATTTAGGACGCGGTCGCGAATTTCCCGATCGGAGTGCCGCTACTTTATGATTTCGCAGCATAGCGCGAATACTCAGTGACCACATAATTGTACTTGGTATAACTTTGATCGACTAGCATTAAGCTTAGTGTTCTATTTCTGTTACGGATTTTTTTTTAAAAAAGGGGCTCTAGAGCTATCCCGGACTCCCGAGCTCCCGAGATCCCGAGTTTATCTGCTGAGATCGCCCTCAACCTGCAAGCCTATCACAACAAGCACACCATGGCAGCCAGGATTGCCCGAAGCCTGCCACAGGTCAATCGCCATGTTCTCACTAGATTATCGTCCCGCGCGATACCTCGTGTTGCGAGCCTTAGTGCCCGTGCTGGCTTGGTGACACCGCGCAATACCCGGGATGTC
Organism: Penicillium fimorum; assembly: GCA_028828255.1. Taxonomy (NCBI): domain Eukaryota; kingdom Fungi; phylum Ascomycota; class Eurotiomycetes; order Eurotiales; family Aspergillaceae; genus Penicillium; species Penicillium fimorum. Next base: position 2,888,839 of record JAPWDS010000003.1, on the reverse strand, counting down.
GCGCCTTGGACCTGCCGCGTAAAACAGGCCAATATCGCGCGATTTTCCCATACAGAGTCTGGCTCATCGGCGGAACCAGAGGTTGGCATTCTCGACGCTACCGGTTACAAGGGATCGAACGTTACGGAGAAACATTGGATGGGCCACGACGTAGGAGCTGGTACGATCCTACTTGCCAATGTGTCATTATGTGGCCTCGCTAACCAGACCAGTGGATGCCTTGATTGAACCCCAAGCTGTCTTGCATTTCGTCGAATTTATCACGTCTGGCGTCCTGCCAAATGGCAAGAAGACCGATTTAGCTTTGCTCAATGCAGATGAATTCGCACTATTTATGGCCCCCAGTTCACAGTGGGCGCCTGCGCCATTCAACACGGCCGATATCCCAATCGTGCAAAAGGCAATCCAGCGGATCACCGGCCCACAGGATTTGAGTGGATTGTGCCGAGTTGGGCATAATATTCACTTCCTCAAACGGCGCCTCTGGGGAGGCCTTGCCCCCGTGCCCGCATCGCGATGGCGCGAAAAAGATCTCAACAACCCGGAGCATTTTGCCATCGCCCATGAATACCTGACCTCCGTGATTGCCGTCTTTGAGTATCTCAATATTCCTCAGATCCGGACTAACATGTGCGAGACTTTTAACAAGATATCTGGTGACTTTGGAGAAATGCAGGACGCGTTGAATGCCCGGCGCAAGACCCGAGGCCTTTCTGACGAGGTCAACCTTACTGCTCTTTGGGAACAATTCATTCGCGCACAGTACGAAGTCATGACCAGCACCGCCCACTCCTGGGTCCTGGCCCACGTTGCCGAATTACGTGAACGGGCATTGGACAGCTTCATTGCCATCCAGGCGGAAGGAAGAACCCCAGAGATGGAGGATTTCACGCAACGGTGGACTGATCTCATTAACGTCACGTCGATGGCAGATTTCAACATTTGGATGTCCATGGATGGGTACAATGGCTACCATGCACCCTCCAACATCGTCGCTGGGCTACACAATCCTGACCTAAAGAACCACGACATGAGATCTGGGTTTTCCAAGCTGCTGATGGACCGACTCACCAAATGTGTCGAGGCTCAGAACGAGGCTGCGAAGGTTCAAGGTCCAAGCGCGACGGAGGGCGACGCGGCCCGCCGCGAGCGCGTTTCTATCAGCACAGTAGTACAGGATGAACTGCGTGAAAAGATACGCGGCCAGTCGCCATCCCCGCAGCCACCTGCACAGCCCTGGATCCAGCAACTCCTTCGGGCTAAGGAGGCGAGCATGAGCTTGGACCCGTCGGAAAGACAAGACTATGGTTTCGGATTGGCAATCTACCGCACAGCGCACAACGTCTCCGATGAGAAGTGGGAAGCGCTACAGTGGGACGTGGAAGCTCACTTCTCGACATGGAGTGACGGCGTCCAGCGCGCTGACGAGCTGAAACCACTACTCAAACTGCATTGGTTCGACGGCAAGGAGCTAGGCTTCGATGCAACCAACCCCATCCCAGCAGCAAAGAAGTTCGTGGGCCCTAAATTCCCCATTCCAAGATTCATATGAACCAAGGACTAATGCTTCTCATAGACACTACCAAGAAATCCGGTCCACGGAGGAGTGGAGCCATAAAGTAGCACCATCCGTGTTCCTTGTTATCGATCACATGGGCGTAGGCTCATATACCGAGGATGTATTTACCACATCTTACACAAAGGACAACGGCCTCCTCAAAGGCGACTTCCAAGGCCAAGTCCTAGCCGTCGACCCAGACTTCGATGAGAGTGCCATTGCAAGCGAAAATGCAGGCACAGCCAAGGAAGATCCCCAGGAGGAAGCCCTCACATACCAGGGCCGGATGCGCATCCTGGGTAACCTCGTCTGGAGCGAGCTCTATCCTATGCTCATGCTGCAGTCTGTGGGACTTGAACATCTCTGGCTGCAGGCACGGGAACATCCGTTGAAGGTATATACTGGGCCGACGGTGCCCAGTCAAGTTGTGCCGTGGAAGGAACGGAATTCCATCAAGACCCATATGATGGATAGCTTTGTGGAGTTTCTCAAAAGAAGGACCCCAACCTAGCAGGAAAGGTAGATGGGCTGAGGAAGGAGGGTTCCCTTTAATTTAAGGAACCAACTTTTTTTGTATATTATATCGAGTCTGAAGTTGTGATTGTACTGCTGTCAAATTCAATTTTTTGAGACACGATGTTTCCTCGAGAGATAATTTGAGCAAAAGGGTTAGGTGAGCACTAAAGCTTAAAGCGAAAAGGGAAAGTCATGTCGCCCCTGAAATCCAGTGTATATGCACGAACAATTATCCCCAGGCTCCGTGGTAAATTTAGGCTGAAATGCCATAGGGCCAAGGAAGCATACAACGTAGTAAGAACGGGCTTGAATAAGATTTAACAGTATCCGAGCTTTAGACCAAGATCTAACACATCTGTTTAAAACTGAGCTAGCTACTTCTAGTAAAGAAGGTAGATCATGCAATGAATCGTTGAAAGTGAAGCATTGCCATTGGCAGCACATTCCAACATCATAGACGAAAATGGTGCAATCGACATTCTACGGCCTCTGATTGGTCAATGTGACAACGGTTGCAGGGGTATATTCAATGCAGGCGTTGAATAATTAGATAAGGTGTAGATAGTTTCAGATCTAAGATATGTCAAAATTACCTTCTATTTTATAAACCTTTCTGATATAATGGCCAAAAAACATGTCAACCCCAGGTTCTGTGGGGACGTGTTCATGTTCGGCTAGAGCCGATCCGTGGGGAACAAGGAACAATCCCTGTCTTTAGGACCTTCACTCTTCGGAAAACTCCTCGGCTTCAGAACAGCTATGCTATTATCTGCATTTTTCCATCTCTCATCATGACCAAGCCCGGTACACCTCCTGTCCCCGAGCCTCCCAACCCAATCCTGGGCGACTCCGGCCCGACACCCGCCCGTGACACCGGAAATGACGACCGAGAAGCATTAGAGCTCCATGCGATACAAACCCAAGAAGACAATGAGCTGGACTACTCGACCCCATCGGCTTCGTCTGGTGATGAGCATCACATTCCCACACGTCGGACACCGTCCCGAGCCGATTCTCGGACCTCACGCAAAGTCCGCAAGGGTCTTTGGGGCTGGATTTGTCGGTTCTGGGGTCGACATGTTACTCTGACCGTGCCGCAGAAGAGCAACCGAGATTATTTTGGTACGAGCCACTGTGGACACGTTGCTAGCAACTTAATTGACACATTTAAAGCCCTAGAAAGAACGTTCCTTGCGTATATCCGCACCTCCACCGTTATCGCTATGCAAGGGGTCCTCGTCGCCCAACTTTTCCGTCTACAACGCCCATCCACAAAAGTCGATCGCCTGTCATTTCACGAAGTCGGTATCCCGCTTTCGGTTGCCTGTCACGGTGTGGCTGTTATCGTCGCCTTCGTAGGTGCAGTCCGATTCTGGAGACAACAAAATGCTATTGCTCGTGGGAAAGTATATACTGGAGGATGGGAGTTAAACTCCGTGGGGATATTAATATTCGCTGTAAGTTCTTCCTAGGCTGATGGTCGAACTCTGAATTCTAATCAACTCCCTCAGGTTATTGTGGCGACCTTGGTTCTTACTATTATTATCTTGATCCAAATCGATTTGAGCTCCAGTGCACTTCCTACTCGAATATCATGGTCGTGAAATCTTGTTCATGATTTTATTACCCTGGCGCATTTATACGGCGACGGAAAAGTTCACGCGAAACGGCTATCTTAATAACTATATATAATTTTGATTTCATTCTATGATTCATATATCTTTGACATCCATTGGCAATCAAATCTGTCTTTCTTGGCGGTATATCACACTATTTGTTTTACCTCGGAGCATATCCCTCAATGAATACCCCCTCCCCCAATGGGTATACAGGTTTCTCTAGGAGAGTCAAATCGCATATTAGAATCATACGGAGCTCACATAATAATAACCCTAGCATATTGATAATTTTCTAGTCCACTGCTCGTTTCGGTGAGCTTCAATCCTCTTTGGCTTAGGCGGAGATGGACAACGAAGTTGCCATTTGCTCGTCGAAGGGATCGAATAAGACGGCGCAAATTGGGGACTGGCTGGTCGGTGCAACACTAGCTAAACCTGCTAATCCGTGGCATTTGATATAACGGCCTGATTCTATCAAGAAGGTCCTTTGATAATCAGTCCTTACGAGGCTCGCTGCTTTCTTCCGGCCATTCAGCACTCGACAAGCTCTGCCTGCACAGCATACCCGAGGACGCGGAGGCTATCGAGATTCTCGATATGCTTCGGATGGCTGAATCTTTTTGCAGGGGAGCTTTATCTTGAGAGATATTCGAATTATTAACGACTCTATGCTTTTCGTGGTTTATTTCGACTAGCTTGGCATCTCACGTAGCACTCGGTGAGAACTCTACCATATATTCGATGGCACATATTGACATATAGTCTCTAATAGACTTCTGGCATATGAATGCCCTACCGTGTTGCTCGCTGGGGCAAAGGAAAGAAGGCTACGTTCGATACACCTATTTGGAGCCAAGCGCAATATCTTCCTCAAATCGGGCACAACCAATGGGCCTTACTAGTGCTTCAGCGATGGCTTGTAATCTGTTGGCAAGTCTGACCTCTTTCTTCCAATCCCAAAATGGCCTCGTCGAGGCGCTCAGCGAGGGAATAGTGGATAAACCAAGAGCTATCGCATTAAACAACATTCATTTCGTGGATCGCCGAGATTCATATCTTGTCCTGTATGGAATATACCGTTTAATTAGCCAGCTAGCGACCCTTCGGGCTTTTATACTAAGAGAGTACTAATTAAAATGAGGAGAAAGAGACCAAAGCCAGATTGACGAGAAGCTCTTAGGCTCTCCAGCATTCTTTTACTTTCACATCATTTCTCTCATCCTTTCCTCTCTTCGTCACTTTATCTTCACATTTCTTATACCCGTCCTTTCCTATCTCTATACTTTCAACTACTCAAACGCCAACCTTTTGTCATTACCGTCTACCATGGTTGACTCTATTCATACCCTTGTAAGTGAAATCCTCTCGTTTATAGCTGTGTCTCCCATGGAGGATAGGTCGTCTCAGCATCTCGTACCCTCAAAATCTCAATACACACACCCCCGCCACTATGGCAAACCGATTATAAATCAACCGGCATGACCCTGCCACTTCTGGGCATGGGTATTTGTAGATCCTGCTGTCTCGTACGTCATCATCAATCCTTCTCTAACCACAACCCCCACCCTATCTCCGAAGAATGTATCTTGTCTCCGCAGCTTCGTCTTTGTGCGAGATACAACTTTCTATTCTCTAACACCGCCTTGTCTTGCCATTGTCATCTCCCCACAACACCAGGTTTATCAAGAATACATGGACATACACTAACATATCGTAGTTGTTCTGCAAGCATTGCGAGGTTAGTGGACATGATGTTGTCTGCTGTCATCGTCTTTTCGAAGACTTGACAGCCTTTGCCCAAACCGTTGGCGTCGACACTGGATATCGCACCCAAGGCTTGGTAACAACCCTACGATGCATTCGATTACGGAACAATATACTAATATGTGTGATAAATCAGGGTTCTGCTGCTCAAAAGCCTTACGTTGTTGCGCGCTGGGGTAAACAAAAGAAGAGTATGTTGAATACAACTATTTGGGGCCCGTAGTGATACACGGAAGGCTAACTCACCTAATAGAAAGCTTCGATAACGGCGCCGACCTCAATCCAGCTGAGGCCCAGATGCTGGCATTCTACCTCGAACAGCAGCGACGTTACTGGCACTGGTGCTGTGCCTTGTAGGCCGGGCTGGGCTAAAGTAGAGCCTCGACGTGATGTATCTAACAGGTGATTATAACCAGTCCCAATGGTGGGTGCTATGTGAAAGGGGATGAATTTTATCTAGTGAAAGGACAGAAATATTCTCAGGCCCTATATGCCCCGAGCTACAGAATCTGAAACGCTTCACATTTGGGGTTATCCTTAGTAGGTCATTTATTTAAACATAGAATGGTACAAGGATCTCTATAGATGTAGCTAATAGATTGGCTGCTTATGTTAATACCATAGCAGAGCATTATATGATATTCACAGGCGTACAAGAGAGGCCATATCATCAGGGTCTAATTTATAGCCCAAGCATATTAATTTGAAACGAGAAACGAGAAAGAATCGCATGGGCCCTCTGATCTTCTTTTACTCTTACCTTATCTCACCTCCTTCATCCTCTCTCTTCATAACCCCCCGCCTCTCCTTTCCATTTTTCCCTCCTGAGAATAGTATGTTTGCCTCACGTTAGCATGATCTGATCCTGTTATACGGTGATCACCACGGCACCACTCATCCTTATACGTCGATTCGCCCCACGTTTACTCCTGGCTGCTTGCGCTCTATAAGTGCTTTCCACACCTAAACAAGCACATACGACCATAGGGTGTGGAAAACAGGGCTTCCCGTCCGCTCAGCCGTACTTAAGCCACACGCCGGTGAGTTAGTAGTTGGGTGGGTGACCACCAGCGAATCCTCACTGTTGTATGTTTTTGTTTTGTTTTTGCCCTTTCTAGATAGTCAGAGATAGATAGATAAACGCTCTAGAATGGGGTATTTTTAAGTATGCAGGTAGGACCATGTTTTATTTCAGCAGACATCGTTTCGTGCGATGCAAGAGTACTCTTCTACGTCGCATATACTCCCTACGATGAACTAAAAGAAAAGGTCACGAAGAAGGAAACAATCCGTAAGAGAAAGAAGGAAACACACGACTTTGTCCCCTGAAAGTGAAGAGAAGATGCCTGGATATCTGGATCCAGTGGATATCGAAGCTAACCTCAAGGATCCCGCTGCCCACATCTCCATCTTTGAATTAGCCGAACATCTCACTAAACAGAATAAGGCTGGACCAGGAAAAGGACACTTGGGGCTGCCGGTCAGGATATAAACCATGAGACATGTCAAATAGGTACAACGGTGCTGTGAGATACAAGGAGGGGCGGTTATATCGTAGATGGTAAAATATTTTCTTTAGGCTTATTATGCCCCAATGTACTAAATTGAACACAACTTACATCGGGTATTATCCTAGGCACATCTTTCACATTTAACCGTGAAACGCTCTAAGGGTCGTGATAGATGTAGGTCTTAGATTAGGTAGCTACTTATGATTGATAACACATCAGGACATAATATCATATTAACAAACAACCCTCTGATCCCAAGAGAGCCTCCGACCCTGCTGCCCACTGGAGCCAGGCAAAGAAGAATAGCTGTATGTTCTACACAACCATCAAAACCATCGTTCCACTTCCCCTATCCACATAGTTCGCGGTACTCGGTGGAGCAGTTAACTAAGGTTCTAGTAGTTCACGAACCCAGCGCCTTCACTGCGTGATGTGTCGCCAGCTGGAGCCACCCACCCACCCCCACCGCTGCTAAACCCATTGAAGATCCGCGCTCTGACGAGCTACGTCGACTAGTAGTGGGCCTACTGGCTGCGGTATCATGCTCTGTTGTCTCACATTGGCCGCTTGATGAAGCAGTGCGAACCGACAACGACGGAACCTCGAACACTGTGAAGTGGTAATGATCAACCAGTTCATATTCGGGCAAATGTCACAACTTGGGAGATTTTCAGCTTCGTCTAAGTCGGGAAAGGTCAAGCATTTAGCGAGGATTACGGTTTCTGTTTTTTTTTCTTTCTTCTCAACATATCTGTAATCAAATATGCCTCGACTGAGGCATTCAGCATCGAAGACTCCGTCATATTGTGAAAATAGAATATGCAGATCGTTACAGATGTAGGTTTAGGAGTAGCTGTCCAGTACTGAAGTTCCCAAAGAATGGACAATGCCAAGGGGCCAGATGATATTTGTAGGCGCTAAAGAAAGGACTAAATGACTATGATATAAATTATCCATCGATGTAGACAACCTCAGTATCTCAACTTTCAATATGATATGTCTTCCACAGATAAAACATGAAACGTGAAGCTTGGCGTTAGCATACGTACCCACACGGATAAGGAGTCTGACACCATACTCCACCCAAATGACATATTCATGGAACGTCTTATTTGAAACGTTTTTAGATGGAACCGAGCGCAAGCCAATTTTACCCAGCGGCTTGGTATCAATTCAGAATATGAGTGGCTTTGGTCCTGTCCTAATGGGTCTCTGTATCTGGGGCTGTTCGGTCAAATGGTCCACCCCTACAATTTCATACAGAGTACACGTATACCCATGCAGCCCCATAAGGCGATACGATCATCCCTAAATCCCCATTCTCACTCCCGACCTTTCCGCCACAAGTGACCAACAACAAACCTTCCCCTTCAGGCAATCAGCGACCAGGACACGCATCCTTCCCGGAGGAGAGACGGTCTTAGATCGGCAGGCAGTCACAGATCGTCCTAAACGCACGTTGTACATCGTGTATTGTTCGTTTGGCTATTGACCGGAAGTCTCCGGCCCGCGAGCGGAGCTAGCTAGATATATGTAGAAGTCGAAGCGGAGAGCATGGATGTTGTCTGATCCCCCAGGAATAACCTTCCCCGGTTGGAAGTATGGGATCATTTTCCGCCACGGCAAGGGCCATGTCGCGTTGACCCGCCCATTGCATATCAGGAGGAAGAAACAGTAAGTTGCACGGGGGGTTGTATTTAGCTGATATTGGCTGAGAGAAAAGATGTGGAGATCGGTTAGTGTCGCCAAGCCAGTCTGAAAAGCCTAAAAAGGACTGGCAACCGGCACATTGCAACATTTTTGTATTTAGTGCCTTGGCGTCCGGATGCGAAATTTGTTCACGGGATCTCTTGGCAGGCGATCCAGCCTTATTTCTATGGTGTTTCTTGGCTTTACAGAAGTAATACCGTGTATGATTGTCAACGGTTTCATTCGGAGTTAAGCCAAGCCCCTTTTTCACTCATTGCGGGGTTTATGTTCAATGAAACCCGAGCTGTATTTCCTACGTAGGACGTAATTTTGCCGTTTGCGGTTTATAGAAGCCAGTTGGGTATTGATTTTTATGTTCATATATACATCTGAAATTATCCAGTCGGCTCAATTGTCTCCATTTTCGTGGATAACAAGGGCCGAACAAATAGAGTAAAGAAAAAGACACCAGTCATGATCTGAACAAATATGAAAGAAAATAGGCCGAAAAGAATGAAAATGTGAATCATGGAAAGGCAGAAAATGCAAGATATGAGAAATGAAGGAAACAAAAGAGTGTATAACACTTGACAGAAAGCAAAGGCCACCAGGGCATTGCTTTTTAAAAAATCATTCCAACGTCTTTTCCAACTCAAAAATTATACTGTCGCCATAGGAATGCTGGTTGTAGGCAGCGGGGCCGGACCTTTCTCATCCTCTTCGAACGTCCACTTCTCCAATTTCTGAGCCATACGTGCACAGAAGGGGTCAACATACCCAGTCCACAAAGTGGCGCAGAAGTATACCAACACGATCCAAGCCGGGATACTGATACCCACGACCCAAGGAGCACGGATGGGGATCCAGTGTGGGTGGAGGGGTTCGCCATCCTCGCCGTAGATCGGGTTACCCTTATCGTCGACGATGTCACCGGCCCAAGGTTGGCCGGTAATTCCGTAAAGCATCCAGCACAGAACGGTGCGGAGGAGAGTGCCGTGCACGAGGTAAACGGCGAAACTCTGCTTGCCAAGCCAGAGAAGGAGACGGCTGGAGAGGAACTCTTTGGTGGAGGGTGAGATGTAGATGGCGAAAATGATCAGGTCAACGCCTAGGGCGGAGTAGCGCTTGCCGACGTTGACTTTCGGGGGGAAGATGTAGTGTGAGGCCTGTTCCATGTAGGCTGACCATGTGGCCCATTCTGGGTGTTCTCCGGGGTAGGAGCAGATGAAGAGACCGATACAGACAAGGATGCCTGCTACGATCTTGCGGCCCCAGCTGTGGCGTTCGACGAATTCTTTGAAACCATTCTCATATGAAAGATCGCTAAGGAACATGCCGTAAATTGCCTGCATTTGGAAGGTTTCTATTTCGTAATTAGTACCAATGAGGATTCGAGTATCGTGTAGAACTTACCGGTATTCTTGGCTGCGTCCTGGTGGAAGTAGAGGTACATGCCCAAGTAAATAACTAGGCGGAATCGGAACTTGACAAACATGGTTGCGCAGATAAGGACGTAAATCAACATAGATGCCTGGAGCAGCGGAAGCAAAGCCCACTGGTGATCATCGTATGCCATGTAGCCCGTAGTCCAAACCTCGAGGAACGTCTTGAATAACCGGACAACCTCATCCCAGAAAGTCGGGGCCAAATCGACGGCTGCGTAACGACACCACCAACAGTCGGAGCGGTTAGCAGCGATGAAGGCGCCACACTGTGCCATGACCCATGAGATGATCAAGGCGATAGTAGCGGGAAAGATGAGGCGAGGTGGGCGGCGGAAGGCACTCTTGCCCACCGATGTGAAAGCTCCAAGGGTATCGCCATTTCGAGACTGTTTGAGCGGCTTGAGAGCGCAAACATAGCCAGTCAAGAAGGCAAAGATCGTGACACCTAAACGGCCCTGCCAAGGAATACGGAAGACGGGCCACTGCAGAATACGGGGAGGGACGTCAACATCGTCGCGAGGGGCGAAGAGGTCATAATCCCATGCTCGGGCAAGGTGAGTTAGGATAACTAGGAATGAAGCGATTCCTCGTAGGCCCTATTCATGATATTAGCCAAGGTCATCCCTCCAAGGCGGAGATGCGAAACTCACATCAATCCACTTAACACTTTTCCGCGGATCACCCTTCACCGATGGATCTGCGGACTTCCAGGGTATGTTGTCCAATATGCGCGAGTATATATGGGTTGGTTGGATATACTCCATGATGAGTGTAAAAGAGTGAATAAGAAACCGAAGTCCGATAGGAGACTCGGGGTATCTAGTGGGTTGGTTGAGATGAAAAGGCCAAGACCATAAAGATTAAAGGTCGAAATGTTCCAAAAATGTCAAAAAAACAACAACAAAAGGCTGAGGTTCAAGGGAGAGCGAGGTAGAGACAGATAAGGTTGAGCCTATAATTGGTATACCTCCATAGATCAACGAGTGTAGACGGAAAAGTTCAGGGGAAAAAAAGAGGCCAAGACAGCAGAATGGGGTATTAAGAGAAATCCGAAGTTCGTTCTCGCCATTCCGATTTGAAGATCGCTTGGCCAAGCGGAAATGGGAAGGCGAAGGTGAACATGGGGGTTGTATCGCGTGGAGCTGTGGAGCTGGAAAATAACATACCAATTTCACACCCTTGTAATAAATATGACGCTATGTAAATTATACATATTTCGAATTTATGAGACCTAAATACATAATTATAAGACACTCGTTTACCATTCCATATTTAGAATGTGACGCGTACGAACTACAAGGAAGTTATATACAACGTAGATATCAATACGGAGTAACTAGCTTACGGGAACATAGTTCATACTTCATACTTCATAGCCTATACGGAATACGACATATATCTCAAAGTGAAAGGGGCTAATCCCTTATGCATGAAGCTATCCAAATTAAGCTATCAGATTAATGCAGAAGCTGACGACGCCTACGTTCCATTGCCGAACTAGTATTTCAGTAAACCAATTAACGGTGAGAATGTCCCCCATGTGAACCGTGGGCTAAATCCGTGTCAATTACGCCAGATCTTGGCATTTGATGCACGGAGTCTGGGTATCGGATTTAATTGGTCAAAGTTATTACCGGCGGAAAATCGGAATAGGCGTTTCGGATTGAGTTACCTTTTTTTTTTTTTTTTTTGAAAAGCTAACCGCCTACGAAAGGGATGGAATTTGATTGAAACTTGGATACCCCTATTTCCGCCAAATACGAAACCGAGTTTTTGATTTATGCTAGTACGGTGTTATAGGGGAGCACATCCTATGGAGACAACATACAACATAGTATATTGTATGGAATATATTGTAAACGTTCTCTGAAACTCAGAGTCCGTGACGATCTTGAAGATCACCTGTCCCGAACTTGCCGAATATCACGCCCGACACACTGTTTCAAGGAATGGTGACCAGGAGCAATAATTTAAAAAAGACAAAGCGATAACATTCCGTCCCTTTTTGGAATGTAACCCGCGATTGTTTGATTTAAGGAATTTTAAATCGACATCGGAACTCAATCACGCGGAGGAAACTCTTGGCTCTAGTTCTGTAGGAATAATTATCTAGGTCCCCGTCACCTTCTAGCCTATTGAAAGAATGGGTCCTTCTAGAATTTAAAATTGGCGATAATTACACTCGATGTTGTACAACACTTTTGACCACATGACAACTCAGGGCAACGTGGACTGAAACTGGTTACTTTATACTCCGTATCCAAATCAACTTTCATATCCCGTCTAAGCTACTCAGTTTCTGCTAGAGCCAAGACTAGGAAACCGGCATATAAAGTTAAGGGGAATAATAACGACGAACGTGATGCCGAGCAAAGTGAAATCCAAGCCCTATGGGGATCTCCTTCCCGCAACTGTCATCGTCTGATCGAATAGGAATAATTCGGTGCTTGGCGACCCATTTATTTCATCCAAAAATGAAAAAAAAAAAGTCCGAGCGAGTTTCCAGCCAGGGCTCCAAGAAGATCGTAAGTTCCCCTGTATGGCCTATTATAATATCGATATGAGCAGGGGGCGTCTATATTCTGACACTGATACTTGGAGATAAAGTATGTTTGACATCGTACATACGTATTCGGCTTTTACATAGCCACTGAGTTCTAGAACTGGTATTAACGCCTCTGTGGACCTGTACCCACTTTCTAAGTAGGATTAGAGTGGGAAAATCAGATATGGTTCTCTAGGGCTGTCAGTGGTAATGTGAGTTACAATACCTTGGCATCCAGGTGGTGGCGGCCAAGGTTACGCAATTTTGGTTTTCCGCGTCAAGACCCATCTGAATCTACCCCTTAGTCAGGTGAACTTGGTAACTGGATCAGGAGAAGCATCTGTGTAGGAACACTGTCACTTCCAAAAATGCGGCTTGGAACAGTTACAGCTTTTCTTTCATGGGCCTTGGTCGCCTCGGCCACCATTCTCGAAAACGGCCAAGTAAGAGAGAATGCGTACCCTGGCCAGTTACAACCGGTGACTTTGGACAATTCTTGGAGGAACTATCCAGCGGATGCTCCGGAGATATCTTACAAAGGTCGTTGGGATAGCCAACACATTTCCTGTATGTTCCCCCGTGGCTCCTCCAGGGCTCTTCCCCATGGCTCCTCTTCCCCGGATTCCCGTCTTAACCTTAATACTAACCTTGGATAGGGTGGTCGTATGTGTCATTCTCTAGTATCTTATCGCGTTTACTAATTGATTCAGTGCACCGGGAATCAAAGTCGAGTTCTCTGGGGAAAAGGTATGTACATCCCTTCCGTCCCGATGTTAAGGGTCCACATGTTAATATCATTCTAGCTTGCTGTCCATTTTGGCCCAAACACCAACACAGGTGTTCTAGTGGCTTACCGGTATGTATAAACCTTGCTGTTCATGGATTTATTCTAAACCTTAACAGGGTGGGCTCTCTCGACTGGCAATTCTCTAACATCACCGCCGATTCAACATATCAATTTGTTGGACCGTGGTCGGAGCTCAAAGATGGTGATCAACCCGTCGACAAAAATGTGTTTGAGATGAGAGGTATGTCTTCCATCAATCCCCATTGGCAATCTATATACTAACTGCATTATAGTGACAAATTGGGGCATTGGATAAGTCTCTCACAGCCATTCAATATGTTCCTTACTTACCCTTCACACAGTCCAAATCGCTGGTGTAGCCGTCGCGAATGACGCCGTCATCACTAAGGCTCCGACCTTTGAAAAGAGAGTTGAGATCATCGGCGGCTCGTGAGTCTTCAAATCTTGCCAACTAGTCTTCCACGCAACTAACCATTCCCAAGTCTTGCATCTGGGCAATTCGCCACCTACGAGACAATTTCCTCGTGGTCCTTCCTCTTCGCTAACGGCTTGGGCAATGTCGAATATGGTATCACAGTCAGTCCGCCTGTTGGATTCCCGAACCCAAATCCCAGATATACTGACACAGTCTCACAGGCCTATCCCGGCGTATGTCTCGCGGATGAACAATGTTACAACGGTGGCTCTCGTGGTGTAGTATGCTACCCCCATCTCTACTATAAAATTCACCATCAACTAACAACAGTCCCAGGGCTGGTACTGGCACCGCGCCTCGGATCCCGGCTCGCGCGCACGTGCAATCTACGACCACAGCCCTGAAAAGTGGGACGTGAAGGCAGAGCAACCGGCCGATCTTGTAATCATCCAGATGGGCGGAAACGATCACCGCCACCCCAATGAAATCCCCGGCAGGGACTACTACCATGCCTACGTGGAGTTGGTAGAAGATATCCACTCTAACTGGCCTCATGCAATCATCATCCTCATGGTATGTCTTTATTCCGTGTACAACTTTGACTGCATCCAACTCAAATCTAACTCTCAACAGTCCCAATGGGGAACTTTCACCAAAGAAGGCAAGAAGTGGGTGGGTAGCACTTACTACCAGGAAGAGACCAAGCAGGTCAATGAGCACTTCAAGGACCGTGGTTTCGTCTACTATTTCCCCACCGAGGGCCTTTTGCAACATAACGATATTAACCCCAAGAACCATCTTACGGATGTGGGACATGTCAAGATTGCGAGTCACTTGTTGCAGTGGGTTAAGCTGGTGCTCAGATGGAATCTTGAGCCAACTGGTGAAGTCCACTCTGGAACTGCTTACTGGAACGATCAGCAGGAATACTGATCGTCCGTTCTGGATACAGAAATCGGGGCTAGATAGTTACCTGGCCTTTGTATATTTATTTCTTAGATACTTAGCACAGTATGAATAAATTAGAACATATATATCGCCTTCTATGATCTTGTACCCTTCCACCCATTTTTAAGTCTGATGCCTGAGAAGTAGGAAATGTGTCCGAGACCCGTTTGGGCGACTGTCTTACCATCATACACAGTGTTCTCACAAGAGCTATATTCACTTATATTTCAGGCCCGGATGCTAACCTACTCTTTGGCTTAAGTTCTGTATTCGTGAGATGTGTGCGAGTGTTTGCCTATATCTCAGTCGCCTACAATCATAGCACCGCATGATTTCTATCAGTATCTCCCTATGTACCGTCATGGCCACCATGGATCTCTATCTCTAAGCTTCTGACAACAAGTCTGTACTCATAGCACGGTGTACCGCAGTGGGCCAACATATTGATTCCGACGTCCTCGCCGGGATTCTCAATATCCAAGAAGATCATCTCCTAACAAATATGCACTTGCATCAGAATATACGTTTTCCACCTCCTAGGTTGTCCTCTCCGTCCAGCGAAGGGAAGAAATAACGAATGAACTCGTCGCTAATTGGGTCCAAAGGGAAATATGCATCGCCTCCAGTGTAATCTTGGGTACTCGGCGTGGGTAAAAATCCAGATGCAGATGCCAAAGAATCCGGGAGGTCCAAGTCATTATTGCAATGATCCACAGCATAATCGGCATCAGGAAGAGTGGACGGTTGACCTTGACCGTTGTAAGGTAAGACATGCGCACTGTCCATTATTGGATCAAGCTGTGTAGGGGTTGGAAGTCTAGCGGAATTAACCAAGGTATCATCAGACTGCTTATCCGGAGATTCTGGTATGTCGCTGGTATCGTATCCCATGCTAGACACCAGCCGGCGAACTGCACTTTGACAAAGTTGCCATGCACGATATGATGCCGTGCAATGCATGGACATCATGTAAAGCCACCGGAGGGACTTTTTCGCCGACTGAACCAGATTGCTTTCTTGGTCTTTCATATGCACACAGCCGAATGACAGCTCCAGGATGATTACTGTTGCTGTCTGCATGATATAGTGGAGGAAACACCACCATGGAGTGAACTGGTATAGATGCGCAGAATTCGGCTCGTCGGGTAACAAATCGAGCGTGTGCATGGCCGATTCTAGGGTCATAATAGCCATGTCGTGACTAAACCCCCGCTGGTCGAGATGTTTCTGTTGTTCTTGGCTCCGATTTGGGTTATGCCGACAGAGACACGGTCGACCTAGCACGATTTTTGTGGTATAATAGTGGAATGCCAAGTTTGTCTTTGCCCAGTAGGTTTGCTGATTTTCATCTCTCATAGAAGTGAAGTCCAGCCCGGGTGGAAGAGTCGATAGCCACACGTCGACATTTGCCTTCAGCCGTTTAATGGTGCCCTGGATATCTTCCCATGATACTGACGCACTCTCTATTGAATAGACGCGGTCCAGAATTTCTTGGGTCAAAACTGTGAGATCACAGCGGTACAAGAAATAAAGACTCGTATTGACTGGCAGACTTTGAAGCCAAGAGCGCCCAGCTGTCGCTTCTTCGGTCTGCTGACGGTCGGGATATCGAAGATGCGGGCTTGTCATGGCCATATTCATGCGTTTTTCTCTCATATCAAGGTCATCAAGAAGCTCGGAAGCTGGTGGCTCTGACAGATGATCTTCATCAAAGGGGAGGGGTAGTTGAGTGGTATACATATTAGTCGAAATAGAGGTTGCCCGACCAGTCATCGATCCTAGCTTATGTTCGACCGTGTAAAGACACCACCAAATTCGACAGGGTATCTCCTTCGCCACGCCTGACATTTTCAGGGAACTACTTTTCAAGTTGATGCCAAGGGAAATGGCGGACCGAATTGCTAAAGCTGAGATTCTCCATGCCCTATATTTGTTAGATTTATTTCCTAGGGAAGAAGGCTCAATGGACTCACCTATTAATCTGGTTTGTCGATAGCATGTGAAACGCAACCAGCCCCTCTACTTGCACTTGCTCAAGATCCGGATGCTGGAATAGAGTATCGCCGCCCATACTTAGCATTCGAGATCGTGTTAAGTAAAAGAGATGGTCTTTGATATCCCCCCGATATGCCTCATCACTGTTATATAAATATTCTGTTGCAATAGCGAAGATCATGTTCAATATTGCCATCCATTTATCACCCGCGTAAGATATATCATTAAAGAAATCCTTGTATTGACTGGAAAACAGAGTCTTGTTGATGATAGGGAAATGCGGGTGAACTGCGTGCAGATAAGTTTCAAACAGATGATCTGCCACCGATTTGGGAGGCACCCAATACATTTGTACCGGACCGGGTGCATCGATACCCAAGTCATCAATATGATAGTTGACCATAGATGGAGTGACTTTGTCGGTGGTGTAATCTTCGGGCTTAGCCTTTGGTGTTTGATCGCGACTGCGCAGTTCGGTTTCTTCCTCTACACGGCCCATCCATGTAACTTCTGAGCTCTTTCCCATATAGCCAGTGGCCCGGGAGCTTTCTGTTAGATTCAGGTCTTCCTCAACTCGATCGACCGCTTCCAGTGACCCGATGGAAGAAGGGGAACTAGGTCGCTTAGACCCCCCAGTCTGATTCTGAGACACATCTGGCATTCCATTCGATGCATAGTCTGAATTAGAGTTATACTAGTAAATTTATTAGTCATGGGCAAGATTCCCGGTATCTTTAATACGATGAACTCCTCACCTTCTGGAGTAGATGTCTAATCCGTTTGGCAGATTGACCTTCGACTTGATTTACTACCTCTTTCAATGTAGCCTCGTAATCGTGCACTTTTTCCTCAAGAATTCGGATTTGTCTAGCAATCGCTTTAGCTCATGTCCCAATTTATTGCAAGTAAAAATAGGTATCGATATATCGGTTATTGTCCAGCCATACTTCATATCCGGCAATGCAGATAGATGAGTTCTGGTTGTTCTTACTTTGTTGTTTTTTCACGCGACTTTAGCGGATAGATGCATGGAATCTTCGCCTCTTCACATTGCCTACATCTCGGAGTCCTGCCATTACATTTTTGTTTTCGCTGGTGACATGATTCACATGCCCGTGAGACTCGTTTGTTGGATGAGGGTGAGAAGGTAGACCGTTGCCGGGGAATTGCGACTTTCATGGCGAAGTTTGACCCTTGCATATTTAACTAGGCAAAAATATGGAGGTACTTCTCTCTTTCGCAAGTCACGAAGAAAATGACATCACACATTGACTCCACACACTCTTCCTATGATGACATCATAAGGAAACACTATATATATTTGAAAAGAGACAGCAAAATGTATAATTGAGTCGAAAATATCATGAGTATTCTAGTTATGCCAAACGTAAGTTCACTATTCAAGGTGGTGCGCTCTAAATAAAATTTATATGCATATGATGTGACTAAGTACCTTTTGTATGGGACGATCATATAAAAAGTACGTATCGCATTTCTAGATATTGTGTTTGCTAGAGTTCCATGCCTGATTGTTGAGGTGTATATCCTAATTAACCGACCTCAGAGCTGAAGTGGACTCTGACCGTCGTACGGTCATATTCATGTTCCACTTATTGATCCAGGATGCGAATGCCTCCAGGGATATCATCGAACATACATGGAAAGGATACAACGGAGTTTGGGACCTTGTCTCGGCCTCTCTAACCACCAATACTGCTATTGATCTCCTACAACGCATAGAAGAGGAGATGAAACCTACACTTGATAGATTTGGCGGTGGGGTGAACTCCTGGAGGCATCCTACATTGCCTGGTGCGAGCAGCTTGGATTTTCAGTCTGTTCCATGATATTCACATCGGAGAAGTCTATGAGTCAAAATGAAACTCCGTCACTGAGACTGCGAGAGAGGGTGGAGTTGTACATACCACCATAGGCATGAGCCATATCTGCATCATCACTTCGCACAAAAGAGCATGTCACAGCTACTGGCTGCGGGATAGGGAGAAAGAAGAATTCTTGAACAATCAATCCATGAAATATGAATACCCTGAGGTCTAGCAAGTGATGGGAGATTGGGCCGTCCAACAACACCCCTTACACTGAGCATCAAAACAACAAGTCAAAAATACTTCTGGTCCGTATAGTAAAATCAAGCATAAAACAGTCTTTCAAGTGTTATTTTTATCACTTTGTAATATCATCAACCAGAACTATGCCAAATTCTAGCAAATTCGCAGACGGAGTCCCGTCAACTGGACAAAACGATGCTACCAGCAGTTGAAAAATGAGAGACGATATTGAGACCAAAGAGATGAGCCGCAATGCCAGCTACAGATAAGGGACATTCGTTACTTATGTGGACCCTAAAAAAACTGCCGTAATATGGCAAGGGGCATTTTGAATTCGGACTTTTGCATTCCGTTTCTGGCCAATGCCCTACTTGAAAATATATGAGTACTGAACACGCAGCGTCTGTCGAGGATGCACTGAAATAGTTTAATTAGGGCTATTAGCGATATTCTGAAGCTTACACTGTAATAAGATGTTGTCGGACAGCAAAACGTTAATCACCTTGACCTTGTGATTCTTCCCCGGACCATCAACCCCCGTAACCCCGGACTATCATCCCCCGTAGTCCCCGCAAAAACAGCCTATGTGGAGAATCCTACGCTAGATATCTACATGTTCTCGCTAGGCATACGGTAAACCAATGATAATAGGCAGTATACGCCATGATAATGTTGTGTGTGGGTCATGGATTCGGCAGATCCTTCGGACATAGACCGAAGGTAGCAATGGAAGCTTATTTGGTCTCCCTTTCGCTTTCGGGGCAGGCTGTAAAGCCTGGGCGACCGGTTGATGACCCCTCTTAATCCCCGCATATGACATTCTGTTACTGGAAGAGACTGTCCTACGTCGGGGGGTATAAAAGCGCAAATGTGCTGCTTCAATTCTGCTGATATACCTTAACTCCGTCGACTGCCAAGATAACCTCCACGCTGTTTGATATATTCTCATAGTGTCCATATATTGATCACTACCGTTGACATGGGGTTTCTCGGTCGTCTGCGGATGACAGATACTCCTAAAGAGGTCTTCAACCGCCATCTCTTTTGGTCTGTGGGAATATTCGGTACGCATACCCTAAATCCTTCCGTATTCGGCGCTAAAGAGGAGAAACAGGTGTCCTTGGAGCGGGCAGAGGAATCGACGAGGGCCTCGTCGGCGGCATGATCTCACTCAAAAGCTTCAAAAGCGAATTTCCATTAGACGTGGGCACTGCGTCGGAGATCGCCAACCGCGAATCAAATATCACAAGTATGCTGCAGCTTGGGTCAATTGGCGGCGCATTGCTAGCGTTTATTTTGTGTGATCGAATCGGTCGTGTAAGAACACTCCAGGTTCTTACAGTTACATGGGCCGTGGGTTTTGTGATCGTCATTACCAGCTTTGGCAGTATCGGGCAGATTCTCGCTGGCCGCTTGATTGCCGGTATTGGCGTTGGTATGACCACGGTGGTTGGCCCGACATATTTGGCAGAGGTCGCTCCGAAGGAAATTCGGGGTATGTTGACTAACATCTTTGCCGGCGCCGTGTACTTTGGTGTTATGATTGCCTATTTTGCGAATTGGGGCTGCTCTGAGGATATCTCCGATTCTTCTCGGTCCCAGTGGGTAATTCCACAGTCTGTTCACATAATGTTTTCAGGGTAAGTCAGTTCCACAAGATTTACCATATTTCTGATATACTGACGAGATCTTTGATATCAGAATCATCTTCCTTGCGTCTTGGACCGTTCCGGAGACTCCTCGCTTCCTTTCTATGAGAGGAAACCATGAACAAGCTCTCAGGAATCTTTGCATACTGCGTCAACTTCCAGCCGATCATCCAAGCATCGTGTCCGAGATACTCGAAGTTCGCGATCAACTAGAGCGCGAACAGGAAAGCACTCGTGGATCTTCATTCTGGGGAAAATTGAAAGAACTGGTCACGATCCCAGCGAATCGCTACCGCTTGATGCTGGGTGTGATGTCGCAACTGCTCGGGCAATGGTCCGGCGCTTCGGCGATTACCATCTATGCAACGAGCTTTTTTGCGGCGCTTGGAAAAACTGGCCAAAGTGAAAAGCTTTTCGCCACGTGCATCCTGGGCATTGTCAAATTTGTCTCTGCCTATATTTCCGCATTCTTCCTTATTGATTTCCTCGGCCGTCGTCGCTCCCTTTACACGGGAATAATATTGCAGAGCCTTACCATCTGCTACATTGCCATTTATCTGGCAAAGGTTCCTGCCTCAAGCCATGTCGCCGAGGATGGTGCAAGTGCGATAACGGGCTCTGCTAAACGTGCGGGCATCGGCGCAGTCGCGGCAATCTATCTCTCTGGCTTTGGATGGGCAATTGGCTGGAACTCGTTCCAATATCTGGTCAATGCGGAGATTTATCCCAGTCGGCTACGTGCCCTCGGCTCGTCGATTGTGATGTGTACGCATTTTGCGAATCAATTCGGTAACACCAAGGCAGTTCCCAGTATGATCATCGCGATGAGCAATTATGGCTTTTTTGTATTTTGCACGGCAGTTTGCGTCTTGGGTCTGCTCTGGGTTTGGTTCTTTGTTCCTGAGACTGCAGGAAGAAGTCTTGAGTCAATGGAGACATTGTTCGATTTGCCTTGGCACCAAATTGGTCGTCATGGAAAACAACTTGCTCCTAGTGGGATGGATTACTTTGACGACAATGACAAAGAGAAAGCCACTGTAGTTCACCAGGAGTAGCCCGGGCGCGGAACAACTCGAGGCTTTCCAGCGTGGGATTTGCCTAGCCATTCAGTGTCATTTATCACTTGGCTTTATCGAAAAGAGAAGAATAATATAAATTCAACATGTCGCAGAAGATGAAGATGTTTAAATGAAAGGCGTGAAGGCGAAAAAAGGATGAGTTGTGTATTCGAGGAAATTCATTGAGAAATAATTTTTTTCTTGGGAGAAACAGGATCATGTGATTGATCTAACTATTGAGTCTTCCCAGAACTCGAAGCAACCGAGATTTAAGCTGTCTCACCTGTTCATTTTCCAAATTAGCCATATCCTCCATATCATGCAGCATCTCCCCCAACCGCATAGCAACATGACGCAAAGTCTCACGCGTCACAAACGTCCTTTCCGGGCGATCTAGCTGCATGGTCCCAAAAGATATCGGTATCTCAGTAACAATTACTGTAGGGCTTATTTCGACAGTATCTTCGTTGCTCGATGGGCAGTGATCTACCGTTACCTGTGAGTCCAAGTGGATCTCGGGCCGAGGGTGCACATACCAATTTCCCCACCATTAGACTCCTTGCCCCAGCCTCCCAGTATGGACTCAACCACCGCATCGTACAGCGTGAGCGTCTTTAGCGCAGCATCTATCATCGTTTGCAGCATGCGTGTATCGAGATGTGTATCAGTCACAGTGCAGCCATGTAATAATACCCAGTGCTCGACCAAAGCTGTTCCGAGGGAGAGGACCTCATCTAGAGGGATGCGGTAGGTTTCTGTGGGAGATCTGGTCGAGAGGTCTGGGAAGCAACCCAAGGCTTCTGTTGTCCGGGCGAGACAGTTGCAGGGCAGTTGGGGTTGCCGCATGGTTGGAGTGTTTCGAGTCAGTTGTATGTTGTCCAGTTGTCTGTGTAACTTAGTGAGCCGTTGGATTGCACGGTCTCGGGAGGGGTTGGGGAACTTAGGGTCTTGTACTGGCATTACTTTGCAGATCAAATTATTCGGGGTAGGCAGAATAAGGGATATGGATGGGTTCCTGATAGACCTTTAATTTAGGCTATAGACAATGTTCCGGGTGTGTTTCCTTTTGGGGGAGGATCCCGACATTCGAATGTTCGAGCATGTTATTCCATCAAGCTTTCTTCCCTCATTGGCTGGGTATGTGCTGTCATGCCGAGCGGCTGAGCACTACTTTAATGCATGGGTTTGTATTACTTGTGCTTACGAGTTTTCGGAGGCTCTAGCATAGCAGGTAACCTTTTCCAATTTTCTGTCCAATCATATTCAAAAAAGGACCGTATATACCGTAAACAAACCCCCGTCACCTACCTATGTTACGTTACCGGATCGATATGTAAGGTGGACAAAGACCCGCGTCGCCTACCTCCGTTTTGCTGCTCAGCCGGAAAATTATAAATACGTGCCGGCCCCCAGATTTCTTTCTCTTCTTTTTCCCATTCTAGTGCACGGGCTTTACACGTATCAGTGAGGAGCCATCCGAGATCGTGTTTTTGCTGGTTGAGAACTACCATATTGACTACTACAAGCGAGCTCCTGGCACGCTTGGGAATTTTTAAAACAATACTGCCTTGACTATTGAGTCCTTAAGTTCGATTGATGCTTGGATGGTAGACCTCGCGGTCACCCTCCAGTATCTTGAAGACTTTTCACTACTTGCTACCCATGCGGTGGCTCTTAGAGAAGAGATCTTCTTTGCACACCTCTCACTTCAGACATAGCTCTCACTACACTAATAAAATCGGTATTTTACATAGATTGATTATGGACAAATAAAATATACTCTTCCTTGTAGTGACTCCACCCGGTGGGGGTCTTCGGCGATCGGTTTCGCAGATCTTTGCAAAACACCTCGGGGCCCGAGAAGCCTTTTAATATCGACCAACGTAAAATCCGTCTCATGGCCCATGACTTGGCCACGCTGCCTACTCTGAATATCCCCAAAATAGATCGTAGCTTGCCTCCGGGACGGGATAAGTGATGTTTCGATCGAAGGTGTCACGGATAAAGCGCTCGAAGCGAGCAGTGGACTGCTGAGCCAATGAAGTTCTCGCTCCACCGGGGGGAACAGGACTGGAGATTCTTGGCCATACAGTGTGAAACATGCGCTCTCGGTCGTGGGCAGAGATCGCTGCTCGTTGAAAGATCCTCCAAAAGCGAGACGGTACATTCTGCAGGTAAGCTCAAAGCTATAGGGCTGGAAGGTCGTGAAGAAAAACATCCTCCGTTCCCTGCCACATGTAAACCGTTGTTCATTGACCAGGTGGGTGTCCCGCTCGACTGTCATGACCACATCGATTGTTAGTGTCTTTTCCTTTGTGCGACGGGGATGTTCGAGCCAGGCGAGATGACAGAGAATGCTCAAGTAGCATTCACCCTGATATAGTCCATCGGACTCTGAGGCTGGTGGGGTAGCGCTTGTACTGAGACTGCCATTTCGGTTGATTGGGGCGGCAAGCGAGCCGATTCGTCTGTCGCGATCAGAGGTACGTCTGTTTTAGTCGTCGGGTTGTCTCCGATTTTGGGAAGGGGTTGTTGTGGGATTCTGAGGCCGTGAAGAGTTTACTGGAATTGAAGGTTCGCCAAATAGGTCTGGTGCGAATACGGCGGGATGGGAGATTGAGGATGAAAGTAAACTGGTAAAATCGGGGTCACAAAGTCCAGCCGTGTCCTTAGATGCTTTAGCCACTTTTGAATGATATCTCGTGGACTGATGGTTGCCAGTACAATTACCGGTGTCAGTTCAGTTCCTGTTCAGAGGCTCTGGTGATTCCACCTAGGTATTCTGGAGGCGTCGACCCATCACTGTTTCTGGTTGACTTGACAAATGTGAGACCCCAGCAAAGGCATATGAAGTGGTGAATGCATCCTGGTAGATATTGCCCTCATTACCTCTGTCAGAGTCTATGACAAGAAATCCTACAGGACTCGCCAATTGATCATTTGTGCGAGATGGAAATGGGGTATCATTCAAATCACCTGCCAAAGACAATGAAGTAGGGGTGTTTGGATCTGGACACTGGCTGATAAAATCCTCTTCTTCCATGACTAGAGACGCCGGGTCTTCTTCCTGTAGGTCAGGCACCCAAATGTCCACTTGGCAACCGAGCACCCCGGAACAAAGTAGCTCGCTTCTGAGTCTTCCCATGCGACGCAGTGGACTGTAGACTGTACACAAAACGAAGCCCGTGCTCCCCACACCGGTCACAGTGGGGCTTGTTTTGACTGCATTTGATTTTCAAGGATGCTACACCATTGCAGCCTTCATCGCGCCCCCCGAAGAAAGTACCCATACTCATGGGCTTACAGGGATATACATTCAGTGTAGCGATTATTGCAGGGCCTCTGTTAG
This sequence comes from Penicillium fimorum, assembly GCA_028828255.1. Lineage (NCBI taxonomy): Eukaryota > Fungi > Ascomycota > Eurotiomycetes > Eurotiales > Aspergillaceae > Penicillium > Penicillium fimorum. Next base: position 2,863,901 of record JAPWDS010000003.1, on the reverse strand, counting down.
GAGGCGCCTTTTCGCAACATGTTACCTGGCGTCAGTGCTTCTATATTAACCTCCCCATCAGCGGCACGGCTTCCAGGGCCTTGCTCTTCTTCTTCCGCGCCCCTGAGCAGGCCAAATCTGGAATGAGAAGACCACTGAGAAAATAGCGCAGTTTGACTTTATCGGTCTGCTAGTCTTGCTAGCAGGTCTGGTATGCTTTTTCCTGGCGCTGCAGTGGTGACATTTTTATGTGCCGATCAATCTAGCGACACTCTCATTTCTCAATTCCTAGGCTTCGACCATTATGTATAGGTATAATATGCTAGGGTCTAGATTTTGGTGTGGAGCAGTTCCAAGTCTCCAGGGCTTCCAAGGTTCGGATTTGGTTCGGGGATAAGGTTTTGGGTTTTTCGGGGTGGAGACAAAGAATTATGCATAGATCTGATATCTACATACCCCTATATACTATGTGCATAGCTGTATAAAGAGGTCAAAGCAAAAATGATCTTGGAATCCCAATAATTCCCAAAATAATAATCTTTACAAGCATTTAACCTTGGGAAGTTTTCAAGACTTATCCTGCTTATTTTATGCATTCATATGAATCAGCCCGATGAGGCAATTACCGAGGTATCCAACCATTCCAGCTGCCAAGCCCTTTCTATTCCCAACGACCCCACATATCATGAATAGATTGGCTCAACCGTTGTTATCAAACAGTGTTATATCGCCTGCACCGGAATAACTTCCATATCGGGTGTCTGTCACCGAAAGAGATTTTCTTTTTTCTATTTTTTTTTTATAATGCTGGCATATAACAAGACAAGACAGATCCAACAAAAGACTTGAATCTGCACTTTGAATTAAGACTAGATCAAGGCTATATCCCCTTCTGCAGCCTAACTCCACATTCCACACTTTCACAATGGCTCCACAACCGCTCCCATTCCCGGGCTTCACCCCGATATCTAATCGTGTATACCTTCGCAATGGCCACGAAAAGGCCAATCCAACCCCAGCCGACGAGCCAACAACAATCCTTATTTCCGGCTGGGGCGATGGCATGCCGAAACACGTTACCAAATATTCCGACGGCTTCCATGAGCTCTACCCATCTGCGCGGATTATCGTCATCCTATCACGCACCTTCGAAGCAACCAACCAACCCGAGGAAGCCAGAATTCAAGCTATGATGCCAGTCATCGATACCATCTTCCCGACGCCAACGGGCGATGGAAACGAAAAGGAACGTCTGCTCGTACACGCCATGTCAAATACAGGTGCCATCTTCGCAGCCGCTACCGTTATGGCATATCAGCGTCGCCACGGCACAGATAAGCCATTCCCCCACCCGCTCATGGTGCTGGATTCCACGCCCGGAAGTCTGCACTTCGCGTCTCAGGTTATCAGGTGGTCGCGTGCGATGGCGTTCGGCACGGCCAAATTCTTCCCTTGGCCTTTCCTTATCACCCATGGTATGTGGTATCTTTTCCTCTGGGCGAACTACCTGTGGGGGGTCGTGCGCGGTGCGGTACCTTCCGGTGTGTGGGCGGACCGCATCATAAATGATAAGGCCTTTGTCACGACCGAGTCTAGCAGAGTTTACCTTTACTCCAAGGAAGATGATATTATTGGTTACAAGGATTTGGAGGAGAATGTTGCTCATGCCAAGACCTTGGGATACTCGGTTGATCTTGAGATGTTTGAGGGTTCCCCACATGTCGGCCATATGAGACTTCATCCTGAACAATATTGGAATAAGATTGCCAGCTCTTGGAAGCAGGCCATGGTGGAGAAATAAGGTGGAGGGATTGTATATATATTGTGTGCATTTCGTATTATTAGCTTAGACTATGTTTAATAATTATATAGGGTCATTATTTCATTGTTGACAGTTTCATTGATACTCGCCAGTTTCCAGAATGATACGTACATAATCACGTTAGCCAAGCCTTCGGGGATATTGTGGGGTGTCGATCAAACCCGGCAGCGTGGGGACAGACGTACGATCTATATCGGCACACAGTTTGGTCTTAGGTTATACTTATTCATTTACTCCCAATTAGGATTTATATATGATTTGCGAAAGGAACCGGCAAGGCAATCATAAGTAGCAATTCATCAAATTATTAAATCAATAACTCGGTATCATATCAATCTAGTTCTTCCAAAGCAATGCGAAAAATGTCCAAAGACAACAACCCATCAACTCCACTCTGGAGATAACAATCTAGTCACGGTCATCGGGATGGAAAACCAACGCTCGCACTTCAATACTCTCTCTGCCGGCTTCATGCTCTGTTTCGGGGTTCACAAATGCAGTATGAGGCACACGACGAGCTCTTCCATCAAGCTTGGAATCAAAGCACTTGATAAGTGTCACCAAGTCCGGAGTCTGGCCATAGCGGTAATACCACTTGATATTAGGATCCGGCTTGACGGAGTATGTCTCGCCCTCACGGTCCGGGTATATGAGCCCAATGGGCACAAGGTCACTATCTGGGACTGAGTGTGCATCCGCCACAGCCAGTGGATCCTTCAAAATGGTCTTGATCGGGCGCCAGACGTTGATAATCTGGTATCGGCCCTTGAGAAGCTCGGGTGCCTCTTCTGGGAGATGGAAGGAGACTCTGTTCTTGGACGCGCTGTAAGATTGATCGATGTGCACGCGTTGTACAGGTCCGCGGAGCTGGGCACCGATGGATTTGTCAGTTTGGGTTCTGCGGACGGTGTGGTCGAAGATGAAGATTCGGGAGGCACCCGTGCTGTTCGGATCATTATTAGTTTGATTTGAAGAGATTCTAGCGTTTTGGGGTTGCGTACGCGTCTTTTAGCAGCTGTTCTGTTTCCGCGTAGTATGCTGTCTTAATTGTCTCGTCATCTAGGAAGTCCTTCTCTTGGCTTTCGTGATAGTAGAGTTGGAATCCATGACTGTCTAGTTTGTAGTCAAGTTCATGGCCGCTGATATCGTGGATGGTGGCAGCGAGAGGATACACAGGTCGATCGTAGGTTTCTGGTCTGCCAACATACGAGGGTGCCGGGGGAGAGCCATCCTCGTTCTCTTTGAAGTAGTTGAGTGTAGTCTGGACATGGTGAGGCTTTTCAGAGACGGAGACTCCAGGCTTTTCTGAGAGCAGAGAGCCTTGGGAACTGGGAAGTTGGACAGCTGCGGAAGCCATAATGAGTTGTTTAATAGAGATTAGAACAGACAATACTCAGAATTAGGGATAATATTGGATTCTTTATATACAGTTTATGTTGCGGGGTGGGTGCTATTTGTCAGATTCAGCACGCAATATTCGTATGACATGGGAAATGCTGATAAATGCACGGTTTTGGTAGACTGGTAAGCAGTATTTACAATAGGTGGAATCACATAATTAACGGTGTCATGCATATGCCATTTATAATCTCGAATTCGAAGCATTGATATGATATATGCAGCGGTTTAGGCAGGCGATGTGGCTATTAGGGACTTTGGGAGGAAGTTGACATATTTATTGTTCTTGGCTATTTCCTTTTATAGCTATATGTTGCAAACTTGATATCAATGGTTTCATAGCTAATCCTCTACGGATAGGAACGGAGAAAAGGCACGGACGAAGGATATAGTGACATGTGACGTTGATTTGCATACCTCGAAGTCTTGCCAAGCCTTCCAGTCTCTCCCTTCTTGCTTTGTGATTCCCTGGCATTCACCACTCCACATCCACATCTGATAGAATCTCATGACTTTCCACTCTCGAACCCTGTCCCCAATCTAAGCACTTAAACACCGCCCTTGGCCCCTGTCAACGGGGGTCGCTCCTAAACCTCCGGTGAATGAAGCCATCGAAGAAGAACGTACGCCATACTATGATCCTACATGATTCTATCCCGCATGTTTAGGCGACGTTCTTAATGATTGGTATCAACTCGCAGCCAAACTCGGTTACGGTAGTAACTCAACTATCTGGCTTGCTCGGGATCTAAACCATTTACTCTCTGCGTACTCTCTACCCATCTCCAGTAACGTCTCCTAATCCTTAGTCCAGATAGTGCTGGTTAAGAGAGAAATATGTTGCTCTCAAGATAAATTCCAGTGCTCATCATTCTCGAGAGAACGCTGCTCCAGCTGAACTAGAAATTCTAAGACACATCTCTGAAACAAACCCCCTGCACAAGGGTTAGGGATTCGTGAGATATCCTCTCGGTTCATTCACTTTAGAGCATCCAGACAGAAATATATCGAGCCCCGGAGGTCATTCTAGATGCAGGCTATCCGTACAGTGCCGATATCTGGAGCCTAGGGGTCATGGTATGTTTACAACTATATCATCACCATATTAAAGCTAACGTTATTTTGTTAGCTATGGGATGTTCTTGAAGACAAAAAGCTATTTAAGGAGGTTGATCCTCTCGGAGTTCAAGAATATGATGAACTTAACCATCTTGGCCATATCTCTGCATTGTTAGGCCCTCCAAAGGAACTGCTAGACAAAGGAACAAGAACTGATATCTTTTACAATTCTGATGATGGGTATACTATTGTCTTGCGTATTTCAGCAAGTATTCGCAGACTCAATTCAATAGGACAATTCAAAGGCACAACTATTTCACCATTGAACTGCCGACAATCACGATAACATTTGCCGAGCCTTGGAACTGTATTGGAGAGATTTTGTAATAAATTAAGCCGTCTGTCTTGGCGCTAGTCTTGTTTCTGGGAAAAGTCGGACTTTATACGGCATAAATTATCTAGAATAGCGAATAGGATAGGGAATATTTTAGCCATGAGAATTCTAAATAGTCACTGTATCCTCCTAGTTTTGTACAGATCTAGGATTGAAATTTTCTTTGGCAATTTGTTTTTGTATCCTTATCACCTCATCAGCAAGTCCTGACATGCGTGGATAAATGCGAATTCAGAAGCGGAACGATGTTGTCCAAGATAAACCCCGCGTTAACATGGCTCCCAAGGTCCTCTCCTCAACAAATTCAATCAGAACATAGCCTCAATCATTCAACGAAGCCACGACCAATAAGACTACTTTGAATTGAAAGCAACATTCTCAGAGTCCTGGAATATTTATAAGATCCCTGTAGTCCCCATATCTTCCAACCTCAAAGAGCCGAAGCCACCCCAGTTCCATAACCATGGCAGCCATTCAAGCAAGATGGACCAAGGTTGTCGAGGCGGAGATCCTACAACGATCCTCCCAAATAGTCTCCGTCATTGACAAACAAGTCTACATCTTTGGTGGGGAGTTGCGGCCGCGAGAACCCAGGGACAATGACATTCACATTGTTTCGCTTGGAAATCGTGAGTTTCTCTATATTATCCAAAAGCAATATCAAACTTGGTTGGGAGACAAGAATTCTCAACTCTGATACCAGTACATACAACTAACCTACCCCATAGCCGCAACCCTATCCACCAAACAACCGGCCAACCAATGCCCCTCACCACGAGTAGGAACCGCATCAACAACCCTCAATGGCAAAATCCACCTGTTCTCCGGACGAGGCGGCATAGCAATGTCACCAGTAGACGAAAACGGCAGAATGTGGGAGTTCGACCCTAGCTCAGACAAATGGTCACTCCTAGCACCATCTTCGTCAACCCCAGCATCAATCCCAGCAGCCCGGAGCTATCACTGCACAGCTAGCGATGGCAAAGACACCGTATTCATCCACGCAGGCTGTCCAGAGAACGGCCGTTTATCCGATTTGTGGGCATTCAGTGTATCCCAGAAGAAATGGACAGAGCTTGCTCCAGCGCCGGATCCCCCGCGTGGTGGGACGTCTATTGCGTTTGCCCAGGGCAGGCTGTATCGGATGAATGGATTTGATGGGGAGCGGGAGCAGGGCGGTAGAGTAGATGTCTATGAACCTGGAGCCAATATCTGGAGCTCGTACTCGTTTATTTCGGATGGTATGACTGGACCATCACCGCGGAGTGTGGCAGCCTTGCTTCCTATTGTTATTTCCGGTTGTTTGTACTTGGTTACCCTGTTTGGAGAGCGGGATCCTAGTTCCTTGGGCCATCAGGGGGCGGGGAAGATGCTCAATGACGTGTGGGTGTTTGATGTTGAGACCAAGTTATGGACGAAGGTTGAGGCTCAAGGAGATGAGCGTCCTGATCCACGGGGTTGGTTTGATGGGGACGTCCTTGATGCTGGTAGTATCGTGGTTCATGGAGGACTAGGAGAATCAAATAATCGGCTAGGTGACATTTGGACTCTCGAGTTTTTCTAAGCTTCTGAAGACTTTGGTTTTTTAAGAGAATATGAGATCCTTTAACAAGAACAAAAATGAAATTTAGTAGAAATATGACTGAAAAGAAAAGAATTAGGAAGCAACGGAAAAAAATCAAAAGGAAATCGTTTGTGCTATGAGGTCTTGAATCGTACAATTGCCATATTCCCCCTTCCGCTCGCATGAAAAGATAATTTGACAGAAAAAGGAAAAGTTAGTAAGACGAGTTGCACCATACACCAACACCAAAGGGACCGTGCTGCAAAAGGAAGAGAAAGAAAAAAAACAAGTGACTGGCATCGCAAAACAGGAAACAAAAATCAGAGTAGAAATTCACTGAGAGACCTCCAAGAGACAAATAAAAAGAGTAGTTATTGTGACAACTGGCATCATGAACAGAAGAAGTGAAGGATAATCTGTGCTTGAGAACTTGCTCATGTTCAGATCATTGCTCAGAACATCAGAGAGCGGGTTTTCTGTCGACGCGCCTCGACACTACCCATCTCGGGTTGAGAGTGAGTGTGCTTGTGTCGAGGACGGGGGGATTGAGGCGCCGGCGCCCCAGATCCTGCAGAAGATGGAGGTGGTCCCACCAGTGCACTGTTTCGGCTCCGAACAGGAGATGGGACCCGGGCAGGCGCTGTGGGAATCCCACTCTGTGGTGGACGACGAGGAGCAGTGTCATTGCTGGATTTCATGCTCCGCTCGCGCTTGAGCACAAGATCAGCCCAGGGCTTGAGTGCACCATTGCCGGAGGTAGAGCCCTTTCCAACAGCTTCAGACATGACTCGAAGCCAGCCCTCCTTATCTGCGGGGCTATCCGCGTAGAAATCAATCACTTCGCCATTGCCAAAGCGGATACGGAATCCCTCCTCAACAAACATGTAGCCATCTTCTTCTTCAGCGAAGGCAGACTTGCGGCGAGAGCCACTCTTCGTGCTGGTCTCCTTCTGAAGCAGAGAGGATCGATCATCAATCAGCTTGGAGGCCTTGGCTAGGTTGATTGTAGCACGAGGTTGGCGTGTTGTTTCGTGGAAGGCCGTTAACTTGGATCCTTGGAGCTTGAAGAAGCGGCGGCGCCAGTACTATTGTAATTGATTAGTATTTTGTCGGCAATAGAAGAACTTATAAGGACTTACTGGACAATCTCCACCCTGTTGGGAAAGGAATCCTTCCCAGGAGCGAGCTGCAACACTCTCGGCATCACGCATTTCGCGAATGCAGGCATTCATGCTCTTCGGCATGTCGTCATCCTTGCTTCCCTTGGGCTTAGGCACAAAGAGCAGTTGGACTTCCAATTTTCCAATCTTGTATGGAGGTCTGCGCTGAGTATTCATGCTAGTCGCACTCTTCTTGCTCTTAACGCTGCTCATTTGTTCCTCAACTGCCCATTCGTTGAAGCAAGCCACATCAACAATGTGGGGACGGCCAAAGGCCTGTTGCTCGTGGTCGCTCAAAGCCACATACGCGCGACCAAAGCTACCATCACGCGCAACCAGGTTGCGAAGTCGCTCGTATACGGGAGCATTAACATCCTTGGTCTTCTGTTCCTGTGACTGCATTTGTTGCTTTATGTCAAGCTCCTTGCGCCGGCGTGGGGATGCAAACACACGGCTGAGAGCTGATGCCTTTTGACGTGATGGGGATGATGCGGGTTCTTGGGTTTGGAACTTGCTTTCGTCAATCTTCATCTGCAAGGTCAACTGGAACTCGAGGTCATTCTGGACAATAAGTTCGAATTCCTGTCCGATGGGAGCAGACTTGCCCATCTCCAACCAGGAGGTCGTAACACAGTGCAGTCCGTTATCCAAAGTCAGTGCAAAGTATGACCGTTCACCTAGAACTGGATTAGTAACAGTAAAGTGTTTTCGGTCGTGTGATTAAGTCTTACCACGTGGGAGAGGAAGGTCACAATATTTGAGGCCTACGACCTTGACAAACAAACGGCCGCGCTCTTCGCCATCTTCGAACGATTCGGGGATGGCTGGCTCGTTCTCTTCAATAGTCGAGGGTGCTTCCTGAACATTACTGGGCTGCCCAGGGAGAGGTGGGACTCCACCCACACCAGGGACGGGCTTTTTCTTCGGGATACCGGTGGTAGGTTTTATACTGGGGCGGCGTGGTGAACCATTCCAAGGGACTGTGGTCCAGGTCTGCTGGCTAGGTTTGCGTGGAGACGAGCCAGCAGAGCGTGTACCGCGCGGGTCTGGGGCAGTCTGCTCGGAAGAAGGCGCAGCTTCTTCTTCGTTACGGCTGCTGGCAATAATAACTTTGGTGTTCTGTCTCATGAGATATCCTCTCTGTTTGTAGGTAGCAGGGTTAGCGGGGTTCGCACTATTTCCTAGGGTTGCAGGGTCCTTTGGTGTTATTGCCTGGAAAGGCGGCACAGAACCAGGGGTTTGGGAAAGGGCTAGGTGAAACACAACCTTTTGGGATTCAATAACACGATCAAACTCCTTGTCCAGTCCAAAGCCGAGGCTTTCTTCCTGAATACTGAAGGGAATGTCAAGCTTCAAACAACTGCTTTGTCGTTGGGCGAGGTCCGTGGGCAACGCCAACTTCGGTGGCAATTCAATCTGGTCATGTTCATGATCCGACGGGTTTGACTCATTGGAGATTTGCTTGGTCAATGAGGGGACGGGTGGAACGTGTTGGCCACTGATCTGACGGCGGGTAGCAGCCATGGACTGCATATCCGCAGGTGTCAGTGAGGGTCGGGTCTTAAGACCAGCACCAGGAGCTCGAATTGTGGCGATAGGTTCAGGAACAGACTCGTCGGATGAGCTCTCATCATGGTCCGGCTCTGGCTCCTGGTCCTCTCTTTCTTGTTCCTCATCTTCGTCTTCACCATCATCGTCGATCGGATGACGAATGACGGAGTCTGGAGTAGAGGGCTCAGAATCTTGGTCCTCCTCCATCTCAGGGGTGATAGGGCGTGCAAGAGACTGACGGATAGACGCCATATCGAAGGACTCCTCTTGGGGGGCATTCGGCTGTTTGTATTCCAGGGCACCCTCTTTTGGCTGCGCAAGCTTTTCGGCGTCGGCCGGGGTTTCAGCATTAGGGGTAGTCTCCTCAGATTCCTGTTTGTGGCTGTCATGTCCAGCGTGTTCACGCTCGGCGGTTTCGGCAGCAGAGCGTAGAGAGTAATTGCTGTCCTCGTCGTATTTGGCCCTCTGGTCACGGGACGACAAGCTGTTGTCTGACATGTTCTGGTAATAATCCGTAATAGAGTAAAGGTCTTCATCCCGCTCCTCCTGTTTAATTATTACACTGGAGGAGTCATCGTCGTCAGTTTCCAAGGATGGAATTGGAACATCAGGGTCATAATGGTCGTAACGTTGGGGGCTGGAAGCAATTTCAGAGTCATCGGAGCTATCATCCTCATAGTTGTCACCCTTGCGAATTCCTCGCAAGATTGAGTCTCGAGAAATTCGAGGCGGAGAAAAGAAGTTCTCTTTGGCCTCGTCGCCTGTGTGTTTATCATCTTTTGATGCGTGTTCATCTGCTCTGGGAAGCTCCAAGGGTTCCTCAACGGTTTCCGTGTAGTCATCATCTGTCTCATCATCGTCTCTCTCCTGCAGCCTCATCAAACGGAGTCTCTCCTCTAGGGACATAGCGGCAGGAATATCAGACTTGGTATACGAGGCAGGAGCCGGAGGTGCAGGGAGCACACGCTTGCCTGCGCTACCTATCTCAAAGGCAGCAGCGAGTTTACCAGCCGAGGATGGACGCGCACCTGAATTGCGATTGACCGATGGCAAAGGTGGGAGGGGACGTCGCTCGCCATTTGAGTCCAGGGATTCGACGCGTGTGTGCTGAGAAGATCCTCCCTCGCGCGAGATAGGTCGCTCCTCGGTATTCTCCTCTTCAATGTCTTCGATAAAGGGCTCACCATCACTGTTTGTGCTGGGGCTCATAAAACGCCAGTCTTCAGGCAACACAACAGGGGTCTTCTCGATATCTTCCAGCGAGGCGTCAAAGCTATCATCACGCTCAATGGATGACTCGGCCTCAAAACTAAGATCCTCTTCTTCTTCAGACTCGTAGCTATTCTCTCGTGACTCAGACGCAAGTGAGGAGAGATCCGGGGTTGTCATTTCATATTCATTGATTTGAGGAGGGGCGTGGTCGAATGTGACACTCTTCGCATGCCGATGCCCAGTGCTGCCATACTCGGACCAGATATCATTCTGAGGGTCAAATCCCTTGCCGTACCGGCTGCCTTTGGACAGCGAGGACTTGCTTGGCGACGCTTGGTCTTTGCTCGGGGATGATGGCCGAGAAGTCGGGGTGGTATCTTCATCGAATTGAGACTTGGCAACATTCATTTGGCTGTCCCGTTGCGGAGTCCTTTCCGAGGCCAGAGGTCTCTGAGGGAAAACCACTGAAGCCGGGTCATACTCCTGGCTACCTTCGAGGAACATGCTGTGGTTTTTGACCTTGGACACACGTTTCAGATTTTCGAGCGACGGGCGCTTTGCGGGGAAATAACACCCCTCTGGATCATATGGCGCTTTATTCTCGGCTCCCTTAGAAAATGGCGATGGAGAGTCGCGACCTTTCCAAAAGAGGCGTGGAGAAGCATTGCGATTCAGAGACGAGACATCGTATGCGGGCGATTCGCCCTGCGGCGTCTGCTACTCTTGTTAGCATGTTTGATCACATGCAAGACGTCATGTTGACAGTACCTTAGTAACTTGGTTCCAGCTAGGCGAATTGCGCCTCTGGGCCATGGGGCTCACTTCAGAGAGTGGCCGCTGACCAGATCCGTTACCCATACTGACGTTGGGTTTGCTGGTGACTCAGGATACGAAATATGGAATCGTAATAAAACACCAAGACAGGAGGTCTATGACGTGTCAGTGCTTGCTCGTCCAGTCCTGATCGGCGGGTGGGTTCACGGCTGATGACAAAGGGCACAGGGTGACACAGAGATCAGGTACCATACCTTTCTTAATAACTAGGAGTCTCGTGGGAAATGTTTGCCAGCGAGTCCTGATGCATTCGCTGTAAATGCGTAAAAGTCGTGTCGATCGTGGCAGGAATGCTGCGTCAAAGGGCGGAGGCACCAAAACAAACCCAAGCTGGGTGTCTGGGGGGTCAAGGCAATGTAAAAACAAAATAGGGAGAGGGATAACGAAGGGATACGAATGCCGACTTGTCAAGGAAGGCTAGCAGGGCAGAGTAACAGAAACAAAGAAAGAGGTTATGAAGAAGAACAGAAACAACGGAACTTGATATGTCTCTCCCATGGATTCAAGTGGATTGTTACCCCAAGCAAGAAACTGTTGTTACGGGAGTCGTCATGGCAACCGCGGCCTTCGAGTGTTTCAGCCCGTGACCTTGCGTCAGCTGGCTATGATCGGCGCTAACCTGTAAGTGGAATAGTTTCGTGGATCTTCAATATCAACATGCACCTACCACCTCTTCAATGGACAATATATTACCCTTTCAGTACCTAAATATAGCATAACAACAAACATCGAATCTTTGTACATATGTATCCAAATTTCTTAGTCCAATTATCGTGTCAAGCATATGCCGAAGAAACGCCGAAAACAGCTAGGGACTCTTATATTGTACAAATTGATCAAAAGCAGACAAAACCTCCCAATTTCCTACTTTGTAGTACCATATACATAATACCAAGCAGTATGCCTAGAAATATGATAGAATTCACGCAAAAACTTGGAACAAATGGTCACACAAATTTAAAGAAGAGACAATATGATCATATCGATTCTGGGATTGCTGCCTGAGGCTCAGAATGGAACACACTGAGTCAGCATATCAGTCACCTGATCTTGTGTCAAAGTTTATGATCTGCGCTAGTCTGATATAGGAATAGCGTCTATCGCGAAAAAAACATCTGAACCTGTTCTGGCCTCTTCTCTTCGATCATTCCGTGTTTCCAACTTTCGCGCATCTTATCGCATTTAATCAGGTAGAATGCCTCTGCCAATCCGCTCTTCGATATGTCTTCTATGTCAAACTAAGGCGACCCTGATCGCCCCATCGATTCTTCCGACCTCATGGCAGACCACACGAGGCATGGCCACCGTTCGATTGCGCCGCAAGGCTGCTCGCATGGCCCTCTCGCCTACTGTTGACAGACCGTCTCTGCCATCTCCTAATAAGCCACGACGGGAACGGGCTGGCCCCTTTGCCTCGATGAACCAGACTCAGGCACGGATTCGAGACACTCCACGCACACGATCACAGGCGGCCCTCAAGCGTTCAGGGGAGGAGGGCAAAACGGAGAAGAAGGACAGCCCATTGTACAGAGCGTTGAAGATGCAAACAACATTGACACCTGTCCCTTACGGTCGACGTTCCGCTATCAAAGCTCGACTTGCCGATATTACCAGCTTCGACCACTTCCCTCTCCTTCCCGCGGTTCGACAGTCGATCTTCGCTCAGGCTCTCGCGGGTCTCAGTGATGTTACCCCCACGCCGATTCAACGGCTCGCGATCCCCGAGCTGTTGCTGGACGAATCCAAGAAGAAGAAGAAAGTGAAGCAGGCGAACGAAGATGATGTAGAATACAATTTTGACCAGTACCTCCTGGCAGCAGAGACTGGCTCGGGGAAGACTCTCGCATACTTGCTTCCAATTGTCGATGCTATCAAGCGTGCTGAAGTCATTGATATTGAGGAGGAGAAGGCCCTTGAGGAACGAAAGGCACTCGAGCGGGAGGAGAGAATGAAGAACAAGGCGTTCGATCTGGAGCCCGAGGAGGCGCCAATGACAAATGCCGCTCGTCCTCGGGCCATCATTCTCGTGCCCACTTCCGAATTGGTATCTCAGGTTGGATCCAAGCTCAAGGAGTTGGCCCACACAGTCAAGTACCGCTCGGGCGAAATCTCATCAACTTTCACTCCCCGCCGGATCAAGAACACCCTCTTCCACCCCGCCGGCATCGATATTCTAGTTTCAACTCCTCATCTTTTGGGCTCTGTTGCGAGGACGAACCCCAATATCCTCAGCCGAGTCACCCACCTTGTACTCGACGAGGCCGATTCCCTAATGGACCGATCGTTCATCCCAACAACGACCGAAATCATTGCCAAGGTTACGCCATCGCTCAAAAAATTGATTCTCTGCTCAGCCACCATCCCTCGCAGTCTCGACAACCAGCTGCGCAAGCGCTTCCCTGATCTCCAGCGCCTAACGACTCCCAACCTGCACGCCATCCCCCGTCGCGTCCAGCTCGGTGTTGTGGACATCGAGAAGGAGCCATACCGCGGAAACCGAAACCTTGCCTGTGCCGATACCATCTGGTCAATCGGCAAGGCAGGAGATAGACACGAGCACACCGAGACATGGGGACCCCTCAATGCTTACATGGAGCCAAAGGTTAAGAAGATCATCGTGTTCGTCAACGAACGCGAGGAAGCCAACGAGGTCGCCAGTTTCCTACAATCCAAGGGCATCGATGCTACCTCGCTGAATCGTGACACCGATTCCCGGAAGCAACAAGAGACCCTCTCGCAGTTCACTGATGTTAAGCTCCCACCGACTGCGGAGGAGATCATGATTAATAAAAAGAAGAACCGCGCCGCCGGCAGCATTCCCTTTGAGCTCCCAGAGCGTCAAGAGCCCACTCGCCGCCTTCCCGACACCAAGGTTCTTGTCACTACCGACATCGCCTCCCGTGGTATCGATACACTGGCAGTCAAGACAGTGATTCTCTACCACGTGCCGCACACTACCATCGACTTCATCCACCGACTGGGCCGTCTCGGTCGTATGGGCAAACGTGGTCGTGCTGTTGTCCTGGTTGGCAAGAAGGACCGCAAGGACGTCGTCCGTGAGGTTCGCGAGGGCATGTTCCGTGGCCAGGCTCTGATCTAGATCCAGATTTAGATCCGCGCGTTCGTGCATTTATTACATTGTAAAAATCTTGTAACATACATGGCGTTGGTTTGAGGTTTTGATTTTTTTTGGGAACTGGAAGACGACTATACCCATTGTCGCAGCAATAGTCATTGAATCTTTGGAAATATGTACGATATGCAATCATATATGATGAACCTAACTCTCCTCTTGTATAACGACGGCTGGGTCTAATTTCATCAACTAACTGTAACACGAACATTTTCGTTCCAACTTCTCACACGGGTATCTCCCTCGCCAGCCTTCGCCAGAAGTCACACCTCTTCTTCAATTGGACCAGCTTCACATGTTCAAAGCCATCATCCTCAACAACGAATTCATTGCCTGTGTGTAGTTCTGGCACACCTGGCTGCGAAGTATTCGTCACTTTGTGTGAATTCGAGTCTCCCGTCTGGAAGAAACTCGCGAAAGCTCCCGCATAGCCTTCATAAACGACTGGGTTTGTCTTTTGGATGGAGTTGATTCTGTTCCACTATAATCAGTCAAGTCAGCTTATGCCACCGGAACCAGCAGGGGGAAAGAGAGCAGCAGTAAAAAGGGGAAGAACAAACATAAATAGTATCACTCCCATGCGTTGCCGGGGAAATTGTATACTCCCCGAGATACCCTTTCTTCGTCGCAGCCGACGCAATCCAATAAGCCGGGCAGGCAAGCACAACATCCCGATAAACCAAGCCAGCCCGAACATAAGAAGTATTGTAACTGTCGATCGTCTCCGTACTCCCCTCAGCGGGATAATAAAGAGATTCCACCTCACCAATATTCTTGGCCGACAGTCCAGGCACGAAACCGGAAAGCCACTGGTGGAAGCTTGCAACAGAGGAATTAAATCCATTTAGCAAAACAGCGCTGTCAAGGCCCGGCGGAACAAAACTCTGGCCCTCATGGCTGTTGTACATTCCCCAGACAAACTCTGTGCTCAGAGAGTCACTGTTCACAGTGTCTGTAAGTGTCTCGACGAGGAAAGTTTCGTCTATCACCGGTGCCCAGGTGTAAGAGCTTGTTGTCCAGCTGTGGCTTGCTCCGATGATCAAGCTTGCATCACGGATTTTCTGGACATCCACGGATTTGAGACAGGCGAGTGTCTTGCCAGCGTGGTTGGGGCGGGCACAACCTGTTAGATTCGCCAGCTGGGTAAAGATATCTTCCGCCTGGGGTGCGTTGTATTTATATGTCTTGGGCCAGAACGGCGAGCTCGCAAGGGCTTTGTTGAACAGTTTCGGTTGGCCATGGCGACCATTTGCGAGGACTTGCGCGATTACTGAGCCGGCACCGGCTGACTGGCCCCATATTGTTACGTTTTGAGGGTTACCGCCGAAATGGCGAATGTGCCTCTGGACCCATTTCAAGACATATTGCTGGTCTAGTAGCCCCGGGTTTAGATCTGAAGTCGACGAGTCTTTGATTGCTTTTCCGGGTAGGAAGCCGAAGGCATTGAGGCGGTAGTTGGCATAGATAACGACGTAGTCGTTGATACTGCTGACATTGAGGACCGGGAATGAGGATGGCGGCATGGTGAATGCCGCGCTTCCTTGAATGAAAGCTCCGCCGTAAAATACGACCAGCACTGGTCTGCTAGTATGCTTGGCTAAATCCCATGGGCGTGAGAATAGACCCAGGTAGAGACAGTCTTCGGTGCCGTTGACCGTGCGCTGGGGACACATGTCAAAGTCCTGGTTTGTGTCATAGGGGTCTCCAGTGATCTTTAGTGGTGGCTGAGGCGCGCGAAAGCGGTTCTCCCCTGTTGGTGGTGCAGCAAATGGGATCTTGCGAAAATAGGAGAGGTTGTAGGTGCTGTCATATTGGCCTTTGAAGAATCCGTAGTCGAGGGAAACTTGAGGGCTATCCCCTGTAGTACTGGCTATGACCCCGAGGCCGAGGAGAAGGGTGACGATCAGACTTGAGAACGTCATCTTCGGGTTTCGGCGGTTTTCCTTTTAGGGCTATTGTTCCATTCATATGTTATGTTTGGCCTAGCAGGCCAGGCCATATATAACCTTTTTGTACACATTAAGGAAGCATCACCCCCATTTGACGAGAGAGATCGCATTCGGTAGAGAAAACCCCGAGCTTCTCTGTGTGGCTCCCATATATTTCGGTCATTGTCAAGCAGATACTTCCCGGCTTGGTTACGAGAGCAGCTCATTGGTGCAGTTATTGTTGATGCCCGGGACGAAATGCGGGGGATTTCTGCAGGGGTTGTCAATTCGGATTCGATCACCCCGATAGATCGTTGATCATATAGTCAGAACACCTAGTTATATTTATATTCAATATGTCCACAATTAATGTGTCAAAAGTAGCTGTCAAGGGAGTCCCCGTGAGAACAAAGCCCCAAGTAAACAATGTGCCCTCGGGATTCCAACCCTAAATATGCATCCTTGCAAGAAATCCAAACTCCAAATCCAATTTCCATGCAATATGATGCCAGTTAAAACAAGTATTATCACAAATTCCAACTCTGCTAAACCAAAACTCCGTCCTTGTCGTCTTGTCTCGTAGATCAAACAGGGCTCCAGGGCAGTCCTGTTTACATAGTCATACGAAGTTCTCTAGTGCGACGCCGAGTTGCCCGAGCATCACGGCGAGACTCAGCTGCATCACTAGTCTCCGTTTCTGGAGTGTTTGTGTCAGACAACTCGGGGGTTGGAGTGATCCCAAAACTAACGCCACGGTCTCGGCGACAGATACGTGATTGTGCATCGGGGGACAAAAACCGATGGACGGTGCGGTGATCCATTACTCGGTCTTCGCCGTCTGGGCTTTTGTCCGTTGATGGCCACTGGTATCCGTACAGCTTGGAATGACGTTCGCATCGCGGACATTCACGTCGCGTGAGGTATGAGTTTGACTGGAGGAACCAAGTATCACAGGTCTGGCACTCCACCCAGCGGTCATACTTCTGGGCAAGCAGTCGAGATGTCTTGGTATAGTCTCCAGGGAATCGGGCAACTTGCGACTCTGTTTCGACGGAGTCTACGATGAATCGCCGCTTGGTGCGAGGCTTTCGCGTCTTGGGCGTAACGGCATGGACGTCGTCTAATTTAGTGTAATTTGATAAGTCTGACAATCCTTCTTCGGGTTCAATGTCCATGGGGTGGGTGGTGACAGGCTGACCTTCAAGGGAGGCATCAGGATGATGCTCACCGTTGAGTTCTTTCGACTCAGACGGTTCCACTGTAGTTTCTTCCGTCTTGATCTTGGTTCCCATGTCATCCTCAGTTGTGGGGGTAGTTGAGGTCGACGACCGGTGGGATTCATCGGCAGTGGAGTTTGGAGATTCGCAGTCCGTGGGAATAGTAGAATTAGTGTCATTTGTCCCATTTGAATCGCCCTGGGCAGTCACACTCGGTTGCCCCGCCCCTGTGGCAATTGGAAGGGAGGTTGGCGAATCGGTTGGCGATGCCACTGCAGTTAGCTCTGTGATCTCTTTCTTCAACTCGGACCCCTGGGGTACATTCCTCGCCAGAAGAGCAGTTGGAATTAATAAAGTATCCGGGATAGGGGTGTTGTCTGAGCCGTGCGTTGGAGCTGATTCCCCAGCAAGTTCAGAAACCGAGACCTCTTCTCGCAACTTCGAAACTTGTCGTTGGAACTTTGCGCGTTTGCGCGGAGTGGAGCAAGCCAAAGTAGAAGGGCTATCAGATTCATCCACGTCTGAGCTGCGTCTACGCTTCCTGCTCACATTGCTATCTTCAATCGGTGTAGCTTCAGAAACGGGGCTGGACTCTTTGCTGTTTGGCTCTGAGTCAACATGCGGAGACCACCCATTCCGTACAGCACTCTCACAAGTATGACACAGACACTCGCAGTTGTCAACACCAAAATAATCCTCTCCGTAGGAAACAGTGATCTCTTCTCCTTCGTGGATGTCGCGCATGGCTAGAACAGACATGCCCTCGTTGCCTCTGGTTGTCAAGCTGCCGTTGGCATCACAGTCATGATTGGCAAAACGAGCAGGACCCAGAAAGAACGAGGGGGCTTTGCGGCGACTCGACATCACGATGCTAAAGTCTTTGCGGGTCAAGCCGAGATCCAACTCTTCTTCCTGGGTCATAGACACGAGCGTTCCACTCAAGTTTTTGATTTCCTCGCCCTTTTTAATAAACTTGCGAGCGCATATCGCAGCCTCATGTTGCGTTATGATGTATCGATTGGTCGTGGTAACCTCGAATGGACAGTCTGGAAGATACATCTGAATGTACTTGCGGAGGTGTCGGCGGAACCACTCCTTCTCTCGAGGGGTACGGAGGTTCGCCATATATTTCTTTAATCCTGGTATCTCCAACAACTTGCGTTCGGCAGTTGGGATATCCTTATCGACAATAACATCGTGGAGAAGAATGCGCCCAATATCGTCATCGTGGATTCCGCGGGCAGGGCTGTACTTGGTGCGGTTCTTGCGGGTAGTGGTCCAAAAATAGGCCTATCAATAGCAAGTATCAGTGAACATATATATGTGTTGAATTGCAACAAAAGAACATACGTGATCCACCAGCGCATCGGTTGCGACATCGTCATAGCTGGCCAGTTTAGCCAGTGTCAAGCGCTCGCGACGTTCGGCGGCGGGCGAGCTCTTTCGCGCTCTCTTTGGGGGCATGATGGACGGACAAGAAGCTGAAGACCGCTAGATATCGAAATGAGAGAAAGGTGGTTTCATAGAATGCAGAACGGGTGCAAAGGTAGTTGGGGAACAGTGGAGGGAAGGCGGAGGTCCGAGGGATGGGGTCGAAAAATGAGTCGAGATGCAAGAGAAGAATTAAAATGACTGACTGACAATCAACATAAATAGCATTATGATGTGATTGTCACCATTGAGGCTGTTCCAAGGAGAAAGCCTTCCTTCGCAGATGTTTTTAGGGGCGGAACGGACATTCGGGAGTGCCAGCTGAGACCTTGCCGACTCTCTACTTTTACTCTTCTTTTCTCCTTGACCTGTTCTCTACCGATAACTATTGCATATAAACTAATTCATTGTTGTTGGTTAGCTTTTTATCTTTTCACTCCGTGCAGGATTTGTTGTGACTTGATTTTACGCGCCCAGCTCGCGTACAATATGCACCGTGCGTCAAGCCTCCAATCCTTCCCATGCCGTATCAACGCGAATCTGTCGGAATGGAACTACTGCAGTTGTACCCAATCAAGATGATTATTGAGATCAAGTGATCTTGTTGTTTTGCACGTAAAATATATTGATACTATCCCTCAATGGGTCTTTGCCGGGGAATATCCGCAGCCAATGAACTGCTGGAGAATCTGATGGATCCAGGTATCAACATGGCTTACCTTCGTAGACTTCTTAGAAATAACCCGCAGTTTTCATAGCCTAATCTTGTCTTGCGTCTACCTCGGTGATATAGAAAAGCTGATCTACCTAATTAAGTAGGAAAATAAGAAAATACAAGAACTACTATCTGAATCTAGGATGTATTTGAACTAATATATATCTTTTGTTGGTATGGCGATGTCGCTTGGATTGAGTCAACAAATATCTACGTAAGATATCACTCAGATAACCAG
The DNA here is from genome assembly GCA_028828255.1 of Penicillium fimorum. Taxonomy (NCBI): domain Eukaryota; kingdom Fungi; phylum Ascomycota; class Eurotiomycetes; order Eurotiales; family Aspergillaceae; genus Penicillium; species Penicillium fimorum. The sequence goes on along the minus strand of JAPWDS010000003.1, from coordinate 2,844,266 downwards.
AATAAACACCTCTTGTGATCAATAGCCAATAAAACCTATAATAATAGACACACAAAACATATCTAAATATCTTATGAACCAGCAGCGTTTCTTGTGCTTGTTGAGATATTTTGGCTGATATGGTCAATTGGAGAACCAGGTCTATTTTTTTAGAAGTAGAAAAGTAACTAAATATAAGATTTGTAACAATCGAGCAACTGCACGAAGCACAATTCCAAAGAATACAACCCGAAGTCCCATTAGATGTTGTATAGAAAGGCATATCTATAGTATCGGATAAATTAATTATCCGGGAAACCTCCCTCCGGGCCGCGAGAACAAATTGCGGACAAGGACTATCTACAGACCAAGTACCAGAACACAATGATTCAATTAAAGGTGTGCAAGCTGTGCCTCTCATTGGCTCATAAAATACTGACCCTCGCTCCGCCAGACACTATTAAGTTGTATTGACAACTCCGGCGCCTCGATCGTCGAGTGCGTGAACGTCCTGAAGAAGAAGCGGCCCGCGACAATCGGTCAGTCTTCACGGCCCTCGAACCCAGCATACAACACAGCAATAAGGGAATTGTAAGCTGACATTATGATTGGTTATCTAGGTGACCGGATAGTTGTCGTCGTCCAGAAGCAGCGATCTGCAGGCTCGGAAGCCACCACCGCCGCTGCGCTCGCCAGCAAGGTGCGCCGTGGTGATATTCGTCATGCCGTTGTTGTTCGCGTGAAGAAGGAGTTGCAGCGCCCTGATGGGTCCCTTGTCCGGTTTGGTGATAATGCTTGTGTGTTGGTCAACAAGTCCGGAGATCCCATTGGGACAAGAATGAATGGTAAGTGCTCTTCGGGGAGTCTACGATGATCGCTGTCTCCACCGTTTAATACTGACATCCCTACAGGTGTCGTGGGGCAGGAGCTACGGAACAAGAAGTGGTCAAAGATCTTGTCATTGGCGCCGATCCATGTTTAATATTTCACGTTTCTACATTCGTTGGAAAGCGCTCGTTTTTGATTTGATTGAATTTCAATCCATATGTATTCTTAGTATGTAGCATCAGTTTCACCCCCGTTCCGAAATCTCCACGCATTTTCCTCTGTTCCCTGCTCCGAAAGAATTCGCCAAACTCCGAGGATATCGCAAAAAAACTACAAAAACAAAAAATTCAAGGGTATCGGAAATTTGAGACCGCATTGCATGAACGTAGAAATATCACATGTAGACTTGACCGCACGCACAACAGACGTAGTAGAGTTTCTGAGTAAGTAGAAGCATGAGTTAGCGCATGGTTCATATTAGTGGGGGGGGGACAGAGATTCATCGAAGGATTATTTCTCACCATTCCGGTCTCGGCGGATCGTTGTTGTGACTGGAAGAAGACGGCTTCGGTTTCGCCGCAGCTTGGACAGAGCTTGTTGGCCCGTGGGAGCTGCAAATGATGGGGTTAGTCTATGGGTGCTCAGAAAGTTACAGAGCGGGGGCGTCTGCCCGGGGCTCAACTTCAGAGGACTCCAGGCTGTTACCCACAGGCGGCGCATCCTCGAAGAGATCCTCGTCGGGGGTGGAGCCGCAAATAAAGCAAGGAACGATATCACCGCAAAGAGTACAAAAAGCAGGAGCACAAACCGTGGGGTCAGAAGTCACATCCTGAGTAACACCAGCGGTGTCACCGACTTGGCTATGAAGGTGGTTCTGGTAAACACAGTGGGAGGAGGCAGGCTCGCCAACATGGCAGGTACGGCAGGTAAACATCAACTGGTTGTTGACTCGATCCTCCTTGGGGTACAGCAGGTTGGAGCTATAAAAGAGTCAGCAATATGTCCTCGAGCCATAAATGTCCCCATCATCGAAGTTGGGTGACTTTGATATGTACTCACCATTCACGGCAAAACTTGAAGTGAATTTGATCCGACGGCTTGTTGTCGCCACCAGTCGTGGAGGAAGGGCTGGCAGACATGCTGCAAAGATGGGTTGAGATATTTTAGGTAGACGTGTTGTAGCGATCTGGGAGAGCAGAGCAGTCTCCGAGAATATCGTCGAAATGGAGACGGTGGATTACAGAGGGGAAAAGTAACTCTATACTTACCTTCATGATGACTTGGAAAGTGCAGAAAGCAAGTCACGTGATACACACAGTCACGTGTATATAGGTGGTGGTGAGTGGAAGTGATCACATAACCAAGAGCATTTAACCGCTAACTAACTAGGCCAAAAGATCATAGGGACAATTGGAACCTCCGATTGTTACTGCAGCGGTATATATACTAGACCCTAGACTCTGCTCGGGACCACATGAGTTTGATTAAGCTCACTTACGAGGGTGACATAGCCTTCAAATTATACGGGTGTATGTGTCGTCTCGACCATAGCACAATTTTCCTCAATTAATGAAAAACATTGATTTAATTATGACCCCATCGATTAACTAGGTCCCTCCCTGTCTAGTTATTGGAGCCCCGGGTGATACTTATGTAATATGCATTGATTTATTCCACTTTATCACATAAATAAGTGCATGTATGGGTATCTGCATTGGAATATGTACTGTAGCTCACCTTTATGACGGCAAATCTCTCTAGTAAATGTGCATTAGTACAAGTAGGTACTTATTATGTACGTAGTCTAGATGGTGGTCGCTCAAATTGGAAGCGGAGAGCTAAAGCTGTCATGTTTGTGTAGTTTGCAACTGTTCACCTTCCCCCGCAGTTTCCCTTCACATACAACGATTAGACTAAATCATTTTTGATTTTGAATCCGTTGGAGTGATATTGATCTGTACATTATTATTTACTCAAAAATTCTCATCTTTTAGATCCAATCTTGGAAAAATGGTGGGATCAAATCATTCTCAAACATTGGAAGTTTGCATAGCTGACTCTTGGACCTAGGCCGACACAGGTCTTCCCACCGGTTGGGAAGTTCGCCATTCCAACTCTAAGAATCTCCCATACTATTTCAATCCTTCCACAAAAGAGTCTCGCTGGGAACCACCTGCCGAAACCGATACCGAAAAACTCAAAGTCTATATGGCGCAAAACCACACCCCGGCTGCTGCTCGCCCTGACGCCTCTGGCGAGGGTGAGGGCAAGATTCGCTGCAGCCACTTGCTCGTCAAGCACCGCGATAGCCGTCGTCCTAGCAGCTGGAAGGAGGCCGACATTACTCGCACAAAGGAGGAGGCTATTGAGATTCTCAAGGGCCATGAGCAGCGCATTCAATCTGGAGAGATCACTCTTGGCGACTTGGCAGTCTCTGAGTCCGACTGTAGCAGTGCCCGGAAGAAGGGAGACTTGTGAGTTTATCTCAGTAATCTACGTGCTATACGCCTTGCTAACTCCTGGAAGGGGCTTCTTTGGTCGCGGTGAGATGCAAAAGGAGTTTGAAGATGCCGCTTTTGGCCTACAACCTGGCGAAGTCAGCAGCATCACTGAGACAGCATCCGGAGTTCACCTCATTGAACGGTACGTTCATTTCCGGAAGTGAAGTTGTTTATGGCTAATCTCAGATTTCTGTCTCCAGTGTCCAATAATCGCACGCTCTCACCCATATCTTAGTCAATTCCGCTGCGAAAAATTCCGATCGCATCAATGCTTTGCAGACCCTGGTCTCACTTCTTGGAATAATCTTCAAAAGAAATAAACTACAATGAATGAAAAGCCATCTTTGCTCTCTTCTGACTTAGAATGTCTTGTCTCGGGCAGGAACAATCGAGTAGCGGAACCTACCACAGCCTCTCCCCCATAGAAAGATGCCAATATATTCTTTAAAGAGGCCTCAGAATGCCCGGATTTTACCTACGAAGGTTCTGAGGTACGAAACTCGAAGCTTTGGATTCCTGGTCAAGGATGTACTTGATATGATGCTTGATATCAAATCCACGTAACCATCTCTAAATAGACTCCCAGGCCAATAGCGCGTTAGGCTTAGTAGCTGAATCAACCAAAGGTTCATTATCGGAAAGGTAAATCAAGAACCAAAATAAGCCGCGAGATTACATGCTGTCAAAATAAGGATGTCAAAGGCCATTGAGCGCATACAAAACACTGCTACAGACGAGACATCTCCTAGGTCTACTTTTATTCCCCCATCTTTCCTCGCTTTTTCTTTCACACCCACCTCCATTTATCAATTCCTTCCCACTTCTTTCCCACACACTCTCTTCCCACACGCTCACCAACAATGAGCAGCGTCACCCATAAACTCCGCCAGAGGCGGTTCATGATGCGCCTTCTTAATCAAGGCCGCTCGATTCTCGAGTACACCTTCGAACCAAGCGCCTTCATCGTTCCCCCGTGGATCCTAGCGCCCCCCGAGGTGCGCAATGCCTTGAACACCCTCCTGTACAAAGCCATGGTAGCCATCTATGACATGAAGAGCCTCATGCTCATGCGCGACAACCGATACTTCCAGTTATGCCCCCAAAACACGGGCTCCATGACCTACCAGCTTCACCAATCATCCATGAATCGTCTCCTCGAATGGAAAGAGGATTGGATCTTCACCGACCCGACCCTTGCAGGCGCCCCAAAAATCCCCCGTGACTCTCTCCAGTTCTGCGTCGACTCAATCGCCTACGGAAAGTTTACCTGCGAATACACTCATAATATTGACGAGTTTATGTCTGGTTCTTTCCAGAGCTGGCGCCAGCTCCGTGCTGAGATCGGACACCTTGCATATCGCCTCATGAGCGACAACCCACATGACTACGAGGAATGGCGTGGCTGGTGGGAGGGCAAATTTGCTGATGATATGTGGAAATGGGAGGTTTGCCTCGAGGGCCTGATCCTGCCTACCTGGGAGGAGATCATCGACGATGTCTACTTGATGATCCACGATCGAGTCGAGGATGCCCAAGACCTGGCCGACTCGTTCTACATCAGCAGCTCGGTGTGGGCAGATTCGACTTGACCGGCTTTGAATGCCTGAGATTTGATTTTCTGAACTATGATTTAATGAATATGACAGCAATTGCGACAACAATGTGACTTAGGACTTGGGTATGATTTTTGGCGCTGGGACAGAGGAGCCTGATGGGAATGAGGGCACATGGAAATAACTAGGAGTTTTGATTTTGATTTCTCTATTGATATTTGTTCCTTCTGAAATGAAGCGAACCACAAACTATGTATTCTTTAACTGATTGTAATAGTTGAGGGCGAATGCAATTTGACCCGAATGAACGACTATAGTGAATTTGGATCCACAACACACTTGTTTTCTGGCCTTCTATTACTTGAGATCATTATGAGAAGCTACATAGTTACTCAGATCATAGGCACCCAATCATGTGATATTTAATTGCCCAATGAAAGACAGGTAAAAAAAACATTCATTTACCTGAATGATCACGTGTGTGTTCGAACCCTACATATCGATGGTAGCCGCCTGGAGGAGAACAAAGAAAGCTACTTAGATGACTTGTCATTGTTTGTCTTCTATAAAAAGGATAATACAAAGACTACCAAATCAATAAAACAGATAAACAAAGAAGCACTAGGAATAGAAAGAAAGAGAGATCCACCAAGCCTAAAGGAACACAGTCTTTGTGCAATGTGATATTTTCTTTAAGGTAGATTAGTCGAATAGAGCTCTCTTCTTGACTATATCTTCAATGAAACTTGCAAGTGAAACTATAAGGCACAGGACAGGGTCTCTTATCCATACTATCCACTAAACCTTGTCACATATCAAGGTACCAACCCAACGGAGCCTTATATTCCCCAACCTTGAAGATGTGCATCTACTGGACATGCAAGTACACACTGTGTGGCTGTATATGGGATATAGACCCATCAAAATGCCGAGACAAGCGGCCCTGCTGGGGTCCAAGAATGATAACACTCGAATCTCACACAGCGACATGCGGAGACTGTTGGGCGAGAGGGGATAAACGTGTCTACGAACAACAAACATGTGAAGAAGCTGGAGGGGATGGAGAAGCATCCAAAAGGGTGAAATTGGATTGCGAAAGCGACGCAGATAGAAGTGACAATAGTTCCGACGATGAAGACTACTTTTCGGCTGACGAGTCCCTGTCGCCATCCCCGTACTCGCGACCTGCGACCCCGCAATTATACTATGAGCAACATTTTGAATTGCGCTCCGTATCTGAGGATAACGATTTTGATTTAACTAGGATATGTGACACGGTGGATCTTGCGTCAATAGGGAGGGACTATAGAGCAAGGCGTCACAAGACGACCCGATCCGAGTACTCGTCGGATGGTACTGATTCTTTTGTTTCTTGTGAAGAGTACCTTGATGAAGAATCTCTTGACGAGGAGAATTTCGTTTCTGGGAACGAAGAAGATGATGTCTATTATAGTATTGTGGGACCCTCTGGTAGGCCCAAAGGCGTGATCAAAAGCTTGGAGGATCGATCATTGCGGTCATATGGCTCAGTGCAGGAGTACTGCCCAACAGCAGAGTAGGAGAGACATGAGGGGCGGACTAGAAGATGCCGTCAAATGCGTTAGTTTGTTGTCGACTGCACCATTCTTTCTCGAAGGTCTTATTTGGTGTAATTCATTTATTATTTTGGGATCATTTCAGGACCAGCATCGGATTATTGCGTAGATGGAAACAGGATAAAGAAGTGGTGTGGAAGTACGGCCATTTGAGGCTATATAAACCAACTAGGAGGAGGAATGGAGATACAGAGCAAAACTAATATATTGTAATGACGATTAATGGCTTGATAACTTTTGCCTAGATCTAGCTTAGGACAGGAAAGCCTAAGGCTCAAAGTTCAAAATTGAAACAGTGGCTCGTCTGACGAGCCTCACGGATTGATGCGTAATACCATACAAGTGAAAAATTAGACCCCCCAAAAACATGCAGAGCTAGATAGTTCACAAACTCGTGTTCAGTCGTTCCAAACGTGAGGTAATCGCGTCAATAACAGCGGACCTGGAAAAAGGTTAGTCATTGAGTCATTAACAGGTAAATAAAAGAATGAACTCACTCTCGTTCGACCATCCTCATAGCATCTGCAACCTTGGCCCGTTGCAGTCGCTGGGGAACCTTGGGCTGACCCCCAGGAGAGGACGGAGCTCCAAGTTCTGGAGAAGACATTTTGCCCGTGACAGACTTGGTTTGGGCCATAAGGTCCAGAGCAAGGCGTTTGACCTGGGTAATATGTGAGTATTTTTGAGCGGGCCGAATGCGAAGAGACAAAACTTACAGTCTCCAACCGTGAGATCAATGGTTGATCCTCCTCTTGGTCTTCGCCCTGCTGTAAGGATGCAGACAATGCCTTCACCTCGGTTATCCAAGCCTTCTCCTTTTCGCTCAGAGGGCGACCTCCAGAATTCAGGACCTTCGTGCGTAGTGCCTCATATCGTCGGTTAAGTTCACTTTGCTTATCCTGGGCAGCTTGCAACCTCTTATCTAGGGCCTCGCCATTTCGGACCCCCTCCTTGCGATGCCCATCTTCCCCAATCTCACTTGTGACACCCTTGACACGCTCTGCAACATCTGCAAGTTGCTTCAGTTGGTCCTGCATCTCGCCCTGCAGCCGCTCACAGCGGCGGAATAAATCCGAAGCAGCTCGCTCAAGAGCATTTGTGTGAGCAGATAGCACGCGATGCGCAGTGGCCACAAGGTCCAATGTCGCAGGAGACAGGCGCACTTGCTCTTTGAGCGTATGGCGTTGCCGGTGAGGGACATGCTTCTCCACAAAAGAGTCTAGCGGAGAGTTGGCGTAGAAAATGGCGGGAACTTGATACGGAGCCCGACTAGGGGGCAGAATAGGCAAGCCTGATGCTGGCACCCTGGAATCATACAGCGATTTGTCCAGTGCCACGGACAGAGAATCTTCTGGTGTATCCATTACTGCTGCATAAGGGTTAGATGGATGATAGGTGAGGAGCAAGTAGCCAAGGTCGAAGTCATAGAAAACAAGAGACGTGGCCAGATGTTCATTTTGCGCGATAATATCGGCATCTGAAACCTGCAAAATTCTCTCTCGGGTAGTCAAATTCCCGTCACAGAGAACTTGGAGACGGAAAGCGGAACCTGCAGTGTCTTCGGCTTGCAATTCAGCTTCTAGTCTCTGTATCCAGCCGGATAGAGAGAGGAACACCACATTCGTGGCAGTTGTCACAAAGAAAGAGTATCGAGAATGGACATCTTTGGTGAAAGTGGGCCATGTACTTGTTTCCTCTCCGTTTTTGATTGTATCTAGGGATTCGACCAGGACCAATTCGGTTGGCTCTGCAAGAGGAGTTCGGAAGGCGTTCTTTCTAGCTTTGGGTAGCCATTGACCTTCAACGCCATCGAGCTCTAGACAGATGTGGACTCGGCCATTCCCACTAGTAAGAGAGAGAACCGTTGCCGACAGCTTCTCTTGATCTCCGGCTTCCACGGCTAATTCTTCTTCTTCGCCCATCATGAGATCCTCAACGTTTAGACTGGCAGCAATGACAAGAAGATCGCAGAGATCCAAATCATCGATCTCATCGCCATTGTCAAAACGGAAAGGCCCCTGTAATCTTGGAATGGCGCTAGGATTGGCCGGGCGAGTGAACACATCAGCGCCTTGGATTGTTTCGGATCCAGAAGGCGCACCAAGAGGCTCTTGTTCATCAAGCTCGGAAAGCCAGTCGTACTGTTGCCGGCAGGCAATCAGTTCTTCCTCCGATTCCTCGGGATCCTGTTCCAGAGCACCGAGTTTTGGAATAATCGCCGCAGAGAGAGAAGGAATGGTCGTAGAAGGAGCTTGCCACTTTGAAGGCAGGAGAGGACAAAGCGCATAGAGATCACCGGGTCTCATCGCCACCCACAGGGTCATAGGTGCCCATGCATCTTCTTTCTCACTACCATTGCCAGCGAAACAGGCCGACGCAACCTCCATGTCAATGACATCAGCAGAGAATCCTTTGTTTTTGCCAAATCCAGAAGGCGCAAAGTCCTGGTCGGATGAGGTCCCATCGACGAGCTTCTTCAGATCGATTGCTAGAGTCGGCTGGTCGAAGGACCAGTGGTTATTCCGGTTCAACTCCCAAACACGCACCGCAGCATCAGCTGTGATTGTAACAATGCAGCCCCCTAGATTGGTGTGCAATCCCAGTGGATGCCATAGCGCGGAGACCACCGGAGCCTCAGGAATAACATGGGTTGTCGGTCCTAACTGATATGTCTTCAGCCGGATAGAGTCGCAGTCGGAGGATGAAAGGTGTGAAGAATCGGGGAGAACGGAGATATGAACAGTGTGTTCAGTGACGATAGCAAGGAAGGCACCGTTCGGGGAGGGGATGATCTGTTTGATCAATCCATACACAGGCACTGCTAAAACCTGCGGAACCGTTAGTCGCAATTCAATTCAACCCAATTTTAGTTCCCTTAGGTGTACTAGAAGGTCATACCCTGTAGGGAGGGGGCTGGGCGTGGTCGGTTTGCTCTTGACCAGCAGGTCCCTTCTTCTGCTTAATCTCTTGTTGCCATTGGTCTTTGAGTCGGGCAAGGTTTGACCACCGGATCTCATTGTCCACAACAGCGAACACCTCATTTCCCCTTTTAGCGATCGTTCGTGTAGCTCCATTGTTCACAGGCTTGGATCCAGTTTGCAGGTCACCCGCTGGACTTTGGGCTGAACTGCTGGACAGGAACTTTGCGCCAGGCGAGGGCCGGCACAGCCAGGCAGGCGCATAACTGTTGACCTTCGGCATTAAGGATGGTTCGTAAATTGTATTTTATAATAGGAAGGTGTTAGGAGTTTCAGACCATCCTAGGGCGGTCGGAAATAGTAGATGAGTTGCGCGGGTGAAAAAACAAAGTAGACGAAAGCAAAGTTGTTGATGCGGAGTGGAATTCTTGGGTGCCAAGATCTTTCGAAGAGCTCCGAGCTGCTTTGCTTCCCCAACTACCTTCTGTCAACCACACACTCCAGGTTCAACATTCGTCTCAATTCACCATGAGTTTGCTGGCTGTAAATACAGTCGATCGACTCGATCGACCTAGCGCATACTATGTCAGCAAGGTGAGTACTCGTCCTGGACTACCCTTCACCAATTGAAACCAGTCCGAATGGGCTATAGAGGCTGAACAACTGTATACAGAACAAGCGACGCAGATTCAACGATCGGGACGAGGACGAACAACAGCAGGAGAAACCCGATGACAAATTGAAAGACGCGACAACCCTTTACGTGGGAAATCTGTATGCAAGCCTGCAATAACCCAGACGCAATTTCCATTACTGACCAATTCAAGGTCCTTTTATACCACCGAAGAACAAATCCACGAACTGTTTGCCAAGTGAGAATGCGCCTTTGGCTCCCTTCGAACTATGATTAACCTCGAATTCTAGGTGCGGTGAGATCAAGCGACTTGTAATGGGCCTCGACCGATTCAACAAAACACCCTGTGGCTTTTGCTTCGTCGAATATTATACCCACCAAGATGCGTTGGATTGCTTGAAGTATATCGGAGGAACCAAGCTGGATGAGCGGATCATTCGGACAGACCTTGATCCTGGATTTGAGGAAGGACGACAGTTCGGGTATGTGGTCTTTACCAATAACGGCTACGGGCTAGTATGACTGACTTTATATACAGACGAGGCAAATCGGGCGGTCAAGTGCGTGATGAATACCGCGAAGAATACGATCCGGGCCGTGGTGGATATGGCCGTGCCTATGATGAGCAGCGCCAACGCGAGGAGGATGAATACGGCGCCGGAAGGTAGGTCAGGACATAATGAAAAAGTACTGGCTTGGCAAAGCAATGGCGTTACTTAATGGGAGGGTGAATCCAATTAGCAGAAACAGGAAATGTCTATTCACCGAATACTCTATCTACAATTTTCTTTTCCCCCCATCGCCTTCTAATGCTGATGATCTATTGCTTTAACTTGTCTCGTTTCAGCACTGCTGATTGAACTTCGTGCAACCACCAAATGTGGATTCTTGCGTCGCCTGTCAACTCCGGGTGGAAGCTGGTGCCGAATACATTGCCCTGTCGCACTGCAACTATGTCGCCAACTTCCTGGTCAGGATTGATGTCTCGACCCTCCGTGGCGTGTTGAGCTGCTGGTCCCACTAATGTTGCTAGTACCTCGACGTGCTCTGCTGTTGCTGCTTGCGCCACCGAGTCCCGTGCTTGCCTGGATGGTGCTACGACAACATCATCCTGTTGAATCTCTTCTGTTTGAATGCCCTCATGGTGGGGGAGAATTTTCTCCACGATAGGGGCTCGAATGAATACTGCTGGGAAGGGAGGCGCGTCTGGACCCAAGAATGGCAGATCCAACGGGCCTTGGAAGCTTTCCGTCTGTCGACCGAAGTGGTTTCGGTTCACTCGCACATCAAGACCACCGATGAGCTCTTGCCCGCCCTTCTTCGTCTTGTTGGCAGACTCTGCGAGCAAAATGAGCCCAGCACATGTACCCCACGTTGGTTTGCGATCCACTCTGAATACCCAACGTATTAGATACATAGGATTGATATCGACTGACTGAAGCCACTTACTTTACAAATTCCCGCAGTGGATCGAGCAGATTTGACCTTGCTGCGACTAAAGACATGGTGGTACTCTCTCCTCCGGGCAAGACCAAGGCATCGCATGTTGCTAGCTCTTGTGACGTTCGTACCTCAATGAAGTGCCATTCCGACGATAGTGCATGTTCGGCGGCCTTCTTCAAAAGTTGCACATGCTCAAAGAATGCGCCCTGTAGGGCTAGAACTCCGACGGTGATAGGCATTGTCTCTAAAGATAGGAATTGAGGACTGCCTGCCCTCGAATTCTTGATATTGATGACTGGTTTGGAAGCACGTGACTTTAACTTTCCGGCGGGGAACTCATTCTCACGTGATAGCTTCTTATCTCCGTTTTTAACTCCACGCGATATCAGATATGAAGAACTGATGGGATGAACCTTGACCTCGGGAGGGCAGAGCGAGATGTAAATCTATAGTTGGTCACTGTCTCCACGCACCGCTAGACATTACCAAAAAGTATTTCTATGTTTAATCCCATGTATCTTCCCATCATATTACTTCCACGCACCACTACACGCGATTGTCTTATCGACACGTGTTGATAGATACTCCGATATGCGGGGCCAATGCATGGATGGATGGATGGAAGACCGGTAGATATGAGACTCTTGATAACAATGCAATGGTAGACTTCGGTGTACCTGGACTTGTGAGTAACTAGCTACAGGGCCTCCAGTAATGCTCCCACTAACCAATTTCAGACCAAAATGGATCTCAATGAGATCGAACAGAGCGACAACCCCAAGGACCACCCCACATTGGTCCGATGGTATATCGATGTCAGACTTTGGGACGAGAACTCTTTTGACCTCCCTTTACTCAATACCTTAACCCCGTCTGATCAGGCAGCCGTTAAGAAGTACCATCAAACCTCGGACAAGTGCCTGTCCTTGGCCTCCCAGCTCCTGAAATATTACTACGTTCACCAAGTCACTGGCACTCCTTGGAATAAGATTGAGATCCAGCGTACTCCCATTCCCGAAAACCGCCCATTCTACGACTCAAGTCTTGATTTCAACGTAAGCCATCAGGCTGGTCTCACGCTGTTCGCAGGCACGCGTGCGGTAACAGCCCACTCAACCGGGGAGCCCCAAGGTTTGCCTCGCGTGGGCGTTGACATTGCCTGTGTCGATGAACCCTCTCGTCGTCGCTCTAATCGTCCCCCGAAGACACTTGCCGACCTGGCAACTTTCGTTGATGTCTTCGCTGATGTTCTCTCACCCCGTGAGATTGCGACCATCAAAAACCCCTACGTGACTCTTCAATTGGCTCGAAAGCTTGGTATCAGGAAAAACGACCCGAGTGAAGACAATGAGGAAGTTCTTGCCACCTACGGCGTTCGGTTATTCTACTCGATTTGGGCTCTCAAGGAAGCTTACTTGAAAATGACTGGAGACGGCCTTCTGGCCACTTGGATAAAGGATCTGGAATTCACAAACGTCGTTCCCCCCGAACCCGTTCAGAAGCTCGGATCTTCTGGTCGCCCTCTCACTCCTGCTACTCTTATTACGCCCTCAGTCCAAAATTGGGGCCAGGCTTACTCCGATATCGAAATCTCCATAGGTGGAATTCCCAACTATTCTGTGCGCCTCCAGCTTGTCGGCTTCGAGTCCGACTACATTGTCGCCACAGCCGCCTCCGGCCCCAATATTGGAGCTGTTTCGCGGCAGGTGGTTGCGAATGACAGCGATCATCACCGGTGCATCACAGCTCTCGACCCTGGAGGCGGACCTCAGAAAATCCGTATTGCTCCCCTCGCGCTTCGCACAGTCGGCGACCAAGACCCCTGGCGGGTGCACTCGACAATCAGTGACCCCTGGTTGCCCATGCAGGAGGTCGATATTGACATCGATATCCGGCCATGTGCCGAGGGCCGCTGCGAGCATATCCAGAAGCTACCAAGTTTCTAAGCTACCTCTTCCTGGTTTACGACTAGGTGATCATCCTTTCGAGCTACTTGCATGTTGCATCTCCTCATTCCATATTTCCTTTGAGCGAGCGCTTCGGCGCGATTATTCCCCCTTGAGCATATTTCTGTGCATTGCCCTGTTAATATTAGCGAAAATGAAATGTCTCCTTTCATTCCATCTCTGCGCCTTTATTCTGATTAGTAGTCCCCCCCCCCCCCCCTCGCCCCCTCCTCATTTCAAGTGTGATCCCTTCTGAGGTAGTTGTAATTATTTTCCCAGAATGCTAGGTGAGCGCAGATCAGATGCCCATCTCAAATAATACCTTTAATGAATTCACTTTTGATTTCGGTTTTCAATTACTGAAGGATGGGATCCACGATTAATCCTCGCAGATAAAGGACATGTATGGGTAAAGACTCCAAGCCTATTTCTATTCCATGGACCAGTAGAAACCAGGTATATAAAAGTAAGAAAAGCAAGTATCCAACAGTAGCCGGGTCATGTCATGCGTTTGCGCTAAGAATATATACATTTTAAATTGCAAAAGGGGAAGAGTTAGATCAAGAGTCAAAGGTCTGTCAAGAGGAAAGGTCTGTCAAGAGGAAAGGTCTGTCAAGAGGAAAGGTCTGTCAAGAGGAAAGGTCTGTCAAGAGGAAATAGCAATATCTAGACGATTGTTGGTCTCCTGAGCAGTGAAGGATGGTGTTGGATAGGATCGACGTCTGCGGCCCATGAATTCTATTTCTTGGGTATCGAAGAAATGGACAGGAATATGCTACAGTGGGTTCCAATCGCAGATTGCCTCTTGGTTAATCGTGGTGTTCGGGTTTGCTCTCTGCTGTAATTTCAATTTGAATGCCAGATAATGCACTCAAATCAAAGGAGATATACGGTAAGTGCCGTACGCAGAGCTATGTGATGAATCACAATTTTGATTCAGCACTTAGATTTCGATGGCGCTGGAGACGCCGTTGGTGCGGGTAACATCGACCTCCCCCTTCTGCGCATGGGACATTGCTGCAAGAGTTTTCAGCATCGAATCCCGCGTCGAGTGAGTCAAGCTATCCACATCTTCCGATGTCAAATCCCGAGTCAGGATGGGAGGCAAGACTGTTTCATGATTGTCAGCTATACTTTACACTTTATCTTGGGAACTTCTAGTATGACCCACCTTTGATTTTGATAGCTCCGGCGTTGAATCGCCAGGCACGAGGCGACAGAATGTGCGAATAGTTCTCCGTCACAATGGGCACGATCGGCACACCGGCCTTGACAGCGAGATGGAAAGCACCCTTCTTGAAGGGTAGTAGGGTAGGCTCGTCGGAGTAACTCCGGGTTCCCTCAGCGAAAATAAAAACGCTCTGGCGGTGATCGCGCATCTCGGCGGCGGCACCATCAAAGGCCTTGAGAGCTGTCTCCCGGTTGGCACGGTCAATGAACACAGTCCGGGACAAAGACATGAACCATCCCAGGAAGGGAATATTGCGCAGTGACTTCTTGGCAGTCACACTGCAGTATGGCGGAAAGACACTGCCAAGCATCAAGACATCGAGCTCAGTCTGGTGGTTACCAATGAAGACGGCCGGACGGGTAGAAAGGTATTCTTCGCCTTCAATAACTTCGAACGTGACGCCGGTGGTGAAACGCATCAGCCACTTAAAGCTGCGGCCTGCTGCCCACTGTGAAACACGGCCATATCCAACTAACCGCAGACAGACTGAGACGACCACGCCATACGCGGCAGAAACGAGGAGACAGCCATATGAGGCGAGACACCGGGCGAAGAAAGCGGCGCGGGGTACTTTTTGACCGATTGCAAAGAGTGAGGCTGTCAACACAACGAAAGCGCTAACACCCGAAGCAACATAAGAGCCGAAGGACATGGTAACGGTTGTTGGGCGAGTCAAGAAGAGCTGGGTAAATGCGGTCAGAGGACGGAAATTATACTTCCCGAGAGGAAACGTACTTTGTTCTTTGTTATGTGGGCAACACCCAGCCCACTGTAATACAGAGGAATCAAAGAAGAAAAAAGGAATAGAAGATCAAATTCAAGGCTGAGCCATGCATGGCTTGTGGGGAAGGACAAATCCGAGTAGAAACGTTGAATCGTTTTTCTGCCGTATGCCGACTTACCGCCTGGCAAGTGCATATGACGACGTCACCAGGGCCTGGTGCATTTGCGGGGACATGTGTATTGTAGAATCAAGTATATTTTAAGAATCTAGCCAATAATACGAATCAATTTCCTTGAAGAATAATGGGATTATGCATGCAACATCCTCATGATGCATGACCTGGGGAAAAATCGTTCAACTAATGTACAGAACACCATCATATGCCAGATGTCTAAACCTGGAAAAGAAAACTCCACAGTGATGCTGTGCAAAGAGGCCCTCAAACGCCGAGTTCATAAGAGAGGGCCCCCGTGGGAACCCAATAGAAAGACCTGGGACATCAGAGGCCTACGCTATGTCCTCATCCTCCATATCGTCGTCGTCCAACGACTCCATTGCGTCCTTGATGTATTGTGCAGCCTGTGTGGGACTACAGTCAGAAAGAACTTGGGGGGGGGGGGAGATTTGTAAAAATCAAGACATACCTTTGGGTCCAAGTTCAAGGCCGCCGTGAAATGCTTGATAGCATTGGCCTTGTCGTGGAGCATTTTGTACAGCTTTCCAAGAAGGTAATGCACGTTTGCCTCATCCGGCGCCATGTCCTTCAGGATCTTCAATTCTGCCAATGCAAACTTATATTCACGGAGCTTCATCAGTACGCGCGCTTTGCGGAACTTAGCCAATACTGAGTTGGGGGCCAGTGTGGAGGCTCGACCGTAGTGAACCAGGGCATCTTGGGGATTGTTCATTTTCTCCAATACCAGACCAATGCAGCAAATGAGCACTGCATTCGTGGGGTTGATACTGGCTGCATTGCGGAAATGCTGCTCAGCGAAGTCAAGCTTGCCCATCTTGTCATACACTGTCCCCAGTCCATACCAAGCATTGTAATGTCGATTGTCCGCATTGATGCCATGGCGATAGGCCTCCAGCGCCTTGTCATATTCTTCGTTGGCGACATATTCATGTCCTTGTAGCGTGAAAGCATATGCAAATTCAGGATCAATCATGGTCGCACGCTTGAAGCACTTGAGTGCTTGATCGTGATCCCGTTGGTGAGAGAAAGAGTTGCCAATAGCACACCACGCCTGAGGGGATAGGCGGTCGGCTTCGAGTAGCTGATGGGCCAAGTAAGCCAGTTCGACATCGCTTTTCAGATGCCACAAGACAGTCGAGTAGATTTCCATATCCTCGGTACGGGAGGGCGCTAATTTCTGAACCCTGGAGAAATACTTGGCAGCTTCTGTGTAGCTTGCTTGTTCGAAATAGGTCCGTCCAAGTTGAGACAAAACCCAAGGGGTTTCACGCTGACCTTGGGAGAGAGAATTGAAAGAGCTGATGGCGTCCGAGCACCTGTAACGGCTCAGTGAGAAATATCCAGATGCAAGTTTATTGAAAAGTCCCAAAAGCCAATCTAAGGCTTCGAGCTCTTTGGTTTTTTCAGCGTTTTTGGGTAGTGGAGGAATAGCGGGATGAGATTGCGACAAGCCAGTCCGGTTATCTTTACCATCATTGTCGGGTGTCTCCATGGGTTTTCGATTGCCACTCACGACACGGCCAACAGTGGGCACACCTGCTCTTCCTTTCGTAGGCCCCCCTCTCAATTTCTTCATTTCGCGGCCATCTCTGCCAGTAAGTGTGCCGTTTGAAAGTTTACTCGTTGAAGGTTTGATCTGGTTGAAAAGGCGAACGCTCCGGCGCTGGGGAGCACCTGGTTCAATCGGTTGTGACGAAGGAAGGGGGTGGGCGACTTGCCCAGAGACTGTGCGCTTGCGGTCGCCGAATCTCGACACAAGAGAGGGATCTCTTTCTACCGGAGCAGTCGGCTGAGTCTCTGGTTCGGTTCGTGTTTTGTGTCGAGGTCTGATGCCTGTTGGACGCATTCGGGGCGGAGGTTGCCCAGTATGGTCAAGGCTCATAGTTTGGATTGTCCGCGTCTTTCGAGCAGGGGCCAAGGGTGCTTCCCATCCAGCTTCTGGGTCAGTGACACCATTCGCAATGCGGAAATCGTCAGAGCCACTGCTCTGTGCGCCTGGGGTCTCCATTCCGTCGTGGAAAACCGGCTGTGCCACAGCGGGAAAATTGATAGAATTCCCATTCAATTTTCCCCAAAGAGCAGAGCTCCCAAATGTGGCGTCAGTCTCGCCACGGGAGGCAGAGACCATAAAAGGATCGGATTCAGGGTTAGTAGGAGGCTGCATGGAGAAGTTCCCTTCTTCGTGAGGTACGTTGTCTGACGCAGTAGCTATTTCCTCCGGTGCTGAAGATATTATTGCAAGAAGTTCTGGGCTGAGCTGGAAGATATTGGGGACACGAATATTGACACCTGATATTGTGTTAGACAGGTCCATCTGAAGAGAAAATTTTTTTAAGGCATACCTGTTTCGCAAAGCCCCAGGAAGGCATCCCACATGAAGGGGTTCAATTTTAGTGCCTCCACATAGCAGTCAACCGCTTTGGTCAAATCTTTATGTGCGTGCCAAAGTTTCCCCTGCAGAGAATAAACAGCTGCAGCATCAGGCAGGTGTTGTCGCTGAGTTTCACTATGCTTGTCTGTAATATGGTTAGCACTTAAGCTTAAAGTTGGAAAAGTTTCTCAGCGCTTACTCCAGTGGTTCTTGGAGGCCCAGAGAGGTTTGCTGCGCTCCAGAGCGGTAACACCATCCAAGTATTTTCCCAAGTCCAGGCAAGTCTGAGCAAAGACATAGGCACAGCCGGCATGCAGACCGCGCGAGCCCGAAGCCTGGCTGCATTCGAACGCCGCCTTCACTTCTCCGTTGTGTAGATGGCAAAGGGCTAGCAGATATTGGGCTTCAAAAGATCGGGGTTCATAGGCGAGGAGGCGGGCAGCGAGGAAGAGCGCATTGCGGATTAGGTTATTGTCGAGTTGGTAATAGATGAGGTGCCTTAGCTGGCTGGCAACATGCCCGGTGGACAAGGCCATGGTGATGGGCCGGCGTTATGCGACAGCTCAAGGCAAGGTGGGGATTGTGTAATGATTACTAAAAGTCGTGATAATAATGCGATTGGAGGAGTCGGTTCGTCGGCGTTACTGTAACATCAATGTCTGGCGCCTTTGTAATGTCCTCCAAGACGCGGGGAGGAAACGACGCGATCGAGTGGGTGGGTTGTTGCAGCGCGGTCGAATGGTCCATCAACAGCCGCAAGACATGGACAGCAGCAAGTCCGATGTCTTGATTAAATTTTCTCAGATGCAGGAGCTATCGACTGCTCTCGGTACGCAGGTGA
Source organism: Penicillium fimorum (assembly GCA_028828255.1). NCBI lineage: Eukaryota > Fungi > Ascomycota > Eurotiomycetes > Eurotiales > Aspergillaceae > Penicillium > Penicillium fimorum. Next base: position 2,825,506 of record JAPWDS010000003.1, on the reverse strand, counting down.
AATGAGGAATGTAAACCCAAGCCGGAAATCGTAAGCGGATGAAGGATAGAAAGAAGCGAATAGGGATTCCTCTGGTTACGTCATCTGCGGACGCAGGATCAGTCTCTCAGAGTTCCAGGGACATTTCCAAAGAAACAGAGAACTGCAAGATGTGCTCAAGATGAGATGAACTTCGGTCGTTCTTTCTGTTATTTTGGTCTGAAGCGGCCTTTGTCATTTCTGCCGCGTCTGCCGGGCGGTGAGGGTAGTGGAGGGCAACAATCACCTGGATGTGCTATAGCTGTCATATGCATGTCCCCTCTCCTCTTCATCCTTCTCCGTTCAGCTTCGAATTCCGGTCATTTGCTTGTCACTTGAAAGGGAAAAAGTCCGGTCCATTCATCTGGGATATTTTGAATTTGGAAAGGATCATCTTCGACATCAGATTGCAGATCACTTGGTGATCGCATTTAATCATGGCTAAGGTATGTAGTGAGGGCGCTTTGATGCTGCTACTAAACTTGGGATTAGCTTTGATAATTTTGTGGGAAATTCTCTGACTGTATCACAGAAAGCTGCCAAATCCCTGGCAACCCGCAATGGTGCGGTGCTCAGCCGTACTCACCTCGTCTCCGCCGCATTGCACCTGCTCTTCCTCCTGCTGCACTTTGTCTTCCAGCGGCCGCGTTCACTGAAGCCATACTTCTTTCTGGCTGTTCCAACCCTTGCCATTGAATACTACTTGGACCGGATGGGCCGGCCCCGCTATAATGAGGATGGTTCTTTGCGCTCCGCCGGTGAGGATCTCAATGCAACTGGCCTGACGGAGTATATGTGGGATGTTCTTTACTGGACTCAGGGATGCATTGTCGCTGCTTGCCTCTTCAACGACCGGGCCTGGTGGTTGTGGGCTGTGATCCCATTGTACTCTGTGTACGCTGCATACACCACGATAATGGGCGTGAAGAAGGGATTTGCTGGGATGGGTGGTGGCGACGCCGGCCAACAGGGAGATGCCCCAAAGAGCAAGACGCAGTTGAAGAAGGAAAAGAGAGGCTCCACTATGAAGTATAGGTGATCTTGTTGGAGTGTGGAGGATATGTACAAAATGAGCCGGTATAGAATGGGAGTCCCAAAGTCATTGCCATCTTTACTAGTTGCCATCTAAAGCGCCCTTTTTGTTCTATATCTTTATCTATTGGAGGAGGAAATTAATTTCTACTACCTTCAAAGCTAAGTTTTGGTATGATGCACACCGTGGGTGATAGCTACCTATATCCGGCAGCACAAGGTATGAAATACATACAATACTCGAAAAATCCATTCATTATGTACTGAGCATATATATATCACTTCACACAAGCCTCGTATTTCAACCAGGAAGTGACTGGGGAGGAACGCAAAATGACGAGATAGAAGCCGAAAAAAGAAAGCAAGACTGTGAATGTTGCAGATCATGAGCATATGGCCGTCGTGACAAACTCTATGGGGAACAATGCGTCGTGGACCGCGCATGGAATTCCCAAGGCACGGTTTTCGTTTGGAACAAAATGATTGAGTCCGAGCCAAGAGAAAAAGGGAAAAAAAGTTGATACACGCTGGATTAAAATCGATCAGAGTTCATCTTTGGCTGAAGCTGCAGCACTCTTAATGCTGCTTGTTGCATCTTCAACGTAGGATGCGGCGGTCTCGACTGCTTCGGACGCAACGCTGCCATAGCTGGCGGCTAGATGAGCCAGCTGAGAATTGGCGCTTTCAAGGGCTCCAACGAGACGGGTACCTGCGCTCTCCATTGCGTTGGGTTCCTCGCCGTAGACAGCGGTACTGGCTTTGGATTGGATATTCTCAATGGCATCCTTGGCGCCATCGATGTGACCAGATTCTTTGCCGTAAACAACACTACTGATCTGAGCGGACGCCGTTGAGTAGGCATCGGCTGCGGCCTCGGTGGCTTTTTCGTAGGAGCCCTTGGGGCTTTCGTAGATACCAGCGCTAGCGGCTTGGACAGCATCATGGAGTTGGTCTTCCGCGCGTTGAATGATGTCGTCTACACTCGGGACTTCTGAAACGATAGAAGCAGCAGCGGAGGACGCAGATCCGTAAGCTTGATTGATGTAGCTAGAGGCAGAGGAGACAGCTGCAGCTGGGTACGGCGTCTCGTATGCGGCGTGCAGCTTGCTCAGCACGCTCTCGGTAAATGAAGGTTGCTTGCCCACAATCAGCTCAGAGACGAGTTCTTGGACTGCCTCAAACTGCGGACGTCCGTTGTTCGCTACCTGTTGCAGATACGGCGTTGGTGCACCGTAGATCTGCTCGCTGGCTTTCGAGATGATATTTTCCCAGTTTTCGGAAACTTGACTGGAAAGAGACTCTACAGGGCCGGTGGAAGTTCCGTAGATGGCCGAGCTGGCCGAAATGGAAGCCACAGATAGAGAGGAGGAAGCCGCAGAGAGGGCAGCATTGTATCTGGACGAAGCATCATTAATAATACTTTGTGCTTTGCCGCCATCCGCAGAAGAGATGACTGAACTTGCCGATGCGACGACAGCGGCAAGACTGGCAGAAGCCAACGAGGAAGCGTGCTCGTATTGGGACCCAGCTTCCTCAACGATTCCCTTGAAGCTTCCGACTGGTGTGGGGGTTGGAGAACTATAGACCGCTCCAGATGCCGTCGAGACAAAAGCAGAGTAGTGGTCGTGGGCCAGCCCGACTGCCTCGTAGTAGCGACGTTGTGCATCAAGGACGAACGGCTGGAGGCCTCCCTGAGGAAGACTGGCTGTCGTCGCTGGCGGCTGCACTTGAGCTAGTTGTTCGGATGCTAAGCTCAATCCCTGGCTTAGCCGAGACGACGCGATGGATGAAATCTGGACTAGAGGGCCGGCGTTGGATGGCGTCGGGGTAGCACGAACAGCGCGGAGCTTCGATTCTAGCTCATTTGTGGCATATTTTAAAGACCCAGAATAGGCCGACTCTATGGAAGCTAGGAGCTGGGCATGAGCAGGCGCGCTAGATTCAGCCACTTGGCCGAGAACTTGAGACTTCGCGATCTCATAGAGTACTTTAGCCTGATCCGTGGAATCAGCAAATGCTGAGCTGGCTTCACCCATCAAAGATTGAACAATCGGTGTTGGGGTGCCGTAGATGACCGACGACGCACTGTGATTGAAATTCGCATTAGCGAGAATTCGATTTGTATGCAATTTAATACACGCTGGATATGCTATACTACTTACGCGGCTACAGCCTCGCTATATTTTTCAGAGGCGGCACTGGAAACCTGCTCTCCGGGGCTAAGAGGAGTGCCATGGATAACGGTAGAGGCGGCGGACCAGGCAAGAGAGTACTGTTCACTGGCTACTGATGCCGCTTTCTCACCGATTCCGGGGGTCGTCGATGCAGCGTAGATAGCTTCACTAACAGCATTGCTCACATCGGCGTAAGTATCACTGGCCTTGTTGGCCAAACTGTCCAGAACATCGTGGCTCTCATCATCCAGGATAGGCGCTTGATGCGAATTTGCATCGGCAGCCGCAACACCAAAGGCGGATCTTGCGGAGGGCTGCTCTTCCACCACGATATCATCATTCATTACCGACTCATCAGCGTCATCAAAATCCGCTTCGGCATCGACAGCTGGGGAAGGTGCCTCGGTCGAGTGTGTTTCCTCGTAAGCGCTATCGTATGTTGGTGCTGCCACTTTGTCGGAAGCCTCATCGTGGTCGAAATCCACCTCGGCGGCGTCTTGGTCATGTTCCTCAGACTCCTGGGGCTTTGGTCTCACCGGCGGGGCTTCGATGCGAGTTTCGAAATTATCGCTTACTTCACGAGCGGCGATCTTCCAGATCCCAACATCCTTCAGCCGGACAAGTTCTCTGGCAGCTTGTTCGGCTTCATGCATTCCCTGGTCCATGATATCACTTGCCACGGCTCTAGCGTCTGATACGGATTTGTGGTTCATGCCGATATTTCGGATCTCGTTGCTCCATTCTTCGAGTTGGGATTTGAGGGCATGGTACTTCGCCCAATCCTTGTATGTGACACCATCCATCCATGCCCAGCGCATGCCAATCTCCTGTAGGCCTAGATCGCGAATGCTGTCAAGGACATTCAGTGTCGAATTGATAGCAGCAGTGACTCGGCGAACAAGTTCGTCCTCGAACGAGATAGACCACTCTCGGAGTGCATGGGCACGGTCTCTCACAGAGATTGCAGAAGTTCGAATATCCTGAACTAGCAAGTCGCTAGTAGACTTCTCGATCTCTGGGGCGTCTTCCTCTGGCATTGAATCTGCAAGTTCATTGATCCGTTGCTTTATCGAGGAAATCTGCTCAGCGGAAACTGACTGAAGCGCGGTAGAAAGGCTCTGGCCGTGGCTGTTCGCGCTGCTTGAAACCAGGGCGGACACGATTTCCCCAATACGTTCCTCAAGATCTTCAATGCCTTTATCAGCTGCGAGAGCAAACTTTCTCTGCCACCGCTCAAGGTCCGAATCTATCTTCTCGCGGGCTTGCTGCGCTTGCTCGGTAGGAGTCAGAGTGGGTTGGGCAGGAGGCTGGGGGGTAGAGGTTGAAGTAACAGTGGTCGTGGTGTGATTTTTTTCCTCTGACTTGGTGATCGAGGAGGTAACGGGCTGCATGGTTGAGCTGCTAATGACCATGGTTAGCAAGTCATAGACTGGAGAGACCAAGGGGCTATATATACCTATCCACATCCTCTATGACAGCGCGAAGTCGCTTGCCCTCCCTGTAGCTTGCCAACCGCTGGCCAATCTTGACCAGCTGGGGCTCGACTTGCTCAGAGTAAAGACCAGTAATGTGAGGCCATAGTGAGCTGTTAGCATAGTAGACCGCGGATGACCAGGTATACTGCGCCCGGGGCATGATGTGGGTTGTCAAAATACCCTGGCCCGTGGAGTAAGCTTTCTTGATAAAAGGCTTGGAACGGGCGTAGAACGGTACCAGGTGGCCCTGGTAGACAGTGTGCACAACATCGTTGGCCCTCTGATAATATGGAGAGACAATAGCAACGCTTTGTTGGACATAGGGATCGACCTCGGCCAAATAAAGCTGGTGCACCTTATTTTGAGCAGTCTGTAGTCTTGGAGTGACTTGATGTTGCCATTGCTCAACTCCGTAGGCTTGAGCTTGCTTCAATGCCGGCGCCCCATATTTTTCATATCCTGATTCGGCAACCTTCGATGCTGGGCTGTAAACTCGCTGATTAAACACCTCCAGGTATGGTCGGGCCTGGTCAACGTAAGGTGCCGCATAGATATCATAATATGGCGTCACATAAGGTTCCACATGCGAACGAGCAATCAGGTAAGGCTTGCAGACTCGAGGCGATGTCTCCGTGAGGTCTTCGAGGTGGGATGGGCATCGGAGGAATGGCGACACGAGCGCATACCAGATACATAGCCTGAGAAGTGAAGAGGTTAAAAGAGGATTCTAACTGTGTATAAGCATGACGATACCAGCACTCACCTCACGACAAGTCCGAATGTCCACCGGACGAAGCCCTTCTTCCGTGGCTTTACAAGATCTGTTCGGCTATTTGTTTTGGTCGTGACATCTGTCACTTCGCCATTCTCTTTCACCACCATAGCAACTGAGGCTGACCCTGTCGAGGTCACGCAATTTCCTTGTGAGATTCGAGGTCGCCGTAATCTGCGGAGGGCTTCCCTTCCACACAATTAGATCGAGTCGGCTCAATAGAAGATTATCGCTGCATCGGAGAGAATCTCACGCCCCGGTTGAATATGTGACCTTTTGATATTTGAGCTCGAGACTGAATGAATCAAAGCAAATTAGCTACTGTAGGCGAAATGCTCGCGTCGGTCTTGGCGCTAGCAACTTTCACGGGCCGCGGTCAGATACCTTGAGTAGGCTGGAACAATTTCAAAAGATTGCTGGTTTTAAGGAAGCAAGGGTCGAACGCATCAGCTTTAAGTCTGATGAAAAGGAGTTCAATTTTATTACATGAAGGGGACAAGGGGATCCGATCGCGTATGACACAATAATCAAGAATTTGTTTCTTAGATCAGTGAGGTCATCGATGGCTACCCGTACTACAGATACCACAATACCCCGCTATCACCGCCTTAATAAGCAGGTAATACCGTATTTAATGTACTACCAGCACACACCGCTGAGTCAGCGAACTGGATGGCTGAGCATCTGGGCTGAATTGCTTTGTTACAAGCACCAATGATCTACAAATTACGCTGAGGTATGATACTCCTAAAAGCAGTGTAAACTTTGTCACTAAGTCTTCCTATCCAGCTCATCTCGGATCGTCCACCAACACAACCCTTCCGCATGTTTCCATCTTTTACCATTTCCCGCTCGACTAGGAACATGGTGAACATCTAATCAACCACCGTCAACTCGGCGAAATTCACCCAATTATGGAGCCCGCGGACTACCAATTCCGCGATAATGCGGATCAGACCGCGTTCCCCGATCTAATGAACGACCCGGCTTATGACGAAAGGGAAAAGGGATTTGACGACTTGGATACCTGTCGGATATGTCATGGCGAGGCAACGGAAGAGGAATCGCTGTTTTACCCGTGCAAGTGCAGCGGTAGTATTAAATTCGTTCACCAAATATGTCTGGTTGAATGGTTGTCACATTCCCAGAAGAAACACTGCGAGCTCTGCAAAACGCCATTCCGTTTTACCAAACTATATGACCCCAACATGCCCAAGAGCCTTCCCGTACCTCTGTTTGCGAAGCAAGCCTTGATCCAATGCTTCCAGACTTTGGTGACATGGCTGAGATTTGTCCTTGTTGCATTTGTCTGGTTGGGATGGCTACCGTGGTCGATGCGGGCAATCTGGAGGGCACTGTTTTGGCTTGCTGATGGCCGGTGGTCTGCGAATGAAAACATTCGAAACCAAGCCGCACAAACCACCCAAGATGGTCTAAGTCAGCTGTTCTCCAATGGAAGTGCTGGTGTGGTAGCTGACTCGATTACTTCGACCATTTCTAATGCTGCTATCTCATCTGCTACTGCTGTACCATCTGCACGGTCGTCCGTTCTCAATTTCGCAGCTGGCGAGCCACTCATGCTCACACTTATCAAAAAGATGATTCCTACTCTCTTCATGTCTGCATTTACCTCTACTGTCGGACAAGATAACGCACAGAACAATGTCACGGCTAGCTCGACCAAACCTCGGTATCCATCATGGCTTTCGGATGTGAAGTTCCTGAACTCGTTGACACCGTATCCAACAATCAACAACATGATCATGGACACATTGGAGGGACAGCTCATCACCCTTCTTGTAGTCGTTGCATTTATCCTACTCTTCCTGATTCGAGAATGGGTCGTTCAACAGCAACCCATGGTAAATATCGCAGAAGGAGAGCGCGAGGCTGCTCTTCAGTTAATTGCAAATGCCAACAACCGGGCAAATGATCGATTCAACGAAGGTGGTCGTGCACAACCAGAAGCCATTCCAGCTCAACCGGAAATTGAGGTCAACGATGAACGCGCTGAAGCCCATGAGTTGGACAATGACGTCCTTCCTCATTTTGCCCCTCACTCCCCAGCTCCGTCCTCGAATGATTCAGAGTACGATCTCCCTGGGTTTGAAGCGGAACTACGGGGCTACAATGGGAACGACCTGGAAAACGAAACAGGAGGCTATATTCCTACGGATCGCGCTCTGGCTTTCCGAGACCTGGTGGCTCGGACTCATGGCAATCATGAAGAAATGCTGCGCATTCTCCGTGAAGAGCCACACGGGGATGATCTGGACTGGATTGTGAATGCAATGACCGGCGCCACCATAAACCAGGATCCAGCAGTAGGGCCTTCTATTCGCCCCCACGATCCCGAAGATCCAGAACTCTCAGGCGGTGCTGATGTCGATTTTGGAGGTGGATATGTCGATAATCATCCACCTAATACGGACACTGGACCTTCTACCCAGAACGCGGATCATGATCCACCGACTAGAGACAATGACATGCCTATCATCAATGTACAGGTGGATGATCGGCCTCCACAGGGCTTCACTGAACGGGTATTTGAATGGTTTTGGGGAGACATCACACCCGTAGAGGGCAATATACAAGAACAAATTCCCGAAGACGAGCAGCGTATTGTTCAGGATCCAGCCTTGGAAGATCCATTCGTGCCCTTGCCAAATCGGATGGAACAAGCTCAAGCAAATGCTGCCGCTGATGCTGCCGCTGCCGCTGCCGCAAATGCTGGGCTGGACCCTAACGATATCGATGCAATCGAAGGGGATGATTTCGAAGGGATCATGGATCTCATTGGCATGCATGGTCCCATTTTCGGCCTCTTCCAGAACGGCGTCTTTTGTGCCCTTCTGATTGCGTTCACGGTAGCCATCGGTATCTGGCTCCCGTACCTATGGGGCAAAATTGCTCTTGTGTTGTTGGCCAACCCTCTCGAACTCGTTATTGGTGTCCCTATCACCGCGGTTGAAGTCATCGCAGATATCGCTCTTGATACTCTTATTGGTGTTGTGGGATATCTCATGTATTGGTTCACCTTTGTTTTCAAGATTGTACTGAGCCCCTTCAGTGCTCTTTTACCGATTGGAGAATGGATTCCCCGAGATAACTCAGTTACCAGTGCATCGCTTTCCCTCATCGATGCAAGCAGTCATCGCTTGAACAAAGTGATCAAAGCGTTCCTGGTTTTCCATGAGTCCGATATCCCTATGTTCTCAGTACTCTCGCACCAGGCACTTAAATTGCACCAGGCTCGCCTTGGTGCTGTGTTTGAATCGATTTTTGCCACAGTTAAGTTCATCCTACATGACTTCCCACTTCGGCTTGTGACCCTCGGTGTTCCTGGTGCCCTATCTTTGGACCTTGACTTCTCTCATTTGAAGAACTTTATTGGTCAAGCGAAACAACAACTCACTACATTCGCTAAATCATCGCTTTTCTCAATGCCTGGAACAAGGTTGATGAACGCAAGTGCAGCAAAAGCAGCCTCTGCCACAGTGCCGGTCGATTATGACCTAGCGGTCTGGGATTCGAAGGATCGTGTCATCGCTATCTTCATGGGCTATTTGCTTGCTTTCATGACGGGGCTTCTTTATCTACGGATCACAGGCCTGCTCTCTGGTGCCAATCGAGGGCAAAGAATCGAGGGTCTGCTTGCTGAGGTCTTGATACAAGCCGGAGGAGTTATGAAGGTCATTCTCATCATCGGGATTGAGATGATTGTCTTCCCTTTGTATTGTGGAAGTCTTCTCGATCTTGCCTTGCTTCCGCTCTTCTCCAACGCTACGGTGGCCTCTCGTATCGCTTTTACTGCTGCATCCCCGCTCACCTCTCTTTTCGTGCATTGGTTTGTTGGCACTTGCTACATGTTCCATTTTGCGCTATTTGTTTCCATGTGCAGAAAGATCTTGAGAAGTGGTGTGCTTTGTAAGTTCTGTTATTCATTTGCCAGACCTTGATCGTCTCGCTAACTGTTTGACTCTTTAGACTTCATTCGTGACCCCGATGATCCAACCTTCCATCCAATACGTGATGTTCTCGAACGCAGCATCACTACTCAGCTCCGTAAGATCGGGTTCAGTGCCCTTGTATACGGTGCGCTAGTGATCGTTTGTCTAGGAGGTGTCGTCTGGGGCTTGCACTTTGCCCTCGATGGTGTTCTCCCAATTCACTGGTCTGCCAGTGCCCCGATGCTCGAGTTCCCGGTTGATCTACTATTCTACAACTTTGTGTTGCCTGTAGTCATTCAATCATTCAAACCTTCAGAAGGTTTGCATGATTTGTATGACTGGTGGTTCCACAAGTGTGCTCATTTCTTACGTCTCACCAACTTTTTCTTCCCCGAAAGACACCTTGAGGAGGAAGGCTACCATGTCCGGAAGACCTGGTGGGGTATTCTCTCCAGAAGCGAGGGTGACTGGGAACACCCAGTAGTTGGAGATGATCAGCAGGCTGCAGCCGAGCGCGAAAATCGCGACGTCTACTTCCTGCGCGATGGTCGGTATGTGCGTGCTCCTGGCTCTGATCAGGTCCGCATCCCCAAAGGCAACCACGTTTTCCTTGAGGTCACCGAGGACAATGAACGTGTTGATGGGAAGCCTGATCCCGCCGATGGGCTACATGGCCGATCTAGCGACATGTTCACCAAAGTCTACATCCCTCCCTCCTTCCGAACTCGGATTGCTGCCTTTATTTTTCTAATCTGGCTATTTGCCGCCACCACCGGGGTAGGCATCACCATTATTCCCTTGGTCATTGGTCGGAAAATCATCGGCTCCTACTCCTCTACTCTGGCTCCGGTGAACGATGTCTACGCCTTTTCAAGTGGTCTTTGTGTGGTAGGTGCGCTTGCCTACCTGGCGTACTACTCTAGTACCGCATTTGAATTCCTGCGAGAGCATTTAAGCACATACCTTCGCTCCCCACACCAAGCAGCTCAGGCCAGTCTGGGCCTCGTGATGCATGCTGCTCGACTTCTCTACATTGTCCTAGTTGCCATTATTATTCTACCGTCACTCTTCGCGCTACTCACTGAACTATACATTCTCATTCCAGCGCACACCCTCTTTGGGGATGGAGAGTCCCATGTTGTTCATATCGTTCAAGACTGGGCGCTCGGGGTGTTGTATGTCCAGTTGGCCATCAAGTTGACTTCCTGGCACCCACACTCCTGGGTGGCCGCTGCGGTCAAGAGTGTCTTGCAAGATGGTTGGCTGAAACCCAATGCGAGCCTTGCCACTCGTGCCCTTGTTCTTCCAATCATTCTCTTCACCGCAGCTGCAGTAACTTTACCCTTGTCATTTGGGTTTATTGTGCGCTGGACAATTTTCTACTCCCACGTCGGAGTGCAGCCTAATATCTACCGTTATGCTTATCCCATCACACTGTTGGCTGTGCTCTCTGTATGGATGGCGCATCTATTGCTGAGACGAGTGGCGGTCTGGCGCACCAATATCCGCGACGAAGTCTATCTCATTGGAGAGAGACTGCATAATTTCAGTGAGAAGCGAGCACGGGATGTCGGTGTGTCGCGTGTGATGACAGGGTGACGAATCGGATGATAATTTTGGCCTTAATAGCCTAGTCTATCCGACTCTTTTACTTTTTTTTTAGCTCTATTGTATGTACAAATTAACTCGAATGAATAGAATGCGAAGTGTTACTTATTATGTACCTTCCTGTAGTCGAATGCCTGAGGCAATACATTTATATCTGTAATTGGTATTCGTAATACCGTAATCTAAACAGTCATTACCTGCTGCCTGCCCCGTGACCCCACTATTGCTCTCTCTTGTGATCGCTCATTGGTTAGGCAACAGGATTCCCTCGATGCGCCGTTCTGGGGGTTTATCGGCCTTCATCGCCTCCAAGGCACCCATTGAACCTGCTCTACAAGTCTCTATCGATTTCTTGTCTCCTATCCGATGGATTCTTTGCATTTTAGCGACTCTCACTATGTGCTCTTGAATGTTCCGACTGCAGTGCCGTGTCTCTAGTGCCCGATACCGTATCTGTTCTTATCGATCCCCTCCACAATCGCCAATATGTCAGTCCTCAGGCATGGAGGAGGCGGCTTCCTCCAGCGGCGCCTCACGAAATTATATACCGATACGAAAACCTCTTGCGAGAGTGTTACGACTGCCTCAAAGGCCCTCGATGACCCTGAGCTCGTCGCTCTCCACGGGAGTTTCCAGAAACAGAGAGATCGATTGCTGGCATGGGGTCTAGATTGGAGTGATGCAAGCGCTGCGCAGCCCAACGACATCGATGAATCGTTGACTGCTGCAGGCTTCAGCGACGTCGTTGAGAGTGTCATGTCATCAATCCAAGAACTACTCAACGATGCTGAGCAAGTCCAGCATTTGGATGCGCCCATGCTTCCTTCCAAGGAACGGAAAGTCGATATGCCATCGAAAGATACCCTTGCTAGCAGACCTATTAAGACGCAATGGACAGAGGAAGACATAACTCGCTCCAACACAATTTTGAATGAACTCACCGGCTGTATTGATACCCTTTATGATCTCTCGCGCTCCCGGCGGACAATGGCTTCCAGCATGTCATCCAGCAGGAACAGCGCGCGCCGCCCACGACCTAACCCCATCTCACCTTACGATTCATCCCACGGCTCCTTTTCTGAATCTAAAGAGATGGTACAAAGCCCGAAGCAAATGTTCGATTCATTCACCTACTCGCCCACGACCGCGCACCGTGACGTCCTTAATCCTTTCCTGTCATTGAACCATCTGCTCATTGATCGCTCAGCTCTGCAACTATACGGAGCATCCCACGATAATAGCCCTCCGCCATATGAACCTGTTGCGGCATCTTCCAACTCGCGTGCCATTGGACGCCTGAAATCATCGGCATCACACCTTCTTGCCTCCGCAAAAGAGTCCCATGTATCCGTGCTTGTCGAGTTTATACCCCTATTGGCGGAGTCAAAGATGGACAATAAGAGTACTCGATTGGAAAAGCTCCAGCAGTCTCTTGATCAGTTGCTACAGAACGCCAGGATCTCTCACTTGGGGTTGATGCGATTTTTGGGCTACTGCATTGATAACTCGAATTCTCGCTATGCATTCCTTTATCAGATGCCGGTCGACTACTTTCCATTCCTGCAGAACCCGAGTGACTTGTTGAAGGAGCTGAAGCCCAAGCCATTGGTCGCTCTTCTTCCTTCGGCAGAGGAGTATCGCGAGAACCGAGTTCCCAACCTTGACACTCGCTTCCGATTGGCTTACGATCTTTTAATGTCTGCTCTCCACTTAAGAAGCCAAAATGCCGTTCATGGAAACATCAACAGCAGTAACGTTATCTTCTTCCCGGGTCGAAGTGATGCGAGTGATGATGAGAGTGGCCTTGGACCTGATCTTCGTCGTCCTTATCTCACTTCTCCGGCACGGTTCTCTGGAGATGGGCCAACCCCTGAGCCGCTGTCCTCGGCAATGTATCGTCACCCAGATGACAAGAGGTGCGTTGAAGATGATGGCGCATGGGCTTATGACCTTTACTCGCTAGGCCTCATCTTATTAGAGATAGGCCTGTGGGCACCAGTTGGACGGCTTTGGAAGATGAAGTATGATCGCTCATGGTTCAAGCATCGAGTGGAAGATCTCTATGTCAAGAAACTTGGCCCAAAATGCGGTGGTGCTTATCTTCAAGCCGTTCAATTGTGCCTTGATGCCCCCAACTTCCATTTATCGACACAGCCGATGACCGACCTTGGTCTTCGTGTTCCACAGATTTACCACTACCCAGTGCTTGACTTGTCAGATCCTGATGGCACCTTCTCTTTCTCGATGAATTTCATGTACACAATTTGCAAGATTCTGTGGTCATGTTGCCGGATTGATATTTTCTCGGCACCTTCGGCAGAAGAATTAGATGACTGCCTTCCACTTGCCCTTGTCCCTACTCCCGAGCCAGTCACCATCCAGGACAAAGTCAAGGCATACAAATCATCGAAGCTTGAGATGTCTAATTATGACAAGAAGCTTCCTACTATTCCTGCCGATCCATGGAGTGTGGTGAATGAAGACAAGCACTTCGAAAAGCCACAAAAGAAACGCACCGTCAAGAGACTTCCGAACTTGGAAATACCGGACGAGCACCTGCAAGAGTGGAATTTCCAGATAATGCCTCGAGTGAGTCGCCTTCTTCAGAAGATCTTGAAGGAATCTTCTGAGTCGTGTGGAGTAAACCTCATCATGACTGGCGAATCGTCTGAAAGTGCCAAAACGACGATCTGTGTTACTTGCGCCAGTGTGAAAAAAGTTCGAATGGCCCTCAAGAAGCACTTTGCTCTTGGTCGAGATGACTGGGATTTGATTGTCCTCCGTGGCGATATCGAACGGTCTAAGGTTCCTCGGAACAGGCGCCGGAGGCCAGCCAAGGCTCGTCCCAGTGTCTCCAATGATACACCCTTTCGCCAGCGAGAGCTCAATCCATGTCACCAACAGCGACCTCTCTGCGGAGCATCTATCGGCGCCTTTCAGAATGAAGAGCACCTACCCCCCGTCTCATATGGTGGCGCCGTCTTTGTCGATGGCTTGCCGTATGGTCTGACAGTCCATCATATGCTGGAAGCTCCTAGCGAAGATGAAGGCCCAGACAGTAACCCCGGAGACTCCAATCAAGATGCTCCCTCCCGGTCGTCGGCGGGGAATTGGCCCCGTGATATATCGAATATCCCTCATCCTGGATTTATGTACGACTACCAAGAAGATCACTCGCCTGACATTAACTTCGAGTTCGAAATTTCCGATCTGGAGGACGGAGACGATCCATCACAAGGCCTTGAGTCTGGATATGATGAATTCTGGCTTTCAGATGATGATTCATCAGATGATGACTCCGTCGGTCCAGACGACGATGATGGTGACACCGCTTCCATCGGCGATACTGCTGGTATCGAACCAGGTGAAGAACCTCGGTTGCTTGTCACCCAACCAGCCATTGACGACGTACACGAAGACTTTTTTCCATCTCCAGAAGATCGTGATGACGAGCACCTAGCCTCACATTCTCTAGGTTACGTCCACGCATCATCTGGAGTACGACGTTGGACCCGAAAGGGTTTGAAACATGAGATTGACTGGGCGCTCATCAAAGTCGATGAAGCCCGCATGGACCCTCGCAACATCATTCTCGATACTACCAGATCCAGTATTGCTCGTCCGGGGCGCCCTATCCCCCCGCAGCCCATATTTCTGAACCAGGTAGCCCGGATGGAGGAGCTAGGTGGTTTGCAAGTTCATTGCTGTGGCCGCACAAGTGGACTGCAGACCGGACAGATATCTAAGGCTATGACATTGGTCAAACTTCATGGACGTCATTCATTCTCAACCAGCTTTTGCGTCAATGGTAACTTTGGAGGTAAGAGGTGCACTTCAGCGAATCCATGTTTATGTCTATACGATCTTTAATTAGATACCCTTTTTGTTTTTTTTTATGCACGCCCATCATTTGTCACCCTTCTTAGCTGGTAAACATACAGCACCATTGGATCCTAAGACATCAGCTCGTATCGAGTAAACATTTCATGAAGCTAATCTCTCCTTATTCGACAGCCCCTGGTGACTCCGGCGCATGGGTCTTCGACCGTCCCACCGGCCGTGTGTGTGGCCATGTTCTCGCCTGGTCCGCAAAAAGCAACACTACCTACATATCCCCTATGGAGGTTACCTTCGATGACATCGCCCGCACCCTCGGCGCCTCCATAGTCTCCCTTCCAGGCGACCCGAACCGATCCATGGGTTATGTCGACCCTACATCCCCACAAGCTGCTCAATACCGGTACCAGGCACAGCGGCTTCCAGAGGACTTTGGCCATTTGGCTTTTGGTGCTGGAAGTTCCCCTGGTCCGCCTGTACCACCTCACCCCCACCATTATCCTCACCCTCAAACTCACCATCCGCGTTACGGACGTCCTTTACCTCCGCCCCCACCCCCTCCTGGTTCCCGAGAAGCCCACGGGCCTGTGTATAGCGGTCCCGTCCCTCCGATCCCGCCGTCGCTTCTGGCTGGGCCCCGCAATGTTGAGCGACAACTCGCGTGATTCCTGGAAGATTCAGAATACGAGCATAATGTTTTGAGATCCATGTTATATTGCTTTGGGTATATTGGTTTTGTTTTATGATGATGTTTTATGTATGGACGTTGAGGATACCCATGATGGAACGGCCTTTGGTTCTCTTTTCGTTTAGATGCTATGAGAAGTATATCTGGTGAACTATTAAAAGACCAATATTCATGAAAGGGAATTACATATACTCAAACTAAGGTAGATATGACGGAGCTCGAGAGAACACACTCCTCTCGAGGCTAGCATTAACCGTGACTGTTGGCATCGTAATATCAACCCTGCGTAGGTGGTCTGCTTTTTCTTTTACCGATCATTTGCCGCCCTCGAAGCAAAACGCGAAGTTTAGCATTTCCATTCCCAACCATGCCTCATATCACGCCAGAAAGGCTCAAATTCCTCTTCATTACCCAAGGCTATCTATATATGCCACATATCCCTTCAATTTTACAGCCGTGTGGCATACAACTTGATTAATCAATAGACGGCAGCAGCCACATCCTAACACCCAGATATAATAGGACTTTTTATTCTAGACCAAGAGGAGGTGAGAATGCTAACTTCTTTTATATTCCTAATTATGTGACCCATTTTCTATATCTTGCCCCCATCATTCGATGTTATGAAACTTCAGTCTATGGAACATTGCAATACATTTGATACTCGTTATGGCGTCTTCATGAAAGCATATGTGCGAATATGAATATAGTGTTGTTCTACCCGAGATGGGCTATTCATATCTCTTAAATACTCCATAGTTCCGGGGTAATTATAAGACATTTTGTATCTATTCCCCCTTCAGTAGGTACGTCTTACCCCCCGACCATGTCTAGTTGAATCACAAAATCAGAAGCATAGTTTTTACCTACTCATAGGTGATAACAAAGAGGTTCTCAATGCAACGCAAGTTTAATGTCAAACTAAATAGAGCGTGAGCATTCTCTCTTAGGGGATGAAATGATACACCGCATATCTCTACCGGACCATATATTGAAGCTGCCAAACCTACTGCGGCTTTTTTTCTCTAGATCTTTACTCAATGTCTCTCTTACTGAGTAAGTTTGCCCAGCCCTTGTGTAATCGCGAGGCCCCGTTGAACAACCTAGATAACCTTGAATCTTGTATCCGGTGGGTTAAGAGTTGACATAAAACCACCTAGAGAACAAGAAATGGCGAGACAGTAACCCAAGAATGTGACATGACCTTGGATTAGGGGATTCGAGATCTCATCTTTATACAATGCTCTTTTGCCGAAGAACACTATGGCATGGGGTATAGTCATACTATATTCCGTGCAAAATCACTATTTGCTCTGCCTTTCACAGATCGCAGATTTTTGAAAAGGTCTTCAATAATATTAATGCAGAACGCATAAATGTGAACCCAGCTCAACGAACTAAGAAGGTAAGTCCAATTCTATTATACCAAATTTTACCTCTCCAAAATTTGACACTATGCTTCAACAGTTACTTAACTAGAGTCTCTTGTGCTGATAGCTCATTTGCAACAGCAATAACACACCAATATTAGTTGCAGAAATCCCCATGGCGACTCACAAGTATTTGTCTCTTCTGGTACTAGGGTTCATCTTACTAGCAACCGATGTCCTAGGGGCAAGGGTAGTCTACACAGCAGGGTACACGGAAGGGATTGTGGGCCATCCATCGTCTACGAGACGCCTCGGAGAGATATCAGATGAACATGTTGAGCCACTTCTAGAACACATTGGACAATGGTCGAGTGGAAGGTACACAGCCGAGAGAAGCAGACACAATCTTATCAACGTGCGAGCACGGGAACGCGTGAGAACACTTAGTCAGGCACATCAAGTGGTGCAGGACATGGTTCACCCGGTTTGCCAGCACTTGAGAGAATGTCACGCGACTTCACCTGGATCTGAGTGAATTGTTGATGAATATGTAGGTTTTCACCAGTTCGATACAGCCAGTTCGCTATTTTCATGTGGCTGACGACCCAAGTTTTTGGACTCCAGATCTTGCTCAGCAGGGTGTCAGTTTTGTCGAGAGAAAGAAATGCAGTAGCACCGGATATGGTAGCATGTTAGCTTATGGGCGTTGTATGGAGAATATTAGCAAACGTTTGTCTTGGCCGATCTATGTCGTTATTCCAATGTTAGTTGACTTGGGGGAAAAGCCCTAGTGACTTGCAAACTTCAAGGGAAATATTTCGAAATATATATCTGAGAAGGCATGAGATATAGGGATTTATATTGAGTTCGGGAATTTGTGTAGGATAACTGCCTAGGTGGATGGCTATGTAGGAAACTGATGAGCACGTGAGCTTTCGAAACCTAATTATGCCGCAAGGTTCGAGTACTTCTACTATCCTGGTCGTAATTGACAATCCCCGCAACTATTATCGATGGTATCTTTACATATCAATTTACAAAATGGAGAGCATCAAGTCATACAGGATTTGATTGAAATTAACATCTCAAGCTCCAAGAGCTGGTGACAATCCAGTGACAGGTTGATGCTGAAGACAAATTGTCACCGGCACAAACAATGGTCACTCTTGCAATATCCTCCAGAACATTCCCCCTTGGTGAAACTAAAGAACATCAGGCAGAAATCGATGTGCGTCGTGGTCATGATCCGTATGTTGTCGGTGGTCTGGGACGTAATCGAGCATTCACAGTCTGACGGAATAGACAGGCCGTATCTAAAAGTTGGTGGTGCGGGCTCCGGCGGACGCAGTAGGAAGTTCAGATATCATTTGACTGGCCTCCAATACTCGCTGGTATGAGAGCGCGTGGAGAATGTCACGGCCACTGTTTACGCTCTTCACTTCAAATCTCTTCTTGTGTCGATTCCAAGCAAGTGCTTTTGCTTTTTGTGAGTCGTCGATTTCCCAACGTGGTTGGACTTTTGTACGGTCACCATTGATATTAAAGTTTGGATGCTCACCGGCAATGACATACATAACTGTGTCACCGCAAAAACAGTGAATTGCGTCGAGAACAAAACTCAAAGATGGATCATCCATTAACACACGCTCAGAGATAGCGAAAGAGCCAGTATCAATAGGAACAGTAAGCGTTTGTCGAGGATCATTAGCCACTGTATGCACCCCCCAACATTCCTTGGCAAAAGCTTCAAGTGAATCCTGACCAAACCATATCACGTCACGCATTGGGTCAAACATGCGTAAGAAGATAAGACACTGTCTGCCCTCATGGAAGCGGACCTCAATGCCCTGCTTGAGAGCCCATTCGATAGTGACGCCGCGAGCTTCATGGTTCACGGGGGTGAGTGGTGTCTTCACGCGGATGGGATCAAGCAATTCGTGATGAAGCTCCATCTCCATAGAAGTTTGATGGAAAACTTGCGCCTGCTCGCTTTCCGGCACGGGAACAGGGCGCCAACAACCGGCTTGGTAGGGAGACATTGCCGGCGGGTCAATTTCGGGCAAGGCGTCACGCCATATCTGGATTCGTAGTTCGGGAGGAAGGCGGGAAAATGGATGGAAAGTTGGGAATCCGGCCGTCAACATGGGCAAATCCGAGGTACTCATGACTTCAAGATGTCAAAGCAGAGGAATAGTTGACGATTGAGATGCTCCCATAGAGCAAGTTAGCAGTGAAATAGACCTAGATCGTGGTTACACCTGATTTTTAAGGCCGGTACCTAAAGCAATCGTCCTCCAATACAACCTTGGGGAATGACTCGACACTTACCCTTTTCTTTCAATGAAATGGCACGTTGCCTAGCTGTTGGAGGCTTGCTATCAAGAACCGAGGAAGAGAAAAGTAAACAACACGGTGAAATGAAAACTATACAACAGTTGAATGTAAACAAGGTTGTCAAAGGCGGTCAATGGGGGCGAGCTGGACTGTCTGCCTCCAAAACTAGATTTCGATATCTGTTTTAATTCGCGCTATTGCAAGAGGCCATGGTATATCAAATCTTCCATTGTATCGATGTCGAGAGTTTTATTTTGGCAGAGGCTATTATAAATGCAGAACTTGGAAATTAATCATCTGCAGAGGGATAATTCAATGAATATCATACAGCCTTTTTCTTGAAATAAAAGCAGTGAACTAAGGATATAGGGGCAGGATAGTAGGGAGAGAATGTGATACACTATATGGAGTTGTTTCTATGAGCTGCTCAAAATATTTCGTGAAGAACAAAGAAGAATAAAGGACCATAGATTGTCAATGACATGAGTGTTGACCCAAGATATGGATCACGCTCGTGAAATTAACTAACCAACATTGCTAACTTCACAACTTCGATGGACTCCATAAATTGTTAGCCGTCTATTTAGCACGTTAAGGGAATTATTTGCAGGAGTGTTGTTTCTCAATATTGGTGCATTAGCCGCTCATACCCTCTCTGGCCCAAATAGG
This sequence comes from Penicillium fimorum, assembly GCA_028828255.1. Classification (NCBI taxonomy): domain Eukaryota; kingdom Fungi; phylum Ascomycota; class Eurotiomycetes; order Eurotiales; family Aspergillaceae; genus Penicillium; species Penicillium fimorum. Next base: position 2,805,579 of record JAPWDS010000003.1, on the reverse strand, counting down.
AAATGCCCATGAACTAGGTGGCTCGTGACTTGAAAATTTGCTGCCATTCTCTTCGGATTTGCCTTATTGGTAAACAGGACGTATAAGAGTGTCTGTCTGCCCAAACGCGTCTTCGTCCACAGCGCGTCCATTCAACAACGTCTCTCTTCTCTCTCTGTTTTTATTCACATTGAAGGATTCCGTATCTCATAATCCACTTTGCTATTACATCTTTGTTACCTAGTGGGTACTCTTCTAGAAGGGTATATTCTTTCAGAGACTGCTAGGGCATATTGTCATTCCGTCTCCCGGGGATCGTCACGTCTCTGACCTCATACTTCGCTCGCAGATTGACCAGTTTTGCTTCTGTCTATGCATCACTTACACAATTTCCACGGAGATCCTGAGCCGGGCTCTCGGCCCACCAAAGATTAGCCACACACCGTTAGTAAAGCCACAGATCTGCTCAAGACATGGTACGGCAGTGGTAAGCCCTTTTTTACAAAGAAGGATCTAGAGAACGTCTCGAACGAGCTCCATCGCCAGTTACAACACTCGCAGACGAAACAACTTTCAGAAGCAATTGATCACTATCAGGGGTCTCAGTGGATCAAAGCTTTGTTATAAAGTTCTGACCGGTCAGGTCCTCACTGGAGAGGAGGATAACCTGGATTGGGAAATGTAAGTCGTCCCTCCTCAGGGCTCTTCTAGCACGTGACACCTAGCTAACACATATCAAAAGAGTCAACGGCCAAAGATCCGTTACTTCTGCTATGAACAACTCGTATTGTCGGTGCAATCAGAGAGTATTGGATCGGAAGAGGCCTTCTTCCCTTTGCAGATTGAGCATTTCATGCTCAAGCGCGCGAGTGACACTAAGTTTTGTGTTCTCTCCGATTACAATGAGAGCCCCGTGGATGTAGATGAGTTTCCGCAAAGCACTCTGGAGTCCTGGAAACAGTCTTCCGAATGGGAAAATCTGGAAGTCCTTCTCGAGTTGGTCGCCACTCACAAAATCACAAAGGTTATTGGAATCGCATCTTGATCTATGGAATTTAGCCCCGATGACCAAGAGTGCACCATGCGCAGCGCCATGGGGCATTCCCTCATGATTTCGATTAAACAGTCAATTGAAGAGAACACCGACCAGCAGATCCAATGCTATGCCCAAGATCCCCGCTACACCGTTGTCGACAACTGGGCTCTTGCTCAACATGGATGTGAGGTTCTGGAAGATCCCCAGGCCTGGCTTGAAATCGACGACGACTGTGTTATCTTTTCCTGTTGCCCTGCTCTCCCACCGAAGGAAATTACTGTTGATTTTGCTCGTCCTGCCATGCTTGTTTGGGATGCAGTTGATACCAAGCGGAGCCGTGGGTGGTAAGTCTAATTCCAATTATGATCCTGTATTCAGGTCCTCTAGTCATAACCCGGACTCCCCCGCGTGCTGAACATGATCGAGAATGAGTACGACTGCCATGAGTTTGAGGATACTCCTTCAAGTCCCACCTTACTGTTTATATCGGCCGTCAGGTGGAGTAAAATCATCGCAAAGATTACGCGTAAGATTACGGTGCGTCTGGGGCGATTTGCAAGGCCTAAATGGCCTCTTTGAAGTTTTTGGGTTGGGGGGGGGGGGGGTGGGGGATGATTCAGTTTCTATGGGATACCAGGGGCATTTGAAAGGGCAAGAAGAGTCTTTGTTTGAGTGGTAGACCAATTGTATTTGGAGAAAGCGTCCATGATTCCCGTGCCTGCACAAGGCCGAGGTCATGCGGTCCCTTCATTGTGTATGCATGTTTGTGTCGCTGTAGGTTCACCAATCAATCTCCGTTCTGTGTCATGATATTCTTGAATGATGAATGGTCCTTTTTGATCGGCGTTCATTATATGTATAAAGGAAACAAGACATACATGGCTGCTAAACCCAACACCGTCAAGAACTATGAAATCTTTTAGTTCCCATAAAAGTATATGTATTCAGACACCAACCCTAAACTCCATGGTTCCTAGCGACTTTGGGCCTTGGGATAATCAAATGAGTTGTAGTCGTTGTTTAGACGCCTCTACTCTGCACTAAATGAAAAAGAATCATTGCCGTTAAGCGCTCATGATTCTATGTTAGATATATGTATTATCTCAGTCGAAAATACTTGGAAATCCTACTATGCTCTACCATTTGTTTCCCCCTGTTTTTCACGGCCTATTGACCCCCCAATCAAGATAGTACGTATTTCCCAAAAAATAGTTGTTTCCATTAGTTGTTCTGAAACCATAGCGGCTTTGGTTTACCCATCGCCTGTGCCATGGGATCATATTGTACCAAATCTTCAATCAATTCCATAGTTCCAGGTTTGAAGTGCTACAATATATGCCCCCTGACAGGACCAGCCGTCAATGATATGATGGGGCTGCGGCAAATTAGTTGTGGAGAGTGTGTGATCGTGTTAGGGGTGACAATGCACTCCTGAAACACAAAACCTCCACACCAGTGAGGCGTCTTGAGTCGAGGCTAGCCAGCGGCGAATCTAGACCATCAGGCGCGGGTGCATTTGGCTGCTCGTACTCGTTTTCCTATTCCTCCTCCTCCTCATCCTCGCCGATACTCACCCATTCATCTTCACCATCGCTCTGTTCGAGATCCACCTCGTCGCCAAGCATGCTAAGCAGCTGTAGCAACCCGGCCTGTGTGCGCCAGGCATCTTCGGATGGCATATTTGGGCCGGAACCACCAAAGCCTCCGCTGCCCGCTGCTAAAGGCTCATCTGTATCATCAGAGGCAGAGGGAGATTCGCTGGAGAGGTTAGGGGCCAGGCTGAGTATGCGGATGACTTTTGTAGGAAAGACGCGAGGAAGATCTCTGCCTTGCGGTGGAGGGGCACCACTTGGAATGTTGGAGTCACGCCAGCCAAGAGTCTGCGGTTTCTGATGTTAGCTATTCCGCTTTCATTTTTATTTTATTTTTACGCTGATAGGTCAAATAAGGAGCTCACGGTGTAAGTAGTCATAATAGCATCATCAGCCAACGCCATGTAACTGATGGGCACAGCAAGCTGCGGCGCAGAGCTGGTGAGTAACGAGTACGAAGCACGGGAAGGATTTTGCACGTCTTGGACCCTATTGTTGTCGTCAAGGGCGACGACATAAATCCGGTCTTGAATTTCGAACATCACACGGTGATTGCGGATTGATAACCAGCCACCAAGGTCAAAGCTTGACCCGTCTGATTCACATTCCAGGATGGAGCTGTTCGCCACAAGACTAGCTTCGTCGCGAAGAGCTTTGCGGAATTCAGGGCATATAAAGACACGACCGGCGCGAGAGAAGCCCACGAAGAGATCGCCGTGCAACATTCCCGCTCCCCATTCATCCTCCCCATGCCAGACGTGACCTGGATCATCTGGTGGTGACAGTGGACCTTTGGCGATCTCAATCGGTACCAAGCAGTCTTTTCGGAAAGCTCCGGGCGGGAGTGCTTGAGGTATTGGGCCAAGTCGCGTAGCGCCTGCTAGTGCTGCGCTCATAGAAGCAGAGGTGGCATGGGGGGAGGAAGGATGTGATATTTTTCTGTGGACTTTGGTGGCTTCAACGTGCCTAAGAACGCACCAGACTCCTTGTTGTAGGCAAAATAGCCTTTTGCTCCCATAGAATATATCACAATGTCTTCGCTTTGGTCCAGATGGCCAATTCCACCTCCCTCAATCTTCAAGTGTGTAGTCAACTTAGGAGGTCGCTGTGTCATATCGTATACAAAGCCCTGACCCTCGTTAGAAACAACACAGAGAGTCCAGTAGGACAATTGGAACCCTCTTGTCTGGCAATCATGCGCCAAAGTAGCGATGCGTCGGAACTCCCCACGCTTCGCGCCTTCATGATCTGTCTGCCAAACCTCAAGTGAATCTCCCTCACTGTCGAATACGGCCATTCCATCCTGATATTCCAAGTGTGCGTGTGGGCGAACTCCATCTCTGTTGGTGGCCTGCACCGAAGGAAGTTGCCAGAGGATACGGCCCGTGTCCATATCAGTGACGTTCAATCCGCCGGCATGGGAAGTAGAGATAAAAAAGCGGCGCTTGAAGTCGGCACGGAATCGCCAAACAGGATCATTGCCAATTTGTAGCACCGATTCTTGGCTGATTGGATGCGGCTCGGCCCAATTTCGGGCCAGCAGTGTCTGGCGCTTACACAGGTCTTTCCATGATTCCGTGCCCTCAAATAATTTGGCAAAGCTGTGGGTATCCGAGAGGAAGGAGAAATCGCGGCTACCTCCAACTGGCTGGGCAGTTTTGGCTTCGGATGTGTAAATGGCATCTTGGTGAGTGACGTCGATAAACTGGTGCCAAGCTTTGGAGGCTGCAGTCAGGGACGCTAGAGCTGAGACGGGGGTGAAGTGCAAGATTTGCAGAACAATCTCTGGGGGTAAGACAGTGAGAGGATCCACCATGGATGATATGGCGGTCATATTTGCAAATATAGGATTGTTGCAGAAAGAAAATTAGAGAGGTGGGGGATTCTATTTTGTTCTCCACTGTATATACGATGACGTAGTTTATAAACCCCGTAGACACAACAAATAGCCCTGGGAAGTCGAAGTGTCATTCATGCTTAAATTATTTATTTCTTAGTCCGATCGCCAATTCCTCAAACTAGGTTCCCAGCCGAATCTCCGCAATGTTCGCCTCATTTCAAGATCCCTCATTCGCTCTTCCATATCCCGCACAAACTCTTGCCGGTCTCTATATCGTTTTCTGAATTCCTTCATCAGGATCGGAATAACCTCCCACCCGACAAAAAGTAAGAGACTAGCAAATAAAGCAAACAGTTGATCTTCTTCGTTAATTGACTGGGGGGCACATGGCATGAAGAAACACGATTGTGATGCCTTGACACTGCGCGTCCCATAACCCACGAATGCGTACCAACCACTCGCACATGTAACCAGACAAATCCAATAGCCCGGACTAAAGAGCAAGAGGAAATAAAGACAAAATGGAGCTAGTGGTAACATCCCAATGCACCATCTGGAATCTCCTGTGACGTTAATCATGATGATCGAGGTTATCACCACAAAGAGTGACCCGTAGACAAAATAGGTCAGCATTTTGTGCGCCATTCTTGATGCTATCACTCTACTGAATGTTTCTTCCAGCAGTTTCGCCAGTCCCGGGAACATGTTGGGTACTAATGGTATGTCCAAATATCCGAGCAGCCATACAGAGAATGGCAGGATATAATATGGAGTGCCAACAGCAACAGCCAAATTAAGGTCATAAGCCCCGCTGTTCATTGCGTGCCAGTATAGCGCAGGCACTTGCATTGTTCTGAGCAGATCAGAGTGCATGAGCGCGAGACAGGGCAATATCATTCCAAGTAAGAGTGTCCACAACCGATATCGTTGAGCCTTTTGGGTATCAAATAAAAATATTGTAAAGAGATATTGCATCAAGCCATGAAAGGTTCCCCAAAAGGTGACATTAAATGCCGCTCCAATAGAACCTTTCAAGCTGCCCAAATCTGCATCGTAGGTCAAGGAGTCAAGCGGGATGCTTTGGGCCATGCGGATTCCGCGAAAAAGACCGACCGCAGCCCAATTGGTGCCGAGCAAAAATAGCCATGTGTTGGGATCAAATCTCTCTTCTGAGACTCGAAAGAGCCGCCACCACGATGCCCCGATTGAGATGAACCATGCTGCCCAACTTCCTGGTCCATAAAACCCGCTCACATTCCCGATACCCAAGGCATCAGGTGGTTCAGATGTCACAGGTAAGATAACCGGGGGTCCAGTGTCATAGTATTCTCTTCCAGGTGAAGAAGTCGCATCGGATGAGGAACTTGTCTTATCAGCCGATGTTGTAAATACCGTAGTATCGGAGGCTGAGGGGATAGCGGTGTAGCTGTGTTCGACATGAATGACTGCTGCTGGGTTTGGCTTCTCTCTTGTTTTAGGTACAAGTGCACATGTTGTGGATATGGAGAGGAAGGACAACAGTACAGCCCTCCAAATCATCGGATGTATGGCAAGCAAGAGACTAAGGATTTGGGCATGTCCTTTCAACTTCCGACTGACTACGATCGGTGCAGTGAGATAGGAAATGGGTTTCTCGCCTCAAGCCGGACGTCTCGTATAATCAGGCTGTGTGATGGCCATGTCAGCAGCCTTCAGCCACTAACGCTGTGGCGTCAACATTGTAAGAAAATAACATGTCTCTCCAAAAGGATTATCCGTCATACGATAATGGAGGTTGACAAAAGTTGGGGTTTGCTGTACCCCGCAAGTGCACGCAAGTCCAAGCAAGTACAAGCGACCTGCATATATTCAAAAATGTCCCGTTGCTTGGCAGGCAAAGCAGCCCAACGAGATTTTGATTTTCTCCTCATACCCCTCCATCAGTCATGGGTAACGAGACCCTTCAACAGTTCGCCGCCCTCGATCTCGACTACTTGATTATAGGTGGAGGTACCGCAGGCCTAGCTGTTGCTGCACGCCTCACCGAGGACCCCGAGTTTCGTGTGGGGGTCATCGAAGCCGGCCCATCGGTCTTAAACATAGATGATAATGGCGCGATCAATGTTCCTGGTCGGTATGGCGAAACCATCGGCTCAAAATACGATTGGAAATTCAAAACTACCCCACAGCCAGGTCTAGGAGGAAGATCACTACCATGGCCACGAGGTCGTATATTAGGCGGCACAAGTGCGCTTAATCTTATGGCCTGGAATCGGGGTCATCGCAAAGACTATGATGCTTGGGTGGAGCTGGGGAATGAGAACTGGGGATGGGAAGATCTACTGTATGAGCGACCAGCTTTCTAAGATTCGGGCTCTATCTTGAATTTAACCTGCTGATCTGTGAGATACTGAATCCTCTATAGGCCTTTTTTCCGTCGCAGCGAGAATTTCCATCCACCGAGTGCCGCCCATCAGAAACATTATCAGTCTTCGTATGATCCTCAGGCTAATGGAATAAAGGGCCCTCTACATACAACTCATGCTAAGCAGTATGGCCCCACACACCAATATTGGCACGAAACGCTCAATAGTCTTGGGGTTCAATCTACGCGCGATAGTCTGGCTGGCGATAATACAGGCGTCTGGAACATGCTCTGCACGATTGATCCAGATAGTCAGGAACGCAGCTATTCTGCCTCTGCATACTACCAGCCCGTTGCGAATCGCCCGAATCTCCATATACTGACTGAAGCAACTGCCATGGAGATCCTGTTTGAATCTGAAGATGATGATTGGTACGCAGTAGGGGCTCGAGTACGCTGGAATGGACTGGAAGCAAATATCAAAGCATACGAAGAGATAATCATCTGTGCCGGTAGTGTGCAATCACCACAACTTCTGGAGCTATCTGGTATTGGCGATCAGGACGTGCTGGAAGCTGCTGGCATTGAGACGAAAGTTCACAGCCCCAACGTAGGAGAGAATCTACAGGAACATATGAGTATGAAATAGAAACAATGCTACTTGTGATCGTGGCTGACATTTACAAGTGACTGCCACTATTTTCGAAATACCCTCCGCGATTCCAACCCGTGATGACATTCTCAAAGACCCAATTCAGCGTGAAGCTGCGGACCGCGCCTATTACGCTTCTCGGACCGGGCCTTGGACTGTGATGCCCTGTTCAGTGGCGTACTGTCCACTTTCGAAGATCCTATCGCCCAAGGAATGTGATGAACTACACACACAGGCTAAGGAAGTTGCGCGAAATACAGGACGTACACATGATGCCCTTCTGGCCAGTCAGTTTGAGTCCGGTCAAGCGCGCGGTCAAATCGAGTATCTCTTCGATCTGGGTAACTGGAGCCCATATTTTGTCTCCGAGCCAGGAAAGAAATACGCCACAATGCTACAAATGCTACAGTACCCTTTCTCGCGCGGGTCTATCCATATACCCCCTATGCGTGAAAACAATTACGAGAAAGCCACCATTGATGACAAGCCCGTGATTGATCCACAGTATTTTCTAGGACCTGGGGAGATTGATAAAAAGGTCATGGCCAAAGCGCTCAGGTGGGGAGATCGAATCTGTCAAACCGAGCCTTTGGCCAAACTCATTCGCGGTCGAGTCTTTCCTCCTCCTGCTAAGGGGGCAGACTTGGAGGAGAAGGTACACGAAGAGTTCGTCTCAAAGTATACTGTCACCGACTGGCATCGTATGTTCTCCTTCCAAAACTCATGCTGCAAATTACTAAAAATGTATATAGCAGTTGGAACGTGTGCTATGGGTGAGGCAGATGGGATCAATGGTGGAGTTGTGAATGATACGCTACAGGTCCATGGTGTCCATGCTCTGCGGGTTGTAGATGCTAGCATTATGCCATTGCAGGTTGGGGCACACATCCAAGCCACCGTTTATGCGATTGCCGAAAAGGCGGCGGAGATGATCATAGAGGATTATTTTGCTCGAAATGGTCCTCTATAAATCTCGTCAGGCTTGCATTCAATGATAATATTCCATCTAAATGGGGTTTCCAATATCTTGCCCAGTAGTCGCACGCTAAGAAGGGCGACTGTCACAACAGCATGTCCTCCCATTCAGATTTTCCAAGTTGTCAATGTTACACACATCTCGAGCTCAGATTCTGCAAATTGATACTCATCTTTCTAATAACCTTAGATGTCATCTTTGGCTAGCTTTGCACCACAGCGTTCCATGTCTCACACGAAGACTTTGGGCAAATTCCCTCCATCTAGCGATGAAATCCCACCTATGCATGATCCCTATATGACCCATATTGCACATGGTAGCAAAATCTAGGAGTGTCAGAAGTATCACCTCGGACCAAGAAGCACCTGGTTATATCGGACCCACACTCCAGCATCCATGTCTGTGAAACACAGCCGCGCATAAGTAATCTTGACGATGTCCCCTAGACGAGGATACCCTGAAATGTTTCTGAATTCAATAACAAATTAAGATGTAAGAATATGCGGATGTCAAATAAAAAGGCCGGGAACTGAAAGCAAAAATTCCCGACATCGGCTAAAGCCGAGCTTAGTCTCCTGAAGAGGGGCAAGCCTACGACCTATTTATTCCAATCGATTCAGGAAATTCATCCGGATATTTTTCCATTTACTAGATACATTTCACTACGTGCTCTAAAGTCCACATCGTGTAATCGCCGTCATACTATTTGTTGTTTCACGCACCTCTCATCCGACACGGAAACTGATTCCCGCATTGATCCATATATACCTACTCATCTTTCTCAATTCAATCACCCGTATACTCTTTATCCTATATCATGATTTCTGGAATCGCTCACATCAATCTCACAATCTCTCGGGGTACGTTAGAACAAGCTGAGGAGTTCTACGGCACAACCCTCGGACTCGCCTCAGCACCGGTACCGGAGCTCCAGAAGGGGACAATCTTATGGTATTGGCACGAGCTGTTTCCTAACAAAGACATGTTCCTAATGTTATCAATAGGTTTGACATCGGTTCCAGCGGACAGCAAGTGCATATTAGCTTCGGCTCGACTGATCCCCAAGCTACCCGGCACCCATGCTTCAAGCTGTCTTCCCGTGAGGAACTAGAGGAGATTAAAGCAAGCATTTATAACCACCATGCACGTGGTGGCCCTGCGGCCCCAATGGCTGCTGATAGGCCTGGCGAGGTGAATTCTGGTAAGTGTCTTTGATACATCCTGCTCATGATTATTTGCTGATTGCCGCTACAGGGACCCAAGGGAAAGAATATCCCACGCGGTTCTTCGCTCGGGATTTTGGCGGGAACTTGCTCGAGTTTACTATGTAAATATCACCGTTTATTTGAATCGGGTTCTACGAAAGCATGGGTGTGGGATTATCAACCGAGTCACTGTGTGGCTAGAATATCAATGAGAAACGTTCCAATTATCATTTTGAGCCAACTGGGTATTCAGAAGGTGGAGTTTACCATGGCTGTCTATAAATCGTCATAAATCCTGTATATATGCCCAGGTAGTTTCTCTAAACAGTTCCCTCACCACTCCTCGTCTCAGCATCCCCCACTTCCTCCCCACGATCCCTCCTCTCCCTCACAAGCTCCCTTCTCAATATCAACCCCCAAAGATAAGACCTATTAACAACCTCATGACCACCCTTCTTCAAAATCCAAACATTCCCAAGGAAAGTAGTAAGCAAAACAGACAACCACATAAATGGCAACATAGCAATAAAAGCCCACATAACACCACCCCTGGCATCTCTTTCTCCGGCTCCGCTCTTATTCGTAAACACCGTCGACATAACAGTCAACCCAAGCAATCCTCCAAATGGAACAGCAAACGAGGAAAGGCACGAAATCTGCGCCGTCATGGCAGGGAAATACGCCAGCCCGTGCATAGACGCCGGGTTTAATCGCATCCCGACGCCGTGTCCAACTAGCGCCATCATGCCGTATATGACGCCTGTTTTGCCTGCATTCACGCCCCATGCTAACACAGTCATCCCTATTGCCGATGTTATGCTGCCTAGGAAAAGGGCTGGGAAGGTTTGGCGAGGCCAGACGTTTGAGGAGAACATCGCCATGTAAAGTCCGGCTGTTTGAGTTAGTAAACGTCTGTCCATATAGTAAATAGTACATAGGGAGATAAACATACCGGCTAATCCAGGAAGGAAAAATAACAGTGCGATACCAGCATCACTAGAGCTCCTCCTTTCTACCAGCGTGAAGTATATGTCCATGAAATACATGACAGCAAACATGCATATACCGACCGAAAAATTGACCAGGAATAACAAGCCAATATCACGCTGTCTGAGTAACTCCCACGGCATCATTGCCTTCTGACGCGGAAGCACCCGCGCCATCAATGAGCCAGGTAACATAAAGCGCTCGTAAATAACCCAAGCAATCACTAGAATCCCGCCTATCACCAGCGGCGCTAGAACGGCAGCAGATTTCCAGGAGTATGTACCACCTGCCCAAGTCAAAGCGAGAATAAGCAGACCAAATCCCCATAGGAAGAGCATCTGACCACCGTAATCGATAGTCGAGATCCTCGCGAAGAACCGTCCGGACGAAGTCAAGTCATCTCTCCCCTCGAGTTCAGGAATAGACTGCGGGCCCTGCAATTCGGTTCTCAAAACAAAAACCACAATTATCATAGCTACAACGGCGATAGGTAGATTGATCGCGAAACACCAGCGCCACGACGCCTGTGTCAGATACCCACCGATCACGGGACCGATGCTAAATCCGATACCAGAGACGAGAGCGAATATCGTCCAGTTGACTGCATACTCGGCGAGAGAGACACGGTCGGCGAGGATAGTGCGGATTGAGATATTGACGCCTGCCGCACCGACGCCTTGGAGTGCACGGCCGACGAGGAGGGCGCTGAATGCCGATGTTGGGGCTCCTGTGCAGATTGCGGATCCGATCATCATTATGAAGATTGCGGATTGGAGGACGATGTGTCGGCCGAAGAGATCGGTTAATTGGGTCCAGAAGAAGAGGAAGGCGGCGGATGTGAGGTTGAAGACGGAGATGATCCAGTTTAATTGTTTGATTTGGTCTGTGTGGTTAGTTGGGATTTGTCATTGGAGGATGTTGTAGTACGTACGGAAATCCTCCGCGATAAATGGTAGAGCTGAGGCTACGATTGTTGTATCCAAAGCTTGTAGACAGTATGGACTGAATAGGCCCAAGATGATCTTCCAGCGGTAGACATTCTTTCTTCGCTTCTCGGCGAGTTGTTCGGGGGTTCGTGTCTTCTTTTTCTTTCCGTCTGACTGTGGAATATCGATTGTGTCTAATTCAATTGCATTGACTGGTGTATTTGAGGCAGTGGAATCTAGGTGTTTCCGCTCATTGCGTTTCTTGATTTTCTTGTAGATCAAAAACATGAGTTCGGTAGGATATACAACTGCGCGAGTGTAATAATTTCCGAGACAATGCTTGAGGATGAATCATCTTTATAACACTGCGTATTATCTCGAGTTAGACCATAAGTGGATCTGATACCCAATTTTGAGTTTAGCGTACAGAGAAACTTACCTCTTTGGGTAACGACTGCGAATCGCATCGCGAGAATTCTTATGATTTCGTGTTTTTCGTATTCCGATGTCAGCACACACACTGCTAGCGCTATGGATTTATTATCCATAAAGTTCTGACCTCAGAGAAATGAATAAACAGTTTCTACATTCTCCCAACTGGGTAACTTGATCGCAGATTTATGCAAGCGCACTAGAGTGACCTGCCTCGTACTCGGCACCTTAAACAGTACCTCGTATCTGAAGTAACTATCCACAGAGATGCCTTAACAAAAACCCCCAAGGCACACAGGCGTGGTCAACTGGCGAATTAGATCTGACCTAGCCCTGCTGCCTAGCCCCACCTAATAGTTACTGAAGATCATATGTCCGAACTCTAGAACCTGCTTTCTATCACACCTCACAAGAATACATTCACTATGGGGAATTCAACACCTACAGAACCAGCTCCCGCCTATGAAGACCTATTCCACGAGCGGGGTTCCAGCTCACGAAATGGCGTAAGCAAACCACTCAATCCAGGGATGCATGATAAACTCCAGGTCCCATCAGCATCAGTATACTAACTACATATGTAACTATGAACAGTATGCCATGGTTGATCAAACAGACGACGTCGATGAGCACCGAGACGTGGAACAGGGTCACCACGTTCACGGCGTCGGAGTGGCAGTGACGGCCGATACATCAGAGCCGGATCAACACACTCACTGTGCAGAATGTGATCGACAGCGAGAACGCAGAGAAAATCGGGAGAGTGGACAGAGAGCATGTGCTATGGTTGCGAAGACTTTTATCTTGATTTCTTTGTTTTTGATGATATTGGGGATTGTGGGTGTTCAGGCTTGGAAGGACGTTCGGATGAAGAAGTTACATGGTTAGATTGATGTTTAGTAGAGTGTTGCGTATGTTGTATGTTTTATGTGAAAGGCCTGATATCTATAGGTCCTAGTCTACAAGTATACTTTACATAGAGCACAGGAATCCCGAGATCATCCTGATATTAACCCAGAAGCGAACCCTCTATAAACCTACAGGAGTACGGAGTATAGATTGAATATATTGAATTCCAAGAGCCTTCTTGGTCTGTATAACCCAATAATACTGGAAGTATCCCTCGATCTCCTCTACTCTGTACTCCGTATACGCATCAAATCATTCCCAGGTATACTCAAATCCCCCTCGTGGCCACATTCAACCTCATCCCTGTTTCCTTAACTCTAACTCACTTGCTCAACTTCTGACCAATAAACCAAAATTAACGATTCCAGGTATCAGACCAGGTTGGAACACCTTAGAATGTTCGCCTGCAAATCGGAGCCGTCTAAACCCTCAGAACAGCCGAAGAGCCCAAAAAGAAAGGCGAGTCGCATAATCGATCACGCAGCAAAGGAGTTCGAGAACGTGAACGCAATCTATGAGGACTAGAATCATATCGTATATAGCTTAGCTTTACTGGTTACTGTTTACTTGATTGCTTTCTACCATTCATAGAAACAAGTTAATATTGAATATTGAATTGAATATTGAAATTGAATATCAACACCGTCCTATCTAGGATCCAAAATCAAAAACACCATGCGATCTGTAACGGAATATAAAATCAGACAAAAAAAAAAAAAACATCAAGTCATAATAGATGCCTCTCTGTGCACATATGCAATCAGATCTAAGCAGAACCAAGGTACTTAAGCACATTCTCACGTTCCTCAACAGGCAACATAGAAAGCACCTGCTGCACACCGCGCAGACCACCCTCCTTGTTTCCAATAAGCAGCTGGGCAACCTCAGACGCAACGCCATCAGTGCGGAGCGTTTCAATCTTGCTCTGAACAACCTTCTTGTTCTCCTCGTACCAAATAGCAACCTTGTGGTCATTGTGCTCGAGGTCCTCGTTCAGAAGGCCAGTCCAGGCGTGCAGGGTGCGCAGGTGCGCAGCGCGAGCGGACTCGCCGAAAGCGTCAGCGCCGGGGGCTGGGGGCGCCGAGGCGGCGAGCATACGCTTGACAATGGTCTCTTCGCTGAGACGGCGGCGGAGACGCCAGTAGAAGAAGCGACGGGAGTTGACCCACTGCAGAGGCTGACGGATAGTATTCTTGGCTTGCATGCGACCAGCGCGATCGTGCAGATCGGCGAATTGAAGCGCAATCTGCATGTACACGGGCAGGAGCTGCTCCTCGCGGGTGGCCATCTTCGCCTTTACTTCACTGATCTGGTCCTGGGTAAGGGTGGTGTCGGCCAGGGAGCGGCGGAGCTCGCCGTAGGTCGCATCCAGGCGGGCCATGGTATCCAGCTGCTTGTCGCGGCGGTACTTGATGTTCACCATACCCTCGGGCTCGAGAACACCACCGCGGGATTCTTCGTCGGCGTACATCTCCATCTGGTCGGGGTTGATGGTGGGGTCGACGACGACCCAAGATCCACCGCGGAGCTCGCCGTGGGGAGGAATGTACACGAAGATGGGCTGCTCATACTTGACGAGAGCATCGACGATGTACGAACCGTACTTGAGGACCTCATTGTACATGTCACGCTGACCACCGGAGAATCCTCTCCAGTTAGCCAAAATCATGACAGGCAGCTGCTCGCCGTTGTTGAAGTCACGCAGAGCCTGGGCGGTCTTGTAGGCCGAGTTAGGGTACCAGACACCACCAGCCTCAGTGGAGATCATCTCCATGGAGTCGGGGTTGGCGGGATCAGCAGGGGTGACGTTCTCCACCGAGCGAGTCTCGACGGCGATCACACCCATGGGGATACCACCAAGGCGGGCACGACCGACAACGACGGTGCGAGCCCAGCCACCAAGCGCCTCCTCGAAGGAGCCCTTATCGAACAGACCAGGAAGGAAGCCATCGACGTCGTCCTTGCCGCCGATGAGCCATCTGACATCATAGGCCTGCTTGGGAGGAGGGAAGTAGCCAACGTCACGGTCCCAGGTATCCGACCAGGCGCGAATGGGAATAGGGGCATTCTTCTTGTCGGGGACGAAGGACATCCACTCAATAATCTTCTCTACACCTTCAAAGTCATCGTTGGCAGTCATGTGAGAAACACCGTTCTTGTACATGATCTGGGTACCACCAAGCTGAAGGTTGGAGCTGTAAACCTCGCGACCGAGCAGCTTATTAATGGCAGGGGCACCAGTGAGAATAATGGGCTGGCCCTCAACCTGGATGGCACGCTGACCGAGACGCACAAGGTAGGCACCGATACCGACAGAGCGGCAGGTAACGAGGGTGATGGTGAAGATGTCCTCGTAAGCCTTGGAGGTGGCACCGGCAATGAGACCGGAACCCTTCAGACACTCGACACCAAGACCGTCCTTGGCACCAATGACGGTGGTGATCTTGTGGCGCTCCTCACCCTCATCGTTGATGAGCTCGGTGATGACCTCCTTCTTCTTGCTGGCATCAAAGCGCTTCTTAACCTCGGGAGTGAGGTAGAGGTACTTGAAGCCCGCCTCGGGCTTCTCCGGGTTGTTCCAGGCAACCGAGAAGTAGGGGATAATCTCGTCGGCGACGCCGATACGGGCACCGGAGTTTGCAGACAAGTAGATACGGGGAATACCCAACTTGCGGGCAAGCTCAGTGCACTTGTGGAAGAACTTGTCTTCTTGAGGACCGAATGAACCAATCTGGAAGGTGATGTCGTTGGCGACAATGATGAAACGTCTGCCACGGGGGTACTCGGGAGTACGGGCAGTGATGATCCAACCAACCATACCGTGAGTGTTGGTACCAGGCTCGCGAGAGACCTCAACAAGGTTGTCGGTGTCATCCAAGACCAGCTCGCTGTAGTCGATACACTCTCCAACGGGAGGGCGCTTCTCATACAAGGAAGGAATCTTCTCGGCAATCTTGGTCCAGCTGTTCTGGAAGGCCTGGCGGAAAAGCTCGGGGAAATCGTACACGTACTGAGTTCCCATCAAGTGAGCCTTGTAACGCTTGGGCTGCAGCCACTCCTTGGTAGGGTACGGGGTGGCGACAGGGCGCAGATGCATAGAGCCCAGCTTGGCGGTACCACCAATGCTCTGGAAGATCCACTCGCCCTTCTCAGACTTGCGCTCGATGTACAGCTCGACGTTGATGATGAACCCGTACGTGTTGCTGATAATCACACGCAGGGGGTAGGGCATACCGGTAGCAGGGTCGGTGCAAAGGATGCGAATCTCTGCGCCAGTGACACGGAGACGCCACAGACGACGGCCGAAGCGATCGAGGAAACCGGCCAGGGCTTGCTCAACATCGACTGGCTGGAGGTTGAAGACGGGAGAGAAGTTGATGAAGATGTGGTTCAGATCAGAGTTGTTGTTGCCAATGATCTCCAGAGCGTCCAGGATGTCGTTCATGAGGCGGTCAGCCTCCGAGATCAGGTACTCGGCGGTGGGGATATCGTCGCGCAGGCGACCGGGACGAACGACAGCACGAACGAAGTAGCGCTTGTCGATAGCCTTGTCGTTCTCGGGGCCCTTGCCAATAGCCTCGTAGACATGAATGTTGCGGTTCTCGGTGAAGACGGGCTTGATGTTGAACTTGGACAGACGGCTGAGCTCGAGCTGGAAGGCAAGAGCAGGCTCGCTGTGGCGGATACTCAGATCCTCCTCGTAGTGGGGACCACGGAAGGTGAAGTAACCGGGATAGACACCTTGCTTGCCGCAGATGAAGGTAACACGACGAATACGGCGGGCGAGAAGCTCTTCCTTGTTGTCAGCGAGCAGCTGCTTCATCTGTTCAACGAGCTCCGAATCTTCCATGTCCTCGATATCGCGAATAGCAATGTTGCAGACTCCGGTGAGCTCGCTGTCACTCACGACCTTAAGAGCGGGGCGACGCTTGCCTTCAAGGCTGGCAATGAGGCCCTGCTCGCTGGGGCGCTTGACGTTGGAGCCGCCGAGAGGGAAGACCTCAAGTGCCTTGGAGAGGATCTCCTCAGCATCCTCCAAGTACTGCACGGGGATGATAACACCCTTGCGGACGGGGTCACTAGCAGCGTCGCTCACAAAGAGGGACATGTCGCCGATAGAGTTGATCCGCTTGAAGGGGTTGACCTCCGCAACGGGAGTACCCGGGGCGGAGGGCTCGGCGTTGAGAACACCGAACTCACGCAGGCCGAGCTTGCCAAGGGTAAAGTCCCAAGACAGGAAGGGCTGCTCATTGGAGGCGTTGTATTCGATACCCTTGAGAGTGTACGCACGGTAAGCACGACGAACATAAACTTCCAGAGAGGCGAGGGTAACCCAGGGGTCGGTGTGGACGAAGAAGCGGGGAAGAACATCGAAGACAGTGTACTTCGAGTCGACGACCTCCTTCAAGACCGTCAAGGAAGGCTCGCGGTGCTCCCATCCGGTCTCGCCGTAGCGAGACTCGACAACGGAAGACCGCAGAATGTGCTCCATCTGCGACAGGCGCTCATCCAGAGACGGCATAGCACACTGAATAAGAACCTCACGGGCCTTGAGAGTAACCTTAGCGGATGAGCGAGACTCAAGCTCAGTCAACAACTTAAGAATGGGCTTGAAGTGCTTGCCAACATTCTCGACCAGGGGCTGGTTGGGGCGGTACATTTCCAAAATGGCCAGGACCAGGTTATTCTTCGAACCAATGCGGCTGTGGGAGAGGACAGTGTGGACAATGCTGGTGATATCGTCCTTGTTCTCCTCACGGAGCTTGAGAATGACATCCTCATCGCGGAAGTTGTGGGTAGAGAACAGCTTCTCAACGTCGTAGTACTGCTGGAGCAGGCCAATGAAGACATTGTACTCGTTGGACTTCAAACCATCGACGTACTTGTTGATGACCTCAACCAGGGGCAAGAGGGTGGCCTTGAGAATCTCAGCATCGGCAGGGCCGATGTTCTCCTCGATGAAACGAAGAATAGCCTTCTGGAGCTGCTTGGCAGGGAACTCGGCCTTGCGGGCCTTGGCACGGTCAACCACGTTCTGCAGCTGAGCATCCAGTTTCTGGGGAATGCGGGAGTGCAGCGCAGAGGATTGTGCATTCCATTCTCCGTAAGGAAGGTCGGGGTTGCGCAACACCTCAACCAGATCCTTCAGGGTGGTACCCATAATGACCTGGTTGTCGAAACCGCGAAGAATATTCTCCAAAATGCTGTGAAGCAGGAAGAAGCGCTGGGAGGGCTTGTTACCAAGAACGGTAGGCGAGCCAAGCTCTGGCAGCTGACCAGTGAAGGGCTGAGCGTGCTTGACACGGGAGGGGTCATCCAGGGCGAGAATACCGAGGATATCACCAGCCTCCAGAGTAGCACCGGGCTGCTTGATGAGCTGCACGATACCATCCTCCTTTGCGATGAGGGGCATGTACATCTTCATGACCTCAACTTCAGCGTAAGACTGGCCAGCGCGAATGTGCTCGCCATTCTCAACGGTGAACTTGACAAGCTTACCAGGGGAGGGAGAACGAAGCTGAGTAGGATCGTTCTCCTGCTCCAAGAGGCAAGTCTTGCCGTCAACACTGAGACGAGTGGCAGCAGCCTCCTCCTTCCAGTAAACGTTGTGACTGCGGCCGCTAAGGAGAACCAGCAAACCACCATCAGCCAGGGCGCGAACACCGACTGAGCACTTGGAACCGTTAATGAAGAGGTGGTAGCTGTCCAAGCTGGCACGAGTGGCGGTGAACTTGTAACGCTCGCCTTCGTAGATGAAGTCGACAGGGAAAACAGTCTTCAAGATCTCCTTGGACGGGACCTGACCCTTTCCTAGACCGATGCGGTACTCATCAATACCAGCCTCGCTAGCAAGGTGGGCCTTGGTGACGGCACCACAAATGATAGCGACATTCTGATTGGGACGCTCGGCAGTCAGCTTGTTAGAGATAAGCTGGTCGAGCCATCCAGTGGTGATAGTGTTGTCCTCGAAAGCGGGGGTTTCGAGAAGCTTGATCAGGTATTCGACAGTGGTTCGGAAATCACCACGAATGCTCAATTCCTTCAAAGCAACGACCATGTGCTTGCGCGAAGCGGATCGGTTCTCGCCGTAGGCGAAAATGTGACCGAATTGACTGTCGGAGAAACTGTGGATACCACCAGCGGTACCGACAGAGAAGTAACCCCAGACGTTTGACGAACTGCGGAAGTTCAGCTCGTGCATGGTACCACTGGATGGCTTGAAACCCTCGCCAGGATCTTCGGAGGTGATACGGCAAGCAGTGGTGTGGCCCTTGGGCTGAGGACGGCGCTGGGTCTGGAAGCTCTCTTCCTTGGAGAAATCGAAGTCAATTTCGGCGGAGGCGGTAGGGTCGACACCGTAAAGAAGACGGATGTCACGAATGCGGTGCAGGGGGACACCCATGGCAATCTGAAGCTGGGCAGCGGGCAAGTTCACTCCCGAGACCATCTCAGTGGTGGGATGCTCGACCTGCAAACGAGGGTTCAACTCCAGGAAGTAGAACTTATCGTCAGAGTGCGAGTAAAGGTACTCAACGGTACCGGCAGAAACGTATCCGACCAACCGACCGAGGCTCACGGCAGCGCGCTCCATAGCCTGGAAGGTGGGCTGTTTCGCAATAGTCACAGGAGCCTCCTCGATAATCTTCTGGTGACGACGCTGGACGGAGCAATCACGACCGAAGAGGGAAATGTTGTTGCCATACTGATCAGCCAGCAACTGCACCTCAAGATGGCGGGCATTGCCAGCCAGCTTCATGATGAAGATAGGCGATCCCGGAATCTCGTTGGCGGCGGCATTGTACAAGGCGTGGAACTCTTCCTCGTTCTCGACCTTTCGGATACCCTTACCACCACCACCTTCGGAGGCCTTGACCATGACAGGGAAACCGATTTCCTTGGCCTTGGCCAAACCCTCTTCTGGGGAAAAGGTGCAACCCTTCTTATAGACCTCGTCCTCGACTGTCACGATACCTTGTTCATCAAGCTTCACGGCGTCAACGCCAGTTCCAGACCAGGGAATGCAAGGCACACCGGCATGCTGTGCAACAATGGTAGAAGAGATCTTGTCACCAAGCGAGCGCATGGCCGAAGCTGGGGGTCCAATGAAGATAATCTTCTTGGGCGACGCAGCGAGAGATTCGGGTAACCGAGGGTTTTCAGAGGCGTGACCCCATCCTGCCCATACGGCGTGGACATCCATTCGCTCCGCAACATCGACAATCAACTCGACGTTGGCATAATTATTATTATTGGTTCCACCGGGAACCTCGACGTATTGGTCGGCCATGCGAATATAATCGGCGTTCGCTGTCAGATCTTCGGGGGTGGCCATCACAGTGAATTGGATAGCCCGCTCGTTGCCGAACGTCTCGTAGGCCCATTTCCGCACTGAGCGAATCTCTTTGACAGCGGCAATACCGTTGTTGGCAATAAGCACCTAATAACAAGTCAGTGCCATGTTCAATTCCCCATTTCTTGCGCCTGTAATGGCCATTCGAGTTCCCACTTACCGATGTGATGACGGAGTGACCCTCGTGAGCAGCCACGAAATCCTTGACAGCGCTAGGAGGTGCTGATTCGAGGGCATTGCCACCGATGAAATGTGAGGGGAGGTCGTGTTTGGTGACAGTCGCGCCGTTGGCCGACGGGTTCCCGTTTGTGATGGCCATGATGTTAATAATCACAGGTCAGAATCCCTTGTAGGAATTGGGGTTCTTTCGCGCGGTATGCGACGCTGATTAAAAATTCGGGTAATGTACAATGGAAGTGGCGGAAAGAGCCCGAGTGGTGGCTATGGGCAGAAAAAAATGAGGGAGAGAGGGAGAAAGATGGGAATAGAAGGCGACAGAAGAGTAAGCGTGAGGAATGAGCTCTGGGGCGGAAGAAAGGCCAGGTCAGCATCTGTAAATGGAGTTGAAGAAACGATAGTGTCAAATGCGGAATTAGTCTGCAGGATTCGCAAACGGCATAAAAGGTATGAAGTACCAGACTTTGCAGTTCAGACTCACCGAGAACCACCACGACTCGAATAAAAATACCAAGTAAAATTGAATATAGAAAAGAGATTCAGAATCTATTAAGTCCAGGAGAAAACTGCTGAGAAGATGATTTCCTGGAGTCCCACCGAAGTGGAGATCATCCCAACTGGCTGTGACTGATCCCCCTAAGTGGCCGAAGTTACATGTACCTCTCCATAGTTAATAGTATGTAAAGGTACTTTCCCAGGAACGAGCTCCCCCAACTCCTTGGCTTTGTTGGGCCGGGTTCCACCACAATTCTGTTGGCTCTATTTTTTTTTTGGATTTTTGTTGTTCTTATCTTTTTGCTTTTTATCTTCTATATAAAATATAGAATTCAATCCAATCCAGCATTTACTATTAGTTGATATTTCAACTACGGAGTACATACTCCGTATCTCCGTATATTGATACTACTTCCCCACGGGTCTCGGGCCCATTCGGTACCCGATACGGATTTCGGGGTGTTTTCTTTCGGCGATTTTCATTTACGTCGTTTTTTCATTTTTTCATTTTTTTGGTTCGGATGTGACTCTTTTCGGTATGTAAGATTTCAATGTCAATGTTACATAGTTGGAATGAAATTCAAGTTTTTAATATATACTATCTTGGAAGCATGCGATCTAGATGCTCCGTATAACCTGAATCTATAAAATATGCTCCACGCCACTGCCAATCCCGTCTGGGAATGACACGCTATCCTAATTTGGTCAACCTGCATGATTCAACACGATCTGCCTTCCCAAGGTTAGTGCAAAACCTTGAAAGGAAAAATGCCAGTTGACCAATCATACCCATCATATTCCAACTCCCAAAGTCAACCCATTATTCCGAAATGGATATACGCCACTCTACGCCGAAAAATGGACCAACTTACATTTGTACGATATTTAATTTGGATATGTAACAGCTTGGGTATTATTGGATGAATGAAAAAAGACAATCGCTGAGACACAGCTTAGAACGTCCCCAGAATCCACCGGGGGCCACATCGCACAATGAACCAGGCCTGGCTGGTCCGAGAGTCAACATGCAAAACTATAGGGAATAATGACCAAGGCGGTCTGCCGGGAAGCACCCCTTGTAGAATGCATGAACCTTGGAAATATGTAAAGCAAACGTCGAAAAATAACCTTGGCACACAACCCATTCACTAAATCCCCATGTAAACTCCATAAATAAAAGCGACCAGACCAATTAAAAGGTCTCTCCCAGGTCACCGACTTGGGTCTTCCGGTTTGGCGGTGGCATGGTACCAGGTCCGATGCTGGTCTTGAAGCTTCGGGGAGCCGGGATGCCGCTGATGGTTCGCTTCTTCACTACGGGGGTGGGGGTGGTAGTCACGGATGGGCATGGAATATCTTGGGAGATGCGGGAGGTGGTTGGCGTAGCAATATCTTGGTCCTCGTCGATGAGTGACATGCCAGCAATGTTAGGGAGTTGGCCGGCATGATTGCTGAGTGATGATCGAGGCCGCCGGCCCTCGATCAGAGGGTTTGTCGAGTAGTGACCCAATGGCGTTTTGGCCCCGGGACGACTTGAACGACTTTCGGGCCGGGCATTCACAGGGACACCCGAGTGGACGCTCTGGCTGAAGGAGCTGAGGCTAGAGTAACTCGTGCGACTGCTCGGGCGACTCTCGCCTGTCCGTCCAAATGACTGACGACCCTGCGGGGGGTAAGATGGAGTGCTTTCACTATCTCGCGCTGAGGAACCAAGGCTACTGTTACTCAGTCGCTTGCGAGAATTCCGACGAACAGTGATCGACGAGGGGACGATCGGGCTTTCACTGACTACGGACCCAGAACGAGGGGATCCGCGGGAAGAGGTGTCGGATGGGGCGGGAAGTCGCGATTTGGCTGATTGGACGCGCTCTTCGAGCTTCTGCATCTTGCCAATCAGGCCACGGATCTGAAACAGTGATCCAGACTTTGGAAGAGCCGGTGCCCGCGAGGAGTTCATTCTTGTCAAACTGTTGCGAGACGAGATCGACATGGAGGGAGTGGACCGACCATTGCCATTTCCGGTACCGGTGGCAGTGCTATATGCGCCACTGCTGTAAGCAAAAGACGGAGTTCGTGAGTGAGTGGTGCGCGGTTGGGCGGTGCGTGATTGAGTCCGAGCGTGAAGGGTTCTAGAGTTCACTGGCTCTGTGCCAGCGGCTCTCTGTCGAGGGAATGTAGGCGTGCCGTTTGCAACGGGGTTGATCGACTTGCGCAAGTTCACAGACGACTCGGAGATAGGGGGCGAGGGTGGGGTAGCGGTCGACGACGCAAGGGATGATTTAGCGGGGGGCGTAGCAAATACCGGGGAAGAGGTAGCGGTAGGCGAACGATCAAAGATCTCCAAACTCTGCGGAGTTGCTGGGCTGCGATGGTACAACGGGGTGGGCTTGCGGCGGCGGAACCCATGTCCTTCGGTATTTCGAAGCTTCTCTTGGATGATCTCGGCCTCAATCTTCAGATCCGACAGCTCATCCCGGAGACGCTGGTTATCAATGCGCAGCTGCTCTCGCTCCTGCTCCCCATTTCTCATTTCCTCCTCCAGCAAAACCCCGCGCTCAATGCCCATGTTGTATTTGGACTCCATGTCCTCCAGGGACGAGGTCGTGTTCCGGGCTTGCCGCTCGTAGTCATCGTTGGCAACTTCAATATCTCGAAGCTTGAGCTGCAAAGTGCGATTCGCGTCTCTCAGTGTGGTGATTTCTTTCTGCAGGTTGTTCTGCACCGCGTTGCCCTCGGTTTTCGACTGCTTGTATTTGGTCTGCCAGCGCAATGTTAATGCCCGCACAATTGTGAGAGATGAGCACAACACCTTACCTTCCACTCGTCGACTTCATATCGCATCGTATCAAGCTTTTCCTTCAGTTGCCGTTCCCGCTTTTCCGAAGCTTCAATGTCCTTCTCCATCTCAGTCTCCAGCTCCCGGCTGGAGGACTGAAAGTCCGCAAGCTCCTCCTCAAGTTGTTCATACTGGGCTTTGTAGTGAGCTAGTTCATCTCTGTAAGAGCTGCTCGTGTGCTTCCGTTCGGAAGGTGACTCATCGACGGCCGGCATCTTCTCGCGTTGAGCACCCAGAGGACCGGTCGCAAAGAAGATGTCTGGACGACGGGTGTCGTCCAAAATTGGCGAAAGTCGGTAGGGACTGTGCACCAAGCTATCTTGCCCTACAGATCTCACCAGCCCCTCTCAAAGACTCATATGTTGTGTGGTGGTCCGATGTCAACAACCGTGCGATTTGATAAGAGCCCCTCCCCGAGGCGGTGACGCAAGGGATTGATTGGATACCTAGTAGAATGTCCCTCCACAGAGAGAAGGAGAGAAGACCGAGGGATCCGGCGAGTTCAGATGTCCAAAGCTGGGTTACTTTCGACCCGCCTCGCGTCGAAAAGCGGGTTAGATTAGATCGGGCTGGGAGAAACCGATGTTGTTGTTTCGGTCGTCAGGGGGGCCGGGAGATAAGCTAGTCCTCATTTGGCAGATGTGGCTCAGCCACCCACCGCTCTTTTAACGTGTTAAGACAGAAGCTTGATGCCCCAGGCATATTCAGGCACCAACTTGGAGCTAAGCCTCATTGGAGCTGAAAGTGATCCTGATCGACCTCAGCCCGTGATCTGGACTCAGCAGTCCCCGTCTCCAGTCTTTAGGTCTCTAGGGCAGTCAAGTTGGAGAGGTAAGTAACTTTGTCTATCTTTCAGTATTTGCTCTAGAGCCCTCTGTGAGCTTTCAGGCGCTAATAATATGTGTTTGTTGCCTCCAAACACTACCCTCGATGTTATGCCCACGCACGCTGTTCTTAAGATCGCTGATTATCCTGTTTGCTTCCACGCACTTGTTTACCCCCGATTATTCGCAAGCTCTATCTGTCTACCCCAGTGTTGAGGCGCATTGGCTAAACGTGGGATGATGGTATGACATCTGAACTTACAGTTTCCCTCAGATAGGTCCCCTCCAGTGAGGCCAAGGCCCAACCCGATCTATCACCATGGCAGACTCAACCGATCTCAACCTTGATGATGCGCCTAGCGACCTTCAAGACATTCCAGAACTGGCAATGCAATTGGTTCCCCCTCCGGAGGGTACATACCCTGACAAGTAAGTTCTCATCCCATTGCCCCTTGCTTATTAGGACCAATATCAACAACTCATGTCTATAGAGCATCTCTTCTCGCCGCAGTCCAGGACCATGGCAAGGAACATGGCTACAATGTGGTTGTTAAGTCGTCAAGCACTCCCACAGAGAAGAAACCCGGGCGCACCGCCAAGGTGTGGTTGCGTTGTGATCGTGGCGGCCACTATCGGCCACGGAACGGTCTGACTGAGGAGACGCGCAAGCGCCGCAGAACCTCGCGGTTGATGGATTGTCCTTTCATGCTGGTCGCAGCCGGGTCTCCAGGTATATGGACCCTGACAGTGCTCAATGCGACACACAACCATGGTCCCATTATCGAGAAGCCGCGACAGGTGCCTCACCACAAGGTCCGCAAGGGCCAGCTACCAGCCATCCCATATGATTGGCCTCATGATGCCTCATTCACCCCATACACCACTGCGCTTGTGATCATTGACATGCAAAAGGACTGTGAGTACTTCGAATTATCGCCATCTATCAAGGGATCATCTGGCTGATTTTTTCCTAGTCTGTTCACCCGAAGGATACATGGGATATCAGGGCTATGATATTTCTGCCACGCAGGCTTTGATTCCCCGCCTGCAACGATTGCTTCATGCTTTCCGCTCTGGGGGCTTCCCGGTCTACCATACTCGCGAGGGTACTTAATGTCTTGTGTTAGCTTCCAACATGTTTTTACTAACTCATGCCAGGTCACCGCCCCGATCTATCTACTCTGTCAAGTCGTGAGGCATACCGGTCCCGTAACAACGCGTCCGGCTTGGGTATTGGTTCCCCTGGTCCCATGGGCCGCCTTCTTATCCGTGGCGAAATGGGCCACGACACTATTGACGAATTGTATCCTCTCCCCGGTGAGCCAGTCATCGACAAGCCGGGCCGAGGTGCCTTTGCACACACCGATTTTGAGCTTCTCCTCCGCAACAAAGGAGTGAAGAACCTCGTCATTGCCGGTGTGACCACCGACGTCTGTGTCTCGACGACTATGCGCGAAGCTAACGACCGTGGCTTCGACTGTGTCGTCTTGGATGACGGTACTGCAGCGGCCGAGCCATCACTCCATGTGGGCACAATGCAATCGATCAAAATGGAAGGCGGAATCTTTGGAACTGTTGCCAAGTTGGACGACGTCATTCACGCTGTCGATAATTTCAAAACCGTCACCATGAAGAAGCTGGCTCCTCAAATGAGCGTCTAAGTTTGTACTATTTGTTTTAGCGGGTTGACTTTGGACGCTGCGATTGGAAGGAAATTCCCCGGCGTTTGGGACTGGAGTTATCTCTTTTCTGTTGAGATACTGCAGTGCGCATACTCGTTGCTTTTCTTTTTCGAACCTCTTCATTTGTTACGTTTTAGCGGGCCAGGACTTCGTTGATTCCAGATAGTGTCATTTTCTGTCAGCCATTTTAGGTGCAGAACAATAGTCATTTACACTTCTAGTTCACTTAGTTGTTTTGAATCAGAAATAACAAGGACACATTTGTTTGTATTACACTTGATACTACTAGTAGATTATCGACTCCATTGACTCGTAAACATGTTTCTCTATTATGCACAGCAAGGCAAAACAATGCAATAGATACAGCAAAATAATCAACCTCCAAAATAATACATGCCCTGAAACGCCACGCTCATGAACTAAAACTACCAAGAGACAGAGACTACAACCACTTTTTCCCTGCAGCAGTTACCCGCGTTCTGAAAACAGGACTCTTGATCTCCATCCCCTGCTTGTAGAACGGGCTCATCGCGGTCTTGACATAGTTCTCGTACACCTCGTTCATGAACTGGCGCACAGCCTCTTCGGTCTGCGGTGAGGTTGGGTTTGCGGCGATAGAGCTGGACGAAGCGCGTGTGGTGGATCCAGCTGTGCCTAGCAGTGAGGAGGAACCAAGGCCGCTGCCTGTATTCGTTGAAGAGGGGAGATTCGGGGGTTGGTGGAGGAGGAGGAAGCGCGCGCCACTTGGGGTGAGGAAGGCGGTGATATAGGCTGCTGCCGGCGGGTAGGTGTCGATATGCTTCAGGTACCTTTTGAGACAGTGTTAGCACTGGAATTGGAGGTTTAACGTGGGGTACACGAGTTATTGGGCTTTGTTTGGGGGGGGGGGGGGGGGGGGTTTCCTCTGTGTGCATATGGGTCTCAGGAATTTGAGCCGGTTTGCAGAAGCTATTTGGGATGTGGAATAAATTATCGCACTCACATTCCACTATTTGTCCATTGCGCTTCTTCCAATATGTCCAGACTCGAGTGGATGATGAACTGGTTCATGTACTGCGCCGTCTCCGGGAAGCGGAAGCGGGCAATGCCATCACCACCCCCCTTTGATGTGCCAAAGGCAATGTTGAACAAAGGCGTGTCGGTGGGCGATAGAATAGTGAAGTAGTAGGACATTTTGAGCAGTTTGGGATTATTAAGGGTTGAGATTGACCCGTTCACGGTCGAGGAGCTGGGGGTTGTGGCTTTACTAGCAGCCGCCATCACGTGGCTGATAAGCAATGAGCTTGCCCAGGTGAAGATGTATGCACTTTTGATACAATCAACTTGGAGTATGAGAGACATAGTATGAAAAGCTGAGCCCTCTGGCTTCTTGTCTTCTTGGACTATGTAGTCTAAATTGGCCTTCACACTGTCTTCAAAGGGTTTTGGGGTGTGAGATCTTGTCCATATCTGATTTTCAGCTATTATATATCTTTGCATCTTAAATGTAAAACTAAATCTACTAATAGTATTGATGATACCCCTAAGCCTGGAGACACAATCAGCTTAGAACATATACTCTATTTACTTCTAATCAATAGTTTTTAATGATTAAACTGACATTACCTTGTGTTGACTATACTTCCAACTCTGATCTCCCCGCAAAAGCTACCAACACGTGATCGACTGATAACCAGCCAAGGCTTTATCGTGGTCGATCGCTATCGCAACTTTCGACCTCGACAAGCACCTCCTGCCAAACACACTAGTGTCGTTGCCATTCATACGAGCACATAAAACCATCGAACTGCTTGGAAAATTTGAGCTCCAATATGCCCGCAAATCTCCCCTACGGATTGAACCTTCCGAACAAAAGCGTAACGAAAACGGGGAATGTTCTCGGGCAGAAAAGAAAGAACATTTTTGACGACGATTCCGAAGATGAAGATCAGCAAGCTGACGATGGCGCAATTGAAGTCTCAACGATTGGAGGACTAGAGGAGCCAGCAACGAAAAAGAAGCCCCCACCAAGCGCAGGGCCACCGCCGAAACGCAAAATTCAATTCGGGAGCGGTCCCAAACCAACAGCCAAACCGCTCAGCAAGAACTCGCTATTTGCAGACGATGAGGATGAAGACGAAGAAAGAGAAAAAGAGCAACAAAGCGCAATGAATCTTGGATTGAACCAGGCGAAGCCGAAAAAGCCAACCGTCCCTGCCCAAAAATACACCAATCTCGCGTCAATGCACAGCAGCAACATGCATGCAAAGGCAGCCGAAGAACTTGACCCATTGATCTACTCATACGATGAAGTATACGACAGTTTGCACGCCAAACCCGCCAAGACCTCAGTGGAAACCAAGAGCGATACACCTAAGTATATGCAGAACTTGCTACAGACTGCGGAGATCCGAAAACGGGATCAACTGCGGGCTAAGGACCGCCAGCTAGCCAGGGAGCGTGAAGCCGAAGGTGAAGAATTTGCCGACAAAGAGAAATTTGTCACCTCTGCCTACAAGGCACAGCAAGTGGAACTGCGGAAGGCAGAGGAAGAGGAAGCACGCCGTGAAAAGGAAGAAGAAGAACGGCGCAAAAAGAGTGGCGGCACTGGCATGATTGGATTCTACCGAGACGTTCTGTCGCGAGGAGAAGCACGGCACGAGGAGGCCATCAAGGCTGCGGAAGAAACCGCCCGCCGCCTCAAAGCAGGCGAGATCGTCGAGGAAACGGAGGATAAAGAGGATAAGACGGATGCCCAGAAGGCGCAGGATCTCAATTATCAAGGAGCTCGGGTTGTTGTAAATGATGAAGGCCAAGTTGTCGACAAGCGCCAGCTGTTGTCTGCAGGACTGAATGTGGCACCGAAACCGAAATCTCAAGCACCTGCCCCCAAAGCAGGAGCTTCACGACCTATTGCTGGACGACCAAGTGCTGGTTACCAGGGTGGCCGTGGTGCCCAGCGGGCTCGACAGACCGATATGGTCGCAAGCCAATACGAGGAGCGTGCGCGACAAGAAGAGGAGGCCGAGGCTGCAAAGCTAAAGGAGATTGCCGAAAAGAGTCGCAGTCGCAAGACCGCGGTAGATGTATCCAGCGCCAAAGAGCGGTATCTGGCAAGAAAGAGGGAACGAGAAGAGGCTGCTGCCAGAGAGAAATCGAAGGGGACCTAAGTGTATGCCAAAAGTTGGGCTGGATGTCCATACTTGGAATTCGGGCATACCTAATATTGCATAGCGCTGGAGAGAACATTGTACATTACTCGTGATACCAAAATGGGACTCCGACTTTGAGTCATAAGGCTGTTTGCTACCTATGTATGGACGGAGGTTCCAGGGTGAGAGCTGTTGTAAACTCTAGTGGAGAGTATAAATATGTAATAACTACTCTCCCCTTTACCAGTAAATCTTTCCCCCTTTTCATTCACCCATCAGTTCTCACCACCATAATACTCGGTAAGTTCTGTCGCCATATACACCTCGGAGAAACCATTGCCAAGATGCCCTTAACCCCGGCTTACCTCACCAATCTATCACATATCACATGACCCCACACGGGGTGAGTTAATCCGGACCGAAAGCACTCGCTAAGCCGCCCCACACAGGTCGCACTCCCAATTTTGCACTCCCAATCGAGATTCAAGAATCGCTTCATCACCAAACCACTTCAGTCACCCGTTTATCAACGTCAATCATCCAACATGGGTAAGGTTCACGGCTCTCTCGCCCGTGCCGGTAAGGTCAAGGCTGCCACTCCTAAGGTGAGTTCTCTTCGATTTCCAGCCAACGCCACTCGATACACGATCGCAGTGGGCATTCATCCGACCAGTCCTTTTAACGACAATTTTGCATCCAGGTCGAGCCCCAGGAGAAGAAGAAGAACCCCAAGGGTCGCGCCTACAAGCGTATTCTTTACACTCGCCGTTTCGTCAACGTTACCATGACCGGTGGCAAGCGCAAGGTACATATCGAATGACTCACCCACCCACAACGCACAATTACACACAACGCAAACCCCGCAAAATATCTACGACCGCACCACGAATATCGAGAATGAAGGACAGAAAGGCTGACATGTCGCAAATGCAGATGAACCCCAACCCCGGCCAATAGATTATTCAAGTCGTTAAAACCACCACCTGAGCCGCGATCGGCTAGTCGAGTTCTACGATGAAAATCTTCGCATAACCACGGCACGACCACGGCCCAAACGAACGAAAGCACACCAGATACGGCTGGTACTTGTACGGATGATATCACGCTTCTTCGTCTTACTTGAATTTTTTTTTGCTGGCAACGGATGGGTTTTTTTTGGAGGTTGATTCGCGGAAATGGATGAATACCCATGGCGGTCTGAGGATGGAAAGCTGTGGCTGGATGTGAGCTGTCTACGGGCAGTTCGCAGGCTAGACTTCAGAGTCCCTTTTCGACTCATTTCATAGGCTGTTTCATGAATTGCATTTCCGATCCAGAAATGGACTCTACCTCTTTTTCCATGCTTTTCGGGTTGTCTCTACTTGAGAAAGTGCCTAGGAACATAGAGCGTACCCTCTTTAGTTGTCTGCCTCTCTAGGTCTGATATTGGAGTTGTAGAATGGATAAGGCGGGCCCTTCCACGGTGGGACTCATCTTCTATGGGGTTTGTTCCGGTCTCCCAATGACAATAACGTAATACAAATCCCGCGGTCATGTACATTGAAATGTACTCCACACCTGTGTAATGTTTGCTCCACACGTGTCAGATCACAAGTATATAGCCATGTTCTCGTCTTATCCTTGAAACTTATGGGTCGAATGGACCCCCACGTCATGAATAGTGCGGGGGCTGATAGAAATTGACAAGTCTTTCCGCTTTAGCTTGATACAAAAGAATGTACAAGAGAATGTTGGAGGATGGAGCATAAGCATGCAGAACCACTTTATCACCTTTACACTGCCTACCAGGCAGGATAGCCCGCGTTTGTCTTTTGACGACGCGGGGTTTCAATAAGCGGATCTATTTAGCTCAAGATGATATAAGAGATGTTATATCTATGTCAATGCTGCTACGTATATCTTTTTGATGTTTGTTGGGTGTCTAGGTAAGCTTAAGCTTCAGGCACCAGTGGTGACCCGAGGCTCTAACATTTCTCTTCTATTAAGGAAGGAAAAAAAAGAGAGGTGTAAATGCCAGAAGATTTGAGTAAGAACGACCGGGGTCGAACTGGAACGGTCAGGTAGCGGAAGATCTCAGGCACTTCCCTCGTAGTACACATTGTCATGTTACCACTAGGCCACCTGCTATTGAATACAGGTTACTATGTTGCTCTTCCTTTTCTCCTGGGATTTCTTAACGTTTGTTTGTATGAGCGAGGGCCGCTTGTATGTGTCATTGAACAAGATACACCGAACGAAGAGTTCTTTTAGCTGTTATTCATATTCCTTCAAAAGGTATCGCGAGGAGAACATAGGAGAAAATTGTTTGTCTGAGTCAATCTTGTCCCTAGACTAACAAGACAAGCGGCACGATATTTCTTACGGACAGAGGCAGTATGGGCGCTCTCTTCCAAACTGATCAACTTATAGCTGCTGATGACGTCAATACATATCCATAGCAATGTCCACAAGGAAATGTTGGTCAAAAAAAAGAAAAAGAAAGAAAAAAAACCCCCAGAGCGCGAAACATTCAGTAACAGTTATTTAAATTTCAGGAGACTGAAGAAACATGTTCGATCCATCTATATATACTATAGAAGTAGTCCATACCTAGCTTAATGATATTTATGTAACTAACTTTTGACAAACACCCATGAACGGAGCATACATGAATAGCAAGATGTTCCCCGAACAGGTATTTGTGATTGACAAACTAAGCAGTTTATGCCGATCCTAGGACGATCATGGTGAAGCTCAAACATGGAAACTTGTAGGATGTTTGAGCTTCACAAGTCCGTCGATGTCATGACATAAATAGCGGATGTTGCCGCAGTCATTTGGCATAATGATCACCGAAACAAAGAGGAATGACCTCACCAACTCCCGATGTCCCGGGTTATCCGGAAATGATGACTCCGAGCATGTTTGGCCAAAATCATTGAACGTCCAAAGCCAAGACGCCCACGGATCGAGTTAATATAAGGTTATCGGGGCTCGAGATGACTAAGGGAAGATTGGCCAGTCGCCTGTCTTCAATCTTGACTTCTACATCCACTTATGGAACACAACGAGTAGATATTTAGACATGTCTAATCGTCAGACAGTGGAGAAATGTATCCCTTCGGAGCCATTGAGTTTAACCTGAGCCGATTGTCCCAAGCTTCAGCTCTTTACCCCACATATTGCAATGACATCGATGAACCTAATTCCGAGTCTTTGACTGGGTTGGAGTTGATTTTACTTGTGATACTGCAAAGCACAATGCGAACAATGTCAGTTTACCAATTGGGTCTACATATTTGTTGGATCAGAAGTTGCAACACAATGAAGGGTTGCAAGCTATTATCCGTCATCTTAACTGAAGGATAAAAAACATTGAATATACATGTGGTGAACTTTCCAAACCTGGAGGGGACACCAGATGCTGGAAGATCCACATATCCCGCTCCGTTTCTCTGGTTGAGCATCATCGACTTCTGATATTATGCTGTGCCATGACATCGAGCTTCCATTGGTTTCTTGGATCGGGCTGCGGGCCTTGTAATCCAAGCAACGCCGTGAGATGGTCCAGATGAACACTGAGCAAGCTGCCCTCATACGCTCACTTGTGATTGCAGCCCACTGTTAATAGAACGTCGTTCTATGATGCAATCAGGAGAAGGATGGTTGTAATAATATTTAGGTGCCCCCGGGGCCCCAATTCTGGCTCTATTCCCAATTTATTTTTGAAACATCTAATATTTTTAAACATCTACCGTTTTTGAAAGCTGGACGAACACGACTGAATGACATTATTTGATTAATTTTTATCTTTACGATTCACCTATTGTTAATATATTCACGCATCCATTTACCACCCATCAACATGTTCGCCAAGGCCAAGGAGATCCTCGAGAAAGGCTCATCCGCCCGCGACGAAGTCCATCAAGGCAACTTTAATGACGCCAAAGATGTCGTCACCCAAGGTCAAAACGAATCGACCGGCCAGGGAGGTAAGGCCAATGAGGCTTTCGATAAGGGCTCATCCGCCCGCGATGAAGTCAAGCAAGGTCTTGATCAAGGCTCATCTGCCCGCGATAATGTTAGCCAAGGCAATTTCAACGATGCCAAAGAACAAGCCAACCAGGGCAATTTCAACAGCGCCAAAGAAAATATCACCCAAGGTCAATCTACCACAGAAGCGACCAGCCAAGGAGGCACCGGCGGAGCATCGAACAGCGCTGCTGGAATGAACACAGAAAACCTTAACAGGGAGAATGTTGAGGAGTCTGGACAGAAAATCAGCCAAGGAGGAATTGGTCAAGACAACACAGGCACCTCCTCTATTGGTAGAACAAACGTGGAGCAACGAGACACTGGCAACGAGATGCAAGAAGCTGTTCAAAGGCAGCAAGACAGCATCAATGAAACAAACGATCCAGAATCTTCAACGTTTGACCGCAGAGGAAGTGTGGCGGCCGGAGTGCTTGAACCCAATTACGACATCCGCAAGGGCCCCATTACCATGCCAGGTACTTTTCAGGAAAAGAATTTCCACAATCCGAGCGGCAGGGAAACTCTCGTTCAGAGAGGAGCCGAAAAGAAAAATTCCCCTCAGGTTATCTTTGCAGGAGCAGGAAGCGGCAACAAAGCCAACTCAAGCCAATCAAAGACCGGAAAAGCAGTCGGTGGAGGTGACTTGGGCGACGAACTCATTGAAAAAGAGCTTCACGACTATGAAAAACTCAGCCCCGACATCTTCAGCGAGGAAGCCACTGGCACAAACCTCTCCAAACCAGCTGCCGGCCAAGAATCGTTTGGACAATACCACATTGACGAAAAGCACCTTGAGCAACAGGGATCTCAGCCTATCCTGAAAGAGGGACCAAGCGGAGCTGCCGGTCAAGAATCAGTTGGAAAATACCACATTGACAAAAAGCACCTTGAGCAGCAGGGATCTCAGCCTATCCTGAAAGAGGGACCAACCGGAGCTGCAGGTCAAGGATCAGTTGGCAAATACCACATCGACAAAAAGCACCTTGAGCAGCAGGGCTCTCAGCCTATTCTGAAAGAGGGAGCAAGCGGAGCTGCCGGCCAAGAATCAGTTGGTAAATACCACATCGACAAAAAGCACCTTGAGCAGCAGGGATCTCAGCCTATCCTGAAAGAGGGACCAAGCGAAGCTGCCGCCGCCGCCGCTGCTGCTGCCGGCGGCTATGGTGTGAGCAGAGGCGCCACCAAGCAGACCTCTACCACCAAAAAGCAGACAGGCAAGAGGCATTCCGTCTCTGAGACCAACCCAGCTAGAGCTCAATACGCGAAGGGTAATGTTGCTTCTACTCTAGGAGAACATGACCGTGCAAGTGGACAAGGAAAGGCCGCCTCAAACCAGACGAACAGGGCGGGTTATACTTATGCCCGTGCGGTGTCGGATCAAAGCCACACTCCCAAGGTCTCGACAAGCACAGGGCAGCCTGCCACCAGTGGTCTACGTTCTACCACCACAGGCCAGACAAACAGTGCCTTATCGAACCAAGCAGGTGTGACCGACAGTGGAGCTCTGGGAGTTCCCCAAGAGGGTGGCTCTGGTCTATCTAGAAATGACAACAGCGGATTCAACCCAGGAAGCTTTGTTGGCGGAGGAGCAACTAGACAGGGCGGTGCATACGGTCCCTCTGTCGACAAAGGCACCAACAATGAAAATGCCCAGGCTAGTTCCGGTGCCAAGAGCAGCACCTCCAAAGTGACCCCGAAGCGCATTGTCAGACAGCTGAGTGGCAGTGGCTACAAGGTCACCGTCCTTCAGGAGAAGGTTCAGGCTGTGTCCCAGAAGTGCAAGACTCAGCTGGGCGTGTCTTCCGGTGCGATCAGCAAGCGTAGCCCTAACGTGGATGCTTTCTTCGATGCTGTTGCAGCTGAGCGTCTCCGCTGGATGCCTCATGATGGTAGCAGACTCGACTGCAGCCTCAGGTGGGCGTCTAGACTAGCGTACGCAGTCGACGCCCTTCGGCAGTCCGTCGGAGCCTTCGCACCTGCTGCCAATGATGCGGCAACGCTTATTTGGGGATTCACTATCCTCCTCTTGGAGGTGAGTTATATAATGGTCGATGTAGATTCTTGGATATGGACACTAACTCATTATGTAGTCCGATATGGACAACACGGATGTCTTCGAGAGCGTCTTTGGTCGATATGGCCGGGTAGCCGTGGGCATCTACTTGCTTCTGCAGTATGAAGTCGCGTACAAATCGTCTCCCGAGCTCCAGCCAGATGTTGCCGCAGTCTTCGCAGATTTGCTTGAGATGGTCTGTAGCACGACCATGAGCTGCATTGAGGGATTCAAGAGCAAGGAGTCTGATCAAGTTATCGGACGCAATGTTGATACCGCTTTCGTGACCTACGCCAAGCGCTTCTCTACTCACTGGAATTGTGTTGTCGATTCTCACACTGCTAAGATCGTGGAGGAAAGCTCCCTCATCTACCCCTCGTCTGAGCTGGGTAGTTTGCGTCAATTCCTGGGAGTACAGGACCGACCTCTTCAGTTCATCCTCGACTCTCGCGCTCATTCACTTGCTGAAGGATCGTTTGAGTGGTTCAACAACACGCTATACGATTTCACTGTCTCAAGCTCCCCCGTTATGCTAATTTCGGGTGGACCTGGCTCGGGAAAGAGTGCGTTATCCCAATGGACAGTCGAAAGACTACAGGAGTCGGGTGAACATGATAGCTGGAATGTTATTCCTTACACCATCCGTGAGTTTTCCTGTTTGTATATTTTGTTGAATTTACAAGCTAATCAAATATAGGTGATGATATCCCTGTCGCTACCTTGCCTCTGCGCATTCTGAAGGGCATCCTTCACCAGATGTTGGATCATTCCGTCAGTGACAAGCACACCCAGGAGGCTATCCTGGTTGAAGTCGCTAGGGCAGCCCAAGCAGCGATTGATGGCGCTGGAGATGATGCAGTTGAAACAAGCCTCTGGAGGGGTATTCGTGCTGGTCTTTCTACGAACATCCAGTACATGTTTGTGGTTGACGGCATCGACCAGATCAAGGGTGGTCATGCAAATGCCATTGCCTGCTTTGATCGCATCTCTGAGATTCTCTCCGAACAGAATGCTGGATCTAAGATGATCGCTTTCACCCGGCCCCTGAACGTGAAGCCAAGCTTCAAGGGTGTTCAGCAGTTCACCATGCATACCTCCCAAACCAAGACAGACATCACTGCGTATGTCAACAAGATGCTTGCATCTGGCGCCAACTTTGACACCCACAAGAGCAACCAGCTTAACTCTGCTGTTTCGGCCATTGTTGCCCGCTCCCAGGGCTCTTTCAGTTGGGCTGAAATGGCAGTTGCATACGCTAAACAGCAAAAGACCTTGAGCCAGGCTGTTTCAAGCGTTCAGGGTCTGCCACAGTTGATGCCTGAACTTATTGACTTCCACTCCAAGAGCCTCGACTTCAGCCAGCAGGGCACTGCTAATGTTGTTTCCTGGCTCGTAGCTGCAGAGAGACCCCTGCTGGTCGAGGAGATCGAGCATTTGCTTAATGTGGACCCCAAGGGCCCCAGCTACTACTCCGATCAACCTTCTAGTAGCTACGATATCTTGAATGCTCTGAGCCCGCTGGTCATGGCCCGTGACGGCGTGGTCTCTTTCGCTCACACCTGCATTCGCGACCATGTCATCAAGCAGGCCAAATCATCCGGTGGACAGTCTCAGCTCAACATCAAGGATGCTCACTACGACTTGCTCACCAGATGCCTCTCCTGCGTGCAGTTGAGCGTGCGTGAGGAGGTTGATGTTTCCATGAATAAGCTGAGCATCGAGGAGCGCAACCATCTCTTCGACAAATATGCTGTCTTGGAGTACACCGCACGCTACTGGCTGTCGCATCTTCTCTCTTCGCCCTTGCTCACCGATGAGGGAGAGTTCCAATTCAATTCAAGCTTCAAGAAGCTTATGCCTGCCACCGTTCTCTTCGCACGCCTCGAGCTGACTTGTCGCGAGTCCCAATTCACTCGGTCTAGTGTTGTGGAGCTTTACAGACTTGCGAGTGACATTCGCCGATTGGTCCTCGGTGATAAATCTCTCGCCCTGTTGGAAAGCTTGGTTCTCAGCGCACGCGTGTCCAAATTGGCGTCTGCCAGCCACGCCGATGAGACCTGCTCCGAAGCGTGGAAGCTAAGCCAGGAGCTTCTCGGTCAGTCACACTCGATCACCCTAGCGTGCTCCGAGATGATGATTCAGTCATTCTCCGAACGAGGCTCGATGACCTCTCAGCAGGAAGACATCGTGAAGTACTTGATCTTGACCGACTCCGAAACCACCGGGGTAGAGTTCAACCAACGTCTAAAGTACCTTGGAATGATCGTCAGCATGTACAAGTCTCGCAAGGAAAATCAATCCGCGTTGTTCATCTCGAAGCAATTCTACCAGCAAGTTCTTCAGAAATACGGTACCAATTCGCGCCAGTCATCCGAGACTGCCGACTTTTTGACCGATCACTTCTCGACAACTGGAAGCGACGAGATGAGCCGCGATATTGCCAGAACCAAGTATGATAATGTCGTGCGCACCATGGAGGTCACCGACGAGCGCCGAATCTCCTACACTCTGTACATGGCTAAGATGTATGAGAATCAGGGTGATATTGACCATGCCCAGGCAGTTCTTTCAAGCCTGTGGGCTGGTCTCAACTCGCGCGATATTGATTCGGTGGATATGATGGACAAGAAGGCCAATGTCGCCCTTGTGTACTACCAGTTCCTCCGCCGTCAGGGCCAAACTGAAGAGTCCGAGGTCATCATACGTGAATTGGTTGCAGACCTCGAGGTTACTGGTATTCACTCCGAGGAGATGTTGCAGCGCGTGCATCTTCTCCGCGGTGAGACTCGGGAGATGCTTATGTTCAATCTCGATCGCTCCTTGTCCATTCTCATGTGGCACTACTACAAGGAGACACACCAAGAGTACTCAGAGGATTCAACCGCTCTGGCACTCTCAATTGCCCAAAGCATGGCAAATTCGGTCTCTATGGAGAATGCATCCGCTTTGTCTTCTCGGGACCGCAAGCTCCTGGTTGAGCTGTTAGACGTCATCTCGGCCAGTGCCGAAAACATGACTGTCACCACCCTGATCATGTGCCACAACCTTGCTAGTATCTATGTGCGTGAGGAAGACTGGATCCATGGCGGTGAATGCGTGATGGCGGTTCTGCAGCACATCTGGCCCAACGTCGAAAAGTCCAAATCTCACCAGAAGTTTTCGCCCGAGCTGGCACCACCCGTGGCAGACCTGGCTTTGGTGTTGGCCTACTGCCACTTCCGCAGGCTGCATTTGGAACAGGCTACGACTGTGTATGAGAATGCCTTGGGTTCTATGATCACCTCTGACAAGGTTCCCGTGCCGTCAGTTTTGGCCGTTGCCAAGGCCGTTGTCGAGTTCCATGAGACTTCCTACCAGTTCAGCAAGGCGCTGACTTTGCTCCATACCATGAGCAACTTTTTGGCCACTCGTCTCGGAGAGACTCACGAGCATACCATCGATAACATGTATCTCGAGGCTGCTTTGGCAACTCGTCTGGAGTTGAGCAACGAGTCTAAGAGTATCTACCAGCGCATCTACAAGGCCACTTCAGATAAAAACGCAATTTCCCCAGCTGGTATCGACGCTGCAATTGCTCTCATCACCCTCTACGAGTCGGAGATGAAGTGGGATTCTGCTTTGCAGGTTTACCGATCTCTCTGGCCGACCCTGGTTGTCGAAGACAACAAGGACAATGAATACACCTACGATCATGTGCTGATCGACCGGATGCTGGAGAAAACTTACATGGGCTACATGTCTATTTTGACTACCCACAAGCGCTCCGACTTCTCTGAGCGTTACCAGGTTGCCTCTGAGTATGTTATGACCTGTCGCCATGTGCACGGCGCAACAAGCCAGAAGACGCTCAATGCTACCTTGCTCTTTGCCGAGCTGTGTGAGACCAGCGATTCGTACGTTGACCAAGCCATCTCGCTGTACAAGATCCCTCTGGAAACCAACGAGTGGGTGGATCCTTCTCAGTCATCGAAGGGTCTCGACCAGATGACTACACCTCTGCCTATCACACTCAAGCACAAGTTGGCACAGCTATATGTGCGCAAGCATGATTCGACCTTAGAGGCACGTTCCCTCTACACCGAAGAGTTCCAGTTGGCCAAGAAGAACCAGGGCTACTTCTCCACCACGACTCTCTCGTGGCTCCGTGAACTTTCCCTCGCCCATTCACGACAGGGAACAACTACTTCTATTCAACAGGGCAACGCTATTCTTCACGCCTACTCTACGGATGTGTTGCATGCCGACAGTGCCCCTGCCACAATGGGCGACTGGGCCCGCCGGATTGCAAGCATCTACCTTGAGTGTGGCTTCATTGAAGGCGGCAACAACCTCCTTGATGAACTCCGCCATCGTGTGGTGTACAGCTCCGAAGTTTCCGACATGAATTTGAGTACGCGTCGTGACGCGATCTTTGTCGCTGCCTTCGAGGAAGTCTTTGGCAGACGTGCCAGCTATGACCAGATTATGAACGAGATGGCTCGTGAGATGAAGACTTCTCAAGCCTTCGCCAAGAGCCTCTCAAGCCACGACTTCATCCCCACTCTGGTTAATGGCCACCAGCTCTACAATCTCCAGATTGGTCAGAAGCGAGTTCGCGCTGCCAATGAAACCAAGGATAAGCTGTACGAATACTTCTGCACCAACTTGTCCGCCACCAAGGTCGCCGACAAGGGAGTTGTGCAGCAGTTCTACCAGATCTGTCTGCGTGAAGTCCACAGCGACAACTACAGCATAAACATCCTGACAACAACCGCCGACCTCGTTCGTGAGCTGTGCAACTCCTCCCGCTTCCAGGAGGCCACCATCCTGACAGGCGTTTTGCACTCCTTCATGCATCTCACCGACGGTCTCAACAACCAGGAGAGCATCAATATCGCTACCCAGCTCTGCTTGTACCTAAGCGGCCACAAGGCAACTAAGTGCACAAACGAGAAGACCTACCAAGCCATGTCGATCAAGTCCAAGCTACTCCTGCAAGAGATCATGGGAGCCTCAAAGTCCATGGGTATTGAAATGGTCGACCTCCCCTTCAACCACCTCAACGACATCATTACTCTTCTGGGCCAGTACGAGATGTTCGACGAGCTCGAAGCAATCCTCACCCAACTCTGGACCTCCCGAATCGTCCAGCGCACCTGGACACCAGACGTGGTCGTCTGGATCGGCCGCCGACTAGTCGAAACCCGCTTCTGCAGCGGTAAAGTTGACTCCGCCATCCAGCTATGCCGCGACATCTGCTACAACCTGCGCCAGGTATGGGGCAGCTGTGACCCGATCACAATGGACATGACCAAGCTTCTCTCCGCGATGTTCACAGCATCAGAGAACCACAAGTCTGCAGCGGCTCTCCACGAAGGAATCTTGTACGACCTGCTCAGCGACTCCGAGGCCGAGGGCCATGCCAGTGCTGCCGATACCGCTTCGCAGCATATGGAGTTGATGCGCCGTGCCCAGGAGCGTATGGGAACTGGCGAGAGTGCGAGACGGGCTTCTGCGCATGCGGAGCTGTACCAGTCATTGGTTGATCGCTTCGGTGTGCAGATCGAGCAGATGAAGAATGCGGGTGAGGCTAATGGTGGCGCGGACTTCGGCATTTGGTCTAAGCCTAGACGGTTCAGTATTGATGTGGAGGATATGGAGGAGGATGGACAGATGCACCACAACCATCTGCGTGAGTCTAGTGGTCATCCGAGACGTATCTCGGTGCAGGCTCTATAAGTCCACACCGGGGAATTTGAAAGGTGTATGTAATATTTGGATTTTGAGTTTTATGTTGGAGTTTGGGGATGTTTTGAAAATGTTTACAGGACCAAATTGTATACTATGTCCATAGCGCTAATATCACGATCCTACTTTGAAGTTATGTGCCAATAGCCAGTCGCTTATACAGACTGTCCCTCGACGTAGGACTTGAAATATCTCTTTGTAATGCCTTTCTGATGTATTACGCGCAAGATTTAATGCATTATCTTCACGAGGAATGTACATGCAGAAATCAATAGCAGTAGGTATTGTGCTTCCACCACGGTGATTCGAGATTCGACATCCGTGGTAGTTTTGCTAAGGAATAGAATCTCGAATCACAGTGGTGGATTTGCTAAGAAATATTGTCCAAATATGCGCCTACCCTTGCCAGTTTGTACAAGACCACACTGGCCATGTCGAATGAGTGTAGTTAAAATCACATTATGTGCGTTCATCATGCCAAGGCAAAGATCGCAAATGATCAAATGCCAGGCGTATGAGGAAAATGATCATCAGAGCCGTATCCTGGTCAAGCCGTCAATGCAAAGCTGACACCCATCAAGCCCATGCCTGCAATGGCAAACCCAATTCCCATCCCACGGCGATGGGTGAGACCAATTCCCTCGCTGAAGAGTTGCAATGCAACTGAAGTCATGACTCCAGCGGTGGCGGCAAACATACCTCCGTATATACCCCACGAGGGGCCTGTGGCATCGTCGCTACCGTGTTGACCAGTGCTCCAGATCCAAAGTGCGGCTAGGCCAGCACCGGATGGTTGACTGATACCTCCCAGGAGGCTGGACCAGAACATTGCCTTCCAGCGGGAACCGAGGGCTAGGTAGAGCGGGAGTGCCATGGCGAAGCCTTCTACAATGTTGTGGATAAATAGAGCCAGGAATACTGTCATACCGAGGGTTGGACTGGCGTGGTTGGTTGCGTAGGTGATGAACCCTTCGGGAAGCTTATGCAGAGCAATGGCGAGTGAGGTCTGGAGTCCAATGGACATGAATGCATTTTTAGGGACGTGATGGTGGTGGGGGTTGCCAGCGGCAGATTTGGGACGCTCAGAATCAAGGTCTCCGAAGTGGTCATGAGATTCGTGGTGATGATGCTCTGAATGGGAATGATGATCAGAATGGGAATGAGATAGATGGCCTGAATGTGGGTCTAGAATCTGAGATGAACCAGATGAACCAGACGAAGCACACGGGTGCATGTGGTGTTGTGCGGAGATGTTGTCAAAATAGCCCCCTTCCGGTGCAGTAGGTTCATTTCCAATGTCACTTTCGGCGCGGGAAATTTCTGGCTCCAGCGGCACAGATACACTTTCACAATGCGGCAGGCTTGGTCGGGCGGTCTCATTGACGTCGGATGGCGGAAGCAGTTTGGTGCATTCACTGCCACAGGTTTGAGAAACCCCGAAGCAAGGCCCGTTCTTGTCGCAGGTGGGTTTTACGCCACCCATGAGCGACGTAATGCTGCGCTTTAGAATCGCCCGCATCGTTTCGCGGCGTCTGGGTGCCGGCTCGGAATGTTGGCTCGGTTGTACCACCGCTGGCATCGACTTAAATGAAGACAGCTTATTAGGCTTCAATAGCGGTGTTCGTTCGGTATGTCCATTTGTATGGTTGTGGGCATGGTCCTCATGTGCGGGTTCGCCGCGCTCGGGATCACTCCCCGACTCGCCATGGGTATGGGCACAATCGACAACATGAGATGGGATATATCGGTGTGCGAATGCAGATACTAATTGAATGCCTGCCACTCCGACAATGAAGAGACCGATCAAAATATATGCAGATACAGCGGGGGAGAAGCCGGCGCGCGTGAGGTACTCTTTCGAGGTGGGGAGCATGCTATAGAGGGAAGTAAAAAGCTGCTTGAAATTAGTATATGATTCATGCATTCCTCTAGAATGATAGCTCACCATGACTCCAGCACTGAGACATAATGATGCCGATAGGAAATTACTACTCTTGGCGATCTGGAAGCTCTTGCGGCGGGAAAGCACCTGCACTAGCACATCGACGCAGATGACAGAGGAGCCAAGGACGCAGGCTGAAGCCAATTAGCCATTGATCGTGAGTATTTCAGGGGACACTTACCGACGCCTGAGACGGCGCTCATCACCCACCCCCGGAGGTCGTTGGCAGACATGGCGTGGGGAGTTGAAGAAAACAGGAAACGGTGATGTAATTGGCAATCGGGTTGGCGGTCAACACCTCGCCTCTATCTCTCTCCCTCACGATGATAATGACAAGATGACGATGTCCATTGGGGTTCTTATATGTTAATCTGCGATGTTTGAGGACAGTGCATTCACCCCCAAGGTTCTCACTGCGTGCAACTCGCCCCCCCTCATGGCTGGGATGTGGAAGAGACGGTCTGGCATCATGAACCTTCAGTAAGTCCCTGAGACTATGGTGTATGGACAAACGGAAAAAAGAGTTCCAAACTCTGGAGGTTCATAAATACTGTCTCATTGAAACTTATCGGGTGTGACTTGACACCTTTTCATATGAAGGGTGCACACATGCAAGGGGGTGCAACTGACAGTATCTTGTGATTTGAATAATATTAGACTCACCAGACTCGAAGGGAATCACAAGAATCA
Source organism: Penicillium fimorum (assembly GCA_028828255.1). Classification (NCBI taxonomy): domain Eukaryota; kingdom Fungi; phylum Ascomycota; class Eurotiomycetes; order Eurotiales; family Aspergillaceae; genus Penicillium; species Penicillium fimorum. The sequence goes on along the minus strand of JAPWDS010000003.1, from coordinate 2,761,779 downwards.
TGAATAGTTAGAGAATCAAGGGAATATATATACAAGTCACCTCTCACATAGAATAACAATCGTTCGGTGGTTCCCCCATGTGATGTGATTGGCCCGTGACTCCCCGACTTTTTATTGTCTTTTGGTTCCTGGCTCTTTGGACTTAACCAGCCCTAAATATCAGGACATTCAGCCATGTCCAAAGCAACTTTGGCCGTCATTGCTGCCGCCAGCGCAGCCACCGGTGCCGGTGTCACCGCGCTGCTCTTCTCCGGTAAACCCTCAAAGCCACAAGAGACCCTCCCCCCGACACCGACAATCCCAGGCCCCAAGGTGCCCTCAACCATCCCAGTCCCAGCCTTAGCAACAAAGCTAGCCACCAGTCCCGTCGACGCAGCAGGAATCCTCCAATATGGCTTCCCGGGCCCAATCGCCGACGAGCTCTCCTCTCTCCCGTTGCACGGCGCCTACGACCGACGCACACGCAACCCATCCTGGGTCGCAGAACACATAACCCCACAATCTCTGGCCATTAACAACGCCGACCGAAAGAAGAGCACCTTCTTCGAAGATACCACCGTCCCCTCCATGTTCCGTGCCAAGCTGTCTGACTATTTCCGCTCGGGCTATGATCGCGGACACCAGGTGCCTGCCGCCGACGCGAAGTGGTCACAGGATGCGATGGACGGCACATTCGCGCTGAGCAATATGTGTCCGCAGGTCGGCGAGGGCTTCAACCGCGACTACTGGGCTCATTTTGAGACTTTCTGCCGAGATCTCACTAAGCTTTATCCCTCAGTTCGTGTTGTTACTGGCCCACTGTACTTGCCTCACCGTGACCCGGATGGAAAATGGCGCGTTAACTACGAGGTTATTGGTAACCCACCTAACGTCGCTGTGCCCACGCACTTCTATAAGGTTATCTATGCTGAGGATGGAACCAACTCTCCCACGAGCAAGGTTGCGCTCGGTGCTTTTGTTCTGCCCAATGCTCGCATTGCCAATGATAAGCCTCTGACTGACTTCGAGGTTCCTCTCGAGGCTGTTGAGCGTGCTTCTGGTTTGGAGTTCGGCTCTAAGTTGGATCTCGGTCGTCGTCGTCGTTTGTGCCAGGAGGTGGCTTGCAAGGTCACTGTGCGCGAGTTCAACAATGCCAAGAAGCGTTCTTGAGCTTGGGGCAGATAGGATGAGGAGAGAGACTAGGTTCGCCCGTTGACTCCTCGCATGGCTTCACTGTATATCTAGAACATTGTATTTGCATGGTTCGGGCGTTAATAACCGCTCCGGGCGGCAATATCAGGATATTTTTTATCGTACAAATAATCGAAACCTGTGGTGTTTCATGTTTCTTTCTCGTGTTATTTTGGAGTTGCTCAGCACTGGAATGCAACCCCGTTCTTCTTCCCCATATTCCCACCTTTGCTAGCAAACCCGGTTCCCTCGGAGGAGATTTCTACCAGACCAGGCTGGATAGCATCCTTATCCTTCTTCTTAGACTTCTTGTTATTCCCATTTCCATTGTCATCTGGTTTTGACTTTGCCGTAAGATCTGTCTCACACACAAAACATAGAACCTGGCCATGGTGAGCAGCAGTCTTCTCCTGCTCCTCCTTCGAGGCATGTGGATCGGGGACGTGGTGTTCGTGGGGAGTCATGAATTTCGTTACGCATGGAGAGCAAATAACATGCCCGCAAGGCTTTGTGACTGTGATGGAGATAATTAGCAAGACCCAATGGCTGTATCGACTTCCATTCCACATACGCATCGCCTTGAGTCCATTACTCAAATTCTTCTTGCAACTCGGACACACCCTAGACACAGTCCCGTCGGAAGCCTTCTCCTCCGTGAAATGAACATCAACAAGCGACTTGAGCGAGTAGCTATGCCGGCTCTCATCCGTTGAGCCAGGACAAACAGGCGTCAACTTGACAGTCTTGTTAGCGGCAATTTCATTTGCATCCGTATTGGGCGTTAAAGATGGGACCCAGAAGGACGGCAGAGCGGATTTGCTAGACGACTAGAGCAGGGTAGTTAGTCAAACCAAACTCCCAATTGAAAGACCAAAGATTCAAGCTTCAAGCCCCAGCTCCAGTTAAAGAACAACGACAAACCTTCTCCAACTTCAACTCCCTCCTCAACCTCTCCCTCTCATCCTTAGCAACACGAGCCATCTCCTCCTCCCCAAGCTCGAAAACCCTCTTCCTCTTCCCATCAACCTCAACCTCCCTAGCCTTAAACTTCTCCAAAGCCTCCGACTCCTCCGCTTTCCTCTTCCTCCCACCATTATTCTCCAATCCCATAGAAACAAGCTCGAAATCTTTAAGGTCTCTCTCCTTCATTTCCGCCAGCGAACGCTCCTCATCCTCCGCAATGCGTTTCCGCGCTTCATCGCGCTCTTTTTCAAGTCGTTTGATTTCCTGTCGCTGAGCGAGGAGGTCACTGATCGCACACTCGCGGCAGAATAGATCGCCGTTGCTGGCGCATGCGACTACAGGCGCGCGGGCGGGTTGCAGACATAGACGGCAAGAGCCGAAGGCTAGGAAGCTGTCGCGGCCGATTGCGCTGCGTTTTGTGCCCCATGTTGAGCGTAGGAGACCACGCTCGTAGGAGGTGAAGTGGGGGAGGGAGGTGTTTCGCTTGGAATGCGCCATTTTGGGTGTGGTTGGCGTGGAAGTTGATTGGAGGTGAGGGTGGCTTTTTGTAGCTTTTTGGATGTCGTAATGGGTTTTTGATCGGGGTTTGGCGGCGGTGTAAAATTGGGACTTGGGATTGGTGGGTTGGTTTACCGCTTAGTTTACCGCTTTTCAGCCCTATGCAACATCTATAGATGAAGAGGGATCTGTACTAAGTATGCTTATGTTCCCACCAAGAACAATGTTGGATTCCAATACGCAGTCGTTGGTTGCAGTTGTATACATCTAAGCTTGCAAAAATACTCTAGGAAGCGATGAAAAGTATAAAATTAAATCATTGTCAATCATAATTCGCTTTTTTCTATCAGTGATTCCACAGCCTCACACTCGAAAGAAACATAACTAATCGAAATGAAATGGCTAAGCTATGAGAGATCAAAGCACGCCCATGAATGCAGCCTGTGGTACAGATCTGATTCAACGATCTGACAGGGAATGAATGGAGTCCCCAGTAGCATAAACACAGACGCAGACGTAGAGAGATGCTCAAAAATCCACCCCGAACTGAAAACCTGACACGAAACCAAGATTCGCCAGATGTTAATGCAAGGACAGTAAGAAAAGGGAACCAGGAAAAGACAAAATGAGCCGCAAGAGTTTGGGAAAGGGGTATAATAATCGTCAAGCAGAAGATCAAAATGAGAATGGTTAGGATGTACAGAAGAAAGGAAAGGAAAAGAGGGTTGAGAGTTGAAGGAGGCGATGTAGACTCAGGCGCCTACGGCCTGCTGGCGTAGGTTTTCGCTGGACGGCGTATCCACGATTCGCTCGTTGATGGATGTAGAGGAGTGGGAGGGGGAGGGGGAGCCGTCGTGTCTTGGCGCGGAAAGATGGCTGTTGTACATTGTGGATGAAGGGGAGGAGGGGGGTGCTCGGTGTTTAGGGGATCTGCATCTGAAGTCGGAAGCGTGGTGATCACTGGGGAAGCCGGGCTTCCAAAGTCCTCTTCCGGTTGCTCTTCCTGCGCATCCTTGAACTCCGACAGATCATCGGTGCGCACACTTAGACCGGTAGCGGTGCTCGTTCTGCGCACCGAGTGACGTTCCGGGCTGCGGTCGGTCATAGCCGACTCACCGCTGCCTAATATAGCAGGATCCGATGCCCGTGGCTCATCATGAGGGGTGGGCTTGCGGAGCTTGAGGCGCTGTTCCGGGGGCATGTTCTGCCATTCAGACCCGAATGTGACAATGGATGCTTTCTTGCCATGCACGATGAAACTGGGGGCCTTACGAGGAAGAACTTCTCCATCGCCGGAGACTTGATTGTCTTCCTCCTGCCCAATGCTAGACACTGAACCACGTTTCTTCTTCGAGTGAGAGTGGTTTCTATGAGTATGCGAATCACGGAGGGTGCGATGCAGGCTGCGACGGACGCGACTCGGTCTGTCGTTCTTATCGTTTGGATTTGTCTCGCCCTCGGGGAGTGCATCAGGGGCGATCTCTTCATCATTGCGTGTCAACGGGGACTCCGGCAGCTCCAGTAGACCAGCTTCCCTTAGAACGCGCTCCTCGCCATCATCGAAGCTCGCAGGCGATGTCAGTTTAGATGTACGGGATGCCATACTGGCTCCATCCCACCGGCTGGCACGGCTAGCTTCACGCTCGAGTTTAATAGTCGTTGGATCAGGTGAGTATGACTTGGCGCGTTCGGGGACAGCCACAGCAGAGCGCCGACGACCGACACGAGCAATGTCAGATGAAGTGACAGATGCCGGGATGCTGGGACGACGCAATTCATCATTCGAAGGTTTAGCCAGCAGTCCGGCCTCCGAAGGCTGCTCGGTTTGGGCCACATCGGGCCCAGGTGTATCAGCGCTAGAGACGGTATGCACAATACTGCTGGTTCTTTCCACGCTAGGCTCCGATGTCACGGACGGTCCGGAAAGAGAGGCCAGGCGTGCTCCGTCCGACTGGGATGGTGTCGGCTCAGCGACTGATCCGACCCTGCTTTCCACTGCCTCATCATCCTCTCCAAGGTCTCGTAGGAGAACTTGGCGGTAACATTTGCTGCGCCAGATTTCCTGTCTCACCCATTTGATCTTGGCAGATAGGCGGCCTGCAGCCATGATGACGCTCTCGCGGGCCCGGGCGTGAAGAGGAGTAAGTACTTGCAAGTGTCGAGCATTTTGTAACAGATCATCTAGTTGTTTTTGTAACATGGCAAGCTTTTCATTTCTCTCCCGGATTTTTTGGCTCATCAATTCTCGTCGTGCAGCAACAAATTCGGCAACGATGTCGGTATCGATGCTGGGAGAAGGGGGCTCTATTTCCGCGGACTGGTGAGATTTTTGTGAAGATATCGAGGCCAATCGCTGACTCCTGCGGTATCGCTGTCCCTCATAATTCGTGGCAATCATGCCCTTGGTGCGCACACCAGTAGTCCTGAAGGCTGCAGCATAATTAAGGTGTGCAAGCCAGTCGTTCATCTCAGGCTCAGAGCCAGCAAGGAATGTCTCCTCCAACGCGTTATGCCGAACAAAAATAAAGGCGTGTTTGTGTTTTTTATAACTCGAGTCTAGGAGGGCAACTGTGTCACCAGTAGACACGATGTTGTCCGGCTTGAATTCAGCAAGAGGTGGCTTGAAAACAAGAGTTCCCCGACGGCCATTCTTGACGTATATCTCCTGCTGTGCTATGAGTGAGCGCACCCAGTTCACATTGCGGAAGAAATAAAGCTGAGAGAACGTGAGAATAGCACCCCATTCCTGCCAAGGTGACCTGGCTTTCTTCTTCTTCGGGTCTTTCCGCCAAAGCAAGCCGACCTTGGCGACTTTGATATCTACCAGACCGGGATTCGAGTCAAGGGGACTATCCAAGCTAGCAGGCATGAACGCATCAGGACGAGAGCGCAGGGAGATGATCTGCAAGATTCCGGACTTGGTAAAGGCCAGGTGAAGAGCATCCATGTCTGGTGGCCCAGCGGTTCCAAAATGATTATATGTATCATCCAGATCCATGACATCTTTCAAGCTGGGGCGCAGGGATCCCAATTTGCCTTCTAATATAAGCGAATAGGGATCGACAGGCTCCCGTGCAATCCGGGCCAGATTTTCGGAGCTAGTACTTTTGAATAGAGTGCGACGTGGTTTCGCCAAATGACGGTCAGGTAGATTGGCGTCTTCGACACGAATGAACGGAGTATATGAGATGTTCTCATAAAAACACTCAAGAATGTCTTCCGAGATTCCCTCACTGCGACTTATCTTCACATAGTCCGCCTTCTGCATCTTCCGTTTGTTGTTCTTATTGAAGACGTCGGTGTGAAGTATCAAAAGCGAAAATGCAATAAAGTATGCGTTATCTGGGGCTGTAAAGATCCCTGGGTTGCATTCATGATAGCGGTCAGCGAATGCTTGCACGAAACGATCAATTTGCTGTGTTTCTTTCGGGAGCTCGACTTCCATCAAAAGCTTGCGGATTGCCATGTCGAGTGGGTCACCGAAGTATGAGAAGGTTCTCATGTATTTTCGTAGACAAATCTTGTAGAATTCCTCCTCTGATTGAGAGAGGACACCCGCAATCATGCCACGGGGAAGAGCTTCCTCCAAACGGGTCAGATATGAAGCGGGTGTATCGTTTTCTTCGCGTCTCGGGATTGCTAGTAGCTCCTGCTTTAATGTGGGGGTGGAGGCGCCACCTAGCGCGGGTGAACCCTGGCGAGGAGCGGGTGGGGACGAGTTTTGTCTCAATCGCTGCGTGATGTTGAACATATCACTGAAACTCTTACGCCCACTGGTCGAAGTGGAGGTGCGCGCCGAGGATGCCAAATATGGGGGAATGGACAAGTCGTCCTGGTTCTCGGCCAGCGATCCCATTGTAGACGAACGTCCTCGGTTCTTAACAGAGGGATTGGATCGAACCGAGCGAGCGGAATTCGTCGAATCATTTCGAAATAGTGGCGGTACACTCGACGCAGCGAGTCCCACGGTGGAACGAGATGGCGAAGGTAGTGGTGATATTTGGTCCTGCCCATCTGAAGGCTCGGATTTTGGCGTATCTGCCGGGGGGAACTTCGGTCGATTATCCACACCTCCAGTCGGCTGCGAGACTTTCGGGGGTAAAGGAAAGAGAGGGGTCCGGTGCATTTTCAAGCGTGGCATACGGAATCGGCTTGCAGCAGGTGCATTCTGGCCATCACGAGGGGATACACTTCGGGTGACGGTGTGGTCGTAGCTCTGGTCTGATCGAGACGATTCGGAAAATCGGGGATCAACCACCGAGGAGCGCTGAGAGTCGTTGGTCTGCGGATTCCTGCGAAGTGAGTTGGTCGACAAGCGCCCAGGCTCTTCGGTGATGCTCTGGGACATAGCAAGCGTCGAGTCGGTAACCTGGGAGTCGGTTGATCCCTGTCCCCTTCTACGAGGCTTCGCGGGTTGTTCCATTGATTTCCGAGACATTTCCTCCATAGACTGTTTTCGTGACGACGGTCGAAAGCTAAACTTGGGTCTTTGTTTCACGGGTTGATCGAGTTCATGACTGGTCGGGGCGGTGGTAATAATCTTGGGAGCTTTATGCGGTAGACACAGTTAATCAATCTATCCTGATGAACATTGGGGTTGTCCATCTTTCACTTACGAGGCAAGGAAGGGACCGGGGGAGTGTTCTGGCCCGCCTTGACATAAGACTTGGATAGTTGGGGGTCGGACGCATGTCGTAGTCTCATGAAGCTGAATCGCTTGTGGCGTAAGCTGGGACGGTCCCCCTCAGATGGACCTGCAAAGTCCGGCTGATCTACCCCATTTGACTCGTTGTCTTCTGGTACCTGAAGTCCTGAATTTACCGGACTGTCTGATACCCCGGAGCGAGGAATTGACTCGGATAGTCTAGGTTCGGCGGGGGGTAGGGACGAGGAAGGTGTTCACTGCGACGGGATTGGCCTGGCTCAATGGTGCTCTGCCTCTTGTCGGCCACAAGACGCAGTCCTTTCCAATGCATGGTGAAGGACAGAGCGTGACAAACCCAAGCTAATAATCCATGAAAACTTAACTCGTTAGATGGGGAATGGGAAGGGCATTCCAGAGTGGGATCTGGAGTGTCAGCCCTGGCAAAAAGGGGAACGCCGGAAAAGGAAAAGTTCTAGACTTCTTGTTTCTGCCGCCACACGTATGCTTCTTATTTTAGTATATTTCACACACAAAAAAAATAAATAGAATTAAAAGATAGAAGAGAAGTGAGAAAAATGTAAAAAAAAACTACGAGGGGCAAGGCAGATGAGTTTGAATCTAGGTCTGAGCGTCGGGTAATTGTCCGGGTTTAAGTATAGAGAGCATTGATTTTAATGGGTATATTAATGGAGTATTTAGCTTCTATTTAAATTAATTCAAAACCAATAGGTGCTTAAAGAATAGTAAATATCGTATATATTTCTATATTAAAGCATACCGAGTATGTATATCGCAGTCCATGTACTTGGCCACTGACGTAAAACAAAACCCTCCACGTCGTGTTTCTCCGAATATCAATGGATAGAAGAAATTTGCATTCTAATCTAATATCTTGTTCGACTTTTAACTATTTCGTGGACTTAGATCTGCATTATCTACCTAGACGCTTTGTCCCCTCCCGAGGCTCTTCTCTCCGCATCCGAAGGCTCAGATTCCTGGGAACCTCTAGGGCTGTGAACTTGTGAACCTCTTGACTCTGAACACCCCCAAAACTCGGCATGCGTCTTTTATCTCCAATATTGGTCGCGTCGACCCTACTTCCTCTTATCTCCGCCGTCCCCGCTGGTTCTAGCATCACCCCACCGCCGCCCCTGCTACCTGTCCGCCAAACTCATTACCCACGCCCATGGGCTCGACTCCGCGACTGGGTAATTGGCTCGATATGGGATATTGATCACAAACACTGCTCTAAACATTCATCGCCACCATCCAATATTCATGATCGGTATGGCAGTGATGTCGTCCTCCGGTTCCATTTGCGCGAGCCGGACGAGGCAGAAGCATTAGCCTCCGCCTCGCAAGTGCTGTTTTTGGACATTTGGGCCATAACCTCGAAATTCGTAGATATTAGACTTGCAGATGATATGGTGAGCTTTGTTCCTGAACGCTTCATGATCGTCTCACTAATTATTTTAGATCCCTTCCTTGTTAGACCTACTACCTTCCACGCTCCGTACCTCCTACACACCCCTCATGGACAACCTCGCCGACAATATATACGCTTCTTACCCTTCCGGCCACCGTACCAATTCAGACTTCGGACCAGGGACTGCATCGGGTGAACTGAAGACGATATCGAACGGTGACCTATTCTTCCAAGAATACCAGCCGCTCAACGTCATCGCGCAATGGATGCGCTTGATGGCATCAATGTTCTCCTCACATGTACGGATGATTAGTGTGGGAGTCACATACGAGGGTCGCGAGATCCCAGCATTGAAAATCGGCACCTCTCCCGACCCAGAACGCACATCGGGCCCTCGCAAGACAATCGTCATCCTCGGCGGTACTCATGCCAGGGAATGGATCAGTACCTCCACGGTAACATATGTCGCATACAGCCTCATCACCCATTACGGCTATTCCCCCGCAGTAACACGGTTGCTGCACGAGTACGACTGGATTTTAATCCCAACCCTCAATCCCGACGGATACGTCTACTCGTGGGAATCAGACCGTCTGTGGCGCAAGAACCGCCAGCCAACGGGTCTTCCATTGTGCCCGGGCGTTGACCTAGATCGTGCCTGGGACTATGAGTGGGACGGCGACTCGACTCGCTCGAACCCGTGCTCGGAGAACTACGCCGGTGCGGAGCCTTTCGAAGCACTTGAATCGCAGCGTCTGGCGCAGTGGGCTCAAAATGAGACGGCGCATGGCCGCGCTGAGATCGTAGGCTTTGTCGATTTACATTCTTACTCCCAGCAGATTCTATACCCTTACTCATACAGCTGCTCCTCCGTGCCCCCCACCCTCGAGAGCCTCGAGGAGCTAGCGTTGGGTCTAGCCAAGGCAATCCGTCAGACATCCCATGAATCATATGACGTTACCTCGGCGTGCGAGGGGATTCTCAGCCAGGGTGCGGCTGCTGGGATTTCCTCGGGTGGCAGCGCGTTGGATTGGTTCTACCATAACCTGCACACCAGGTTCTCGTATCAGATCAAACTGCGCGACCGTGGTAGTTATGGGTTCCTTTTGCCTTCGGAGCACATTGTTCCAACAGGCAAAGAGATTTTCCATGCTCTGTTGACATTCGGCAAGTTTGTCTGGGGCGAGGAGGCATCGGATATTAGCTTTGCGGATTTGCTGGGCGATCAAATACCTCTATCTGATAACCTGTAGGCCTTTCTCTCTCTTGATGATTGCATGTTGACTTTACGAGCGAATCTCCCCCTTTAATTACGGTACCTTTGATATTGAATAGTCCTTGTACAGTATTTTGGCTACTGAGCCTAAAAATATAAAGAATGTAATGCAGATCTTCCAATGTGCGACTGACATTAGAAAGCGTGGAAGGAATATTGTAGATGAGTTAAGAATGGATGCGACATAAAATTATACTTTGATACAATCCCATAGCCCGACAGATAGAAACTTTTCCACGTTGGTTTTTCCATTTGAGCGAATGACAGCCAATTCACTCAGATCCCTGTGAAGTCGCGTGACATTCTCTCAAGTGCTGGCAAACCAGGTGAATCATGTCCTGTGCCTCTTGATGTGCCTGACTAAGTGTTCTCACGCGTTCCCGTGCTCTCACGTTGATAAGAGCGTTGCTTAATACCATCCTATTCTCACATTAACTTCTGAATACTTTCACCCATTCCGGACACATGAAGAATCTTCTCCACGAGAGAATGACAATGAAGCAGGGTCGGGTTTGGTAACCCGATTTTATCTTCTGACGCATCTGTAAATAACATAACAGATGGAATGGTTCGTTTGATGTAGGTTGCTATACAAAAAGTACGGATAGCATACTCATTAGGTCGGGATGTCTAATAGTAAATGTTTGTTAGTAAAAGATAATAATTGATTCTCATTTATCACTTATATCACTTAGCGTTGCTTCAAATGCAATTTGGAATTCCCCGAAATACTGATGAATGTCCGATCGTAAGGTCAATCCATTACAAGGATCATTGATCGTGGTAGTTAACATATATCATATTTCGTAAGGCGGGAAAACTTTTATATAGCAATATTTATGCATTAGCCCTTCTTATCTGTATACTCTAGGATATGTCAATATGTATAAATCTCTGTGTCATGTGTAAGAAGATACCTACTGGGGTGTTCCAGTTAGCATATGCGTATGGAATTATATGAGCTCCTTCTGTTGTGGCATTGCCAACATCATCGGGGTTGGACTTTTGGAAAAAGTCTATGTTCACATCACTGGTGACAACACAACCATGATTGTCGCGCTGTAAAAGAAGTTCTGGGAATCCCTTCAAATGTTTCTGCGGTTCCGTCAAGGTACTGGCTACTGCACTTTGATGTGCAGATTTTGTGGATGAGGTAAAGCTGGAACTATATCGGGTACTGGTTTTCACTGCCCGGAGATTCATTAGTATACCACTTCCTCTGACAAGTTCATAGTAGACTTACTGGGTGCAGCAAGAAACCGATACACATCCCAGAAATGAATCCAAATTTCTTCATCGGATTTGGCCTCTAGGATCTTCCGTGCATGGTGATCACGGCCACCCGGAAGTAGCCAATCCAATAGCACACGAAGTGATTGCCCTGGGATATCCTCGTTGGTGCGTGTCTTGTCACCAATGTGAACGTAGTCTTCGATTCTTGTCTCGGCATTCTTTTTCCTAATCTGCCATTGATTGTGATCTTCATCAACATCAGTACTTGGCGACGACAAGCCAGTGGTGCGATGTGTGATGCTTGGCTGTAAAAGTGTGGGGGGCTCGGGAGCCTTTTGTTTTTGAGATTTTGATTTTGATGGTGATGATAGCTTTGATGGAGCCTTCCGCTTGGGGCTCATTTTTTCATTGTAAAGTGGAGAATTGCTAGGGCCTGGTGCCTTAGAGCGTACGGAGTATAGTCCGAAGTAGTCGTCGTTCCATAATCATTGTGGGTTTAATAAGAGCAGTTTCTGGGGCACGACACAAACGATGGTTTTAGTACACCCATCGAGAGCTACGTTCGTTGGCTTCCTTTTACAACTCACTTTTACAGATCTAGAGGTAAAATAATCATAGACCGAAAATCATTTCTCATAATTGAAACATCTAACGGTAAAATTCAAGATATTAACGGCCTATCGATGGTAGCAACGACGGCACAAACAGCGCTCATTTCCCACAAGATATTGGCATAGATCACGCATTAGAAAAGCCAGGAGACAAATTTCTGGTAGAACCAGCCTGCGTTATTGTTCCTCTCTGCATGAGCCTCCTTAGCCGCGAGATACAGCGCCTCCTCGCGGTCAATCTCGTCCTTGCCGGTGAAGAGATCGGCTGTCATGGGGTCAACACCCTTGCAGCCGGTGGCGAACTTATATCCAAAGATCATGATGAGATACAGTGGAATACCGAGGTAGGCGGTAATGAAGTTCTTGTAGTCAAAGTCTCCATATGTTTCGGGGTTGTGGATGAAGACGTCGAAGTTCTTGGTGAAAGCGATAAGGATGCAGAATCCAAGAGCGAAGTAGGAGCCTGCGATGCCGAGGGGTGCCTTGTAGGCCAGGCTTGACTCGGGGATGCCCTGGGCTTTGCGCGCGCGCACGAAGTAGATGTGAGTGACCAGGATGGAGATCCAGGTGAGGAGACCGAAGATAGTGACCAGGTTCACGAAGTACTTGAACACAACCTTGGAGTCATTGCTAACGTTCATGTAGCCTAGCAAAGCGATAACGGATGAAATAGCCAGTGCAAAGACGGGAACACCACGACGATCGGTACGGGCGAAGATCTTGGGAGCTTTGCCTTCGCGGGCCAGACCGTAGATTGTACGGGTTGCGATGTACAGATCGGAGTTGGCTGCTGAGAAGACGAAGAGTAGAATACAGGCGTTCAGGATGTGGGGCAAGATGGGAATGGCGGCCAGCTCGATTGCGACAACGAAGGGCGAAGCTGCGGCTGAGCCCTTCTTCGTGTTATCATCTGAAAGGGCGAAGAGAAGCTTTGGGGAGTTGTATGGAACAAGTGTGCCGACTAGAAGCACGCTGGTCACGTAGAACACTAGGATTCGGTAGAAGGTTAATTTGATGGCGCGGGGGATTGTCTTGCGGGGGTTCTGCGCTTCGCCGACCGTCACTCCGACCAGCTCAGTGCCTAGGTAGGCGAATGTGGCAGAGACCATGGTGGACCAGAAAGCCAAGAATCGACCAGATGAGCCTTCCATCTTGTAAGTGTTGAAGGCGCCTGGGGTCTTCCAGTAACGGAAACCCTTGCGGTCATGGTCCGGTCCACCACCAAGCATGAGAATGAAGGATAGGAGGATGATGCCGAGAATGATAATGACTTTGAAGGATGACAGCCAGAACTCGAATTCACCGAAGAACTTCACACCGAAGTAATTGATGGCAATGACGATTACTAGAAAGATGGTAATCCATACTCCGGCGTTGACCTTTTCTGTTGGTATCCAATATGATATAACCATCGCACCAGCAGTCATTTGATTTGGGGATAGAATTATGTATTTGAACCAATATCTGGATTCGTGTTAGCGCGGTCATCCCAAAGGGACCTTAGTGGTACATACGTCCAGCCGAGGGTGAAGCCAAGCGCAGGGTCAACAAATCGTACGGCGTAACCAGTGAAACCAGAGGGCAATGGCAGCCAAGCTGCCATCTCTCCAAGAGCGCACATAACCAGGAAAACGATGAAACCAACCCAAGAATAAGAAATAAGAATCGCACCGGGCTATATCAAGTCAGTAAGCAGATTCAAGTCAATTTCGGTGTAAACACTCACGCCAGCCCTGCACGCAATTTTGTTAGCCTTGGATCCTAGGGTAAAATGTCCAAGGAAAACAATCACTTACTTTGCAAGAGCTTCACCCGTTCCGATGATCAAACCAGTACCAATAGCACCACCGATGGCTGTTCACTGTCAGCGCATACTCGCGTGCGACTCAGAACAGTACCTACCAATCATAGTAATATGTCTCGCCTTGAGCGCACGCTGCAACTCAACATGGTTGGGGTCATTGAGGCCACTCTGACCATGCTCAATCTTGCCATCATCACTAATCTCCCTTGTGACGGCGTGCTCCGGGTATTCGTCAAGCTTGATAGACTTCTCCATTGTGTGTTCGACGCGCAGAGGTTTGCGCCGACGAGAGGAAAAAGCCGTAAGAGATAGGAAAAATCCCAGATGGTACCAGGAATATGGGGAGGGGCGGGCGAAGAGTGATTAAATGGAAAGCCAAGAGGAGTACACAGCCCTGGAGAAAGATAAGCAAAAAAGGCAAAGGGAAAACACAATTAAATAAGAGATACGAGAGAACCTTGGAAAGACCTCGGGACTTGCCTAGCCAAGACCTTTTCATTTTACGGGGTAGTATATCAGATAATATAATTTACCTATCATAACGCCTCAGACCACACTGCACAGTCCACTTGGCTTAAAACCCTTCCGGAAGAGGGTGTAATCCGCGATTCCGACGGGTTTGCCGTGTTCTGTTTTTGCGTACATAACGTACTGGTACAGAACATGGCTCTGTCCATACTTTTTGAGGCTCTAAATATTTCGGCAGGGATATCTTCAATATGCAGGTGATTACTGTATACAGACTACAGACTCCTGACATACATATCTAGAGATAAAGCTTGATAGCAAAAACGGAAACGGAAGCGGAGACATTGGCGCCAAGCTCATGGACATTACCCTCTGCGGGGGGAGCGCTTTGCAACGGCATTCGCCTGGGAATTTAAGTTGCCCCATATCCCCCAGATTTTCAAGATTTATAATCCATGGATACAATATTTATTTAGAAAAACAAAAATACAAATGTTCGACTGTTGAACTGTTCAACTGTTTTACATAGCCTTTTACACCACTGTCGATCCAAAGGATGAAAATAAAGTGTCCAAAATCCCCCATATCTTTGACTCAAGCCACCCGACAGTCCCGCGCCATTTCCCAGAAGACCCCTTATCAGAGCAACCTCAAACAGTATGTGCACCCTACCATTGCCAAGGCGGATTTCGCCTTTGCACGTGAAACGCTAACCTAAATCCGGGTGAGATGCACGTTTTTGAGGCTGGGCATCTTCGCCAAGAATGTCTCCTGATGGATCCACCAATTAATGAAGGCAAAGGGGGAAACCACCGAACCATAGCTTATCTCTCTGGTCGGCCATGGCCGGTGCTCGCGTGGTTACCCTATGGTTTGTTAATCTATGGTACTTTTGTTAGTGTTTACTTATAGGGAATGTTTTTCTAGAAGGATTTTGGATGTCGAAGGCATAGTATGTATGATCGGCTATGGCGTCAAGCACGACACATTAATATGAGGAGGCGTCAATCTTTGTGCTGTACCGATGAAGTATACTCCATACTCCATAATTCTGCGAGAAATGTCGATCTTCTCGATTCTTTCGATTAGAGACTATGTGCGTTAACAAATTGGCAAAGCGCTTATCTTGCGCTTGTTCCTGGAACTCAACTGTGGAAATGCCCAGCCTAAATGCATAGTAAAGTTTTCAATTACTTGCGCGGGTTCAATGGGGGAAAAATTAAGGCTGGTACCTAAGTTGAGTCGGCATCAGGAAGAAAGTGCGGGATAGCTCCCCTTGGCTTTCTGACACCAGCAAGTCGAACGGTTTGAATAATATGGGCAAGTGTGCCAAATAGTTGGTTAGAGGAGCCTCAAGCCCATGTAGGATACTCTCGTTTTCTGGTGTGAACTCAGCTATAACAAACATATGGACATATCGTATTGGGGCCTTAAGATCCACGGTCCAGATTTCGGCTCGATGATCACCCGAATAGACCATGGTTTCCGGCTGAATAGGGTAAATGGCCACAAAGATGGTGTCCCAATTTTGCAGTGTGGGGACTCAGAGACCCATCTGAAGTGGATGGCCGCAATATGAAGTTCCTAGCACTTCCAGGGATATGAATGATATGGCAGAATTTAAGAGAATCCAGAATTCAGAGAAGCGACAAGTGGAAAATGATAATTATACAGTAAAGAATATTTCAGCAATGAAGTGTCCGATCTAGTCATATCGAGTTGGAAAGTATATGATCGAGTCGGGGCTTGTCCAAGTACTAGATAATTTAGATTATGCCAAGGATTACGATAAATAGAAAATCGCGCTTGCTGGGCGTTCATCCTGAACAATCGAGCAAATTAAGCTCAATTTAGGTGATGGCGAAATGACTTAGAACATGCATAGCTGACGTGGAAGACGATGGTCCCCAACCAGCAAACCCACCAGCCAATCAGGCTCAAGTCGGGGTCACACCGACACAGAGAAGGGGGCTCATCGTGGGAATCAGGCAGGATTCAGCCTCATGAATATGCCCGAAGAAACAAAGCCACCGGGTTAGATCGGCTGTTCATTCGTTCAGAATCAAGATTCACAGATGCAGGTTGCGACCCACTGCGCTTTGATACACCAGCAACGTGGCTTTGGAAAGGCAGAATCATCTTTCCCCATAAGAAAAACATCGGAGGTGGTGTGTAGCCACTATACACCATATGCAGGTCTAGCGCAGTTGGCTTGGAGGAACAAAGGATTGGCTGAGTACTGCCTCCCACATGTGAGAGTCGGCCGCCGTATTCAGCCTCGTGGGAGCGACGCATCCCGGCTTAGGTTTAGGGGTGGAATAATGGTGGGGGGAGGGGTCTATGTTGGTACAGTCGGGGGACCGAACGAGGAGATGGCTCGTATTTACTTAAGTTCATGTACCACCGAGAAGACATGCACAATGACGACCCCTGTCGTTCGACGGAGTAGAGTTCAGGACACACAACAACGTGTATGCAGTGATTTAGGAGACCGAACCAGTCAAAATCTCATAATATCCGCTGCTACTCGAAGCTAGCACAAGCTGCCGTTATTAAGGCAAGTTCCTATAAACATGTCCGGAGCTAGCAGCTGGGAGACATTCTCAGCCTGTCGATGAATTCCAACGTTACCAACATCCTGGATGGCGGGAAATGTGATCAATTATGTTCAGGTGGGGGTTATCGTGACTGCAAATCGAATGCGTTGAAAATGTGCTGTGGCATGCATAAGTGCATTAGGGCAGCGATCAATGGAGGTCGTTTATTGGGTGGGTGAACGCCGCAGCGGTTAGGACTTTGGGGGGTATTTTTATCGCGCTGATCGGAGGATTATGATTGGTTTATTGAAGGTGGAATTTACTATCATTAGAAATATTCCATGGTAGTTAATTTGGTCGTTTTCCATGTTAAGACTTGAAAAGATGCGGGGGAGTTGACTGTTGTTCTCCTGAGGTGGTCCCTATATCAGAGTCTGGCGGCAATCGAACATCTGGAATTCTTCAACTTCCACCTCTTCAACTAAAAGAGGGGATTCCCTTATATCGAATCTCAAATCCCCAAATCGCATCATAGGCGTTATGCGTCTCCCCCGCCCAACGGGCATCTATGTCCCCAATTCACCAAGAACCCTCACCAACGACATGATCTCTCCGCCACTTTCTCCAGAATTCAGCTTCGATTCCGATACTGTCACGCCCTCTCTCCTCCCAGCTCTGGGCTATATCTCCACCAAACTCCAACAAAGAATGATGCACGTCACCCTTCTCATCGGCCGCGGAAAGCCCTACCCGACCGGTCAACCCTCAGACCTAATGATCCTCCCCATTCACCCAATCGAGCCACAAGCATGGCGGGTACTTGAGCGTGCCATCGCCAAAGGCTCGAGAAAGTTCTCACTCGGCCCCGGCTGGACCGATGCTATCAGCCGCAGCCAGTATGAGCGCCAGGCAAACGACCACCTTGTCAAGCAATCCATCCTCCAAAACGAAGTCATCTTCAGCCAGGAGGGTCTAACTCTGCTGAACATGGACCGGATCTATACCTTGAAGCGTCGCATGTGCATTCTCTCTACTCGTCCCTTCTCCCGCAACGACGAACAATCAATGTCATCCTGCGTCCGGCTCCTTCACCGCATCGTCGAGGATTTCTCCGGTCGTCCTTTTAGTAAAGCTTTCTTCCATCGTGTCTATGAGCAGCTCGATGTCCCTGACGAGCAGCTCACTGCCGTCGCACATGCGTACAAGAATGTTCACAGTCAGGATGCTATCATTCTTCCCGTCCAGGTGAAACCTCCAGCTTCAGCTCCAGTTCCAGTTCCAGTTCCGGCCAAAGTCGATGTCATTGTTCCAGCGAAAGCTATTGTTCCAACAAAGAATATTGTTCCAGAAAAGGCTATTGTTCCAGCGAAAATTCCAGTCAGGACCCAGACCATTGTTCCAGTAAAAGCTACACCCATAGTCCTGTCTAAAGTCCATCCAGTTCAAGCGAAACCCCAGCCCAAAGCTGAACAAATCATTTTGAAGCCCAAGGCTGATCCCATTCCTATCCGGGTAAAAGCCGAACGCCCTCGCGAAGTGAAGAGATCACCCATCCAGACTGTGCGCGGTCGGAGACAGCCTCCGCCGTCGAAGATGCGAGGACACAATAAGCGTGGGCCGAAGACGCCTCTTTCTGCGTCGGATGTTACTCCCATCACGCGGAATGAGTGGAATATTCTTGTTAGCCAGGATATTCGTGTGCAGCCTAGGGTTACCAAGTGGACTCCGTCGCCGACCGTGTTGGCGTTGGCCGCTGCTTGAACTTTAACTCTGATTCGGTTAATACACAAAACAATTCGCTGTTATATCTATAACAAACCCCCAGACCTTGTCCTAAGGACTGGGTCTCGGTCACGGCTCACATGCCATCCTCCACACTTGTTGGATTTGGTTCGAGCTGGATCATCAAGACACAGATGAGAAATACACCTAGCCCGTGTTGCTAGATCATCTCAATGTCTTCTCCGTACCTGATTCCACCAATTCTGGACCTTTATAGGCCATTTTGGTGAAGGACAGATTAGCCAGTCTTGACATACAGGGCGACCCTGGTATTTAGACTGGCACCAAAGACTCATCTTGGCATCCTGATGGTTATATGATAATGATTTTAAAAGCTCCTGGAAATTTGCAATCTTGCGAAATTCAATTCACGGTGAATAAATATAGTTCACTTGGAAGATGTCAATACAAAATTTTAATCACCAATCAGACAGTATCCAAATATTAGAATCCCTACCAACCAACAAACCCTACAATAATCAAACATCCCCATCCCTCATTGCATCGTTGACATGAATCAGTTACATAGTTTGCCGACCTCGGGAACAGCCATAACGTGGCCCCGGTTAAATTCGGCGACCGGCGAACTGAGACAGCCACCTACTCATGTCCACCCAATCACAGACACGGGAAAATATTTATAGTGGGTATCGAACGTCAAAATTGAAGCATTGGCGCTATTAGCACATGGGAATGCAGGCTGTGAATAATGACCAGACGTTTCCTATCAGCATCGGAACTCGCCGCGACTCTACCGTCCATCTCTACTGTCTATAGCACACAACACGCGGAATTTTTGGATGGGATGAGGACATTGATGACCTCTCGAGTACCCTAAGATTCGGGTAATTTCCGTAGAATCCTCCCTATAGAAGGATGTTGACAACTGGGCATGTAGGCTTGGCAGATGTACCTAAGTAGGTAGGCTTGGCGCTGTTATCTAAGTTTAAAGAGATGCAAGCGTATAGGAACCCCTCCTTGTTTTTTCAAGTCTTTTCAAGTCTTCAAAATCTCTCCAAGTTGAATATATCCAAAATACATTAGATCCAGAAATTTATTCTGGAAATCTAACATGTCGGCGTTCAATGAGCCTGCAGATACACCTGCAGGCTCACGCAGTTTAGATAGCGACCGCAAATGGAGTCTACAACCTCTTCTTCGCAGTGCTGAGCGTTCGCATAGCAAAATGCCCGGTATCAGGAAGATTCCTCTTCGGGCCATTGGAATTATTGCACTTATTGCGTTTTTGAATATTCTAGTTTGGGTTGCAGCGGCTATTGTGCTGGTATGTATTGATAGCTTGTGTGACATTGGATTGATTCGCTAATGCTTCTATAGAGTTACCATCCGTGAGTCTTCAGTGGATACCTTATAGCTTAAAGTTCATTTAATATACTAATTGCGGAATATAGTTCGCTGGTTTCTACAGCTGCCCTTGCCTATTCTCTTGGATTGAGACATGCATTTGATGCAGATCACATTTCTGTATGTTGAATTCGGTCTGAAAATAAACCAAATCATTAACAATACTATAGGCTATCGATTTAATGACCAGAAGACTTCTGGCAACGGGACAACAGCCCGTTACCGTGGGAACTTTCTTCTCGCTTGGTCACTCAACGTGAGCAGTCACCTCATTCTATATCAAGTCAAATCTGACCTAGTCTAGTATCGTGATTATCACATCTATTGTCGTCGCAGCCACAGCAGCAGCAGTCTCTGAGCGCTTCGACAGTTTCAGCACGGTTGGTGGTATTATTGGTACCTCGGTCAGCGCTGCCTTCTTGATCCTGCTTGGTTTTATGAATGCGTACATCCTGTATAAACTTGTAAAGCAGATGCAAAAGGTCTTCAGTCTCCCCGAGGGTCACGAAGATGAAGCGTGGAAGATCGAGGGTGGAGGAGTCCTGTTCAAGGTCTTGAAGAAAATGTTCAAACTAATTGATCGGTATGTTCTTTGTCAAGGTATTGATGATCTACATGTCTAACAAATGCGATTGCTCTTGCCTAGTCCATGGAAGATGTATCCCCTTGGAATTCTGTTCGGTCTTGGCTTCGACACCTCCTCCGAAATCGCTCTCCTTGGAATCTCATCCATCGAAGCAGCCAAAGGAACATCCTTCTGGGTGATTCTCATTCTCCCGGCTCTATTCACAGGTCAGTATCCTCACATGCAGCCCCATCACTTCACCCACTAACCTCTCCCAGCCGGTATGTGTCTTCTCGACACAATCGACGGAGCCCTAATGTTCTCCCTTTACATCCAACCAGCGGCCAACTTCCTCCCGCAAAAGGCAACAAGCACCATCTCAGACACCTCATCAACAGCTAGCGATTCAGATGAGCTCCCGCAGTCGCGAAACAACCACCGCGACCCAGTCGCATTCCTATACTACTCAATCGTGCTGACCACACTAACCGTCATCGTAGCGATTGTGATTGGCGTCATCCAGCTGCTCAGTCTCATCCTGAACGTCACAGATGCCAAAGGGAAGTTCTGGGACGGCGTTCAGGTCGCTGGTGACTACTACGATGCCATTGGTGGTGGTATTTGTGGTTGCTTCATTGTCTTTGGTGGGTTGAGCGTTCTGGTCTATAAGCCATGGCGCAGATGGATGGATCAGCGACATGGGAAGAATGTCGTTGATGATGTGGAGAGGTATAGAGATGACGATGTTTCTCCTGCTGATACTCCTGGCGGTGCTGTCTTTGTGAATGAGACAGCCGGTGTTCAGCACAAGGGTACAGCTACTGAGGTTGTTGTGAAGGGGGTTCCGTCTCACGTTGCTGTCAAGGAGACCGGTGAGCCGAGACTTGAAGATCACATCGTGTAGGTGTTGCTACATCCTAGCTAGTGAAATTGGTTCATATAAACTGGTCGATGTTCTTGAAATCCAAGTGTTCTTAGTATCCATATATCTTGTCTCGTAGACTACAGCTGGATATACCCAAATACGGCAGGTTTTTGGGTCCATCGCGCCAATGGCTTTTGCCTGGTGATTAACCAGCTGCCATGAATCAACATTTATGCATATATACATGTAGTCTCTCAAAGGTCTAGAAATAGCTCATATCAAAGGCGCCATCGCATTATATTCTAAAAGACCCCGGAAAAGACCCCCGGAATGATCGACAGAAAGATGATAACTAAGTACATACATATGTAGGTTGGCCCGATGGTTCCAAAAGTCTGCCCCACGCGTAGACTCTGCAGCTGTAAGCTTAGAAGTAACCAAGTAACCTGTGCACCTTCCAAAGTGGGGAAACAGGTACTGCCTGAAGGCTCATTTCCACGAGGCCCTGTGGGTTTACCCTAGTTCTTTCCTAATCGGGAAGGAGCCTTGGGAATCGTCACCTACCCCAGTTTCCTCAGTGCCTTCCCAACTAGGAAGTGACCTTAGGAATCGTCACCTACCTCAGTTTCCCCAGATCCTTAAGCCACTGCCAGGGTATAAATACCCCCCCTCCCCTCATTTTTCTCTGTCCTTCTTTTTATCCTCCTTCACATCTCTTCTTTTCTTTAAGTCTCCACTTCCACCTTTGAAGGTTTCAATATCCACTATGGACCTTCCATTATGACCACTGTCTACCTTGACCACATCAACCTTGGTCATCCATCATGGTCACCTTCCACCATGACAACTGTCCACCTTCAACAGCCTTCTATCACGGCCACCTTCCAGCTTGACCACTGTCCACTCTCAACCAACAACATTCCAATCAATAACCTTCCATCACGGCCACTGTCCACCTTCAACAACCTTCCATCATGCTCACCTTCCAGCTTGACCCCTGTCCACTTTCAATCAACAACCTTTCATCGCCCTCACTCTTCATTATTACCACTCCACTATCCACTTTCAATCAACAACTTTCCGTCACTGTCACCTTCCAGCTTGACCACTGTCCGCCATGACTACATCTACCTTGGTCATCCACCATGTCCTTGCATCATGAAAACTCGGAATTATGAGAACTTCTTGTAACATCAATCCATGCATCCCAAAAGATGAGCCTCGCTAACTTGTTTCTAGGAACCTTCCTCGCCCGCCCCCATATCCCTTCCCTCCCCTGCCTCACTTCATCATATAACCATCCAAATCCCTGATTGTCCAGCAGCCCGATCCGTCCAGTCGACCGTCTTGCAGTGGAAGCACCCCGGCCCATGGTATGCTTTGACCTTCAAGAGGAGGAAAGAAGAGAGGCGGTCTTCAGTCGACAAGAGTCTCCGCTGGAGTGTCTCTGAAGGAGACTTCTCGTCAGGAAGAGGTACAGCGTGTACCCATACGAAGGATACTCTGAAGACCGTCTGCTGCGGGTGGTAGGGCATAGTCCATTCAACAATCCCATTCGACAATCCACTGCAAAGCGACTCGGACGGAAACGGCTAGCTATCAATCCCCTCTCTTTACCCTTCATGTTCCCCTTCCTTTCATTTATCACCTTGCTTCACATACCATGTTCTCCATGAGCCCTCATATCAATCCTTGCACTCAAGCCTGCAACCAAATGGCTCCATCAACTCAGTCACCGCTTAATCAATTTCTCCAGCCGAAATCCAATTCTTCCACACATCCACTACAGGCTCGGCTGGTATTACAGAATTGAGATTCTCATGGTTCATATATTTGCGCAGCAGGGTTGGATGTGAGGGCTTCATTTGCTACATTAAAAAATAAAAATAAACCAACCATTGCATGTCTTATACCTTTGTTTAATCTTGCTCTCACACACTTCATAGAAAGCAAATCAAGGAACTTTCATGCTCATCTCTCAAATTCAACTCGAAAACAACTTAGTCTTCGAAGTAATTGATCGCCGCTGATTAAATTTTCGGACTAATTTCAACTGTTGTAGTGGCCTTTTATTTCATTCTGGTACTATATTTGTGTAGTAAAGTAGATGACTTTTGAAATCTTACAATATTGGACCACTTATGCCCTATGATGCCTTTTCAGTGGTTTTCTTGGTAGTCTTGGTTTTTGACTTTTAGTTAGTTAGTTAACTAGTTAACTAACGTAATCGGTAAGCGAGTCGGCCATGTAAGCCAGCCGGCCACCCAGCCCAACATGCTAATTTTAAATGGATATATCTTAACCATAACGCCATTAAATTAATTCAACTGAATTGATTTATCTATTTGGACATGTTTCTCTCCTATGCCCCGGCTGTCTACATATTCCACAGGCTCGCCCGGCCCGTATAGGTGGTTGTAAACCCTCCGATACCTGCTCACGATAGGTATTGATACGTGCAACTTGGGCCTCAAATGGTTCCGTACGTAGCTCACGAACCTCCTGGACTGAAAGATCCCCTTCGTGGACTATCGTCCTTGTAGACCGAGTCCGCTTTTGCTTCTGCTTCTCGTTAGCGGCGCGTAAATCGCTCACTTCTTTCTCAAGTAAAGCGGCGGACTGCATTGTGATTTGACAGGCTTTTAAAACCTGGTCAATCGCACATTTTAGCGGGCTCGGAGGGCTCTTCGATCTAGCACGAAGTAAAGCTTTAATTGACG
This sequence comes from Penicillium fimorum, assembly GCA_028828255.1. Lineage (NCBI taxonomy): Eukaryota > Fungi > Ascomycota > Eurotiomycetes > Eurotiales > Aspergillaceae > Penicillium > Penicillium fimorum. The sequence goes on along the minus strand of JAPWDS010000003.1, from coordinate 2,737,851 downwards.
AAGCTTGCTTTTGTAATTGCACGTAGTTTGAAGGCGTTTTTGGGTCCCAATCGCTCCCCCTACTCGGAGGGGGGGACGGGGTTCGGAGACAGATATTTAGCTTCGAGAGCACTCGACTAGGTTCAAAAGGTATTAAACCAGCTGCTCCGAAGCTATTTATAATAGTCTCCGATTTAAAAGCTTCAATTCGTGCGAGGGGATATGCTTCGAGGAAGTCAAGTTTATCGATATGGTTGATCCCGTTCCGCATTTTCATTTCAACGAGCCGACCATATGATCGCTTTAACACAGCAAAACAACCGATATCCAGGGGCTGTAAAAGATGAGAGGAGTGCGGAGGCATACAAATTGGTATAACCTTATTTTGCTCGCAAATTTCATCGAATTTAGGAGTTAAATGGCTTCCATGTCCGTCGAGTATTAAGAGACGATATACGCCCTTTATACGCGAAGAAGTGCTAGGAATAAAGAGCTTCTCAAGCCAACGAAGTCCGATTTCATCAGAGGTCCAACCGTTCGGACTAACTTCAAATCGCCAATCATCCGGAAGGCCATCGAACCATGATTCAATAAAGACTTTGCCTTTAAAAATGATACACGGAGGGAGGGCCCAACCCGAAGCACTCGTACATTCAATAGCAGTCACCCATTCACGATTCCCAGGTTGTAAAAGCGAGCGCCGACCGTAGTATTCACTTCTCGTAATCACCTTCGCCGTAGCGATTAACCCCATCGCGAAACCGGTCTCATCGAAGTTATAAACGTCATCGGGGTGGATTCCAAATTGGAGGATGGTTTTTTGAACAAGATCGAACCACCCTTGAATGATTTTCGGGTCTTCGCATTTCGCACGTTCGTAATTATAGCGTCTTGAGAATCGGGATGAGAGGAGAGGGTGTCGTTTCACAAAGTTATAAACCCATTTTTCGCCGACCGAAATAACCGGGGTGGTTCCGCGTTGTTGAAGTAAAAGATTCGCCATTTCTCGTACAGTGGAAGGCCGGGGGGCAGATCCACGAGAGTCCATAGAGAGGACCCAATTTTGAAGAGATTCCTCTTCATATTCGGTCAATTTATGCGAATTTGCGCGAGAAATCGCGCGATTTTGCTGGCCACGTAGTCGGTCTTGAAGTGTTGAACGTGGTATATTAAAAACGCGTGCCACTTCGCGAATTGAAGAGATTTCTTTTTTTTTAAAAGCCTCGATAGCTAATAAAATCCTACCCTCTTGCTCTGTTGAATTGCTAGAGGCTTGGGAGCGAATTGGTGGCATGGTGGGTGGTTGAATTGACTAAGTGCTAATCCGTGGACGTGTTTTGGGCTGGGTGGCCGGCTGGCTTACATGGCCGACTCGCTTACCGATTACGTTATATACTTCACTGGTGCCTCAGGCTCCTATGACGTCGATCCCTATCTGCCGAGATCCAAATTAACGTCCCAGCACGACTTCAGCCAATTTAAAGATGAGATGACCGTGCCTACAAGATTAAATGTTCGATTTTCCTTGCTTTCTATAAAACTAATTTTCGTCTTCAAGCATCAATGGCAGTAAAAGAATGAGCACCCTCCTTGAAGACCTTTCCTCGCATATATGATTCCATCTTATAGATCCATCGAGAACTCATTTTTCTGGGGCGACCAACGGCCATGATCGCAGATCTAGGCTCCTCTCTAAAGGACAAGGCAGAACATGTTTCTATTTTCTCATCCCAACCACCCATCTTCATTTTGCCAACGCATCTCTCCCTGGAGGAGCTGGACGAGATTGAAGGCAGATTGATAGATTATGGTGGAAGATTGACCTACGACGTCGCTGAAGCTGGCCTCGTTCTGGGAAAGGTCGGGCGCGCGAAGCGGGCAGCACTGGAACTGCGCACCCGCGGTACCTGGACAGAGGAGCTTGTGCCCAGCTCAGCTTCGAAATCAGTTGGCGGTGACACTGAGCCCCCTTCCAAGCGCAGGCGCACAGATCAGTACGATGGGACTAAGGAATTCCCGGTTGAGATTATCGATCTCAGTACTGAGTCTGAGGGCGAGGGTGGAGCTATGAATCGACGTGGCCCTTCAAATAACCTGATTCCAGAGCGAAAGGTAGAGGAAATTAAAAATTCAGTCACAGTCTTGAAACTCGCATGGATGGATACCTCAATCAAATCCGGCAAATGTGTGTCCCAAGACCCATTTGTTGTCTACCGTGGGCGAAAGATCCCTTCCCCTCCTGTCACAACAGGGACAGAATATAAGCAAAACCTACTACAAAAATCAAAGCAAATAATCGAGCGTGCAAAACAAGATGCTGGTTTACCAACACCACGAACTCCTCCTCCAGATCACATCCACGCACGACGCTCAAAGGAACCCCCCGACGGGTCATCCCCGCGTCCCCGACCAACCCTATATCGACAAACGACCTCTGAACACGAGAAAGAAGAAAACAATGCACTCTCAAAGCCCGACTGGGTCCGTGACCAGGTCGTATTAGCATGTCTACGCTCAACACCCCTACACCCTCCAAACGAAGACTTCATCTCGCAGCTCGTGAAAATCAGACGAATCCGCGAACTCACCCTCGACGAGATCGGTGTGCGTGCATACAGCACCTCCATCGCATCCGTGGCAGCATACCCACATCGCATCCAGCAGCCAAGCGAGATCCTCGCTTTGTCAGGGTGCAACGCCAAGATTGCAGACTTGTTCGCGGAATTCCAGCAACACGGTGGCTGCGGGCATACCGATGACGACGGGAATGTTGCTGCCGCCGATGCACTGGAGACAGACCCCATGCTCCGGGTGTTGAACTTGTTCTACGGGATCTGGGGCGTTGGAGCGAAGACAGCGCGCGAGTTCTACCAGCGTGGCTGGCGTGATCTTGATGATATTGTCGAGCATGGGTGGAATACACTTTCCCGCGTTCAGCAGATTGGGGTGAAATTCTACGAAGAGTTTCAGGAGGGTGTTCCACGTGGTGAGAGCGAGGATATTGCGAATATTGTTCGTGAACATGCTGGTCGGGTTCGTCTCGAAGATAAAGATGGAATTGTGTGTGTGATTGTTGGCGGATACAGACGTGGGAAGGAACTCTGTGGTGATGTTGATATTGTATTGAGTCATCGTGATGACGCGGTGACTCGGAATTTGGTTGTTGATGTTGTTGCTAGTCTTGAGGCTGAACGGTATATTACCCATACGCTGTCATTGCATTTGACTTCTTCCCTACGTGAGCAACAAACGTTGCCTTTTCATAGTGATGATACGAGGAAATTCGATACTTTGGATAAGGCGCTGGTTGTCTGGCAAGACCCGCACTTTGATGCTACGGCCGTTGGAGCTGATCGTCCGGGGAAAAATCCAAATATCCATCGTCGTGTCGATATCATCATATCGCCTTGGCGTACGGTCGGTTGTGCGATACTTGGCTGGTCTGGCGATACCACGTTTCAGCGAGATCTACGGCGTCATGCGAAGAAAGCTCGCTCGTTGAAGTTTGATTCGAGTGGGGTGAGAGACCGAGGTACTGGACGCCAGGTTGACCTGGAACATGGTGGAGAGACTTCGGAGGAGAGGGAGAAGCTTGTGATGGAGGGACTGGGGATAGGCTGGAGACCACCAGAGGAACGGTGCTCGAGATAGAAACCAGATCTGGTAAAGCTGATCAGATCATGGGAGAAAGAGAAAGAGATGTGTTCTAGGTATATATATTGACTATCCGGAAAAATATCGGGTGTAAAAAGCTACATACATATATTAGGGATGTGTACTGTTAAATTTGTGTAAAATATCATTTCATTCTCATACTATTTCGAAAGGTTTCATCTATGGGGAAGTACGTTATAGTTAGGACTAGAAGTTCTCCTACTTAAAATGAAGCTCTCAAGTCACCGGGGTAAATATAGGACGCAGAAGTACCAGGCCAGATACCACGTCTACATATACGTACTTATGGTTATCAATTGAATTGGAAACAGAAAGTTACTGAATCATGTCATGTTCAAGTTTTGCAAGACTCAGCTAAAGCCACATCAAGTAAACAGGAAAAAAATAATATGTCACAGGTTCCACACCAATCGCATGGCTATAAGGACGACCCACAGAAAAGAAAAAGAGCATAAGGTACACAAAGATACAAATCTACCAACCTCTGGCAAGGCTACCAACCTCTGGCAAGGACGCATAAGAGCGAAGAAAAAGTGCATAACAAACCGCCGCTGCTAATGCACAATGCATAATCAACCCACAGCGAATCAATCATCACGCCATAGGCCTAGAACTGGCCATCTCACCATACCGCCCACGACTCTGGGTAGTATCGTAAGCATTGAGAACGCGCATCTGGCCGCCATCGTCGGCCTGGGAGAAGGCGTAGCCGCGCTGCTTGCGCATGCGCTGAACTTGGCGGACCTTCCGGATGGCTTTTTGGAACTGCTCCATGCGTGGACGGTAATCCTGGACATTGTATTTCTGGATTTCCTGGACGTGATGGTACTGCTGTGGGTAGTACATGCGCTTGGCGTACTTCCAGGCATAATCACGTAGGAGGCAAATACAGGGTAGGACGATGGCCATCAGGTAGAAGATGGGGGACTTGAAGAGCACGGGGATGGTGCCGTAGTATTCGTTCGAGAAGCCCAGAGCTGGCGCGGCGTAGCCGTAAGCCGGGAGGAAGATGAGCCACAGGGCCATTGATCCAGGGATGGCAATGAAGGTGTACTTGGTCCAGATGTTGGTGATTAGAGCGGCTTTGCCGAGAACGGTAGCTAACACAGCGGTGTACAGAGCTTCACCCCAGACCCAGTGGCCAGCGACCTTGCCGTCTGCCATGGGGAGATCCCAGTAGTAGAGCAATTCAGAGACAATGTAGAGGATGAGAGAGTGGAAGAATCCATTCAGAATCCAGGCCCAAAAGCTGTGCTTCTGGAAGAATACGCCTTTCTGGCCCAGCTGGTACAGCTGTGGGTAGCGGTCCAGCAATCGGGCGGAGATAAACTGGTCAAAGATTCCCATCGCGAATGGAGGTAAGACAGTGAAGAGCACGTTGTAGAAGGAGAGCGTCCAAGATTCGTAGATAACTTGTCCGGAGAATGCGTTTTGGAAAGAATACTATGATAAGTCAGATACCACTCCAAATAATCCATCAAGGTCAAACTTACCCAGAATTGAGTCATATACAGGGTAATGTTCTTATAGTACGAGTATAAAATGACTCGACTGATGCGAGAATAACTCCACGCTCCATGAACCAAAAGTAACTTTCGAAGGAACCTGAACTGGCCAATTGCAACATCAGCAGATCGTGCGGCCTGGAGACCTTCGACACCGCTGATGCCGACTCCGACATGAGCGGCTTGAATCATAGACACATCATTGGCACCGTCGCCGATGGCCAATAGGAGGGCCTTCTTGTGACGTTTGACAAGCTTGACGACCAAAGCCTTTTGAAGGGGAGAGACGCGACTAAAGAACATGTTAGAACAAAGATATAACCACCCAAAAATTCAACGGTATTTACCAGCAAACAACAGCTTTGCAAATGACAGCCAGGTCCAAGAACAGCTTCTCCATATCTTTCTCTAAAGCAAAAGTCAATGACCGCCCGTCGATGATCAAAGCCAAAGGCTCGGAGTCCCCAGAGGCAAGTTGACCCTGGACGGCGTCCATTTTCTTTTGCAAGCTGTCACGGGTGGCTTCTGTCGACTCCTCGTTGATGATGAGAAGCGTCATGTCTTCCGATATGAGTTTGCAAGACATGCCGATGTTGATTGCAGTCTCTTGCCGGTCACCAGTCAAGACCCAAATCTTGATGCCTGCAGTCTGCAGAGTGTGGATAGTATCCGGAACACCGTCCTGCAAGCGGTCCTCAATAGCCGTGGCGCCCAGAAGATAGAAATCACGTTCGATCAGCTCGGCCGCTTTGTCCAGTTCATCCGCACGACTGCCGTCAACAGTAGTGGAAGCCTTGTCAAAGATCTGGTACCATTGCTGGAAGTCGTTTTCTGGTACTTCCCGCATAGCCAAACACAACGTCCGTAGACCATCCGAGGCATACTCCTCCAGGTGTTGGAGAGTTGCTTCCACGGTGGGGTTATCAGGGTGCAACCGCTCAATAATGACCGTGTCAGCACCCTTACAGTAGACGCGGACCTTTCCATCAGGACACCGGAAGATAGTGGACATTCGTTTTCTAGTAGAGTTGAATTCGCACACTGCTAGCAGTTCGTATTCAAGCTCCTGCCCTCCAACCTCAAAGATCACCGATCTCGGCCTTCGGTTGGTGAATCGGAAACCTAGCGAGGCGGCTCCGTCTACCAAGGCTCCCTCATCCGGCGATGCTGCTTGGTACTTGATCACATTTGGGTCATCGCTATTTCGCTCAGGAATAACAGTGTGACAGGTAGCAAGGAGAGTGAGAAATTCGCGAATAGCGTTCTGGGTTGGGTGCGAGTGAAGGTTCTCCCTGAGCTTTTTGAAGTCATGAATACCATATTCAGCGCCATCCTCAACGGTGGCACGTCGATCTTCAGGAACGTCATCGCCATATTGGATACCAGCAATGCTAACTTGCTTGAACTCCATCATATTGCAGGTAAGGGTACCTGTTTTGTCCGAGAAGATGTACTCAATTTGACCAAGTTCCTCGACAAGGGAGGATGTGCGGCAGATGGCCGGGGTGTCGGTTTTATCGTAGTATATGTCGAGGTCGGAGTTGATAAGGAAGGCCTGGAAGTATTTGACGATTTCAATGGTGACGAAGAGGGAGATCGGAACCAAATTCGAATAAAGCACCCAGTACGTGAAAATGTCGTAGAAGAACTGCTTTACCATTTTGACCGACCCATAGTCGAGGTATGCAAGGTGGGAAGATTTGGTTTTCCGAATAGCGAGATCACCAACAGAACTGATGACACTGAGGACGATAAGAATGCTGACAAGCATCAAAATCTGGATGTTGACTGTCCGCTCCACAGCTGTTCGCTTGATCGGGGTTGCTGTCGCATTTCGCATCAGTTTCGTCTCGTGGCCACTAAAAACCACAATGCCATGAATCCAGGGAGTGTTGCGCAGCGTTGCACCACGAAGTAGAAGTTGATCTGGAGCCAAGGGCAACTCTTTCTCGCCGCCTCCAGCATTCATAGTCAAAGTGGCTTCGTAAGTATACAGACTGCTATTTGGCTGTTCTGACCGCACACGTCCACTCAAACGGCTCAGATCACTGGGGCTGACCAGATGCGCAGTCTCCGGAATGGCTTGCTTGATTTTGAGATTCGTCTCGCCATCCAAGTTTGCCGTTTCGATGTAGCATAGACCCTCAGGCTCAGATGACGCCAGTAGTACCAAGTCTGCTGGAAAAGGCTGCTCGGACTCAACACGAACTATATCCCCGACCACAACATCCACCCATTTTGTATCGTGGAACGAGGATCCCTTGAGAATTTGGGTTTTTGAGTAATTCAGTCCTCTGTCCGACATTCTCCGCTTGTAGTCCTCTACCAATTCTTTGATCGCTGACACAGCCAAGACAATAGCCAGCGGAACGATAGTTGTGAATTTATTCGTCGGCGACACATTTGGGATTTGTTGCAGGATGGCGGTGAACAAGAAGAACAGGTTGGCGTATTTAGAGAATTGCTCGAAGAGGAATTTAGGAATAAAGGTAAAGATGTTGTACTTGGCCGTCGATACGAAGTTGCTGACGAACTTGTGGGTGGAATTGGCGGGCGGGTTGTTGAGCTGAATCATGCGCGGGCCCAGTGTCGAAGGATCAACCTTGCGTCCAAAGGGATTGAGGTCAGACACACGGAACTTCTTGCGTTCCTTCGGGCGCGGCGCCGGAGAAGCACTGCTATCGACTGTTGCCCTTCTTGCGCCTGACTCGGTCAATGGTAGATCCATTTCCGAATATTGCGACGACCCCATGCCGAACATGTATTTCGCCTTACCCATCAATCCACCTCCGAGTCCGAGGACGCTGTTGCGCTCATTTGCCTTGCGGACATGGTGTGAACTGGCGATTCGGTCTTCGTCCGCATCGAGATCATAATAACCTGAATGCCCGTCGTCAAAGTCATCTAAAGAATACCGCCGATAATTGTCCAGCCCAGAGCTCTGAGAGTAGGCGCGATCTCGCGTGCCGCTGGAGTAGGGATCATTTGGCTGGAGACCGGGGTTGACAGGCGGATGCGCCGGTCCAGAAGCAGCATTGTGTTGCGCTGCGCCGTGCGGCACGCGAGATCCGACGAAATTATCGTAGGAGATGGAAGGGCGCGGTTGTGTTTCGATGTACGGTTGTTCGGAGTCGTCAATGTCGTAGCGTTCTAATAGGTGATCATCATTCACAGGAGGGCCTTGACCACTGTTATAGATAGGCTCAGAATCCAGCAGCAGGTCGTCATCGCGGCCAGCGGCTGGATGCGACCCAGGAGGCCTACCGCTGGCCATGATGCCGCGGGGAAGCTGACAGCCTCACTGTTGTAGCGCAGTAGCAATGCCCCTGAGGCATTGATCGCAAGACCAGGTCGACAGAAAGCGCTCTGCTATATCTGTCGGAAGCAGGGCTAATCGGGAACGAGATACGACGAGCAAATAACAGATTTGACGGGGCTGGTATTGGAAAAATGTGGGAGTGAGTGAGAATGAGGTCCAAGGGTGGCTTAGCGGGCGAAGGCCAGCAATTAAGCTATGTTGATTTGATGCCCGGGTAGGCGGTAAAGCGCTTCACAACAATCAAAGAGCTCAAATATTCGGAAAGATATTCTGATTATTAGCTCAGTGGTTGTGTAGTTTCATAAAGACATTATTTCTATACTTTATTTTGTATACTATCGCCAAAACGCACCTTTATTCATTGACCGCCCCCAGAGTCTACAACGAATTGAGCTAAGAATAGGGGGCTCTTGGCAGCCGGAAATATATGTACTAACCGACCGCTTTGTTTGTAGTTACGGAGTATAGTTATACGATGTGGGAACCAACCTTACTCCCACTTCAGGGATAAGAGATATGTCGGAGAAGAAAAAGTTAGTAGAGGGTACTTGTACATGAAGATTTAAATACAGAGTTTACATTTAAAACATAGGGAAAATGGTTAAGTTCATTCATCTACTAGCACCCATGTGGCAGCTAAGTGTCATTGATGTAAACGCCATGCGAAACTCCAGTCCCCCGATCGTCAAAGTAATGGTAGTACATGCTGTTCATTCGATTTGAATCAGGCGGTCGTTTTCTGCCCGAGACTCATCGGCCATGCCAATCTTCGCCCGCTTAGCCAGGTCGGCCTGGAGGACCTTGTCAACAGCAGCATTGATCTCTTTGACTTTTTCCCATGCCACATTTGTCTTGTTCACAATTGCCATGGCATCTGCTGGTGCACCTGCGTACTTTGAGAGGTAACAGATATCGCCTGCGCTGTTGATGCCAATGACAAGATCTCCCTCGGCAGCCTGCTCTTCCTTGAGGGTGGCGTCAACAATGACATGCTTGCTGTCATTGAATGTGTTGAATGTGACTGAGAGAGGCTTGTGTGTGATATTAAGTGCGACGGGTACACGCTGTTCCACGCCGTAGACTATGACACGTCCGTCTCTCACCACAGCATCCGGCCGGCGGAAGTGTTGCAGTCCAGCCATGATCGCAATGCAGGCCGCATCAGTGATGTTTCCATCGTAGTCGACAATGTGAACATCGGCTCGAATCGCCCAGCAGCTCACACCCTTTAGAATACACAAAGATTCAGTATCGAGGGCATTGGAATGGCGGATGATACGGTCAAGGGTGTTGGTGGCGTAAGCCTCGATGTCGTTGGTTCTGCAAGAGGTAATTGTGAGCACAAATCAATGTATGACGAACATGTTGGGTGGTATATACCGTCCATTTTCCCAGGCTGGTGAACCCATTGCACTCAGCTCCAGGTTGATGTTGAAGAGACCATCGAAGGGTCGGTCTTCACGCGGTTTAGTAACCTCAGCGGAGATGCGAACAATAATGCTGCAGAGTCAGTTAGTGATTGTCATTTGTGGTAGACTAACAAAAGATCTGGAACTCACTGTGTCTTCCCAAGCTGTAGCTTCACATGTCCATATTCTTCACCAAAGGAGATATCTAGAGGACGATAGTCGTCATGCTGGCGACCATCGAGACGCAAATCCTCACGGAGCGCCTCGAGAATAAAGTCGCGCTCTGCGATTGAGAGTTGCGCTTCTTTCGACATTGTTGAGGGAGGTCTAACAGCCCCGGCGCGGGGATCAGAGATGCTTTCTTTTTTGGGCCATTTTGCCCGTGCAGGCCGCATTGTAGTGGTTCGGACTGTTATTCTTCCGAAGTTTACGCCAATTATAGCGGAGGATACATAAGGCGGTGAGTAGAATGTGAGGAGAAGATTGTTGCCTGAGGCAACTACGTACATCGAAAGCTAGAAGCCGCAACGTCCTAGGACTTCCAACTTTCACTTAACAACCACACAACAAAATGACGACAGGTATGCCATTAGAAGCAAAATTTGCGAATTTAGATAGTCATAGTTAACATTTCTTTAGCCCACAGACCTACTTTTGACCCGGTACGACATATTTTCTCAACACGACTCTTCATGGACACTGACTGATTTCAACAGGCGCAAGGCAAAGAAGCCCTCCGTGGCCCGGCCTACCACCAGCGACTTCTCCCTGCGCATAAACACCTGAAAGTTCGGTATGTAGAACGAGCTTGGCCCTACCGCACCGATCACTGACGTTATTTCAGCCAACCTGGACAAGGCGGCGCCGCCGACGCCGACCTATCGCCCCGTGACCTTCGCGCAGAGCTTCTCCAGGCCGAGGCCGCGCACTTTGCCAAGAAGAATGGCGTTCCCGTCGAACAACCAGCTATTGCTGAATCTTCAGCCCCCAAGCGACAAATTGAAGCTGCGCCCCAAGATGGAAGCGATGGCGACATTCAGGAAGAAGACCCAGAAGCCAAACGCCGACGCATATTGGAGGAGACACGCGACATAGATGCAGACTCAGACGAGTCAGCAGAAGACAGCAGTGATGAGGATAGGTGGGTTGAATCCAGGTTCTTGTGAATAGGACGAATAAACTGACAAACTGCAGCGATGAGGAAGACGAAGCAGCCGAGTTAATGCGGGAACTTGAGAAGATCAAAAAGGAGCGATTGGAACAAAAGGAGAAAGAGGTATCGCATTCTCGCACCCTGGATTCGATACTAGTGGCTAATGCATAACAGGAGCGTGAACGGGCAGCCGAGGAAGAAGAGAAGCGAGAGGTTGATATCGCGCGCGGCAATCCTCTACTCAATTCCCAGGATTTCAGCATGAAACGACGTTGGGATGACGATGTTGTCTTCAAGAACCAGGCTCGGGGAACAGAGAACAGAGACGGCAAGGAATTCGTCAATGTATGCTTATTTTCCTTTGGCTTTTTCTTATGACATTAAACTAATTTGTTTTCAGGATCTTCTTCGCTCTGATTTCCACAAGCGCTTCATGGTATGTACCTGTATTCGTTATTATTCTCATACATTCACTGACCAGGGTTTCAGGGAAAATACGTGCGTTAGACTCTCCTATGATAATTGGGTATCCAGATGTCAGTTCAAGAGGCATTTCAGCTTAGCGAATGGATATGTACTGTCAAAAGGATTTTACCCTAAAGCAATACCCCAGCAAAACGCCACAGTATGTAGTTTCAACCTTATCTCTTTTATAATTCTTGAAAATAGAGAAGTTGAATTGCACATGGTACATCCTTTCCACTATAATCTATATTCTGCAGCTAGTTCTTATCCTTTTAGGTACAGCATCAAAAGGGGGAGAAAATATCTAAAAAAGACTTGGAACAAGGCATCTACAAAGACTTCAAAAAAGACACGGTAAGCCTGCATAAGGATCCGACTATTTTTGTAGCTCTCCTTGTCTATTGTCCAGTGAAGAGTATTCCGGGGGCACTTCATTCAAGTACCTTCCATGGGTTCTCTTGTCTTTTCACCTCATTGGAAGAAACCTTTGACTTTCTTTCTCAAACAAGTCATTTGTATATGTATATTTTTTTTAGCGAGGAGCTGTTAAAGGCTTTAACATGAGATCATAAAGGACATTGTTGTAATCAAGGGCTTTATCAATTCATTCTTCTTTGAACCTCGGCTTCCTCCATATAAAAGGTCTCGGTGCTCCCATAAAGTCCTTCGATCTAAGAATCACCCACTTTGACTCAGATACCACATTTAAAGCCCATATAGACATACAGATCACCGACAATGTGATCAAGTGGGGAATAATCCTTAAAACATGGAGAACTCGCAGGCCCACAAAAACGCAATCCCTTTTTTACAACCTAGCATTAAACAAATTTGCACATGATCCTAAAGACGAAGACATATCCTGGGTGACTGTGGATCTCCCTTTAGCCATGGATTTTACCAATACCGATGAAATGCTGCTAGAGTTCGCGGTTCGCGAGATCCAGGACTACCGCGTTCTCATTCATCAAGAGCTACAGCACTACGTAAGGAAAGAGTGTATTTCGTTCGGGGTAAAAGAACCGAGAGGCTATTCGTCCACGGCGGAGGTGACCCATAAAGTTATGGCTGATGCTGTGATTCTCGCAAAATACTGGCTGGAGGAAACTCGTATTCATAGGGTTATTCTTGACCGAGGACGTATCTTTTATAACGTTTGAGAAGAATTTGAGAGGGAAAGGGAAACATAGCACTAGTTGCATCCCTAGTTAATTATACATAGAAACCTCGTCTATACGCTTTTATATTCTTCCAGACTGTTAATTCCAACATGTCTACTCCATGCTATTATTCCTATCATTCTAGCTATCACACAAGAAAGAACGTTAAAAAAAAGACATTGGAGTATTATCTTGCGTAGAACGTCCTACATATCATCTGAAGCCAGATAAATCAAATTATCCCCGAGACTACAAAAATCAAGGAATCTACTGGAAGAAAGGCTTTCTGGAAAATCTGTAAGATGCGTAAAGATGAATTCAACCTAACACTTCAAGTAGTACTCCGTACTTCAAGCTAGCAAAAAATAGCTTATCTGCAAGTGGAAGACTAGATACGCTGCAAACACCAACAGTTCCATTATCCCATGTCGTTAAGAGCAGATCTACCCGACCCAGAAACGCCCCACGTGTCGCCATCTACAAAGCTTGAGTTAAATATTTGATTTACATGGGTTTTTTTATAGCAAAGTTCTTACTAAGTGAAACAGAAGTGAGAAAAAATATATGGATAAATGAGTACATAGTGAGACTCATGGTAACACTTGAGGCTAGTGAGGTTCAGGGCGTGGGATAAGCCGAGAAAGGAAAGGGGCGCCTGCCTATGATGTAGTGTCATGTGACACAAAAGAGCATGAAATAAGGGCGGTGAGTGAGTGACGCGGCAAAATAAAACACAATATTTCCTTATCGTTATCGTTAATCAGCATGGCCCCGGGGATACCCCTTCGGATTATCCCACTTCGGATTTATCCTCACCTTCATCGGAAGAGAATAACAAGAACGCTCCAACCATGGATTCACGTCCAACCGCCAAGGAGTTGCTTGGTACGTATTAGCCTTGAGCTGCTGCAGCTACATCCCGTGTCTCCCATGCCCTTCTACTAACAACGTGACATGATAGACCGCGTCGACTATGATATCTCGCAGCTGCTACAGCGGTTCGAGAACATTGTCGCCATTGCTGCCAACAAGTTCGACGGAACTAGCCACGTTGATGCCGCTGTTGAATCGTTCCAAATAGATGTTGAGTCCACTGCCCTGGTATGTTGATCTGCGCCCCGGTACTCAGTTACCCAGCTACCTGTCCCCTTCCCGAGACGAACGCAATTGAGCCTCCAACTTCACCCCAAAACGTGACACTAACATCTCGCTACCTTAGATCCGTGCCGCGGAGGACCTCCTCGCCTTGTCTCGCCTCATGAAGGAGCTTTGGCTCTTCGGCAAGCTCGATACCCTCGGCGAAGACGAACGCGACGTCCAGCGTCGCGAGAAGCTCGAGGAGGATGTGAAGGCCATTCAGAAGGCCCTTGATGGAGGACTGTTGATGCCATATTTGGAGGTGCCCGGAGAGCCCGAGAAGCCTGAGAAGCCCGAGTCCAAGGACTCTGAGCAGGCCGAGAAGCCCGTGAAGACCGAAAATTAGCGGTGATTTCCCAAGGCCATCCTTTGAAGCATTTTGCTTGTCGGCCCATGAAGCTGTTTCGCATGTGATACCCACTTGTTTCCTTACGTCTGGCGTTTGACCGGTGTTATGGCGCATTCAGTTTACTTGCGATATTGAATCCAAATTCATTTCTTTACCATTACTTTGCTGCTTCGTTTACTGAGTTAGAATAGAGAAATAGTGTAACAACCTCCCTATCGAGCTTGCTCGACCGGATATGCGGAAACAGAAGAGCTAGTCTCGTAGATTTACCAAGTGGAGGAGCTTGAATGGCAGTTGAACGCCTGGAGCTTATCGGCAGAGAAAGACGCTGTGTGGACTAAAATGCTCCAAAACCCAGGCTAGGAGCCCTGTAGCCCCAAACGATGTCATAACATGAATCACTTCCCAAAGAAAAATAACCATATCAAGCTCACCTGCAGCTGTCCAAGGGTATAGGTAGGTAGTGGGGGACGATAAGCAGCCTAGCTCCGATAACGACTTCTCCCTCGCGACGCGAACCTCCATTGAACATCTTCTCTCACAGCCGAAACCTCGCACCGTTTGCCTCTGGATACAACATTCTACCTTGAACCGCAAACTGTAACCACCTCTCACCAAAATGCCACCTCACAACCCACACCCGCTCCCTTCCCTCACCCTAATCGTGGCAACGACTCCAATCCGCACCGCGTCGTCAACCACAAAAGACGAAATCACGCGCCTAGGCATCGGCCTAAACGGCACGCTCCCATGGCCCCGCATTAAAACCGACATGTCATTCTTCGCTCGCGTGACATCTCGCCCACCAAGCCCAGGCACGACAAACGCGATAATCATGGGCCGCAAGACGTACGACTCTGTTCCCGCCTCGCTGCGCCCTCTCGCAAAGCGAATTAACGTCGTGATCACACGCGACACATCCGGTTCTGTTCGCGATAGTGTAAACGCGGAGTTGGAGAAGATGAAGAAGAAGATTGCGGCCAAGGCCGCTGAGGCTCAGGCTCAGGCACAAGCTACAAGTGCGGAAAAGGCGGCTTTTATCCCACCCACGGATGCTGTTCCAGCTCCCCCGGTGGTCCCAATGACTGATGCGATTGTTACGCCGAGTCTGGGCACGGCGTTGGAGCAGCTGGACTCTGTGTATGGGGCCCAGGGGACGCTTGGAAAGATTTTTGTTATTGGTGGAGCGGAGATTTATAATGCCACGTTGAAAATGGGTTCTGAGGAGCTGCGGGGGAGACCTGTTAGGGTTGTTATGACGAATGTTGTGCGGAAGGGGGCTGTTTATGCGCCTGCTTCGTTTGAGTGTGATACTTTCTTCCCGTTGGATGGGCTTAATGAGGGGAATGGGTGGCGGGCTGCTAGCTCTGAGGAGGTCTCTGAGTGGGTCGGGGAGGAGGTTGATGGGGTGTGGAAGGGGGATGGGGATGTTGAGGTTCGGATGGTTGGGTATGAAAAATTGACTTAGATATGCGTAGGACTTGGTCCTCCTCCCTGTGGATGATTGACTAGTCAAATATGTTCGAAGATTCGTACTTGATGTGTCTGTCTAAACCAAACAAAATATGTACAACAAAACTATGCACAGTGCCAATGTTGGCTGAGTGACCAGGTAATAGATAGACGGGAAATGAGAGGATATGCAAGGGTATGCGAACAATTGAATCAGAATACCTTGACAACGCCGGAAAATGCAAATACAAAAGAGTGCGACGGTCAATCAATGTACACGGCCTAGTCGCTATTCTCCTTCATAAATTTCACGAATGCTTTCTTGTGTACCAGGCCGGCATATTTTCCGTCCCGAGTAACGCAGAGGTAACGAAGACCCAGCTTGGCGAAGCATTGGTAGACCAAATCGATAGGGGAATGGACATCAAGAGCGACAGGAGCCTATGAATAAACACATTAGCATGGGCCAAGATATTGGAGAGGGGGGACCAAGCTTACAGGGTCAATATATTGACTGAAATCTACCTGGTAGGCATCCTCATTTTCGCTGTCATAGACGGCCGTAGAAGAATCCATAGCCATCAGACATATCGTATTATCTTCCTCATCGCCTAGCGTATCCAGTGCGTACTCGAGATCCGGTGCTGGGATCAGGCCGGCTAGAACACCCTCGCGTAGAATGGGAAGTCCGCTGTCCAGCTCACCTGCCATGAGGAGGTGTTCCAGTTTCAAACGGAGGTCCACGGCCGCGACGAATGGTGATGCAGAGATATCGATGATGCGATTCTTCCGCACTGGTCGGACTATGTCTCCCAGCTCGGCATCGGTGGTCGGTTGGAGTTTGCTATCAAGGAAAGGATAGGAGTTCATATCGGTCAAGAGGTCCTAGTTTCAATCAGTACAATGACGGGGTTGGATTACCAGACGGAGGGCAAAACCTACATAAATACTACGAGGTTCAATGGCATCCGCAGTCCACTTGGCGCAGAGTACAGACAAGGAAAACGGAAGCACGTGGTTGAGACTTCCTGTCAATTCGAACAGAATCACAGCCAAAGTTACCGACAGTCGTGTCACGCCGCACATGGTCGCTCCAGCGGCAATCAATGCGTAAACTCCTGGAGTCACACACGATTCAACCCCAACAACAGCAGGGCAAGAGTCGAACAAGAAAAAGGTCGGATGTCTGAGAGCCCAGTACTGGATCAAATGTCCAACAATCCGGCCCATCAAGCCACCAACAACCATGGATGGGACATAGATGCCCGCAGGTACTTTGATACCGAACGTAATGATGGTCAGGAAACTCTTGATAACAAACGCCACCAGAAGGTACTGGACAACTTCAAGAATGCCGTCTGTGCGGGGACATAGCCCCGTACTCTCCACATTTGATTCACAAGGAGAAGCTAGCTCGAATAGAAGTTCGGTGACGGGAAGTTTGGTGTATCGATTCCAGAAGCTGACAACGCCTGTAAACAGTGCAACGAGGAAAACCTCAAGCATTGGCCAGCGCTTGATGGCTGGAATGCGACGGAATGATCGTGCCCACAGGCTCGAGGCTTTGATGAAGAGGGCACCAGCGGCGCCTCCCATAATACCGAGAAGGATGAAAATGAAAATCTCGAAGATCTGCCAGTCGGAAAGGTATCGGACTTCAAAAAGAACGATCTTACCTGTTCCATAGGGGTTTAGAAACTTGAGGGACAATGTAGCTGCAATGCAACAAAAGAACGTCCGGAAAAGAGTCTTGGGTGGGAAATAATAGCTGACTTCTTCCAAGCTGAAGAGGACACCGCCAATCGGGGCACCAAAGGCAACAGCAACACCACTAGCGGCACTGGCGCTCAAGACCTCTCGTCGCTTTCCATCGTTTTGATTATACTTGGCGAACAGACGACAGCAGATATTGCCTACGCAGGTGGCAATATGAACGTATGGGCCCTCTTTGCCCAAACTCAAACCAGACGAAACACTGAAGATCAAGCCAATGGTTTTGATAACTAGCGTTTTCAGTCCCATATATCCGTGGAGGACAAAGCCACTATTAATGACCTTGACTTCTGCCACTCCACTGCCAGCAGCAGAGTAGTAGATCATAGCTGGACGGGACGGAAGATTAGGCAAGGTCCCATGTGGCGGACTCATATTTGGCTCTGAATGAGGAGAATCCGAGGCACCGAGTCCATTGCCAGATTTTGTCCCACGGGACTCGGCACCCAGGTTTTCATCCAGCGTGGCAAGAGAAATGGACGAAGGAACGACAGTTTTTGTGAGCAGAGTCAAAGCACAGGAGATGAGGGCCAACGTCACAACCCAAAAGACAAACATCACAAAGTCAACCCACTGGCGTTCTGTGCCCGATGGCGAGAATATCCCGGACCAGGGCCGCCATGCATCACAAACACCCAGACCTTGACAGCAGGTCCGCCGATTACGGAAAAACTGGGTCGTGCAGAAGCCTTCCTTCAAATCAAAGACCGACCCTTCAGTGACATCGACGAAGTAGGCAATGGCAGCCGTGATACACCCAATGAGCGCGACCAAGATCCATCCTTGCGCACCGTCGAAGGCCGCCAGCAATCGACCGCGCACATCTTTTCGCTGGCGGAGTAGGCGAAGTCGTGCGCCATCGGCGATACTGTCATGAACCCAGTCTGTGGAAGTGAATTGATCGTACCACGTCCGCTCATCCAGAAACGAAGAGGCAGTAATATTGTCCTTTGTGGACGGAGGAAGGCTAGCGGGTCTGCTATCGCCATCTATACTCGGTCGTCGACTGGGCCGCCTGCCTATGGAATTGGCACGACTATGATTTCGCGTTCGCCGCAAGCTACCGGCGGCCAGAAGATGTCTAAATGAGTCCGCACCGGTACCCGAGACTCCAGAGGTGCTCGTGTAAGACCGTCGCGGAGCTCGTCGGCGGAACTCTTGAGCAGGACCGAGGAGGCTGGTTGTTTCCGTAATCTCCAAAGGCGCATCGAGTGACTGGTATTCGGTATGTGTTTCGGAGAGGTAGCTTTGAGATCGTCTGTAAGCATTCGGTGAGGGGGGAGCTGTTTGGGCAGTGCGCGTGTGTTCGGCGTCCTCCTGCTCGCGCAAGGGAGCGCCGGATTTTGGAAGAGACCGAGGCATGTCGCCTAGAATAATTTATGCTACAGTTATATGCAGTGGATCTGGCAAGGGTCAGTTTTGGCTGCACTTGGAGATATGCCGAAGCCGATCCACATCAAACGTAAACACGGGGTGAACCGGAGCTCACACGATCAAAGAGATCAAGGAACTGTACTTACTGGGTAGCATATCCCTCCCAAAGCACAATTATTTAGAAAGATAAAAACAAAAACAAAAACGACAACAGAGATAACGGTGAGAAAAGAGGGTCCGAGGTCTAAGATGAGGTGACCCCATCGATGATCGTCTTCAAACGGCGGGGACGCGTCAGGTGGAAGTTCAGTGCTGACCCACCAGCCACTATAGTCATTTTTTGTCTATCTTTAATATATTTGGCTTCAGTGTTCAATGCTCAGCATTTTGTGATGGTGATTTGATGGTTTGTTTTTCGGTGTTACATTCCTCTCATGATCACCACGTTTTCTGCCGATCAATCTGTTTTACTGTGTGAGGGGCATGCTCTGTCTATATCATAGGGGCCTAAGTATACCTACCTATGTACCCCCGTGCTCATGACACCACCCTGGACTTGATGATAAGCAATAGCACTGAGAAATGTCCGTGTTATAGCCCTGAAGCATCTCCTTGGGTTACTAACTTAGGTTAGGATGTTGAACCCATTCTCGATATTTCTTTCCACTTTGGGGGTGCATCCGCCCCGGCTGAAGGGATCCCTGTGACAAACGCTGCCCAATCCGATCGTCATCTGAGGCTGATCTCTTGGCATTCTTCATGAAGTATACGCCACTGTGGGAGCACCCGGGTGTGTGATTCTGTCATGTCCGGGCAAACACCGTTGGCCTCTTTCGGATGTCTGACATCACTGGGATATAAATATCAGCTTGAGCACTCGGCTGACCTGAGGCTCATTTTACCGTATAAACTTTCCACACTGTCTAACGTTAGGGCATGTAGAGATCGCTCGGTATATTCCGATTTCACTAGTTTCAGCTTCACGTGTACCATGTTACAGGGAAGCAAATATCGCTACTCTATGGAATAGAATACTCGAGGTCCACATTTGCGTCCGTCGCTCAGAAATTTTTTTTAGAACCTTTTTCAACACGGTTTCCTTTACCGCTCTTTCATGTGGGGTTTCAACAGTCTCGCAGAGAAAGTATGGTGGGATTCATAGAGATAACTAGAGTGGATCTATGTCAGGCCATCGTAGTTATTTTCTTTTTGGCGTTTTGGTTTCTTCTCGACAGGTCCCGAAGTGGGGTTACATGAACTTCATTTCATATCCCTAGACTGGCTCACTCAGTCAAGTTGGTTGACTGGCTGTTCAAGTATCTTAAGATGTTTAGCATATTCTTCTAGGGTATATACTACCAGAAAATTGATAGGAAGTCCCGTTATTGCCTTATGGTTTGAGGACTTACATGACTCTATACACATCTAATGAATTTATGTACGGCACATAAGAACTAGAGTTTCGTGATCCCAAAGCTAATCGGCCTTACAGATGAAGTCCCGATGATCCTATCGTCTCTATATAGAGTTTTCGCTGTACTATTCTACTGTGTTTCAAGCTCTTTCTTAGTAGTTCCGAGAGAGAAAAAAAGGTTACAGCAACTACTACTTCGGTAGATATAATAAAAATGCTTGGTCTCAATATGCTAGGTGAATACTATAGTAAACTATTTCATCTGGATTAACTAGCTGGTGTTATAAGGTGTAGATTTACAACCATGATGCAGGTTATTCATGGCTTTAACAAGCTCCTGTTACTAGTATATAAATTTATATTTGGTGTTATTCCTCCGTACATTGGGTATATCATTGAAAATTGAAATCAAAAATTGTTTGCTGGAGACTGGCTGAATAGGAGAGTTGCACTGGAATACCAACGCAAGGACTCATCTAAGTCTGCTGTGTAGTCGGAGAACAACTTTCGTATTCATCGCTTTATTTAGAACGCAAGTATAAGAATAAACGTTGCATCTATTTCGGTTTTCATAATAGCTAGCTTGTCGTATCATGACTGATTGAACATTCTCTCTTTTCGATCGGGGTTGTAAGACCACCAGGCTATTTTCGATGTCTTGCAACGGCTTCACATGGTGGACATTTCCACCAACATCGCCTGGATACTGGATGGTTATCAAAATGGAGCCATGGGAAGCAGGCGGATAACAGTCATTTTAGGCTAATTAACGCATGCGGCCGTTAGCACTATACACCGTACTCCGCGATCAAATATTGCACCTATCTAACGTTGATACTTTCTTAAACATCACGAAGCACCAAGCTCAGTGTCAAATTACCCATAATGTCAAGCCAACCCAACAACCCAAGGGGTAAACTGGCCTTGATATTTGGATTATCTTATAATAAGCTAGTTATCTGTTAAAGCTATCTTACGATTCGTGCATTACTCGCTACACCAGTCGGCAAAAAATACCCCTTCTGAAGTATATTCGCTTACAGTATAAGCGCTAAAAAACCATAAAATATTAAGGGGCTCAATCATTAAGAGTGTGCTTCGAGGGGCCGAAACACATAAATAGAGACTACAGCTTAGGTTCCTTGTGACATATCCCCCACAGTCCGCTTATCCGGGGTGCTATTATATGTGAAAATGTCTAAGAAGCTACGCTATTTGAGTGTGCTAATTTTCGGGGATGCTGGTGTTGGGAAAAAAGCGCTAATTGAGTGGGTTTGTCTCCCTATCCGAACGCCCCCAGACTCGTTTTAAAGAAAGGCATTTCTAGATTCGTCCAGATGATATTTATGATCCAACACTTGAAGATGAATCTGTGGTAACATTGGATGTTGATGGCTCGCCTTGTGTGCTCGATATATTGGAGGATGCGGGAGAAACATACGCCGTGCTCAGGGAACAATATATCCCCACAGGGGATGTCTTCATTCTTGCGTACAGTGTGACTTCACGAGCGTCATTTTCTCATATACGGATGTACGACAATCAGATCAAGGACCACATGGAGAAGATGCGGGTTGATGGGACTATAAAACGGTCTCCTTCACAACATCCGTGGAATACGCCCTTCATTTTAATCGGTACCAAGAATGGATTAGAAGGCCAGCGCGAAGTATCAGTTGAAGAAGGCCAGATGCTTGCAAAGTCACTGAACTATTCGTTCATCGAAACATCTACAAAGCACAAGACAGATGTAGAGAAGATGTTCCATGAGGTTGTGAGATGCTTTCGACAGCAAAATCCTCCTACTCCGAGTGAACCTGAAACACCAAACCCTTCACGATCAAGGAAAGGCCTAGGGAGATTGTTGGGACCAAGGAAACGAAAGAATGATAATGGGTCACGATGCATTGTTATGTAATTGACTAGTTCACGCAATATACAATCGGGTATTGGCCTGGTTTTGACATGTCAAATATCGTTAAGACAAAGCCTAAATATATATTTTCTTATAGTGTGTTGCATAAGAACTATATAAATGCCAAGGCACCATCGCATGGCCAGGTAAACAATGCATCTGCTAGGGTAGAGATGGTGATGATCTCCGGGGATAGTGCTGTTACCCTCGCAGGTTCGATGGCAGCAACAAGCTGCAAGCCTTGAAGTTATTCATACTTCCTAAATAGGCAATTTCCGAGGTTGGAGGTGAATTTGATTTTATTGGGTGGGCAAATTCCCGGGCTCATAATAAGTTTGAATATACAGACCAGCAGATAAGATCATGAAGTAATACAGTTGTGTATTGAGTTTTGGAACCATGAAATAAATTAAATTTAGACAGCAAGTCTGATAATATGGATTTAGTTAACGAGGAGATATCAACAAGTGCTGCGCTTATATACATTCACTGTGTAAAAGTATATAGCAAGTAAGCGCAGAAGTCGTCTACTCCTCCGGGGCGCCTCTCTCCTCCATCTTCTTAGCAGCTCTCTGCTTCCCACCCTCCGTCACTCTAGGATTATGCCGCGCGCTATATAGGCCAGTTAGTAGAGATTGAAACAATCCACTAAAGGTCATACTCACGCCTTGAGCCCAGCTGAGACCCTCGTTGGGTCTTTGCTTTCGCTTTCTGCCTGGTGTCTTGGCTCGCGAGCCTGATCACCGCTGAGCTCATTAAGCATCTCTTGTGCATGTTGTTTTGCCTCTGGTGAGACGTTCCGGTTGCTCAGCGCGCTGTAAAAGATAGGCTTAGTCCATAGATTCACTGGAGGGTTTATGGTCTGGACTGTAATACTTACGCCTTGTACCCACGCATCTCGTTGTCTTCTCTCGGCATATTGATAGATAAGTGATCGTTTCAAGTGAGTAATAGTTTAACAAAGTCTAGGTCTGTTTTCGACGGATAATTCTACTGTTTAAATGTTCTACAATCATCAGCGGCGTCACAGATCATTTCTCCGTCACTGCATTCTGCGGCGATTTGGTCGCCGTTATGATATAATTATGATGTCCCGTGATCGCACCTTAGGTAAAGGGGATAGACCTCCATCCTATTATATGGCCATGACGTTAGAGTAAGAACCTGTTCTCTTTTCAAGTTGCCATCAATCCTTTGCTAGGATAAGGATTGACTCGGGTGGCTGAAAATAAACTGGAAGGTCTCAAATTACAGCCTCGCCACGGGGAGACGTTTTACACATGATAAAAAGCTTAGATATATAGAATGGGGCAATGTAAACTCTGGCAGCACAACCTAAACGCTCCCTGAGCAGGAACCTTAGCGCCCTCCTAAGGCGGGGGCATCTCAATAAGGGAACTCGCATTCACGGCCTAAAATCCGGTGTATACTGCTACATACACACCGGATCATAGCCCGCGCAATATGTCTTTCCCTTTCCGTTTTAGTTTTCACCTATTGCAGCCAGCTGCGGAACGCGGGTGCGGTGCCCAAGCCATGGTTGATGATGGCCTGTTTAATCCGAAGCAGCATGCTTGCCCGATCCCCGACGTATTTCTTGGACAGCATATCTTCCCCGTGGAGCCTGGGTGTATTATCAGCAAACCCGGCTCATTCCAGGCTGTAGCTGACAGATAGAACTGTATACATCTTGATTTAGCAGTTGAGATTAAGTTAGCATTAGATAAGACCGGGAACTATATGGCTGCTTACTATCTATAATTATGCGCCCATGTGCCCCCAAGGTGCAGTTTATCCTCAGATCACGAAGTAATCATCCTAGGTGTGATGGACCCTTGCCACTTTTAAGCGCGGGGGAGAAAACTGATCACTCTTTCGTCTCCCTACATTTTGTATCTCTCCTAATCTTTGCTCAGCCCAACAAGAACTTTGATTCCTATACTCAACAGTGAGATTTTGAAATATTCGAAATTTCCCCACCGAAGGTCAACGTGTCCCCTTTATATCTCAAGCCTACTACGCGACTTCATTTTCCTCCAGTACCCTCTCCGACCACTCATGGCTATCGATCATATCTCGGTGGTGATATCAGAGAGATTGAAAGCCGGAATTTCACAAGTTTGGGAGAATGAAATGTGTAAAATCACCGAGCCCTTGTTCAAGCCAAAAAGCTCGAGCTTTGCAAAGTTCTTCCCAACGAATGCTTGCGATGTGATTATAAAAAGGGGTTTTTCGGAATTTTTCAAAGTAAGAGAGACCTACCATTGTATGGAACTAACTATACGATAGTTATCTAGTCTAACAATCCTGTGAACTTAGGCTAAATCTATGCTAGATGCCCAATTGAAAATGGGTAACTCAACTGGATATGTTATTTTTCCAGGAGTTTCGTTGTTTCAGTCAACTTTTACGCTCATAATTCCTTTGAACATAACTGGCAAAGTTGAACTTGATGGGGTGGTGATGGACACAGATCGCCATTACTACTTCCAGAAAAACCAGAAGGACCAGGAGAGCACAATTAAAGTGCATGAGGGTTCCAAAATAGTGTTGCTCCTTGTAACGAATCTGTTGGTACTCATGTAGTTAACAGCAATCTCTTGCATGGCGATCAGTCCTTCTGTACTCTGTACAGTGCGGGGCTCAGACCTGGCCCCCAATATTACGAATAAAACGACTAGTGGATAAATTACTTGGAGATTAGGCAGATTTGGATAAGTAATATTATTATATTCCGTAGCTTTTTTCATCGCACCTTTAATATTTTCATATAGTCGACGACAAGCGAAGCTCCACCAATTTCCCTTTCGTCCGCAGAGTGACTTCCCCCACTTCTTTTTCTGTTTATAAGCCTCCTCCCCGATCCCCCATAACTTCAATTTAAGACTCCCTAGTAGTTCGATCTTCTTATAATCATATTGTTGCCTCATCATGACTGCCACCGAGACCCAGGATGCTTTCAAGCCGTATGATCAGTTTCTTCTTTTCGGAGACTCCATCACACAGATGGCCTGCAACCAAGAACTAGGTTTCGCGTTCCATGCTGCACTCCAAGAATGTGAGTAATTCTCATGATACCTCCAGAAATTTGCATGGGCAGTAAGCTAATGAAAAAACAAATAGCCTACAGTCGCAGATTGGATGTTGTCAACCGCGGCTTCGCGTAAGATCATCCAAGGCTATACTAGACTGACATATGCTCACAAGCAACAGTGGATATACAACCGCCCATGCTGTCAAGGTCTTTGATAAATTTTTCCCTTCGCCACAGACAGCTAATTTGCGGTTCATGGTAAGCTCCCCTTATCGGCTGCTCCATTTGAAAAACTGAAATCTCGAATGTATTCAAACGACGAATTAACTCACATCCGATAGACTATCTTCTTCGGTGCCAATGATGCATGCGTTCCAACCCACGACCAGCATGTGCCCCTGGATCAATACAAAGAGAACTTGAAGAAGATCATTCAGCATCCAGCGACACGCGCGCAAAACCCGCGACTCATTTTGATCAGCCCACCTCCCGTCAATGAATATCAAATGGAGAGATTCGACGCCGAAAAGGGCTGTCCGTTCCCAAGCCGAACTGCGAGCCACACCAAGTCATATGCAGCGGCTGCGTGCGAAGTTGGTACAGCGCTCAACATCCCGGTCGTAGATCTATGGACTGCCTTCATGAAGACCACTGGGTGGCAGGAAGGAGAGCCGCTGATTGGAAGTCGTGACGTGCCTGACAATGAGAAATTGTCTAGTCTTCTTACTGATGGTACGTGGAAATGTGCATATTCCCCTTCATTTTCTCGTACTCACTCGTCATACAGGTCTTCACCTCACCCCCTCCGGTAGCCGCATCGTCTACGATGAACTTATGAAGGTAGTTGAGGCCAACTGGCCGGATCAGACACCCGAGGCTCTTCCAATGGTGTTCCCCTCCTGGGGTGAGGCACCGAAATGAGTTACCTAGAAAGGAGCAATTAGCTACAAGACTGCTATTTATTAAGATAGATAGATTTATCGAGCAATGAGCAATTCTAGAATTTACATGTGCAACTGTAAGTACCGGAGTTTCCCTGGTGGGACTTCAATATTCCAGGGATATGTGATCCTCTGCTGTCTCATCAAGAGTGCCGATCGTCCTAAGAAATGGTTCATTTCCATGCTTGGCATCTGAGAAAGGGATAGTGACAATATAAAAAAAGTGTCAAATACCAAGTCCAAATACCCTGTCAGATACAGTATTAAACTACCCGATCGGATACTGGGGTAATCTACCCCGAATTTCATCGGATATCGGGTCCAGATAACCCCCCCAAAAGGGCAGTATTGACTAGTGATTTTGTCTATTTATGTTCATTTATCCTGTCTTATTGGTCAGAGAGTTCCAATATACTGAGTTTTACCATACATTTCGATTCAGTCAGATTTCTGTCAAAACGGGCTAAAAGGACAGTGGCTTGGCAACAAATAGTTACCTACCATGGGCTCTTGAATGTTGAATTTTATACATACTTCTGGATGTCTCACTCTCAAAGACCTCCAGGTAGTAAAATCTGTTCGGCGAACTAAGAAATCGGCCTCGATATGTCCTGTGCGATCGTGTGGAATGAGACAAAAATAAAATTGACTGGAGAAGTCAGTTTATTTCCATTGTCATCTCAAACGCCCAAAAATATCATTCTGAATTCAATAAGCCAAGGAGTAAGCCATCATCTTTCAATATCCTGAAATCGTTGCGCTTCCATACCTCCCACTCCGCGTTTTCGAAGTTGAAGGCCCACTGGAGTGCTGTGAATAGACGTTAAATTGTCTGTATATCTAGAAAAGAGCTCTCAGGCCCAAGAGCAAAGAAAAATCTCTGAGCCTTTCTGCCGTCGATAACATAGTTGGCAAGATCTTCACGGCGCTTTTCACAAAAGATAGCAGCTAGCCGCAATTCATCCGCAGCTAGCTCATTGGGGCCATTATAGAGCTCAGCCACCGGCCACATCATACACGAGGAACATAATACCTCTGCCTTAGGGATGGCTTGCGTATATTCATAGTGTATAACTCAGGACGTAGGAAAAAGTATACGATAATCAGATGATCTACCGGAAGAAGATGACAACGGGTGTGACCTTTTGACAAGGATAGAGATAAAATGAATGAGGTGCAGCTCATTAAGCCGTCAGGCGGTGTGGGAGAACAGCAAGTCTCAGTGATCACAATCAACAGTTAATATATTGAATTGCTCGCATAATCAGTCTTGCCAAGAAGGTTGAAAATGATTTGAAATAGTATATACCTGAGGTGCATTGTAGCATGGAATAGTTAAGAGGAGTGGAGCATATAGAATTTGACAGCAGTCCATAGCCAGTCTAGCCCGCGGAGCTCCTTTTGACCTCCACATTTACTCTCCGCCGTACTCTCCGCCTTATTGCGTCACCGCCTACCAGATAGAGTACCCTTTAGGTACAATGGTTTCATTCCAAACTACACTCACTCATAATCATTTTCTCCTATTGCCAGGTTTCTTACCTAGACAATTTTCCCTCATCTCTATCATCATCTCAAACTCTCCATTATTGAAGACCTTCAATCTTGGGATTCTCTACTCTCAAATTCGCGTCATTCCGCTCGCACTTCGTTAGCCAAATAACCCGTAACTCAACTTGTGTCTGGCGCATCACATATCGCAGCCACCAAATACTTCGTCGCGTCTTTCTGTGAACTTGGAATTCCTACGAATAGCCTACACTCCATCAAGAATTCCTCATTACGATACCAACCATCTTGAAACGCATCCCCTCCACCTGTGCCAATACCATCGTCTATCTTTCCTAAACTCCTGGATGTTCTGATCAGGTCCCAGATATTTGTCCTTCGAAGACAGGGTGGACGGCCGGTGGGCCGTCTCACGGATTGAAGGCGGCAGGAGATATTGGACAAAAGGTGTCGAATTCAAGTGACGCCTTTCGCGCCCCTGCTTTTTAAGGCAGACTGTTTCAACTACCCCGCGTCAATTTCTCTGTTTTTTTTTTTTTTATCTTGAATTCTGAATCCTAGACTGGCTATGGATGCGCAGTACCCTTTTGCTTCCCGTGACGATATTTGGCGTGTCTTTGATGAGTTGAAGGAGCTCCACATTGCCCAGTACGAGCAAGGCGAACGGCTTGCGCAACTGGAGCGTCGCCGGGACGATGATGCCCGATTGAGAAGCCCCTGGTGTTCTGTCTCTCCATTTCCGCATTCAGGTGAGGCAATCGCTCCAGGTAGTCCACCTCTGCCCTCCGGGATCAGCTCGCCACTTACCAAGACATCCCTTCCAGACCCTGCTTTCCACTCCCCCTCGGATGCTTTCAAAGGATTCGACCAGGGCCACCACTCTGCAATGGCTAGTTCTGCTGTGGGGTTTGATGGCGAGGATGAGCCGAGACGGGGCGCATCGCGAGCCAACAGTGTCCGTTTTGACGAAAGTGCCATCCACGGGAACGCCCAGGCTAGCCGTTCCAGCAACGACCTTCCTCTGCGGACTGGCAGCAGCTTGAGTACCCACCCGCTTCTTGAGCGGACATTTTCTCACCAATCTGACGGACGATTAAGCTCATCCGGTCACTCTCACCATTCCGCTCGGACTAATAGCCTGCGCTTGAACACTACCCGGTTGCTTGGTACTACGCCTATCGAGTCCCCTTTGATTCCACCTCCTGGACTTTTCTTGCTGGGACCGGTCCCGTCCATCATTCGGTGCTGGTTGACTGATACTTTCACTAATGACTCTCTCCTGTATGCAGCCGTTTGCTCGGGTTCTTACGTCTCAACTTTGGGTCTCTCCATGGTCCGCGATTTTGGGATGGAGAACATGATCGTGCACGAAGGCGATGTGCAGTACATCAAGCTTCCGCTCTATCTTCCTGAGGCACTTATTCACCCATCTTCATCCCGTCCCGGAACCCCTACTCACCAAGTTCCTACCGTGACCATCCGCTTCGTGGTTCGGGAGACCGAAGTCGGCAATAACTCGATTCAAGTCATCATTGGAAGCGATGTGATGCGCGCCCACAATGCTGATATTTTGTTCTCGCAAGATAAACTGATCATGGTGGACGATGACCACAACCGTGTATATGTCCCCCTCGTGCGTCCCGAGAAAGACTCCGTGTTCAAATTTCTTTACACTTCCCCTGGTACAGCCCACCCTAGAGACATACTGGGACCTCCTACTAACGGACATCAATCCGTTGGTGTCATCGGCCGGCCTATCAACGTTCAACAAAAGCCTGTCTCTGCGCCTCCGTTAGCTCGTCTGCCTGGCAGCGAGAATCATGACCTTCACAAGCCCCACCTACAGAACCAGCAGGCTCATGCTCACGTTTCAGCTGAAAGTCACCCAGCCGCTGCCAATCCACCAACTTCTGAGCCTACTAAAACCGAGGATACGCCTTCTTGGGGCGGCCCATGGCGTCGTGATGCCAAGAAATCTATCACCACTACCAAAAAGGCGACGGATAAACGTGAGATGAAAGTCTTCCGGAAATCTAGCAGCCATGCGAACTCCTCGACGTCGGCCTCGGCTCCTGGCAGTGTGACGACTGAGCAGGCGGACAAGTCATCCCAGCCGACTGCTTCTGCCCACCACCCAACTACTCCTTCGGACAAACATGGTACGCTGAATCCCGTGGGCAGTGCATCGGCGTTTGGATGGCTCAACCCGGCCCCTCACAACCCCTCGTCCTAGATGAAATACACTAGGCTTGGCTTTTATGTTTGATTACATCCGAATCTGAAATGATCTCGGTTTTACGGCATGATATGGAAGGGTTGCGATTCTCTTGGAATCAAAAAAGAAAAGTGAGAATGGGATCAGGTGTTGGATTCCAAAGCTGCCCTACAGGAAGAGAGGCCTTTTCTTTTTAGCTTGTAGCATAGCATTACCATTGATAGCAACGGACATGACCAAGTATCAAAAAAAAGAGGAAAAAAATGTAATGATTACCATTTAATTTCCATGATCAATATCAACTGGAGATACCAAAATATAAACAACCTCCCGGTCCGTGCCCTGGTGCTTTAGGAGGTCCAGTAAATATCAGTAATAGAGCCCTGAAGCCTGAAGCCCTCTGGGGCTGAAGCCTGGCAAATTTTAAAAGGGGTTGCTTCCCGACATTAGTGTCGTCTTCCTCTTTCATTTTCATATCACTTTCAAATTTGCCGGAATTGACCCAGTACCAAAACCACAACCATTGTTCCTCGAGAGCAACATTGAAGAATAATGACACATCTGTTGGATCTTCCCCCGGAAGTAATTCTATCCATCTATGAATACCTACAAATGAACACGAAGCAGACACCACTGCTATTCTATGAATATGGAGATGCCTACCGCTACGTGAAAGATCGTGATCCACCACCCAGCGTCAAAAGCCTCCATTCTTTCCTGCTCGCCTCCGATCGCCTCCACAGGCGTTTTCTCCAGGCAATATTCTATCGCGATATATTTGTCCCCAGCCGTGATTACTTCAGCAAAAATGGTGCCAAAAACACTCCGCTGCAACATCTAGACCGGACTCTTAAGGAAGATCCAAGTCTCCAGGAACACATCGTTTCTGCGACCATTCCATGTGAAGATGTTGTTGATTTCCGCGAATTCTTCTGGTTCACTAACATACGAAACGTTACTATCATTGGTTCGCGCGACGGCTATTGGGATCCTTGGAAGCCTGAAGACAACTTCCATATCGGTACTTCACCCATCGAATGTCTAAGGCTGATCAGTTGTGAGGCGGATGAGAAGGCTCTAACTAATATATTCAGCTGGCCAGCAGTGCTGAAAAAAGTTCACTACGATTTCGACCAAAGCGGATGGGAGTGCAATTGCGGGAAGTGCGGAGTCCCTCCCTGGTCATGTGCTGCTTTTGTGCGCTCGCTGCAATCCCAAAAAGGATCGTTGGAAGAATTGACAATGACGCGGCCACCGCTTGAGCATGAAGGACTGGGGGATGGACCTCACATTGACTTGAGCGAGTTCACGGCTCTTAAAACTCTGCGCATTTACCACGTCTTTCTCTGCGGGTTGGGGCATAACTCCCTCTGGGAAAGCTTACCACACAGTCTGGAGGTGTTGGAGGTCTATTACGACGATTTACAGATCATTGAATACTTATCCGGGGCTGATAAAGAATCGAGCTGTCATTTCATTCCTGGTTTGATCAAGCATAAGAGATTGCATTTTCCAC
Organism: Penicillium fimorum; assembly: GCA_028828255.1. Lineage (NCBI taxonomy): Eukaryota > Fungi > Ascomycota > Eurotiomycetes > Eurotiales > Aspergillaceae > Penicillium > Penicillium fimorum. The sequence goes on along the minus strand of JAPWDS010000003.1, from coordinate 2,706,557 downwards.
ATTTACACACTATGATCATCCACTCGTCCGAAGGAGTCCCTGAGCTGGAGACACAGATGGAGTGGACTCTCGGACTCTGGACGTTGCCACCTTTGCTCGCGCAAAAATGTGACGAAGTTGGCGTGAAGCTGAATGTATGGCTGGGGAGCAGAGAATGTCTCACGTTTGATGAGGAAGATGACGTTCTTCAGTCACTGAAAAGGAGTCAAAGCAAATATCCCATTCCACCAAGCAACAAAGTGGCAGCTCGAGATAACTATATATCAGATTGAATTCCCTCCTAGGATGTCTAGTATTGATAACCAAGTACCATGTGTTATCCTAAACTAAATCACATCAACTCAAATCTTCGAAAAAACACCCAAAGCCCCCTTCGTACTCTCCTTCGTCTCCTTAACAAGCCCGCTAACAGCCCGGAATGCCTCACGCGAAGCATCACCAAGAATCTCAAAAAGCACACTCTCACTACTGGTAACAATAGCCCCAGCATCCCTCAGTCTAGCAAGCGCAATCCCCCTCTCCTCGGGGTTAATACTGCTAACGCCATCCACGAGGATATAAACGCGGTGACCGCGTTCGAGGAGATCGAGCGTTGTCTGCGTCACGCAGATGTGCGTCTCGATCCCGACGATTATCACATCGAGCGGTGGTGAGCCTGGGGCTGGGAGTAGCTTCTCGATTTCCGGGGTTATCATTGAGAAGAGGGTTTTGTCTACGTCGGCTCGGATGTGTGGGCCGTTGAGGTGTTGTTGAAGTTCAGGCACGGTGTTGCCGAGTTTGGCGCGGCTTTGGGTTGTTACGAATACGGGAATTTGGAGGGCTGAGGCTGCGCGAAGCATTTTCTCTGTTGTTGAGACGCTGGTTGATTGGTTAGCCTTTTTTGGGTTCAGTTGAGTTCGGGATATGATGGGATTCGTACAGTTTGGGGAACTCGTAGATTCCATTGCGGAATTTGTCTTGGATGTCGCAGATACTGCGGTAGTAATGAGATGTTAGTTCTAGTCTTTGGGTCGCTCTGTTCTTTTGATATCGGGTGCTCTGCGTACAAGAGTGCGGGATTGCCTGGTTTGATGTTAGTGACCTGCATTGCGTTGAGAGTCGGGGGTTTCTTACGGATTCGAGATGCGCGGGTGGGAGCAGCCATAATTGCGACGATTGAGTAGTTTCTATGTGAGAATTGATGGATTCGGGTAGACGTAGAAGTAGAAGAAGTAGAAGAAGAATTCGCGGGGGGAAATCGTAGTCGGAGATGCGGGGAAGCCGAGGGAAAGAGTCTGGTATACTTCAATGTTGATATGTATCATATTTGTGATTCTTTTATAACATTCAATCAATTATAGTCAAACATTTTCTTTCGTATGTACACATATATACTGATCTAAGTATCTACAGCTTCACCTCATGCACCTTGGCCCGGCCGGCAAACCAGCTGTCATCACCGTTTGCCGCGGCTGTGCGGATGGCGTAAAGCTCGTCGACGAATGCCGGGACGAAGCTGCCCGGTCCACGAACATATTCTTTGGCCGCTGCATTCTCCGCTGCGATCTCGTACATGAGAATTCCAGACAGCACTGCGAGGAGTCTGTCGGACCGGTGGGAAGCCAAGAAGCAGCCGGAGATTGTGCCAATGGCACAGCCAGTCTGTCAATTGTGTTAGTTGTGTACTAGAAAGAAGGATTTGGAGAGGTTGCGTACTCCGGTCACTTGGCCCAGGTATGGGTGGCCGTTCTCGACGGCAATAACCCGCTCCCCGTCGCTGAGGTAGTCTGTTGCTCCGGTCAATAGCACAATGTTTCCTATATAAAATTAGGAAAAAGGAATTACACAGAGATGGTCGGGGTACTTACGCTCCCTACGAGCCAGGTCCCGAGCTAAGGCGGCTTTTTGGTTGCCGTCAAGAGTACTCGGTCCACTGTCAACACCACGCTGCTGAACAGCACCGCTACCCCAAACTTGGCGGATCTCGCCCTCGTTACCCTTGATCAGATCAAAGTAACCACCGGCCATAAGTTGAGTCACTGTATTCCGGCGGATTTGCGTCGCAGCCGCACCGACAGGGTCGTAGATCACTGGGTTGCCCCGCTCATTGTACGCTTTGATAGCCTTTAGGTAGTTTGAAACACTATCGCTTGTCAAAGTCCCCATATTGATTAGAAGGGCGCCATCAAACTTGCACAGGTCCGTGGCTTCATCGCCATACGGAGACATAATGGGAGATGCACCACTGTAGAACGGTCAGCATGGAAGATGGCTTGGCTAGGTGCAATATGCTGACATGGAAAGGGCAACGTTGGCCACGAAGTTCGACACAACGAAATTGATCATGTTGTGTACGAGAGGATGCACCTCTACCATCTTACGGATGATTTGGGGGACTTCATTTAACAAAACCTCGGCCTCATTAGCACGAGGAGGGTTGGAAGCCTGCGCAAACCGGGGAGGACTTTTGATGAGCTCGGCGAATTGCTCGGCAGATGCTTTGGGGTCATCAGCTCCCACGATGGCACTGACAATGGCCACTCCATCTAGTGCTTTATTTGGTGACTGAGACTGATAGAGCACCCTTTGCACGTTGGAGTGGTTGATGCCGCCAATGGAAACAGTGCCTATGGTAGAATCTTTAATGGCATCCAGGATGACTTGAGTACCAGCCGTCCCAATGACTGACTTGGTATTGGTTTTGCTATGGATCTTTAGCGTCTATTGCTGGATAGCGGGATGCTGGACATCTGTGAAAATGCAGACTTACGTAGGGGTGGCAAACATGGTACCAATTCCGATATAGTCGGCGCCATCTGCAGTGGCCTTTTTTGCCTCTTCGACTGAGGATGTACTGATACCAATAATGGCATCCTTAGGAAGAAGCTTCTTTGCTTCCTCGAAGTCTATATTGGACATTAGTGCATGTATCATGTGTAGAATCGTAGCAACGAACTCATATCATCTTGACCAAGATGCACACCCTCGGCACCAATCGCAAGAGCCACATCAACCCGGTCATTGATCAGAAGAGGCACATTGTATTTCTTGGTTACCTGGTGTAGTTTCCAGGCAGTTTCCACCAGGAGACCAGTGTCATTGGTTTTGTCCCGGTATTGCACAACCGTCACGCCTGTAGCGGGTTAGTTGAATGATTGGAAAGGCTGAAGCACCACTCACCTCCTTGCAAAGCACTTTCTACAACTGTGCACAAATCTCGCCCCTTGAGAATGGCTGGGGTTGAATCCGTGACCAAATAAAGCGATAGATCTACAGGCATGATGTCTTGGCTCCGGACAAAGGCACAGTGGGGGATTTCGGAGTAATAAATCCGAGGTCTTGGTAACAAAAGTGAATCAAACCGAAGTGAATAGTGAATTGACAGGGTCAGCAGGCTATACTCCTACAACACAAAACACTGTACTTGAGTTGACTGAAGGAGATTGCCGTTTATCGCTGTGTGCCCGTGGTGGGGTCTTCGAAGGTTCGGCCTGTACTCGTCCGGATGTATGTAACATTGTACGATTCACTTATATATTCTTCAATGTTGGGTAAATATATATTTTGAAGTACAAAGAATCTTGAATTTCAAAGCCGATCTTCAAAACCACCTTTTTGAAACATCTAGGAGCCCATGTTGTTATATTCAACGGTTATACTCCGAGTTATTCCCGACACGTGCCCGCTGACATAACCATGATTTGTCAAATTCTGCTTTTCCTCTTCTTTTTCTTCCTTTTCCCCAACAACACACAAACACTAGGCATCGAGTTATTTTCGAAGCCTTTTATCTATCTACCGCGTGGACTTTTAGTTCTACGCTCTTCATTTTTGCATCACTGGTTAGTTCGGCTTCGTTACCATCAAGTTCCACCGTCCGCCAGGCCTCCGACCTCTGACTCGGATTCCCCAAAGAACTTCAATCGTTCCCTGAAAGCAACACGTTGAGAAGTTTCCCGCGAACTTGTCTATGTATTCGTCCTCCGTCCAAAATTTCGAACATCACCTGCCGCTCAAGCTGCAAACGTTTCGCGCGCCGAAACCTAGCAGCATACACCTTCGATCCTGTGGCTGAATACCCCGGACCTTTCTTCGATTTGTTGTGACTTTCCCCCAAGAATCACATCCTATAACCCAAAAAAGGAAACTTGACACGCATGTCTTGTCTCGTCAACAACACCATCATCCATAATCCTCCCAGCTTTCCCTTAGGCAAGCCCAACGTTCCATTCTAGAACCAATCGCTCAATCAAACCGTCATCATGGCCACCGTCAACATTCGCCGGGATATCACCGATCCCTTCTATCGCTACAAGATGGAGAAGCTCCAGGCTAAGGTCGAGGGCAAAGGCAACGGCATCAAGACCGTTGTCGTCAACCTGAACTCAGTTGCCCAGTCCCTCAGTCGCCCCCCTGCCTATCTCATCAAGTACTTCGGTTTTGAACTTGGTGCCCAGGCCAACGCTAAGCCCTCTGACGATCGTTGGATCATCAACGGTTCTCACGACGCCCCCAAGCTCCAGGACTACCTCGACGGCTTCATCTCCAAGTTTGTGCTCTGTAAGAAGTGCAAGAACCCCGAGACCGACGTCTCCATCAAGGACGAGAAGATCACCTTGGACTGCAAGGCCTGTGGTCAGCGCTCCGATGTCGACCCTCGCCTAAAGCTGAGCACCTTCATTGTTCGCAACAACCCTAAGGGAGGCAAGAAGGAGAAGAAAAAGTCTCGTCGCGAGCGAAACAAGGAGAAGGTTGCCAATGGCGAGGATGCCAGCCCTGGCGACAGCAACAACTCCGAGAATGATGATGGAGATTTTGCCCTCGAGGCTAACAGCGATGATGAAGTGACCCGTCAAGCCCAGGCCATCGAGGCTGAGGCTGAGATCCAGGATGATGAGTGGGCCGTTGACGTTTCCGAGGAGGCCGTGAAGGCCCGTGCCAAGGAACTCCCCTTGGATCTCAAGCGTGCTCTTGTCATTGAGGATAATGACGATGAGGGTGCTGATGGACCCTCGTCCTACGAGCAGCTGGGCAGCTGGATTGTTGAGACAGCTGCTGAGAAGGGCGGTGTTACCAAGGTTACTGATGTTGAGATCTACATGAAGGCCAAAGAGTTCGGTATCGAGACCAAGCACAAGACTTGCGCCGTGCTGGCACAAAGCATCTTCGACGAGAAGATCGCCAAGCAGATCGAATCCCGCGCTGGTTTGCTCAAGAAGTTGATCACCTCTGATCGCCACGAGAAGGCTTTCCTCGGTGGTACCGAGCGCTTCGTTGGCCAGGATCACCCGGAACTTGTCGCCCAGATCCCTGCCATTCTGCTGGGCTACTACCAGAACGACCTTGTGTCTGAGGAAACCCTCAAGGCCTGGGGTGCCAAGACCAGCAAGAAGTACGTCGATATCTCGACCAGCAAGAAGATCCACAAGGCTGCTAAACCTTTCATCGAGTGGCTCGAGAATGCCGAGAGCGACGAGGAGAGTGAGGAAGACAGCGAGTAGATGATAAATGTTGCGTACGCTGTTATGTATCCTTCGTTATTTGCTATCTGTGTCCATTCTTAGATTGAACCTGAGCATTTTTGGACCTCCGTCGGATCTACCCTTTTCGCACGGACCGATCATTTGGGCCGTCATTTTAGTTTAGCTCACCACTCGCCACTCCTTTGCAATGAATATCAATACGGTATCAATAGCCCACGTTTTACCGACATTAGTAGCTTCTGAAGTATACGTACAAGTGAAGTAAAGCAAAATACAATATAGTCATATCTCATGCCATGCAATGCTATCAACGAAAACGACCAACTAGAACACCACTTCAGCAACTCTAACCTGCTCCCCCTCGTCATTCAAAGGGAGATTGATAGCACCACCACAGTTCCCAACATTCCCTGTGGTAGCCAAATCCGCTCTCAGGCGATGCTGCATAAAGACAAACCACGTCAAATCCACATTCCAAGCCTCCATCGCCCGAATAGCATCCTCAACAGAACCCATACCTTCATTAGACGCAGTATCCTTCACAGACAAAGCAGTCCTCGAAGAAATGAAATAATACTCAGGCCCGACAAACAGCACAATCCAGCCACCAAGCATCTCGCAAATCCTATCACCCACTTCCAACGGTAACCGGACATGCGAGAGAACCGTGATGAAGAGAGATATCAATGCACGCCACAGACGGTGATGCAGCGTGAAGAATCTCGACCCCGGCGTTGATGGCGAAAGAGAAAGGGACGAAGAGAGGGCTAAGTGTAGTGTGGGCGCTAGATCTCCTGGCTCAGCGACGGTCGTAGCCTGAGACCTGGCACGGCGCTCGTTCACGGCCTCGGCGTCAGCGCGCACTTTTTCCCACACGCGGCGGTACAGTCGGTCCCAGCGGGAGAACTCAGTTTCGACGCGCGTGGCCATGAAATCTCCTGCGCCTTTGCACATTGCTTCGATGGCTTCACAGGCTGCTACCGTGACAAAGGTTTCTTCTTGGTGGTCTGGGGTTTCGGGGTTCCGGGTTGATTCTGTGGATGGGGCGATGAGGGATTTCGATGTTTCGTTTGCTTGTGATGAGGGGAAGATTATTCGGCTTGCTACTGTGGGCCAGAGTTCGTTTATTAGAGGGAGGAAGCTGGTTTCGTTTTGGGATAGAGCGGGCAGGACATCGATAAGGATTGAGAGGAGGGAGCGTCGGAGGTAGGGAGATGGTGACGTTAGGTGGGATGGAATTGATTTGACGATGTGGAGGAGGAGGGCGTGGGTTTTGTTGAGCGGCTTCTCGGCATCTTCTGGTTCTTTGGGGGGTGGGAGTGGTGGCTCGTCCGATTCGGCTTGGTTTAAAAGCTCTTCGATGGACGGCTCTGGAGGGGGTTTGTCGTATGTTTCTGACCACGGCTTTTTGGGATGGGGGATTTTGCCATCAGCATCTGCTAGTTCATCCTCAGCATGTCGTTTGGCTTTGCGACTGGCAATTTTCGCGGCGATTGTTGAGATTGAGAGGTTTTGGTATTGAGACTTGCGGGTATCGTGGGCGCCATTTTCTTTGCCCTCGTCGATGGTGAGCAAAGAGGGTTTCTTCGCCCCTTCCTCGACAACGGCAGCTAGGGTTTTGAACATCATCTCGACGAGCTTGGGATAGCCGTGGTATAGATCCAGGATACCAAATATAGAATCAACTAGATCATCCAGATAAGGTATCAACCGGGCACCACAAAGCTTGACCATCATAAACAGGACCTGTGGCGGATAGGGAGATACATCGAAAGTATTAAGCTTCAAGGCCACCGAGTTTACCAAATAGTCCACGTTTTCAATGATCATAGTACTCGTGTCTGAGTAGTTGCACGCATTGGTCAAGATATTGAGGCATGTCATGGCGTGGCGTTGAAGATTAGGGTTCTGTGATGCCAACAGCTGCAAAGTTGGGTAGAGCGCATCCATGAGTTCAGGTCGGAATGCCTCGCCAAGTTGTTGGGCTTGGAGAGCCACAGATTCCAGAGCGAGTGCCGATGTACGCCAGTCTCCCGTTCCGTCAACTGACAGTTCGTTCAATATATTTAATGAGATATAATATAACTCTTCAATCATTTCGCCACGGCCAGTTGACGAGACAGACCCTTCAACATGATCAAGAGAGATGAAATCGTCAAAGTCGGCTGTTGCGGTGGTGCTGTCCCGCAAGAAAGTCATCGCCAACCAGAAAGGTGCAATAGCAGAATCACTTGATGTCGTGTGCATACGGTTGACAATTGATCGAGTGATCTCATTCCCAGACTCAGACAGGTTCAATCTGGTAATCATTGACCGTAGATCTTTGAGAGTTTGTTGCTGACTTTGGTGTTCCAAAATGATGGGTGGAAACACCTTGGATCTAGTATTAGTGCTCAGCACCTCCCAGTTGAAGTCAGCATCCATTGAGGTCAACGGCTGGAGAGCATTGGTGTTTTGCTTGACAACAGCACTGACGCTATCACACAGGCCGGATGCCAAACCGCCGGTAAGCAAATCTGATCCAGATTGAACTTGGGACAAGACTTGAAAGACAGTGGAGATCTGACGAAGCCCCCATTGCTTAGCAGTTTCATCGTTGCCTTGCATGATTCGAGGGAAAGAAGTGAGCCACGTATGCAACGATTCTTTCAAGGAATCCAACACCGTAGGGTAAGTTGTGGCAAGATGAGTTATATTCTTGTAGGCTTCATTGACCCCTTCGTCCTCTTTATCTGCCAGAACAACAACAGTTTCAACCATTATAGGGATCGATTCTGAAAGTGTAGTCTGGCACTCTTCGATTACCATCAGGGAGAGTTCTAGGACGGCAGACTGGACCTCTGATCGCTGATGACGGCGAACCTGGATAACATTGGCAAGCGCAAGCTTGATCTGTGTTGTGGTGGCCTTCAACCAGGATTCATCCAAAACTATCTTATCGCTTCCCAGCTCGGGCGGGGAGACCTCCGACGCGACACGGTCATTGAGAACAGCTCTTAGGAGCCGCGTGAGAATCTGCAAGGAAGTCTGGAGGAGCTTGTATGACCTGCGAGTCTGTGTTGACGGCCTTAGAACCTTAGCCAGTGCCGACACAGTTCGCGGCATGATGCTGGCAAGCACTACACGGTCCGTGACTCGAGCATAAAGTACTTGCAAAGCCCTGGCGGCTGCCAGACAGAGGTCATCCGATCTATCATCAACAATCCCCTCCAGCAGAATATATACTGTTTGATCAACAACCGTCGCCGTGCCGATCTCGTGGTAGATTGTCCGTTCTGGCACAGCTCCTTCCAAGACCGTAAAGATAGCACTGAGGCAGTCAAATCCAGCAATACACAGTTCTTCTGAGACCTTGGGCTTCGGTAGCTGCTTCTCTTCCGCTTTGTTTGGGGAGCCCCCCACGATCAACGTCAACAAGATTATGAGTTGTTTGCCCATTGCAGGAGACAGCCGTTGCCGCCATCCATTGGCGACCAGGATCCGCAAACATTGGACGGCGGACTCCAGGCATTGTGCCGGTAATCGTTGGGTCTCATTGAAGATATGCGACAACGGAAAGAATGCATATTCAGCTAGCTTCTCGTCGAGAATATTGTTCGCCGCAAGTTCCATCAAACAGTTATGCACCGGTTCAAGGACTCGGGATACATCGGCGGCGGAAGCTTGGTTTCCTCGGAAGCGAAGGCCTACGGCGCTGAGTTCGACACATGGCGCTCGAAGCTATTTAGATGTCAGCTTTCTTCCTCCTAAGAGCCAAATGAATCGTATCATACCTGTTTGAAAGATTCCTGCCGGAGGTTGTCCATTGCAGCTGAACAACGCCGGGCAGCGTCACACTTTCAAATAGGCTTGGTTTGGAGTGAGTGGCAGTACTATATCAGTGAGAGATCAAGAGCTCCATTGTAAACACCGTCTAGCGGACCCATCGCGGTCGAATACAGCGGGACTGCATCCCAAAACCGCACCGCTCTGTCATCATCTGCCGGCATAATCGAGCGGTGAACATAATCTATCCTAAACAGGCAAGATAACACTGCACGTGATACATTAGCGCGTCTCAACGCGTGGGAGTCCCGACAGCTGCCTGGGACATAGGGTGACAACGAGTGTTGCCTTGGGCTATTTCAATTGCGGCTTTAGTCTGCTTGAGCTATATATTGGGCCATATTCCGTGCCCATTTGACTCCGAGAGAATTGTCTATGCGGCTTTCGCGGATTCCAGAGCTTGCGCTTTTATCACTCTCGCGCTCGAGATCTAGCTTCTGCATACGATCTGCAGGACAACATAATTTCTTGACCACACCAATATCAAAGCTATCAACAAGCTTGCTATCTGCCAGCATTGCAGCCCAGCAAAAATCTAATTTCAACAAAACAACTTTCTCGCCCTCGCAAATCATGGCCGATGATAAGAGCAGGAAACAGGCTACCCTGGGGTATGTACGGGATGGACAGCAGACGATTGGGTGCGTCGACAATATTTGATGGCGCATGCGCCCTTTCACTCTGGCCTTCCTCGGCTGTTGTTTTGGTTCACTCCGCTAATTAAATCTATTCGTAGGAGATTTTTCGGCTCAGGCGCGAATCAACCGCCGAAGAAGCAAACAACATTAGCTTTCGGCGGCAGAAGACAAGCAGCAAGCAGTGACGTCGCCGACACAGAGGCCAAGGATTCCACCGAAGGAGTTAAGGATGAGGACGCCACCGACTCAACACCACCTGATACCCTCAATGGAGCAGAGCCTACGAAGGGTGTGAAGCGGGAAAAGAGCGCCGAGGCGGAAGAAAGCGATGGTTCCGATATTCAGCCTGTCTCTAAAAGGCGACGAAAGGCCTCTGCGAAGACCTCTCCAGCTGCCAAGAAGCAATCGGCATCCCCGAAGAAACCTGAGTCTACAAAGCCAAAGGTTGAATCGCCATCACCAAAACCAGTCATGAAAAAGCCTGCCGATGTTACTCCTGAAGAGAGGTCACCGTCAGTAGACGAAGAGGAGGACCCATTGGAAAGCGAAGATGAAGATGACCTCAAGCCGGAGCTCACGAAGAAATCAATCCAAAACTTCCAAGCCAAATTGAAAGGTAGTGGCAAAGACCCATACCCAGACTGGAATGCAGGCGCTCCTGTTCCTTACGCTGCGTTATGTACCACATTTTCTCTGGTAGAAATGACCCGAAAGCGTTTGGAAATCACGGACCACTGTTCCCTTTTCCTTCGCCAGGTTCTTCGCCTGACCCCTGCCGATTTCCTACCCACTGTTCAGCTGATGATCAATAAACTGGCTGCCGACTATGCCGGCATTGAACTGGGCATTGGAGAGTCACTGATCATGAAAGCCATCGGTGAATGTACCGGCCGCAGCCTTGCCGTCATCAAAGCCGATCAACGGGAAATCGGAGACCTGGGACTGGTCGCTGCCAAAAGTCGGTCAAACCAACCTACGATGTTCAAGCCCAAGCCTTTGACTGTTCGGGGTGTACACGAAGGCCTGCTTGGAATTGCCAAGGTTCAGGGCCATGGATCTCAGGACAAAAAGATTTCTGGCATCAAGAAACTGTTGGCTGCAGCCGATGCCGACCTTGTTGGCAAAGGAGTGGATATCACCGAGAACAAGGGCGGCCCCAGCGAAGCTAAATTCATCGTTCGATTTTTGGAAGGTAAACTGAGACTGGGACTCGCAGAGAAGACAGTTCTTGTCGCTGTTTCTCGGGCAGTCCAGACTCACGAGGCTGAGTCAACCGGCAATAAGATCCCGTCTGCAGAGCAAATGGCGGAAGGTGAAAACATCTTCAAGACTGTTTACAGCGAGCTTCCTGCCTACGAAGTAATCATTCCTGCCGTTCTTGAGCATGGTCTCCTCAAGCTGCCTGAAGTGTGCAAGCTTTCTCCCGGAATTCCGATTAAGCCTATGCTTGCCAAACCAACCAAGTCTATAACCGAGGTTCTTGACCGGTTCGAAGGGAAGGAATTTACTTGCGAATATAAATACGATGGAGAAAGAGCACAGATCCATTTTGTGTCTCCGGATTCTATCCACCAGTATCCTGGGGCCTTAGCCACATTACAGAAAGACAGCAAGGGACTCTCCTCAATCTTCTCCCGCAATTCGGAAGACCTATCGAAGAAGTATCCCGATGTTCTAGGCAAACTTGACACATGGGTCAAATCTGACATTAAGAGCTTTGTTCTTGATTGCGAGACTGTCGCATGGGATACAGAGGCCAAAAAGGTTCTTCCATTCCAGCAACTGATGACTCGCAAGCGCAAAGATGTCAAAGCGGAAGATGTCAAAGTCAAGGTCTGCGTGTACGCCTTTGATCTTCTTTTTCTTTAATGGGGAGGTAAGACCATTCCCCTCTCTAATATCTACATAAGAGCGATTCGCTGGGACCTTTTTCTTACTGCCGATTCCATGTTCTTTCCCATTTATAGCGAAGATGATGAGAAGAAAAGAGGCACAGCGATTAGCTTTGAGTCATACCTAGTTTTTAATGCTAACTTTCTAACAGCCTTGCGTGAAGAAGTCTCTACGGGAACGGCGAGAGCTTATGCATCAATGCTTCCAACCGGTTGAGGGGGAGTTCCAGTTTGCCCAATATGGCAACTCCAATGTCCTCGATGAGATCCAAGAATTGCTCGAGGCTAGTGTTAAGGCTTCTTGTGAGGGTCTTATGGTGAAGATGCTGGACACAGCAGAGAGTGGCTACGAGCCAAGTAAGCGGAGTCGCAACTGGTTAAAGGTATAGTGCCTCTGTTTGTGGATTCCTGCGACCGTTGCTAATTTTTACACAGGTCAAAAAAGATTACCTCGCCGGTGTTGGTGACTCCCTTGATCTTGTCGTGCTCGGGGCCTACTATGGTCGTGGAAAACGTACTTCTGTTTATGGTGCATTCCTTCTCGCTGCCTATAACCCCGGCAGCGACACATATGAGACCATATGTAACATTGGCACTGGCTTCTCCGAGGTGCTACTTGAAGAGCTACACCAGACACTAGCTCCTCTAGTAATTGACCGCCCAAAGCCATTTTACACTCACTCGGCAGTCCCCAAGGACCAACCGGATGTTTGGTTTGAGCCAAGACTTGTGTGGGAAGTGAAAACAGCCGACCTGACCCTCAGTCCACGCTACCAAGCCGCTGCTGATGAGTTCCAAGGAAAGGGCGTATCTCTACGTTTCCCGCGGTATATCAAATCCCGCGACGATAAGAAACCAGACGAGGCTACTACCACCCGTGCTGTTGCGGAGATGTATCGGAAACAAGAAGCAGTGACCAAGGATACTAAGGGAGGTGTCGATGATGACTTTGAGTATTGAAGCGATTTTGTCAGGCGAAACATAGCGAGTGTAATTGAATTCATTGGATATGGATATTCCCGCGTCTCCCAGTCATATGCATTTTCTAAATTGCACGGGGTACATCATTAGGGCTTGCCGTGGTGCCACTGTAGCCTTCCTGTGTCTCCATATGATACCAGGGATGTTGACCCGTAAGCACCAATTAATTTGTTCACTTTTGATCTAGCCATCTCTTTTAGGACAGTCCCCCTGTTGATCAGCATATAATATCATGACCTTATTCCATAATCCCGGCTATCAACGGATTGTCAACGGACTCCGGGATCCTCGGGATACTTGGCGCTGCAACCAAGCAGCCGGACCCTGCTTGGCCCCTACCTTGGCCCGACCTTGGCCTTAACTTGGCCCCACGTCCCGCCTTTCTTTGTTGGTATCACGTGTATCACGCCTTGCTGGTGTCTTAGAAACAGCCGACAGCAGGAAATAACATCATGCGTATCTTTCTTGGCACCGCGGAATGTAACATGCCCCCCATCGACGGCAAATTGCCCTCTCCGCCATGGCTACTAGCTCGCTCGGCGTGCGGAGTCACTGCACTTATATTTCAGTGTCGGCTCGGCATACATCCCGTCTAGTACTCTGCACGTTTCTCTTGAGCTGTGTAGCTACATACTTGATTTCGATATGCGTGTGTTTCAATTGACGACGGCCCTTGGGTCGATCGTCGTTTCTGCGGTAGCTCTTAGTCCCGAGTCAGTGCCGATCTTCCAAGCCGATTGTTTCATTGAGCTTCTTGGCTAGTTGCTGACTTTGTTTGTAGACAACTTATTGCGGCCCCTAGACGGAGTGACGCTGTTCCTAACCCATCTGGAGTGAGCTGCGCTATTTTATATTGATACCGGTCAATTATTAACCTCACATAGGAAGTCGCATTCTTTTCCACCTCTGAATACTCCTTTGAGACTCATGAAACATCATCATGGTGGAGTCTGCTGGACTTGGAGACTGGAAAAGTGACTAAGCTCACCGATGACAGCAATGTCTCCGAATTGGCTTGGCTGGGGTCTACTGACTCGGGTCTGTTGTATATCAACGGCACTAATGCCGAGATTCCTGGAGGTACCGAGATCTGGGTGTCAGATACCTCTGATTTTGCCAACTCGTAAGTTTACATGCGTATTTGGATGAAACGGTTCTAACTTCTGTGCAGTGCCTACAAGGCAGCTTCACTGCCGGCGCCACTTTCTGGCCTCAAGACGGCCATCACCAAGTCTGGTGACATTAACTTCTTGGTGTATGGAGAGTCCTACCCCAATGGAACGGCGTACAATGCAGAACTCGCCGCCACTCCCCTGAGCTCGGCACGTATCTACGATAGTATTTACGTCCGCCACTGGGATACCTGGCTCACGACAAGATTCAATGCTATCTTCTCAGGAACTCTTAAGAAGAACAGAGCCGGGCATGGAGCGACATCCCGCTACACTTCTAGTGGACCTCTCAAAAACCTCGTCGCGGGAGTCAAGAACCTTGAGTCACCCTACCCGCCATTCGGCGATTCATCTGACTATGACCTCTCCTCCAACGGAAAATTGGTTGCATTCAAGAGCAAGGCGCCTGAATTGCCACGTGCAAATAACACTGCTTCATATATCTACCTTGTTCCCCATGATGGATCCAAGAAGGCCGTGGCTATCAATGGCCCAGACAGTCCGGGCACACCGAAAGACATCAAGGGTGATTCGAGCAGTCCTGTTTTTTCCCCAGATGGCCGCCGCCTTGCATACCTCCAAATGCAAGACATCTCTTACGAATCAGATCGTCGTGTTGTCTACGTTCACACCATTGACTCCAAGGATACTATTCGTACCTTGGCAAAGAACTGGGACCGGTCACCTAGTGCTATCAAGTGGGCTGCTGACGGGAAGAACCTTGTTCTGAACACCGAGGATTTTGCACGTTCTCGACTTTTCTTGCTCCCTGCCAACGCTGGTAATGATTTCAAGCCTAAGAACTTCACCGACGATGGCTCAGTAGCTACTTACTACGGCCTGCCTAACGGAGACTACTTGGTTTCTAGCTCTGCTATCCACACTAGTCGCACAGTTTACACCGCTAAGCCTGGCAAGGGTGTCACAGGCGCTATATTCTCTGCCAACGATGTTGACCCCGCCCTGAAGAGCCTTGGTCCGTCGGACGTTGATGAATTCTACTATAAGGGCAACTGGACAGATGTAAGTCTACTGTTTTCTCGTGGGACTGAAGAGACATTAACGTCAATAGATTCATTCCTGGATTGTTTACCCCTCAAACTTTGACAAGTCAAAGTCGTACCCGCTCATGTTCTTAATTCACGGTGGTCCTCAAGGTTCCTGGGCTGACTCCTGGAGCAGTCGTTGGAACCCCAAGGTCTTTGCCGATCAAGGATATGTGGTTGTTACACCCAACCCGACTGGTAGCACTGGATTTGGCGATAAACTCACGGACGAGATCGCGAACAATTGGGGTATGTCATTCCCACCACCCATTCTCATTCTTACCTTCTAATGATCAACAGGAAGCTATCCTTACGATGACTTGGTCAAATGCTTTGAGTATGTCCGGGATAACTTCGACTTTGTTGATACCGATCGCAGCGTGGCAGCAGGCGCCAGCTACGGTGGCTTCATGATCAACTGGATCCAGGGTAACCCTCTGGGCCGCGAGTTCAAGGCTCTGGCCAGCCACGATGGCACATTTGTGGCCGATGCAAAGGTCTCAACTGAGGAACTGTGGTTCATGGAGCATGAGGTATGGATCTTCTTTGTGGCATATGCTGGATTGGTATATTAACTTTTCCAAAGTTCAACGGCACGTTCTGGGACAACCGAGACAACTATCGTCGGTGGGATCCATCGGCTCCAGAGCACATTAACCAGTTCTCTACCCCACAGCTCCTCATCCACAGTGATTTGGATTATCGCCTTCCCATCTCTGAGGGTCTGGCGCTTTTCAATGTCCTGCAAGAACGAGGTGTTCCAAGCCGGCTGCTCAATTTCCCTGATGAAAACCACTGGTAAGTACAATTACTGCTTTTTAATGGGAATGTATCATCAAAGATTCAAAAAACCTGACTCAGTATCATTGAATTAGGGTCATCAACAAGGAAAACAGTCTCGTCTGGCACCAACAGGTCTTGGGATGGCTCAATAAGTACGCTGGCATTGACACTCCTGACTCTGTCAGTTTGGACGACACTACAGTTCCTGTTGTGGATTACAATCCTCAATTCTAGATCTAGTTTGTTGCAAATAGGGGTCTGCATGTCATGTCTCAGACATTTTGTTTCAAAGAGGTTTGTTCCATGATAAATATTTCTTTCTTCGCAGTTTCTACATTATTTCCAACCTTCATACGTGAACAATGGATCATCGCGATTTAAAGAACTTTTTCTTGTGTGCTTTGTATAATATGGTTGCGCTGTCTCATGGAATCTGGCGGACTCTACGTCTATAAAAAGTTTCCGGATGCCTACGAACGTTTTCCAGCAAACGCACCTCCTTCCAACATTCTCTTTCTCCCCTTAGATTGTATCTTCTCTACCATCTCTCAGTTTTATCAACTTCTTCATCGGCAGCCATCATGCCCACTAAACTTTCCTCTCGTAGGGGTGCCAAGACAGGTGTGTCCCATACTTTGTTCCCTCATCCATCATCCTCGCCCATCAGAAAGAAGAAAAAAATATATACAATCCGCCATTCAAGTGCAAGCTAACAGCAGCTCCTCAGGAACCCCCAAGATGGAGTCCTCTTCCCCAAGTGAGTATTGCAATCAGCAGAGCTATCCTCCATAATGCTACATAATATACAGATTCTAACCACTATGCCTCTGGTGCAGAGATCAAATCTGAGATGTCTTCCCCCACTCCCGCTCCTGTC
Organism: Penicillium fimorum; assembly: GCA_028828255.1. NCBI lineage: Eukaryota > Fungi > Ascomycota > Eurotiomycetes > Eurotiales > Aspergillaceae > Penicillium > Penicillium fimorum. The sequence goes on along the minus strand of JAPWDS010000003.1, from coordinate 2,689,881 downwards.
GCCAATGATGAGAACGAGAGTGAGTATATTTTTGACTTGACTCCTGTCCCACACCCAGCCCTATTCCCATGTACCGAGGATGATCTTACCTTATGTCAGGCAACCACTGGTGATCCCACTGGCTACCCTATCTTTGTTTCCCAAAATGGACGCTGGGACTGGTATTATCTTGCCTCTAACAACAAGACTATAGAGTCTTCCGCAACCCCTTCCAATGATATGGCCAACGGAAATACCAAGAACACAAAGAGTGAGTTAGCCAATGATCTCAGTCTTTCCCCGAACCAATTTCCTTGCACCGAGGACGACATGACCCTGTCTCCCTGTCCCAATCCCAGTCCCAATCCAGCCGATAACGCCACCTTCTCTTCTGAAAATGGACGTTGGGAATGGATGTTTCTCCCCTCTAACATGGATACAGAGTCTTCCCCTCCCAAGGTCAAGATGGAGGACATCCCCGAGGCCAATTCACGGATGCAGCGACCTAGCAACCCCGTCTCCACCGCATTCTCTGCCGCCAACCTGGACCGTTTCGTCTTCCCCTACGGCATCCCCGACAGCGACGATGATATCTCTACGGTGCCCTCGCTGGTTGAAAACATAGCCGAGCAAGCCAGAACCGCGAAGCACGTGAGATTCTTCATGAACACTTCCCACGACAAGCACTTCATCCCCATCGAAGTCACCCCTCTCATGGGCAATGAGAACTGGCAATCCTGGTTGGCTGCCATGCGCCTGCTGTTCCGTCAGCACTCGGTGTGGACTATTGTGACATCCGAGCTTCAGCCACTGAACCCTGGTCACAACCTGTACCTGTGGTACCAGCGCATGTGCGATTGTGCAATCGGCCTTATCTACGCCAACGTCTCTGAGGAGGTCCGTCAGTCCCCTTGTTTCATGACCACCGCGCGCGAGGATGATCCTGATGTTTTGATGTCTCATCTGTACGCTCATTATTCCTCGCCTGACTCAGAGCACATTCATGAGGAGGATGAGCTTGACTAGATGGATTGTGCTTGGGGTTTGACAAGGATCTGCGTGTTGTGGCGAGTGCACATTGCAACATGTACATGTCCCAGGTTTCCCTGGTCTCTTTGGGGATCCTTTTCCCGTCTCACTCGGACCGGACCTTTTGATATCTGATCTTTGATGCTCTTTTATTTTCATGTAGTATGCAGCTACTGGTTCCTTTTTCTTGAATCTCAACAAATTGCCAATTCATATCTATTCTTACCTTGGTAGTTCAACGTTCTTCTACTCGAAAAAGTCACTGGTTGTCCACCAATATATTTCCTGTCTTAGCGTCGCGTAGTCATCTGGTGATGAAGCTAGGTACGTGTGCGTTTTCAGTCATTACATGATAGGAATAGTTTCATCTTAGAATAGTTACCTAGGAAGGACATTACTGATGCTTAGAGGATATTGCCGAGCCCGAATACCCGGTCAGATACAGTACTAAACCACCCGATCGGATACAAGGTAATTTACCCTCAAATCTCCACACGGGGTCGGTCCCAGGTCCCGACCAAAAGTGCAGTATTGACTAGTAATTTGGTCGATTCAAGTGCATTTATCCTGTTTTATTGGTCAGGGAGTTCCAATATACTGGGTTATACCATACCATTCGATACAGACTGATTTCTTTCAGATATTGTCGATTCAGCGCTACGCATTAGAATCAGCTAATGGGGCTTTTGCATACCGTACGTGTGTTGCTCGCCCCGATCTGAGAGCAATATACAGAGGCTCCTATGTGCTTTCTCCGCCATTAGGAACCAAGAAACAGGTGTTCAATAAAACTAATATATGTCCCAGCTACAACTGTATCGGAATTGAGGAATCTTGGATACCCAGCGATGTAAAGATTGAAACCCTACAGCAAGTCAGCAGCCAATAAATCGAAGGTAAATAGAGGTGAGTTTATACTGCAGCCCGTCACCAGTATCCGCCAGGAGTCCCCTGGCGGTGCTTCTGCATTTAGCACACCGCACAGCATCCCTGCCAAGTGGGGTGTTGAGATATCTCAGAATGCAATGTTTGACGATATTCGAGAAATCCAAGTCATTGGCACCGATCGTCATATTCTATATGGAACATTTTATAAGTCTCCCCCAGCCCTCATCCCTATGTACATTTAGCATTAACCGAGAAAATCAGGGGTTACAAGTAGCAGATAGTTATATATTGACAATACACACTTCTACACCTCTCTGAATTCACTTCTTGGACGAACATCCTAGCTCTCTTTGTATTCCTCGGTGGGTATGACGCTGACTTGCGAGTGTTGAATCGACCCGTATGTCAAAGAGTATACTGCCTAGAGCGTCCCTCTTTCAATATATATAGGCACAATAGCACAAAACAACCCCAAAGCCCGATCTAGAACCCATTCAATTTCTTCTGCGCCGTGATAACATCCCCCTTATCCACAAAGTCCGCTAGCACCACATTCGGTGCGCGCCCATACAGCCCAGCACATAGCGCCGCCTGGGCGCCAATACTACCACGCCCAGTCGCAGCATTGGTAGTGTCTGCCTGGTGTCGAGCTGGAACCTTTATGCCGAAAACATCGACATCAAGAAAGTGGTTGACAATTCCCATGCGGCCTGTGGCGGCGCCACCAGAGGGCCGGTCGATACTGCAGTTCGAGAAAGCGGCGTCTGTGACGTCGTAGGCTGTCTCAAAATAGTAGGCAAACTCGTCTTGGATGTAGTTGACTTTTTTAGTGTCCGCACCGTAGTCTGGAAATCGTTAGTCTTCAGTGATATATCAGACTTTGTGACTGCTGTTCTTTACCCAAGAATACGACCAATCTCTTCCCGCTGGAGATCATATCACCCAGCGTGGGCCAGTCTGCAATTGGTAGCGGATTTTCGGAGGGAATGTAGGCATAGTTGGAGATTCCGCTGCTGGAGAAAGTGTCTCCAAACTCGGTGATTGATACGGAGTCTCCGTTTGTCAAAAGAAGAGTAACAACTTCGTTCGGGTTTGCATCCAGCCAGTCTTTAATAGTCGTCAAGAATGATTTGAGGGGTCCTGCATCTTCCAGGAGACATGATGTATGGCACAGCTCTATGACGTTCTTATCAATGATGGAATGGTGTGTTTGTGCTTGTAGGTACCGGATTCCCATGTCGAGTTGGGCTTTTATATCGATGTTTTGGTTCTGCTGGAGTAGGGGTCCGACAAAGGGGGAGTCATGGGCGCCTATGAATGTGATATTTGAGTAGGATCGGGTGCAGTACTCTGAGCGGCCATTGCAGGTCGCGGCTAGAGTTGATACCGAAGGAGTGGTTGAAGATGTATATACTGAGGACTGAGAAGCTCGCTGTACTAGTGTTCCTTGTCCTGGCACTGCTAGCACGGGCTGCAGGAGTAGAAAAGCACTCAGCATTGCATGTGTCAGTCGCTGATAGATTTGGGGCATTTTGTCCTAAGTCGTTTTAGGCTATACTTGGTTCTGAGCGCGAGAAGGCGCAAATGGGTGCTGTTTTCCCTTTTATGCCCCAAGACTTCATTCTTGTGCTTGCAGATATCGTGGTAAATATCTGCTGCCCTCGGTCACGCAGGAGCAACAGCTGGCCCCCGCAAGAGTAATATCAGCTGGCCCCGCGGGGGTGACATTCCCATGTCGATTCTTACTTTCCCGAGGTCCATGTCGATCTCTGACCTGATTAGAACCCAAAACCAAAGAAAAGTAAAACTGACCATAATCACGTCTGCCGTGAGATAAAATGCTGGAGAGTTATACCCATAATGGTGGAACATAATGCTGACTAGAATATCCCTGTGTCCTCATGACCGCAACCACATACCAACAGCAGGTCTCAGCAAAGGTCATCATCCTTTTCTTTTAAGTGTGCCCCAGATAATTCAATCTTGGGGAATCTCACCGGTTTATTCGAGTAATTTGGGTTAGAAGAGGTTTGGTGTTGCATTATATCCCGCTTGTACTAGCCTCCTGTGTGGGCAACCTTGGGGCGGAACAGGCAATTTGATAAGGCTGAAAAGCTTCTGGTAGCGAACATGGATGGTCTGGTATTTTCTAGTGCGGCAGACTTTAATTCTGCCAGGACATCATGAAAAGGATTCATCCTGTCCAGTTCCTAGTATTCACGTTTCAAACCTGGATATACTACTCAGAGTCAGCTACAGTCATACACATGGATGATCGCTGCTTAAATGACTGGGCTCGTTGCATGATTGATCCTAGATATCTGAAGAATATATCAAAATTGATAGCCACTAGCATAGGCCAGTGATCTGTGTATATTTTACATAGTATTACGATGGATGATATACTACATGATCATGTACATATCAAGTATCAGGGCCTGCCCCGTCACATGCAAGATTAATTAATTCATTCTTGGACCTCTCGGGATACCTTATTTTTTGAGGATCTCCATTTTCTCGTCTTTATTATTCTTACTGGACATTTTCATACATAGGTTTCTGCAAAGGTACATATTGGTTGCCCCTCGAGGTCGGATTCAAGGCTATCAGGCTATGACAGGTTCTAAAGACTCACACAGTCCATCCCTTTGAAGTCTCTAACGCTTATTGCCTTTCAGACCTACGTAGTCTTATGCCATATGTCCATTTGGGCCCTTCGTACTGTACTACTGCGTTAACGCCGCTTGTTGAGAAATCAGAATGTCATTCGAAGTGATGTCACAGAAAATCAGGTAATATAAAGTATACACAGATTTTAGCCAAGTACTGATCAGTTCTCGTCATGTACTCGATGGCCGAAAGATAAAGATGTTGCACGACGCCTGCAATTAGGCTTTGCAGTCTCTTCCTGAGAAATATACTATGGGTCGTTCCGAGATGTCCCTTTCCCTGAATCTGATCATCACCGCGCTAGTGAGCATACGTGGCAGTCGGGTGCGCTTCAAGGCTTTCCCCGATATGCCGGAACTCTCATCTGAGATGTTCATGGTCGAAAATCTCCGAAAGGCACTCAATTTACGTCAGGGATATATGAGCAATACCACCGTGGGAGACCAAAGCACATGTGATGGTTCTGCACACCCTCCACTTGAAGCCTTGAAATATATCCATGTGCCAAAGCCTCTCGGTCTGGTAGGGCCGGAAGATAGCTGGCGGGTCTGCAATGTGGTCCAGACTCTTCAGGAAATATCCGAAGGCCTGAACAAGCAGTATTCGGAGGGCATTATCGCAACAATGGTCCGCAAACGTGATTGTACTTCGTTCCAACCCGGGCGGGGGTTGAATTTTCTTGTATCTGATATCAAGTCAGGAAAGCCTTATATGAACTTTGGGCCACTTGGAGACCTTCGATTGTTCGACATGCCTTTCGATGCAGCTCCTGGCTTTTGCTGGATAGTTCCTAACCTGCCATCTGATTCTCTATCCCCAGATTCATGTTGGAGATTGCGATGGAATATAGAACGGGCGGCGATAGGGTGTCTATCAAGCGATCCCCTCTTCCAATGGGCTTCAACTCCCAGTACAGCCCCCAGAGATGTCAAAGTCTAAGCCAAATGGCCTCCTGTTCTGTTAGATTTTGACGGACCTCAGTCATACTACTATATAGGGCTTATTTTCAGTTTTTGTTTTTGATGAGTATATACTCTCCTTGAGAACACTACGCAAAGTGCTTTATGTTCATATCAGTATAGATATCTCTTATGGTCTTAACTTATGTAAAAAAAGGCTACCTATCAAACCACCAGCTACCTTTTCGTATGACTATAAAAGGAGAATCAAGATAGTATGGCAAGACGTTGTAATACGAGAGCATTTAATATTTGTAGATTTTTATATTTAGAAACTCTCGATATCTTGAAGGTCATTTGTACAGAGAGGTTATGCGAATGGTGTAATCACCACTACTCAATTATTCTTCGACCACGATGGCTTCAAGATAGAAAATTGAGAAAGAACAGGTTTAAAACAGAGAAAACATATGTCAATATTTTTTTATATATTCAATTTGTACAGCACAGTTGTGAAAAGGTGAAAGTGTACTCCGTACCTGGCAGCCACACAAGTGGCTGGTGTTCGGCCCCTAAGACGGCCCCGACCCAGGTAACGGAGCTCTGAACTCTCATTCTCCACTGTGTTCATACCCCTCGAGCTCGACACTCCACGCCTTCGCTCTATATTATACTACCTGTAATTTCCTTATTCTTCGAAAAAACCTCCCAATCAGTTCCACAACCGCCCTCCCCCAACACACCATCGCTGATTCGGTCTCGTCTCCACTCAAGCTACATAACAGGGAGCAATGGTCATTCGGAGATCTTGCTCATGAGCTCGATGGCTGAGGGCAGTGAGGATTGGTCGCGCGAGGACGAGCTTGACCTGGGCCAGGAAGACGATCCCCGACAACCCGACCATGGCGCCCTCGACGAAACATTACCTTCCCCGCAGGCACCAGCGGAAGAGGAATTGGACACAATAGGCAATGCGGAGGACCACGGTTCAGAGAAGACAGCAGGACAGAATGATTTCAAATTCCCAGAAACCCCTCCGCCGCGACACGCGGACTGGACCGCGACAGGGAGCGTGGATGAAACAGGGTCAAACCCCGACGATTCCCCATCGCTACATGTTAGTGGTACGATTAGCGCATAACATGGATAGATAGCTGATTGATCACAGGGCTCTATTCCGTCCTCCTTGAGTAGCAGTGCTCTCGCGCTCCGTGGATCTCCACGAGTCAGCCCGAGCCCGGCCCGTCGCCCCTTTGACCTTCGCTTCCAGTCCCGATTATCCTCATCGCCGCAAAGTGTGTCTAGAGCCGGCTCGCCATTCTTAGCGCATCTCCACTCCCGGCAATCTTCAATAACCAGCCAGGTTTCATATACCCCAGAGGCAGAACCCGAGCCGGTCCAGGGACCTTGGGATGTGGTGCGATGGACAAAGCTGCGGAAGATTACTGGGCAGGCGTTTTCGGAAATCGGGAAGCGCAATTTCGGACGGCCGACTTGCCTTGCGGTCTCCACGTCTATTGTAATAGGTACATCGAAGGGTATTATTCTCGTGTTCGATTATCAGCAAAGCTTGAAGACAATTATTGGAACGGGCACACCAGGTTTGTCAAAAGAAGTCCACCCCGCTGGCTCATTGTACTGATGATCGTCTAGCCGTTGAATGCGGTGCTGTTACATCTCTAGCACTTTCCGCAGACCATACTACTGTTGCAGGGGGCCATGACTCGGGCGATATCTTCACCTGGGAGATATCGCGCTCAGCAAAGCCTTTCCTTCATATCTCGCCAATGCCGGCCAATCAGGTCGAGACTCGAACATCTGATGGCCATCTTTCAGGATCCGCGGTCATTCATATCGGGTTTCTTGGCACCAGACGAACCGCGCTGGTCTCGGCTGACACACGGGGCATGTCGTTCTCACACCTAGCAACAAGAGGAATGGGTGCAGTAGGGAGAACAGTCAAGACGACTCGAATCCTGGGTCGATATCCCCAGGTAACGGCAGAGACCAAGCGGCGGAAGCCTAGCTCTGTCCTTGCTTTCTCTCCTCTGCCACTCGGCAATGTAGAGCAGTCCACCGATTCTTTGGGCCTCGTTGCTATGTTGACACCCTATCTTCTTGTTATTGTGTCCACCACCCCAGTGGCACAAACCCAACACAAAGCACCAAGACCCAAAGAAGTTCCCGCTCACAGTGCCATGACCGGCGCTTTGGCATGGTTTCCAGCCATTCGACTGAAGGGAAAAGACACCCAAACTTCAAACACGAAGCTTGTCTACTGCTGGTCAAATGTTTTGACTGTGCTTGAAGTCTCGGAGGCCGAGTCAGACGAACCTACAGACAAAGACAAGCCTCCCAGCCTTGTCTTCAAAGCGCGCAGCAGATGGAGAGCAGATGAAGCCATTGTGGCTGTTCAGTGGCTCAGTCGCTCGGTACTAGCTGTGTTCACCATAACGCAGCGGCTGCTGATAATCGAGGATTATTCCATGCATGTGACAGACTCGGTCGACCTTGCCAACAGACACATATATCACACTGATCTCTTCTCGTCACAGCTTCATTCACTAGTTGAACAGCTTGATGAAGAGGACGAGTCTATGCACGGAGTAGTAGCAGATGCATTCCATATGAGTTTTCGTTCTTATAAAGGGCGCTTGTTCTTGCTCGGTTATAACGAAGCCTTGGTAGGCAGCCTATCAAATTGGGCTGATCGTTTGCTGGCGCTTATGGAGGCTGGTGACTTCATTGGGGCCATTCGACTAGCCACTTCCTACTATACGGGGGAGTCGGAAAAGCTAACGGTTGGGCTTCCGGAAGAGGACACCCTGAGACAGCCCATTGTGCAAGAAAAGCTTTTGGAAATGATCTCCGCGTCCCTCAAGTATGCCTTTGGTCGCAACTCCGAGGCAAGCAATGACCGACTTGAGAACCAGCAGCTAGAGGAGCTAGCAGAAGTTTCTATTGCGGCTTGTATCTACATGGCCGACGAAGAGTTCCTCTGGGAGGAAGTGTTCAACTGGTATGAGGAGCAAGATTCGGCGGGCATTTTCATGGATGCCCTCGAACCACGTATAGTTGATGGAACTCTGCGATCACTACCTCCGACTGCAGTCAAGGCCTTGATTAACCATTTCATTGGAACTCACTCGGCCGGTCGCTTAGAGGAGATTATCTGTCTGCTTGATACTACTACTATGGACATCGATCAAGTCACAACGCTGTGTAAACAGCATAATCTTTACGACGCTTTTATATACGTATGGAACCGCTGTTTGATGGATTATGTGGGACCACTGGAAGAGCTACTACAGCTTATTCCTTCTCAGTCTGGGCCCTTGGTCAACGGTGACTACGTGATTGAAATGAGACGGCAGAACAATGCGATGAAAATGTTCCCCTATTTGTCATTTATCTTGACTGGTCGCGTCTATCCCACCGGAGACGACATGGACGAGGTTGAAGCCACACGAGCTAAAACAGACTTGTACCAATTCCTCTTCTCGGGCCGTGGGACTGGCACAGTACCTGGAGATAGCCACGGGGCAGAATCCTTCTCTCAACTTCGAGTCATGCTCAAGTTCGATGCTTCCAGCTTCATGAGCATGCTCAACGAGGCATTCGAGGACAGTTTCCTAAATGAGCCTGAGAGCGAGGATGTCTCTGCGTCGGGCATGTCGATCAATCGACAGTACCTCATCAGCATTTTGCTGCAAGTCATGAGCGACGATTTTTTCACCCCTTTTGATACCATCTACCTGGATATGTTTGTTGCACGCAATCTTCCCAAATATCCTCAGTATATTCTCCTTTCCGGCACAATCCTCCATCAGGTTCTGGTCCGTGTGTGCCAATATCCGGAGCAGGAAATGGCAGACGATTGTGAATTGAGTGCAGAGTATTTGCTGTCCTTTTACCACCCACCGGACATCCAGACCATGATTCCTCTATTTAAAGAGGCACGCTTTTTCCGGATCCTCAAGTCGACCTATCGTTTAGAGAAGCAGTATCCCCTGTTGGTTGTGACTTACCTGGAGGACCCGAATGGCCGCGATGCCATCTTCACCTGCCTGCATGACTGCCTCCGTCCAGGATCTGGGCTTAGCAAGAAACAGAGACGTGATATAGTGGACGTAGTCAAGGAACATGCCCGGGAGATCGCCGAAATTGATGTGACGCACGCTGCACAGACGATGCAAGACTTGGCCCCTGAAGCACACTCTACATTTTTGCGGGTTCTAGAAGATGATCCCCAGAAACAGTATCAGTACTTGCTGGTTCTGGTCGAGCCACAGGCTCAAACGGCAGACGCCCAATCTTCGCCCAGTATTGAGAACTGGATGATCGAGCGCTACGTGCAGCTCTTGTGCAAATACAACCCCTCTCATGTCGCAGACTTTGTCGACGGATTACGAGTTGGTGACATACACCTAGACAAACTTCTCCCGTACATCGAGGAAAGCGGAGCCATCGATGCTGCCGTCATTCTCCTCGCCCGACAGGGCCAAGTCCGCGAAGCCCTTGACCGTCTTATCGCACATTTGAGCACCCTTGAATCCGGTCTGGTAGGCATCCTCCAGAGCGTGCGCGAGAGCCCCGACTCGGCGACCACCGCCGAGGCCATTGACGACCTGATCGAGTCTCTGAACAAGTATGCGGGTGTCGGAACATGGCTCTGCCAGGGCCAAAGTAAGACAGCCAAGCAGTCGCGCACAGGCAGCACCAACGGCAAACGCAACGCGCAAACCGTCGACCAGCCTCTCGCCTTCGACGAACTACTCTGGCTCGACCACATCGAAGCCGTGGTCCGCATCGCAAGCAACGTATTTGCCTTTATACAAGGAAACAACACCCAACCATCAACATCCCTCGGCGAAACCAGCCGCGTAACAACCTCCTTCCGCACCCTCGTCCAGCAAGTCTTCACAGCCCTCCTCGCAAGCACAGTAAAAAGCAGCCCAACCACAACCGAAAGAACAGACATGTCCTTCCTCCGCATCCTCCGCGCATTCCTCACCCGCGCCGCAAGCTGGTCCCCCTCCCTCCTCGAGCTGCGCGCCGTGCTAGCCTCCATCTTCTCCGCCTACTCCTACGAGAAATCCCTCCTAACCCTCGCAAACGGCATGCTGGACCGCGACCTCTTCATCCACGTCGACGAAGTCTCCCGTCTACGCCAACAGGGCTGGCGACCCCGCGGCCACATCTGCGAGATCTGCCGCGGCCGCATCTGGGGCCCCAGCGTCGGTGACGCCCATTGGTCGGCATGGGAAGCGCGACGCGCCGAAGACCATGCCCATCGCATCGCGAGACGCAATGAGGATAGCTATAACCCGTCCGAGCGCGGGAAGGGCAAGGCTGCTGATGCCGGAGTCGGTCATCTGTCCCGTCTAGATGTGGGTGCGCATGCGCATGCGCATGCTCATCGTGATGGCGCTCGTGGTGGTATGTCCGATGCGAACGCTGGTCATGATCATGACCATGACCACGTCGAAGCTGGAGCTGGATCTAGCACTGCTACAGTCGCAGATAGGATACCAGAACCCATTGTCGTTTTTGCCTGTCGACACCTCTACCACCGACGCTGTGTGATGAACGCCGTCAGCGGAGCCCGACCTGCTGAAACCGCGTTTCGGCGAGACCATTTGCCCGATCTGTTCTGTCCGGTCTGTACATAGTTTCTAAGTAGGGATTATTTCCTTTATGTCTAGCGATATTCTTTTGTTACCTTTTTTTTTTCATCTCTTTACTTTTTCCTCCTTTAGGTGCTGTTCGGGGAATCCCTAGATGAGACATGATCGTCTTGCATATAGCCTTTTTGTATTTTTCTTCTTTTTTAACTCTTTTTTAACTCTCAACTACTGTAATGTAATGTGATCTCTAAACCAGGTTTATCCCTGTCATAGTACATCTTCACTAATGTCGTACGTCTTCGGTAGGGAACAGGTGATATGAAGTTCGCTTCAGCCGCTCTGCTCATTCTCCAAGCACACGCTTGGCATGGTTTATACTCCCATGATCGAGGATACCCCCGGATTATCATTCGGTCCCGCAGGGGTTCGCAGGAAACACCAACATTCCTGTGTGATAGGAGCGGGTCTGGTGTTCGTGCTTTTGTAGGCAATGACCTACAATGGGGTATCAAGTAGTTTATCTGGATAGATGTGATGGATATAACTCTCGAGATGACCCTGTCATTCCAACCTCTTTATCAGTTTTGGGTATGATCTCCGTGAGAACTGGATTCGCAATCACAATGTGAGAGGTACATCGGATTATGTATTCTCACGCGTATATTTGTATATGTCGGTACTTTGGGCACAAGTACCAAAGAGTGGAGAGATCTGATGATCGGAAATGGATGCCACGAGAGTTCGCCACGTTACTTTCTTACATTCTTTAGACCCTTTCCGAGAAATCGCCTAATGAATATTTCCAGGGACAAAATCCCAAAAAAGGCTGGACCAAGAATCTTCAAACAGCCGTAGCCTATCAGCTTCCTGTTCGTCCTGCTCTTGCCACACTCTATACAAACTTTAGATGTTAGCGGTAAGCACTCTGATTGGTCTTGGATGATTACCTGGGTTGATCCTTTTTCTTTATGAAACATTAAGGTTATAGCGTCGGCGCTTGATATATCCTAAAGGTTAATAGTGATTAGATCTCAGGTTATATTCTCAGTTATAACTATTGTCTGGGTTGCCTAGTTTCTAATATGTGAACTAGTATAATGTTAGTATAATGTCAACTAATAGAATGTTATACATTCAAGACTAGACCAATCGGCCTGATCCAGGGTTCGGAGGTGTCAGACTCTTATGTTTCAACATGCCCCTTTTGCCGCATGTCTTCCATTGGAGTGTCTGGTGGATGTATCATGTCGTTCCATCCTTCTTTTCTTATTTTTCTATTTCTTTTTCCTGTTTGTCATTTTTCCCCGGGGTGGATACATCTCAAGTATAAGATTGACCCCGTCTCCCTTGTGACCTTGGCAATATCTAGTCTCTCCTTTGTTACATATACCTATTGTCTCTCCCTCTATTCATCTGCATTCATACCATTCCTATTGTCATTTACCATTTTTGGTCAGTATTTGTGATACTAGGCCTTCCAGTCTTTTAACAGACTCTCTCTCTCTCCAATTCTTCTTTTCCTTGCATACATTCTACAAAGATTCTGCAAAGATCCCAGTATTTAAGCGCAATGCATATTCTCTCGACTCTCCTGCCCGCCCTGGGTCTGCTAGCCCACGTATCATCTGCAGCATACACCATACGCGATGACTCCGGTACCTCGGACTCGTTCTTCGACAAGTTCAAATTCTTCACCGTATGTCCATTGTTCCCAGTTTTTCCTCTCATCCGTAATACCCATACTAATCCAATATATAGGATACCGACCCCACCAAAGGCTTCGTGAGCTACGTCGATCGTAACACCGCCTCAGCCAACGGTCTCATCAACACAGGCGACGGCGTCTACATCGGCGTTGACCACTCCAACAACGCCGCCGCACCTGGTCGCAAGAGTGTCCGTCTAGAGAGTACTGCCACTTACAAACATGGTCTTGTTATCCTTGATCTGGCTCATATGCCCGGCAGTGTATGCGGCAGCTGGCCCGCCTTGTAAGAACCCCAGCCCATTCGCCATTCTTATTTCTTTCTTTTCTTTTCTTTTTTTTTAAAAAAAAAAAATACTAACCCCTGCAGCTGGATGCTCGGCAGCAACTGGCCCAACAACGGCGAAATCGATATAATCGAAGGCGTAAACGAACAATCCCAAAACCAAATGGCTCTACACACAACCGACGGCTGCACAATCACCAACACCGGTTTCACAGGAACCCTCGATACACCAAACTGCTACATCAACGCCCCAAACCAATCCTCAAACAGCGGTTGCTCAATCCGAAACGAGAATACCCAGTCCTACGGCACGGGCTTTAACAACGCAGGCGGTGGCGTCTACGCAACAGAATGGACTGGATCCGCCATTTCAGTCTGGTTTTTCCCTTCCTACGCCGTGCCGGGCGATATCGCATCGGGAAACCCTAACCCGGCGGGATGGGGTGTGCCCACGGCTCGCTTTGCGGGTGGCTGTGATATCAATTCGCATTTCAAGGATCTGCAGATTGTCTTTGATATTACTTTCTGTGGAGACTGGGCGGGCTCAGTTTGGAATTCGTCGAGTTGTGCTGGGAGAGCGGGATCGTGTGTCGATTTCGTCCAGAATAATCCCGCCGCATTCCAAGAGAGTTATTGGCGCGTGCGTTCGCTGAAGGTTTATCAGGATTTGAGTAGCATAGGTTCTGAGAGTGGTGCTGGTGAGGATGTTGGTGCTGAAGACACTGGCGATGAAGACACTGGCGATGAAGACACTGGCGATGAAGACACTGGCGCTGAAGACACTGGCGATGAAGACACTGGCGCTGAGGATGAGGGTTCCGATGTGAAGGTAGGTCCTGGTGCTGATTGGGATCCCACGGCGTGGTCCCAGTCACATGGACCTAGGAATACTATGAAGCATCGTCGCAGACATTACCGTGCTGGGCATGGTCATGTTTAGATGGTGATTGTGCTGGTTTGATGCATCAGATTGTTTTCATTGAGCGATATGGGTTCGATACGTTTTGCATTTCGATTGCGATTCACCCTTTTCTTTTTCGGCCTTCTTGATTTCCGTATGTTATGGTCTCTTAACTCGGACTCCTCTGGCCTGTGCTAGTCTACGGCTGTGGAGGGATGAGCGCGTTTGATACGCTTTATGCTTTACGCTTTACGATGACTTTGTGAATACCCTTTCCATTTCGATGATGATATGGAATATGAAATGAAAATCAGCAATGATTATGAGTATGGTTATTGTTTTGTAGATATTCTCTCTGGACTGTAAGTAAGTGCTGAGTAGGTCGTCCATTGTACAATCTAGAGTATACGGGTGAGATCTTCAGCCTCCGTAGATCTAACAGGGATGATACATGGAAATGAATAAGATAAGACAAGAATATATACTTGAATATATGTATTGACATTTATATTAACATTAACATTAATTTCAACGCCCAAATCCAAGAACATCGCGTTGATCATCCGTAAGCCGACCCCATTCCAAAAGCAACCGAAACAAGTAAATCTCCATATCCTCTTTCCTCAACGCCTTACTCGCCCACTTTCTCCCTTCCTCTGCGATCCACTTCCCCTCCCGATCATGCGCCTTCATACGCATCTGGGGATTAGAACTGCCATCAGAACCAGGAGCCGCCACGCCCGCAAAGTACGCAAGCGTACTCCACAGTCCATGGAGACGGATATCAACAGGAACAAAGTGCAGCCAGGAGGTGACACGAGAGTCGAACCACTGACGGAACAGACCTGTTTTGAGGGGCAGGCTATGGCTGCGCAGGAAAGGGAGGAAGCGGCCACTGAAGCCAGCGCCGTCTAGATCAAATAGGAAACGGTGGGACCAGTGTGCTTGGAAATCTGCCCAGTCCGCGGTTCCCATTTCCGCGGCTTGCTCGGCGCAGTCTTCGCAGCGGACGATTGGGTCGGCGAGGTGGACCGAGGTTTGGAGATGGAGGTCGGAGGTGGGAGCGTTGCCGTCCATTATTTCGTAGCGGAAGGAGTTTTCGTTTGAGTCTGTTGGGAGGAGGACGGAGACCTGGTTGTTGGTGTTGTTGTTTATTAGGTGGGTGAAGCGCTGGCGTGGCATTCCTTTCCATTCGCCGAAGCGGCTGACGCCTTCTGATGTACTGCCGAGCCAGTAGAGGGAATTTTCTTTTTGACTGTATTCTGGATCTGGGTGTTCGTGTGTGGGTTGATATTTCACCTTGTCGATGTAGTTCCATGGACTTGGGAAGAGGATGTCGTTGAATCCGGTCAGAGCGCTTTGGCTGAATACCGGGATGAGTTCTTGTGATACCTTGAATGAGGCCGGGGAGATTAGGAGACCGTGGAGGAATGCAAGGTCGGGTTGGTGGCAGATTTCGGAGGCGATGTTGAAATCTAAGGGAAATTGGCCTATGGAATGGGGAGCCACGCATGACAGGCAAGTTTCACGACGATTCCAGATTCGCTGAGAGCGCGCTTTAGATGAAGGCGGGCAGACAGCGCTCACATAGGGGTCGAAGACACCCCTCCAGGCTCCGTCAGTGAACACGGTGATGTTGGTTTGGTCAGCCGGCTCAATCGGGGCCCAGCCTTCCTCTCGGCTGGTCGACCAAGTCTGCACCATGCGCTCTTCGGGGATCATTGCCTGCATCTCAGTCTGCCCATTCAACATTGACATCTTCTCCCAGGGAACTGCAACACGCGGTTCATCATTTAGATTGAACACCAAGTCCATATCAGGGAGGTATTTGACGAAATTATCCATCATGTCCGCAGCACCCTTCACCATCCACGCATGGGTCGGTTTGATGCCTTCTTGCACTATGGCTGTGCCGTTGCGAATCTTAATTCCACCGAGATCATTGAAAGGGTTGGTGGCCAGTTCGTGCGTCATTGCGCGAATGTGCTCCGGAGCCAGGGCTCGGAAGGGAAGTAGATTATGGTATATCTGATCGAACTCATCGATGATAGCTGACGATCGGCTAGTGGCATATAGATACCATTTGTCAAAGCCCCTAGATGAATATTAGTTGAGTTATGCAGCAAACGTAGGTATTTCGAACATACGGTGGTGGATGCTGATTATATCGCCTCCGGTATTCGGTAACCGCATCTCCAAGGGTCCTGCTCCTAGACGCCTGAGCGACATAGTTGTCATGTTGAATTTTGCTGTCGTTAATGAGGAACTCAATCGGGTGTATCTCATCAATACGATGCTTGCTCATTGCAAAAACGAGACTGATCCCACAAAGCACGGCAAAAAATATTTGGATGGCAACGTTGGTGCGGTATAATTTCGGCTCCTCGTTATGAACCACCCGCGCAAGAAGAAACAGGATGGCACCCGTCAAAGATGCAGCCAGCGGGACAATAGCATAAGTTAAGGAGATGAATGGGAAGGGTGACTGTCCTCCGGTGAGGGCCGATAAATATGAGAAGTATATGATCATGAAACCGCCTAGAATTGACACCCCAAGGATGTCAAAATGCGGCAGCTAGGAAAATCAGCGCTGGCAGAGAGATATACAGAAGTGGCAGACATACCATATGCCAGGCCGACAATACCAGTAGTACAGCCAATACAGACTGGCTGAAAGCGCCGCGCGAATACTCTAGATCCAACACTGGTTGACCGGCAAGTTCGGGAGAGCTATCCGGCAATGATACCCGGACTTGTATAATACTCCAGACCAAAGAGAGACCCTAGAAAGACCATCAGAACAAAGTATCCACATCACGATCGTAGTTTTCTACTTACCAAGAGACCAGCTCCAAGGTACGTCAATGCTCGTTTTCTGCGCGCATCATCAAACTGAGCGCCAATCCGACAGAGTTCTGTGACACCGATAAGTATAAAAGAATCAGCAAATAGATTGAACAGCTTGTATGATCGTAGACGCGATGCGCCATGTAATACAATAGGACAGATATAGGTTGACCGGGTTCCGGCCGCGAACGATGAAGCCAAGAGCCCACCAGTAGACAAAAAGGCGGCTGCAATTAAGCCTCTGAAGCGACTTTGGGTGAGATAATAGAAGCTCCGGCGGGAAACAGAGTAGGCCACTTGCAGTGGCAGCTCTGTGAATCGTTGGGCAGGAACATATCGGTCCACTTGTCGTGATCGCTGGTTGCGCCAGTAGTCATAGAGCGAAATAACGAAAGGAATAGCGTACTGTCCAGAATATCGTGTTAGTCGCATGAAGAACCGAACGATAATCAATGTAGTCGGCCACTTACAGCGTATCCAGCAGGTGCGCATTCAGTGTTCCGAGTTACTTGGCGGAATGACTCGATGCGCAAGCCACATAATCCCAACAAGAGACCAATCTTTATCCACCACGACTGAAATCGTAGCCGAGGTCGAGTCTCAACATCGCCCTGTGCGAAAGATGAGGTTGATGTGCGGGAAGGAAGCTCAAATTGCTCTGCGAGAGGGATAATTGGCCGTTTACTTGTTGGCGACGATGGTGACGACCTCAATGTAACAAACCGACTCCATACCAAGAGAGTGATCCCTGTAAGGAAGCAGACCAGGATGGATGTACTGACGGGACGATCTGTATCGGCGCAACAGTCAGATCAAGCTGTACGGAGTAGAAGGACCTGATATCCACGGCCACAACTCACCAAAAGCGAATGTGGTCTTGTAGGAGGTAGTAAGGAATAGCGAGCTTAAAAGAAATACCCTGCTCATAGAATGCGATCATGAGCTTAAGTGTTCAATGTGAGATAGCTTGCTTGGTACTCACCCCACACATAGCTTTACCCCGACATCGGAAGATAACTGGATCATATTGCCAATCTTTTTATGATCACTCTAAATCCATTGCTGTGATTTCAGGAATAAATTGAACTGTTAAAGGGCAGTAAGACGGAAAGACAGAAGATTAACCTCCTGTGGATCTTCAGGAGATTGACAGTCTTCGAAACATGGAAAAAAAAGCAGGGCAGGGAGGGCCCTTTGATAGATTGGCGGCTAATCAGAGGCACCCGGAGTGCTGATCCATTGGATCCATTAGGGTTGCGTCAACCGGGCGAGTTACCATGTATTCCATTGACTTTTTGGTGTGCACGTAACCACGGGCCCTGCATCGCTTGTGATTCTGGTATCTTTTGCCAATTAATGACATCTTCAGCCACGCCCCAATCCTATTAGCTCTTGGTAGTAAGCTGGTTTTGTCCTGGAGACGTTATATTGCAAAAGAGGGTCAGCAAGAAATGCCGAGCCGATCAGCGGCCAGAATCAAGCCTTGGTTAATTTCACGACCCACTTGGGTCCTAGGCGTGATGTTCCTTGTGGGACCTTTCAATGCATATGTACCAGAGAATGCCTGGCACTCGAGACCCTTCCTTTCTATTTTAGTATTTCCCTCTTGCCGCTTTTTGATCTCAGAGTAAAATTGAGCACACCCCTGGTTAGGATCGTGTATGCATTTCTACTACAAATATACGTGGTGGATCCTCTGATGTGCAGATCCAATATCGAAAGGGTAGACCCTGTTGGCACAATAAAATCCCTGTTGGCACAGCACCTAAACCTAATACGGATATTACGTCTCGGCATATAATTATATAATTATTTACGGTATGGTATGGTAAACATAGTCACGTGGTACAGTAGAACATACTGTTTCTAAAATAACAGGGTGCAACTATCGAAAGTGGGCTCGACAGACCTAACCAAATACTAATACAGAAGTGTAAAGCGTGTGTTCATGCGGAAACTTGGCCTCATAGCGCGATATCCAGCAGACTAGCGAGATCGGTTGTACCGTCCTCTCTAACAACAGCGCACTCAGAGCCTCTCAACTCTTCCCAGTCCCGAAGATGTCGTTCAATGGCCTCTCCCATAGCAGATGCATTGAAAATTTCGCACATTCTCCAATGCGCATCGAGAATTGCGGGGCTTGGAATCTCATACTCTGTATTTGGTAAAAGTCGGACGCGCCGATCGGAGGGAATTGCAGAGATGTCAGCTGGGGGATAGCGCTGGTAAGTCTTCACCTCGTACTCATTTTTGATGCCCTAATAAGAAGAGTGAGCATGAATGGTTTCATGATAGATCATTGCCTGCTTACGGTAGGCTTCAAGGCAATCGTGAGTTTTCCAAACTGGGTATGCACCGAGTCTCGAAGAATGATCCCATTGCGAAGAGTGTTGATCTCCTCCGCTGAAAGTATTTCGGGTAGCGCGGGGAACACTTGTATAGTAAAGTCCAGATATTTGACGTATCTCTTGGCGCTCCGGACACCCCTAACTAAGAGGCAAACGCAAAAGGTATTATGTGAGCCCCCTCAGTCGGGCCATGGAAAACGTGTCCTGGTTCCCCTTCGCGCCCCCATTGACCGGTGTTCAGTTGACCCGTTATCACACAGCGATAGCTGTCCCGCAGTTGAGGCTGTGCCGCAAATGAAGGGTCACGCTGTTTCGGTTGATCGAGGGTGGAGGCAACTGTTATCGACGTGCTCCTCCCGCTTTGAATGAGGACTTTCCACAACAGAGGGTGCTTTTAATCGGGATTTCACTATTTAGCAATGTTAAGAAAAGTCAATGGATACTTTTGAACGGGACGTACTTACTCGGTGCGGCAAGTCCGGTGAAAAGGTTCAAAAAAACATCGTATAGCTTTCGGTTGGAGCTTATCTCAATAACATCCCTCGCGAGTGCGGTTCTGCCGGCCTCTGGTAGCCACGTGATAAATGCATTCAAGCCGCTTTTTTACAGGCGTCTCGTCGCGAAGAGACTGGTTTTCATAAGCCTGGATCTTAACCCGGGCGTCTTTCTCCAAGCTGGTCAGTGAGTCTGCAGTGTCTGTGGAGAGTGTTGACAGTCTACGGGGTGCTGTGGGTGGGGATGTTCTTGCTAATCGACGTGTAGCGTATTGGAAGGTGAAGCTGATCGATTTCTCTTTGCCATTTTTGTAAGAGGCGTATATAGTTGATAGACGCCAAGTGAAGGAAGATCTGCAGAATGTGGGGGTGTTGGTCCTAGCGTCTCGGCCCCACTGTTGTTTACACAGCTCGTGCTCGAACTGACTTCAAAGCTGGGAATTCGGAGTGCCTTCTCTCAATACCCAACTTGCTATGTGATTTGCTTACCGGTTTGAAAGTCACACCGGAAGTCAAAGATCTTCTGAGAATTTCGGAGTATTTGACTCTGGGATCTCACCAGCTTTCAACTCCCAAGAACAGTCATGAACATAGCTTCCGCGCGTACCAAGTTCACAATCTTTCTTTAGGCTCCAGATACCGGTTATCCTGTTCTCCTCTCCAAGCCTAACGTGAATTTACTCCCCTACTTCTCTTTTATCTGCAGTAAAGCTAAGGAGAAGCCAACATTATTCATAAGTAAGGAATTGCCACTCTAGATGTGCCTTAACCTCGGCAAGCCTTTTGTCTTTCTCCGGATTAAATCTTCCTATCTGTGGGCTCTAGGAATATAACTGTTTCGTTCCCGTTGGAGACGAGGCCTCTTCCTTGCGATCTTATCACGCTCAGCAGAAAAGTCTTTTCTACCCATGATCAAGTGCAATACCACAGGGAGGCAAGTATTTAGGGTAGATGAACTCGGTATTAGGTCAACATATTAAGATGAAGGCACCGAAAGAGAAGACGGGTGGATGATCAATATGTTAGGGCTAGGACATAGTCTGCTTTTATATTTGAAATTTCCGATCTCGAGCCACAATGAGAATTCAGAAAGAACTTCTTGACCGCATCCCGCGCCCAATGAACATGACGTACCTTCTTCTTGATGAGATGGGAAGTATTCAAAAGATGAGGGCGGATGCGATGCTATCTACAAACTAAACATCAGTGTAAACGACCCTATAGGGCTATTCCATTTAAGGTATAGTCTGGGGTGGTCTGAGTGATCGGAGTTGCTCACTGATTACTCGGTGACACTCTGTATCCAGACAGTGAGCATCCAATGGATGCACACCTGGGCATTTACATAGTATCAGTCATCATACACATGACTAGTCAGCTCATCACTGACTCTGAGCTCGTGCTGAGATATACTCTTAGAGCCTGAGTCTAGGGGCCATCATTAAAGCGGCGGCAGCCTAAATAGGAAAACCTCACCCACCAGGGAAAATTCGGTACATACAGGTACATACAGGTACATATGTATGTATGTAGTATTTCGTACATCATGTCCGCCATGTAGGAAGAACGATTCTCCCGTACATATAGACAAGCGAGGTTCATAGCCAAGTATACGCGTCATATCACGTTGGATGTATCCTATCGGCTCAATTCGGCTGTATGTCGTGAAATAAAGATGGCCAAGGCGACCCATGGTTAGCGTCAGGACACACTCAAATAAATTTGGCTAAGCTCAAAGCAGTTCGTCTATTTACTAATTAGGTAGGTTTACGTCACATATAGTCATGTGACTTTACCAGGGACGTCAACTATCTTGTCCAATAAAATGAACTGTAACTAGCTAGTCCATTTCGAGCCTTCGCGATAAAAAATCAAGTACCTCACGTGACTCGTTACATCCCCCAAGTGGATATGGGTATACCGCTTACTTGTTTGGGCTGACAACGGCAGAACACAGTCATGTGACAAATACTTATGTAATTGATAAAAGGCCTGGGCGGTGTATTATTGCCTCGGGCGGTGTCAGATAGCAGTATCATTTTTTTCTAACCGCTGGGAAGTTTTTTGGTCGCAAGACGAAGCCAAGTGTTTTTTCCAAACAACACTAACCGGAATCGCCATGCCACGCAAGGCGATTGACTCGCGGATTCCCGCTCTTATTCGAAATGGTGTGCAGGAGAAGAAGCGCAGCTTCTTCGTGGTTGTTGGCGACCATGCCAAAGATGTGATCGTGCATCTTCACTATATTATGTCCAGCGTGGACGTGAAGCAGAACAAGTCGGTACTATGGGCTTACAAGAAAGATCTGCTTGGATTCACGAGCCACCGCAAGAAGCGCGAAATGAAGATCAAGAAGGAGGTCAAGCGTGGCATTCGCGAACCGAACCAGGAAGACCCATTCGAACTTTTCATCACCCTCAACCAGATTCGCTATGTCTACTATAAGGAAACTGAGAAGATTTTGGGTAACACCTACGGCATGTGTGTGTTGCAGGACTTCGAGGCCATGACTCCCAATTTGCTTGCACGAACCGTCGAGACCGTCGAGGGTGGAGGTTTGGTGATCCTGCTTTTGAAGAGCATGACCAGTTTGAAGCAGCTTTACACCATGTCCATGGATATTCACTCACGATACCGAACGGAGGCACACGATGATGTTGTTGCTCGTTTCAACGAGCGATTCATCCTGTCTCTCGGAAGTTGCGATTCGTGTCTGGTGGTCGACGACGAGCTCAACGTGTTGCCCATCTCCGGCGGCAAGACCGTGAAGCCCCTTCCCGCCCCCGAAACAACCGACGAGTCAGCTTTCGGTACAAAGAAGGAATTGAAGGAAATCAAGGAGAGTTTGGCGGACTCGAAGCCCGTCGGCCCCCTGCTCAGCTTGGCTCGCACTGTGGATCAAGCGAAGGCGCTCCTGACCTTTGTTGATGCTATCGCTGAAAAGACCTTGAAGAGTACTGTTACTCTGACTGCTGGTCGTGGACGGGGAAAGTCCGCCGCTCTTGGTGTCGCCATTGCCGCGGCTGTCGCTCACGGCTACAGCAACATCTTCATCACCTCTCCCAGCCCAGAGAACTTGAAGACACTCTTCGAATTCATTTTCAAGGGCTTCGATGCTCTTGGATATCTTGACCACGTTGACTACACTATCCTGCAGTCGACCAACCCCGACTTCAACAAGGCCGTTGTGCGTGTCAACATTCACCGCAACCACCGTCAAACCATCCAGTACATTCAGCCCCAAGATGCGCAAGTCTTGGGACAGGCAGAGCTTCTCGTTATCGATGAGGCTGCGGCTATCCCTCTACCATTGGTCCGCAAGCTGATGGGACCTTACCTGGTGTTCATGTCCTCCACTATCAACGGATACGAAGGCACGGGCCGGTCCCTGTCTCTGAAGTTGATTCAGCAACTGCGGGAACAATCCCGAAGTGGAGTCAAGACTGACGATACCGACGTCGCCGACCGCAGCACAGGAAAGTCAGCCAAGGGTGTCGACAAGAACCTCAGCGGCCGCACCTTGAGGGAGATCACGCTCTCAGAGCCCATTCGTTATGCCCCGGGTGATTCTGTTGAGAAATGGCTGAACAAGGTCCTTTGCCTTGACGCAACTCTTCCCAAGTCTCACATGAACACACAAGGATGCCCTCACCCCTCGCAGTGCCAGCTGCTCCAGGTCAACCGTGATACCCTGTTCTCCTTCCATCCTGTTTCCGAGAAGTTCTTGCAGCAGATGATGGCGCTCTATGTTGCCAGTCACTACAAGAACACACCCAACGACCTTCAGCTTATGAGTGACGCTCCCGCCCATCAACTCTATGTCCTCGTTCCACCTATTGATGAGGAGGCTACCAAGTTGCCCGAGCCGCTTTGCGTCATTCAGGTCGCTCTTGAAGGTCGCATCAGTCGCCAGAGTGTGCTCAACAGTCTGAGCCGTGGTCAGCGCGCCGGCGGTGATCTCATCCCGTGGTTGGTCAGCCAGCAGTTCCAGGATGAGAACTTCGCCAGTCTCTCCGGTGCTCGTGTTGTTCGTATCGCAACCAACCCCGAATATGTGGGTATGGGATACGGTTCCCGCGCTATGGAGCTTCTGGTCGATTTCTTCGAGGGCAAGTTCACCAACTTGGAGGAGGAGACCCTTTCCACCGAAGAGCAAATGGTCCGTGTTACTGATGAAGAGCTCGCCAGCTCTAGCCTTTTGGATGACAACGTCCATGTCCGGGACATCCGTTCCATGCCCCCGCTGTTCGGCAAGCTGACCGAACGTCGCCCTGATGTCCTCGACTACATCGGTGTCAGCTATGGTCTTACCCCATCCCTCCACAAGTTCTGGAAGCGTGGTTCTTTCGTCCCAGTATACCTGCGTCAGACCCCCAACGAACTTACTGGAGAGCACTCTTGCGTGATGGTCCGTACCCTCTCCACTGGTGAGGCTGACGATGCCTGGTTAAGCGCCTATGCTCGCGACTTCCACAAGCGATTCATGTCGCTCATGTCCTACCAATTTGGACAGTTCCCATCCGTCCTCTCCCTCAGTATCTGCGAGTCTGCCAACTCCGGTGCCAAGAAGGACCCGAAGTTCAAGCCGCGTATACTGCAGAAATCCGACCTCGATGCTGCCTTCTCGCCCTTCGATCTCAAGCGTCTGGACAGCTACGCCAACAACCTCTTGGACTACCACGTCATCCTGGACCTGGTCCCAGCTCTCTCCGACTACTACTTTAGCAACCGTCTCGATGGCAAGGTCAGCCTCTCCGGCGTGCAGCAATCCATCCTCCTCGCCATTGGCCTGCAGCACAAGGACCTCGACGCCCTCGAGAAGGAGCTGAACCTCCCCTCCTCCCAGCTCCTCGCTATGTTCCTCAAGATTGTCCGCAAGATCTCTACCCACTTCCGCAATCTTATCGAGAACGATATCGAGCAGTCTCTGCCCGCACAGAAGGTTCGTATTGAGACCTCTGCCGCTCACGACGACGAGCCCGAAGTCAACCTCCAGCCCCTGCCCGTCTCTCTCGAGGATGAGCTCCGCGAAGGAGGCAAGAAGATCGATGAGGAGATGCGCGCCAAGCAGCGTGCTCTAGGCACATCTAACCCGTAAGTTTCAATCGCATTGTCTGTCTATCGAAACAACAATAACTGATTTCCAGCCAGTGATGGACCTGACAGCTCTAAGCCTTCTAAGCGCAAGAAGATCGAGACGGCGCGCGACATCTACGAAAAGGAGATTGACTCGAAGAGACAAAAGATGATCAAGAAGGGCACCGAGGGCCGCAAAAAGCGCTGAATGATTTAGGTTCTGGGCAGTTTTCTTTTTGCATTAATGTACGGTGTTCGGTTTCTTGGGTCTAAAAAGACTTGCTTGTGTCTAGTATTTGTCTGTATTCAAGGTTCATCTTTCCACAGGATATTCGTCTCTTGTACATACATATGAATCATGTGTTTATCATGCCTACACTTGATTGTTCCGTAGAGATAGATGGGATATGTCCTAACGGCTTGATGCATTGCCTACATAAGCTTATGCGATTCGCTCTCAAAACTAAACAAAAATGAATACTAGGTAACTAAGAGGTCAACAAACTAGCATCGACCTCTTCCAGCGATCATGAACTGATCACAGCTCATCATGTTCCACAGCCTCGGCCTTAGTCTCGGTCTCAGCCTCTGCATCAACCATCTCAGCTTCAGGTTCAGCCTCAGGTTCAGCCTCAGCTTCCGCCTCAGTCTTAACCTCGGCCTCGGGTTCAGCCTCAGCCTCAACACCAACAATACCCTCAGGCAACTTCTCCTTAGCACCTTCACCCAACCGAATCCCATCAACCCACGACTCGACCGCAGCAGCCCCAAAGTCCGCATCGGCACCGCTGAACCGACGCCACCAGCCACGACGCGCATTCAACGCGATAATCTCAACCGTCTGGCCATCAGCCAATGCCAATACCTCACGTAGAGTCTTGGACCCAGTGTTGATAGCAGGGACAGCATACAGCGGGAAGAGATGCGTTCCACGCTGGGCGTGCTTGTGGCCGATCTCCGCGACGCTCGCGAGCGCCTCAGTAGCAGATGCTGGGAGCGCGGCGTCAGGCTCGCTCGCCTCGGGGAGGATGACTAGCACACAAGTGCCGGACTTTGGTGCGAGACAGGCTGCTTCGAGGGATTCGGGGGTGGAGAGGGTTGGGATTGGGGGTACGGGGATGGGGACCTGAGCGGGCTTGACGGAGGGTTCTGTTGTGTCCTGGTCCTGGGATGCGGTGGGCTTGAGGTCTTCTGCATCGTCCACGACGGAGGTAGGCTTAGACACGGGCTTGGACTTTGACTTCGGTTTCGGCTTGGGCTTGTCAGAGGCGGAGCGGGACGACGCGTCTGGGTTTGGTGTCGCCGCTTGGCTCAGGAACTCGGTGATTGGCTTCTTCTTCAGCTCGCCAGTGTAAGTCTTGTGCTCTGCGTCGGTGCTGGGGATGAGGACGAGCGCCGGGAACTCGGTTACGCCGTACTTGTTCACGGTGGCGGATTCCTTGTTCCGTACCTGGGCGATGTCAATTGCGCCGAGGAAGTCGATTGCCAGGGCGCGGATCAGCGCGCCTGTTGTGCCCTTCTCTGTGAAGAGGATGGCCTTGGGCCGGTCCTCGTTTTGTCCAAGCCATTTGTCCAGGTCCTTGTCTGTTGCGCGCTTCACGTGGTTGGGGATGTGGTCGACGACTGCGTCGACGATACCTTTGGCGGTGCGCGCGCCTTGGTAGTCCTCGACATGGGGCTTTCCGGGCTTTTTGGAAGGGGTCACGATCTTCAGGGTCGGGAAGCCCTGGACACCCATCTGTCCGCAGAAGGGCTTGTTTTCGTCATCGTCGCAGTTGATTGCCGCGACTTTCGCGAGTCCGTCGAGGTTTTTCGCGGCTTTCTCGAAGGCAGGCTTGAGGTTCTTGCAGTGGCCGCACCAGGGCGCGTAGAATCTAAGTGGAAATGTGAGTGAAGGTCGGAGGGGAGAGGCAGAGAGCTAGATAGCTATAGTGCGGGACAGCTTACTCGACGATCTATGAAGTAGCCAACTATTAGTCGATTGCGCGCATTTAAGAAGATGATGGCCACTTACCGAGGTATGATTCGAATTCGCAATAAGCGATTTGTAGGTTTTGGGATTCAACTGGATCACCGGCGAATTCTTGGTGTATAGTCCATCGGCGTTAACAGGTAGTGCCGCAAGGAGCGAGACAAGCAAAAGACTGGCGCTGTGCAGCATGGCGAATTGTCCACGGGTTATTTCAAAGCAGAGGTGAGATTCAGCGAAGAAGCCAAAAACGAACAAAGAACCAGAAAAGACAAATCGTCCGATTTACGCAAGGTGTCCTGAAGCTCTTGGCGGTCTATACTATCTTAAGTACAGTCGTGAATAACTAGTTATACTATTATCTAAATACCTCAATATACATAGTATACATCATGGATTAGTATAATATATGGTATCAAATTATCTAACTCTTGAAATTATTAAAATAATTACTTAAACATCCTGTGGACTTGTACGGAGTATATCTCCCAAAGCCTCCGTCCCTTTTATCTTCAATAAACACAACCTAGCAATGGCCATATCAAAAGAGAGCCATGACGTGGCCTTTCTACCTCGCGAACTCTTCTGGATGATCTTAGGCTATTTACAGCCAAAGGAACTAGTCCGCTGTCGCCGCGTCTCACGTGCCTGGAACGAAGCCTTTAGCAACCCAGCCATCCTACTCCCACTCTTAAAGAAACATTACCCATGGACAAAAGAAGTCAAAAACCTCCGCAAAAAGGCATCCCCTGATAAACAACACCAAGGTCATCGTCTTTTCGACCAGGTCGCTTCACGATATGATCACCTAGAACGAGGCAAGCCCCGCTCTATCCAGAAGTATCGCCTCTGCGATGACTTTGGCAGCGCTGGAGACCGTGAATGGTACCAGGTGCAGCCATGGGAGTCACACGCCAGTCATGTGAGGCGCTTTATCGACCGCCAGTTCGCTGAGGCTTTATGGACTTTTGAAGACGGCCTACTGGTCTACCCCAGCGCCGATCATCAGTTTCTCGTGCTCCTGGATTTAGAAACGGACCGGCAGTTCATGGTGCCCTTTATTATTCATGGCAAAGTTATTCGTCGAGTGCGTCTGCAGAAGAGACTGCTCGTTGTTGAGTGGGCTGAGCCGAAGGCCTTTCACTGGTTAAATGATAGTGACGGCGTGCATCGTCACTTCGCATCCTCCTTTGATGTGACGAGAAATGAGAAGCAAGGCTGGAATATTGTCCCCCGCAATGAATGGAAAATTATGTTTTTGGGCCATCCGCTGAGCGAGCGAGATCGGTTCTTCTCCTCGCATAGCAACACCCACTATGTGATTTATATATGGCAGCCAAACCGCAGCTTGTATACGTCCGATGAGGATGCCCCCATTGAGTCTTTGTCTGTCTGGGACATATCGAAAAAATCAGCATACCGACCTTCATTGGATCCCACCGGACGACTGAAAGACGACTCCCCTGATGACACCCCATCAATCGTGGCACGATTCGGATTCCGAGACCTGGAGTTCTTCGACATTCGACAACGAGGCTGTCCAAGTATTCAACGATTGGATATTACGGATGATGCACGGGCAGTCGAAATTACAGAAAACGTTTGCATCCGTCCAGAAGACCAACCACCCGAGCCGTTCGGGTTTCCTCAACCTATTACTACAAGCATTCCTATAATAGGAAATGGGCCTCATTGGCGCCGGGATTTTGAGGGGATTCTACCGCCTTATCGTGGGAACTGCAGCATGCAGGCAGAAACTATGAGGTTCGATGGGTTCATTATGATGGACCCTTGGTATGGTGTTATTGCTCAGGTGACTGTACTCGAGCCCGACCTTGGCTTTTGTCTTCATTTTGATCCTTGGACGTGGATCCAGGATCAGGTTGTTCATTTGACTATCCAGACACCTCGCTCGAGTGTCACTTGTGAGAATTGGGATTTTGTCGGTAGGGGGAGGCTTGCTGGTTGTGAGAAATATTTGGTGGGTGAGAATTGCAATCGAGAACTAGTGATTTACAGATTTGATAGATGAATTGGAGAGTCTTGTATGCTATGAGTGACAATAGATGCCATGCAAGATTTTATTTCTATTGGGCTTACCTCCACCTCCGCCTACCCGGTTCCTATATCAATCTCTCATTCTATTTATTATTTACACCTCCCAACAAATAAACCAAACAGAAGGGGCAATCGCCTGGTAGGTCGACTATCTGGCCAGAAGTGGAGCCCGCTGAAGTGTGATAAAAAAAAAAAAGGTAAGCTCAGTCATTATCCCAATCGCTATGGGGTTTGGTAGTGTGGTTTGTCGACACGTTAGCAATACACACGTGCGAATGCTGAAACTCGAAAAGTGTCTCCAAGCTCGTATCCATTTTTGCGATCGGGCCTTCTGAAATAGCGAATAAGCTAACAGAGTTAGCCGCTCCATGCAATTAGCATGCACCTATATATTCCTGGCACACAATCTTGTAAAACATGCCCAAAGAAACCCTGGTGTAAAGTTAGATTTTGCTACAACTCTACCCCGACCCCATCAGGTACTGCCAATGCTCATATATGCTTTATTCACGATCTTGGTCGGCCTGCCAGTGGTCTACGCAGGGGGCTGGGATGACTTTTCGAACAATCTCGCGACCGACCTCGCGCCATTTCTATCCCTATTTGGTGAACAGATGACGAAGCAGTACCTGAGTGAGAGCATCAATGTAGTCGATTACTTCATTTTTGCGATGGGCCCGATGGGTATCTTGACGGGGGTCGTCTCTGCAATTCGAGTGTGCGGAACCCCGTCATTACGTGCCTTCATCGGTAGAGCTCAAGAAGGAGCGGGCAACGCGGAGGCAGAGTTATGCACCTCGACAAGCCGGGATGTATGTGAGCTCTATAACAGTGGTGGTATCGCGCGCGTCTTTGGTCGCCCAAAAATCCTCGAGGTTGTCCACGACCCGGATCATGATTTCAGCGATCTGAAGGACGACACAGCCGGTATATACACATTTGAGGAATACCTTAAACGAGATAAAGGCAAGGCCCTGTGGCGAAAAGAAATACCTAAGAATCGCATATCACTATGGAAAGATAAAGTCATAGCGCTGTGGAGAACGAAAACAGTGGAAGAGCCTGACACTGAGTCAGCCACTAAATCGCCCGATGTATCGCATGTACCCTTTACAACATTTGCTCCGAATCTCTCCCTCAACATTGGGATTAAGAAACAGTCGAAGCATGTCTTCTACGCAATCGCTCTTCTTGGCCTTGGTCTGCAAGTTGGCGTTTTGATTTTTGCTGGCTTTGCGACATATTACCTGAAATGGGGTAACGATGACCAGCCCCCGGACTCTTATGCATGCCCTCTTGTTATTATCGGCACTGTTCTGGTCTGTGGTGGAATGTTTCATTGCGCATTTCTAATTGGCCAGAGCACCGAGGAGGATGTCTGGCGCCGGCAAGCAAATGTCGCCGACAAATCGACCATGTATTGGATACAGCCTGGTGGTCAGATTATCGGCGATCAAACCTTTGATGCCTTCTCACACACAGACTATGATAACAAACTTGAGAAATATATAACTTCTAGGAGGAAGAATGTGTCCGACGAATCGAGGCTTGGAGTTTGGGTAGCTATTGGGACCACGATCTCTGGCTTTGTCTTGCAATTTACCGGCCTTCGAGGTATACATTCAGCGGTCTCCGTCGCTCAGTTGGGAATCATTATGGTTATGAGTATGGCTCGTGCTATGCTTCGTATGCAGCGACTGAAACCTAAGGACAATTGCTTCGCCACATTTCCAGACGAGGTCGTTGGCCACGAACTCGACTGGCTTGCCTTGCGCATTGGCCGTGGTGTTTTTGGAAAAGATGCCGTTAACCCGGATCCAGCGTCATTAGGATCATCGTCTTCCATTCCGTCATCCAAAGAACTATCATCTTCTCTGCTCAGCCCCGGTAGTCAAGATCGGCGCTTCTGGAGACTCTGTGGTGCGAACAAAATGAGCATCAAGCACCCGTCTCATAGCGATCGTTGGAATGCTGCTGCTATCTTATTGGCATATCGAACCCGACTTACGTCGCTCACGGATTTATCTACGTCGTCTACCGCTCCCGCCAGGGAATTCAAGAGTGAAATGGTGGAAGTCCGAAGTGAGAGTCGACAGATAGCTGCGCTGATTGAGGCTACCATCAAAGCAATTCTCTCGAAGGCCAAGGTCAAAAAAGAGTGGGAGACAGCCTCATCTATGCTCTGGGGCATTGATTGCGCTATTGGCAAACAAGCCAACCAACCCTCGATACCCCAGAAGCACACGGTCTACCTAGAATTCACCCGAGATTCCGCCGCTCCAGGAAGCCCTTGGGTACTCAAAGAAAGACAACAGCTAGAAGGTATCCTCGGTCTATGGGTCTGGTCATTGAAGTCTGATCCGAGGATAGAGACCAAGGACCAATGGACTAACCTCATAAGGTCCACAGCGAGTGATATTGGGGCACGACGCATCATTCCAACCGACCAGGTTATGAAACCAGACTTGGAGATATGGCTTGGCGACGACATGAACACCATCACGAAATCCGCTCTACACTCTGCGCCCACTGAACTATACGACACGAGTTCTGTATGGAAAATGTCGACAAATCTGGGGGCAACGAATGTTTATCCTATCAGCGAGCGTGTACAGGGTGCACCTCTTCGTTTCTTTGGTTGGAAAACTGCGAATCTGTCACAGAGCCAAGACTCCGAGGGATTCAACCTATGGTCCGCCCCAATGACAGGTTCGCTTGTGACATCCTGTGCCCAGGAGATTTTTGCATCATTTCTCACAAGCATTCTTGACATTGTGGACAATTTTGGAAATGTTCATATTGAGGAAGCTGAATCGATCAGGCTTGAGAACGGCCTGGTATCTGAGATTGTTGCACTTTTCACGGAGATGCGATTGGGCTCAAAACTGGAGGCTCTCCTTTGTGTGATACCATTGGTGTTACCTCGACTCGAGATGCCCTCTGCAGCTAGTGCCTTAGCAGCAGCAAGGAAAAGCGCAAATAAGCATCGAGAACAAAAGGATTGGAAGAAGGCAGAAAGGGTGCTACAATGGGCATGGAATATCTGTAGGCAACCTCAGAATTCTCGTACACACGTGATTGATGAAGGCGATGATCACGGACCGGGCTCGGAAGGGACACTCGCCAAGAAAGCGACAATTGCTCTATGCGAGCTATACCGGTGGGCCTTGATAGAAGAGACCTCGAGGGAATTTGGCCAGGACGGAATCTCCAGGCTCGATAAGAAGAAGTGTGACCAATCGGTATCCGTGCGAGAAGTTATTGATCGCTACTTCATTATTGCGAATGAGATTGCACAACATCAAGCCAGCAACGCTAATCTCGCCAATATGGAAACGGACTGCTTGAAAATTGCACTGTCGTTTGTCACCCGTCCAGCATCCGAGACAGACAGAGAACAAAAAGGAAAAGTCCTTTGTTCAGCGGCGAAACATGGATGGGTGGAGGTGGCACTTGCGTTGCTCGAATTAGGTTGTGAACCAGACTTTCGAGACACAGAGGGCAGGACACCCCTATCGCACGCGGTAGAAAGTGGAAACATCACTATTGTGGAAGGCTTGATGAAATGGGGAAGTTTCCCAAACTCGGAGGATCATCATCGAATGACACCATTGTCATACGCCTCAAGATCAGGTCGCTATAAAGTAGTTATGCTGTTGCTAAGAGATGCTCGTGTCCCCCCAGACCAAAGTGATTCTCAGCAACGAACACCTTTATCATGGGCGGCAGAGAGCGGCCATGAAACAATTGTTAATCGCCTTCTCAAGACCGGCAAAGTCGAGCTAGATATAAAGGATACGGGTGGACGGACATCACTATCATATGCGGCAGAGTATGGTCATGACGCCGTTATCAAACGGCTTCTCGAAACTGGTAAAATCGAGCCAGACGCGAAGGACTCTTCTAGCCGGACACCACTATCATATATGGCAGAGAACGGCCATGATACCGGTATTAAACTACTTCTCGAGACTGGTAAAGTTGAGCCAGACACGAAGGACTCTTCTAAACGGACACCGCTATCATATGCGGCAGAGAAGGGCCATAACGCCGCTATCAAACAGCTTCTCGAGACTGGTCAGGTCAATCCAGACGCAATGGATCATAGTGGAAAGACGCCGCTATCATATGCTGCCGAGAATGGCTATGACGCCGTTATTAAACAACTTCTCGAGACCGGCAAAGTCGAGCCAGACACAAAGGACGATTCTAGACGGACACCGCTATCATTTGCGGCAGAGAACGGCCATAACGCCGCTATCAAACAACTTCTCGAGACCGGCAAAGTCGAGCCAGACACAATAGACGCTTATAGCCGGACACCGCTATCATATGCGGCAGGGAACGGCCATAACGCCGCTATCAAACAGCTTCTCGAGACCGGCAAAGTCGAGCCAGATATCAATGGCTCTTATGGCCAGACACCGCTATCATATGCGGCAGAGAAGGGCCATAATGCCGTTGTCAAACAGCTTCTCGAGACCGGCAAAGTTGAGCCAGACACGAGGGACTCTTCTAGACGGACACCGCTATCACATGCGGCAGAGAACGGTCATAACACCATTATCAAACAGCTTCTCGAGACCGGCAAAGTCGACCCAAACACGAAGGACTCTTATAGCCGGACACCGCTATCCTTTGCGGTAAGGAACGGCCATAACGCTATTGTCAAACAGCTTATCGAGACCGGTAAGGTCGAGCTGGACACAAAGGACACTTATGGCCGGACACCGCTATCATTTGCGGTAAGGAAAGGCTATAACGCCGTTGTTAAACAGCTTATCGAGACCGGTAAAGTCGAGCCAGACACGAAGGACTCTTCTGGACGGACACCCCTATCATATATGGCAGAGAACGGCCAGAATACCGTTATTAAACTACTTCTCGAGACCGGCAAAGTTGAGCCAGACACGAAGGACTCTTCTAGACGGACACCGCTATCATATGCGGCAGAGAAGGGTTATAGCGCCATTGTCAAACAGCTTCTCGAGACCGGCAAAGTTGAGCCAGACACGAACGACTCTTCTAAACGGACACCGCTATCGTATGCGGTAGAGAACGGTCATGATGCCGTTGTCAAACGGCTTCTCGAGACTAGTCAGGTCAACCCAGACGCGATGGGTGATAATGGAAAGACGCCGCTGTGGTACGCAATGAAACATGAAAACCCCAGCATCGTGAATCTTATCAAGGAGTCAAAAAAGAAAAAAAAGCTGGAGTGCTAAATGTCTGCAACCATTGGCGTATAATACGGCTGGAGTGACCCAGTGTCACCTAGGCATCAAGAACGCTTTCGGCTGTGGTACGAGCCAGTAGAAGTATATGGAATTGAAGCCGTGAGGACAGGTATAAAAGTTGTGCACAAATTTTGGAGGCAGAAACCAACAGCAAATTGACCAATGTAATCTGGCTGGCGCAGCGTTATGGAACGGGGGATCGTCTCATGTTGTTAACTTCGGATTTACGATGTTTGGCCTATCGAATAAATATATATGATAGCTGAGGTAGTTCACCCGGGAAACCTTTCTTATATGAAATAACCATCTAATCCCTAACTGGTTCCGTGTATGCTTGCGAAATATTCCCAATATTCTAAGCCTCCCCATTTCCGATTTGGATCAAACCTGCGCCGCCTAGGGGGTCTATGGGTTTCATTTTCGCTAACACTTTCCCCGAGCCGAATCGGCTTAAGCAGAGAGTCGCCTTTTTCCTAAGCTACTTTCAACCTCATCACCGAACAAGTCAGCACAATTGCGCGCATTCTCATGGAAGGAGAGTCTCAATTATCCCGTACAGCGGAGGCAACAGCCTCGAAGGTCATACTGCTGCACCCTTTGGTGGCGTTAGCATGTTTGCTTTTGCTATCTGCGTTTAGAATTACCCAATATCTGCACTTAGTGAGACAAATATCAAGTCTAGTCATATCCTTCATGCAGAAAATTCTCAGGGGAACTTTTGACCCTCACTGGATTATGTATGTGGAAAGCCCTAGCTCCATTAACTTGACAATTCTCACCGTGATTTCTGACTTGATCATTTACTATAGGAGTCCTGGGAAGCTTTGTTGATCAGTAAGCAAGCTGCATATCTCTGATAAAATGGGAATCAACATAATTACGACTATTATTTGCTATGGACATGCCCAATTATGACTCGTTTAAGCTTACAATGTAGTAAATAGCATGCTTCCTCGTAAGATTTGTTGTCAGGTCGAGTAAATATCTGCTCGGTCTAGTTGGTGCATTATTTACCACACACGAAGCTGTGAAGAGCACTATGTATAATTCCTTTATCCCAATAATGGAGTAGATATTGCCATTCATAGGCTGGCAGCGGATCTCCGCCTCGATATTAGTTCCTAGGAGCGCGCATTGATTTCCAAGGAACAGGTCAACATCCTACCAATGTATTTCCGAACTTCAGCCTCTCATTTACACAGTTCCTAGGTTCTGGTGTAAGATTTGTCTGACTTTGTATTTTCAGATATCCCTTACATCGTACCTCTTCAGTTTCCGTCTTTCCGTACGTCTAGCGCACTTCTTCTCGTTACAAACTTCAATGGCAGCACAGCCCGAAAAATACACCAGCCGCAATGACCTTCGACTCTAAGATTTCGGGATTTCAGCTGAGACACTCATAGGCTGCTGTGGTGCTTTGGTATGTTTTTCAGCCTTAGAATATCCATGGCTATCTTCTAGATTGGAAAGCTTAAGACCACACAATCTCTTCAATCTCCGCGCCACTGCCACCAGACATGATACATCTGTTTCCGTCGTGGCCAAGATATTGGATTGAAGAGATCCCGGCGAATGAGAAACCACCAGGCCTGAAGCACAATATATGTCAGCAGACTGGTCTCGAAACTGAGCTCGATTACATCAATATCACAGGTCATGATCGGAATCTTGGATTTGAATTTGTGATGTGGTAGGAGGATAATGTCACTTACAGCGAAGCAGATAGGGTTTCTGTTGAAGCAAGTGTTGCGAGCAAGAGCACAGAGGAATCAAATGATAGGAAGTATGTAATTCCTATTCCTTTCGGTCAAATATACGAACGTCGTCCCTTTCCCTTTGGGCTTTCCTGATCTGATCAAGTCTATTTGCACGGTCTTTCTTGCTCACCTCGTTATATGTACTTCTCATCTCTCATCTTTCAACTCAGGATTCCCTTCCTCCTGCAACTGCAACTGCATATTATCATGGCTTCTAACCCCAGTGCTTGTGAGCCTAATGGCAATGGCCCAAATGGTGACAAGGAAATTGAGCATAAAAGTCCCTACTTGACTCTCTTCATGATGAATGCAAAGACGGAAGATTCAGCTCGTAAGAGGTGCAAGAGTACAATTAGAAGTCAAGTTGACTTAAAAGTGACTTCAAAGAGAACCGGAAGCGAATTTACAGATACATCAGTTATATATCCAGGAGAGAATAGTATCGTGGTATATTGACCAGGATTCAATACGTTCAATAGAATTGGGTAAAAAGTCCACCATGATATTGGGAGTGATTTTCTTTTGTTTTTGTTTTTTTTTCAACAAGATAATAAGACTGAAAGGTTCTTCCTCTCACAACCCCCGAGATATCCTTTCCCCTTTCCGAAACCATAGCGAAGGAACCAGACCGAAAATAAATTCAGACCGAACAAACATAAGAGATGAGGGACAAACGAAGAACAGAAAACACATGTGATCCAACATTGGATCAATCACTGCTCCTGCATATCAGATCTGAGGAGAGAGACATGACCAGAGAATTTACATCGGACGCAAGCCATTATACCACAGCCAGGGCAGGTGAGGATATATGTAGGCAACCACATGTTGCAAACATTGCACACGGGACGGCAGAACTCCTTGTACCAGTATCCGAGGTGGGAGCAAACCTTGGGATCATTCCGAACTTTCATAGGCGATGCCATGGGGACTGAAAGACGAACATCTTCCAACCAGCCACAATAGGTCTCCAGCACAAGACCGTTAAGCTCACCACCGAGGTCATCAATGGTATATCGTCCATGGGGGTCGGCAAGCTTCTGCTTGAGGAATGAAACTAGAGGGCGCAATGAATCATGACCCACCATGTAGGCGTTGATCAGTTTGTCAGCATCAGACTTGGAACTGTTAGCGGTAGATTCGGAATCATCGGGGGTGGAGTTGAAAGTTGAGTGCTCGTCAGCTGAATGAGTGCAGGTGGGGAAGTTGACATTTGAATCATCAGCGGTAGACTTGAAAGTCGAGTGGTCGTTGGCTGGATTGGTGTAGTTGGGGGAGTTGACACCTGAATATTCAGTAGTAGACCTGAAATTCCAGTGCCCATCTGGTGAATGAGTGTGGTTGGTAGAGTAGCAACTTGTTGAGAAGTCGACGGATGAATCGTTGCTCGCAGCAGACTTAGGACTTGAAGTGCTATCAAAGGAAGTTGGAGAGTTAGAGTAATTTGGAGAGGAGCTGAATGCCTTAGCGTATTCGTAGGCAAATGCATCGAATGTGTCTGCAGGGTTGCAGGTCTTGGTATCCTCTTCAGGCAGGACATCCGTGAAATGATTGAACTGATTGCCATGGCCAAAGTCGAGGTCGTCCAAAACTCCTTCGATGATATGATCTTGCTTTACCACAATATCTGCTAGATCACGCTTCATTCGAGCCCGCATGTTTGCCTTGCGACGCTCTGCCCGTGCCTTCTGCACTTCTGGGTCAATACTAGCCCATTCGCTCTCCCACTGGGTATTCTCTTCTTGGCACTGTGCACGTTTTGCCTTGGATTCGGCCGAGTTTGGGTCCATGTGTACACTTGTTCCATAACTGTAGTAGTAGTAGCTGGGGCTGTACTGACGTTGATTCGTTGACTTGTATTCATATGGTGACTCGGTAAATTGGCCCGGCCAGTAGTCGAAATCATATCCGTGGCGTTCTCGTTTTGACGAACGATGGTTATTGCCCCTGTAGGACCGAGGTGGTGTGTCATCTTCGGGATCTAGATGTCTTTTGGTCTTTCTTTTCAGGGCCTCGTCAAGCAAGTACCGGCGGTCTTTGTCACGGAGAAGCTCAACAGCATCTTGAATCTGTTTGCAATGGCTTGTCAGCGATATTCAGCGACTTGAGGCTGTGGATGTACTTTTCTAAATCGTTCAATGGTCGCAGCGGTGTTTCCAGCCTTGTCTGGGTGAAGCTTCAAGGCGAGCCGCTTGTAGGCAAGGTTAATGTCCTGGATTCGGGCATTCCGCTCAACTCCCAGGATGGCATAAGCGTCAATGGTCACACCGATGGTCGACATATTGCCGTCTTACAAGTCTTGATATCGAATTTCAGTGTTTTGTTATCTGTGGGTAGGCTTGAAGATAAATATTCGTTGGGGGTATTTCAACAGCCAGGTAGAATGAGAGAGAGAGAGAAAGAGAGTAGTGTGAGATAAATATGAAGGACTTTGGGCAATCAGAACGTATCTGGTGAGGAAGGTGTGGGAAACAGACCCAGAGGACTGTTGGGATGAGGATGACTATATCAAAACTCACCACACAAACGTAACAAATCAAATTAGAAAGAAGGGCCAATATAGAGGCCCAAAGAAAGAAGAAATAAATGAGGTAATATAGAAGAGTATGGGAATAGAAAAAACAAGAGTATGGCTCTGGGGGTGAACAAGAGTGGAATAAAGAACAAAGACCACGCAGAGGGAATGTTCGGCATAAGATTGAGGAACAGTAGCAAGAAATAGATGTGCAAGGGAAGGAAGGGATAGAGGAAGAAGAGCAAGAAGAGAAGGGTATAAGTATAGCGAGGACGAGAGGTGCCTTGAATAGACAATGCTATTGTAAACCGAATCCTATTGATCAGGGGATCAGATCCCATTGGTGAGAAGCTATAAACGACATAGTATGAGAATTCATAAATGGCATAGGACATCACATTTTATATCAAACAAAGAACATGTCAAACAAAGAAGCTCAATATTACCCAAATGGGTAATCTCCAGGGTTAGGGCTATATACAAGGAGAGTGTGACCATATCCCTATTGGGTGGAGGCTATAAATTACCAGGATCCTAGTAGTAATTTTTTTGTTGACCTAAGTTAGGGCTGTACACAATGTACACAAGAGCAAAGACTATACATAAGGAATTGAAATGGATTCACTCTGGTTTTACACAAGCTTAAGTTCGATCTAAATATGAACAAGTCTACACTAAGGTGACTTCGTCCTGTAGAATCAAATCAAGACATATCCGCACTGGCAGTGGCACCGGTGATAATCTCAACCAGCTCGCTGGTAATGGTGGCCTGGCGCTGACGGTTGTACAAGATCTGGAACCTAGGGGGCTGTTAGAGTCGAATCCTAAAGACATTACAGGTAAA
Source organism: Penicillium fimorum (assembly GCA_028828255.1). Taxonomy (NCBI): domain Eukaryota; kingdom Fungi; phylum Ascomycota; class Eurotiomycetes; order Eurotiales; family Aspergillaceae; genus Penicillium; species Penicillium fimorum. Next base: position 2,650,752 of record JAPWDS010000003.1, on the reverse strand, counting down.
ACATACTTGTTGATCATCTCTCCGGCGTTCTTGGAGGCGTTCTCCATGGCGTTGCGACGAGCAGAGATCTCACAGGCGTGGCCCTCAGCCATAGCCCAGAAGAGGTTGTTGGCAAGAGAGTACTCGCGGAGGCTGGACAGAACCTCATCGTCAACCTCGTAAGAGGAGATGTTGGCTACATTGGATGTTAGTTGGAAATCAATGAACAGCGTGTAATCATTTCTCACCGGACTGGGTGATAGCCTCCTCGGAGTAGGCCTCGAGGGAGACGGCCTCGTAGCTGGTAGCGTTGATGAAAGAGTTGTAGATGATGCGAACGCTGGCGTAATCCTCGGGCAGAAGAGCGATCTGGTCGGCAATGGCCTGGGCATCGGCAAAGGTGGGGATGTCCTTGCAGACGTTGGCGAAGCTCAGAACGATCTTCTCGGGGGCGGCACGGGACAGCTGAGCCTTGGCCTTCTCACCGAGAATGGCAATGTCGGCGTTGGGGTTCTCGGCCAAAATACGGCGGGTGGCCTTGCTCAGACCGGAGTGGATACCACCGCAAAGACCCTTGTCGGAACTGGCAACAACCAGAAGAGTCTTCTTGTCCTCCAGAGGCTTGGTCTCGGCCTGCTCGAAAACGGTGTTGGAGGTTTTACCGTAGACGCGGGATTCGTCCATGGCCCTCTGGGCACGGGTAAGACGAGTGGACGCAACAACCTTCATGGTGTTGGTGATCTTCTCGATGTTCTTGATGGACTTGAGACGACCCTCAATCTCACGCAGAGTCGCGAAAGTGGCGGCATTGGCGGGGGCAGGGCTTGATTTCGCAGTCAGCAATTGTCGTTTTCACCTCCTCTGACGTCCAGCATATCTTCCAGCTTCAATGGTGTCGAGGTGGTTGCGTCGGAGTACGTCGGGTGGAAGGACTTTTGGCACGAGGTATCGGATCAAGACTTACCGAGCGACGGCGGCACCACCAGCCCGCAGGGCCGGGCGGACGGCACGGGAGAACATTATGCAAGAGATTTAAAGAGAAAAGGGAACGAGCAGTTAGTGACTGCGGAGAGGAGGGGTGTGACGAAGGTTAGACGGGGATGCCTCGCTGGTCGGGAAGGAAGTTGAGAACCAGGGAGGTTCTGTCTCCGTGCTGCCGCTAAACCGGAAGGGGCAAGCATCTACGGTGCGCCATTCCGACTTCCACCGCAGTGATGCCTTAGGCATCAAGTATTTACATAACATCAACTTGGCGCCTCAGGCACCTACCTGTAGTCCCTCAAGGCCTCTTTTCCCATTCCATTCCTCCATTCCCAAGTCCCCCAACCTTTCTCTCTGTTTCCTCACGTCTTTTCTCACCTCTCGACTCTATTCCTCCGAACTCACCCGCAACATCCCCTCTGTGCATGTATCATTGATGCAGCATATCTATTAACCTTATTCTTGCTCTTCATTGGTCAGAATTTCCTTACTTTCCTCCTTCTCCCAGGCGGCTCGATTTGCCCGACCAGGCGCACGAGGACGCTTTCCCTTACCAAACCATCGATTTCTCTCATTTTACCCTCGACTACCTGTTGCCAGTCCAAGGATTACCATTATGAGCTCATCAGAGGACGACACACCCCTCATGCGCGTCAATGGACGTGGTAAAGGTACGTTCCTCGGGTGATTCGGTTGTGATTATGCACCTCTACAATTTGTCGCGAATCCTGGGTTTCCTTGCTCTTTATATTCTCACTTCTATATCTCCTCCACTCTCTACACAATTGTACTTTTATAGATCAGTCCTCGGGTGCGTCTCGCACTTTGACGTCACTTCCTTCACACTTCCAATATAACTCGAACCGCATTCTAACCTATTGTTTTCTGCACCTTTAGTCTCGCCAAAGTCTCCCGAGGTCGTCAATATGGCAGATCCTAGCCCTGCCACAAATGGCCATGTTGAACCTGGAATATCCATCCGATTCGGTCCTGTGGAAGACAAAGATGTGAAGATGGAGGATGCAGACGATGCTATGGGCGCCAGTAAGCGCAAGTCTCGGACTAGTGTGGGCGAAAAGAAGTCCTACGCAGAAGCAGAAAGCAGCGAAGAAGATGAACCTTTGGTACGCCTACCCCCATCGTGGGATGACCTTTGTTATTCCCAGTGCTACCATACTGTCGCTTTCGGTTGAAGCGTCTGACCAGTCGACAGAGCAAACGCCGGCGTACATCGGTGAAACATGAAGATCCCGAGACAGATGACGATGTGCCTTTGGGGCGCAACGGCCGCAAGCTTCCCAAGGCCGCTGAAACCTCCATCGGCGATGAGTCTGACTCTGACGTGCCTATTGAACGGAAGCTTGCTGCGCAAAAGAAGAAAATCGAACAAATGGCAGAGAAGGAGACCAAAGCTCCGCGCAAACCTGCCGCAGCGAAGAAGGAGACTAAGCCTGCAGTGGCCAAGAAACAGACAAACGGCGTCAAGAAAGAGCCGGCCACCAAAGCTGCCCCCAAGAAGGGCAAAGCCAAGACCACCGTGAAGGCAGAAAGCCAGGACGCCGAAGAAAAGGAAGAGGAGGAGGATGAATATCGCTGGTGGGAAGACCATACCAAGGGCGATGGAACGATCAAATGGACAACCCTGGAGCACAATGGCGTGGTGTTCCCTCCCGAATACGAACCGCTGCCTAAGAATGTCAAGATGAAATATGATGGTGTTCCGGTCACTCTTGAACCTGAAGCCGAAGAGGTTGCTGGCTTCTTCGGCACCATGCTCAACTCAACTCACAACGTGGAAAACCCTGTGTTCCAGAAGAATTTCTTCACCGACTTCAAGGAAGTCATCAAGAAGAGCGGCGGAGCGAAAGACCCCAAGGGCAACAAGATAGACATCAAGGAGTTTGCCAAATGCGACTTCAAGCCCATCTTCGAATTCTACGAAGCTCAGCGTGAAGAAAAGAGAAATCTGCCACCAGCAGAGAAGAAGGCTGCTAAGGCTTTGAAGGATGAGCAAGAAGCTCCGTACCAGTTCTGTATTTGGGATGGTCGCAAGCAGAAGGTGGGCAACTTCCGCGTGGAACCGCCTTCACTATTCCGAGGCCGCGGCGAGCACCCAAAGACTGGGCGTGTCAAGACGCGCGTGCAACCTGAGCAAATCACCATCAATATCGGCAAAGAGGCGAAGGTCCCGCCGCCACCTCCCGGCCACAAGTGGAAGGAGGTGAAGCACGACCAGGAAGGCACCTGGCTTGCCATGTGGCAGGAAAATATCAATGGCAACTACAAGTACGTCATGTTAGCCGCCAATTCCGATGTCAAGGGACAAAGCGATTTCAAGAAATTCGAGAAAGCCCGTGAACTCAAGAAGCACATTGAGAAAATCCGCAAGGATTATCAGAAGAACCTCAAACATGATATGATGGTTGAACGGCAGAAGGCCACGGCAGTCTATCTTATTGATCAGTTCGCCCTCCGTGCTGGAAACGAAAAAGGCGAAGACGAGGCCGAAACCGTCGGTTGTTGTTCTCTGAAGTACGAGAATGTTACGCTGAAGCCCCCGAACACTGTGGTCTTCGATTTCCTGGGTAAAGATAGTATTCGGTTCTACGATGAAGTGCAGGTTGATCAGCAAGTCTTCAAAAACCTGAAAATCTTCAAAAAGGCACCCAAGAAGAACGGCGATGAAATTTTCGACCGCCTTACGGTATGTTCTCCCTCCCCCCTGCTTGAATGTTACTAACAAACAAAAGACATCTGCTCTCAATAAGCACCTTGCCAACTACATGCCAGGTTTAACCGCCAAGGTTTTCCGTACTTACAACGCGTCTTATACCATGGGTTGCGTTCTCAACGAGATGAAAGCTACCGGCGGTACCATCGCCGAAAAGGTGAAAGCGTACAACGATGCCAACCGTAAGGTTGCCATCTTGTGTAACCACAAGCGCACTGTCACTGCTGGCCATGCCCATGCAATGGAAAAGATGACTGAACGGGTGAGCTTTCTCTATCCCGCCCTCGTGGGGAGAAGCACAGTGCTAATCTTTGTATACAGATCAAGGGCCTTCGATACCAGAAGTGGCGGCTGAAACAGCAAATGCTTGACTTGGACCCCACTCTGAAGAAGAAGAAGGGCGCAGCGTTCTTCGAAATCGACGAGGATCTCGACCAAGAATGGATCCAAGAACACCAAACCTTTTTGATTGAGGAGCAGAAAACCAAAATTACCAAGAAGTTCGAGAAGGACAACGAAAAGCGTGTTGCTGATGGCGAGAAGGAAATGAAGGCCTCCGAGCTTGAGGAGCGTCTACAGGTCGTGAAAGAGATGGAGAAAAAGTTCAAGAAGGAGAACAAAACCAGCAAGGTTGAGGTCGAGGCCAAGGGCGCCACGGTTGAAAAGCTTGAGGGTTCCATCACCAAGATCGATCAGCGGGTCGAAACCATGTCCGTACAGGCTCAGGACAAGGAAGACAACAAGGAGGTTGCCCTGGGTACCTCGAAGATTGTGAGTTTTTTTTTTTTTTTGCTTTCGGGGTCCCCTTTCACAGTCTCACCAGCTAATCATACTCCTTAGAACTACATTGATCCTCGCCTCACTGTCGTCTTCAGCAAGAAGTTTGACGTCCCCATCGAAAAGTTCTTCTCTAAGGCACTGCGTGAGAAGTTCGAGTGGGCCATCAAGTCCGTTGAGGAGGATTGGGAATTCTAATCAACCACCCATTGCCTTCCTTACTCGGGTGGGATCCTGTCTTTCGCGCGCATTACTTTCTTCGTACAATATTTTCGGTTACACTCAAGTCTGGCTTACAAGACGAGATGATTTTCCTTTGTTTGTTAGACGTTTCTTTCAAAGATAGCTATTGATCCATTCGGATCCCTGATTGCATTCGCATGCTTGTGAAAGACTCAACGTTGCTATCGACATTTTCATGGTTTTCGTTATGGGGGGAACTTGGCTCAGAGTGTGAGCCTGCATTAGCGGTGGCAGTGGGTACGATATGATCGGTACACGCAAGTATACACGAGGGGGGAAAAAGAAAAACCACAAAAAAACACATCACAAAAGACCCATCGATTCGGTTGGCTGGCGGACTTTGTTAAATGCATACACTTATGCATAGCAGTCGGACACCTTGCACAGTTACTGTTCCGCTGCTCTTTGTCATTTCAATCATGGGGTTAGAAATCTTGCATAATTCATTCCATCGTTGCTATTCAAATCTAGCATAAGTCATTATCCCCCCCCCTCACAGTTCAACGTAGTACTTGTTGCATGGTGACATGTAGGTCTATGCAGCTAGCTCTTGGTCCTGGGTTGTAAGTATGTCCTACTGCACAACATATCTGCAGGGACTGTACATAATGCACAAGAATTAGACTAGTGCTATATGTCCAGTCCAAAGGTACTCCGTACACAATGTCTACAGATCAAATGTACGTAAGAGAACGTTGATTTGAGATAAAAATGGAATATCAAAGTCGTCGGGGAAAAGGCTGAATATGCTGCCAATGCAGGGCCATGCAAAAGGTAAACGAGGGAAGAAACCGGAATAGAAACATGCCGGAAACAAGAGAAACCCCTCCCCTCTATGATAGCGATTATCAATTACAGTACAGGGCTCGATTCACATCTAGCGATGCTAGACAGGTCTGTCTGGATAAATAGCTTCAGAAGTGGTTGTAGAGATAAGGAGATGTAGGAGAGCATATAGAGATGCAGAACATGAGATGGTCGTGTCGTAGGAGATTCAATACATCCTTTTCAGGCATAATGCGATGACCGATATTCCTCATCAGGTAATAGAGACCGTTAATGCATCATGGAAAAGAACATAGAAAGATGGAAACGAGTAAAATAACCGACAGACGGGATATCTTCAAAGAAAGAAAAAAAGAGAGAAAAAAAAAAGACGAAACCCCCCAAAAGAAAGTGAACCTCACTCTCATGGCCACCAGCCCATGCGCTTATAGCTGTCCACAATCTCACGGATACTATCAGCCCCAAAATTCGGGTACACTGGCTTCCAGCCAACCTCAGTCTCGAACTTCGACCCGTCAAGACACATATCCTGATCCTTGAGAGTATCACGCTCCAAGAACGGACTGATCGGTCCAGGGCGGGTGATATTAGCCCTCTCAATGAGCTCAGCCCATGTCTGCAACGCGACCTCATTCATATCATCAACGACATCGTCAAGATTCAGCTTCGCAAGCTGCGAGGCAAGGGACCCAATAAACGAAACCTTAAGACCAAACACCTCCGTCAAAGCCTTAGCAACATGTTCCTGTTTCGTATCATTGTGATCAACAACATTGAAAACAACAACACCATCCTTGGGATCAATGAACCCCTTCGCAGCGCGCCACTTAGCAGCCTCAAACAAGGCACTAGCAGCATCCTTCACATGTAAGGTATTAATTTTCAGATCCTTTGTATGCAAGAACTCCAAATCCTGCTTGAGCTCGACGTGCACTGCAGAAAGACAAATACCCGTAGCGAAGTAGCCGGGGTCATAGGCTCCGTAGATGTGGGGCAGACGGAGGGCGCAGTACTGCAGATTTGGAATTTTGCGTAGTTCGTCCGCAGCCTTTAGTTTCCACGAGGCGAGTTTATGCCACGGAGCGAGTTTGTCTGTTTCCTTGCGCGGCGTTGAGCCGCCCTTGTAGACGTGCGCTGTGGAAGTCTCGATGAAGGCAGGGATACCGCGTCGGGCGATTTCTTTGCCGAGGGCAAGGGTAAGGCCGTAGCTGCGCACTTCGTAGACGTCGTCGGGTTGGGAGTGGCGTGTTTCGCCGCCGCAGTTGATTACATAGTCGAATTGTTTGCCGTTGGCTCTGTCAAAGATGCGGGGGAAGTGTTCTGGGAATCGGGTTAGTGGGAAATTGTTTGGAGAATCCCAATAGTCAAAGTACTTACGTTCACGGCTGGCATCTGCCTGAACGAATTTGTCCTTGGAACATGCTTCTTCGAATTCGGGGGCTAGCCAGGCCAATTGTGGGAGGACTTTGTCTACTAAGCGGACTTCCGAGGCTAGGTTATTCTCGTGGATGTATAGGGCGAGGTGTCGACCGATAAAGCCTGGGGGATGTTAGTTGGAGAGTGAGTTTATTGAGACAAAGAAGACATACCAAGGCCACCGACGATTAGAACGGCAGGTTTGGCGTCAGCCATTTTGGATGTGAAAGAAAAAAAAGGTCTCCCCGCAGGTTCAGGAGAAAGGGGGAGAAAGGAGGGGGCGGACTAAAACGAAAAACAGCAAAAGAATGCAAAGAATATTATTAGACAATTAAAATAAAAGGGAAAAAAATCTAAAAAAATCTTAAAAAAAAACCAAAATTAATATTCGGGATTCACATCTCCCCTGCCAAGCCGGTTAACCCACGACGTTTGACTGAGAGTGGGTTACAGTGGAAACATTAACATCTATCTGTGACGTCGGAGGGGGGATAGTGTGTATTAGTGAGATTAACGTGTTAGTATTGTACTCATTTTACTATCCATTGGGTGCACTATATACGGAGTACAAGTTATACAGTATATGATACTGAATGGCCTATACATCGAGTCCTAGATCTGTGTCCCATGGTACTGGGTTTCCGATCACCCGAACCATAGATGAACCTCTGCAGTGCTTAATTTGACATGGGTATTTCTCGGCTATTTCACTAGGTTTTCCACTGCTGATCTCGGGATTTGATAAGATGTTATGGACTAAACCATTTGGTATACGTATAGGTCCTAGGTGGAATCACGAGAACCAAATTTCCAGATATCACTCCCTTTTAGGATTAAGGTTATACTATTCCTCGAGATAAACTATCCTGGGAGTTGGGATTAACGCTTCACGAGAACGGGCCTTCGGACACTACATACAATCGAAAGGAGACGGGACACGGGTGGGGCATTTGTTAACGGGTGAGCGGCGATCTTGCGGGCGCAGCAATCGAACAGCAAGAGAAATGTCGGAGGATGAGCGGCTTATTGGTGGGAGGGCTTCTCGCCGACGTCTAACTGTATGGAGTCTTCTGTATATTGTAAGGGGCGGCAGATGAACATATAGAACAAAACATGGCTTAAGATTAGAGGAATGTCGCAGTAGAAGATACTTGTTGGCAGATATCCTGCAAAACCGGATCTTAGGACACATCTCTGCCTTGTCTAGTCATATCGCACGCTGTTAGAGTCCATATATTGATAGACAGATATATTCCCGTGGTCTGTACAAGGTAAGTGGTCGATGATATATATTCTGAGACAACATATATTTAGCGGCACCCAATCCGGACTTGGCAGGAAGGTCGATGCCAACAAACCTGAAATAGCTTGCTACTTTAGAAGCTATGTAGGGCTAATATATGCAAATTGCGGATTATATTCCGTACAATACAATTGCGCAGATCTGCCAATGGCTAGAGCCCAGACCTCATCAACAATATTATCCACTCTATCGGGTTTTCCATAATAATGAAGAATGCACAAGACTTGGTAGTATTCAGGTGTCGAGCGGGCTCTATATCCTCTATAAAGACGATGCAACAAAGACACTTCATAGCGGTGCCTCGAATGGAAACGATAAATGAATATGAGACAGATCCATGTTGAACACAAAAGGGTTACACTGATCAAAGCCGATACATCTCATAATAGCTAAAGCAAGGTATATTCATAGTGCTCTAACAACAGGAAGAGTAAGCAGAAGTGAGCTCATAAAAGCCTATAATCACGATGCGCCTAGATACTTCAGCGAGTTTCTGAGCTCCTTAATAGCAGTATCAACATCATCGAACGTCAAAGCAGAGACTGCCCAACGAGCATGCTTCTGCGCCAACTGCACCGAGCTATCGTCTATACCATGTGATGGTTGGGAGGGGACATAGGGAGTCGGCTGCACCGGAGCGTGGGCAAGAGGGGACGGGGTGAATGTTGGAGCAGCCGGAGGCTGGATAGGAGCAGGAGCACTAGCAGCTGGGGTATCGTAGAAAGAAGCCGGGTCTGGGGTGGATACAGATGGGTCCTCGGATGGCGGAGGGAAGGAATGGAATGCAGTCGGGGTATCTGGAAGGTTAGGTGCTGAGGACGAACCGCCAATGGTCGCTGGAGTTGAGGGGAGTTCCAAGTCGCCTGTGTTGGAGTCATCAACATCCATTGGCTGCGGAGGAGATCCAGGTGCGTTGCGAGGAACAGAAGGGATCTCGAGCGGGGGACGAGGTGTTGACGATGTGCGTGATGAATGAAGTGATTCATCCAGAGTCGATTTCCGTGCTAACTCTCGTCCAACACGGTCAGACTCATCTGGGATGTCCTCGACAGAGGGTTGTCTTGGCTTAGAGGTCTGCTCCGCTACCGACTCGTCAAATGCCTGGACGTCAGGGTCGTCGGCGAGGTCTTCTTCCTGCTTTGGTGCGGGGTTTGTCTCGTTGGGATCTTCGCCGGCTTTGAAAGCCTTGACAATTCGGACCGCGTGGAATTTGGCGAACTTGATCCGTCCAGCAAGCTCTGGGTCCAGGGGTCCCCAGATTGAACAAAGCTCGAGGAACGTGGCTGCTGCCAGGAAAGTATCTGCTGTTTGCCTATTCGGGTAGTTAGCCATTGGTAGCTCGAAGTATCACCTGAGGGGCTCACTTTGTGACTTTGTTGGCGTTCATAGCTGCCTCGGCACGGCCAAAGACCTCCAATCCGAATTGCTCGACATAGGCACTCGCCGCAACAGTGTCTGTCACTGTATCATTCTCTGGATTTTCTACTTTGAACTATTCCATGCCAATATCATCAGCTGCTAGTTCCCAAGCGCAGGATGCGGAATGTGGACGAGTAGGAAGGGGACGAAGGTGGGGAGAGGAGCCTGACTCACCTGCTCTAGCTTGTCCACAAGATTTGTCGTGTAGAGTTTTATCTCATCATCGGAATTGTGAAGACCCCTTTCAATAATCTGGTTTACAATATGGAAGTTGCCTACAGAATTGGGGTTCAATCAGCTCAAATGTTCAGTATGTGTTCTCCGCGGGGTCTTGCGACTCACACCAATAGGCAACCACAGGTTTGGCCTTCTCAATCTGGGCTGCCCTGATGGCAAATCGCCCGATATCTGCTGATCGCAATCCAGCTGGAATGTTACTCGCCATGGTTCAGGTTGTCGTGTTAAGGAGAAGATGGTGAACGAATGACGTTTGGAGCTCGCGGAATTCCCACCGCCCGTGTGCGGGGGCGGATCTTATCGACTTCTTATCTACTGGTCTTCAACGGTTTAGAGATCTATGAACTGGAAGCTATTATGATATATGTACTATGTATGTATTTCCGACTGTACTGGGTATCATTCGTCTTCTATTGTCCACTTTCCAATCTCCACTCTCTCCTCCGCCAATGCTTCCACTTCAAAATGATCCTCCACCTGCCCTCCCGGACCCCCAATACGCTCAATAACAATCCATACATAGTGTGATTCAGCACTGGGTAGCACATCGAAATCATCAACCCGTACCCCGGACGCAGCATCGCTGTGATTTCCATCCTCCGACGTGGCCAATATCTCTTTATATGGCCCCTGGCCCAGCTCCACGGTCATCAACACGGGAGATGGAGCAACAGCGCGAGAGCCGACCATGGACCGCTTATTCCTCGCAATAAGTCGGATCCGTGTCAAACGAGGCACTCGCAACGATGCCAGCATTCGGTCCTTGCCCGGGGACAAAATACCCACTTCGGATAGGACGGCGCGTCGCCCAGCAGACTCGGAAACCAGGGGCTGGACTACACACGGAATTGTGGATGAAATCCATAAGGTGAAGCGGCCAAGCTGGTCCGGTGCAAAGGTGGAGCAGACAATTGTGTAGGTGCCTTTTTCCAAGGATCTAGTCTCGGCCAACGCGCATCCGCGACGGTAATCGCCACTATCTGCAATAATGTCTCGGCTTCGCACACGCGATATGCGCTGCCCGTTTGACCAGAAGATTTTCACGTGAGTCGCTAGCTCCACTTCGGTAGTCTCGAGCAATATCGAGACGTCTGTCGGTTCGGAAATTTGTAGACTGAATTGTGGATTGGAGTAGTATCGAGGTGACTCAGCATTTCCACCCGCCGTCATTGCTGTCCAGGACCCACTTGCCTTGTTCAAACATAGATATTTATCTAGCGAGGGTGCCACGACCACAGGCACAGTTGAGAAAGCAGAGAGTGTGAAATTCTGGGTGGATGATGGGAGTGATTGCTCCGAGACCACTGCAGTGTAGGTCGACTTGGGGGGCATTTCCAGCCTCATAAGTGTGTTGGGAGAGTCCACGTATGGTCCGCGATGGAGCGCACCGTCACTGAGAGATACTCTTCGGCCATCTGCTTTAAAGATGTAGATGCTGATAAAGCCTATTTCATTTTCCGATTTCACAGAACTGAATTGTTGATGGTCTGTCTTGAAATGCTTCCCGAGCAGCAGCCAGACCGTTCCCCCCGAGTCACTGGAGATGGAGAATTGGGGGTTCTTCACGAAGCAGCCGGCGATAACTCGACCATGCGACAAATCCCAAGTGAAATGTATGTCTTCACGGCATTTGAACAAACCGGGATTCCAGTTAAGGTAAAGGTTCTCGAAATTTTGGAGGACTTGTTCACAGTCCATCCAGAATTTCCCTGGGGAAAGGGGAGATTTATCTCTCAGGCTGAGTGAGCCGAGATCAGTCGTAAGACTGCTTTGTATATTGGGCTCTGCACCAGCCCAGGGGTTCTTCAGAAGAAACTGGCGACGACCATGGACTTCTTTCATGTCCAGGATAGCATAATCATGCTCACCCACGAGCCCCAAGCCTTGTTGTTCCAGTTCAGTCAATTTCCCAGTGCCGATAGTCAAAACCACATCGCCATGCCAGAAGGCATTGTATAAACGCCCCCAGATCTCGTCAGAGGTTGAATCGTCGTGGTGTAAAAAGACTTGTTCCGGAATCCAACCAGTAAGCACCCAAAGATCGGTCCCTGAGTTACTTCCTGGGAAATCATATCCTCCACGGACCTTCAAATAGGCCTTCTCCACAAGAGCAGGCCACAAAAAGTTCGAGTTGTTGCGATCGATTACGTGGAGAGAGCGTGTAGTCTTCGACGATGGCAATCGATCATCTATCACTACCTTTCGGAACGATCCGTTGAAATAAAAGCGAAATATGTATTTCCCAGAAGGCGAAAGTATCGGGTTCTTTTCCTCGCTGCATGGGTACAGAGTTGGCGATGCATGCTGTTCGACTTAGCCCCGAGGACTCCTCGATGTGGAAAGAATTAGTCCATACCTGCCCTAAGCCTCGTTCCGATCGAGATGTTGTGGCACAGAGGCTCGCAACCACTGAACAGTCTGTTAAGACATCCTGCACGAGATCTGTCTGCCCCGAAGCCGACATAGCTGGATCAATTTCATCATGTACCTGGTTGGCCGCATTCTTTATCCGTAACAGATCATGCGGCCGTTTCCAGCCTGCAAAAATCTCTCTCTGGCATTCAGACAGGTGTAAATCGGGCGCATCCCTATACCCGGTTAGAAGAGATCAATCCGCGTTGGGCCATTTCCACATACGTAAAAGGCTGTCCTTTATATACAAATTCATCCTGATGCGGCACACGACTCCATGGTGGAAATATATAGCCGTTGAGCTTTGCGCCCTCGAGGATGATGATTTCTTCACGGGTGGTGAGCTTCCGTGTGGATGCCGGTGGCCGTAAACTAGGGAAGGCTTTCTGGGGCCCCGCACGAGCAACGGACTGCCAGTCAGCAGCAGCCTTGATCTTTTCGGCTTTGGACAGCAATTCCTTGCATTTTGTATCTAGTTGTTTCTTATCGTCGGGGGGTGCCAGGCGCAGCGCTTTCATGTAATATTCCGCGGCATTGATGGCCGCCTCCAATGCCGCTTTCTGGGAGGTCGCTTTGGCTACCGCCTCTTCAGCGCTCTATGGAGTCATTAGCTTCCTTCATATATGAATGTAAAATAAAAATGGATACCAATGCTTGGGATATATAGGATGCAGGTCTAGACATCGCGTTGACTGGTAGTCGTGGGGTCAGGTAATCAGATCGAACAGCAAGTAAATTACCGGATTTGGCTGAGCCGAGAGAGGCCACCCCCCCCCCCCCCCCCCTACGATTTTAATTCCGGTGAATATTCCGGGATTCACATTTGTAAAAGATCAATAGATCTGAGAAAATATGTTGAAAACACTATTAACATACTAGTATAATCAAAAGCATACTATGTAGGAACTACTTATGTTCGAAAGAGAAAATAAATAACTACACATGATGTAATGGACGTCATGACATAAGCTCATACCGACAGAGTGGACCTCGGCTCACTTTAAGGTGATAACGCCGAGGTGTTGTGAATTCCGGCTTATGAGCTCGGTCACTTTTTTTATTCGGGTGACTTCGGTATGATCGTCGTCTTGTGTATTTCTCCATTGTGATCTCTCTTCCATTTCACTCTCTCCGTCTTTCGGAGTAAAGCAGTGTAGAGCCCCGCTCAATATTTCTCCTGTCGCCCGGCTGCTAAGAGAAGCGAGCCTTCTTCCTAGATCCTATTCTTATTTGCGTTCCCTTGATTTCGAATACCCTTAACCGACATCATGACTGGTCAATCCAAACCTGCGCTGTCGCCATGGGGCAGCGCCGTGGCGGGCGCAACAGGCGCCGTCCTGGCGAACGCATTGGTGTACCCACTTGACTTGTGAGGTCCCAGATAAAACAGTACTCAAATTATCAGACTAAAGCCCGCTGACTGTAGCGCCCAATCTCTAGAGTCAAGACAAAACTACAAGTACAAGTCAAGGAGAAGAATGGAACCGTGGGAACCGTGGGAGCCGACGACCTCGAACATTATGAATCGACCATGGATGCTATCAACAAGATCGCCGGGAAGGAGGGATTTAGTGGGCTGTACGCCGGAATGGCTGGAGCCCTTCTAGGTGTCGCCTCTACAAACTTTGCATACTTCTATTGGTACAGCGTCGTAAGAACGCTGTACGTGGCTTCGGCCAAGTCGTCAAAGGCTCCCGGTACAGCGATTGAGCTCTCCCTGGGTGCCGTCTCCGGTGCCGTGGCTCAGATCTTCACCATTCCAGTGGCTGTTATCACAACCCGGCAGCAGACACAGCCAAAGGGCGATAAGAAGGGGTTGATCGAGACGGGTCGGGAGGTGGTTGAGAGCGAGGACGGCTGGACCGGCCTGTGGCGCGGCCTGAAGGCCAGCTTGATCCTGGTCGTTAACCCAGCCATCACCTACGGCGCATACCAGCGCCTAAAGGATGTTATCTTCCCGGGGAAGAAAAACCTCAAGCCCTGGGAGGCATTCTGTGAGTGGCAATTCTCAGGGTTAAAGACGACTTGCTAATTATTATTTTAGTGCTTGGTGCCATGTCCAAGGCTTTGGCCACAATTGTAACCCAGCCTTTGATCGTCGCCAAGGTCGGACTCCAGTCTCGCCCACCGCCCAGCCGAAACGGCAAGCCCTTCAAGACATTTGGTGAGGTCATGAAGCACATTGTTGATAATGAGGGTATCTTTTCCCTCTTCAAGGGTATTGGACCTCAGATCCTGAAGGGTCTTTTGGTCCAGGGTCTACTGATGATGACTAAGGAGAGGTATGTTTTCTGTTTTCAAATTAACATCTGCATATACTAACTTTCACAAAGGATGGAGCTTCTTTTCATCCTCCTGTTCGCCTACCTGAAGAACATCAAGAAGGATAAGTTGCGCAAGGCAGTCGATTTGGCCGCCGAGAAGGCCAAGGCCAGCATGCCTGCTACTCTGAAATAATTGTCTTCTAGTTAGACGGAGGGATTTTCTTTTTCCTTTTCCTTTTCCAAATTGTGTTTACCTAACTGGCGCGCTGGTATGCTGTTGGCAATTCTGGTGGATTTTGAGCAGTCTAGACATTTCCCGGCTTTTTCTTGATAGAAACACTTGATAGAACCCTGTGTTTCTAGCCTTTCAATATCATTATAGATCTGTACATGGTCATATCATGTTGCTTGCTTTTGCCCTTAGTAGTCTTTATGCTGAAACCAAATCCCACCGGCGTTGGATGAGCTATATGAATGAACCAAAAAGCTTGACCCGGTATCACAAGTTCAGCTTAGAAATATAATAGTCACAGTACCAAATAACTAGTGCTGGTGCGGCCATAGTTACCCCAAGTTATAACTTTCAGGCTACCGAGAGAATGGTAGTAATAGCTGCTCAGCACTTAAGTAGAATGAAAAACTTGAACAAACAGTAGGACGTTTTTTTGACAAGATTCCCCTAATATATGCTAAGGTTGTAGCTAGTTAAAGGACGCATTCATAGTATGTTGATAGTTTACTGATAAGAGAAACTGGTGGTTGTAGCTTTACCCGTGCAGTTGATCTTAGCACAGTAAAATTACCCCAACAACCACCCTCACCAAACGCTCATTCTCACACGTAAACTTGTCACACAAGTGGCATGGGTCGTGATGCGATGGCCACCATGGAGCTCCGAGTCGACCAATGACGAACAAAAACAAACGCCCAGCTCCTGGCCCTCCTCCGCGGAAAACAACCCGAGTTCCATCCTCGACTGGACAGCGTTCACAGATGCCAGAACTATTCTGCCAACCCTTATCCTAACAAGCGGCATTCTCATCGCAGTACGCTTCCACCGCCGCTACCTACGACGCATCCCCGACGCGCCTAGCATCTCGTCCTCGTATCTTCGACGGCGGAGCATCTTCGGCCCAGTTACCAGCGTCGGCGATGGAGACAATTTCAGAATATTCCATACACCGGGTGGTCGCATGGCTGGATGGGGCTGGCTACCGTGGAAAAAAGTCCCTACTGCGAAGAAGGATCTGAAGGATAAAACTGTTCGTCACCCACCACCTACCTATTCTCCTACCTTCAGCGCTTCCAGCTCAGAACGAGCATAATGGTGCCTCGGTATATCTACATCTAGCTGACATATTTACCCAACCCCAGATCCATATTCGCCTCGCTGGCGTCGACGCCCCAGAACTGGCCCACTTCGGCCGCCCCGAACAACCTTTCGCGCGCGACGCACACACCTGGCTAACATCCTACCTGTCCGGCCGACGAATCCGTGCCCTCGTTCACCGCCAGGACCAATACTCGCGCGTGGTCGCGAGTGTCTTTGTCCGGCGCGCATTTGACTTTCCACCATTCCGTCGGCGGGATGTTTCTTACGAAATGCTGAAACGCGGCTTAGCGACTATCTACGAAGCGAAGGTTGGCTCTGAATTTGGCGGTGATCAGATGGAAAAGAAATACCGCAAGGCCGAGTGGTGGGCTAAGAAGCGAGCCAAGGGTCTTTGGAAGGATTATCGTCGTGTCGGGTCTGGTTGGGAGAGTCCGAGAGAGTACAAGAATCGGATGGGCATGGGGGATCCTCTTCCGATCGAGAAAGGGAATAGGAAAGGAAAGACTGGACAGAAATAAGCGAATGAGTCGCGGTAAGCTGGACTTATGATTATGGCTATGAGCGTTTATATGTTGTTTTTTCTTATGTTCTGGAATTTACATTTGCATGCGACGAGACAACACGACTACAATTCCCATTACACAGCGTTGTACATGTATGGCTGATATGCGAGGATCAAGATCCAAAATTTGAATGCTGAATATGCTACACCAAGTTCCGTTAACTATACATGCACGGTGGGGTGGTGTTGTCCCCAAATCAGGCCCTAATTTCTAAACGGGCAATAAGACTCGCGTGATCTCCCGAGAGGTTCGAGGAATACAAGCAAGGAAGTGAGTATATATGCTATTATTTGCTCAGCAAAACCGTCGCTCAACCTCGGCAAACAGCTTTGGAGTGATTTCGTCGGAGGTATTACCCTCCGCACGGAATAGACACTGCAGACGGTCATAGTGCTCCAGGAGGGATTTGCTCGTCTCCTCGAACTTCCGTAGACGCTGCTTCCATGTATCGAGAGAATCGTCCTCTCGCTGCGTCAATGGCTCGCCCGTGACATCGTCTCTGCCTGCCACCTTTGGTGGGTGGAAGTCTGTGTTATACACGCGCCCTGAGGGCTCATGGACCCAGCGTGATGCAATGCGAGCGAGGATCACTGATGGCGGGGTGACTAGGTGCACGACGAAGTTGACCGGTACTAGTGTGTCCAAGGTTGTTGCCTGGGTTGCGGTACGGGGAAACCCGTCGAGGATAAACGAGGCGGAGGAATCGATTGAGTGGGCTTGAGAAGAAGACGACGAAGATACTGAGGATTCAGTTGGTGGGAGGAGCCAGCCCTTGGATTTCATATCATTGGAGATCAAGTTCAGGATCATTGAGTCGGGAACAAGGTTGCCGGACTGCATTGCGGCCTCGGCTTCTAGGCCTGTTACAAGGTTAGTGATATCTGCTCCATGCGTAATTAATTATTGCACCAATGCTGTTTCTACTTACCGAGGGGTGTGCGTCGGCGCACATTCTCTCTCAACAGATCACCGGAGCTGATTGAAGCCAGCTGTGGGAATCGGGCTAGCAGTCTCTCGGACTGTGTTCCTTTTCCTACCCCCGGTGCGCCAATCAAGATGATCCGCGCTGCCTTGCGGAGCTGCTTTGTCGTGTGCGACATTATGTGTGTTGGCTGTGTTGAGAGCTCGTGGAGGGTTTAAGTGCTGGTCCTGGTGAACTCAACGGTTCAAATGTTGGGGATGCGGAGGAACCAGGGGAAATATTGTGGACAAAATCACGACAGCATACTGGATTGAAGGGAAGGAGCTGAAGTCTGGGGTGAGAGGATAAACAGTCACATATCCCCAGGGCTAAGACTTTTGAGAATGTAATTCTGTGGGGGGTAGGTTGATCCTTTCGGTTATCGGTGAACGCTCCGAGGTAGACTGGATATGTACGGCGTATATAGCAGCACTCAAGCCTAAGTAATTATTAAAACATTATAGTTACATATGTATTAGAGCGTAACATTATTGTCTGTACTCCCTAGAGAACATTAAGTGCTTTATATATCTGCTTATACTCGGTATAGCCAGTTTCACATGTCTCTGCACATGGTCTTAAAAAAACGCACTGTTCGGGGAAATCATCACCCGTGCTTAAGCACCCCCAAGGGGGGACTGCCGGGGCCGGGGTAGTGTATTACATAAGGCACGCCAAATGCCGGTTTTATTTCACGTGATTCTGCGCGTGGGACGCGTTCGCGTTGACCAATTTAGTGCGGCGATATCTCATATTCGTTTCTCGACAACAGAACACAATACCTACACCATGATTCGACAAGACGCCCATCGCATTGATCCTAAACGAAGGGCTGTTATTGACCCTAAAAAAAGACAATTCGCTGCTCCAACATACAAGCAGCAGGACTATGCGCACCGTCTGAACATTTATGAAATACCTCCTACCGCGGAAATCACCCTTGAACAATTCGAGCAATGGGCCATTGACAGACTGAAGAGTACGCACATTTACGCATTCATATCATTATCCTGCCTACTAATAACAAACAGTCTTGGCCGAGATTGAAGCATGCTCTTATCGAAACAAGTCCCCCGCCGAGACGGCGACCTACATTACGCCTCTTCTGCAGAAATTCCTCCCTCTTTCCTCCAATACCTCCTCTCCATCCGGTGCTGCAGATCCACGCTTGAAAAATGAGCGTCAGAAGGACCACTACTCCCACTTCATCCTTCGGTTAGCCTTCTCTGCCACAGAGGACCTCCGTCGACGATTCGCCCGCGCCGAGACCATGCTGTTCAGATTCCGTTTCCAGCAGGACGACTCCAGGGAGAAGCGCGCATTCATTGATAGCTTGAATCTCGATTGGGAACCTGTAGGTGACTTTGAGAAGACAGAGATTCTGGAGAGTCTCCTCAGTGCCACGCCAGGCCTACGTCGGTCGGATGATGAGATCTGGTATAAAGTCGACTGGGAAAAGGTTCCCGAGTTGGTCGAACGGCGCTCGGTTTTCCTAAAGAAAGGAAAGGCTTATGTTCCTGGTCGAGAGCAATTGAGCATGATCATGGCTGAGTTTACTGCTCGCTTGGAGCGCGCACTCGAGGTAGGTTTGCAGTGGTGGCTTTGTAACTTGAAAAATACCGTGGCTGATTGGATACTAGCTCACTAGTCGTGCCCTCCCCCGGCTGGACGAGGATGATCGTCTAACACCCATTCTGAATCATCTTTCAAAGAACTTCGGCAGCGCCGAGTCAGTGTACTCGGAAGGCGAAGGATATGTGGACGGATCACCGATCACAGCCAGCTCTATCGACCAACTGGCCCAACAGCATTTCCCGTTGTGTATGAAGAGCTTGCACGTGAACTTGCGCAAGAATAACCACCTGAAGCACTTTGGTCGACTCCAGTATACGCTGTTTTTGAAGGGTATTGGCTTGTCCTTGGAGGAGTGTATTTTGTTCTGGCGTCAGAGTTTCAAGGGAAAAACTGATGACGAGTTCAACTCTCAATACAAATACAATATTCGCCACGCCTATGGCGAGGTCGGTGGAGATGTGAACCGTCGTGGAAAGGGTTATACTCCCTACTCGTGCCAGAAGATCCTCGGCGACTCAAATCCCGGCATTGGCCAGACTCACGGCTGTCCGTACCGCCATTACTCCGTTGATAACCTGGTGGGCTTCCTCCAGGCCACTGGTGTCAATGACAAGGAGGTCCTACGGGGTGTGCGTGAGGATGTTGGTAAGATGCGGTATCACATTGCTTGCAACAGAGTGTTCGAGGCGACGCACAAGAACGAGATCAAGAAGGTCAAGGAGGATGATGGATCATGGAGTCAGACTGACCTTGACACGATTGTTCACCCGAACACTTACTTCAAGCGCAGCTTCCTGTTGAAGCAGATGGCCAAGGCCCCCAAGGAAGCTTAGGGTGTCTTTTCACATGTTAAATTTTCATGATGTAATGTCGGGTTGTCTTTCAGTTTTCATGTTTCCTTTGATAGTTGTTGGCGTTTAGAGGGAGCATAGGCTTGTACCAGCACATAGGCAGATTCAATTGAAGCACAATAATATATATTCTAACAATTTATGGTATACAAAATGGGAGTGTGACCACAGCTGATTCCCAGAGAATCGGAAAGGATCAGAATGACCTCTCAAATCCAGGTGCCCAGCAACGGGTCAAGTCGTTCTCCGCTCAACGAGTAGACAACTTTGCCATGGAATGACGAAAGTTGTCGATAATAACATGTTTACACACATTGTAGGCTGGCGTGAAATTGAAGAAGAAAAAAAGAGAAGAAGAAACTGCGGACGAGCCGAGTTTTAATGATGTTTTGGTCCAGGAGGCGGCAGAGACCAACTGTGCTGCAACCTGGCCTTACTCGCGGACCGGAACTCCACACAACATACTCCCCCATCTCGTTCATTCAATCCCTAGCTATTAACAGGGACTCTGATTTCTTTTGGGACTGGATTATGCTCCGGGAGGTTCACGTGCTTAATTTCTTGGAGTAGACCCTAAATTACGAGGTTCCCTTTCCTCGCGACTTCTCAATATCCGCATATACCCCCCTCCCTTGGTCAACACAAGACCGAGTCCGGAACATCTACCGACACGATGGATTACGAAGCGCTTAAGGATCAATGGAGTGATGTGGAGGACCGCGATGGCATCAGACTCAGTTGGAACACTTTCCCGAGCACTCGCATGGTTCGTGATATTGATCCTCTCTGACCTTCACCGCATCATCAGCTGATACTTGATATAGGAAGCGTCCCGCTTGGTCGTTCCCATCGCCGCCGTCTACACCCCGTTGAAGGAGAAGCCCGATGCCCCTTTGCTACAATATGAGCCCGTTACTTGCAAGCAGCCCTGCCGAGCTGTGCTCAACCCATATGCGTACGTGATGTGGTCGTCTGATATACCTCGATGAGTAGATGGACTGACGTTTGGACAGCACTGTCGATGTCCGCGCACGAGTCTGGATCTGCCCCTTCTGTCTGTCACGCAACCCCCTCCCTCCTCATTACAAGGATATCACGGAGAATACGATACCCCCAGAGCTCCACCCCCAGAGCACGACGATCGAGTAC
The DNA here is from genome assembly GCA_028828255.1 of Penicillium fimorum. Taxonomy (NCBI): domain Eukaryota; kingdom Fungi; phylum Ascomycota; class Eurotiomycetes; order Eurotiales; family Aspergillaceae; genus Penicillium; species Penicillium fimorum. The sequence goes on along the minus strand of JAPWDS010000003.1, from coordinate 2,629,772 downwards.
CAATTGGCACGACCAGCCCCCGCTCCCCCAATTTTCGTATTTGTCGTCGATACCTGCCAGGAAGATGACAGTCTTCAAGCTGTGAAGGACTCCCTCATCATGAGCTTGTCTCTTCTGCCACCCAATGCGCTGGTTGGTCTGATTACCTTCGGTACAATGGTAAGGAACGATGGTATTCGCAACCCATGTGACATGTTATTGACCTTAATATATAGGCCCAAGTTCACGAGCTCGGCTACACCGAATGCGCAAAGTCATATGTGTTCAGAGGCAACAAGGAATACAACGCCAAGCAGGTTCAAGAGATGCTGGGCTTGGCCGGCGGTGTGCGCCCCGGTGTTCCCCAGCAACAGCCTCCCCGTGCTCCCCTTGGCCCAGCTGCTCGCTTCCTCATGCCTGTCCAACAGGCTGAGTTCCAGATCACCAATGTCCTCGAACAATTGCAGCGCGATCCCTGGCCAGTGGCCAATGACAAGCGTCCCCTGCGCTGCACCGGTGTCGCCCTGAGCGTTGCCGTTGGTCTGCTTGAGACTTCCTTCCAGAATGCCGGAGGCCGCATTATGGCCTTCACCAGTGGTGCAGCCACGGAGGGCCCTGGCCACGTTGTTTCAGCTGAATTGAAAGAGCCTATTCGTTCGCATCACGATATCGACCGGGACAACATCAAGTACTACAAGAAAGCTGTCAAGGTCGGTTGTCCAACCATGGGTATATTGGGATTTTGCTAATCGAATCATAGTTCTATGACGCCCTCGCTAAGCGCGCTGCTAACAATGGCCACATTGTCGATATTTTCGCCGGATGTCTTGATCAAGTCGGTATGCTGGAAATGAAGAACCTCTCCAACTTTACTGGAGGTCACATGCTCCTCACAGATAGCTTCACCTCCTCACAGTTCAAGCAATCGTTCGTTCGCGTTTTCGACAAGGACGCCAACGACAACCTCTTGATGGGCTTCAATGCATCCCTCGAGGTGCTTACAACTAAGGAACTTAAGGTTACTGGTCTGATTGGTCACGCTATCTCGCTGAACAAGAAGTCAAGCTCTGTTGGCGAGACAGAATGCGGTATCGGTAACACCTGTGCATGGAAGATGTGTGGAATGGACCCATCCTCCAGCTACGGTATTTACTTTGAGATTGCCAACCAGGGCGGCCCAGCTGCTGTTCAGCCTGGTCCTCAACGAGGTGTAATGCAGTTCTTGACATATTACCAGCATTCTTCTGGTCATTACCACCTGCGGGTGACCACCGCTGCCCGCCCCTTGAGCGGACCTGCGGGTGACCCAACCCTGGCACAGTCTTTCGACCAAGAGGCCGCCGCTGTCCTCATGGCCCGTATTGCAGTGTTCAAGGCCGAGGTTGATGACGGTCCGGACGTCCTGCGCTGGGTTGATCGCATGCTCATCCGACTCTGCTCCCGATTCGCTGACTACCGAAAGGATGACCCGACATCGTTCCGATTGGAAAAGAACTTCACCTTGTACCCTCAGTTCATGTTCCATCTCCGCCGGAGTCAGTTCCTGCAGGTTTTCAATAACTCGCCCGATGAGACTGCTTTCTACCGCCATGTCTTGAACCACGAGGATACCGGTGACTCTCTTGTCATGATCCAACCCACTCTTGATTCGTACTCTCTGGAGCAAGAGGGTGCCCAGCCAGTCCTGCTAGACTCCGCTTCTATCCAACCCACCCACATTCTCCTCCTTGATACCTTCTTCCACATTCTCATCTTCCACGGCGAGACTATTGCCGAGTGGAGGAAAGCCGGGTACCATGAGCAAGAGGGCTATGAGAACCTCAAGTTGCTTCTTGAGCAGCCTAAGGAGGACGCTAGGGTTCGTTGCCACCTTCCTTCCCGTATGTCTACCATATTAACCAACTTGTGTCTTATAGGACCTTATTGCCGACCGCTTCCCTCTGCCCCGTTTCATTGTCTGCGATGCCGGTGGTTCCCAGGCCCGTTTCTTGCTGTCCAAGCTGAACCCGTCAACCACGCATACTACAGGTGGCTACGGTGGCGGTGTCTCATCGCAGACCATCTTCACTGATGACGTATCCCTCCAGACATTCATGGACCACCTGATGAAGTGAGTTTTCTTACAATTTTGTCTTGAAAGCTTCCGTGCTAACTTTTATTCTAGACTTGCTGTATCTGGAACCAGCTAGGTGTTATGAGACAATGGCCATGAGAGCAAGGGCGGTCTGTCGTCGACCCTCGGGTCTTGTGTATCTTTAGCGGTGATTTAAACTCCTTTGACGCGATATAGTAGTAGACTGAATGGATTGATACCATTACAGGAGGATTTCTAGAAGTTCTTGCAATAACTATGACTAAAGTAGCTCTGGCCCTTCCGAGATCGAGAGCATAAAAGCAAAATACCCAAAAAGGCAATAAGCTCGATAAGGGTTTTTGTATCTCACGTGATTGAAATGTGCTGCCCTAACTCCAAATTCGGCCATTCGCTTAGATGAGCAAATGTGGGCCGCGCTAGCAGCGAGTCTCCTTCAAGTTTGATTTTTTGCTCCTTTTCCTCTTCTCTTTCCAACCACCCTCTTCGACAACCAAGGAAGATCGACTACCTTTCGCACTCGCCATGCGTAAGTATCATCTACTTGGCCTTTTGCAAGATGGCGACTAACATTCCCTCGTGATCAGCTCCCAAGTTCGATCCCAATGAGGTGAAGATCATGTAAGTCAATTTTTCCCAACAGCTCCTCTGGCTCGATCCAGCTGTATTCTGCCAAACAGAAACTAACCAACCCTGTTTTTAGCCACCTGCGTGTGACTGGTGGTGAGGTCGGTGCTCAGTCCGCTCTGGCCCCCAAGATCGGTCCCCTCGGTCTGTCTCCCAAGAAGATTGGTGAAGACATCGCCAAGAACACTGGCGACTGGAAGGGTCTCCGTGTCACCGTCCGCTTGACCATCCAGAACCGTCAGGCCGCCGTCTCCGTTGTTCCCTCCGCTTCTTCCCTCGTCATCAAGGCCCTCAAGGAGCCTCCCCGTGACCGCAAGAAGGAGAAGAACATCAAGCACTCCAAGTCCATCCCCATGGATGAGATCATCGAGATTGCCCGCATCATGCGCACTCGCTCGATGGCCAAGGAGCTCCGCGGTGGTGTCCTTGAGATTCTCGGAACTGCTTTCTCCGTCGGCTGCCAGGTCGATGGCCGCAGCCCCAAGGATGTCTCCGATGACGTTAAGTCTGGCGAGATTGACAGTGAGTTTTTGCCGCTTAATCTGTGGGTCGAATCCCATGCTAACCGTTTCTTCAGTTCCCGAGGAATAAATTATTTTCTCTTGAATGATCAAAAAAGAGGTGGCCTATCTGATTTCTAATGCGTGCTTCTCTTAATGAATGAGATGGCTAGTTGCAGAATACGAATGGTTACTCAAACCAACAAAATATTCATGAGTCATGACCTATGATACCTTTTCCTAATTCGCGAGTGTCCAATTGGAACAAATTGATCAGCTCGCTGCTTGTTCTTTTTTCTCGTTCCTTTCCGGTTGTATTCCTCTCCTTTCTCCCAACCTCCTCTCGTGATTCTCACGTCTTCTCCTATGGCGATGAGAATAATGGAAGGCTATGCCCGGCCCAGCCGACAGTCCGTCCTTTTGGATGGAACCCCCACAACACTCTGGCCCTTACTGTTCTTTTCCTACGGGGATTGATCATATCAAAAACGTGGTATAGGCTTATTTTAAGTGGGGAAGAGAAAACCAGTCCCATTACTCATCGCGGTATCCTTGGAGACTTGTCTCCGTGAGTACAGTGATCCATATTTCGGGTCTACATCTATTGCAGATGAGAATTATTCCTCGTAAGCTGTAGTTAGTTAGCTTCAATCAATTTATTATTTTAATTACTCTCTTGAATACCTCGTACTAATTATTAATTATACTCTGAATTATCGTGCCCTCAGACCCTTTAGTGGCGGTGTACCAACGCATTCACCACGTCTTTACATAGCCAGGCTCCCCTGCATGCGGACTGCCAGCTTGCATGTACATATATATGCGAGGCGATGTTATTGACCTGGGTACTTTATACTTCTGATATTGATATGATATCTGTTTGAGGCTGGGCTAGTTTCTAGCAATAGGCGTCTTGAATTGAAAATTTATTGCTGAGGGTGTGATATATTATATATATATATATATGCCTAATGAAATGGGTCTCCCACCACACAACAACATAGTACATTTATAATCTACACGGATCCCTCGGTATACATGTACGAAATTGCATGGATAGTATGTACTCCGTCGTTGTTACACTGACGCTGTAAATAGCTAGCTCTGTCCATCTTTTGAGTTCTCCAGGGCTGTGACTCTGAAACATCCCAACGGCTACGCCAGAGCACTCGAATCAGCATCCGAGCGCGACCAATAATATTCATATCAATAGTTCGTATTTTAAGGAGCAGTTTGAGTCCAAGCAATTGTAAAATATATATATATAGAAAAAAATTGAAGAATGTAAGTAAAATTAATTGCAATTTTAGACTCCACTCATATCCCGAGGATCCTCCCTGATAAGGCGATGTGCGTGCCTCATCCACCGTATAAGTGGAGACTGATCCATTTTGCTCCATTGGTTGCTCCATGGGATGTTATATCCAGATATATCTGGGTTCAAGGGGAATATCTTTTTTATAAAAAAATACTAAGAATATACAGTCTGCTTTCAATGTACCACCCGACCCGCATTATAGAAACGTTGTGCAAGCCAAGAAATGCGACACAAGAGTTTGTCGATCTCTCTACCTATGACATGTAGACTTTATGGGACCGATCTGGAATGTTTTATTCCCCGTGCCCTTTATATATACAGCCTCTAGTAATCTCCATCTAACACATATTATTATAGTATTCGAATCAATAGCCTTTAAAAGTAAATGAAGACAGGGATTATAGTGGACATGCTTGCGAGCAACCCCAGAATAATCCCGGATAGGAAAGGATCGGCGGGCCAACAAATAGGGGGGCCGCAGGCTGTCAGGAAAAAAAAAAAAAAAAGGAAAGAAAAGGACATGAATAATCTTAGACTAGACTGAATAACTATCCAAGATATATTAAACAAATTAATAAGAAAGCCAGAACATCAATTTCCTTGGGTTCAGCCAAGTCTCATAACGGGCTCGACTCGATCACCGGCGGGGGCGTTACCGATTCACTAGTCGCCGTGATGGAACCAATGATCCACTAGTATTTTATGGAGAGGCCGTTGGCTTAAGTGGGTTGGATATTCCTTGAATATTGAATATTTTATACTTTTGAATATGGATATGAGAAGAGGAGGGAAAGAGAGAGAGATAGAGAATAGAGAGCGAGAGAGGAATAGGTATTATAATTATATAAAGAATAGTTGATATATAAGATATATATATATAATTCAGGGCGAATAAAATGATTTATATTTTATACTCCCCCACCTGAATCCACCGTGTCCACTCTAGGTTTTTGCGTCTTGACCTTCTCTTCTCTCTTTTCTTTACTCTTTTACCACTCTCTTTATACCTTTCATCTGATATAATACCCCTCGCTCTTGCCAAGATCGCCTGTGGAGACTTAACATCGTGTGGACATTCTGACTCCCTTGCGCCTTATATTTTTTTAATTTTCAAAATTTCTTTTCTCTTCTCCCTCAGTCGATGACGATCTAAAAAAAATCTCTTTGCGACCAGCCACACTGGCTGAACTGCTTCAAACTGGCTTGGCTTCACATAATGAAGTGTCGAAAACGTTACAAGGATGCTTGAATGTTGACGTTGACTTGAGTTTTCGGTACCCTTGTCGCTGGTCGGCCCCCAGGATCCAGATCCCGTTGGATCAAGGAGATAATGAAGATGTATCCAACCGTCGCACCGTTTCCCCCGGTTCAACCGCACCGCATACACTACCAGACAGACTCCCTCAATCAACACATGTACGATGCGAACGACGCACTCCCCATTCGAAACGACCCCTCCAAACCTTTCTTCAATCCAACATCACAATCGCGCATCCAACTTCCTCACCCTGTTCAACGCCTCGATTCCCATGATGGCTCCGCCTATAACTCCACAAACGCCGAACATACACTGAGGAGGAAAACCCCCAACGGAACGCTGGCTGCGGGGTATGATGGGACCCTTGGCGATACCATCCAGCCCCCAGCGCCCAAGCATATCTTGGTGTCGCCGATGGAACCGGGCCAGTTCATTTCCCCTCAAACAGGGATGCAGTCCGAGAATTGGCAGCTCATGTTGGACCAGTCCGCCTCCAAACAAATGAATTTCCCCCCGGTCTTCAAAAATGACCCCGCAGGCAATGCCATTGCAGGAGAAGTCGTTCAAGATGTGCATGGGACGAGCTGGGTTCGCCCCGTCAATTATGCTCCGGGCGTTGACTCCATGTTGAACCAGACTTTACCCCTGCATCAGAGATATCTCTTGCAGAATGGGCAATACGTGCCCACAGTCCTACCAGCAACCCTGCAATCGTGTCTCGGACCAACTGCTTCGGCGGGTACTGGGCCATTCGGTCCATATTGGCCGGATGGAGTATATATCCCATATCGCCCTGCGGCGTTTCGTGATGCACGATTTGAATCCCCCACACCCTTTGCAAAGCAGATGAGCCAGTCTTTTTACGACCTCAGCCAGCCCCTCTTTAACCAAGCTCAGGTTCCGGTAGGCGCAGATTCGGGGTTGGCATGGGGGCACTCCATGCCTGGGTTGCTTAACCAGGATCCTTTGATGAAACCTCTTTTTCCCCCACGTCACTCTGATCAATTGCCTTTCCACGCGCGAGCCAACCATCCTCTATCAGGCCTTCCACCGCCGCAACCACTGAATAATGAGCCAATGAATTGGTCGAATCGCCCACTACATGGCTTCCAAAACACAGGTCCTGCAGTGGTAGTGAATGCAGATTTCAAGGAGAAGGTCTTGTCTGAGGCTCATGGAGTCTATGTTGACCTTCTTGCAACAATCCACCAGGCCCGTCGCAACAGCATTAGTAACGCTACTGTTGAGGGTTACCCCAGATTCTTGAAGCCGAGTATCTACCCCAAACCCCCACGGCAACCGGGTCTCGACTTTTCGCAAGCCCCTCCACCCGACCTCACACGTCATAACAGTTACCCGGGTAGTCAATATGACTTGCAACGTCAGAAACTTAATGCCGCGGGTAGGTCGATCGATTCGACATCTCTTTCTCGTGCCAACACTCGCCGCCCCTCCTTGAATCAATTCACGCATAGCAGAGGGTCGGATACCCATATGCTCGGATTGCGTGACATGGGCTGTCCTCCGGGAGTGTCGTCTTTCACTAGGGCTCGTGGCTCTCTTTTCAATGAAGGCTCTCCTATGGCTAATGCTGCGTCTGCTTTGTCGATGCTGTCTGACTTGTGCGCGGAAAGCCGTTGGGAATGGATCGACGGAATGCTCCTCGGGGGTTGTCTAGCCTATGGGTTGGGTGATTATCACAAAGCCGTGCGATGGTACTCGAGAATTATAGCCCGTGACTCGACGTAAGTGAAATATAGTTGCTGTCTGATAATTAATGCTAACAAGTACTAGACACGTGGAAGCTATCTCTAATCTTGCTGCCACCATGTTGGCCCTCGATCGTCGAGAGGAGGCATCGCAAAACTGGCTGCGCGCCGTTCAACTACGGCCAAGCTTCTTTGAAGCTGTCGAACATCTGATTGGTTTACTATGCAATAGCCACAGAGGCAAGGAAGCTGTCAACATCATTGATTTTGTCCAGAATTCCCTTCGTCATCCCAAAGACGGTGATTGCTTCAAGACAGATGAACACGCTAGCGAACCCGAAAGTGACGCCGAGAGCAACGTATCTGATGTGTGCATGTACGACAAAGCGTCTTTCGAGTATGACGATGACATGGGACGAACACAGGGAATAGAACCAGGCTCACCCGACGCTAAACCCCTTGGTTTTGCGTCTAGCGGATATGCAATTTCAGGTGCGGAGAATGGGAGAATGCTGGCTTTGGTTCATGCCAAAGGTAATATGCTATATGCTCTTGGTGATAATGTAAGTGCTGCAGCGGCATTCGAGGATGCCGTTCTCATTGCCGCTGGCCGAAGGCGACATGGCATCCAAAGCATCATCAAACAGATTTTTGCTGCTTTTTCTAGCAGTCCGGGTACTGGGTATCCTCAATCCGAGCATGACTCTCAGGAGAGCATCCTACTCTACCCGGATACAGCATTGAAAACTGCCAAACTTGTTTTCCCAGCAGGCGGCATGCCCCCGGGACTCCAATACGTCCCCGAAGGTATTGCTCGCAATGCAGCCACGTCCACCACCAGCAATTCTCTCCTTTCATTGGCGAAAATATACCAAGATGGCATGTCCAGCGTGGGTTCCTCAGGAGCAACCAGGTCTTCCCCTGGTGTCCGGGATATCTTGGCTCTCTATTATCTTTCCCTCTCCCTCCAGCCTAGCCCATCTACTGCCAATAATGTTGGAATCCTGCTGGCTGGCATTCAGAACAATCCGCCAGCGAGAGGTTTGGTGCGTCCGAATGGTGAGACTCAACACCACCTCGAGATCCCTGGAGTTGTCCCTGGCAGTGGAATATCCCTAGCCTTGGCATACTACAATTATGGCTTGCATCTCGACTCGCGACATGCTCATCTGTATACCAACCTCGGTAGTCTGCTCAAGGACATCGGACAGCTCCATGCGGCCATCAAGATGTACGAGCAGGCAGTTCAGTGCGATGGCAACTTTGACATCGCCTTGGCAAACCTAGCCAATGCCGTCAAGGATAGTGGCAAGGTCAATGATGCAATTGTATACTATAAGCGCGCTGTCAAGGTAAACCCTGAGTTCGCCGAGGCAGTTTGTGGATTAGCAAATGCCTTGAATTCTGTCTGCAACTGGGTAGGCCGTGGTGGCGTTGTCAACGCGCGTGGCTTCCGAGATCGATGGCATGTTGACGAGAAAGGGATGCTTCGTGATTCTCTCAACACCGACACGGGCTCTGGATGGATCAAGCGGGTAGTGGATATTGTCGACCGGCAGCTCAAAGAAGGCGAATATTGGGGTCGTGGCATGTTGACCGCGAGCACGGCAGAGCAATTATGTCTGCAACTGGCACCTGCTTTGGAGTCTACTCGTTTTGCCTCCAGCCATCGCATGTCTCTGACAAAACTTTTCCAGTCCTGGGCCGGACAGAAATGGGAAGGGTCTCGAATTGTACGACTCGTCGAGCGAGCTATCCGGTCCCTCACCTGGCAGTGGTATCAAGATCGCTATGTCTTCGGCAAAGATTACCCTCTTTCAAAGTATCGTCGACCTCAGCTCCCTGGAGGTCTTTCTGCCCCGAATGCGCCTACCGTTCTACCCTTCCATACCTTCACTTCTCCTCTGTCAGCGAAGCAAATCCGCCAGATCTCCCAGCGTAATGGCCTGCGGATTTCAACGTCGACCCTGAGACTCCCGTGGCTGCCACCTACCGTCTTCCCTCCACCATCTCCACCTAGTCCGTTCCTTCGAGTTGGTTATGTGTCGTCAGACTTCAACAACCATCCTCTTGCACATCTGATGCAATCTGTGTTTGGGCTACATGATCCCTCTCGCGTCAAGTCATACTGTTACGCTACAACCCCTAGTGACAAATCGGTGCATCGTCAGCAGATTGAAAAGGAGGCTCCCGTGTTTTACGATGCGAGTGGGTGGCCTGTCGATCGACTGGTCCAGCAGATTGTTGCAGATGGGATTCACATCTTGGTTAACTTGAACGGCTACACGCGAGGAGCTCGCAACGAGGTCTTTGCTGCACGCCCGGCGCCTATTCACATGTCATTCATGGGCTTCGCAGGTACCCTCGGTGCCGAGTGGTGCGACTACATCCTTGCTGATCAGCTTTCGATTCCACCGGAGACATTGAGCCCCGGCCGGCGCACAACACGAATCGAGGATCGTCTCCTGGAAGAAGACAACGGCGAGGAACTCGAGGACTGGGTTTACGGAGAGAAGATTGTTTTTACCCGCGATACCTTTTTCTGCTGTGATCACCGACAGAGTGCTCCAGATGCTGGTGAAAAGCATGTATCCTGGGAGGAAGAACAAGCGCGGCGCTGGAGAATGCGCAAAGAATTATTCCCCAAGTTGAGTGATGATACTATCATCTTGGGTAATTTCAACCAGTTGTACAAGGTCCGTCTATTTGCCCACTCCTCCCATCCCACATAACTAACCCTTTCCAGATTGAACCTACGACGTTCCGAACATGGCTGCGCATACTAGCGCGCATCCCCAACGCTGTTCTCTGGCTCCTCCGCTTCCCAGACACAGGCGAGCAAAACCTGCGAGATATCGCTAAAGCCTGGGCCGGCGAAGAGACAGCATCGCGGATCATCTTCACGGACGTAGCCCCAAAGAACACACACATCGCGCGAGCGAAGATCTTAGACTTGTTTCTCGACACGCCAGAATGCAACGCCCACACCACAGCTACAGACGTCCTCTGGAGCGGCACCCCGTTACTTACTCTCCCGCGCTATAAGTATAAGATGTGCTCCCGCATGGCGAGCAGTATTCTCAGCAGCGCGCTCCCCAATTCCGAGGTTGGCCAGCGCGCCCGTGAAGATCTCATCGCGTCATCAGACGAAGACTACGAGAATAAGGCTATCCGTCTATGTCTGGATCTGCAGTACTCTGGTCATGAGGGCTATGCCCGGGGCCGACTGGCGGATATCCGACATATACTGTTCCGAGACCGGTATAAGAATAAGCTCTTCGATACGGCGCGCTGGGTGCGTGATCTGGAGAATGCTTATGATGCCGTCTGGGCGCAGTGGGTTAACGGTGAAGAAGGTGATATCTGGTTATGATGTGCACTGCGAATATACCCCTTGAGCGATTTTTCCTTTTTTCCTTTTTTTTTTCTTTTTTCCTTTTTTTTTTCTTCTGTTTCATTCTCATTCTATTTTTTTTGCATCTGGTCTCATCTACCCTTCTGCTTTCCGCCCGTGGGCTGGATCATCTATGTAATGAATTTACTTTTTGCATGTTGGGTTTTTGTGATGTATACGTATGGATTTACGAAAGAGATGGCTTGTTGGATGGTTTCAGGCGTTTATGTCTTTATATTCCGGGTTTCTGAACACATGTAGTTTTTGGTCTACTGAACAGCAGAACAGATCTACCACCTTGATCCAATCTCGCCTCCCCCTTTTCCCGTGCCAATCATTTATAACGCATTTCAATAATGCATGACATCGTACAATATACAATGCCTACTATGGTAAGCTCTTACCCTATATCTAGCAGTATCATGACATCGTACAATATACAATGCCTACTATGGTAAGCTCTTACCCCCTATATCTAGCAGTATCATCACATCCACATGCACTCGTTTATCTACATATGTAAGATACATACTCCCTACTTGTTCCCCGCTGCCTACTATTAATGCCCATTTGCCTAATCGCCACATGCAGAACCCAAGCCACATGCAAATCCCAGCCCTGAACATCCCTGTTTTCTATCGGTACCTTCCCAGACAACCAATAGACTCATCGTCCGTTCAAGCCAATCCAAACTCCGAGACATTCATGCACAAAGACAGCCAAGACCAATCAATATTCAGCACCTTGATATCGGCCCCAAGACCTACGGAGTAGTCTTTGTGTTCTCCCCGAACCTATCAGAGCGAGCGTCGAATCTATAGACTATGGAGATGGAGTATAATCTAAGCTCTCGTCTTCAGGTCTGTGAGGGGATGGTATCTCAGCTTACACTTATACACTACCCTCCACTTAATCTCAGCTACACACTACACTACCCTCTACCCAATCTCGGCTATATTTTACACACTACCCTCCACCTAATCCTAGACAAATACACTGTGCCGCCTAGTCCAAAAGTCTCCGTTGAATCTACGCCCACCCAGGTCCAGATCCAGGTCCACACCCAGCCCAAAAACAAAATCCACGCGTGACAGAGACTGAATCAGGATATCTGCATCTGTACTCCGTACATATTCAAAGCATGTCTTTGGCTCTGTTGCGCATTACATACGGAGTACATACTGACCGGACTAGTACGATGCAAGTACTCCGTAGAAGGCGCTAAGCCACGGTCCATATCGACATCTATCCCTGCCATATTTACAGGTACCCCCGTAGATGCAGATCTTACACACCCCGGTAGATACGACATGGCATTCCTACCATTTCATCACATGTTCGCGCCCCGCCTCGGACCGGGTAAGACATGTGCCTATCCGTCTTTTGGATGCAGGTTGCCTGTTTGATTTCCACATGGTATCCACGAGGTCGAGGTTTGGGATTGTGATTGTGATTGCGATTTAGTATATATATGGATATGTAATGATGGGTGAACGAGTAAGTGGGTTCTGTATATCCGAGTTATCCAGAGATCAAGGAATAACAATAACAATAGCACACTTGGTATACCCCATAGAATATTTTGTAGTCTCAATGAAGAGATATGATGTACACCGTACTCCGTATGCATATCAAGACACGATCAACGCCAATCGACCCGTTTGATACACTCCAAAAGCAACATGAATTTCCAAACCAATTCCAGGATCCCACGTCCTCACATCCCTACATCAAAATCCAAACACCACTAACCCAATAATCCCTTACATTACCTCTCTTATTAAGTACCAACCTTGGAATACCGCCAATTCCTGTCTCAGCCAAGTAAGCCCGTTCGCTTCACAACACGAGAGCTCCGCAATCCATATGCCCATGTGCGGTATCATATCATGGACCCGTGTACATTATAGAGATGGACCGGGCGGTAATGGATAGCGGCATAGCTGAGTCGGTTAGGGTGGGTTGTGAGTGGTGTGGCTCGGGTGGGGATGTAAGCTATGGAGATTTGGGGCGTTGGATCGGTCGATTAGCCGCTGTGAATCGGAGATTTGGAACCGAATGGATTGTGGCTTGTATTAGTATTAATATTGTTGGAGTTGGATATGGATAATACTAGGAGAAAATCATATATTAATATGGATGTTAATATGTTGATATGTATAAAGTACGGGACGGAGATATATCCAGGATGTACGGAGTTATAGGTACTTTTGGAATAGGCCTAATTGGGTATGGACATTGGGTTTAGTAAATCCTTCACATGTCAGAATAAATTCCGAAGATTATCCGTGCAAGGTAGTATAGTATTAGTTAACCTAGCATCTGATAATAAATAATCATAGTTGAATATCCACGGAGTACTCCGAGCCCAATCACGTGTGTAAATAAAGAAAGGGAAAAAAAAATCCCCCAAAACAAACGCCAATTTGCCTGTACTATAATGACCTTGGCAATGACGATCAATACTGAGACCGAGACCGAGATCTGAATAGATCCACAAGAGCCAAGGGTCAAGCCAGCAACGGGGGGCCGTTGCGTCACGCGCTGTCCTTTCACAGCCCTCTCTGCAAGCCCACAAGCCCACAAGGCCCTAGTCTCACCTTTCCCCTGAAACGAGGCTCAAAGTAGAAACCAAGTGGACTCTGGACATTATATAGATTGCGCCCCATCTCGCTTGTTCTGATACATGGAATTGTTCGGGACTGTGGAGGCTAGTGGAGGTATGCAGATTTTTGCTATGGTATTTGCCGCAGGGACTGTCCAGGTTCCACTTTTGACACTCACGGTCCGGCTTACTCTCTGGAATAGGTACGCTCTGACCTTACGGGAAGGATAAGGGCTTAACATAAAAAAAAGATGAACAATATAAGATACAATTCTGAATATAGGATACAATTCCGAGGTTCTTTGTACCTTTGCACGGGAACGATTGAGTTTTAACCGGATAGATAGAGTTGGTCCGGATTTTGTTGGTCTATTGCTTGGATACATCAATATACACACATGTTGGAACTTCCAACTTGGGAACCGGGAACTGGATCTACACTGGTTCGCGTTAAGATCTTTACCAGTTCGTGCGGGGCCCTTGATATGGTCCCCGTTCTCCATTCCTATTCTCTAGACGTAATTCCTAAGACTTGGGATCTCTTATTTTGTACGTTTTACAACGTAGTAGGTCAGAGGTTCATATGTTGTACCAGATAAATGTTAAATTCGTGTTACTTTTTAAGGATAAAAGTGTGACAAAGGCCCAAACGGTTTCCCACAGATCGGGCACCACGCGAGTGGTCCCCGACATCTAAAGCCCGAGAAGGTGGCCCACCAATCAGTAAAGCAAATTCAAATATTTCTATTCTAAAAGTCAAATTCAAATTCATAACCTAAATTCATATTACTATTTGGCCGGTAATTACTTATAGTCTGATCTCATATCACAAAATTACTGATGTACTAATGAATTATGTGAATATGTGAATTCGTATATTATAATTATCTAAAACGTAATAGTCATAGCCTCCGAATCAAATATATCCACGTGACCCAAACGGCGAACAGGGGGAACGCTTGGACCTTGGGAGCCATGCGGAAGGCCCGACAGTCAGGAAGCTGCGAGACCGTTCGCTCCACTTTCTTAGTGACGGGTACCCCGAGCTTCTGATTCAAGTTCTCTTCTTGCGACATTGATATAGTGATATTCTATTCTATTGTTGTTATATCGAGTAGACTTACTAGTTACTATATCATTTTAACTTAGCACACTTTCCCTCCTTCAATACCACTCAAAACACCCGATCTAAACTCGAGTGCACGGGACTACTTGATCAGCGGTGATCCCTGCACGCCGACAGGGATTTATCTCAAATACTTACCGTGTCTCTGATTGGTGAACAGGGGAACAATAGTCTACCTTGAGTAAACGGTAGAAAAATAAATGAAAAAAATGACAGGTCCAATCTCGGGTACACCCTAGTCGATATTGCATTCCAGGACGACAGGTTCATCCTTTCAGTAACGGTTTTTCCCAGGAGTATGGAAATCCGATCTGGCTGTTCACACGAGGACTTGTCCACATGGCTACACAAGACGATTTTCTTTTTCGCATTCTCTTATGTTTCCCCCAGAAAACAAGGAAAGGGGGGAGGGGGGAAATTAATTAATATTCTCCACAGTCTTCTCTCTCTCTCTTTTTTTATTTAAATTCTATAGATAGCCCTATTCAAATGTTCGAAGCATTAATTAATAGTTAATCTATATAGACATGTATATAAATATATAAAAGAAATTTCAAAATAGATTAAATGATCAAATAGATTAAAGATTTAGGAGAAACGCCCATATCCGCCTATCCTTAACCGAACTGGCAGACCCACACCAACAATGACAAATACTGGGGGCCAATCAACATCCTTGCAGATCCATATGGATGCATGTAAGGTCTACCCCTGGAGGAATTGAAATTACAATATGTATTTAATTACCTATCCTCATGTTTCAAAATACCATCTGGTAAAGAAAAAGCAAAAAAAAGGTGTGGCTTGCGTTTCAACGGTTTCCACCGGTGGAGAGAGATCTCAGCTGCGACATGCCCAACTGAGTAGTCTGGAAACTTTGCACTCGTCGATCTCTGTGCTCGATCCCGATCTCGCCTTCTGATGCATCCATCTTCTTTCTAGTACACCAGTGTTTAGACTGTAAATAGTCTATGTACCGTGGAAAGGGACGGGAAAAAAAATAGATTAACCTATACTTGCGCCGTTACGGTATAGTGTGTGGTTAAAATGATATCCAGATTGGAATAACGTCACGTCCCACAGTATAGTACTCTCTCTCCCTTTCTTAACCCGATTTCGATTTTATTTCACTTTCAACCCCCCTACGGCATCATGGGGGGATCCACGGTCAACTGTCAGTGACAGGTGGCAGGTGGCCCATGCGTTTTAGATTATTTGTTCTTTTCCTCTAAACGGATATTCTAGGATAAATTAGTTAACATTAAGCGAATTTCAATCTCGATTAAGATGAAAGAAAAAAACCAATCGGTCACGTTTCATGCCATATAGTCTGCAAGGCACTAGAAAAGTATATAAATATATATATAAATCCAAGCCAATAACTAGTATGGACTATAATCATAATACATATCTTAGATGGAAATATATAAAATTTCAAAATAAATGTTAAACTCCGATCTGGGTCTTCAGGGATAGCTCGGTGTTGTTCGGGGGGTCGAAGCTTCCTGTCATCGCACGGAGGCACCGATTTCCCCATACTATTGAATGTAAAAAGAAAATTAAAAAAAAAAAAAAGAAAATATCAGAAATTTGTCAACCTGAATTTCCCCCACTGCACTCCACTTTGTGGATCAATCCATGGATGGGGGTAAACAGAACCGTGATCGAACCAATAATATTTTGGACATGGCCGATTGAATATGGATCGGGTATCAATCGAAAATGTGTTATGCATGGCTGGCTGGAAATCGACGTCTAACCGCTTGTCACTCGGATAGATCTGCCCCTGTTTCTGAACCCCCTTTCCTGTCACGTTTTACATATATTATAAATTATAAGCAAATTTATATTATGTGGATGTACAATTATTTTTAGCTTATAGCTTTATTCTTACTTGACCGAGTATGCTAATTTTTCTATGCCTTGGGAATACCTTGGGAAAACCTTGGGAAACAGATAAACTAAAAAACTGTTAGCGCCATGATTTGGAATTCCAGCAACGGGGCTCAGGGTCGATCACTCCGATCTTTTTCTGCTTTACGCGTCTTTCCTCAGCCCGAATTCCCGGGTGGTACTGAAGATCCCAACGGAGCATTTTTCCCACTCCCCACGATCTATAGATTACAATAGTCTGGTATTTATTTTATTTTAATTATTTTAATTATT
The DNA here is from genome assembly GCA_028828255.1 of Penicillium fimorum. Lineage (NCBI taxonomy): Eukaryota > Fungi > Ascomycota > Eurotiomycetes > Eurotiales > Aspergillaceae > Penicillium > Penicillium fimorum. The sequence continues at coordinate 2,612,998 of JAPWDS010000003.1, read as the reverse complement.
TTATATATTACCTTTGTATTATTCCGAACTGTCAGCTCCGAGATCTTGGATCGTGATCTTCCATTGCGGGACTGTTTTTTTTTTTTTTTTGGAGCCGTCCCCCTGGTACTTAAGACTTGACATTGTCCGTACTATAACTTGTCTACTTTTAACTATACTTCAACTCACACACTCTCTCCCCCTCCCCATCTACCATCATCATCACCATCACCCACTATCTACTCTCATAATGCCTGTTTCACACCGTCGTGGTCCTTGGGTCCCAGAGGAAGACCAACTCCTCACCCAACTGGTTCGCGAACAAGGCCCAAACAACTGGGTTCGCATTTCTCAACACATGCATTATCGCTCACCCAAGCAATGTCGCGAGCGTTTCCACCAAAATCTCAAGCCCTCGCTAAACAGAGAGCCCATCTCCGCTGACGAAGGCCTGATGATCGAGCGCATGGTCAACGAAATGGGAAAGCGTTGGGCTGAGATCGCCCGCCGTCTGGGAAACCGCAGCGACAATGCAGTCAAGAACTGGTGGAATGGAAGCATGAACCGCAAAAAGCGCGGCCTGTCAACAACCCCCACCACTTCCCGCACTTATACAGGCCGCATCGAGGCACCCTACATCCGCGCCTCAGCAATGAGCCCAAGTCGCTCCCACTTCTCCAGTTCTTCTTCTTCTACATCTTCTTCTCGCCCCTCATGGACGGACTCTATTGAGTCCGCTATTTCTGAACAATATTCCCACTCCCGCAGAGCATCCATGGCTTCTTCCGCCCGCCAGCTCTCGCCTATCTACACTCTCCCTCCATCAACCGACCGATCGAAACTCCCCTCACCTCGCCCGCTTTTTCAGAGGCTTCACACTCTTGCGAGCCACCTTCTATGATCTCAGATCACAATTCTGTCTCTTCTTCACCCCGCACTTTCCCCTCCCCGCAACTCCTGCCTTTGCCAGTCGACCTGCGCTCGCAGTACGAGATCCGGAGGCCTAGCGTTCACGTTCTCGAGGACTCGCCCAGTTATCCGGCACGATCTCTAGAATCTTTGTCAGAGATTGCATCCACACAGCGTTGGATGGGCCACCAGCCTACACTGGCCTCATGGCACCAGCCTACGGATTTGCCCAAGTCTTGGATCTCCAAATCCGAGCCTGCTCGGGACACTCGTATGGGCGTGAGCAACTTGCTCAACTAAAAAATACCAAAAAACCCCTTCATTTATTATGATTTTTACGAGTCTCATTTCTCACCATTTTCTCTTGTTCTATACTGTTGATTCCCCTTTGCGCTCGGGTCCACCGATGGAACCCTTCTTGTACATTTTGCCAAAAGCTCAACCCTTTCTTTGTGTTCCTTTTCTAGGGAGGTGTTACGAATTTCTTTTGTATATTCTTAATGTGTATTACCACGGTTCGGATCTTGTTTTGGGCCTTCCAGGTTCGGTTCTACTTTGAATGATTATTTCTCTACATTTTCTTTACTTTTGTTTGATTAGGCGTGCGATCTGGTGAGATTGGGCTCTCCATTTCTGCTGGGATGGCATAATACCCTGTTTTTTTTAGCAATAATTCAAATAATAATATCTAAACTTACTACATTACAAAAACCCTTACCCAAAAATCAGCATTCTTACCCTTCTACATAATGCATACAGATCGAAAAAGTCGTACATATACCATGAAACAGCCAAAGAAACACTTCTGTCCTCCCACACCTCCCCCGTCTCAGCCAGCCTCTATTTCAACATACAGGGAATGCAGATATGCAGCCTCCAACCGTTTACCCCCGTTCTTCACCTACTCATGAGGAATGCGCCACCGCTCACACGTCATGCTCACGAGGATGGATGCAAGGGGTGCGAGATGCCTCAGGGCCTAAGCACGGAAGTAAGGACCCACCAGTTTGTCTGACGAGGCAAGGTTGGAGATGGGTAGACACTGTACAATAAGTCATAGTGGTATTGCAGGTGACTACATAGTAACATGGTTTATGCACATGTATAGACTCCAGCTAGGGAGTGGGAAAAGCAGGATACGAACTATGCATACTCGTGCTCATGTATGGCCTGCATCTAGAACCAGGACCAGGAGGCGTGTAATGCGTCCAACCTACATGTACATAATGCATAACCCATGAACCTGCACGGTGACAGGCAAGAACCAAAGATCTAGATCAGAGCCTAGACATGATACACACCTCCCACAAGCGAAGAAAAAAAAAAAACCAAGTTTATTCGGGAGGTTCGTCCCAAGACAGTATACTGTGTATACTGTTAACTTGTTAACATAAACGAGAGCGAAAGAGAGCGGAGTACAAACCATATCGAGGTCTAGTATGGTCATTACCAAACCTGTTCAACCCTTGATTTCCTGTTCCCGCTTATCCGCCTGAAAACGCTGTGCCAGTCAAAATGCATTTCGGATACGGGATGAGCGTTGGGATTAGCCAATCAGGATACATTCTGACGGGATGAACGGCGGGGCTCGAAGGGTGGGGATTTGGTTGGTTTTGCATGGATCGTGGAGTTGTATGCATGCCGTGTTTTCATCGGGTCTTGCTTTCCGTTTCCCCCCGTTTAATGGTGTTTTAATGGTGTTTGGGCTTTGGCCGTTGAGATTTGGTATTTTTTTTTTTTACTTTAGGTCATGTTTGGTTTCCTTTGGGGAGGGAATTGTAATAACAGAGGTTTTGTGTTTTCGTTTTGTATTCGGTCTCGGGTTGATCTCTGTTTCGAGTCTCTTTTTCGCCTCAGAATTACGATCGTCTATTTTATCAGATTATTCATCTCGGATGTGTCCAACTCCACATGAGAAATGCTACCAACCAGATCTCGCTTCCACACACCATCTGCTCTATTCAGCTCGAGACTATCGAGGTGATCGGGTATTGTGTACCATTCCTCTTGAGAGTGATCGAATCGGATCGACAAGATGGCCTTTCAGTGTGATGGGACAACAGTAGTTCGATGAATCAGGACAGGAGTACATGGAATATTATTTTAGCTTTTACTCCATTCACTGATTCGACATTGGCCTTGTGAAGGATCTGCAAGTTCCCAAATTGAACATTTTAGCGTTAATTCCCACAACATACCGTCTGCCCTCGGTGGATCTAAACGGGATGCGGACCGTGGAACTTACACGGTAGAAAACTCAGTCATGGCATTGACTGTTTACTTCGTACGTATTTTTTTCTTAATATTATCCCTTGTACAATATATATGCTGGGATATTGATTAGCGTATACTCCCACAAAAACACAAGTCCGAATCCCAAGCAAAATAACCCCCCACGAAACTCTATTCCTCCCAAAGCAGAGGTAACGGCAAAAGAAAGTTCAACGACGCTAATACTGCCCTGACCACTCCTCGGCACCTGCGACATGGAAAACGGCGCCAAGACCAGATCGGATTTTCTTGAAACGAGCCGTTGTACTTAGGTAGTGTATATTGAGCACAACCATGGGACGAGAAGGGATGGATCAGGGGTATATCACATACCTAGGTAATAATACAAATACACATTTTGGCTTGACTGTTTCTCAAGGTCCATGGATATGGACATATGGTGCACCTCGATCCATGGATTCATCCTACCGTTGCGTTCCAAGCTCCTAGATCCTCTGATCGACGCCTATATCTCCTTATCGAGTATTCTTCCCGAGCTCAATTTTAGGGTCCATTACATCGAGATCTACGGGAGATTTGGAGAGATCGACATCCACGGATGTTACTTTTGGACTTGCGTCTGTATCTCATCTCCTATCTCCTGTCCACTTAGATATCGACACTTAATTACAAAAATATATTGCATGCAAAATTAATCCACTATCGATCGGATAGATACAATATAGTTTAATATACCCAAAAGCCAGACAAAGCCGCTATAACCGCTATCTATAATACAGCCCCCTTATTGGCCACGGAGAATCTCGGTGCCATAACACACTAGTCCCAAACCAGCCCTAGCGCAAAAAGGTACCCGTCTGTCGGTACTGGCGGTGGCCGCGTGAGCCTTTTCCCATGGCTTTTTCTTTTTTTTTTTTTTTTTTTTTTTGGCCCCCTGACTCAGTTGTAGGTCCGCGGACAAAGTGTGAGAGTGATGTAAATCCCCGTTCTTCGGGAAAGTCCTGGAGCTAGCCTCGATTTCCAGCGCTATTTCTACTTCAACCATGGATTGAGCTCTTCATTTGCCTTTTCGGGTAATTGGCTCCGGTGGCGGATTTCAGGGGCGTGGGGGTGTTTTGAAGTGTCTTGTTCGGGGTGCGCTTTCTTTTCTAAGGGTTTCTTTTTGAATCTCGTTTCTTGAAACCATGGAAGGTTTCTTAACGTTGCGAAATCTTATTTTGAGTTTCGATGGGCTTCTACGCATAAGTGGAGTTTGTTTTATGTTTGGTTGTTGCCTTGGGCATCAATTGCGCTTGTGTGGAGATATACGGAGTACCTCATGGGCTTTTTGTCGCGGTAGACTGGTATTAACGTAGTCTTTCCTAATGTGGTTAGGAAGTTTGATATATTCTGTCTAGATGTTTAGTCCGCTGGGATAAATATACTAAGCAACGGTGGCTTAACTAGGAGTATATGATGTTTGATGTTAAGTACAATATACGCGCTTGTATCTGGACAATTTCCAACTCCAGGGGGCTTCTTATCGCGACAAATTGATGCCATTGACGTAGTCCTTCCTAAATTGGACGAGGAGCTTGATTTGCCTTGACTGGATGTAACCTGCTAGGATAGAATTGGAAATGGCAGCTTGGCTAGAAGGAATATCGGATGTTTGATATCTAGTACCAACTTAGGAGACATGATGACATAGGCACCGTGTGCGGGGAACAGATACTTGTAGACTAAATGGGAGGGGAAATCGAAAACGAGCAGGCTGGTTCACTAAGACCTGGTACTTTTGCGGACAACGTAACAGGGGAGCAAACTTGTATGGCCGAAGAACGGGATATGGCTTGTCAAGTATTCCATCCCAAGCCGGCCATCTACTGGCGAGAAAAGACAGGCATACTCTCAATCGGACATTCGATCTCAACATCGCGGCCACCTTCATATACATCATCTTTCTCCCAGAGCTTCCAAGATGCCCCAGCAGGCAGATACGCCTTGATCGTGCGCCGACCCGCCTCCAACACAGGCACAACCAAGTACTTCGACCCATACATATACTGAGTCTCAACCTCCCAAGCCCGCTCGTCCGACGGGAACTCATAAAACAAAGTCCTCATCACAGGAGTTCCCTTTTCATGAGCCTCCTGCATCAATCCTCGCGTATATTCACGAAGCTGCTCACGAATCCCAATATACCGTTTACAGATCTCATAAACCTCATCTCCATAAGACCAGATCTCATTATCCGCACCACTAGCCGTCGGCTGTCCCTCCGGCTTGGGCTCACGGTCACCATGCAGCCGCATAACCGGACAGAACGCTCCCCACTGGAACCATCTCGTGAACAGCTCGCGGAACAAAGGATCGTCGGGGTTTCCGCCGTGGAAACCGCCGATATCCGTCGTCCACCACGGGATTCCGGCTAGGCCCATGTTCAGGCCTGCTGCGAGTTGGTTGCGGAATGAGTCCCACGACGACGCGATGTCGCCACTCCACACTAGCGCTCCGTACTTCTGGCTGCCCGCCCAAGCGCATCGCAACAGGTTGACGATGTTTTTCTGGCCCTCTGCAGTCATGCCTTCATAGAATCCCCGTGCGTACTCTTTCGGGTAGGTGTTTCCGATCTGCAAGTTGCTGCCGGCGTGGTAGCGGTAGATATCGAAGTCATAGATCGAGTACTCAGGTTCGGCTTCGTCAAGCCAGAATACCTTGATGCCCATGTCGTAGTAGTTTTGCTTGGCTTTGCTCCAGACGTACTTTCGGGCTGCTGGGTTCGTTGCGTCGAAGTGTGTGATGTCACCGTCGCATTGCATTGCTACGCGTAGGCCACGGTCGTGGCGGATGAGAAGACCTTGTTCGAGCATTTCTGGGAAGTTCTCGGATGCGTTTTCAACGGTAGGCCAGATGGAGACCATGAGCTCGACTTTGAGCTCTTTAAGTTCCTTGACCATGGCCTCTGGAATCGGACATTGTTTGTTAGTGGGTCTTGCTATTGACGATAAAAAAAAAAGAGAACGATAACTTACCTGGATCGGGCCAGAATTCCGGATCAAAGCTCCATTCTCCTTGGTGCTTCCAGTGGAAGAAGTCAACGACAATCAAGTCCAGAGGAACTTCGCGACGTCGGTACTCGCGCGCAACATTGAGCAACTGCTCCTGGTTGGTGTAGCGAAGCTTGCACTGCCAGAAACCAAGACCATACTCCGGCATCATAGGAACATAACCTGTCACTTTGGCATAGGCTTCTTCAATTTCCGCGGGGGTGTCACCCGCCACAACCCAATAGTCCAATGCCTTGGTCGAGTACGCCTCGAAGCTCATGACATTCGTTCCCAGAACTGCCCGTCCGATACCGGGGTTATTCCACAGGAAGCCGTAACCAAGTGACGAAACCGCAAAAGGAACACTGGCTTGGGAGTTACGGTGTGCCAGCTCAAGATCTGTGCCTTTCAGGTTCAGGTAAGGCTGCTGATACTGGCCCATACCGAAGATCTTCTCTTTATGATCGAGAGACTCGAATCGCATGGTGAGGTGGTAGTCGCCGCCTAGGATGGGACGCAGCTCGCGAGCTTCGACAGTCAACGCGCTGCATTTGGGGTCCATCGGGTCCTGGCGGTGACGGGCATACTCTTCAAGGAGTTTGTTTCCCTTCGAATCGTAGATTATAATCTTGCCTCTACGTGACACAGTTGCTTTGATGTTGCCGTTGGTGATAGTCGCTTCTTGGTCAGCGGATATCTCGATGGTTGGGGCTGGGCTGGATGGCTTGGAGGAGAGGGCCCAGTCTTCCGTTGGAATTGATGCCTGTCTTGTTGCTCGCACGCGGAAGGCATTCTCGCCCCATGGCTGCACCCAGAGGATGTGGTCATCGAAACGGAAGACAAGCTTGTCGTCTTCGGCATAGAGCATTTTGACACACGAGATTTTTCGCTGCTAATCTGCTGTTTTTTGATGGAAACAAGCACAAGAGGTGATTTGTGCTAGACAGATGAGCGGTCTAGTTCAAAGAGCCGGGTATTAAGTATTGAGGGAATGACATGTACCCCTCATTCTGCAGTCCTGATGCTGTGTCATGGCTATTTCCGATGACAATTACCGCAGATCCACAGGAAGTACCAGTAGCAACACTCATTTGTTGGGGAGAACATCTGATAGCTCTTGGAGGTTGAGGTGGAGATGTCTACCTTTAAACGCCTCGAGGTCATAGGTAGCATCCGTCACGAGTTTAGCCTAAAGTCGACCTTCCAGATAGAGCAAGGATACAACTCCGTGTCTTCCAAAATAGGAAAATAGTTTGGATAGTTTCAGATTGTCTGAAACAACATATTAGTTGCAATGATATTCTATGTTGAATCGCAAACAACGGAGTAAGGAGTACATTGTATCAATATAAATAGACACCGGGGTACACGAATACTCCCTGTGAATTGTCTTGTCGACTTATTTAATGTGATTGCTAGTTCCAGGTAATACATAAAAAAGTCGCCTACACAGTTTATGCTCTCTTTGCGTTTTCTGTCTACCCATAAAACCAAGAGAAAGAACTTTGGAAAACATATGAAATACGACATCTAACAAGAATGTATAGTTTAAGACTACTAAAGAGACATTACACCGCATAAGCATAAGACATGTCAAGCAGGTAGGATCGATCTGACTTGCTGTTCAGGCTCTTCCTTCCAAACTTCCCAAGAAAAGAAGCTATTTCCAATCAGTTTACACACTCCCCAGATATCTCGAGTCGGAAGATTTCTCTTTTCGAAATCAAGCCTCGAAAACCACCCTTCAATGATCGGAAGCCTCAAAAATGAACACGCAAAATGAACACACATCATCTTACAGTGTTCTCACCTCGCCATCCAATACTTGACGAATGGTCAGAACAGACCACTAATTCGAGTGAGAAGCAAGAGAGAAACACAATTGCTCATGGTGATGTTGCAACAGACGTGGATACGATTTCAAAGACTATTCCCGGGCCCAAGGAAGTGAGCGTTCGAGTGACATTATGAAATTACTTGGGTTGAGGCCAAGGAGAAGGGATTTGATTCTAATTACCGTGTTGGCCGGTTATGCAACCTACTTGCGAATACTCGAGATTTACGTTGTTATAAGCGAGTTCGGGACTTCGATGCCAGTATAGTACTACCTACCTTGTGGCATAAGTGACCTATTTCGCTGGGCGTGGTCTGTAAAATATTTATTCAACATGGATATTAGACCTCCACCAGAGGTACCTATCAGCTTCGATCAATTCCCAAGAAATCTCTGTTATCTTATGCAGTCCAGCTCGCTCCTATCAAGATTATCATCCTCGTTTTAAGTCGCGGAGGTGAGCAAACCTTCTTCTTTAGTATGCAATTTATCGGTAGGTACAAGTAGGATTCAATGAGGTCTTAAGACTACTTGTTGAAAAAGGTGTCCCTTCAAACACCGCAATGTATCAGGATTATTCTACTCTTAGGCGGTTCTATCCTATGAGCTTAGGAACCCCTTTGCACATAACAGCAGAGCTCAGTAAATTAGACGTAATAGCATTCTTGATTAGCCGAGGAGCAGATATCGGCATCGAGGATGCAAATGGCCGTACTGTAATGAGTGGGCAAGAATGTTGAATCAGACGGAAATTTTGAAGCTATTGGAGAACTGACATTAAAGACCAATTCCAAAACAATTCACATGTGGTTTGCCTTCATATATGCTGTAAAAAAATATAAACTGTGCAGACTACGTTTTTTATGTATAACCTGGGATACTTTGATGGCAGGGTGTCCTAGAGACCATGTCGCCATTCCTGTTCTTTCAACTCTTTGTTTGAAGATCAGCCATCGAAGCAAATGGCCTTTCCTTCTCAATTCATCTTTAGGGATGATCAACAATAACGCCCCTAGACGTCCATAGGAGCCCTAGAGGTTGATATTGATGACTGGTGTTCCCCGGAAAAAGGACGCTATTCCTTATCAGGACAGAGAGTGAAGCTACCGCGGGCACGGTTTTCACCTTGCATTGCCCAGTCCTATCCACTCAGTTGTTGATTCCATTTAAACTGTTAGCTGAGATTTGATTTGAAACTTCGATTCATCCAACAAAGCCCGAATCATGGCATTCAGCGGGGGCACAGCTCCTACCGCGGACATGGACATCGACATGGACCTTGATCTCGGACCAGAGCCCGAGCCCGAGCCAATTCATGTGGTGAGTGTTTCCTTTTGTCTTTATAGCTGTAATCGACTGTCGACTAACATGTGTCGAGTGGTAGGAAACAACCACAAACTTGGAAACCACCCTCGACCCTCTCACCGATGAAGCGGTCTACGAAAAAGTGCATGTTCGCGGCGTCGATGAAATGACCACAGAGAATATCAAACAATTTGCTCGTGACTGCTCTGGACATGAACCAGTGCGTGTTGAATGGATTGACGATACATCCGCCAACATCATCTTCTCCTCCGCCGAAATCGGCCTCCAAGCTCTCACGGCTCTCACGCAAGTCGCTGAGGAAGAAGACGCGTCTACTTTGCCACCTCTGCGTCTCCGCTCGGCGAAACTCCTCTCCTCCCACCCTGATTCCGTCCTCCAAGTACGATCGGCTGTCAAGTCGGACCGCAAACAACCCCGCGCCCATGAGAAAAGTCGCTTCTACCTCATGCACCCCGAGCATGATCCCCGAGAACGCCTGCGACAAGAGTTTGCCGACAGGAGAAATAGCGACGATGCAGGTGATGGCGATTACAGGCGGCGCAAGTTCGACAACCGGGAGCACCGACGCCGCCGAGACCGCGACGAGGACGACCACTTCAACGCCGACATGTACGGTGATAATGTTGGCTCTGAACCTGAGCGCGCTCGGGCACAGCCTAGAGGTCGTGGCCAGAGGGACCTTTTCCCAGAGGATGAGGGCCGATCAAGTGGACGTCTCCGGAACCGCAGTGCGTCTCCGGGACGAGACACGCTGGAAGACGAACTTCGAGCGGAGCGAGGTGGTCGGGATAATACCAGGCGGTTCCGTGAGAGGTCACCTCGACACGGTCGTAAGAATAAGGATAGAGAGCTCTTCCCAAGCGCGGACGAAAGCGAGCCAGGAAACCGCGAGCTTTTCCCAAACAAGCCCGCATCTAGCTACATCAAGAAGGAGTTGCTGCCTAGCAAGTCTAGTCACCACCGTCGGTCAGATGCATTCGACGCTTCTTCTGTCCCAGGCACCTCTGAACACAGACGCCACAGCAACATTGAGCTCTTCCCTGATTCCACCAACAATGGTGCCCGCATTCGTGGAGCAGCCGCAGCCACCGAGGACCAAGGATTTGCCATCCGAGGCGGCGCATCGAATGGCATGTCGATTAAAGGCCGGGGTGCATCGGTGCGCGAGCTATTCCCTTCCAAGTTTGACAATGTCTCCAACAATAACACCAACGCTGGCCCTAGCGCTGGCGCAAACGCTGGCAAGGAATTGTTTTCTGATACACTAGAAGGACGTGGTGGTCGTCGGCGTCGGGCAGAGGATATGTTCAGCTGAATATACTAAGCGATAGGCCGAGAACTGTGCATTTGCTTGATTGTTAGGGGTCTTCACGGGAGCATGATGGATATCCGGCGTTTGCGAGTGGGATGGGGAAATCGATTGTCTGATAAAAATTCTATAATGATATATACTCTGCTCTGCTAGTGGAATACCTACACTCTTCTGTACTTTCCGAATAATGACTGAATATAAGATGTAAGCTAAATCAACATTCGTCTGACAATCCACGGGTGTCGTGCGCCACGACTGACTTCTTCCTAACCAAAATCTCTCTGAGACATCAGATGAAAGCATGCCTCCTTCCAGAACAATAGATGCACTATCAAGCGCTATAGTTGCTCGGTTCCTGCGCAGCAATAACTATTCCGAGACATTGAACGCTTTTCTCCGCGAGGCTGACCTTGCTCCCGACGTGGGGCAGACCTCGGGCGATGACACGAACAACTGGTCCATCCAAAGCTTGCTCGAGGAGAAGAACATCTACGACCAAACCGTGGATTTTGAAAGATACGACAACGGTCATCAAAAGTCGGATTTATGGAGCGAGCCAGGTGAGTTTGATTCTGGCATGGCAATCAAAAGTCATAGGGACTCGGCTTTACATGTCAAGCTTTATTTGCGATTTTTTTTGTTCTATGATCTGACAAACGCCTAGCACCATCAAAACCTGCTCTCATCCAGACCCCGACATCATCAAACATCCTTTCTGCGTCGGTAGAGAAATGGCAGAAACCTCGCGATGATGTCGATGAAGCCTCAGCGCAGTCTTATATCGTCTCCACGAGTGCAGACAAACAAGTCCATTTATTCGAGACAGCAGAAGGCAATACGGCTCTGAAGTCATCCTCGGGCCTATCTGCTACGCCCGTTCTGTCATTTGCCTCGATCCTCCAGGGCCGATATATCCTCATGAGCAACATGTCCGGCCAGCTCATCCTCCAACATGGATCTGAAACGCTTGATAGCAGAAAGGACCATGCAAAGTACCTGGTGAAGGTGGTAGCCCACGAAGACAAGACAGATCCTTCCAAGTGGTGGGTTGCCACCGCTGGCTGGGACGAGCATGTTTTGTTATACTGCCTCAATATCCCCGATGAAGCAAACGCACCAGCACTCAAGATTGGCGAGCCTGTTACACGTATCAAACTCAATTCAAACCCCGAATCACTGCTGTTTGCACCACATGTGGACACCAACGAGCTGCTCCTCCTTGTCTCGCGCAGAGACTCGACTTATATCTACTACTACAAGGTAGAAGCAGCACCGGAAGCTCGCCTCCTTGGACATCAGAACCTGGCACCCCATTCCAATGCCTGGATTGCGTTCTCGCTGTGCGATATGGCGCTCAGTCCACACGACTCATGCCTCCTGGCTATCGCGACGTCGTCATTGCCCCATATGAAAGTGATCATCGTGCGTCTGCTATTCCCTGCAACAGAGACAGCGCTCGCTTCAGAGGACCCGGTGACACAGGCGTCTCAAGCAATGGCGACGCTGGAACTGCAAAACCGTGAGGATGCTGCTATCCTCGTGCAGGCAAACACCTTTGCCCCACAGACTGATTACTCCACGCCGCAGTTGACATGGCGGCCTGATGGGTCTGGGATTTGGGTTAATGGAGATGATGGTGTGGTTCGTGGTATCGAGACGAAAACCGGGAAGGTCATTGCTACGTTGAAGGGTGGCCATGAAGCGGGCTTTAAGGTGAGGACTGTTTGGTCGGGGTATGTCGATGTACCCCAGGAAGAGGGTGACCCGGTCCGGGAGGAATGGGTTATTAGTGGTGGGTTTGATAAAAAGTTGGTTGTTTGGAAGGTATGACCTTATAATTATACTCAACAAAATTGGCCGTTTATGCGACCTTACCAAGTATTTTCGGATTTCTCTTTTTTTTGGATGTAATTGCTCTAACTAGTTAGCTATGAAATTTCTTCCCTTTCTTAGTTATCTAGAAGAATGGGGATGATTTGCTGCAAAATATACCTAGAATATATACAACAGGCGGCAAAAACATCTTTTCTATTTCTAACATTTGAGTGGCGCTTCTACAGATATTACACTAATATGAGCTATCATGGATGTGAAAGTGAATGATAAGTAGATGGATATAAATTGATTCGAACCAGGCTGCTAAGTAAAAATGACTGTTACTGTTTACGGAATGTAGGCCCCCTGACTATGAACCCTGTCGCGATCGAAAGAATCAAGACAGGATATATAGCAATCGGGGACTTGGGAGGTATTCTTGGCACGTTAAGAAAAAATCCTTCAGCAATCGCGCATGAGAAAGGCACGCAGCTGTACACACATATGCCGGACGGGGGTTGTGGGAAAAGGGGGAAAGAGAGACTAAGCTCAAGGGCCACAACACAGACTAAGTCGAGCCCTCGAGTCTGGAAGGAAAAGGAAATAGCAGACGAAATCCGCCTGGGAAAATGGCACCGCTGTGCACATCGAATTAAGCCTGTTGATTTCTCGAGATCAAACAACTCGAGGTTTGTCGCGCAAGGAATAAGCAGAAACCAGGCCTATTCGACACAGCGGACCGTCCTTGATCGTAGCACACGTTATGTTCTCTGGACCTCTTGCACGCTCGAGTTGCATTTCATGTTTCCCATTTTTTTAAGACTGAGTTCATAATCTATGCGACCTCACGCTTACCCTCCTTGCGCTCCTTCTGTTCAATGGGTCAGTATTCCGTGTCACAGGTAGTGGGTATTGGGTTCGGGTTGTGGTCAACGTACAAGGGCCTTCATGGTGCCGTGGAGAGCGTGACGGTGGTTGCGGCGGAACTTGGGGTCAACGCCGTTGAGGGAAGGGTAACGGTTGGTCTTGGGCTTCTTGATACTATTCGAGGAGATATATCAGCGATTCGGTTCTGGTTGGGATGTTGTGACGGATGGTGGTCGAATGCAGTAGTTCGAAGAGATTGTCCGAGCGAATATTCAAGTCGTGACCTTAAATTTATCACGACGGATAAAACCATTCGCACACCAGCGTTTCTTCCACCATATCCGTTGAATCGATTGAAAATGTCGGGCAAGTGTAACAGTAGGGTGATCGAGGATGTTCAAGGGTAGACGTACCCGTTACGGTGAGCCTTCTGGCTGCTGTGGTGCTGGGACGCGTTCTTGGACTCTGTGGGTGAAAATCATGTCAGCGCCATCGCCTTTTTTTTTTTTATAACTCTCTCCAGCTTGCAGAGGAGCAAAGGTCATAGGATCGTGGTAAAAACGTACTGGCCATCTTGTCGGATGTTGTCGCTGATTGACGGTATGATGGATGGAGAGGAGTGGGAATAGGGACGTCAGGCCTTGGATGCTCGGCTAGGGCTCGTCCGTTTGTGGGATCTCGCTTATAGGGCGGTGTACATACTAGAACGTCACTAGATGGCTTGTTACTTGCAAGATTGTCCTAGACAACATCATAATATTTTGATATGGTATTGTATACCTCTGTATTTCAATAGGTTGTTCTAGATAATTCAAATCTGGGTCTTTATAGCTTGCTTTTGGTAGTTTTTCAGTCTGTGACTTTTTTCCCCAATCGTTCTGCCATCCATTACACGTGACCTAGTTTCACATATATCACGTGATCGATATACTTCCCCATATACAAGTCAAGTATGTCCTACTGTCTCCGGGTATTGAAGAAGACTTTATTTCGGATGCCACATAACAGCAGCACGTCTATTACATCTACAATATGTTGTGCTCGATTATCAGCGAAAATTTCCAGACCAACTTGTTCTCGGTGTCAAATCTTCACCTTTGGAACCGGACGTCGGGCAAGAATTCAGATTTAAAACAAACAGATAATAGAATAAAGAGAGCATTAATTAAAATGGCATGCTTTCTCCTTGTATTCTCATAAAATATGCATAGAATGATCGTATTAAACACAGCTCATACTGGCCATAGTCCGGCCGTTGAATTCCCGTGCCACGTGACTAGCCGCTAGGGAACAACCGGCATTCCGACTTCGACCTTTGCAACGCAACTTCAAGAGGGATAATCCAGCCTTTGCACGTCATCCACCACTGCAAAATGAGCTCTTTCCGCTTCGCTCGCTCTGCCCTCCGGGCTCGCCCTTCTTTCCTCGGTGCTCCCGTCCAGCGCCGTGGTTACGCTGAGGCCGTCGCCGACAAGATCAAGCTGTCCCTGACTCTGCCTCACCAGGTGCGTGAACGAACTCCGGGTGGCATTCCAACATCATAGCCTAAGTACTGACATGATAATTGATTGACAGACCATCTACCGCTCGACTGGCGTGTATGTTATGCTCCCACTTGCGCCCACATCGACGATGCCTGCGCCCTTTTCCAAATACTGACCAACATTCGCGATTACAGTACCCAGGTCAACATTCCCGCCGCCTCCGGTGAGATGGGTGTCCTCGCCAACCACGTTCCCTCCATCGAGCAGCTCAAGCCCGGTCTCGTCGAGATCATTGAGGAGAGCGGCGCCACCAAGCAGTACTTCCGTACGTCCGATACTCGCGCCCTGAGACATCCCGCAAACCTGGTCTCTTATCGATTGGAACTAGTCAACTAACGATGGTGTTTCCGTATAGTGTCCGGTGGCTTCGCCGTTGTCCAGCCCGACTCCCAGCTCAGCATCAACGCTGTCGAGGGTTTCGCCCTTGAGGATTTCAGCGCCGATGTAGGTGATATTTCTTGGCGACGTCTTGACTCAAGCTAACTGAAACTTCCTTGCTAGTCCATCCGCGCCCAGATCGCCGAGTCCCAGAAGATTGCCAGCGGCAGCGGCAGCGAGCAGGATATCGCTGAGGCCAAGATTGAGCTTGAGGTATGAACCCGCGGAGAGTACTGGTCTGGCTAAATACTGACTTTTCTTGAACAGGTTCTCGAGACCCTGCAGGCTCACGTCAAATAGACTTGATGTACATAACCATTATCGCCCCAACCATGAACTTGTAGAATTATAGCAATTCTCCCTTTCCCTCTAATTTTACTTGCTAATTATATCGTTTCTGCTATCTACACCCTACAAGAATACTGGGCCGTCTATGTGGCTTTGGGATGTCTCTTCAGTGGTCTGCAGATTATTCTGTTTCGATGTCTTTTTCTAAAATATCTTCTAGAGGCTTAATTTGTGAAATCGACTTTTCCATGTATAACCTGGGATATGGTAGAGATGGGAGCGCACCTTCCAAGCTTGGAAGTTGGGCAGATGACTTGCACGTTTCATCCCCAGTAACCATCACTTTCATCTTCAGGTAATCACGCAGACATGGCATTCGTCAAATCACTCAAGTCAGACCCTCTCGGCATCGTGGATACTCGACTGAAGATGACGGACCCCCCTACGGATGGCATCTTTTCGTCTTTTGTACCATCGCCATTTACCAGGTTTGATAGAACCAACGAAAAACGACCAGACAGCCAGGCAGAAGATAGCTTCTTTTCATCTTTTTTTGCGCCATCGCCATTCAGCGGATTTGATCGAACTGACGAAAAACAACCAGGCAGCCCGACAAAAGCAGAAGCAAGCCCAAAGCAAGCTCACCGTGATTTCGATTCTAGTCGCCAATGTCCTCGACTTGAGTTGGATGTCGACGTGGATAAGTACCACACTCTCGATGGCCTCGCTGAGCCCCTGAACCCCCAAAACACACCCGCATCAAATAGCGAACGAGAGAGCATGGAGGAACCTACTGGGTCCCTTCGTTGCTATAAAATGGAGAACTTACGGACGAGCTCTGCACCTCAGATGGGGGAGTTCAATTTCGATTGCTTCCAAGATTCGCCTGAGGCAAGCTTGGTTTGTCAAGACGATGGAAGCGAATCCCCCAAACCCTCAAAGGTGCGACGCCTTTCTGTTGGCCGCCGACGGTGGATCAAGTATCCTGTTGCTCCCCTGGGGAATCGTCACCCAGGCATAAATGCCAGTAACTTCGAGAAATCTTCCAAGTCAGGCTCACTGCTGCGAAGTGTTAGATTTTCTCCTCCTGTGGCCTCGCTATCTCCATTTTCTCGTGTGACACGTTGCCCCCTACCTTCGATTGAAAGAAGGCAGGAATATATTGGTTTGCATCGACAGAAGAAACAATACCGGAAATGGAAGCTCACTCGTCACGCGAACTCTCAAAAGTGTTCACCGTGCAACATCCCTCCACAAACAACACAGTCTCTAGCAACCCGCATTCCAAAGAACCATGATATGCGTGTCTCCTCCCTTTCCAGCTTACCATATCGTGAAACACGTCAAATGCCGTTCTTCACTTGGGTTGGCTCGGGTGGTCATGCCCAGGAAGTGAGAGCTGGCAAGGTAGCCCAGAATGTGAGCGACACTCCTGTTGCAGATGACTCGAAAATTGCGGGTACCACCAAGCAGAACGTCCCTGCATTTATTGCTGTTTCATTTTCGCTTTACAAAATCCAATCTGCGCCTAGTTCATCCACTGAGAAACTACCAAAGTACTCTTTCAAATTTCGATTGACTCCAACTGATCTCCCTCAACAACCCTCTCCGCATTTCCCTACCGAATTCGAACACATCGCCTGCCACCCGGTCATTGATGACTTGCTATTTCACGCTTGCTTCATCGTTCCGGCGGTTGTTGTATTGCTACCTCTCCGTGTCATCTTCGCTGCAACACATCCATTGGTCAACACCCGAGCCGGCGCTGCAATGCTCTACCTTGCCAGAGATTTACTGTACCTAATGGTGAACATCCCCATTTTTGTGTTGTTCAAATTTGGAGTGTCTTGCGGCTGTCAGTGGACTCCGGACACTGGCCATTCGAATTGAGTAACTCTATGGGATGGTGAGCAATTGAGGTTGAACAAGATCCAGGTCACATGCCGGGACCAGTGAATTCTAGCTGTACCTTCTCCAAAGACAGTTTGTATGCAGTATGTTCTACGAGTATCTCCTTGTGTTGCGATAAGTTAGTCTTGCCCTATTTGATACATTTTCGTGGCTGAAAGCCTAGTCATAAGTGTGCATTCAACAGATCTCAGTAGTGAAGCTATTTGTACACTGTTCCATTCCCCTTTGATATAGATATTATATCGAACGTAGCCTGGGGCTATATTCAATGCTATACCACTACAATATAAGTGGTTCTGGAGCTTCTTGCAACCATAGTGTGTGGCAGTCTCTTACCGCTAGTGCACTAGTTTAGATTTTACCTGTATAGTTTATAATATGAGCATTTATAGATTTGAATGCACCAATTCTATATCTAACTTGAAAATTTAAGTCAAGATCCCTGGGAAGATATCTCTGAAGACTACTAAATAAGAGTCAAATTTTACTATGGGAAAATCTGAAGTGGGCACTGGCGGTAATACATACACATGCCGTACATTACCTATGCTTCGGCGAAATCCAAGATAGCTTTCACTATCGTGGTCTGTGATGCACCGTTAATCTTTCTTCTTCTCCCTTCTCCCTTCTAAGAAAGTTGACATGCTATTGAACGTGTCGCCAGTGTTTCGGAGCTCCAAAAAGGCGAAGCTTCTACGGCGAGCATTCGAATTTCCATCTACTCGAAGTGTTTGACGCCAACTAATGAGCTGAAAGTTGAACTAAGCAGGTAGGTGTGAGTCTCTCCGAATAATACTCTTTTAGCAGTCCGCTTCAAACTTCTTATAATTCTAAAAGCGACCACCATGAGCTTAGAGCAGTATTCTCTATCGAAACCGTATATTTCCACGTTGAAGATAAGGCCGCTATAGCTCTCTTCAATAGCGTGGAAGTGTATTGTTTACTAGCTGAGGTCAGCTGGGTGACACCCCTCTCATTCGTAAGTAACAACTCTCCAATCTTCACGGCTCATCTCTTGCACAAAATGCGTTTCTCACTTCGGGTCCGCGAAATAAAGGACGCTGGGACGAGTACTTTCAAGAAGATTTTACATTCACATCCAGGTACCAATGAAAGTGACAATCAAAACAAAGGACCGACAGATACCCCGCATATCGACAACGATGTTCTCAGTGCTCAACCCACATTAGATGAGCCTAGCGATCTCTGGGACCGCGCAGAAAAAGCTCTGCGAGAGAGCTCTAATGGCGAGACGAGGAAGATCATGGAGACGTACTTGTCGATTCTGGAATCAGAGCTGGGGTTTGCGATAGCGGGGATGACATCTTCTGATCGCCAGAAGCAGCTGTCTGATTTCACTGTCAACAGAATCCAAGCTCTCGAGGAAAAGAAATGGACAGTTCGGCTGGGAGAAGATAACGTCTCCATCGAAAGTATCTTCACAGGGATTGCGAATAATGTGCTGGCCGTGAAGGATATCGTTTCCACGGCGGCTTCTGCCGACCCACATGTTGCATTGGCTTGCGCAGGAGTTACAGTAATTCTATCGGTAGGCTCAGCTACCTTTTTGCCTATCCTTTCAGGCGTTTTCCAATCATTTGTAAGGAGATTGCTAAGGCTTGAGTTTAGCTGCTCATTCGGTCAGTGAATGAGCACAAGGCGCTGCTGTCTGGCTTTGACTATACGTCAAAACTGATATGTCAATTCAATGTGATTGAGAAACTATACATGTCGCGCAAAGATGTCGTTCTTGCCAGTGCGGATGATGCTGTCCGATTTGCAATTGAGTTCGACGCCAGTATGCTGGATCTCTATTCAGGAGTTCTGGAGTTCCAGGCCCGAGCTTTGTGTCACCTTTCTAGACACCCGATCAGTCGGAAGTTCAAAGAGACTTTTGGACTTAGCAGTTGGAGGGAAAAGCTAGCCGCTATTAAGGACTCAGAAACGCTGTGCAGGAACTTCACTTCGGTCATTGACTCAGCAAAATTGCACAGTGGCCTGGAAAAGCATGGACAAGGGCTTTTAGAGGTACGGGAAAATACCCATGACATCCTGGACACCCTGAAAAGGCATCAAACCCAAACAGTTTCTGCTCGGAATGAGTTTCTCAAGGCGCTTTATACTTCCCGCTATGAGGACCATAAAGACAGAAACCAGGAGTCTGTTGAGGGCACATGTCAATGGTTCACAAATCACCATCTATTCCAAGGTTGGAGGGACAATCCATCATCTTGCTTCCTTTGGGTCTCTGCAGACCCTGGCTGTGGGAAATCAGTTCTCGCAAAAAGTCTAGTTGACCACGAGATCCGGGGGTCTGAAAAGCGGATCACTTCCTACTACTTTTTTAAGGACGATAATGCAGAGCAAAAAAGTGCAGTTCACGCCTTGTGTGCCATACTACGCCAGGTATTTCTCCAAAATGACAAGCTTTTACACAAATCTATACTTGATGATTTCGGGAGAGATCCAGGTTGGCTTAGCAAGTCTTTCGCTAGGTTGTGGGAATTGCTACTTGAAGTGGCGAGCGATCCGAATGCCGGAGAAATCATTTGTGTTCTAGACGCTCTAGATGAGTGTGAGGAGAGTGAACGTTCTCAGCTTACTCACGCTTTGGATAAACTCTATCGCAGGGATAACAGCAAGTCGGTATTGAAATTCCTAGTCACGAGTCGGCCATACGTTTATATACAGCGCGAATTTCAGCCTCTGAAGAATCGTGCCCCAGAAATCCACCTGAGCGGCGAAGACGATGTTGAGACAGAGAAGATTGCCAATGAGATCAATCTGGTCATCCAGGCCCGCGTTGAGGAAATGGGGGATCGTTTACGGCTTGACAACCACGAACGAGTGTTTCTTCGCAATCAGCTTCTGCTCATCTCTCATCGGACATATCTCTGGGTTACTTTGATCTTTGACGTGATTGAGAACAGCATCAGCTATACGAATACAAAAGTAAAAGAGATCATTCGCACGCTCCCTAGGACAGTTGATGAAGCATACGAGAGTATTCTGGCTCGGAGTCCCGACCAGGCGAAAGCCCAAAGACTGCTTCATATTGTTGTCTCTGCTGTTAGGCCTCTGACACTCAAAGAAATGAGGATCGCCCTTGCGATAGGCCCAACTGACCGTACGTACGAGGATCTCGATCTAGAATCGGAGATACGATTTCCCACCATGGTGAGAAATCTATGCGGGCTTTTTGTGACCATCATCGATTCACAAATATATCTGTTGCATCAGACCGCAAAGGAGTTTTTGGTGAAGAAGGCACGAGATACATTAACACAACGCATGGAGCGGGGATCATCAACAGATTATGGAACTGTCGAGCATCAGCCACATAGCGATATCTCCTTACCTTACTGGAAGCATTCTTTGGTGCCAACCGAGTCAAACAACATCCTCAATGAGATATGCCTCACACTTCTTTTGTTTGAAGACTTTGAGTCTTGCCCGGAGGAACGTCTCGACAAATATACTCAAGAACATGATTTCTTAGAATACGCGGCGAAGAACTGGGCCGAACACTTTCGCAAGGCGTCGAGCGAAAGGCAGTCAGAGACTTTGAAATCAGTGATCGAAGTGTGCACGTTAGGTTCTAAGCGATTTGGGATGTGGTTTTCTATATACTACGAGAGTCCAGACTGGGATGATTCTAACTTGACGAGTTGGAATGAGTCTCACTTCTCCGACCTTTTGTTGGGATCATATTTTGGCCTAGCATTAAGGGTGCAGGGTCTGATAGACGCCAGTGGTCAAGACTTGAGTCACAAGGGCTCATTATTTGATGGGTCTTCTTTGACATTGGCAGCTGAAGGTGGACACGACCGAGTTGTAAATCTACTCCTTGATGCGGGGGCCGGTGGTGAAACCTCAGACATCGAGGATTTTTCATACCAGCCTCTGGAGAGAGCTGCTACCAATGGCCATGTCCAGACAGTGAAAATTCTTCTGGACCGGGAAAAGAGCCTCCTAGCTCATACTACATACCCTTCAAAATCTGCGGCACTCTGGAGGGCGGCAGAAAATGGCCACGAGGAAGTCGTGAGACTTTTGCTAGCAGCCGGAGCTAATGCAAATGGTGGCTACGGGTATAAATCACCGCGCTTAGCAACCAGAGCCGATGCAAATGATGGTTACGAGGATCAGTCACCGCTCTTAGCGGCCGCGGAAAATGGCCATTTGGAGATCGTGAAACTCCTGCTGAAACAAAAAAACATTGATCCGACATGGCAGAGTGCAACGGGCAACACATCACTTACTCTGGCTGCAGCAGGCGGTCATGATACGTTAGTCAAATTTCTTCTCGGTGTCGAGGGGGTTGACCCGGATAGCCGGAATCACAAAGGCCTATCACCTCTATATGTGGCTGCAGTAGAAGGTCATATAGAAGTAGTCAAGCTTCTGATCGCAACAAACGCTGTTCAGCTTGATGTGAAAGACTCATCCAACCACCGAACCCCACTCCTCTCGTCTCTGATAGAAGGGTACTACTCAATATCCAAGCTCCTCCTCGACAGTGGGGCCCAAGATATTGACCACGGTGATATCGTTTCAGGTGGTCGCACTGCGTTGTCAATCACCGCGGAGCTTGGCAATGAGACCATGTTCAATGCCCTTTTAGATACGGAAAAAGCGAACCCCAATTCCAAATCTACATACAATCGTACGCCGCTTTCATATGCCAGTGAAAGCGGGGCCACTGGCATTGTCAGGCGGCTATTGAATACAGAAGGCGTGGAACCTGACCTTGCCGACACCAATTACGGACGAACACCGCTCTCATGGGCGGCAGCGAAAGGTCATTTCGAGGTGGTCCAGCTATTGTTACAATCACCTGGGGTTGATGTGAACTCTCGTGATTTCATGTATAAACGCACGCCACGCTCATGGGCCCTTGCGCATAAACATTCAGATGTCGCCCATATAATCCGAAAGGTAGAGATGCCAGGAGCGCCGGACGATGCATTTAAAGAAACGGCGTCTTCTGAGGAACTGGTATCTTCGAAGTACGATAGCGATGATGATGTGATTTAGTCCATGCTGCCAGGGGCCGTGTCGTCTTTGGATCCTACGTATTTAGTATTAGAATGGTGTCGAAAGGTTGCATGAGGTAGTTCAGCTATTAAACTCACCTGGGGTTGATGTGAGCTCTCGGGATTTGATGTCCTATCTACTTCCTTTTAATAACTTTTTTAACCTAATTTTAGAGCCTGGGAAGAAACCAGGAAGTAAGAAGTACAAGGAAGCTGAGGCAATATTTTGTCTATCCGGTGTCTAAAAAGCCTGGAACCACCACCTGGTGTCCTACCTGTCCCTTTCCCGAAGGAGCATTCATCCAGGTGGGCATAGGGCATCTTTCACTTCGAATGTCCAGAATTGAACGAACATGACAATAGGATCTGTAGCTTTGGTCAACGCAGCGAGCGCTAGTGGGACCAAGCTAACCTCCTAGCGTGAGTCATTTTTCAGGACTGAAGGTATCTTCCCACAAATATACCCCTTTCGCGTAATGGCTAATGGCCGAGAAAAAGATATCTTGGTAGCATCCACTGCAATATTTACCCTTCCTCTTCTTGAGCTCTACACAATGAGCCGCATCATTGTCGCTACCTCGAGGTACTACTACTACGTGGAAAACATCACCGAAGCGCATATATCCTTCCAACAAGAGGATGATCTCAGCGTATATGAGTTTCATGTCAGGCTGGATGCAATGAACAAGATTTTTGGTCTTCCAGTTATACAGTGTTCCGAAGGATACTCCGCTCTCGGCTCCAGGACTCCAAACTTTAGGCTCTGTGGTCACATATCAAGGTTGATTTCTAGCCTGGGCTAACTCTCTTCGACACAAAAATGAATCCTCCTCGCTGGAAGATGCTACCCGCGCCGGTCACCAAAGATACATTACCCTTTTCCTGGCTGACCCCCATTACCAGATCTGCTCTACTCAAAATATTCCTCCACAACAGCACGAATGGTGGCGAGAGTCGGCCCTGGCAAATGTGGACTATTTGAATAGGTTACCATAAGAGCTGGCAGATCCTATCAGGGACGAGACTAGGGATTGGACAATTGGTGTAGCCGAAGCAGACAAATGGAAACATGAATCGGACGCAGAGTGTGAGCGTGATAGGGAGGTGCAAACTCAAGCAGTTGGCAATCATGATTTTATGCGTCCTATCATTTTCAGCAATGGCGACTAGTTAACTAGTCCAGCGAACTAACTAGTTAGTGGCCGAGCTAGTTATGTTGTCCTCGCCGATAGTTTTTCTATTAACCCAACTTCTATGTGTCAATGTATACCTCAGCTCGTCTTTTGCTGTGCTTAAGCGCTAGGCCCCACACGATAGCCCAGACATACTTGAGCAATACCCTGCTTTAGCATACAAAATCTACCCTTAATTTCTTGATTTGCTACAAAATCACAGAATTGATCCTATCTGGGGTCTGATCTAGCTTTAAACCTTACCATAATCTGCCACACAACATGAGTGCACCTCTCCTCGACCCAGGTCTATCTTCTATGAAGTTCAAAGCGGAGGTCGGAAGCTCAGAGGCTTCGTCAATCTTGAGATCGAACACTATGGCAGCCGCTATGCGCTGAAGGTGGTGTGTATCCTGGCGCTAATGAAAAATAAGTACTTATTGCGGCCAAACAAATCTCGATGAAGCTCTTGAGTTAAGCCTTAGTCGGCCTAGATTAGTAGATATCTATAACGCAGGGAGCCTCAACAATAAGACTTTATTCTAAATATGAAGTTTTATATATACTTGCAAGATTTACAGAGTCACAGTAGATACAAACGACAGAGACTGCGATGAGATAGTCATAGTTATATATTTCTACTGGCTGCTAAGATTTCATAGCGCTTCAACCTCATTCAACCTAAGCTTGGTCCAGCGCAAAAGCAAGTCTTCAAAGCTCTCTGGTATTGCAATCGATATCTTCGTCGCCAAGGAAGAATCGGGATGAGAGTATTCTTTGTCATCAGACTCCTCGTGAGACTTTTCTCGTAATTGTACAGATTCTTCGAATGGAGGACCTGAGATAAAAGAATGGTTAGCAATTAAAACCACAGAGAGTCTACAGGAAAGAATCCTAGATTTAGGCAACCATCATTACAAAACTCACCAAATGTTGGTCTACTTGAGGGTGACACAGGAGAGTAAGACGGTGACACAGGAGAGTAAGACGGTGATGTGGGCGAGAAAGACGGTGATGTCGGTGAGAAAGACGGTGATGTGGGCGAGAAAGACGGTGATGCAACAGGAGAATAAGCAGCCAATGAAGGAGAATAAGGCGCAGCAGATCGATCAGGTTCGGAGATAGCATCCTCTTGGTTAGTGGATGATATGACAGGAGCAGGTACCGATGTGCCAGTGGCATTGTTCATTTGATCCATACTGGTGAATTCAGCTCCCGGGCCATGTGTTTGGACCGTTGGCCGGGCCCAAGAATAGTCACGTCGAACTGATGTTTGACCCAGGGAGGGGACATTGGTGAGTGCCGAGGGCTCTTTCGGCGAAGGTAGCCTGGGGAGAGAAAGATTGGAAAATATTCCTCGCACGAACAGCTTCAAGGGAGCGCCAAGATCTGATTTTATCCGACAACAATATGTCAGGTTGGTATCACTCATGGGCTCTCCATGTTCGAGTTGACCGGGTTCAGCGAGAAAGATTTGCGCACTAGCCCAATCAGAAATTCCAAGATGATGACAGACCATTGCACGTAAAGTGTCAACCGAAGGTATGTCAGATATGTCGACTAGACGGAAGTTCAAGTTATCTGTGGTTATGAGAACCCATTTCTTTGGCTTTGCCGCCAATGTTTCGATAGATGTCGATGTCGGAGGCTGTGTTCGATGTTGTTTTGCAGTTTGTGGTGAATCCTCCTTGGACATCGGTTTATGAATATGATCCGAAATGAGAGTCCGTGGACTCTCCCAGTTACCCTTCCCGTCACTATTGAAAATCAGCATTGTTCTATATCACATAGGTGCCGAGATAGACAAAATGACACGCACATCAATAGTGATTTGTCAAAATGATGGAGAACAGAGTGACCGTGAGTGAGTTGGAATCGAATAATCTCGCTGTCATGTACATTCAAAACACCTTTTCTTAATCTTGAACAGCGGCTGTTTTCGAGTTTTGATTTGCAGGAATCAATTTCGTGGAGAATTTTGTGGATCAGTCCGTTATACTCATACACCTCGGCGAACTCGCCTTCTTGGAATGGATTTGATTTCGGGGTACTGTCAGTCATTTTCGAGTCAAGCATCTGCTGAGCCTGCTGATAGTGCGGCGGAAAACTATTTTCACTATTCTTTTCAAGTTGTTTCTCTTGTAACAGTGTCTCTATCAAAACACGCTGCTCTTGGTCATTCGGTATATCATTGCTATCATTCAATTAGAAAAAGAACATGTTTAAGACCGAAATTCAAACTCACTTGCGAACCTTCCCAGCAAACATAATAACATTGAGTAGAAGTAGCATTGTTGACTTGAGCCTGTCCAAGTCGGATTTTAGGGGGTCTAAACGTGGTTCTAGCAGAACGAGTTTGAGCTTCCCAGTGACCTGTTGTAAACGGCTTCTGCTAGACGGATCATTCACATCGACAATCTTTTCGATTTGTCGAAGTACACCGCGACACTGCCCTAGAACATATTCCAGCGTTTGAAATGCCTCATCTGAGCAGAGCTCGGATGATTTCCCGCCTTTCAAATTATCACCTAGCTCACGCAGAATGGCACTGACAAGTGCGACCTCGTTTGATAAGAGCTGTATAGTTTCGTTGGCATTTTTGACTCGTCTGTAAAAGGAGAATAATTTGACGGATAGGGAAGTGCCCAAGTCTGCGACCTGTATGATACTAGCTGCAATACCGATGATCTCGAGGCCAGACATGGTACACCGAGCTAGGAGGTAAATAAATACCGAGAAAGGCGGCTGAATGGGCTGGACTCATTAGCGCAATGCTAGCGCGTCAAACCACGTGAGGGCTTGCAGACTGTGCTAGATGGTGCAGCGGGGGACCTCGCTCTCCACAAGGTATTGATCCTGCCAGCCCATTCCTTACTGCGTAGTTTTGTTATGTAATCCTGGAGGATACAAGTAGCAGATAGATACAGATTAACAACACACACCCCTACACCTCTCTGATTTTACTTCTTGGACGACGGTCCGAGTTTCATTTGTATACCTCGGTGGGTATGACATGGACTTGCGCTGAAACCACTATTAAAATTGACTTCTAGTATCATGCTTCTTGATATCTCTATATTTTATTGGTCCTCTATCGAGAATTGATGGGCCACTAGTAGGCTAGAGTCATCTACATCTTTTTTATTACTAGGACCGTGATGTATAAAATATATTCAACCTATACATATCACGCTTATCCATGTGCGTACTGTATGACACCTTGCAATAGCCAAGCTTGAGAAATGACGGAATTGAAAGATCATTTGGAAAATGCTTCTCAAAATCTCAACTTTAATTCTAACATGTCCATGCATCAAATGCTGCACATAATATCTGAACACTGGGGCTACAATCATTCTTTGTGTTGCTTTTGGGGCGACGTATGATCTAGACCCGGGACCTTCTAGCAATCCCCAACATGCATAGTGCCATCCGCACTTAAAAAGAAGAAGAAAAAAGCATGTGACCCGAGGGTAGCTCCATGATTAAGAATTGAGCACCTGTAACGGGGGACAATGGATTTTTTTAATGAGTATTGCCTGTCGTCGAAAGACGTAGCATGCTCTCGATAGCAACGAGCTTGGACCTCTTCGTGACGCCGTTGACTAGTAGCCCACGTGGTGAAGCCAACACAATCAAATTACCGATAATAAGTAAGTAGAAGCCTCTGGTTGCGGTGACGGAATCGAAAAGGGTGGTCGGGTTGTGCATTGGGCCGAGTATGTACTACATGACTCCGTGAAGAGTGTCGGATACCTTTACTATCTATACCAAAGGTTCAGTACAAGGAGGTCTACCGGCACAGAATATTGTTCAAAATTAATCAAATTTTCAAGTGTTGAGTTGCGTCATACTCGGTAAAAGTCCAAGTGGTGAATAAGTCAGATAAGCAATACCAAGACCAGATATATTGCCACAAAAGTAAAGACAAGAAGATCAGTAAAAAAGCCAACCAACAACCCAAGAAAAGATCCGTTAAATCGCCGGCGTTATGGAGGAAAAGTTGAGAAAGGAAAAGCTAGCTAAAAGAATCATTTCGTCGCCTGAAAAGCACATTCAAGAAAAAAGGAAAAACATATCAAAAAGACATAGCACCGTGATAGGGGGGGATCATTTATATCAACACAGCTCTGAAGCACATAACTCGTTTTGTACATGTCATGAAATGGGTCTGTGGTAGACACAAGAGAAAGGGAAAAAACGGAGGATGCTGAACGGTACCAGGAAATTGATCAGGTGAATTCCACGCCATGCTGCTGCTGCCTTTCTTGTTTGGTGCGGGCTCGTTCAGCACGTCTGCGGCGACGATTGTTCGCGTACGAACCACTCATCTCAGTACCGGTATATGTAGGTGAAGTCACACTGCCTGGCCCATATGGGTTGGTAGAAGGCGCGGGGATGGGAGGTGGGGGTGGCATTTGACTGACTTGGGAGGGCGGTGCAGCCCATGAAGATGCAGGCATGCTACCTGATGGTGCCATCGAGGTCTGTGGAGGGAGAAGTTGAGCAGAAGCAGCAGCCTGTTCACGTCGCATTTGCTCGTCTTGTTGACGTTCAAGTTCTTCGACGCGACGCCAGCGGTCTTGGCTGGCGTCTTCGTTGCCAGACAAGGAGCCGGCACTGCTGTTGCGACGTCGGGAGCTTCTTCGCTCCCTGCGACGGGCCTCGCGGCTCGCAGCCGCCTCTTCCTCGGTCAGTCGACGGAGTGTCACATGTCGTCCGTCATTGTGCATTTTAACTTTCACAGATACCGGCGGAGATGCAACGTCGTCATCTCGGCGCCGGCTACTACTCCGGTTGCGACGGGAGGCTGCACCTAGTGCTGCACCAGCGGCGGCACCTGATGCAAGTTCTGCCCCATCGGGGGCGAGGGAGTGACGTGAGGGAGGGGCTTCAGACCTCAAGTTACCAGAGAGCTGTTGGTGGCTCGGAGGCATCGGAGGCATATCTGATACAACGCTCTGGACAGCACCGGAGGCACGGGGCTCTGCAGTAAGAAGAGATTCTCCGTGGGATGCATGTCGAGGTGGAGGTGGACGGGATAGATCCGTTTCAGTGAGATCAGTTTCACTGTACGAACTGGCCCTTCTTCGTGGGTAGAAACTCTCTCCCGCCTGTGGCCGTCGTCTGCTGTTTGCCCTTTGCAGCGCCTCGTCTTCATCTTCTCGGCGCCTGATATCCTCCAGCCGCCGTTTCTCTTCGTCGTCCTTTTTACCACGACTGAACAGTCGTTTCACAGCGGCAAAAGCACCTGCACCCAGAACAGCATTTCTAACCCCGTGAGAAGCGCTTCGCTTAGGTGGCTCAGTGAAATACGTGCTGTTGTAATAGTAAGACGAGCCTGGGCTTTGGGACCTGCTTGGTACGCGGCTGGGTGGTCGATTGAGGGGCGTGTGATGAGTCGGCTCCGGTCGACCGTCTTCCATCCTGCTGAGAGTTTCATCCGAGTGGCTAGTACTGCGCGAATGGGCAGGTTTATAGCGACCAGATTCGGCATCGTCTTCTCGCTTCTTTCGACGGTCCCAGAACTTCTTGGCCATGAGACCCGCCCCGGCCAGTGCGCCAATCTCGAGGAGTTTCTTGCCGAAGCCACCACCTCCACCACCATGATGGCGGGAAGATTCATCCGAATATTTTTCATCAGAAATAGATGTGCGGGAGTCTTCATAGGCATGGCTTGGATGGCGACTGCTCGTACGTCGTCGAAACATCGAAGCCAAGCCAGCGCCTGCAGCGCCGGCGGCGAGAGCTTCTCCCATGTGATGGCCATGTGGCTCTGAAATTTCTGAAGGCCCTGTATAATGACTGCGAGGACCACCGTGCTCACTCCCCATGTGGTATCCTTCAGTATCATATCGGTAGGAGAGTATAAAGTAAAGAACCAAGTAGGCGAAAGCCGTCAGCGCGAATAGGATGAACAGGACCTTTGGCGACCCGTAGAGGACGAGTCCTAGGGGAATTTGGGCAATTCCGAGAAGTACAAGAGCACGACCCAACCACCGGTGTAACTAATGCATGTTAGAAGAGCCCATATATCCCTTCTTGCGGCATCACTTACCACCAGTTTTAAAGGAACGTGGACTCGCTGTCTCTTACTCTCCCTCTTGTGCAGGAACCAGCCCCATAGCACCTGGAAAATGACCAACACATAGATTGCCAGGCCAATTCCATGATGAGGGTTTGTTAGGCTTCTTTCCGGCCCAACGGCGAACCAGCCAAGCACAAACACGACCGTGGTCAAGAGCAAGGTCATTACCTGACACCAAGCATGCAATTTGAATGCCCAGTAAGGATTCCATCGGGAATAATATCGGATTATGAAAATTGATGTTGGGACGATGCCCAAGAAAACGATGGTTCCAATGACACCATGCGCGATGATCATGGAATGGTACCCAGCCATATCCTTGAAACGGTTGCCCATACCTGTAACGTGTCAGTCATTACAAGATAACTGAAAGTGTATGTATACACTATCAAAAGTATATTGCTTATGCATCAGACTAACCATTGTATCGCATCGTTTCAAAGTTGAGCCCCATCAAATTGGGCAGCAGAAAAGTATCCCGCCCATTGTCCCAGGTGCCATCCCCAACATGAAGAGTGTTGGAAGAATACGTGCTGCTCCCCGCAGCGGCAAGATCTGAGTTTGACATTTTGCGGATAATTATCGAAGGACCATGCGATCTTCAGTTTGGAATGTCGGATCTACCGAAGGAGATCTTTCGAGATCTCCCGATCGGAGGAATGCACCATGCGATAGCGGGATCGAACTGTCAACTGGAATGCTCAGCGACAGGCGATCCAATTGATTATATATGGACCAGTTAATGGTGCGGAACTGATTGTATCACAAGATCTAAGTAGGGTTCGAGAGGGTCGTAGAGTAGAACTCGAGGCGGAGCGCAAGGAGACGGGAAATAAAGTCGTACAGATTCGGAATGTGAGGTTAGGATAGGATTGAAAAAGTGTCCGACAACGCAATTTAGATGAAATAGAAAAATACACGTCGCACAGGGACCTCGGGCAGAGAGGAATCACAACAAGAGGCTAGCCGATTCCCCCAGTCATCTGTTTTCCCATAACAATCACCGGGCCAACCAGCCGCTGACTCAGCATCGATATTGCGACCGCCTTCCAAGTTCAGCTAGGCTG
Source organism: Penicillium fimorum (assembly GCA_028828255.1). Classification (NCBI taxonomy): domain Eukaryota; kingdom Fungi; phylum Ascomycota; class Eurotiomycetes; order Eurotiales; family Aspergillaceae; genus Penicillium; species Penicillium fimorum. The sequence goes on along the minus strand of JAPWDS010000003.1, from coordinate 2,582,211 downwards.
TGGGCTCTTATCTTATCCGTCTTATCCATTTCTGAGCTGATCTTATCACAAGATTGCGTGCTGAATGGAGTCTGAAACATCCACACGTTCTCTCCCTTCCCCTCACACTTCGGAATGAGTACCCTCCACCCAACATGACACCTCAAATAGAGACATTTATCAACGCTTTTTCCCGGTTTGTGAACTTCTATTCGCACCCGAGTGCCATCGGGATATTATGAACATGACTGACCAATTTATCTCAGCCTTTTAGGATGGGCATAGTAAGTCTACACGCTGATTCCGAGGCTAGATCTCATGTGGCACCTGTACTGAAGGCTGACTTGAGCACAGCATGCTCTGCTGGTCAGGGTCTTTCTATCCGCAACCCATCACCAACTGGAAACGCAAGTCCACAGTCGGTTTATCCATTGATTTATCCACCATCAATCCTCTGGGCTTTGTCTGCTATGCGATATATACCGCCGCGTTTCTCTACTCTCCCGTCATCCGATCACAATATGCGGCTCGACACCCTGCTGCGATCGAACCCACCGTCCGGTTCAACGATTTCGCATTTGCGGCCCACGCGGTGGTAATGTGCATCATAATGTACACACAGTTTTGGCCTTTTATCTGGGGGCTACATGTTCCCCGCTTCCAAAGAGTCAGTTGGACAATGGCAGGACTCTTTTGGGGATCTGTCCTGACTCCTCTGGTGGTCATGGCTGTTGTGATGGCGCAAAGTCCGGATGGAGGGTATGACCCTTCCAGTTGGGCGTGGATTGACGTGGTAGGTGAAAATAAGCTAATATCCACTCAATGAGCTTGCAACCCGTCGGGGAGTCTACAAAGCAAAGCTAAAATTCTTCCAGATCTACTCGTTTTCGTACATCAAACTTCTGATCACCATTGTGAAATATATGCCTCAAGTGGCGTTGAACTACAAGCGCCAATCTACGGTAGGATGGAATATTGGAACCATCCTTTTGGACTTGGCTGGTGGTGTGCTTTCAATGCTTCAACTGGTCCTTGACTCCAGCCTTCAAAGTGACTGGAGTGGTATCACCGGCAACCCGGTCAAACTACTTCTGGGCAACGTTACAATCTTCTTCGATGCGATATTTTGCATTCAACACTACGTCTTATACCGAGATCCCCCTGATCTGAAGGGAACACCTGGTCCGGGCGAGCAAACGCCCCTCTTGGTTGGACAAGACGATGCCGTGGAAGCTCGCGTATGATCCAAGACACACAGAGAGACATGTGAGATGAGTCTAGTGACATTGGGGCCAAATTTAAGACATTGGGGATATGTCTCTATTTTTGTAGAAGCAGTGCAGTCTGGTCTTGGATTTGAGACATTGTGGGGGCGGGAATACCAACCACATCTCCTGGGGAAATCTTGGCGATCTGACGGGTTGGGCGTTTTAGTATAAGCCACAATTTAGATACATGATAGACCGTCCTATTGGGAAGTTGATACTATTTTTTTTTTACGATCTGAGACACACTGCCATATTTTATTCTTAGATCGAAGATATTCGGTCTCACAACCAGCTTACCGTACAACCTGCCATTCTAGAAAGAAGCATTCAGGCCATCATTTGCTATTCCCGAGCACCTCCCAAACAACTTGTCGTACAATTCAATAGTTACAACTCACACTATGACTACATAATAAGCGTGCAGCCACAGTGAGGCTCACGCCGATCCATATTAGGACACCGCTCCTCGTTTTGATCGGCCCCCCGTATTTGGTCCCGGCCGAGCGATGTGAGTGGTCAAATAAAGGGATAAGCACACATTTCTCGTATTTGGCCAATCATGAGAAAGGACACAGTCAACCCACAATCCGCTAACGGTGCTAGCCGTCGGTGTCGGGGTTAAGTCACAGTCAATCCACAATGCGCTAGCCGTCGGTGTCGGGGTTAAGGGCCTCTATCATAGCTGAAGCCAAAGTCCACATTCCAACATGGGCTCACTTTTTTCCCGTCCGCACAGATGCCTGATTTCCGCCATGATCGACCATACAGAACAGCCACTGGAGATATGTCTGCAAGATATCAATCCTAGGTCCCTACCAGTGAGACACCCCACCGCGCCAGAAATACTACCTTTGGCTTTAACGTTACCTCCAAGCTGAACCAAAATTATGGAGTTAACGAAGGAACTTTCAAGCATGAAATTCGGGGATTTTGTGTACAACATATAATCCGAGGCATCGCTTGTATAATCATGATCGTAATAATACCCCCCTAAATATCTATGGCTATGAATCACACTGCCACGTGTTTATAGCGAACATGTACAAAATACAACAAAAGCATCTTACAGAATACCGCAGCGCCGGTCCTAGTCATCCCTAGGGACCAGGGCGCGAGGTGGCTTTGATATTGGCCAATAATACGAGCGTGCAATGCAGACCCTGGAAATCTCATAGCTAGTTCATGAAACTCTAACCTCTGGCAATAATCTGCCGTTGGTCTAGCCAAACTAAGAATGTACTAAGTATCGACCCACGTCGTCATCTTTCAGCCCTACTTTGTAAAAGCATGCCCCATAATTATACAGATGACAAACCAATACCTGCAGGCCATGAGTTAATGATCATCTCTCGAGGGGAAAACCAGTAGAATCCCCCCACCCCCCGGCCCTGGTAATTTTGGATTACATTGGAGTTGACCAGAATCAAGGGAACTGTATCAGCTCGATAGTTTACCAGGTAATAGCTGGCTATGGTTAGTAATTCTATATCGAGCAAGTATTATCCATTAACGTTTCAATTCTGCGGAACGCCTATTAGAATTACAGCACTGCCTCCTCGAGTTCAGATGAACATAAATAATCCACTGCCGTTTACGTCTTAGTCTAAAAAACAAGTTCAGCTCTAAATCTGCCAAAACTTTATAACACATTGGCTTCTCGGTCTTATCGGGCAACAATCTTCAAACGCAAAGACACCTGTTCATACACCCTTTCCAAATTTATAAGAGAATTATATCAAGCACTTGATATGCAAGAGAGGATTCCTCCAAACCACAACCTTGAGTACTTTGATTGGGAACTCTCGTTTCCATCCCCAGAAAAACTATCATTCCACAACGTCCGCCACATCCCCAACATGTATCCTAATCGCCAAAAGTCCAAGAGTATGTACAGCACTGTGCCAGATAGTTCTGGTTACTCGGGGTCCTCAGAACCTCAACATATGGGAGGTCTGACCGGTATCCCCGCCAGCGCTTTATCCAACTCCCAAATGTTCGCCCTGCAACAGATGGACTATATGGACGCACAACCAGACCCCCAGTATTTCCTATCCCCAATGCATTATTGCACCGGAAGAAGGGGATCAACCGACACCGACACAGTTGGTTCTCAATACGCATGGTCTACTGCGTCCAACGCAGAGATTCTCTCAAATTCTCCTCATATGCCCTCATTTGACGCCTCAGTCGGACCAACCACAGCGCCATTCATGCAAGGCTGTTACTCCCCAGAATCTACACAGATCACTATGAGTGACTCAGGCGTGTCGGGCTATACAACGCAGCAAATTGATAAATGGTGCATCGAGAGCAAGCCAGCTGGAGGCTTTTACCAGTCACAACATCTCTCAAACATGGGCTCTATGCGCTTTCCACCATCAGTGGAACTGCAACCAGAGTCCTACCAAACATTCAACAACCAACTCCACACTGCAAACGAGCAGTGGCTCTCTTACCCATCGCATTCCTCTGGTCAGATCCCAGAAACCTTCTTCTCAATCCCCCGATCCGTCTCAGCTCCTCGATCAGCCCCAACCCCAACAACCTGTCTCTACCAATCCACCGCTACAACCACCTCAGTCTCTTCATCACCATCACATTCCATCTACGACCCAGATTCTCCACCAACCGTACCAGGCACGGCTTCCGGATCAGGCTCCAACTCCAACTCCAATGTCAGCGACCTAAGCAACTACGGCATCCTAACGGGTGATGGTACCTGGCGCTGCGCCTATCCAGGCTGTTCCTCGAAGTCTCTCTTCCATCGAGGCTGTGATCTGAGGAAACACTTTAACCGCCACCGCAAGTACCTCTTCTGTCGCTATGAGGGATGTCCTCAGTCTGCGAAGAATGGATTTAGCAGCAAGAAAGACCGTGCTCGTCATGAGGCGAAGCATAATCCTGGTGTCTTTTGTGAGTGGAAGGGCTGCGGGAAAGTCTTCAGTCGTGTCGACAATATGAAAGACCACGTGAGAAGAATTCACCGGAAAGGTGAGGCTGGAAAGGCTTGATTGCCTGTGAGATTACCGCGATGACTATAAGTACTATGGTTCATGTTTACCAGGTTTGGGGCCTTTACTGTTTTTCTTGTACTTCTTGATTTTTTGTTGGCTTTTGTATAATATTGATGGGCAAAACGGAAACAGGTATAGCGAATTTAGAAAATGAGCGGCTTTTTGTTTAGCGAGGGTTTATATTTCGGTTCTATCAAACTTAAACATATAAAACCATGTACAAAGAGATATTTGCAGTGAGAAATGTCAGCCCTATACATGATATATGGAGATGCAATCTAGAATTTAAACTCGAGCACTGCCGAATGATCTACTGTCGTAAGGAGCGACTAAAAATGCTTGATTGTAATTTTAACAACAAACAAAGAATTAAGTCAAAGTAAAATCTTGCTGAACCTGATAATAGAAATTATTGCAAAAACGCCTTTGCAATCGGGCTACCCATGAGCCTCTTATGTAGCCAAGACGTTTACGCAGAAATAGGCTAGATGAAACGCGAACTTCCTCTAGATCTGGATTCTAAGAATAGTTCAGAATATTCGTAGTTTCCTACTGGCAAATAGTATTGCACAGTGTCCACTGTCTAATGATCATCTTTACACCCACCATTGATCGGTTGAGGCTATGTACAGTGGCGAAGAGGATGTATAGAAAACATGAAGGATGTAGGAATTGCCTGTTTGCCTTTATATCCAGGGTATCCAGATAGCAATTTCGTTGAGACGTTTAGCTCTGCGTGGCCAAGGCAGCAATCGAAATCATAACCTTTGTATGTCAAGACCAAACGTATGTGACGGGGTGTACTTTGCCCATTCAAGGCCATATCTATATACCACCTGAACTACCGGTCCCAAAACAGCATCGTCCTCGGACTGGCAGCGATACTAGCCATACAATTTGAAGTCGATTCGACCAGACCGGAGCCTCCGCGGAGGGATCAACCTCAACCATAGCCAAGCCCTTGCAACACACCCGCGCCCGAAAGACGCAAACACCGCAGAGCGGAAGCTATCAACATTGTTTTGGGCACCATGAGACACACCTGACTCCAGAGTATTACACCAATGCCGCGGGCGAGTGCCAAAACAACGGCTACACAAACGGTCAACCAATATACACCAATCGGTGCCTTGAGCAGCCGCAAGCTTCCTTGGCGACCAGGAGCTGCTACAAGTTGTTACACTATTCAATCGTGAAAATGATTGATAGTTGTTTCAAAGTGTTCAAGTCAAAGATAATATCACTGACTCATCAGATATCTGAAACCTTGGGACCCAAAGTTTTAGCTTCGCACGTGTTCCAAGGTTGGTCTTGGAAGCTTAACTCTAATTGAAACATGCATAGTTTCCACTCGTTCAGGGACAAAAGCGATGTATTATAAACCCTGGAGATATTGACTCCAGAGATATAGAGCTCGCACACAGTTGAAACAAGAAAATTGCAAATGCATGCACATTCCACGCAGACACACAGTCAGTCGAAGCTAAAGCTCTGATCTCCATGCGTGTAATACCTCCCATTAAAGCAAAAATGCCCCGGCGTCCAAGACCCCAACCAAGCAGGATTCCCAGAAACAGAAGTAGACACGGCAGTCTTGTTTTCATCATCGCCATGAGACTCATGAAGCCACCCCGTAATAACCGACCTCACAAGCCCATAACTCCCATCCGCATAACCACTAAACTTCGTCATGTTGCAATGATCAGCGTTGATACCTCGATTCTCATAATCCCGCAGAACAGCCGAGTGCTCTTCAACAATCTTGCCTACTATATCATTCATCTCCTTCGCTTCATAGAAACAGCAGACCTTAAGAGAGAGGTCTCCACGCGCAAGCATAGACAAAAATTCATTCCCAACTCGCTGCACATTATTCGAACCTGGATGCAAAGCCCCGACCATATCCCTGCTCGCGGTATGGACTATATTCATTCCTTTGGCGAGTTTCTCTCTGTAGGAAGCGAGCGAAGATCCGTGATGTGGTGTACCCATGAAAATTATCCCGATGGCGCTTGATGATATCGCCCATAGACCGTCTATGGAGTTACTAAGGATCAAGGCTTGTTGGCAGATCAGACCGCCCAGACTATGTGCGATGTATATTATTGGTCTGCTTGAGCAGTCAATTCTTTGGCTGACGATTGCATAGGCTAGGGATTGACTGTGGTCGTAGATTCGGTCTGAAAAGGTAATTGAGGTGAAGTTGAATATGTTGATGTCGTACCCGAAGGTCATGATGCGTGCTTTAGATAAGTCTTTGGCGAGGAGATCTCGGGGCCATAAGGTTCCGTTTTCGTGGGTCCATGTTTTCTCGCGGTTGTCAGTCAATCCGTGGACAAAGACAATGCTAGTTCGGTGTATTCTTAGTTCGGGTGTTTTCTTTGGGTTCTTGGTTCTTCCACTTTTGGGCTTCTTGGAGGAGAAGATGAACTTACTCTAGGTCGGCATTCGAAGGATCAGATAGCACCTCCATTCCAATTGCACCTTCTGTAGAGTATCTCGGCATTATTAGTTCGGTAAATAATTTTTGATCCTGAAATCTTACAGACTAGGCTCTAGAGCACTAGGTTTCGTCTTGCTCCTGAATAGTCTCATAGTGGCGAATTATATGACCTTGGATCAAAGACTCAAACGAAAGACAAAAGGAAATAGCGATATAGACGCAAAAAAGGAGTCAAACACAGAAGAACGGTGAATGGCTAGAGAATTTCAAACCTCTTAATCCTGCCTGTTAAGCGCCCTCTTGTAAATGTACGTACCCCCTGTCCGGAGCTGAAGAACCTTCCCGGGGCCGCTTCATAACAAAATGTCTTGAGTAAATCACATATATTAACGTTGTCCATGGTACGTCCATATTGAAATCATTATAGGTGAGACAGGAATTTCCCGAATAAGCTGGCTGTAACACGCGTTTCCATGAGAAAATATCGGGCCGGAATGTTGTGGTAGACCCACAAGATTAGGCGCAAGCCTTTTATGCCGACAATATAAATGGTTGAATTAGCCATTGATGCATGATTGGGCTCGTCTCGAGCAGGACTGCTAAGACATCGTAGACTGAATGGGGATCCCCGGCAGTGAGGATTAACATGTCCAGGTTTCTCTGCACTTGGCTTTGAGGCAGCAAGGTTAATTGGGCTCTCATACTTGGATATTTTGATGATTATCGCTTCCTTGGTGAGAGACTTCAATCACTGTAGACGTATCGTCCACACAGACAAATTTGAAACTTGAAGTCCGCGCAATATCCCGAATTCCGTATTTGGCAGGATAAATCAAGAGGAAAACACCTAATTTTCGATTACTCAACAAATGGAAACGTTTGGGGGAGAGTCCTCGAAAAATTACAAATATCCTCAGGATGCCACGCGATATTGGCTTGAGACCTATGAAGACTTGATCAATCACACTACAGGCAGTAGGCCACCAAACAACGCGATATGGGATGTAGTGACCTTGCTTCTTTACCAAGGTTCAAAGTATCAATACAACGAAGGTGATGGGAGGAGGCTGACTGTATTGTGATACAAGTGGTAAACGGAATAAATGTCCTAGGCATGGATGATCGCGAAAAACCCGAGTACGAATAACGACATGGTGACTGTGTGCGGAAATTTGATCGACATAATGAGGCGGAAATGGAAAAGTGCGTGAAATTAAGAGAGGTATAGTCCCCGGCATCCGGCCATACTTCAAAATTTCAGCAGGTTGGCAAAGAGTTGAATCTCAAGTTATGGTGCATCAATGTGAAAGAGAGATCTATCCGAGTGTGATTTTAACATGTGTAGTAAAATAGGAGAGAAGAATTCAATAGAATGAGAATTCATACCCCAAATTGATTAGACAAAGATGGAGAAAGATAAAGATAAAAAAATAGTAGACACACGCTGGAATTAAACGAATGGCCCATGTAACATCATGAATTTCTAACAATGGACAGGTGGTATCATTGCCGAAGACCAAAACAGGACAAGATAAAAAACAGAAGGTATCACAGCTGGGAAATTCGTCACGCGTAAAGTTGTTGTAGAGGGTGCCGGTCGGAATGGATAGAACACGAGAAAGAAATTGGAAATGCAAGATGCAAAGCGAGAGAAATAGAATAGAAGAAAAACGAAAAGAGTTAAAAGGTTCATGTATTGTTCATCCTTCGTTTTCTCCCGCGGGCGCTACCAAGTGGTCTTTGCGCGAGAACTTGTCGGAGAATGGGATCGTCTTTGTTTTTGTCGACGTGGTGTACACGGACATGTCTGTGGGAGTGTTCAGCTGATATCAGATTAAATGAGGCTCGGAGGTAGTACGAACCGTTGAAGATTGTCGGGTCGGGGGTATTTGTGTTGCTGGTCCGGACAGAATGGACAGACGTAGCCTGGGGAGTTGTGCACGAGGCCATGGCGCATCATTTCATTCTTGCGCTTGAAACCTTTGCCGCCTAGTGCGCGTGGACAGCCATCTACTGGGCAGAAATGTGGGCGGTCTTGTGAGTGCACGTTTGCGTGAGAGCTGCTAATTTGTTAGGGGGATTTTCACTTGAATCATCTTTTAGGTGTCTTACTTGAGGAGATACTGAGTTTGGAAGGGTGCAGCGGTGCATCCGGTATGTGTACACTTGTAACTACCCACAGGACCACCGTTGGCCTGAGAAGTTGACGCAGCGAGCGAATGCCGATCACCCATTCCAGCGTCGATCTGTTCCGTAGGCGTAGGATAACTGTTCGCTGGGCTTTTGGCAGTCATAGGAGAAGGCTCATACGGGGTCTGAACGGACAGCATTTCAGAATGGGGTGTCCCGCGCCAGCAGGACGAGTGGGAGGCCGGAGAAGGGTGGGTAGATGAGTCCTTCATGCTCACCGGCGAAAAGTGAGAATAAGGACTTGCAGGAATAGAAAACTTTCCCGGGAAAGCGCGGTCGAATGGAGAATCGTTCCCTGATGTAGTTGATGTGGGACACGAGGAGAAGGGGAAGGGTGATGCCATTGTGTTGGGTGGTGGTGGTGGGCCAAAGTCTAACAGTTCGCTGATAGCTTTGTGGATAGACGGCAGCGTTTGCTTCTTGCTGCTGTCTGGAGATTTTGCGAGACCTGGTCCAGAAGAGGGGTGGGACAATTTTAGTGATGGAAGAGGAATTGGGGGCTCGTTTTCCGGAGAGGTTTTGATATAGGGTAACCCTTGTGGCCGTTGGCTCGGGCCACTGAGTGATTGAAGTCGCACTGGTGGAGCCTCATTTTTAATCTCAACATCTGGCTGTGGCTGGAGTGGGACTGGGGTCGATTCTATCTGGGGGGTCCCTTCCTAGTCTCCTTAGATGAGGCCGAGGCCGAGTCTGAGCCTGCCAGGGCTTCCAGTGATTCCTTTAGGGGAGGCACTCCCCTTTCGAATGGAAATGACCTCTTTGAATCTCTGGGGTCGAAGTCAGGTGGTTGTTTATAAGTTTTGAGATTTCCAGGTAATGGTTCCAAAGGATAGTTCCTTGCCGCCACGGCAATCTCGGGATGGTTCGGAGCTAGAAACCCCATCAGCACTCGGTCGCCCTCACGGGTTGAGCTCTGAGGTTCCGGCTGGTTAAGCTTACGGGAACCATGTGCGTCGGCGTCTTTTTCGGTCGAAACAAAGGGTGGTAGTGATGGTTCCTTTTCTCCATAGTTGGGTTTCATCGCCTCCATTGGAGGCGACCGATTAAAGGCATCATCCGAGTCATACATAGTGGACGTCATAGATAAAGTGGCAGGTGCATCGGGCACCTCACTTTATAGTTGTTGATTTGACAGATTGAATTGACGATCACACATCAGAAATGATAAGTAGCCTGTAAGATATGGTTAGATATGGGGATGTAATTTTGTGCCGATGATCGATGTATCAAAAAGGCATCTAAATGGAATAGAAAAGTAGAAAAGCAAGTCCGATACAATGCGACTGCCCGTCTGCAAAGCGTCGAGATGGGGAGATGAGGGGTTACCAGGACAGGATGACACGAGAATAAAATAGAACCCAAACAGGTCTGAGGGTAGGGAAACAAGAAAGAAACATAAAAAGGAAAAGGAAAGAAAAGAAAGAAAAAGAAAAAAGAGACAGAAGCTCTAGACTACCCAAGTCGAGGTCTGCAGAAAGTGCACTTACCCAAGCGGAAAGGTGGACGGGTAGTGAATGGGTCCCCCGGGTTGAGGCTCAACAAGTCCGATTGTCACTGCGCCATCTGCAGATGAATGATATCACCCGGAGGGGACCTGTACAATTCTGAGAGGGAAAAAAAGCAAGGAAAACTAAGGGAGAGATGGGAAAAGGATGATCTAAGAGGGTGAGATACCACGTTCTACACGTGTAAGTTGGAGTCCCCAGCAATATCTACCAGTATAATGCCAGTCTGAGTAAAGGGGGAAAAAAGAAGAGAAAATGCGAAAAGGAGAATAAACGTCCAAGGAATATTCGAGGGGGATGGGTGGGAAAGAAGAACATTGAATGGCATGCGGCTCTCAGTTCAGGCTCCATAGTAAATTACCGTATTTACTGTTTCTTGTAATTTCTATTATTATTCGGGTTTGATATTTCTGGGTTTGTTTTTTTTGAGATGGATGGTTTTTTGGATTATTTACATATACATCAATCTCTCCCTCTGCTGACCATGATCCCCTGATTTACCCTCTCTACCTATACTCGGAGCATTTGACATCTGGAACTTGGTCGCACATAAAAGAGAAAAGAAAAAGGAAAAAAAAAAGTCTCCACCGCTACTCTCTGCTATTCAGGCTCCACCATTAAACTCGGAGACAACAACCGGGGGCAACACACTCGTCGTTTCCCCTCTCTCCACTCCCCCAGTCTGTATACCCGGCTAGGGAAGCTGCACGAAAGGGGCCCACACGGTCTGTTCTCCCATTTCCTCTTCCTGTCCCGCCTTTTGGTCCTTTTTTTTGCCTTTGCAACGTCAGTCTGCGTTGGCACGCTAACTGCGAGCCTCGAGCCGTCAGCCCGAAAGGATCTTCAGGCTTTCCCGGTTTAGTTGACAACGCGCTGTCTGCGGCAAGGAGATCGGCCGGCCCACGTTGTTTCAGAGCCTCGTTGAGAGACATTCTTACTCTCTTCTATCCTACATATTTTTTTGTTAGGTATATACCTTAAATGATAATAATACTACGCTATACTACCTGCATAAATGTGCTGTCCAACCCTGTCGGTCACCGAAAACCCCCTAATTCCCGAATTCCCCCCCCCCCCCCCCCCCCTTCCCAGCCGCATCCCCTCAATCCTCTCGCACTAGTGAATAGTGGATAAAGATAAATTAGTTAATTTGAAACCAATCCCTATCTGAATACCAAAATCCTGGATATTAAAAACCAAGTGGATTCTTCACCCCCCGTCAGCCTCACTTACGCGTAGAGCCGCAGAGCAAAAAAAAAAAGCCTCACCCTTTTCCCCTCTTTTGTAGCCAATCATACATTGACTGCAACGGACATTACACGATGCGGTATTCCACCTGGGCAGGTCATTGTTTATAACGTTACCAGTACTGCCTAACCCAAATCCCATCTTCTACTACTCTTATATATGTACACTTTATAGTCGTTATATATATATCTCTCTCTCATTTTACTAGAATCTCACCAATTTATATATCCCTCAGGAAGTGATCGGATGAAATGGTGTACATAAACGTGATATGCTCGCAGGATATTATACCATTCTCTCAAATATTTATCCTCATCGGGATAAGTGCTTACCACACACGTCAGGCGCCAAAAGTACTTCGATCTAACCGTTCTAGGGTACATACCTGGTGAGGTTTGTCTTATGAAGAGTTGGTTCTGGACCAACCTTACATACTATAAAGAGTCCGATTTAGACTTAGGTCGAGCTCCATTTTACATGCAACTATTTACGCTAGAATAGAACAAGGAGGTCCAGGCTTCGATTCTGGCTATATACATTGTCAAATCTGAAACCCTCAACTACTGTCACTTCAACACTCTACTCTCTACCCAATGTAAATATGTAATATACTACAACTTCCCCTCAGCAGCCCTCTTAACAGCCCGAGCTCTCCCCCAAGCCTCCTCAGCAAACGGTTTCGCCCGCTTCGCATATTCACCAGCCCTCGCACTACTAGCCTGCCTCCCAGCGAACCGGGCCGCAATGCCCTGCATAATCACGGAGCCCCGGAATGCAAAGAACGCATCGCCCCACGCCACGTCGGAGCTCGTTTCGTACCCAGATGTTTCGGCGTACCAGCCAATGCACTCCTCGCGCCTTGGTAGCCCTGGAACAGCCCCCGGCGCGAACTGCGACAGTTGGCTGTCCCCACCGTCCATTATGTACGGACTTGTCAGGTTGCAGAAGTCCGAGAGCGGATGTCCTACGGTCGCCATTTCCCAATCTAGGATTCCAATCACGCGCGGCTCTGTCTTGTGGAAAATCAGGTTGTCGATTTTGTAGTCGCCGTGCACGAGTGTGCCCCGGTCCAGTGGTTGCGTGCTCTTTTGAGCGAAGAATGTAACCATGTCGTTGAAGTGGGGGAGTTCGCCGACGGGCTCTTTGGTATCGGCGTCGACGACTGCCGCTTGGGCTTTGGAAATTGTTTTGAATGTGGCGATCTGGCGGTCGAAAAAGCCTGTCGGCTTGCCGAAGTTTTCGAGTCCGACACTTTTGGGAACTACGTTGTGGAACTTCGCGAGCGTTTGTACTGCATTTTTCCAGCTGGGTGCTTGTCAGTATATGCGGGCTCACTCGGGGTGTGTTGGCGACTGCGTTGGAGCCTCAATCGCGTGACATACAGTGCTTTTCTCTCATCCCCGCTCACTCCTGGCATCACTGGGTCGGTGAAATGCCGCCCATCCAAAAATTCCATGATGTAGAATGCGGTTCCAATCACGCTATCATCTTCGCACAGGCAGTACGCTTTGGGAACAGGCACATCGGTATCCCCCAATGCCTGGATAATCTTGTACTCGCGCTCGACCTTGTGGGCGGTCTTCGAGAGCAGCTTGCCAGGGGGCTTCTTGCGCAGAACGACCTGCTTGCCATCTGTGGCGGTAAGAAGATAGGTAGGATTTGATTGACCGAAGCCGAACTACAGTGACAGGGTATTAGTTGGCCTGTTTGATATGGCATGCTGATTTGCTGATTGACGGGCCAGACTCACCTGCTTTACATCGAGTGGAGTCTTAACCTCAGGCACATTCTGGTCAATGTACCTCTCCAACGAGGGGATATCTATAGGCTGGCGCACTTCACCCGCCATGATGTCGATGTGAATGAGAAAAATTGTTCAGAAAGCGTACGTATTTTGCAAAGTGACCACGGAGATCAAAATAATATGTACAGGGGAGCAATAAATGCCTTAGTGTCTAGGTGTAACCGGGGGACCTCGGCACCAGCACCAGCACCTCCTCGGTGTCACCGCTGATGGAGCGGGGAGGAAAGCAAACAGAGCAAACACCCGACGCGTCCCAGCGGTGAAACGCGCAGGCGCCGAACTCACCGCAATTTTTGTGAAAGCTAGGGGCTTTCTTGCGTTAGCCAATTTACTGTGGGCCCTGTTATTTTTTCCCCAATTAATTGCTCTATCCACTCAACTCGATTCTCGATCTTTCGATTCTCCAACCGTTTTGTGTTACCATGACCGAAGAGAAATCCCTCCCCGCACATAATCCGCCTTCCTTGCCTGCCTCCCCGCTGGCGAAACGATCAAAGCCCGACACAATGACCACCCCGGCCGTCACATCGATCCAGCAGCACCTGCCCCCGCTGCTTGTGAAGAAGCTTGTTGAGTCTGCCCAGGCCCCGACACGCGGCTCTGCTTTTGCTGCTGGGTACGATATCTACGCCGCAAAGGATACTGTTATCCCCGCCAAAGGCAAGGGCGCTGTTGATACCGGTATTGCTATTGCTGTGCCTGAGGGAACTTGTATGTGACTATACTTGATATTGAGATTGAGATCGAGAACCTTGGCGAAGCTCTCTGCTTGTTGAGGCTGAACTTGGTTAGGGGTGAACAGAATACTAATGGGGAATACAGACGGCCGTATTGCTCCCCGTAGCGGTCTTGCTGCTAAGCACTTCATTGACACCGGCGCTGGTGTCATTGATGCCGACTACCGCGGTGAGGTCAAGGTGCTTCTGTTCAACCACTCCGACGTCGACTTCCCTATCAAGGCGGGTGATCGTGTTGCCCAGCTGGTTCTGGAGCGGGTAAGTGCAACCTATCAATAATGTATGTTGTGTGAATATGTCTGACCTGTTTTAGATCTACACTCCCGAAGTGAGTGTCGTCGAGGAGCTGGAGGATAGTGTCCGCGGTGCCGGTGGATTCGGCAGCACTGGCATCTAAGGGCCATACATCTGTGCAAAGTTGGGAGGATGACGGGAAAAAATTAGATGGGCTCTGTTAAAAAGAACCTAGTTACGATTACATGCATTCGAGACATTGTTTGAATGAACAAAACATACAAAAAAGATTTCATGCTTGATTCAATAATCAAATCTATGTACAGACCGAACCGGCTTTTGATATAGAGATGGTCACCGACCTGGCTTTCTAATGCCTCCGAAATCCTTCTATCGTGCAATCATGCCACATGCAAAATATATAAACCCTAACCAAAACTACCGCAGATCCGCAGGAAGATCCTCCTTCTTCCAATCCAGCACCTCAAACATAATCTTCGGATCCCGCAAAACCCGCGTATTTCTCACAAGCCTAACCTCGGCAGCCTTAGTCCTACGCAAATAATCCCTCTTCTCCAATTCCTCCGCCGACGCCTCTCCCTCCAGAGCAGGCACAGCAATCGCTAGCTCCGCATCACGACTCTCCAGCGTCCGCTCCAGAATGCTATGCATACTCGACAGGACCTTGATAGTCGCTCTGGCGAGGGGGAGATCCGTGGCGGCAACGTCATCGGGCGAAACCCACGACTTGGTTGTGCGCAGGCCATCAACTGCGGAAACGGCTTCGCTTAGACGCGCGACGGTCAGAGCTGCGAACATGTCACCCGTCCCGCTGAAGAAGCAGTCCAGCGCCGGTACGTCGACGCGGAAGAGTCGCGGGGACCCGTCGGAGCGCGTGGTTGAGCCGATTACTGTTAGGAAGTTCTCTGGTGGCGGTGGGGTTAAGCCTGACTGGTCGAGCTTGAAGAGCTGCACTGAAGTGATTATCACGTGTGGAACTGAGTAGATCCTGTGGATGGCTGTTACTGCTGAAGCGAGGGTTGCTAGTGAGGTTATTTTGATGCCGGAGAGAGTCCTATATTTTTGAATTAGTTTGTGGCAGGTATCTGTCTGAGTATGGAATTCTGGCTTACTCGGCTTCGAATTGGTTAGGCAAAATCAGATCCGCAAAGGGGATGATTTTCTTGTATGCAGGGACTACATCATCATTGACATATAGCCGGCCTTGGTCGCCCATGACTGGGTCCAGGACTAACATGATAATCAGGGTTTGTACTTTGGACGAATAGCGAGCGTTTACGTACCCCAGAAAAACGACCCGGGCTTCTTCTCTGCCTTTTCTTGCAGGTCAATGCCGATAGTGCCTACTGATTCCACGGCGGCTGCACTCGGGGCGTAACCCGATAGCATGACATCAAAGTCTGTGAGATTACTCTGACACAGGCCCTGGTAGAGGTCTGAGATTTCCTGCGCGGTGGCACGAGTTCCCTTGAATTGGCGGTAGCCTGTGTGGTTACCTGCAATTGCATGTGAGTCAGGGTTAGACTGTCAAGATCGGGCTGCAACGTACTGAAGTGGACAGTGTTCAAGGCGGCAACTTCACAGCCCAAGGACTGCATGACGAAGGTTGCCATTGTGTTTCCGACATGGCTGATGAGAAGGGTGTTAGTGATTGAGTCCAATGGTGTCTTCTAGATATGATAACGCGGGTTATTAGACTTGCCACATACCCGTAGACTACCTGGTGGGGTGTTAGTTTATAATTTGAGAAAGTGGGCAATTTCACTTACATGGCTGGCAACAGCCAGAACTCTGGTCTCAGGTACTAATGAGTCCATCATTTAGAGAATTTAATTGAAGAGTAAAGTGAGTCTATCAAGTGCCTCCATATGCTATGACTCTGTGTGGGGGGCCGGGGGGATGATTTACCGAAATTCCACTTACCTAATTGGCTCTGAGAACCGAGTTCGTTATCAGAGAATGTTCAATTGAAATTATTGATATGTAAATTATATATATAGCGATGTGATGTAGTGTAGATGTGCGTAGAACTATAGCATTAGATATACTATGATCTATCAATATTTGGGCTCGACCCAAGTCCCTATAAGCTCTGCCTCGTGCTAAATCCCCTTGCTTCCAAGGTTGACCGGACTTAAATTTCCGTCATACTTCATACTTCATACTTCATATTGCAGTTTCAAAATGACCCAGCCCTGGGGTCTCTGAATGATGCTGAGACCAGTTAGAGACGGGAACTGGTGGGGGAAAAGAAGAAAAAAAAAACCAGAAAAAGGGCAAATCCAAGTCGATATGTCTTTTTTTTTTTCCCGTACTTCACCCCTACCTCACCCCTACTATATATGTACTGGATAGGTAGTGGATCTACTCTATTGTACTCTGTATACTTCAGCAATATAGTACAGATACATTCAGATATCTGAGCACGTACCCTGAGCTGAGTTCCACCGAACGGGCTAGTTCGTGCTAGTGGTACTTTGGAGAACATTAGCGCATTGGCACACGTTCTCGGCCTTCTCGGGCCTTGGTGTTTCTAAATATGAATGCCTGACAACTAAAAATGTCCCATTTTAGGCTTTTCTCTAACTTCCAGGGTTAACGGGTGTTCTCGTGCGTTTTGCAACTTCAACTTCATCATCGTCAGCTCCATCTCCAAGGAAAAATATCACCTCAAGTCACTCCTTTCAATGAGTTGATGATTGCCATTCTTTTCATAATTCGCATAATGTTGGAATAAACACTTCTTTGTTTCCCAACTCCTGACTACAACGTCTGGCACTCCTTAACATACAAATACTGCAGCTATCTCGCTTAATCGCTGTCCCTGATAATTCATACTTGAAATACTTGAAAGTTGATGGTCCTCGCCTCGATCTCAAGTCGACAATACTACGCCAAAATGTCTCGTCTTTGCCATATCTACAACCTCCTAATCCTAATTACTATTCTCTGTCTATCACCATCCTGGGCCCAATCAATCGAATCCACAGACCTGTCCATGCCACAATCGACCTGGCGCCCAAGCGAGGAGCTCACAAATGGTCAACCACTACAAGCACCAGAGGAAACCGCAGTGTACCGACGAACAATCGTCACAACATCAGACACCTCAACAGGAATGCCCAAGCCCTTCGACACACTCTCCTACAACTTCGCCAACGCAAGCACCTGCATCGACTTCTATACAAAATGGCGCGCAAATACAACAATCTTATCCTGCACCCCCATATCCCTCCTCATCCAGAACTCAAATGCTTTCTTCCACACCCTCAACTCAGCGCCGGCCACATCCCGCATCCTGGATACATCCTGCTCAGCAGACGTCACCGAATGCACCTCAATAATGAAAAACCTCGCAATCGACCTCCTCAAACCCGAGAACTGCGGTGACGACTTCGAAAACGGTAACTCCGTTGTCAAAGGCACTTATCGCGATCTCGTCGCTTACAAACCAGTCTACCACGCAACTTGTCTCACGAACCCATTGACACAGGATTACTGTTTCGTCGATGCGGTGTCAAATTCCACTGCACCCGACGACTATGATGTTTACTTGATGCCGCTCGGGACCCCGCTTACTGTCGGGGATGTGCCGAGTTGTACTAAGTGTTTGAAGGCGACTATGGATTTGTTTTCGGAGTGGGCGAAACGGGATGGTCAGTCGCTTGATATTACTTACCTTCCCTCGGCGAAGATTGTTAATGCGCATTGTGGTGAGGACTTTGCGACTACAAATGTCACTGTCGGTTCGGCAGATGTCACGGCCGGGGCGGGTGCTGTCCCGTTGCCTAATCTTGGAATTGTTCCTGTCATGGCCTTGGTCCTTGGTGCCATGACAGGCGTTTTTTGATTTGAATAGTCATGTTTGTTCTTTCTTGTTCATACACACTCTTTTTTCTTGTTTATCTTTTGAGGTCCTTCTGCCCGGCTGGGTATGGCCATGGTTGATGTCAGCGAGCGCGTTTTTGGCTTTCTGATCTGATATGTATCTAATTCCTAGTGATGTTGTCCATATTCTGTAGCAGTTTATTCACTCTGTTATTTTTTTATTTACCTCCCGTATCCGGGTTTGACTAGATTCGATAAAATGACCGGGTCAATAATTGATTCCTCAGACGCCAGACAATATGAGTATTTAGCATATCCACAATATAAACACGAATAAACATCTGAAATCATGGTTCGAGTGTGCATAGTTCGTCACGTATGAAGAATCCGACAAAGCAACAAAACAAGCAAAAACGCTCACTGACAAGAAAATGTTATGCAAAAAAAAGAAAAAATAGATCAACATAAAACATCATCAGCTCCTCCTCTTCATCCCACCTCCCATAGCAACACCAACCAGACTCTGTGGCTCACCCCCAAAGCTAGCCCCAGGACTCGTAGGAACCGGCGACCCGCCACCAGAAATGGGACTTTGTGTAGCGGCATCTCGTTCACGTTTGACACGGATATATCCCAGCTTCGCGAAGCGGCCAACATGCGCCCAGAAATGGCGGCCCGCTGGGTGTGTGGAAATGCGGTCGAGAAGATCGGCTGTCGCCTCGCGGACGACCTGGTCTGGGTGGAACAGGCCCATACTAATATAGAAGAGACCGGCCTGATTCTCCGGTGCAACGGTTAGGAGCTGACAGATACCGGCGTAGTCTCTAACAGAACGGGAGAGGGCGAGGTAGATAGAGGCGGCTTCGGAGTGGGAGAGTTTTAAGGCGCGGAGACGGTCGTGGTGGTGGTGGATGTCCGGGCGTTGGATTGGGCGTGCGGGGAAGTACATTGCTGCGATGTCTTGGATGTAGGAGTAGTAGGAGCGGGTGTTGCGCCAGCCTTCGATTCGGGAAACGGAGGCTGAGAGCTCGCGCTGTTTGGCTGTTTCATCTGTCCATACGTATCCGTGCCCGCGGAGAGTTGTTGGGTCTGATGCGTCGCTTTGGTGGCCTGTTGGGCTGTCTGGGGAGAGCTCTTCGCCCGGGCCGATGATGTAGAGATTTGAGGCGCCGTAGACGGCTTCTTCGAAGGCTGCGGCGACGCGGACGAATTTTGTTATGTAGGCTCGCCATTTTGCGCGGAGGGCATTCTCGCCATGGCGTTGGGTGATGCTGCGGAGGATGTCTTCCATGAATAATGTGTCGCCTGTTGGGTCTTGGGTTGTATGGGATGCATTGTTGGGCAGGAGGGAATTCTGCTGTTGGAAGAATAGAAGGCCTTCTGTTACTGGTGCATGCTCGACGTGACTTGAGATCTTGATACGACCTGTGGGGAGGTCGCACAGAACGTCCCACCATTCAGGATGGTTGGCAAATGTAGGGTTTGTGACTCCTGCAATAAACCCAGGTACCTTAAGGAGATCGTCGATCTTGGATAGATCGGTATAAGGGAATGCGTGTCGAGTAAATCCACGCAGAATGCCACCGGATGCAAGAGCACAGGCTGCTAGGACCGCCTCTGCAACTTCTCCCGATGGCCGGTTGTGTCCTAGAAACACCACCCGTTTCTGGGTGAGGACGGCGTTGACGAGAACAATAACGGGGTGTGTGAATGATCCGCTGGTTGTCAAATGGGGATGCGCTGGGAAAGCCTGGGGGGATGTGGCATGTGGCACGGCGAACGTCTGAATGAGCTTGATGAGGGAGAAGTCTCCAACGGTCTCTGGCCAAATCACCGTCGGAATTTTGACGGGAATAGGAATATCATTGTAGACCACTTTCGACTCGTACTCATGTGTATCCCGCGGTAGGACGTATCGGCTTATTCTCTTTGGTGACGGCGGACATTCCCCATCCTGGTTTTCTTCTTCTTCCCGCTGGCGGATCATTTGCTCGAATTTCTCCAGGAACATGTCTTTTGCGTTGCTGGATTGCAAGATATGGCGCTCAAGTATCGACATTTTCGGCATTAACGAAAGGTCCATGGCGTTGACGGCGTCATAGAGGGATGCCAAAGTTTCGGGGAATGGAGATTTGAAGTAGTCCTCTAGAGCTAGGAGGAGTAAAGGCTATATAATAGTCAGAATTGCTTGGGTGCTAGGGCTAGGAGTAGCATAGTAGCTTACTTTGTAAATGTGGAGGAATGAATGTCGCGTACAGATTGCCATTGCCTTGACGACTGCACCTCTATTTACTGTTAGCACTCGCACATTCACACAAGACAGTAGGATTCACCTTCGGACAGTGTTATCTTGCTTCGTGTTGACAAGATTCAGCACGTACATCAAGGGTGGCCCTTCACCACCCTCGTCATCGCTGCTGTCGGGGTCATCGGAGAGCTCGTCCTGGCTCTCGTCCTGAATATCGGCTCCTTCCTGGTTTGCAAGGTATTGTGATTTTCGCTTTCTTTTCTTCTTTCCACCCGCCGAATCCGTCTCTTCGTCGCCACTGGTGTCTTTGTGTAAGAAGAACATGGTCCAGTCCTGACTCCGCACATGGGTCTGATCCGGCAGCATCAGCTCTGCAAGCATGCTCTCGTCTCCGCTAATTGCAGCGGGATACTGGTGCTCCATGATCGGACCCCGATCAATATGGAAGGACGCAACCAGGATGTACTCCACATGGCGCTCCGGCGAGTCGAGCGGGTACTGCGCTTTACAGCGCCGTGGCCTGAAACCTGAGGCCGCATTCTCTGTAGATGTTCTTCGAAAAGAGCCGTGTGAACTGCTGGGCGAGCGTCCGATAAAGGAGGCCGCAGGCGAGAGCCGAGGAAGACCGCTTGTTTGGCGATTATTTGAGGCGGAGAGGGAGTCGTTCGACGGTCGATATGGTAGTGTTGTTGCCATCTTCTGGGAGTTTCAGTAGAGAGGATTGCTCCGGGCAAAGCTATAAATCGAATCGCATACCGGGGGCACAAGAAGCATAAGAAACACAAAAAGCAGAAGGGCCAATGACCATCACAAGTTGAATTAATTGACCAGAATTAACTGTTCAGGGGTTAAGAGGGGTTAAGAAAAAGGACAATTTCTCCACAGTGGAGTGACGATAAGGACGATAAGGGGATCCATAACATTCATTCCCAAGCCAATCTTGGTTGAAACCTCCGGATCTATCAGAATGCGAGATCCTTTTTTTTCTTTCTTCCTTACATTGTAGATCTTTCTATTTATATATTGAAAATTGACATGTCCAATTGCTTCCTATGAAGTACTGAGTAGAATATTGCCAACAAGAAAACCCGCGGCCTTATGTCTTTTTCAGTAGTCTTTTGTCTTTTGGGTAGTGTTGTTGGTAGTGTTGTTGTATATTAATTAGATGTCATCTTGTAAATATTTTCGTGCCCTCAGTTCTATATGTATACGGCGTAAACAAGGCATATAATGTACATCCGACTTTTCTATGTATAACTAAAGACCAGGGATGTGACGAGTATGATTTCTTATAGATCTATACACTTCAAAGTTCTGCAACAGCCAGTGAAATGGGGGTTGCCTTACATAGATACCATGTATAGAGAGTATATACCTGTTTATCAAGGTAAAAATTTCAATATTAAAATCAAGGATACAATACACAGAGGATCAAAATGTGTACAACATATGTTCATATAGATAGGATGGGGCGGTGGGAAAGACGGTGGCAGAATCATGTTGTTGTGCCAGCCCGAGGCTTGTTTACACCTGGGCATCGATAAGCAAACCTTCGTCATAGGCTGTTTACAATTCATAATTCAACTCACACACGATTTTCACCATGGTAAGTGAAGTTTTTGATGATATACCTATTTAAGACTATTTAACAATGATCTAGGCCAATAACCCCACATTCAAACCATCGCCATTATCCTTTGGGTCGCCGAGGGCATCCCCGTTCCGGCGTCCGTCTACTCCAAACTCCCCGCCCTCGGCCACTCGCACAGGAGGTACCCCGGGGAGCTCTCCTAGCCGGGCATATACACCTATGGTGTCTCCTAGCAAGCTCAATCAATCATATACAGTGGAGGATGGTGAATCGCGCCCTCCGAAGAGCGAGCGGCCCATTCCCCAGCCGAACTTTGGCAGAGAGCTCTCTCCTTCCCCAACAAAAGGAGCGCGGTCGCCGGGAAGTTCATCCCCGATCATCGGGACAAGGAGGAGTGGCTTTGTAGCCCCATCTAGTGATGCAGCTGGAAAGCTATCGGCGCAACAAGTGAGGGAGATCAGAGAAGCTTTCCAGGTTCTCGATCGGGATAACGATGGGCTTGTGGATAAAGATGATGTGGTTGATGTTTTGACAACTTTGGGTAGGAAGAAAATCTTTCCGCATATTTTATTTTGAAATTGGCATGAACTAACCCGAGTGTTTAAACAGGCCAAGACTCGTCCTCCTCCACGCTCTCGCGCTTCTTTCCACCAGGATCAGACCAAACTATGAACTTTCCAACCTTCCTGAATACACTTTCTGGGTTGATGGCATCGATGTCACCTTCCCAAGAGCTGCTCAACGCTCTTGCTGCGTTCGATGACGAGGACAATGGGCAAATCGACGTCGCTGAATTACGGGATGCCCTACTACATACTTCCCCAGAAGACGGAGAGGAAAGATTGACTGAAAGAGAGATCGATGAAGTCTTTAATGGGTTTATAGGGCGCCCGGCATTTATAGGGCGGGGAGCGAAGTCAGGCGGGATGGGTAAGAGGGGCGAGGTTTTCCATTATCACGACTTTGTGCGCAGCGTCATGGGTGGGGAGAATGGAAATAATGTGAGACATGAAGGGGATGTAGCACGTGTATGAATTGCTATCATGAATATGGGTTTCAATTGAGGGCGTTATGGGGTTGCGTCTACATTTTGGCAATTGACAGATTTTAAGACTGTAGAAGCAAAGGCCAGACTATACAAATCTTGTCATGAATGATCATGTACCAATAGTTATTCAATTACCAATGGAAATCTTTGGTAAAAGTGAACTAAGTAAATAGTAAAGGTGGAGATATATACGGAAGTAGAGCCAATGCCTTCCGCATTTCATCGGCAGAAAAGCTCCAGCCACCGCGATCTGATACACTCCACCCCGTCAACTGCGCTCATCTTACCCCGTTTCCCAAAGATGTCTGCTCGCGGCCCTCCAATGCAGACTTGATTGTAGAAATATGGCCAAACCTCAGCCCTCCTGGGCTCTCGGTGTCCCGGGCCCCGACACACCCGCATCACCGCGAACCATGCGAACCATCCGAAAGATACAATCCCACCAAGTGCTGTCAACCTCCAGCGCGCTCATTGCCCAGACCCAGACCTCTGGCCAAGCTGGCTCCAATGAAGCTGGCCCTGGATCTGCAACTCGAGCGCGCGCACATCGTCGAGTTCGATCAAATAGCGACGCGGCTTCTCGTGAAGCTGCAGCAACACCACCTGTGTCTCAAAGACGATCAGCGCGGAAAACAGGATCGGGAATTGGGGTAAAGCGCTCGCTCTTGGAGAACCTCTTGCGCGATGGACCGCAGAGTTCAAATCCCCACGAGGGGCTGCGAGAGCTTAAATACCTCGTCCTATCCAGCAGAGTGGACGCTGACGGAGATGGCATGGTGAGGGATACTCAGTCTGTTTTGCAAGATTCATGTCTAACACTTTGAAATGATAGTCGCCATACCGAATCTACCTCTGGTTGGTTCTCCTCGACGTTCCTCCTATGCCCACCGATGACTACCTTGCCCTTATCCACCGCGGCCGCTCTCCCGCTTACGCCAAAATTCGCAACGATACCTTCCGTACACTAGCCACAGACCCTCTCTTTAAACGCCGAGTTACAGAAGCAAGCTTGATTCGACTCCTCAACGCTGTGGCATGGAAACTCCACGATGCCAAGCCGAAACCCCGGTCTCGACCGTCGTCATCTCGGCGCCGTGAGATGGAGCTTAATGCGCCACCCAGCATTGCAGAGGAGTCCCCTTTTGGTGGGGAGCTTGAGAAGGTCACCAATAGTAATACAAGTGATTCGGCTAGCTACGTCCAAGGCATGAATGTCTTGTGTGCGCCGTTCCTCTATGCCGCCCGTAGCGAGGTGGAAGCTTTCGCTCTGTTCCATTACTTTATCACACACGAGTGTCCAGGCTATGTCCGTGGTGCTATGGATGGAGTGCACAGGGGTCTTCGCTTGGTTGATCGATGTCTTGAGATTGTGGAGCCCAAACTTGCAGCATATCTGTTCTCCAAGGGTATGCATGCCGAGCTGTACGCATTCCCATCGGTGTTGACCTTGTGTGCTTGCACGCCCCCATTGCCAGAGGTGTTGCATCTGTGGGATTTCTTGTTTGCGTATGGGTCACACCTGAATATTCTGTGCATTGTCGCCCAGCTAATCCGTATGCGGGATCTAATTTTCGAGAGTCCGAGGTAAGTCCAGCCTGTTATTTGGATTACTTTAACAAACGACTAACTTGAGTATAGCCCAACCAAAATTCTCCGCTCATTCCCTCCCCTCAACGCAAAGGAGATCATTGCTTTGACAGTTCTCCTTGTCCGTAAGATCCCAGAGGACCTTTACGCAGAGATGATTAACCATGCAAAATAAACATGGCTTGGGCTCACTGAGAAGCTCTGACGGAAAAAGAAATAAACGACATACTACCTGGGTTTCATAGCGGCGTTTTGATATGATTTGATCGCAACGATTGGGTAATGGTGACTTGGATGGGATATGAGACTTACATTGACGAACCAAGATAACACGCTTGTTTGAATGAATTGATGATTGTACACAAATATTAGTTTTTGAGAATGCACTTCAGTTGAGATATGATCCCTTTTGGAGTTACAATGCTTTGCTCTGAAACATGCAGCTTCTCTAGACAAACCCTACCTTTCTTCGGTGCTCTAAGCCAAGAACCTGTGGATAAAAATGGGTTGCCATTGCCTTCTAATTCAGATCTTCACATATGCGGGACATGGCATCAGCTTGTACACTTCCATTGTTTGCCACAAGTGAAAAGACAAGAAAAGATCAAGATAGAAGCAAACAAGGCCATCTTCATTGATGATACGTGATTTAGAATCCTTTTATCATCTTTATGTCTGACCCTGTGATTGATTACTAGTTCTTCAATCCATCCTCGGAGTAATCAATGTCGGGCCTAGCAACATCGATAGTCCTTGCCACATCCGTTCTTCTAATGTTATTATGGGGCAAGTCACATAAAACCCATTCCACATCAAATGACCCAGCATTATGCCGCCAGATCATTGCCGGCGTCTTGAAACACAAAACCCAATCGAATATCCTCTCACCTCACCAAGCCAAAGCAATCGCAAATAGACATCTTCCAATCGCCTTCGGAATCGATAATGCCTTCACTCGCAGCGACAGTATCCATACCAGCATGTTTGTCGAAAAAGTCAAACCCATGATCAACCTATCGGCGGAGCAGTGGCACAGCGTATCCGAGTTCGCGAGAGTCACGACCAACCACTGGATCGAGCATAGCTTCCCAGGTCTAGATCATAGCTGCGGTAACAGCTCTCACAAAGAACAGAGCAAGGTCCGAAATAAGATCAGTGTCGACCATAATTGCATAAAGGTCGCCAGTTTGGCGCAAATACTTTCATTGAAAATTGTGTTATGGCAGATATTCGATCAAAAGACCCAAGACAAAACATGCGACGAGAGCCTCCTAAAGCTAGCGCAGTCTATAAATCGAGTATGGGTATCTTCCAAGGTAAAATCCAACGACAACGATATCCCCAAATTCGAAGGCGACGTTTTACTCCAGACGTCGTTGGAGAATGTCTTCGGGAAACATGATCGTCCAGAGGATAACCCACTGAATCTAATATTGCCATCATTCGAGACCATGTGGCGTGTCGTCTTACGGACTTTCCTGGAGATCAAGTTCGCGAGTGGGAAATAAATACCTGCGTGGCGGGAGACGATGATTGCTTTTGCTTCTCGGCCTACTAAATCCCAATTCGACACAGGCTCTGAATCCCCGTCTAGTCGCCCCAGAGAATGATTGGGGTTTTGGTTGGGTCTTTGTTGGCTGCCTTAGAAGACGAAGATTCATCATGGAGTTGGTCTTTGGATTCTGAGGATGGGAGGGTATTGGAACGCATCACGTCTGGGAAGAGGTTGTGTCCGCAGCGGAATACCTACACGGACTTGTATCCAGTGCGGTCTGTGGAGTAGGGAGGCTGAAGAGTGAATAGAGATTTATGGAAATTTCTTTGAAACATAATGCAGTTTATATCAAAGAGATACTACGTATACGCCTAAGCACAAAATAATTTACACAAAAACAATCAAGAACCCCCCAACAAAGACATGTAAAGCACAAGTAGAATATATGTATGATTGAATATCAACCCACCTCGAATAATACATATCCACTCTATCATGTCGGCGCAGACATCGACAAAATATCCACAGACCTATTCAACCCAGACCCATCTATCACCAACGGCTTACAAACATCAACGACATTAGCCTCTGCAGCTATCTCATCAGCCCAAGACTGACACATATCCCTATTACCCGGTACCGATCCCGCGGTGTCTGACCCAGCATCAACACCAGCACCTAACACCCTCTCGCAGCTTACAGCCCGTGTAATATGCGAGTCACGATCAATCTTCACCCTAATGCGCGACCCCATGAAACTCAAGTTGTTGAACATGGTCACAGCACACTGGGCCTCTTCTGCTGTTTGCATGGTTATCAAGCCGCGGAGCTGGACACTACCATCTGCCAAGTTGGCAGTGGCTATGTTGCATTTCTGGACAGTGCCGGCTGTCTGTAGAAGGGTTTTTAGGTCGGTGCATGTAGTAGTCGCATCCAAGTTCTCGATGGTGATGGCTCGACGGTTTGGGTAGAAAGACGGAGAATTGGGATTTGGGCCTTTGCAAAATTCGCGATGGTGGTTGTGTGGTTGGTTATCGCTGTTTGGGTAGTGCATGTGTTGTGGAGGCGACATCTGATACCCTGGCATCATGTTCCAATGCGGCTCGTACATTGCGCCATTCATTACCGGGGATGGGGGGAACACTGCATTGGTTGTACGTGTGGATCTGGCATCATGGGCATGAATGATTGCGGTGGCATTGGCATTGGTACCATCATGATGCCGTACTCTGGGTATGGATATGGTGGAGTTGGCGGATGGGAGGATCTGGGGGGGGGGGATTAGTTTATTTCTTGTTTGATAAGGATGTGGTGGACTTACTCTGGCGAGACGGGTGACGGGGGCATTGCCATGTTTCCATGTACTAATGGAGGTGTGGAGTGACCAGCGATGTAACCTGTAGGTACCATTGATGGACTTCTGGTAGGCCCGGCAATGGGCTTGGTGGGCGTACTTGTTCGCGAGAGTGTGACGACCAGACTTTGGCCGTCCCATCCGCTGGTTGAAAGTCGATCTGTTGTTGTGTTAGGATGAATTATCGGGGATTAGATATAACCACCTACGATAGGTTCGCCAGGCCTCGTCTTCATTTTTGACGATGATTTGGCCGAGTCCGGTGGGAAAACCGTGGCTATCATCGTATACTACTGCCTGGCGAATATGCAGTGCAGTTTGGCGGACGAGATCCTTGAGTTCTTGCCAGCGGCAATGTGGTGGGATCTGGAATTCTTGTTAGTTTTTAACCCCATTTAACATACTCCATATCAAACTCACGCCTTGAAGGAATACGACAAACTCATCATCCGACCTGCGCGATCTGGGACGACCTTTATCACGACTGAGAGGTGGCATGACTGCAGATATCTTAAAATGCACCCCGGTATTTTAGTGCCGAAAGCGCGCTAGCTCAGACGTATGGATTTAAATGGAGGATCGATGTCGATGCTTGTAAATATCCCGGTCCGTCGGCGTTGCGAAAAAGTCGGGGCTCGACTTGTCCGACCAGGTATTCGGTCGAGTCCAGAACTTAGAAAATGGTACTCTCTGTTGAAAACCCTGTTAACTCAGGACATATAGATGCGGTGGTACCTTTGGATTCCCACTCTGCTTGAACTGAGACGACCACAGGGACGACATCACCAAGCATTAAGGTGCAATCTTTGGGAAACCAAATCCCACAAGCATACCTTTTTTTTATTCCTTGTCGGATAAATGTAAGCCAACTAATTGGTCTGACCGACAAACTGCAGAAAGAAATAAACCCCTCCACGAGCTGAACGAGAGTCGAGCAGATTATAAAGCGTTGGAACAAAAAAAGAGAAAGCGTCGAGGTTTCACAAGAATAGTTATGATGATATATGATATACTCAATTAATTTCTTAAAGTTAGTAATAATCTACGATAGTCCTATTCATGGCTTGCAAGTAGAAAACCATGGGGACCCAGAATACTGCACAATGTGGACGAATAGCGACGCCAGACGATCAGCAGTAGCCAGTCATATCAGAGAACAAGCAGCTCCCTTTCTCTTTCTGGCTGAGATATGTCATTTTCCCTATGAGTTCAGCTCTGCCAAATGCAATAGAGGTGTGGTTCTGCTGTCCCACCGGATATAGTTCCGCTTAAGGGCATTGTATGGCCCATTCTATTGTGTGCACTCCCCCTTTGTTCTGAATATTAAAATAGAATTCTCCATTCAAGTATCGGGTATAGCCGTGCACAGGAGGCAAACCACTTCGAAAGCTGCGCTTACCTTGACTTAATACGAAGTATGGAGTGTTACACCGCTAGATCCGGATCGAGCATGCA
The DNA here is from genome assembly GCA_028828255.1 of Penicillium fimorum. NCBI lineage: Eukaryota > Fungi > Ascomycota > Eurotiomycetes > Eurotiales > Aspergillaceae > Penicillium > Penicillium fimorum. The sequence continues at coordinate 2,553,162 of JAPWDS010000003.1, read as the reverse complement.
GAATGGACATGCAGAGTGGACCTGTATTCATCACATTGGCTATATTGTTAGATCGGATTAGAAAAGAAAAAAAAGCAAATGAACAAGAAAATGAAAATTTAAGAACAGGAGGGATCTCCGATCAGAGCGGGTCTCTTAACATGAGCAGTCATACCCTGCAGTTATTGGCTTTTCTTTTTTTGGATCAATTACATCGACTATTGATTCAAGTACCTGCAGATAGAGAGATAGGATCAAAGAAGGGTAAGTCCGGCTCAAAATTCATCCAAATTCTTGAACATTCATCATGTGCACAAATACAGTGTATAGCCTCCCTAGATAGTCTTACTGGCACTAGATAGTCACACTGCAGGTCCCAGAAAGTCCACAGTCGGCGGTCCCGTCTCTCGAAAGAGGTATGTGGAATACGCATGTACTCGAGCCTGCCTATATTGTACAGTACAGGGCCAGTCGGAGGGCGACCAATAACTATGATAAACATGGTACAGGGCACGTATGATTATGGCAGTATATCAACGACAAATGACCATCCACATAGGGAGCTACCTACATTCCAAGAATGTATGATTCACTTGTGAGACGAAGTAATATGACGATACGCGACCAAAGCACAGGGTTTCAGGGGAGGGTCACATGGCCAATCTGGTCTTTGCGCATGTCTACGCGAATTGTGGGAAATGTGGAAGAATGTTTCTAAGAATTATCTCACGGGGTTGAACTCCCCGGATGCCAAATATAAATATTACTAGCATTGTCCGTACTGAATATACAAGGTAACTGAAAGGTCATGTTTACGTTATTCAAGTTGCTAATGAAAAAAGGTAACATGAAAATACTCGAATGAGATGAGATAGGATACCAGTGATCGCCGAAGCGAAAAAAAAGCAGTTTCAACCAAAAAAAAAAGGCATAGAAAGGGCAAATATAAAAAGCATTGCTTTCAACTTGCAAAAATTCAATATGCAATGTCGGTATAAGGCCGACCGGGTGGAATGGGTCAAATTTCCCAAGCGCACCTCGGTCCGTGGTTCTTGCACCGATCCCCCGGTGTTCCATCCATTTGGAAGTGGAATCCCCGTTTTTTTTTAAATCGCGAAGATCAGGCAGTGCCAGCACAGGCCAATCTCACAGGAACTCTCGAACCGGTGTCCGAGATGGAAAAAAAAAGTATCGAGACGGGATGAGATTTTATCTCATTCGGAGAGTCGTATCCTCGGGGGAACGATTTTTTGTTGGTTTGTAAGACGATTTTTAATGTTGATCCAGTCAACCAGTCGCTAGACTCTCCAGATCCTCCGCTTTATTTGGTTTTGGTTTGGTGGTTTGGTTTATTTCTCGTATATTCATTCTCCGAAGCCGACTTTGGTTGCGCAGCGGCTGCAGTAGTAGGAATTCATGCCGAATTGGACGATGCTGCAGCCTGATTGGCCTAGGCTGAGAGATTGTTGGCACCGGGAACAGCGGACAATATCGAGGGTTGGAGGAGAAGCCTCAGCAGGACGGGCAACACCGGTCTGAGGTTGAGGAGTAATTTGTACTGGAGAACTCATTTTGGAATTTGATACTGAGTGAGGGTTTGGAAGAAAAGGGGGGGGGGGATCGCATGTTTTTGAGTTGACCCAGTCCCCGTGATTTCTCGGTTTACCCCGGTTTTTTATTGTGATGATGATTTGACTTGATAAACAAGGAAAGGGATAGAGATGTGAAACAAGGAAAATATTCGGCGCTTTTAAATTGTCTAATGCCCAATACTTTTTTTTGCCCTTATCCGCTCCCCCTTCTCTGCCGATCATATGGGCTTACATATATGGGCTGTTTTTGGGCACTTCATTCCGAAATAACGCTACCTAAACTCGGACATGCCGAACGCTGTTCTGTTTTATCTGGAATTTTGGCGTTCTCTATGTACTTGACATAGATTGTATCTCTTTGACTGTTCCGTGTTGACTGGGTAGGATATGGGCCGACACGATAAGCAGAATGAATCCCCTTGATCCGAAACAGGCATCGGAACCGCTCCAGGGCTATCATGTACGTAGACGTAGGTGGGCGTCTTGGGCTTCACGCTAACCAACTTCCAAGATTTAAACTTCCAAGGTTATAATATATGCTCTCTGTTTCTCATAAAGGTGGAGGCTAGTTCTGATGCCGGCAGATTTATACTAAATTGATTAAACTGTCTCCAAGATTAGATTGCTTAAATCCAAGGTTGAATCCAAGGTCATTTTCTTATCTGAAGATCCTGCAGAACCGAATTAGAAACATGCAGCTAGCTTAGTTTAGGTGAAGCTAGAGAGAAAGTCGAATAAGTCGATAAGGTGTGGCAAGGCGGGTGAACCCGATCGAAACGTCGCGAAATCCCCAATCGACCCATGGGATAATAAGATTAGCGACGTCATATTTCCTCCATCCGGCACTTTTCCTTCTCTCTTCTCTTCTGTAGACTATCAAGTTGATCCCGAGCCTAGACCAACTCTTTAGATCTCGGCCCTTGCCCCGCCAAAAAAAAAAACGAAATTCTCCTGCCCCTCATTCCTATCCCACCCACATATATCTATCCATCATGGCCGGACACCCCAACCTTTACAGCTTCCCCACCTCCGACGCACTAGCTGCGCAATTGCGAGGCTACGTCCTCCGCTGCCAGAACACCGCTCTTTCCCGACACGGCACCTTCCGTCTCGCCGTCTCCGGTGGCTCTCTGCCAACCGTTCTGGCCAAAGCCCTCCTCGCCCCCAGCAATGGCTCCCCGGAAGACACCCCCCAATTCTCCAAGTGGCACATCTTCTTCGCCGATGAGCGCGCCGTACCACTCGACCACGAAGACAGCAATTACCGCCTCCTGAACGATGAGCTCATCAACAAGATCCCCGCCGAGCTCGGCGCGCCCGTCGTACACCCCATCGATGAGAAGCACGTTGAGGATGAAGATCCCCAGGAACTCGCAGATCTCTACCGTGAGGATCTGATGCGCGAGTTCGCTGCCAAGGATAGCGTCAAAATTCCCATCTTCGATCTCATCCTCCTGGGCTGTGGCCCCGATGGTCATACCTGCTCGCTTTTCCCTGGCCATGCTTTGCTCCGTGAGAAGGATGCTTGGGTTGCCGCTGAGACCAACTCCCCCAAGCCCCCGCCGAAGCGCATCACCCTTACCCTACCGGTTGTTACCCACGCTGTCAGCATTGCCTTTGTTGCGACCGGCGCCGGCAAGAAGGAAATCATGAAGCAGATCTTTGACCTCGAGGAGGGCTCTAGTCTTCCTTCCGCGCTGGTTAATCAGGGTGCTGGGGAGAAGGTGAGCTGGTTTACGGATCACCCGGCAGTGGATGGTGTTTCGTTCCCTCGTCGTGGGAGTCTTTGAGGTGTGAGGCTTCTTAGATGGATGATGGCTTCCTTTCCTATTTCGCAAGATTTGCCTATGGCATTGAATGCACTGGCTATGATGAAAAGTGGTGTTCTGCTTTGATCTATTGGGACTGGTAGACCAAACTTAGAATAGAATTCATGTTTCTTCCATCATTTTCGCCTCCAAACTACCTAGTAAATTTCTCTGGGCCCATGGTATACCCACTTTTATGCCAGATTGCCCAGACATCAAATTCAAGTTAACTAGTTATCTAACTTGTACTTATTGTTAGCATAGAACGCATTATTTAGATGCATGTTTCGTCATTTCCCAAATAACCCTTACATTTTATGGTTCATCGACATCTCTTCAAACGGGGTCTCTGCACTATATTGTTGCCCAGTCAATTAGCCCCTCTTTTTGTTGCTCGCTCTCATTACCCGTGTTCTGAAATTTGTACTCCTATTATTAATTATACCTATTCTAGGCCCCGCTTATTATCTCCCGAGTGAGATCCACATTCCTAGGATCATATCCGGTCCTAGGATCTATAGTATGGTTCCTAGGCATGCTCTTGGTCGCTGCTAGGGATCAGACTCATGGTTTCTAAAGGACCTATAGCTCCCGGGAGTGCATAATATAGCCTCGAGGAACAAGGAATGGGTACCTCGAGCTATAGTACATGAAAGTCTCGTTGTGGAAGGCCATGCCACAGCCACCAGACATAAGAAACCAAAGTGAGAGAAGACGATTTGCAGAGCTACGTCCAGCAATCCTGGTGCATGCAATTGATGTCGTGGGCCGTGTAGCGGCCACAGCAGGGCCAGGTGGTGCAGTTCCTGCAGAGGTTATTCCAGAACATCGGAAACTCCACTCGTGGATAAGGTGGGAGAACGATCTACCTTTCTTTTGATTCTTCGCACTACGTCTTGTACTTATAGTCGACTAGTTACAGCTTTATTTAATATTGATTGCTGACCTGAATACGCTGCCCCCATCTACGGGTACGTTCAGCATTATGGAATCCGACGCGAGTCCAGTGTGTAGCAAGAACAGCCAACTAACTACTCGAGGCTAGAGGGCAGTGCTGAACTATGCCACCGTAATTTATGTACTATCGAATGGTGTATCTACTTGATTGGACGCCGTTCGGGTGCTCCCCTTCCCCCCTGTTCTCGACTAAGCACTAACGCTCTGGCACGCCAGCTCATTTATGAGTTGGCAGTTGGTACCCTATACCGGTTACCCAGAGACTGGCCCTCCTTTCTCCAACGCTACTTTTGAGATATAAATCCAAACTCTTAATCCTGTTCTCTTTTCTTGGTTGACTTAAAACCAAAACCCTCACATATCAGTTCTTCACTGCAAGTTAATTCAGCCATGGCCCCACAGGTATTTTATTATGCGGTTTATAAAGGTCGCGTTGATAAGCCTGCTATATATTCTTCTTGGTAAATGAGATCAAATCTGGAAAAGTGGCGCTTTTTCGCTGATGTCCTATTTGTCTAGGAGCCAAGCACACCCAAGAGTGACAGGATGCGAAGGTGCTGATCATGAAAGGTTGAAAACATTCGAGGCCGCCTGCAATGGAATGGCCCAAAGAGGAATCAAAGATTTTGATATACCCATCAAAAATTCCGCCAAACGAGATAATATACCAGTGAATATAGGCAAACATTGGGCTGTAGCTGGTGGCAGGGCTACTGGTATTTTTACCGATTGGAAGTAAGTTTCATTCCTTTCGTATGCAAAGTCAATATCTAATTAGAATAGGAGTGCAGAAAAAGCCATCAATGGGACAAAAGCCTGCCATCAGGCTTTTAACTCCCAAGAAGAAGCAGAAGATTTTATAACAAGTTGGAAAGATGCCTTCGCTGACGTATCGCGACTGGCCATTCATTAGACAAGCATTAGAGAATGGATGGGAGCCTCGTAATATGAAGTTTAACGTTAAGTCATTTTTAACTAGAGACAATGAGGATATGATGGGGGAAAATGACAAAGAGATCAAGGTGTGTGGGGTTGAAAAAGAAGAAAGCCTTAACCTAAACTTTGAAAAGTTGGCTATCAAAAAACATAAGATATAAAGCTTCGTCTACTGGACCCTGGATCTACAACCAATCTATTGATACGTTCTGAATTGCACCCGAATATACAAATAAAAAGAATTATCACCAAGGCCATGAATCACCGAGCTCGTAATCGCTTTGACTGGTGTGGCGTATATTTGATAGTGGACACATTGATTAAGCCTAATCGTCCTTTACCCCTCTGCGGCCCCCTAGGCTGCTCCTAAGCCCTAAGTTCTGGATATACCGCCTATGTGGTTTTCCTTGTCACTTGCCGCATAGAAATCTCCGTCAACTTTAAATCGGTGCTCGTTGTTAGTATTCTAAGCAGATGTCCTACCGTTTGAATAGTCAAAAAGTGATGCTCTGTTCAATGCTTTTATGAAGATATCTCTGGACTAACACGACCAACGAAGTACAAATCACCATCTGCTCTACTCCTACATGGGAACAAGGTAGAGTGGTCATATAACCACTCTGTCAACCTTTGTTCATATCCACGCCTCTGTTACTGCATTCTTACTGCCATCAGATATTACGCAGGTAGAACTCAAACTTGGACACGAGTACTCATATCTTCCATTTCACACGACAGCCTCGTATGCTTCAGCCTACTGGCAAGGGTCAGCGGTCAGCCCTAGCAGCCTGCTCCAGTAACTCGACGATCCTTTCGTGGCCTCCGGCTGATGCCGCTTGGAGTGCTGTATTGTATTCTCCACCTTGTATATTGACGTTTGCTCCCTGGCTGAGTAGCATCTCGACTATTTTCGCATGGCCTCCGAAAGATGCCGCTTGAAGTGCGGTATTATATAATCCACCTTGTATATTGATGGCTGCTCCCTGGTTGAGTAGCATCTCGACGATTCTTTCGTGGCCTCCGGCTGATGCTACTTGGAGTGCTGAGTCGCCTCCATCTGGTATATCGACGGCTGCTCCCTGGTTGAGTAGCATCTTGACGATCCTTTCGTGGCCTACGGCTGATGCCGCTTGGAGTGCTGTACCGTATCTTTCACCTTGTATATTCACGTTTGCTCTCTGGTCAAGTAGCATCTCGACTATTTTCGCATGGCCTCCAAAAGACGCTAGTTGGAGCGATGTGCCATATTCTCCAAATTGGACATCGACGTCGGCGCCATTGTCTAGTAGTATCTGGACAACCTGCTGGAAACCCCCTAGCGATGCTGCTTGTAGGGACGTCAGCGACCATTGATCTTTGATGTTGACATCGGCACCTTCGTCTAGCACTACTTTGACCACCTGCGTTATTCCAAAATAACACGCCACAAGCAGATCTGTCAGGACTGAAACATCCCCGAAAATGGAATAATCAATTATTGGAGCCCAATTGCTTAAATGGCGCCTTTTTACATCACAGAGGACGCGCGCATCTTCCGTATATTTCTCACCAAGCGAAGCTTCCTGCTCGATGAAATGCAAATGCCAATACCGAGCCGAATACAAAAGAAAGGGGTATTGCCGATATCTGGGATTATCGTATTCGTAAACCAACGAATGCGAGTTGGTCGTCCAACTGATGTCGGGTAGCAACAAGTATTGCAGACATTGTCGTGATATTGTGCCGTGCGAGTGGGGCAAATTGAAGGCACCTTTCCAAAGTCCTTCCTCTACTTTCTTGGATGTTGTCAGAAATTCTCGTGCGGTCTGGGGAATGAACGAAAGCTTTCCCTCGTGGACGCTGACAAAAAGACCACAGAGATTCATGATATAGCCTTGAAACTGATCGCTTGGCCATCTCTTGGCCATAAGATCTTCGTGTGATGTAAGTGCTAGACCCTTTTGGTCTTGAATGGCCAGGGTCAAGGCAGTGTTCGCCTCATCAAGAGTAAGAGGCTGTTGGGCCACGAGCACAAATTCAAGAAGAGTCGTCACTCGCGGCTTGTCCTTGCTTCGGCTCAGCATCCGTTCGTATACTTGAGAGACTTCCTCCGGTAGATCATCCAAGAGTATTTCCATATCTGAGTACCTGCTGTATTCTAGGCGATCGTTGTCGATAATGTTGAATATCAGGTGTAGCCAGAGGTATGTGCTATTCTGCATGCTTTTCAGGCGGATCTTGATCTTTTGCCGATCGCTTTCGGTGAAGCCCTTTGTGATTCCCTCAACTTTTTCGTTAATGACTAGGTCAATCTCATCTTTAATGTGCTCAGATTTACTCTCGCCATCAAGTCGCAGATATGTTGTATTGTTTGATAAACCGTCAAACTGATCTTGCAGGGTTTGAAGTGGACGACTTGTGATGAAGAATTTGAGCTTGGATCCCGCTAACGTCTGGTCTGTGCTGTAGAATTCCTTGAGTGTTTCAATTATCTGATGTGCGCTTCTCTTTTCGCATTCGTCTAACGCGTCCATGACACATGTGATTTCGCCGACCTCCGGGTCTGCAGCACACGCCACCAGGATTCGCCATAACTCGGAAAATTTTGTGACAAGGGAATCGCCATTTGCCTTATATCCCGGCAACCCATGTCTGATCAGTCCCGTAGATTCATGCGTGGATGGAGACCAGAAGAGCTGCCGAAGTATTGCACACAGCGCTTGGGCACCGTCCATCTTGCCACCAGCACCCTCTTTGAAAAAGAAATGAGCAACAAGGGATGGAGGGCTAGTCAGAACACCTGCGGGTGTGAGGGTGATCGTGCTTGTATTCAGATGGTTTTCGTCTACCAACGACCTCGAAAACACTGACTTGCCACGCCCAGGGCCGGCTGACACCCAGAGGACGCCTGAGCTACTGTCGCGCCACTCGTTGAAGCCTTCATCCTCCAAAATCCACTCACAGGTCCCGCGGACTCTGATTGGATTCCGATACATGTTTTCCTCGTAGCTATCGGCAGCTTTAGCCAACGCGTGCAGCAGATCCTGTTCCTTGTCCTCTTTCTGACCACGTTCTATACATTGAAGGGTCATTTCTTGGGTGGTACGCAATTTCTGGATCTCCTGCAGCTGCTGATCACTGTTCTCCTGGATCTTTGATTTCGTAGTGATTTCGAGCAAGTTACGGCAGGATTCATTGCTCTTTCTGATTTTTTCCACCGTCTCCGTCCACGCGTTTGACCCTTGCACATCCTGCCATGCGCGGGAGTGCTGGGGACTCGCCAGGTGGAAAATAACTCGAGCCTGATATTCAGTCACATAGGAGTAGAGCTTTGCTAAGGGATGGATGAGATTCTCATAATGTTGTCGACGGTCGGATTCGAGATACTCTGTCTCGAAGATTTGCCAGAACATTTGAAGTTCGCCAATACCCTCCAAACCATTCGCCATATCCTCTTTCTCTGTAGCACTGCTCATAATGAGCTGTCTTATTAGCCTATATCTTGACGGCCATGGAACAGAGAAACAGATGACCTACTAGAAGAACTAAGGAGACGCCGGACCATGCAAGTGCTGCAAGTGGCTGAGTACTGACAACAGTCTTCACGAGCGAATCAGACCAGAGGAGAAACTTCCCCAACTTTTCAACTTGCTATCGTACGCTGATACTGTGGCTCCAGATGTGGAACTTCCACTGCTTTTGCTCTCGATGTGCCAACATCATTTTGACAACCCCTTCAACAGATTCTGGATTTGAAAAATCTATGCTTGTAGGTGTGTCTTTGCCCTGCAAAGAAACTAGGTAATTTGTATAGGCTGTCACCAGCTCCTGGTCTGTATCTCTCTCCTGAAACATGGCAAAGGATCTGGACCAGAGATCGTTTCGGGTCCCTCGATTCTTTTTTGTTTCCACAGATGGCGCATCTATCAGCGTGTGCTGACCAGAAACGGAAGAAGAGGATGGTAAATCGGGAGTGGAGTTTGAGATTGAGGAGCCAGCCGGCTTGGCCTGTGTATTGGTGACATCGATCGAGGCCGTTCTGTCGAGGGCAGGTGTATCCAGGTCTGTAGTCTCTAGTGAAGGTGAAGGTGATACCTTGTCATCATCTGCTCTTTTATCTGCATTCTTTCTGTGTTTTCGCAATAAGCGATCTTTGGTTGCCGAGAAAAGCCCCATGTTAGGTGTATTTCCCAGGCCCGAAGATTTGGCATCTGACAAGGTGATGCCTGAATTCTCAAAATGCTGCGGTTAGGTGGGACTACGGCTTGGGCAATCTATTTTTGTCGAGTTGTGCTGTGACTTGTCCCGCACTAAGCTGACTAGAGCAACAGGTCGGGCTGGTGCCAATGTGACTAATGAGGTTTCTCATGGTTTTTTTTCTATACACTTTTTGTTTTAAATTGGTTTGAATAAAATACTACGTTCAAAATTAACTGCGAACGATTTGTAGGCGATGTGTTGAGGAGTTGCTCCTAACCGATCTTCCTTGGCTAGCGCGTGGCCACCTGGGGGCCGTAGAATGCAAATGGCCTCTGAGGCTGAAAGAAGTAGCCCTAAGTGTAAAGTATGCAGTCTTACATAGCGATAGAGGGGAGTAGTTATACATCTATCGGGATTACATAGGTTGTATACGTTGAACATTTGTTGAACGTTGTATCGTCCTATGATTGTTTGCTTGCAGCCTGAGTAGACAGTGTGTAGGACATCAGGGTATAAATAGTTGGCCTGCTTTTTGCTAGATTAAACAACAATGATTCTTCTTTCTCTTCCTCCTCTTCGCCAGGAACCGTAAGAACATTCTTATAGTTTGAGGTCTTTTGATTCACTACCACTAGCTTGACGCATGGTATTCCTATAGAACAGCTGATCAATTTGGCTCCATTGATATCAATAAAGCTCGACGACATACTTTAACCTAGGACTAAAGGCAATCGACTCCACATTTGCATTCCTTGGTGTCGGTATTGCAGAATCCATATTTATCGGGGCAGCACTTCGCCGGATCTGCAGCGGCGCATTTCTTCACGGGGCATGCCCTCTTGTCCAGCTCAACGGGCGAAGCCGCTGCAAGCATAGCGAGAGAGAGGACTAGGGTGATTGAGGCGGAGATGAACTTCATTTTGAGGAGCTTGCGGTAGGAATGATTGGATTGGATTGGGTTGACTAGGTTGAAATGAGAGATGTTTGTCTTGCAGAAAGACAGAAAGCTATATTTATATATTTTCAACTATTCACACTTCTTGGTAAGCGTTATATATACCACACCGGCCCTATTCCTAATCCTAGCACATTTATGTGATAGCAAGGCAATTATACAGGAGACTGGACATGCGATCGGCATGCACGTTCCAATCACCCAAGGAGTAGCATCGAATGATGTCATGGGTTTAGAATTCCTTTTTCTGTCCCCAGGTATGAAAATATCTCCCGTATTGAACGACGTAGGATATCTGTCGATCATTCAAATACGGCCTCATGGAGCGGTTACGATGAGGCTATGTGAAGACGAGGCCTGCTATTGGTTTACATTGTGTAGATCCCGTGTGGTGAACCCCAGAGTCCCTTGCATTAAATCATAAACATGGCCGGTAGAGCGTTTTGAGGTTTGCCAGTTTCAGCCTCCTGTACCACCCCAAAACTTGAGCACAGGGACCCTGTTAGTTATAAGGGCACTAGTCTTACGACGTTTGAGCAATACAGGATGTGTCTCTATTCCCTTCAATTCAATTGCACCCGTACGCGATACCTAGAATAATACGATATTATATAGCTCTAAGTGATGGTGATAGCTGATAGCTCTACTAGCCGTAAAATGTAATATTTGAGGCTTCAGAACTAGCTTGCGCACCTGGGCCGGGTATCTGTACTCCGTGATCATATGCAGGACTCTATACTTTACATAACGCATTTCCAAGGTTGCTTGGCGGCTGGGGTGAGGGTCCTAACAAGGGTCCTATCTAGAATGGGTCCAAAAATGTCCACGAGTTCAAGCCAAAAGGTTGATGTTCCATGAATGGATGTTCATACTTGCTATCATATTGCCTTATATGGGTAACATTAAACATAAATTAAAAGCAGACTTCAGACAATTCATTGCCGTACGATCCCAATCCTTATCAAACTATTTTAAGGCTCTATTAACTACCTGAGCCATTAGATAAGTACCAAGTCAAAGAGTGCATGTACATATGCCAAGGACTCTGTTTTCAATTCAGGCGCTCAGACACGTAGCCAAGGTGTGTCAGTCTCCCGTTTCTATCTGACTCACACAAATGCATGTGCAATCATATGTTTTTCTTAGGTGTACAGCTTAGACTAATGCCCTCCTTACTAAGCTAGCAATTATCAACTCGCACTAGTAGTCTTCAGGGGAAGAAATCAGATACTTGTATTGTATATGAAGCATTCCAATTTATCTAGGCAGGTGGGAACGCCCATCACTTGACCGCTAAGTACAAACAACATTGAACTTGATGCCCGTCAAATAACTAACAAACATAGCACAACACCAATGATAATCCTCTAACCCATACATGTCTCAAGAGAAAGCTTGATTGGTCAACCCATAACCAGGAGTAAGACACGTTTGTGTTTTTCTCTCTATCTGACAATCTAGGGCTCCTATGAGTTTTTGCACTTTTCCAGACAATAATCGTCGCTCTGTAATTGCTATCATTAGCTAACAATCAAAGTTATATAAGCGAAATGAACTCACCCCGCCATCGATCTTGCAGAGAGTGACGCAGTTGTTGATCTGAGCAGAAGCCACTGAGTCCTTTTCAGCTTCGATGGGTGTGGCAAAGGCTAGGCCAATGAAGGTTGCAAGCGCGAAAATAGAGAAACGCATTTTGAATGTTTTGGTGGGATAGGTAGTTGGGTTTCTGGTGAGAGTTTCGTTTGAGTGGAAAAGTGAAGATTGTTTTACAACAGAAGTGAAGTGCCTACAATTTATATGTTTTCGATTGTATGTAGATAATAATATTTGATTAATTCATCTCCCTTCGCTATATATTTTGTTCAGCCCCCGCGAATCGTCGCCCATGTTCCAAAATTCCAAGATTGATCTACACAAACATTCTACATTTTGAGTAAAGAACTGCACATTCCTATAATGTGTTCATTTTCCGGCTCTCGGGCATTACATTATCAGCTTCTGATATCTGAAATATAACTTCAGATTGCGAACCATGAAGGCATATGTCTGACATACAAGGCTAGGCACCTGGTCCTAATGATCTGCAATCTATTGCTCACATGAGGGAAATAACCAAGACGGTACTCTATCCTTGGCAAGGCGCCGAACCACCATGCAGGGTGGTAGGGGTGCTTGGCAAGGACTATTAGCTCTATATAACTACTTCCTTGATACTGCATCCATATTTCCCTCTATATTGTCTCTTCATCTCTCAAACAAATTTTCCACCTTTACAAACCAGATACTCAAACATGAAGCTTTTTATTGTCCTACTTGTCCTAGCTGCCTTCGCAATGGCCACACCCGAAGCTGGTCCAAATCTGGAAGCAAGAGTTGGGTGCTCCCAGAAGGGAGAATACTGCAACGGCGACGGCACATTCCGGTGCTGTGCAGGACAAGGGAAATGTAGTGGAAATGTGGTAAGTCAAAATCTGATCTTTTTATTGAAACAGATATGGCCAAACATGATAGCAGATGGCTAAAAGGAAATATAGTGTGTATAAGCCACCATCTACTGAGGGGGCGTGGAGGTTGCCCTAGTTTGCAGGACTATATGTATCGAGCATCACAACTTTATATTTGGTCAATATGTGGTCCTCTGTGCAAATTGTTGCCACTTCTAAACTGCCGTTGATATGTCCATCCACAATGAAAGCTGATAATGTAATGTGGATTTATTATGTCTTGCTAGCCAATATCTATCTGTATTTAATGAATTCTATTGGGACTCTTATCATGTTAGACTTGATATCAATGGAACCTATATCTAATTCATAGTAGACAAAAATAGTCTCCGTCCGTGATAAAATTCACCAGTTACCTAGGTGTATTTGGACTTGAACGCCATATAATATATCAAAGAAGATTGTATTTTGATTTTGATTGGATAAGGAAGATGGCACCATACCCGAGCAAGAGCAAAATATAGAGTAACCTTTCCATGTATAATCCTATAGTATAATAACTCTGTAGTATAAACTTAATTTCAAGCACGATAGAACAAATACAATGGTTTCCTTGGTCTTTGCCCCACAAACTACGTTGTTTATCCGGTCTATTTAGTGGGAATTTCTCTCTCAAACAGGGCCGCCACATATGATTGACCCATTCACCAACATCACCAGCAACTGTGCTCTTGCCTGGCCTAGTTGGCATCAAGCTTCCTTCTATAGAATTACGCCCTTGACTAAGCATTTATTTATAAACGACGTACTCCTCATTGCGAAATTTCTCACTTTCGAAACAGGCAACATGTCTAGCATCATTACAAGTGCATTTACCCAACGCCGATCGTGGATTTGGCATATAAATAACAAAGAGTGAAAGAGTATGATTCCAATGAATGGTAGAGGAGAGCGCTATCTAATAGATTATTAAAGAGTGTTTCGACCCTAAAGGCATTCAATCCAATTCATCATATAGCGATGTGCTAGCAAACCTCCTTGGTTAATTGCTCCGCAACTAGCCCTGTAAATTTATACTCGATGTTGATATAGCATGTTCAATTAGTAGACCTTTTTGTCAAAAGAGATTCCCTCCATCGAGTTCACTACCGCCTTGTAGATAACCAAAGCAAACATCTACACGTTGCGCGCAAGCTTCGTCTGATGACTATGAGGCCGGACGGCGAGGTCACGATATCGTCCAACTCCAAATACAATAACTTCAACTCCAACCTTCGCCTCAATGGTCTATTTGTCTTCATTGACTTCATTGATTTGAAACTGGACACTGGTATCATTGACACAGCTCCCAATATCGATTTGATCGACATGCACTCTGAAGTCAAGGCTACCCATGGTCCCTTCGTCGACCCGGAAGACCGATGGGACGTCCCTCCTGGTAGGCGTACTATCCCCTCTTACCTCGATCTAATCGACCTCACGACAGGTATTGATACTGCTGATCCGAACAACGACTCTTCTTCCCAGGCTGAAAACGCCAACCCCATTGCGATGAGTCCCGACCTTATCGAGTAGTCGGACACCGAGTCCGTTGCCCACTTTTCGAAATCAGCTGTCGTCGGCATGAATCTCATTGATCTTTTAGATACCAACATTATTCCTGTCAATAAGGACCTTGTAAACTTCGCCATGCGCACCGGAGTCATTCGCCACGCCAATTCTGACTTGTCTGGGTTGTCTACCACCTCTGGCAGCATCAACACATTTGATTTGGACCCCGAAGATGTCAATGCCGTGCATGCCACTAAGTGGTCCTCCCAGTCAGGAATCACAACCGTGGGATCTCTCCCCTCTGGTACTGAGTGAGTAATATGCCCCTGGTTTCCACTGGTTTGATCTATACTAACATCTGCTGCGCTATTTTAGTGAGTGGTCCCCTGCATTCACTGCTGAACTGGTTTCCAGACTTGACGCCCTCATCGAGCTATTCGAAGAGCAGCTTCAGTGAGTACTCAATAATATCATCTGACATGTTCACTATAATGTAGATGGCCGGGGAGATCTGATGGGGAAGTGACAGTTGAGTGATAGTCTGATCATGGGAAAGTGAGGGCTATGTCAGTCGAAAAAGACGGGGCTGCCTACAAGAGGCATGCTCGTCGAGCTGGAGGAACAGATTGTATTCAATTTTGATTTTTAACGGATATGAACAATATGAATATCGGTTCGTAGTTGTATTCTGTTCCAAACGTAAATATGTAGGAACCCTGAGGCATGTAGAGTGATACAAAATATATAACCTCAGCTTGTAGCAACTGATTTTAGCAACTCCTTTAATTGATTCATATTTTTCATATTTTTTTGAATTTTTCTAGAAAATTGCCCTAAACACATATATATATTTATGGGCGTATGTTTCCACAGACTTTGGTCTAATGTACTCCAAAGAATCTCTGATGCATTGGTTCTGTAGTGTGTACGATCATTAGAAAATTACCACAAACCCTGATTCGCTGGGCAGCACCTTTATTTTTTGGCTTTTATTATTGTTATTATTATTTTCGTATTTGCCTTTAAATCATTTGATTAATTTTAGATGCATTTTCCCTACGGAATAACCTGGGGGATCAACAAAAATTAGAGGATAGAATAAAAGGTGTGGTGGGTACTTTGGGGAAGATCGCGCACCTCCCCAACTCTCCGCTAACAACAAACCCATTTCTTAATCCCAATGCATAATGCCTCTCATCTGATGACCTTGTACGATGCCTATCCCAACGCGTTCGGCTTCGCTGCGCGATCCCCGTAAACAAGTCAGTCCCCCGTTTGTTTACCCGTCAATCTCCCCACAGCTGTCGCCTGTGCCACCATTGTCATGCCAACTACATAACATACAGAAGTCATGCTAATTATTGAAGACTTCAAATATAGCACGACCTGCCACGAAACTCTCCGCTCCACCACCCGCCACGACCAGCCCGAGCAATGACTCCGCCCGAGAGACGAATACCACGAACCGCTTGCCATCAAATCCCTCGCCGGTCGAGGGTGTGCCTCTGAAAGACAATGGACTCACTGCCCGAGGAAGAACCCTACTCCCCCAGCGCAGGAACACTGTCCAAGACAATGGCCGCGGAACAGTATATGGGCGCATTCAGCCACCTAGCAGCAAGCCGAAACCACACGGGGACCCGTCACCAACTAGACAGCGAAATATATCGCCGCCTAAAAAACAAGCGCCAGCGGATTCTACAGCAATGAAGAGCGGGGTTCCACTCAGCCGTCGCCAAAGCATCATGCGACCTGGCGCGTTGAAGATACCGTCAGCGAAGATTACGGTCCCTTCATCAAAGAGCTCAGCGCCATCATTCGCGCCGCCCTCTCCCCGCAAAGCGACAGGAAGACGATCTCCAGTTCAACCTTCTACGATCAGAAGGCCCCCTTCACCTAAGAAAACAGAGATGCTACCCCCACCACGTTCCACACGATCCGCCTCTTTGAGGCAACCTATCAGCGCCAGCAAGAGACCACCTGTGGAAGCAAAAAGCCATGTACGGCACAGGAGTCAGTTGGCACAAAATACAAAACAAACCGAAACAACCCCGGTAACTGGCCAACGTGCACGAGCACTATCAACCTACCAACGGCCGTCATCCCCTAAGAAATTCTCCAAACCTCCAACGCCTACCCCTGGAGTCGAACCTCCGCCTGGGAATCTGCTCATCCCTTCATCATGGCCGGACATCGCAGCTCTACAAACGGAACTTCTTCAGCTCAGTCTTTTCCATTCCAACTCACTACAACGCCATGCTGAATGGAAGTCTGATTCCGAGTCACGTCTGCGCAAAAAGTATGACAGCATTGCTAGCCAATATCATTTAGTATTGGCGGATGAATCGCAGCGGCAGTGTCACCTGAATGTGCAGGCCCTGGGGCTTTGGCTTTCCAATTGTCGTGAACATCGCGGTTCGCATGACTTCTCCGAGCAGATTCAAATTTTATCACGGGTTCTACAAGATGTCTCGGACATGATTGCTAGCAGCCGGGGTGCACAGTACTCCCAGGCTGTGAAGACATTTGAAGACTGGCTTAATCAAGCGGAGCTTATTCGCCATAACCGTGGACCGGGATGTCTTGATGTTGGCGCCTTTATTGACCCCCTGGCGCGAAGCTGGAAAGAATCATTGCAAAATTTAAATGTGAGACTGGAACTCTGTGCACGCGAATTGCAAGTCCTTGATATTCTGGGCT
Source organism: Penicillium fimorum (assembly GCA_028828255.1). NCBI lineage: Eukaryota > Fungi > Ascomycota > Eurotiomycetes > Eurotiales > Aspergillaceae > Penicillium > Penicillium fimorum. The sequence continues at coordinate 2,536,061 of JAPWDS010000003.1, read as the reverse complement.
TCGGGCAAGTGGAGCGATTAGAACAGTCTGCTCTTGCCAGAGTAGCCAAAAGCCTAGCCGAATTGATACACCTTATGACACAGGAGATTCGCGCCATGCAAACATTGGAGGCAGAAGTGGTGCGCTCAGAAAGAGATGCTGTCAGCCTTCTTGCGATGCGGTTCGCAAGCTCTGTAAGGGAAACGAAGGCTCCTCGAGTTGGGGCATGGAGAAGCTAGTCCGCGATATACATCTTTGTGGTCAAGTTGAATACATAAATACCCATGGCTAAATTCCAACTGTACATGTAGGCATATTGTTATGTAGAAATGAAAATGATACGAAAAGTGTGAATGGATATGAGGGATATGGGTAGTACTTCGCCCCAAGTACCTGACGGCCAACCATAGCTTGCGTGGTACCTGATCCGAGGTAACTCGATGAGTCAGCCAGCGTCATCTCAATCTGACTTCAGGAGCGCTCTCGGGGGTGGTCTAGATCTTGGAGTATCGCGAATTCGCTCCTTTTCCCCTCATACTCTTATCTCGGTCTTTCTCAGTTCATCGCCACTTGTCTCTTTGTACCTTCTACGGGATACAAATATCTCATGAGTTGCTTTATCCGGGGTGATGAAAAAGCCGTCTCTCATCTCTCTCTTCTTGACGTCATCCACGGTAGCTTCCGTTTTGACAGATAAAAGTCATCCGCAAAGAGACGGTATCCACTTGTCCAGTGCCTTTCGAGATGATCGCCGACCGTACCTAGCGAAGAATTCCAACTTTTTCGCCCACCTGATCTAGTGATCATGAAAAATTCGATCTACGATCGCCTTTGGCGCCGGGAATGCGGGGAATCGCCGCGGTATGCTGGGATTCGGGGAATTTATGGATCCAAGGAATGGGTCAATGATCTTGACATTGTGAATGAACTCGGTGGGCACACTGGTTGTGTCAATGCCCTCAGGTATGTTTATAGCTGCCTAGGCTTAATTGCTTGGTCTTATTGCTAACACTTCCGCCATTTGTAATTTCTGATGCTTGTCATGCTAACGGTCTCGCAGTTGGTCAAGTTCAGGGCGTCTTCTGGCGTCCGGCTCTGATGATAAGCACCTTAATATCTACTCCTACCAACCCGACTCCTCCAATGCTCCATTTGCGCTCAACACCACCGTTTTCACCGGCCACAGAGCCAACATTTTCTCCGTGAAGTTTATGCCGCACTCGAATGATGGAACTCTGGTTACATGCGCCGGCGACTCGCAGGTTCGCGTCTTCGATATCGAATACTCAGCTGGGAGCAGAACCGATGCCACCACTTCCGCATTTGCGGCTTCCACTCGGAGGCGGCGCTTCAACGAGTTCTTCAGTAGCACGCGGTATCTGAGTGACGGCAATACCAACGCCAGAGTGTATCGAAGCCACTCCGATCGCGTAAAGCGCATTGTCACTGAATCCTCCCCGTTCCTATTTCTCACATGCTCTGAGGATGGTGAAGTCCGCCAGTGGGATCTGCGACTACCATCTAGCGCATATCCCCCGCCACGGGGTGGTCAGGGTTTCATGGCAAATCCGTCGGAACATGATGACTCCAATGTTCCGCCCCCTCTAATATCATACAAGCAATACAGCTTGGACCTCAACACAATTTCTTGCTCGCCAAGTCAGCCGCATTATATTGCCTTGGGTGGTGCGCACGTCCACTGCTTTTTGCATGATAGGCGGATGCTTGGCCAGCACACCTCCGCTGCAACGGGCAGCAGGTCTACCCCAAGTGCTGGTAGCTCCGCCGATGAGGAAATGAGCAAGGCGACGCGGTGCGTGCGAAGGTTCGCGCCGGGCGGCAAGCACCATATGAAGTATCTTGATGACGGACACATCACTGCTTGTAAAATCAGTGATGCAAACCCCAATGAAATAGTTGTTAGCTGGTCTGGTGATCACATCTACAGTTTCGATTTGATTCGCAGCCCAGATGCCCGAGAGACCCAGACGGGCGATAAATCCACCATCAAAGGGAAGAATGCACAGGCTCGTCACAGTTCACGGAGCCGAAAGCGCAAGAAGCCCGCGACGCCTTCATCGCAGGAAAGTGGTGGCCGACACCAGTCTCGTCGTCGCTCAGTAGAGCCAGATACTGTTAGGATCCAATATGAGAATGGCGAGGCAGAGGATGTTCCATTCCCCACAGTCTCAGATAGTGCCATAGGCGCCACCCCCGAGCATCTTCTCGAGCAAGCTCGGTATTCCGTGCTGAATGATGCCCAGCGACTGAGCATGGAGATTGCAAAAGGATTGGTAAAACTTCGAAAGACTCTGTTCTCCTTAGAAACGACAGTTCGGGAGGCCGTAGGGTCTGAAGATGGGGGACCCGAATCGTATTCGAGATCCTTTGCGTCCGTCCTAGAAATTGCGTCTACGATTCTTCCACAGATGGACGATGTCATGCGCGAATGGAGCTATCCTCTGAACCCATCAAGAGAGACTGTTAATTTCCAGCAATCGCTTCGTCGCAATCGCCAATCGTCATGGAGATTTGTCCAAGCCGCTGGCACACTTGCCCATGCTTTGGCAGACCAAACGCAAGACCCGGAAGAATCCAGTTTCGAGATGATCAAGCCTGCACCGGGCGAGGATGACCCTATTGACCCAGCAGCTCAGTTTGGCTATGAATTCCTCCGAGCGATCCTTCTCTGGCTGCAGGGCGGCAGGCAGCGTCTCCTAGAGGGATTTCAACGCCACAATGCCCCTCGACGACTACATGGCCGTTTCCCAATCCCAGATGAATCTGATGAGGATGCCATCGAAACCATTTTACTGCCCTATATCATGGAACTGGCGCGTGACACTCCGATTGTGAACGTGGATGCCAACAGATTCGAGCACGACAGTACACGCATCCTGTTCCAAACCCAACGAGCTGCCGTGACTGCATTCGGGAATGCTGTCAAACTACCCTTGGAAGATCTTGGGGGCTCAGCTGCCAGGTTCGACAGGCGCCGTGTTTCTAATCCTACCTCACAAATCCGCTCGCTCGACCGTGCCTCTGCGAAGAGGTTCTGGATTTTGCGAGTAGGCAGAGGAATCTTGATGGAGACGGGTAAGGAAGTGAACTACAAATTTGTCAACGATGCTTTCGGCGGACTTCACGCTACAGTGCACGAATCTGAGAGTGGCTCAGATGAAGAGAGAAACCAGACCGATATTGACCCCAATGTGGAAGAAGAACGAATCCGGCGTATTGAACTCACCAGGGCTGGTGGTTCTGTTCCCAGGCAGGATAATCCTCGGGCTGAACGCTCCCAAGCCGATGCAACATCGTTGGGCAATGGCGACGTTGATACAGATGGGGATGAGAGCGATGGTAGCCAGGCAGAGGAGTCAACCGACGATGAAGATCTTGATGGCTGGCCCATGGATTCATCTTTGGATGAAGATGACGAGGGGTCTGATTCCGATGACATTGTCTCCCGGGGATATGCTATTCGAAAGGCGCGACATAAAAATCTCGAGCGCAATGTTCCATGTGTACCTCATATGCGAAGTTATCGTGGCCATTGCAACGTCAGGACCGTCAAGGATGTCAACTATTTCGGACTGAATGATGAGTACGTGGTCAGCGGCTGTGATTCTGGTAATATATTCATCTGGGACCGCAAAACATCGAATCTGGTCAACATCCTTGAAGGTGATAGTGAGGTTGTCAATGTTGTTCAAGGTAATTTCCATCATCAGTTAGAAATACAAAGGCTAACATTGTGATTTAGGTCATCCCTATGAACCAATGATCGCCGTTTCGGGAATTGATAAGACTATCAAAATCTTTTCGCCAGACCAGAATGCTCAAGAAGATGCCCGTAATGGTGTGAACATCCTAGATCCCGACAATCCATCCAACCAGTCGGGTCGAACCCTCTCCAGGATGGGTGGTCTCGAGAGTCGAAAGCGAATCCATGAAAGCTATCGCATCATGAGCCAAAACGATGTTGAGCGTCGTGGCGGTATGAGCGAAGCACACATCACTGTACATTATATGCCCCTCGATCATTATCTAGCTCTTTTCGCTGACTAGTACATAAAGCGGAGTATGCTCGAGCGCCTGGCTACCAACCTGAGGGGCGGCGGCCTTGGGGTTGGAATTGATGATATTGCTTCCCCTGGTGAAAATCGCACTATTGTCATCGATGATAATTGCTCGGTATGTCTGGATCTCTTGCTGATTTGTGGAAATGATACTAACCATTCGATAGGTGATGTAAAGGATGGAGGTCCGGGTATCACTGGATTGCACAGTGTCAAAAAAAAGTTGGTGTTCCATAGCATACGTGTATTGTTATAGCAACTCACTCTCTCTAATTCAGGTGCTTCCTCCACAGTCGCATCTTCCCTATATATTTTATATATTTAAGTACCTTCCCTTCATAAAGTCAAACACTTCCAAAACCTCCCTTCCCCAACCACAACCTGACACCAAATCTTATATTTTCCACACCTCGCAAAGAAAATCTTCTATCTTGGATATCTGGGAGATCCTTCTGTTCATTCAAACAGCGGACGGGCCTCAAGAAGAGCGCTTCTTGGCCACCTCCTGGAGGTTACATTGTCAGGCAGAAGCAAAATTCCATCGACTTGTGGCTTTGTGACTTCATGGCGTGACCTTGCGAGGGTAAATTCAAATTACCATATCAGTGAGATCGAGTTCATCATAACCGACGATCACCGTGGAAGAATGGGAACCTTGGAAATGAAGTGATTTATCGAAATGGCACTTTCATTGCGCGATGACCAGGGCCCGCTCAGCGCAGCAAATCGAATACAAAGGGCGACGCGCAAACACCCATCATGTGCTAGAGACTGATGAAGTATTTTCGTTGCCTCAAGAAAGATCTAGTGAAGATGGAAGTTGAAGGGAAACAAGCTGCAGGCTGCAGTTGTAAGTGCTTGCCGTTAGCCTTGTGGTGGCAAGTGAACCTCTATATACCACGTACCTCTTTCCCAACTATTGTCGAATCGCTATTCGCTATACTTTCCTCCTTGCTACCTGCTACTCTTCGCGATGTGCTATCCGCAATTATACCTACTCTTCTTCCCGCCCCGATATCCGTCTCTACGGTAGACACCCTCGATTTCCTTATCCGCCTTAAAGATATCCTACTAAGGAGGATTTAGAAATGCAGTACGACTTAACTGGCCGAAAAGATCGCAACCGCCTCACGATGAATATCCAAGATGCCCCGTCCATTTCATCCCCAACAACCCGATATACAGTCCCACACCTCCTGTTTACCATATCCCTGTCAATCATTCGTTGCAATTGATGGCCCTGCAATGATGAGGCCGACTGCTTCCGGCACCGTGTCATATATTTCCAGCCGCCTTTGGCTTGTTCGAAGACACAAAGCAATCAGAGCTAATGATAACCTCCCTGCCAACCTTGGGCCACAATGAGTGGATGCAAACCTGTGCTTTTCTTGGCTTTGCTTAAGAGTCTTGCGGAAGAAGGTCTTGTTACAAGGGCATCCTCTGCGTGTTTGGTAGAATCATCGACCTCCTTCCGAGTTGCCTACAACTGGCTATGGGCTCGATTCCCAGATCCAGAATGATGATCGCGCCCTCGGCCATAGTTCATCGAGTGAGACAAGTATTCGCTGGACCATGAAAAATCTCCTGGTGTCTGCAAATGTAATTTGGCCCATGAAACAATACTGAAGGTCCTTGGGGCACTGGGGTCTTTGAAGAACCAACCTTCCATTAAAAGCAGATCTCCTTTGGAAACTGGCCTGCCTCAAATGCATGAGGCCGATTGGAGTTCATACGAACCTCTGATTTTATCGACCAGGTCACTGAATCAGTCAAAGGTGGGCTGGTGCTTTTGCAGTTGTTCAAATAACCAACCACATTGGAAGGGATTCTTGACAGGGACCGAATCCTTGTCCAACCTTTGGATCCCTTACCAGATGCCAAGAACAAGGCATTAACAACCACGGCGGTGATAATCCTCAAGCAGTATCTTACCTTGCAACATCAAATCGTGAATGGACTTTCAATCTCCTACATTTAGTATGCACGTTACAAGACATACGGTTTGCCGACTTTACGGACAGCGGTCGGTACTAAGGCAAAAAGGAGTCCAGATAGCAAAAATAAACATCCGATGGATGAGGATTTGTGAATATGAGCCTGTCAGACCATACCCACAGTAAGATTATCTCCTCCGCTTCAATAAAACTGAATAACATTATTTCTGTAGATCCCATAGAGAACTTCAGCAAAAAAAGGGTAAGAATTTGTCAAAGCCTGTGCATTTTACAAGATTATTGGCTCAACATTTTAGATATACATCAATCAATCAATCAAAATTCAATTAACCTGTTGCAGTCTAACTAGTTGCTTATGACTATGCAGGCGCTTCATCCAACTGATGCAAGAACTCGAAGCTCAACGCCGAGTTGATTTCTCCCAGAGTACACAGATAGATGCTAATTGTAAAGAGTGCAGAATCAGCCCATTCCTGTAACCCGTAAACCCACAAACCCGTAAACCCGTACATAAGAAATATATAATGGCTGCCATAGAGTGCACCCTCCACCTTCCATCTCTCACTTCTCGCTCACTTCTCTCTTACTTCTCCTTCTCTCTGCATCCTTCCCTGCCTCAGTTTCAATTGATGGTGACGTCGTCCTAGCCAGTGAGCTTCATTGATGAGCCCAAGTTACAAATGAATCAACTAACAATTCGAGCAGACCTCCTGGTCGAGAAATGGGAGTTCTTTCTGGAAATCCCCCTAGCATAGTTTTCCCCAACTTAATTTTCGTCATATTGCAAGGTTGGTACATCAAAGATCAAAGCAAGAAGACACTAACGGTGGGTGGCCTGGAGGAGGGATGGGGGAGTTGAGGGTGTGATGTTGCTGATGAGCAGATCTCGGGGTGAAATCTTTCCAGTAATAACAACATATTTGGCGGTTCTGTATAATTGTCAGCTGGACTTCCTAGAAATGCAGAGAAAATCCATGTAGGAGATATTATATAGCTACCATCATGGTCTACCCCAACATTCGACAAGACTGGTAGAAGTAGCTTGTAAATCTCGAGTGAGAGACAAAAACTAAGCTGAAAGTTGTAAATCCCTCACAAGAAGTATTCTGCATTCAATTGTTTGGAGCTTCTGCTATCGCTATTTGGACTTATTGTGCTTCTATGTGGTCTAAATAACCGAGAGAATACTGACAGTCTGTAGCCGGCTATTCTTGTCCTTTTTAGTCTCATTTTGGTCAAGATTCCGCTGTGTTGGCTGATGATTTGCTCACTTTATAGCACCAAGTATACCCTAGTTCCTTTTTGTCTCCATATTTAACGAGATTTCCAGCTTTAACTAAGGTTACTAATCCCTTGGACAACCTCCATTGCAGAGAACTATATATTCACGTGACCGTCCTTATCGTAGAAATTTTTGCGATAAAAAAGAACTTGCCCGCACGAATATCGTCGATCTACAGAGGGGCAGATCACAAACTTCATTATAAAAGTCAAAGATCAATTGATATAGTGTCAATGCTCTAGGTTCAGCTGCTTAACTCTACAGCCTGATCTCCCTACCACCCCAGATCTCCCAACCCGATATCACATCTTGATATCGATTCTATACTGCGTTTTTGCTTCCAAAGACCAAGAAGTGTATAAAATCTTGTTACATCCTTGGAAACAAGAAGAGTAGACACATCACACATCATGTCTCAATCAAAAGTGCTCCAAGCTCGCAATGAGACAACCACCAGGCTCTATGCAGACCCTCACAACCCCCACCTCCATCTTGAACGAGGCCTTCAGTATGAAAAGCTGGGCTTCCCCGATCTCGCCTCTGCAGATGCATACCGCGCGCTGGCACTTCTAGAGTCGGTGGTTGACCCAGATGAGTGCGAGTTCCATGCCAGACGGAAGATAGACCCCTCCCAGCAGGCTCCCGAGAAAGCGGCGAATGAATCAGATGACGAAGACGAAGACGAAGACAACAGCACTGTGCCCATCACCCAAGAGGAATACGATGCCATAATTGACCAGGTGTATGTCCTTCTAGTACGCAGTCTCGTCCGATGCGGCTGCTACCGTGATGCATTCGAGTTCGGCGTGCGCGGGCTAGCCCTTCTGGAAAAGAGATCCGCAACAGACTCAGTAGCCACCTTGAACGCGCAACTGGATCGCGTGAAGCAAATTTACAAAATCCACACTGGCTCTGAAACCGAAAACATCGACCTGGACTCAATCGACCCCAGTGTCCTCCCCGCACAAGGCTTTGCCCGCCGTGTCCTTTATCCCTGGAACGAGCACGAGCCCGACCGCCGTTCACCAGAGACCCTCAATATGCTCAACGAGCGACTGGCAGTCATTGCGCCGAAATGTGAAGTCCGCGCAGTGGCCTTGCCAGTACTGCACGCCTCAGCAGACGACGACTCGTCAAACATGGAAGTCTCCGTGCAGCTCGGCCTCTTCGCGAAAGAAGATATCGCCCCAGATGAGATCATTCTCCGCGAGTCATCACTGCTCACGGCAACCAACCGTCTCCACGACGATCTCTGCGACGCATGCAACGCACCACTTCCAGAACTCTCCGCCGCCGAGCCTCCCGTTGCCTGCGAAGGCGGCTGCGTAGACATCATCTTCTGCAGTCAGAAATGCCACGACACAGCGCAAGAGATATATCACGGCGCGATCTGTGGTCTCGAGGACGGCCTCGACTCCATCGGGAAGGATGTCGCGGATCCCAAGGACAAGGCCGATTACCTGTACCTTCTTCTGCTGGGCAGAGCACTTGCCATGTCCGCAACACAGGATAAACACGCGCTCGATCTGCCCGAGGTGAAGTACATTTGGGGTGATTTCCACGATTTCGATATTGAGTCTGTCCCCGCGGAAGCAGAAACTATGCCCGCTACAGACGATACCGCCACTCTCCCCTTCTCGTTCCAGCTTAACGTCCTACAGCCGGAGCGTTTCCTCGATGAAATGGGTTTGGATCCCTACGCCGAGCTCTACCGCTACGATACATGGGTTCTGAATACGCTGTTTGCTAAGTTCCGCGGTACGGCGTCGGGTCGGCTGTCGACTTGGGATGGAGGTCCGGAGTTGTGTGCTGTTCATCCGCTGTGGTGTCTTGCGAATCATTCGTGTGATCCTAATGTGACCTGGGAATGGAGTAGTGAGATTAATTTCCGCGCGCGGAGAGATGATGAGACGGCTGTTTGGTCGCGCGGGACTGAGATGAAGGAGCTCAGGCCTGGGGGTATTGCGAAGGATTCAGAGATCTTGAATCATTATTGTGATATTGGGTTGCCCGTTCAGAAGAGGAGGGAATGGGCTGCTGGGGCTTTGGGTGGGACGTGTTTGTGTGATAGATGTGTTTGGGAGGCTGGGGAGGCTGAGTAGGTTTGTATTTATGGGTTGATGTATAGATCGACTTGATAGATCATGATGAGATACCCTTTTTACTGCATTAAATGACAATTACGCCAATGGGTCCTAGAAATCAAACAATTATTACATCAGGGATACAAGATAGTCTATTTGAACGTGTGTATTTTAACATCGATGGAATGGAATCCCGAAAAGCGTGGGTACACCATGAATGATCGATTAGCTCCTAATAAATCCCCATAAGCTTCAAATTCCTGGCGCCGGACCCAATAAAAGAAGTACAACGTCGTATTTTCGCTCCAAATACGCACTATTTCATTATCAACAGTAACATACGGACCGCTCAGCCAGTCCCCAAGTCAGGATCAAAGCATCAGAGGCGGCCGTTTTATCTGCGCCGAGGTGGTGTCCGCGAATAGCTTCGACCCCGTGATTCTGCCCGACGCTTCGGAGTAGGCGAGCGGGAGCGGGAAACGGAGTCTGCAGCCCCACGTCGTCGACGGGGAGGGGGCGACACAGATTCAGACGAATACCGTTTCGCACTCCTGGACGTCGCACTTCTGGGGGCGGGCTCACGGCGAGGTGCAGGTGAGACAGACCGGGAAATTGATCTGGAGTAGCTGCGGTTTCTCCGGCGGGGAGGGCTTTGGCCTCGGCGCGGCGGTGAGACAGACCGAGTAACCGAGCGAGTAACCGAGCGAGTAACCGAGCGACGAGATCGATATGGACTGCGACTTGGGCTTCGGGAATCATAGGAGCGGGAACGTGCTCGACTGCGCTTGGCCGGGGTGCGGGAGATGGATCGAGATCGGGATCGGGATCGTTCTGCGGGGGTCCGGGACCGACTGACTGATGTGTCACGACGGCGACGGACTGGGGACCGAGAGCGCGAAGGTGTGTAGCTTCGGCCCCGGGAAGAGGGAGTGATAGAGCGAGAGTAGGAGCGGCCGCGGTCCCTAGAAGGAGAGCGGGAGTACGAAGGTGACCGGGAACGGCGGGAGTGAGGAGATCCAGTGCATGTTGAGCACATCGAACGGGAACGGGAACGATCAGATGGGGTGCGCGACAGAGATCGAGAGGCCCGTGCAGGCAAAGCGGGCACTGTGGGACGGGGAAGGTTTTTGAGATTCTCACGCATGTCCTCTGTCAATACACCCATACCGATACTGGTGAAGTAATTGACGGAGAACCTAGTGTGGCGTGGGTTCTCCGTCGGGAAGAGACCCTCGAAGCTTGGTCGCAGGATCTCATCCCTGAAGCGGGCCTGCAGTCCAGGCAGACCGAGATTCTCTGCGAGGTTTTGGAACAGGATTTTAATGAAGATACGGCTGCTGGATGTGGTCTCCTCTTCGTTGAGATGAACCACAGAGAGGACATGCCAACCAATCGCATCGTTGCTGAGGAGGTGACCGAAGAACTGGGCAATGTTGCGTAATTTGTTTGTTTCGTACCGATGAATGGTATCGTAGTATTTGGCAAAGGCAGCCTCAAACAGGTCTGACCAGAGTCGGTTGATCTTGGCGAATCGCTCACCGATCAGGCCATAGAATTTGGAGTATGTCCGTTCCTGGGAGCAACATTCAATGATCATGGATGGAAGTTCATGCTCCAACCCGACCGGCAGGTTGATTTTCATCAGCTTGTGGCAACATTCTTCGAAATCAATGCTGGACATGATGGTGAGGTAGATTGTTCGTCGAAGGTTGACTAGATCAGTATTACTCTGATCCTTGATATCCATCTGTACTTCTTCCGTATCAGATTCTTCCTCTTCGCTTTCATCCGACCCATCCTCATCATCTTCGTCACTCTCCTCGCCCAAGATCTCGGCCTTTAATTTCTTATAAGCCTCCTCGTGTTCCTCCCACTCCGGGTCGTACTTGAAGATATTGAGAGTGTCTTGGGTTTCCAGCTCATCATCCAAGCCGACACGGTGTGTGATCTGATCTTCCTCTTCCACTAGGTCCAACTCCTCCTTGATTGCTGGGTTGTCTTTGTACCGATCCTTGCGCACCTGGAAGAGCACTTCGATCATATATTGTACACGCTTATCAATATCGGCCTCGTGTAGAATGTTTCGGAACTGGTCGAATACGGCAAGTGCGATGGGAGCATTCATCTCCTCCAGATGCTGACCAACTTCTCGAGTGAGACCCACAGCAATCTCCACGCTGTCGTCCGTTGGCTTGTGCAAAAGAAGCAACAGGATCTGAGCTGCCAACATTTCGTGGGCGACTTGCTGATTGCAGAGATGCGCAATGAAAGTTGTAGAGGAAATACAGACTGCCTTATCATTTCGCTTGAAGGCCTTGCGGAATTGGACCACCAACCGGGTAAGCAACAAATCACCAACCTGCGGAAGCTTGGTGTTGACAATAGATGCCATCGCTGCGTAGATTGGAGTAAAGGGCAAACTGGCAGCCTGCGCCTTCATAATCGATCGACAGAACAATCCTCGGCCTCTCACCAAGTTCTCCCCAAAGAGTTCCGGAACGATGAACTTGATGTTGGAAACGTTGATTTTGTTGATCAGACCATTGATCGACTTCTTCAAAGCTTCCCAGGCCATGCGCTGGTATTCCTTGCTCGTCTTATCTGTGATTTGCGCCTGTAACGCACGGAGTCGGGCCGGAGGGATGTAAGTGCCACCGGACCGCATGTTGAGCAGCTTTTCATATTCTGCCTTTGCTGATGCCTGTTTTTGTTCCTCAGTCATCGGCTTGCGCGCCGCTTCGCGCTGCTCATGTTCGCGAAGCCGTTCAGCGAGTTGGCGTTCTCTGTCGTCGGCATATTCTGCGTCAACCTTGGGCACGTCGGCACCGTCTCGAATGGAATCACCGGGAGGCGATCGGCGACGGTTTGGAGAGGGGGAACGAGAGGGAGGTGAGCGTTTTCGAGAGGCTGCGGTTGGTGAGTACGACGCGCCCGGTGGAGGCGTGGGCACGCGCACTGCAGATTGAAGAACATCCGAATCGGACATTTCAATGAGTGGATAGTCCTCCGGAGTCGAGATAAGGTTAAATGTACACCGGAGGGACGGTGGTTGTCAATCTCAGCTGGACTGAGGTTACAAGATGATTCAAGGACGAAGCAGGAGAAAGCTCTAGCGCGGTGCACGTGACCAGGGGTGACCAGAGGCCAACTAGGAACAACGGGAGCTCCTGAGATTCCTGGTAGTTCTGTCTAGCCCAGGATTCATCGACGTTCCTTCCTATTTCTTTTTTTTTTTTAAACCACCGCTCTTTATCAGAATGGTAAATTATCTAGTCCCATCCAATGGACATACCTTGCTGACTGTCCTTTAGCTGGGCCAACTCGTCGGATCCGTCATGCTTTTGGTCGCGACTGCGATCTTTCTCTACTACACTGCGTGGACCCTGTTGATGGTATGCTAATTGATGATCAATGTTTGTCTCTCCATGCTGATGTTCATGTCCTACAGCCCTTCGTCGACCCTGGCCACCCCCTCCACGACATCTTCCCACCCCGTGTTTGGGCTATCCGCATCCCCGTCATCCTCACACTTTTGGGTTCTGCCGTCGTAGGCACTTTCATTGGAATTGTCATGATCAACAGCAACAAGAAGAAGGCAGCCAAGGCCAAGGCCGCGGCCAAGAAGAAGACTTAAGCGACCGTGGACATCATACCAGGAGAGAAACCCTCTTGTGACAGCACTCTGTACCATCAACCATTCCGAAGCTCAGTGGCTATCAAAACACATCTCAAGTTAATTAATTTTGTTATATTTGAGCGCCTTATATTTTTCACGCTGGATATATCTTGGACATGGCACCGGAAGAATAGTGGCGGATAATGCGGCCATATATATATGTGGAATATATGGAACGAAATTACCGCGTAGCTTACCCCAACAAAGACCCTGAATTTCCCGGCCAAAATGTCAAAGCCCAGAGTCGTCATTGCCCATTCTGCAAATGTCCCATGACCTCGGCTAGAGCGATGACGCCAGCCTCCTTCAACCAACTTTATTGATAAAGCAAACAAGGAAGGAGGAGACGGTTGAACTCGGCTGTTGCCTTTTTCAGCCAGTTACCATGTCATGTAAGGAGGTACATTGCAGTAATGACGAGGATGCTCAGAAACGGGGTAGACCGATATGACCAAAAGGGTTCTTATCGGTGTTTGCATGGTTTGACACATTTCCCCTCATACAGGCCACAAGGTATAATGTAGAGTCGGGATTGGAGAATAGAACAAAAACAATAGGCAAGTCAAAATGGAGAATCAGATCATGCTTTCATTAGAAATGACACTGTCAGAGGATTATTCCGGACTCTGACTCAGGCCCTCCCTATCACATCCTATTACACCCTAAATAGCCCCCCGTACCTGACTGGTGACCTGGGGTCAGCTCCCCCTCCCCCTCTTCTCTTATCGCCGTACCATAACATCATCCTTCTTCCCTTGACTCATCTTACCTTCACCTTTGGAACTTGTGTGTGCAAGTCATTTTGGAATTTCTTTGCAGCTTAAACTATAGCTGTTACTCTGTTGTGCTTATCTATTAAAGCTTCCACACGTGTCTAGAGTGATCTCCGCTCTAGATACGCTTTTCCGTGGTGTCTACGTTCACCACTTATCTTTTAAGGATACTGTCCAGGTATGCATTCCCAGCGTCAGGCTGTGATGTTTGATCACTTGATTAATTCCATGAAAGTCATCCTCTTTAGTGATACCCAAGGTCCTGTACCCCGTTAGGATCTCGAACCGAACGATCCTACATATCCGTTCTCAGACCACAAATACGGTCCTGAGAGCGGCTTTACTCTGTTGCTTCTCTATCGCCTCTCACTGAGGCATCATCTATTTGAATGCTCCCGCCCGCATCTGACGATCTCACCAGCCAGCACAGCCGTTTGCCCGAAGAAGATAGTTCCTTCGCCCCGGACCTGAACCGGACCATACCAGAGCATGAACCAAGTGCGAAGAGCAAAAAGAAGAAGGGCAAGAAGAACAAAGTAACCAAGACTGTAACTGAAACCCCACCGGATGATATGTACGTATCCACCGGTGATTGCCTGGTTTCTGATGAGTGCATGCCATTAACGACAGATTGTATGGATAGCATCCAACCATCTGTCCCACCCGAGGGGCCTCTCTCCTCCCCAGATCCCCCACCTCTTATTGAACATGTAAACCCTTCTATCACGTCACCTGCTCTGGATGTCCTTGATTCTCTCGAGCCAGCAGGTGACGACCTCACTAGCCGCACTGATACATGGGCGCAATCGGTGCCTTATGGAAAGAGCCCTCCCACCGATATTATGGATGGGGATATACCAAGTGCATCATTGCCTAGTGCATCGCCCTTGAACTTTCCAACGATCCAAGAGAGGACTGGCTTCAGTCATCCTTCCTCGGCATCTCCTCAGACTCGAACTTTACCATCTAGCTATGGTAATGGCTACCGAGGTAGTTTGAACTCGAGGCAACAGTCTGTGGACAGAAGAAAGAGTCACTCTTATGGAAGCCCAATGAACAATCACGCGCCTCCCCCTCATCTTCCTCAAGCACATTTCTTCGGGGCACCAGATATCGATATTCTTCCGACTCAGAATCGATCACCCACCGACGGAAATTATTCTTTCTGTAGCTTTGATACGTTGCCTAGCTTATCATCTAAAGGACCACGGACAGGAATGAACGCCTTGCTAGTTGGGACAGATGGCGCCGTGGAGATCCTCGCCATTGAAGATCGCCGAACTCGGCTTGTGGGGCAGATCACTGGGTTAAATGGTCGTGTAATCGAGGCTAAACTCTTGTCTGGTCACCCATCGAGCGACCCATTTGCGTCGTCTCGGCCACATGTTGCTGTTATTGTTCACGGGCCGTTGCCGCCGCACGAGGAGGAAGGTCGAATCTCGTCTGCAACATCGGACGCAAATGAAATCCCCCCTTCGACGATTCGTGGTCAGTCTAATGACAAGCGCCGAGACGACATTCAGTTCTACCAAACCCGAGTTGAAGTTTACTCTTTCCGGACCGGTGAACATGTTTCCACCCTATTTGCAAGCAAGCCTGTGCAATGCCTGGAAAATCTTCCTGGCCTCCCGTCCTTTGCACCCTCGCCTGTGGGAAAATTAAAGCTCTTCACAGCCGGTGCTTACATTATCTTAGCATCCGGGGTCAGTGGAGAAGTTTATGTTTATAGACATGTCCTATCCCCGGACACAACTGCATACCAGTGTCTGGGTAAGACATGGACTGGGGTTCAGTCCAAAGAAACCCGGCGTTACTCGACCTCTTCAAGTTCTACAACTGATCCAGAGGGGACTAGTTCCGATTCCCCTCGTGGTTTTTCTGGCCTGGAAAGACCCATCTTAGCTGTACAAGGAAGGTGGCTTGCATTCGCTCCCCCATCCTCGTCGTACAGAGGATCGATCCAGGGCACTGTCCCTTCGAGTTTGATTCTCGGCAAGGTTCCGGGACTTGAAACTCGCAGTCCTCCTGCGGTTCCCTCGGTGTCATGTGCAACAGACGTAGGAGAAGGGGAAAGTTTCTTCGACAAAATGGCGAGAGGCGTTACCCAGGAACTCGTCAGAGGTGCTCGCTGGATGGGTGATCAGGGAATGCAGGCCTGGAATAATTATTGGAACACCCAGCAAACAGCCGGCACCTCTCCACGTCGGCCACCCCAGGGGCCAGACGCTCAGACACAGGGATATGGACTATTCCCTCCAACCCATGCTCAGGATACACAAACATCAGCCACAGAACCTGACACTGTATCTATCATCGATCTGAGACGATTTGAAGACGGCACAGATATACGAAATGTGTTTATCCACCCAGTCTCGACGTTCCATGTTCCTAATGGTTGCAGTTTCTTGTCTCTTTCTCCAAATGGCTTGATGCTGTTCACAGCGAGCAAGAAAGGCGATGTGCAATACGTTTGGGATCTCATGCAACTCAAGCACTGTCGATCTATGGCTTTTATGGCCGATGACCAGACAGGACAGAATCCTAATGTGCGCCAGATTGCTAGATACGCACGGTTGACTACATCTAGTATCGTTGATGTGATTTGGACGGCGCCGGTAGGTGATAGATTAGCTGTCATCACACGTAAAGGGACCGTCCATGTTTTCGATTTACCTCGAAGCGCATTTCAATGGCCCCCATTCCGCCGTGCGAAGCCTACTGCGAATAAGTCACCGGCTACGGACCCCATGGCAGATGAGACGACCGGTCAAGCCGCTGGTGGTAATCCATTGTCAGCGGCCATGAAATTAGTTGGCGGTAGAACGCAGCCATTCTTCTCTGCTGTCCGGGGTCGTGTCCCGTCAACCGGCGCTGCATTTCCCAATATGAGTGGGTTTGCGTTACCTTCTGCTGCCAGTGTAAAGAGCGGGAAGGTTGTCGCTGCAGGCCTGAGCAAGTCGATGGGCGCCGCAACGGGTACAGTCAATACTCTGCGCCATGTCGGAGAGAACCGTCTACACTTGCCAGGACTAGCTAGAGATCCCGCACCTTCTCGGGTGACGTGGATTTGCAGCAAGGGCCTCATATTCTTAGGTGTCGTGGATGGCGGATACTTCAGGATGTACCGCCTCAAGCGTGCTACTGTATCCGGCCACAAGAACCGCCAGCCTCACTCTGTTATCGGCGGTAAGGAGTCCCAGGTCAAGCTACCTGCCAATCTCCAAGGTCTTTGTGGGCCGGCTCCTTTGTCTACTTTTGATCCAGAACTAGTAGTTCATGCCTCACTTGTTCTTCCTTCGGTCAGCTCTCAGCCATCTAGTGCTGCAAGACCGCTTTGCCAGCCTCTCTCGCAGGCCGAGATCGAGACAAATACCCCATACCAGCCTTTCCACACTGACCAGCGTGTTGGTTTGAGTGTCTTCTCCTCTGGCAGTGATGCAAGTGAGCCGAGTGGACAATGGGTTTTCGGCAATGATATCCCGCTAGTAAAAGTGCACTTGAGGTCCTTCAACAGCTCCAGCGATGACCACGGCGATGACGAGGATGAGAACGCTATCATCCATGGACATTCGCTTGGGGCTGGCGGAGATATAGAAAACCTCATCACTCTCGGAAACAGCACAGGCAATATGGAGGAAGTTGTTATCACCACCCGCCGCAAGAAGAGACACTCCACTCCCCTGAAAGCCGACGATGGTTTCTTCGAGGATGATTGCGAGGTGCTTGACTTTGCTCGGGACCGCGTCTGACTGACTCGACATTCCTTTTTTCTATCTTATTCGTTTTGCTCTACACTCACTCTTTGCATTGATTTAGAACTTATGCTCGCGTGGCGTCGCTGATCGCAAATGGAGTCTGGTGCTTTTTCTCCCTTTTTCTCCCGAGATCCCTTCCTTTCGATTCAATTTCGCTTTGACTTTCAACATACTACACTTGCATAAACCCATACTATCTACCTTTCCCTCGAGGTGGGTTTGGTTTCGGCTTGGTTTCCTTGCTCTCGAATTCACATTACACGTTTGATATCGTTCACACAAACACAAATACCCAAATACCCAAATACCCAGATCTAGCCCAGAACGTTTTTGGAGATTTTATGTTCTGATAGATGGGAGGCTCGGCGATTTACAGCCAGGTTGGTCTCTTTTTTATGGCAGCGGGAGTGGTATGTACCCTTTCAACAAGCCCTAAGCTAGAATGGAATACAATCAAGAAACAGATAGCTACAAAGCACCAAAAAAATACAATTTATTCCATGTATACGTCGGGGATTTATGTAGAAGTCATATTTGTAAAGAGATGGGCAGGGTTGAATACATTCCATGTTGTATAACCTCTGTATATGCTAGGAGTCGTCGATGGACTCCCCCAAAATCGTGGTGAGCTGATTCTAGGCAACAAAATGAGGCTTTTGAAAGAGCTAGCGAGAAAGCGCTGGTGCCGAAAGTACTAAGCAGTGCACATAAAGCGCGTTTTTTTATCATTTCAATTAGAATTGAACAATTCAAGTGTAATCCAATGGCATTCCTATATTCGAAGCTGACAAGAACCATATCCAAATAGCATCCAACGCCTGTCTTTATTTCATCACTCATCATTATCTTCAATAATCGGTCTGTTCGGTTTTCGACTCTTAGGTTTAGATCCACTACTAAACAAAAGGCTAGCGTCCATCAGTTCAAAATCCGAGCCATCATCACCCAAGTCATCATCCATGAAGGCAAAGGGATCGTTATTCTGCTTAGGTTCACGCTCTGGAGACAACAAAGAAACAATATCCCCGCCAGCGGGGATTGCAGTGGCCTTGGTGGAAGCTCGTCGGGCAGTATTCTTAGACGGTGTTTTCAAGGGCTTTTGGATGCGTGTTTGTTTCTTAGTTGAATCCCTCCGGGACGGTTGAGTGGACTTGTCTGACGAAAAGGGTTCATGGGCCAAAATCTCTTTGAATCGATGACCACAGTCAGGGCCAGCCTCGTGCATCTTCTGTAAGGCTTTTACCATGCGCTGCGTGAGAGACCCATGCTTGACGTTCTTCGTGGGTCTTTCAATAAGCTGCAAACTTGGAAAGGCGTCGTTGCGAGGGAATCGGATGAACTGCGGAGAAGTGGCACTAATGTTCTGATAATGATTTTCGAGATCATTTTGCTCATTCGTGCTAAGAACAACGTCCTCTAGCGACGGAACATCCACAGGCTCAGGTGTGGGGCTCCGAGGTCTCTTTTTAGGAGTGGCTGCCTTTTTTGGTGCAGTGGCTTTCTTCTTCTGGGGTTTATCGCCAGCCAAAGTCGAGGCTCGAGTAAAGCCCGACTCCACATTATCGGGCATGTGGAACACCTTGGCAGGTCGCTTCGGTGCTCGCCCTCTGCGTTTCGGCTCAAGCAGTTCTTGCTGCGAGTTCTCCGGTGGTATGTCGATTTGTCGCTTATCGGGCACTGGGCGAACGCCCGCGGGTAAGATGCGCGCAGAACGATCGTCGTGAAACGTGAACCGCGAGCCACAGGCAATCATTTGCTGCATCTTTTCGTAGTTATCTTTGGCCTTGATGTAAGAGTCTTCTTCTTTGCCTTTCATCAATAGTAGGGTGATGTTACCGGCCCGCTTACGGCCAGTTCGACCCATACGCTGTAGCATGCGAATGGGTGATGCTGATGAGTCGTAGCACACGATCAAATCGACCTCTCCAATATCCAATCCTTCCTCACCGATCGAGGTAGCAACGATCGTGTTGTATGTTCCTTTCTTGAAATCTTCAATGATTCTGAGTTGTGTCTTCTGGTCCATGCCTTCAGAGCCTTTGGCGCTTGATTGACCCACAAAAACATGAGGCCGAATCATGGGCTCGTATCTTTTGAGCACTCTCGTGACCTCTTCTGCGCTGTCACGGAAATGCACAAAGATCATGACACGAGTCGCAGGTTGACTAACGCCGTCAGGCAACTCTTTCCCTTCGCCCCTGTCCATAAAGTGATTCAAAATCACTGACTTGAGATATTCCAATTTCGGGTGGCCAATGAACTCTGGATTTTTACTCCATGGTCCAATATGGTTGAGTAATTTCTTGAAACTATCATTCTGCACAACTTGTTTCTGGTATTTCCCACCTCCGCCTTTCTGTCCCTCGGAGGTTGATTTGAAATGAACGACATGGCGATAGAATGGCACAATGCCATGGTACTTGAGGAGATCTATAGCATGCGCCAAGCTAGCAAGAACAGTGAAAATGGAGTTGACTTTGCCTTTCAAGCCGAAATTAGCATTCCGACCAGCGTCGGACTGCATCCACTGTTGCCTCGCCACTGTGAGACCGTACGCAGTAAGCCCCATGGGGTCACGTCCCCAGTAAGCGTTGAGAGTCCGAAGCTGGTCTAGCAATGGTTGCAAGGCTGCAGACATTAGGTCCATACAGAAGACCATTTCATCTGAATTTTCAAAAGTTTCGATTTCGATATTGCGAGCGTGGACGTACTCGCGAATGTCGATCGAGTTCTCCGTACGGATTTCGACGCGTGCTATGTCCAAGCCATCAATAACCGCCTGCACCGATTCAACCGTTGAGCCCGGTGTTGCTGTAAGTGCGAGCACACGGAAACTGTTGTTGAAGCGCCGAAGGAATTTGACCACCTCCACATATGCATACGCACCCGTCGCGCGATGAGCCTCATCAACGACCAACAACACAACTCGCTTAGGATCGGCGATTCCGGTCTTCAGGTCATTGATAAGTGTTTGGGGTGTCATGAAAAACACCCGCTTTGATTTCCACTCTTCGGCGCGAATACCCGGCGATGCTCCTCCCGTAAGCATGGTGGACTCCGAGCGTGGGATTCCGGCAATATCCAAACAGGCTGATACCTGCTGCGAAACCAGGGGTTTCGTTGGTGCGACAAAAATGATTTGCGAATCTTTTGTCCAGCGAAACCAATTGAGCATAATTGTAGCTGCTATGAAAGTCTTTCCCAACCCCGTTGGCAAGGCCACGAGTAGATTATGAAACAGGCCTGCCTGGGTGATGTTGAACTGGTAATCTCTGGTTTTGCCCAAATTTGTGGGGTAAACCCATGTATCCAGAGTATTTTTGACAAGTTTGTGTTGGGTCGGTGGTTCAGTCTTCTCCGACGGGCCCCAGTCTTGTTGGCGAGGTACCAAGACCTCAGGGTTTGGAGCAACCATGCCAAATAATGTGCTCTGTCTGAGATTTAGTTGTCGAATTGGGCCTCGAGTTTGACTAAATTGGGGGGCTGCAGGCTGGGCTAGTCGTGCTACTGGTGATAATGATGGTGAAGAATCAAATGCACCTTCAGGTATGTCTTCCAGCTCAAACGGGACATCCGCTAAAACATGCGTGTTTGTCTTTGCCGGCGTGGCAAGCTTCCCCGGAGCAGTATTGGCTGATAAATCCAGCGGTTGAATTACCACCCTGTTTGTTTTCTCTTCCTCGAATGAATCCAAGGAAGCTGCGATTGCAGCCATAAACTCCTCATCGGTATCATGGGCATAATTATTATCCTGTCCACCACCACCACCACCACCATCTTGTTCTCTGGTTTCCAATTTTGGCGGAGGGGGTTTTGCAACAGGCTTCTGCCATCGCGGACCGCGTATTCGTTCTGGACTTGAGGAGGGTTGTGTGAGCTGTGTGACGAACATGTCATTTTGGACAGTGGCTTGCTTCAAAACACAGCTCTTAGTTTTGGGGCGGTCCTGGTATTGTTCAAATCCAATAGGTGATTCACGGCGCCGGGAGGGTAACTCGTCGTCCTCCATATCAGAGAACGAGTCGATCGTAGAACCGTCATCTTGACTTTCGCGCTCTTTCCCTCGATTTCGAACGCGGCGACGTTTTGCGGGATGCGAGGGCCTATCCGGGGTTCCAGGAACTACGAAGTCGTCATCATCGAAGTAATCCGACTCGGAATCTGTCGACATCGCGTGGATAGTTGAGAGGCATTGCCATTGTATGTACACATGTCTCGCGTCGCGTCACGTAGTCAGGTGATGAGGCTATGTTTGTACGGTTTGCACTATAGCCTTATCCTAGCGCCAAATCTTTGAATGTACTTCATCTCTCAAATGGCCGAGCCTAGACGAATTACGGAGTATATGGTACCTACAGAGGTGTTTGAGGAATTCAAATCGTATGCTTCTCTATCACATTGAACATGTGCCTGGTCCCATTTCCCCTTACAAAAAAATCTCGATTCTATTTTGATATTCCACCTGACAAACAATAGCTTCACGATGGCGTCCAATGTACTCCGTACTACCGACAGCCTGAAGGTTGTCTTTTGTGTTTCTTCGTGACTTTCAAGACCCTGCCGAGCTCCGAGAGCCAATGGGAATGGCAATATATCACAGCAAAAAAATAGATTGGTCCCTTACTCACACGCTAATGCCCGAAATCAATCAATATTGTCCAATTTGACATGTCCACTATCCCCGAGGGTCTCAATGTGCGACAAGGCAGAAACCCCCTTTCTAAGGGGGAGATTACCCTGCACAATATCCTTGTCCGGGGAAGTAGGGTGATCGCCGTGTATCATCTAGATGGACTTGGTCCGTGGAACAAGCGCCAAATTCAATGACCATTAAATTTGAGACCTCACGAATGGGGATCTGCATGGTGTCTGTTTTTGTCCCTAGGATTTGTGTTAAGGCAAACTCCATGCCAGGGCCATGCATGTCCGTTTGCTTTATGTGCTTGTTATCAATCATATTTAATACTTCGCTGTCTGCTGTTCTCCCTCTCTACATCTGTCACTCTTTGCTACAATACACTGTCCCTACTTACCAGAGCCCTTATCCTTCATTGATTTGATTATTTCGTGTTACCTTTTTTTTTATCAACATGAAGTTCAGCATCCTTGCTCTCTCGGGCTTGTTGGCTTTCGCTACTGCCGCAGACACCACCACCGCGAACCCTTCAACCATTACCATTCCTCCCGAGGCTGAGTGCGCCAAGAGCTGTAAGCTATCCATTCTCGCGGTCCCTCATCCTTTGCTTGATACTAATCCAACTTCAACCCTAGGCGAAGCCACGGATATCTGTTGCACAGCAAAGTGCTACAAGGTCCCCTGCCCCAGCGATAACCAGGCAAATGACACCAACGACTGTGTCTCTTCCTGTCCTCAGGGCACTGGCTCCCCGGCCGACGCCCAGAAGTACGCCGACTGTGAGCAGTCCTGCCTCAGCTCACACTTTTGGGGTGGTAATGGCAGCGGTGCAACTGCGACCCACTCATCCGCCACCTCCACTGGTACCGGCAGCACTGCCACACAGACCAGCTCTGACTCGTCGAGCACTGATTCCAAGTGTACGTCCACATGCGTTCTTTTCCGATACAGAACTCTGCTAACATCCGCCTTCAGCTTCCGGCAACAATGACAGCAATGACAGCAATGACAACAACAGCAGCAACGATAGCTCTTCCTCCTCGGGCACTGCTACCAGCTCCTCGGGCTTCTCGCAGCAGACCACTAATGCCGCTCCCAATGTTAAGCTCGGTGCCTCCGCTGCTGGTCTCTTCGGCCTGATAGTTGCTGCCTTTGCCCTGTGAGAGGATTTGATTTAGTCTTCGGTCTACTATGTAATTTGACATGGTTGTATGGGACTGTCCCAGATCTGGATCTATGTGGTAGCCCCGTTTAGCCTTGTAACATAATTTCGCTTCTTCTATGTGATGGTGTATTAGATATCAATTTGAAGCCTTTGTTTTTCCTTTAAGATTTTGTACCGGAGTAGCTATTAACATTATATTGACCCTTAACCATAATGATTCCATTGCAGATCAGTCCCGGCCTGTCTATATCTTCTATAAATATGAACCTAATTCCATAATTTCACAGAGACACAAGTCTTATGCAATAATTACAATGCGCCTCCCAGGGCTATCTCTGTAGCTTAAGTTGACGCTAGAAAACAAGTCGAGTGCTATTCACCGCCAAATCTTGTTTACTGCGGGGGAACATCCGGCGTTTGAGGGGAAAAATACAGCATATTTTTACCACTAGATCACACAAAAACCAAAGTAATTAATTATATGGGGCCCAGAAGCGCCATATCTGACATGCAGACTTGTCTGGATTCCCTTTAACATGTGTGTATATACTATCGTCTTTGAATCTGGTTCCATCGTGTGTCACAGCTTCCTTTTTAAGTCTACCATATGCCCCGGGCTGGGTTCATTTTCCTCAGGCACCGGCGTCTCATTTTTGGTTTCTGATGCAAGGGTAAGGGAACCTTCATTCATTTGTGCACACTCCCGGTCTTGAACCGACGACTAGTACTCAAGGACACAGAACAATCCAGGCTCATAACTGCGGGAAAAAATACAGCATATTTTACCACTAGACCGTAATTATATGGGGCCTAGAGGCGCCATATCTGACGTTTGACATTTTCTTCAAAATATACATACTGCTGATCACCAAGGATACAAAACCCACGAAAACACAATATAAAAACCAAACTTGCACCGTTAGCATAAGTCTTGGCTGCCGTTTAATCCGTATCATCGAATCAACCAGAAGAAAAACCAACCCACCATCAACCGGACCAAACGCTCCACAATGGATGATACCAGCCCAGAATTTCAAGCGCTCTTCAACGAGATGTCCACTTTCGTGACAGACTGCATGTCAGGACATGACCCATCCCATAACCCAGCACACGTCCACAGAGTGGGAGCGCTCGCCAACAAAATCCTGGAAGCAGAGCGGGCATTGCACCCGACAACCCAATACAATGGGGCAGTTGTCAAACTTGCAGCACTGTTGCATGACATTGGTGACAGAAAGTACCTATCCAAGATGGATGCAGGCGAGGAACTTGATCCAACGACAATGGTGCAGCATGCGCTCCTTGCGCGGGGTGCGGCTCCAGAGCTCGCGTCCCGAGTGCAGACGATCGTGTCACATGTTTCTTATACGACTGAATGCAAGGATCCGGCGTTGATTCGGAGGATGGTTGATGAGGATGGGTTTGTGGAGCTTGGGATTGTCCAGGACGCCGATCGACTTGATGCCATCGGGGCTATTGGAATTGGCAGGTGTTTTACATTCCTTGGAGCCGTAGGGAAGAAGTACTGCGTTGATGGGAAATGGGAGATGGATAATTCCATTGAGCATTTTGGGGACAAGTTGGTTAAGTTGGAGGGTATGATGAAGACTGCTACAGGGAGGGAGATGGCTAGGGTACGGACGGAGAGGTTGAATATCTTTACGGGGTGGTGGGAGGAGGAGATGAGTCTCACTTCTAGTATTCCTTAAGAGATACTTTCATGTACAGCGTCAACTCCATATTGATTTCTTTTTATACTCCCAGAGACGGTTTGTGATATGTGCCTTCTAAACACTCCTGTCAAAGATCTTGCGGACAGTGGGCATATTTCATACGCCAAATTATTCAAAGATCATCAAAGAAAATAAAATTGAATGAAAATGTCGGCAGCTGTATATTCGCGTAGTCTTTTCTCGTCTTTTTATTGATGCTATCGAAGTTGACATCGGGTTTGATACAGACATCATGTAATGCCACGCAAGCAGCCCGAAATATGCACGCACCTTATCCGCCCAAGATCAACACCGCCATTCATTAAGCAACATATATACAACCAACCTTCGCAACCATGGCTGATGCACAATTTGACAGCGCGCTGTGAGTAATATGTCTTGCAACCAATATGGCACTACAGTTCCCTTCCCAACCATGATAACCGCCATGACAATCCCAGACCCCGACGCAACCCCGCGTCATGCACTCGGAGACAATTGAGCTGACCACCCCATCTACAGCGACCTGCTTCGGCGCTTGAACCCGCGGGACACCAAGACCAACCTGCAAGCCATCACCTCAATCGTTCCCGAACTCACCGAAGACCTCCTCTCCTCCGTTGACCAACCCCTGGAGATTCGCCGCTGCCCGCAGACCAACCGCGACTACCTGCTCTGCGACTACAACCGTGACGGTGATAGCTACCGGTCACCATGGAGTAATGAGTTTGACCCTCCGCTTGAGGACGGCACCGTGCCCAGTGAGCGAGTGCGCAAGCTCGAGGTTGCCGCCAACGAGTCGTTCGATGTTTACCGCGAGCTGTACTATGAGGGAGGCGTGGGGAGTGTTTATTTCTGGGATTTGGATGATGGATTTGCCGGCGTGATTCTATTGAAGAAGGGTGCGTCATGAAATAACCGCAGGTTACTTTCTATGCTTTGGATTGCGACTAACTATTTATTTTGATTAGGTGTCACCCCAGGTTCCCAGAGCTCCGGCGAATGGGACAGCATTCACGTTTTCGAGGCCACCGACCGCGCTCGCATGTCCCACTACAAACTCACTAGCACCGTTATCCTCCATCTAGCCAACAAAACCGAGGCTCTTGGTGATATGGACCTCAGCGGGAATATGACTCGCCAGGTGGAAGTTGATCTGCCTGTGGAGTCGGATGCTAGCCATGTCGCCAATGTGGGCAGGCTGGTGGAGGATATGGAGTTGAAGATGCGAAATCTGTTGCGTATGTTTCTATCTCTCGTTGCCATCTAAAGGTCTGAGGATTTTATGCTAACTTAGGCATTCACACACACAGAGGAGGTTTACTTCGGCAAAGCGAAGGATGTCGTTGGCGAGCTCCGAAGTAAGTGGATGCACATAATATCCATGCCGCTGCAATATGCTAACATGAACATAGGCTTGGGTACATTGTCTGATGCGAACAGAGACCGGGAAACCCAGCGGGAAATGATCATGTCCATGCAGAAGTAGTCATTTACAGTCCCGACAAATATTCTGCTTGGCTAGGCCGATGAACTATACCTGTCGTTGCGTTTTCATTCTGTATAGCTAGTTCCGTGAACATGCTTGTTGAAGACTGGTCCATAAACATTTTGCGTCTGGTACTTTGTAGGTATTTGGATGTATCATCTTCCAATGGGGCTCAGTGCATTCGTAATTTCAATCGATGGCAGCATATAGCTCGGGGTATCATAAACGCATGAAGCAAACTCAACGAATCTCGCCAGATGAACTGGTATATCATCGTTCAATCCACCTGCATATCCTCTGGTTCATTGGCTGGCCGAGAGTCCTTGCTTGTCTCGGAAGGCTTCTGTGTCTGCTCAACGAATTTCCGAGCAGCCGCCCACAATTCAGCCTCCTTGTCTTTCCCAACTGTATCCTTCCGGGTGTTGAGCCGACTGATATCCAATGAGTTTGGAGCTCGCGATTTAGCTCCCGCTACTCCTTCGTTTCTGGCTCCAGCTTTTGTGTCCCCTGCGCGCAAGCCTTTCTCGGGTCCGACGAGAGATGATTCCTCTAGCGAGTAGATCTGGCGGCGGAGGGTAACATCAACCGAGGAGAGAAGGGCAAAGTATTTCGCACTCGCTTCTTTGAACCGTGTTTTGTGTGAGTCAAGTGATCCATCAGGTGCAACGGAAGAGGAGTCCGGTTTGGCGTTGGTCAAGGCTTGGATCGCGAGACCGGCAGAATGAAGAAGTTTGGTAACGTCCTAACAGGGAAGATTAGCAAATATTTCCTGCATGAATTGAATTGACCGTAGTACTTTGTCCATGTCATTTAGCTGTCGAATGCGATCGGCAGAGGTGAAGCTAGGTAGCTCTTGCGGGGACGTGTTTTCGCCCATGTTGACTGGTTCGAGGCTGTATGAAGAAGTGAGATAACTGCGTCCGTAGGAATTAATTTCACTAGATTTTTGTTTTAGTGAAGAACAAGAGATGGAGATCGCAATGGAGACTGGGAAGCTTGCTGGTTAACATCACGTGCCGGAAGTTGGAGATCTTAATAAGCGGTGAGGTTGCCCGGGCCCGCAGCTCGTCGGGATATCAAATTCAAGGTATCAAATCCGTTATTCTATCGCTGAGCGGTTGAAGTCCCATATACTTTTGGGCAATATATACATTAGACGAAACACTGATAGCTGATCGCCCAAGTCTACCATATAATACGCCGGCGATTACACGCATTGTACGGTGCAGCTCTGCTCCGTTGCCGTCCTTCGTCACAATTTGAGGATCTGTCTCGAAGTTGTCGTCAATAGTCGTCGATTATGTCGGCACCAGGTGGGGCACCAAGCCCTGGACCGCGCAGCGGCAGCATGGGACCAGGTGTAAACGCAAATGGGATGATGCCTTCCCAGCAACCATTACCTGGAACCCCCGTCCATTCTACACCAACTCCAGGACCCAGTGCACCACCAAGTGGTGCTATGTCACAGCAGAATTTGAACCAAATAGTAGGTCCCCTTGTGATTTATTTGTCCGTTGTTTGAGAAGTCTTGACTCCCACATACCCTTTGTCCCTTTGCGGGATGATTGCTCCTTGTGCGTTGTATCCATCCTGTGTGTTTCGGGGTCAGCCGAGTTTGAGAGGCTTGATATATGGCGGCCTTTCGACTGGATGCCCCCAGAAGATTATGATAGAGATCCATGACGGAGGACTCTGAGGCGTTTTGCCTCAACACCGACGGTATTGAAAATGGCACAAGCCCTCGAGCTCTTTGTTCATTGGCCACTGCAGCCCTTGAATGGTGGTCGAAGTTGGTGGTAGAAAGTCAATGGTAGCTCACCGTGATGTGGATGATTCGGTTGATACAACAAGCCCTGGGGCTCCCTGTATATTGGTCATTGCAGCTTGTGGGTGGTGACGGAAGTCCATGCCAGAGGATCGCATGGGTTTATCTGCAACTCCGACAATATGGTTCATTTCACAGATATCGAAGAGCATTGGTAGCCAGCTGTCCATTACCCGTTGCAACTCATGACTGTCGATCAAGACCTATCACTGAGTATATGAGGCACCACAACTCGGAGCAAACATCACTATCATTCACCATTTATGTGACGTGGCTCTCGCCCAATAACAATTCTTCACACTTCCAACGATTATCATTCATCCGGTTTATTCATCTTTATCAACCTATCAACCCATACTTTTCTTTCATCCTCGCATCAGTTGAGATAAAACGGACCCCCGCTGCAAGACATCATCAGAACCGCCGTGAATATGCCAACTCGGGACGAGGATTGGCAGCCTGCTCGCCGCCGGCAGCCTCGCCGGCGCCCCCCTTCGACCTCGCCTACCCAGAAGGGCCAGAAGAAAAACAAGCCGGCAGCGGCTGATGTGACTCCGGCACCATCTGTGTCCCGTCCACCCATCACGAAGCCTCCCATCACGAAGCCCTCAGTCACAAATCCTCCAGTCACAAAGCTTTCGCAACCCCTCACAGTTGAGGGGACACGCGAACGTGAACAGGCCGTCTGTTTACCCACTCAGGCTCCTCTCACCACGCTCTGCTTGCCTTGCCATTTCTTGTTTTCTTTTTGACTTGCTCAAATAAGTTCAGTTTGAAATGTCGGCTAACTTTTCATCTTTTCTAGGTTATTGACTATTTGGCCAAAAAAGGTTACAGCCGTACAGAGGCAATGTTACGCATGGAGTCTGCCAACCAGGAGATTGATGGGCGTCCGCTCCCCCAGCTGGGGGAGGATTCCCGTCCCAAGACTCGACAAGGCTTTGGTGAGCTGAGGATTCAATCAATGCGACTCAGCATATCCACTAATGCACTACCTAGATTTACTGAAGAATTGGGTCGAGGAAAATCTTGACTTGTACAAGGTGCGCCAAACAAAGAGTGATTTGATAAACCCATGCTAATTATCTCACAGCCTGAACTTCGGCGTGTTCTATGGCCGCTGTTTGTCTATTCCTTTTTCAATATGGTCACTTCCTTTTATCCTCAGGATGCAAAGTCATTCTTTGATACCAACAAGAACATGTTTCTTCCTGAGCATACCGATGACATCCGCCACTTCGAGCCTATCAGCTTGCCGGAGCACCTGCAGGATAACTCCGTTGCTAAGCTTTACCGAAACAACAAATATCGCGTTGTGTTAAGCAACCCCGCTTACACCAATCTTCTCCAGTTCCTGGAGAGCAAGGATAAAGAGGGAGGCTCTGTCATGAACGCAATTCTCAGCAGCTTTTGCTCGGTAAAAACTTTGGACCGAGCAGCAGACGACCGATTCAGTTTTGCAGCCATGTTGAACCAGATTAGTGCGGACCAGACCTTCCCGGCTGAGGATGAAGGCATTCCGGGACATCACCCCGGCTCGGCTTACACCGGTGACAACCCGGCCATGGCCGGCACACTTCCCCGTCTGAAGCTCGGAAAACTTCCTATGGAACAATTCCTAGAGGAGGATGTGCGGGCTGAACTGGCCGAGGAAGATTTGAAGCAACCTCCTGCCCCTGGCCGTAACACGCTCATTCAAGAGTTCGACCAAATGATTAAAAATGAAGATGATGACGAAGCACCCACTCGTGCAGACCTTCCTTTCCCTCAGTCCACTGCTCGCGACGTCCAGATTGAGGTGAAGAAGGTTATGGAACATCGCGATCGGTTCGAGATCAAGGCTCGCACAGGTGGTGTCGGTCCTGGGCTTAGTGTGTGCATGTTTACATTCCATAACACCTATGACGGGTATGTTCATTTAAGCGGTATTTTTAATGCACAGATTTGCTAACAAATGCACAGTGTTACTTGCATGGACTTTTCAGATGACAGCCAGCTCGTGGCTGTGGGATTCCAGCAGTCATACATTCGGATTTGGAGCCTTGATGGCACAAACATTCAAGCTGCTGACCCTGACCTTGATAACTCGCCACCTGCCAGCTCGCGCCGCCTTATCGGCCATGCGGGTCCTGTCACTGCTGTTGCATTCCAGCCCTGCGCATCTGCTCGCGAGGGCCTTTCGGGAGATGACAAGGTTGCCACCAATGCACGCTGGTTGCTTTCATCGTCTATGGACAAGACAATTCGCCTTTGGTCCCTTGATAGCTGGCAGTGTATGGTCGTTTACAAGGGCCACGATCGCCCTGTCTGGGACCTAAGCTGGGGACCCTTTAGTCACTACTTTGTCTCCGGTGGATCTGACCGGACCGCCCGTTTGTGGGTGAGCGACCAAATCCGCCAGCAGCGTATTTTCGTTGGTCATGACCATGATGTCGATGTCGTCTGCTTCCATCCCAACTCAGCATACATTTTCACCGCCAGCTCTGATCACACTGTCCGCATGTGGGCTGTTTCGACTGGTAATGCTGTCCGCATGTTCACTGGCCACACTGGCAGCATCACCGCGATGGAGTGCAGCCGCGATGGAAAACTTCTAGCATCCGCTGATGACCAGGGTTGCATCATCTTATGGGATCTAGCTCCTGGCAGACTGCTGAAACGCATGCGTGGCCACGGCAAGGGTGGAATCTGGTCTGTCAGCTGGAGCGTGGAGTCCACAGTGTTAGTCTCCGGTGGAGCTGATGGTACCGTGCGAGTTTGGGATGTTGCTGGTTCTCAGGAAACCACTCAGGGTGGCCGTGTTATCGGTGAAACAGGCACTGGAACTAGACTGGATGCAGGCGCAAACCCCTCGACAAGCCAGACCAAGAAAAAGAAAGGAAAGGACGTCGTTGTCACGGCCGACCAAATCAGCGCGTTCCCGACTAAGAAGTCCCCTGTCTACAAGGTCAAGTTCACCAATATGAATTTGGTGGTTGCTGGTGGTGCCTATTTGCCTTAAATGGCATCTAGGTCCGTTGTTCTTCCCATCATGCGCTCTTTTTTTTTTCTCTCGGAATACCCTTACTCCTCCTTGTATTATCAAATCCCCTTTCACGATCTGCGCATGATGATTCCGTGTGATGGAATCCCGGTGGCGTTCGGAATCTCGAAAACCCGATCCTCGGTGTTTTTCGATGGAGAGGCACGGACCTTTTGCCGTGTCTGGCAACTTTTTGCTTTTCCTGTTTTTTTTCGCTTTAATGTTTGTTGCAATGGGGTGGTATGGAGCTACGGGCTGAAGGCCGGACGTCTGGCTGCCCTTTGTGGCCGGGTTAACCTGGGCCCGAGAAAGCATCTTCTCATCCCGTTCGAAAATGAAACCGTTTTCTCATAATACTCTTATTTCCCTACATGCGAGTACTCAAATCCCATCAATTGTAGACGTAATGACATTAGAGAAAGAAGATCCTTGTGGATCACACATTTGCTCGAGAAGCACGTGTGTCGGTTAATATCTATGGAAGGCTATTTATTAGATATCATATCTCATTTCAAACACCCGACACAAATCATAAGATACTATCTCAAGTGGCCCGTTGAGCCACCGGGAGCACCTGATCCCTTCTTCATCGCCGCTGATGCCTGCATATCCGCCACCTTGGGCGGAAGCACCAATGCGCTCCGGTCATTTCGTCGGTAAAAGTCCGCCAGAATCTGCGCCGTCTTCGCAGGCTGATCTTCATGGACGAAGTGACCTGCTTCAGGGAAGACCTGGAGTTGATATTTGCCTGTGATACCGAAGTTAGCATGATACCGAATGGCCTCATTATAGATGGTAGACAGAGAGCATTTTGAAACACATACCTTGCATCTGCCCGATCATCAGCTCTTTATCCAGTCTGTCTGTCCCAGCAAGTAGTAGTAACTTGCCACCTCGTGCGTCGAGGAACTTTCTACTCAAGCCAACAAACCAGTTTTCCCAGAAAGGTTTCGTTGCGGAGAGGTTGGTGCGCCACACCCAAGGACGGGCGGGGTCGCTAGGCTCGCTTTCTTCATATAAGAGTGACGGAACTGAGGCGCGAGCGGAAGTGGTGTTCCGTATTGTGCGGGAGCGAGTACTTGTGGTATTTGTTAGCCATGATGGAAAGACAGGACAGTCGAGGTAGACACGTACTGCCATTCGATTCCAGACAATAGGGATGGGAATCGGGTCGGACGAGTCGAAAGATATTTCTCCATGCTCTGCAGAGCATCCATCGCAGACCCTGTCAAAAAGTAATATCAGCATCTGATAGACATAAACCAAAAAGGCGAATATACCTTCAACTACGTCGAACACCGCGTATGCCAACAGCTTCTGGCCCAGTTCTCCTTTCTTCGCGACATCTGTAATCACTGCACCACCCAGGCTGTGTCCGACCAGGATAATATCAGGAAGCTTCTCCCAACCCATCCTAGTTTGTGTCTGGTAAATCACATGGACTAGATCCCGGCTCAGAGTTTCGAGCTTGAGGTCGAGCTCAACCTGCCCCGAGGATTCAGCTTGGGCTGCCGCTCCTGTAGAAGGAGTTTCATCGTCTGTCTTGTTGTCCAATGTGGTCACGCAAGTGCGGCCATGGCTTCGAGCATCCAGGGACAAGATTCCTGCCTTTGGGAGGATCTTCCGGATCTCTTCTGCACAGGTCGCGAAGGAAAGCCCAGAGGAACCAGCCCCATGGTGCATGACAAACAGTGGGCCTGATTCAGTCGGCGGTGTTAGATAGGCATGGTGTACAATATGGAGATTATCCACTTCCTCTGGAAGAAAGAGCTCCTGGTCAAAGAAGTCTGTCCATGACAAAGAGGTTTGAGATGATTGCCTAGGGTCACATGTTAGCGTAATCCTATACAACGGGGTGATTCATATCGCCAATTGATCCCAAATTCATCTCCTGGAAATTGGAGAGGTAAACGAACCGTCGGCCCGTTCGGGCGAATAGCTGTCGCGTGGGTGACGGGACCATCGTTCCAGTCGACGACACCGAAGAAGCTGAAGACCCATCCTCCCATGTATCCTCTGAATGGCTCATTGACTCGGGCATTGGTGCTTCAGGTGGAAATTTGGCCAGTTTTGACTTGGCAAATGATTTCTGGAGGTCACTCATCTCAAGTGGATACTACAGCTGCGTCGATCAAAAGGAGGGGTGCATGAGTGGCTGTCATACGTATTTTCTTTTCCACGCACTGCCAATAATTTCTCTAAGCGAAATGGCATTTAGTAGGAATAATTCGAGTCCATTCGCATCCGGTGTGTCGTCAGCCCATCGCTGACTAATATCATTGGCCCTGCCATGCCTTGTAAATGTCATTCCGTGAACCTTAGCAATGGTAATTATATAGAGGGCCTGAAAAGACTCTGGCTGCAAACTTTGAAATCTATATCAAGCGAAGAGAGTTCTGTAGATCTTGATGAGGCGATGAAGGCTTTCGTGATGGTCAAGATGAATGGCAGAGAGATTGCAAATGCAGTCCATACCGCCCGGACAATTGCACGCTTCCAGAAGAAACTGGTTGATATTGATCATATCGAGGTGGTCCTGGGTGTCTGGAAACGATTTGATGAAAGCTTGGAAAAAATCAGGAAGAAATCACCTCATCCTATGGACAAAGGAGCACACTTGATAATGCGACGAACGAATTTGATTCTCAAAGATGACAAAGGCAGTTTTCTCTCGTGAGATGGGTTATCTGACTAGCTTTACTGATACAAATAGCATTATTTAGATTTTTATACGAAGCTTTTACCTCTCGAAACTGAACATTCTTATATTGCAGTGCAAAGGATAGTCAATATATAAAATAGATAATTTAGAATAGTAAGCCCAATACTACTAAATCACAATATTAAGACGTGATTGTATTCTTTGCATCCCGGACTGCTGAATGTAAGATGATAGATTTTGGGTATATGGGCACTAGTGAAACCACCGTAGCCAGAGTAGTAACACCGACATGGCTAAATCAAAATGGACACTGCATTCCACTCTGGGCTCAACACCTCGTACGGGATGGTTCCCCAATCATCCGTTGCTTGTCCGTAACCTTTGAATTCTTCTTCGCTGTCAGCGAGCGCTGTGTAGAACTTTCCGGTCGCTTGTGCGATGGCCTGATCCTTCTCCGAGGTCTTGTGGTGATATACTCGGAACTTTGAAGCAGCGTAGATAATCAGGCTTTCTTTATTGCCCGGTTTGAAGCTGAGCAGATAGGGTGTATGTGAAGAAAGAAGCCATTCCCTAGTGTGATTCATAGGAAGCGCCTCGACAAGCTGTTTTTCGGTGTAGCTGAGCAGACTCTCCAGAGAGGCTGGGGGCTCAACGTAAAGACAGGGAGGTTTGTTGACCACGAATGACTGGTAGTAGTTTTGTAGATAATTGACAGCCGTGTGCTGGGGGGATGCGATGTGAATACACATGGTCACACAGTCAACCAGCTCCGCGAACGTGCTGATAGTCGGAAATTTTGGCAAATTTGCACCATCGGAACTCCGCATCTCGGCAGACCAGGCCTGAATGCGTTCATCATGCAGGACTTTTTCATCGGCACTAGGCCGTGGGTAGTCTAGAGCGAGCATTTCTTCCACATAGCTCCTGATCTTATACCACATGCTGTGAATACATCTAGCATAGGCGTAGTTGTGAAACTTCGGATGGTTGAGTTGCTCTGGAGGGAACCCACGTTCGTTGAGATCCGTTGGCACGTAGCGTTTTTTGAAGTCAAAGTCCGTATACGCGTGGCGGATAAACGCATAGGCTTCATTTGCTTGAAGGCCAATCAATTCGACAATAACATGGGGAACGAGCGTGTTTCGGGCAGCCGCATTGAGTGCCAGGGTCTTCTGCCAGTGTGGATAGAGCAGCTTCATCACAGGATGGTCTGGGTCGAGTTGTCGGTTAGAGGCAACAATGATGGCCTCTTCAATTAGATGAGTATTTGTAAGGTGGACGGTGACTTCATGTCGAAGCCAGTCGCTACATTGCACGCAGGTCTTAGCTATATCGGAACCAACAAGTCAGCACATAATATATAAGGGACGTAATTGGTGGACCAATTTACCGTATCTCCAAGCCCAGTCATGAGCCTCATCGGTTACCTTCTGCTTTTGATCATGTTTTTCACTTCCTGACCGGATATTCGTCCGTTTCAGCAGTTCCCGGTTGTATATTGTCACAGATCTCTCAGCACTGCCCCGCCAGTCGATGACAATAGCTAGCGGGTAAAGCTGACCTTTATCATTGAGATAAAAGAGACAGACCGATGCACAACCATAGCGATAACTCTTTCTGCTTTTATCCTTCTCATCTGGGTCATCAAACTCACACCTGATGACGGCAGTCGGATCTAGCCCAGCAGCCTCGCGAAAGTAGCTGTAATCTTGCATGTACAAAGACTCTTTGCAGCTGTTATTGAGATCAGTGATGGTTAGGGAGACCGCTGCATCCTCTGGTGTTGTTGCGGCTTGGATAAAGTGATGTATCCAACTATCTGAGGCTCGTTCGATCGTTGTAGGATTGGTCCCTGTAAACTGCTGCTGGGAAAACCGGGCATCACTGTACCAATCTGCTAAATCTCCCACGTTAGGGAGATCAAATATATCTTCACGATGCGACCGTCCGCGAGCTTTCTTGTTGTATTTTTCCACATCTTCGAGCTTTTCCCCTGCATCGGGTGTACCCATAGATCCAAACCAAGCCCATGAGGCTGTCTGGGCAGCTTCTCTTATGTATTTATTAGGCACAACGCTAGGTAATAGTGTGCTTAACTGAAGCAGGCGCATCTTATTAAAAAGATCAGATGGCTGGAGTGTTGATTTCTGGGTCTCGCTTTTCTCCTTTTCTGCTGCTGCCACATTTCCGGCGAGGTTAAGATGGGGCGGGTAACCGTCTGAGCCATCTGTGAAGGCAAAGAACTTTTTTTTCTCATCCCTAGTCAGAGGCGATGGAACCAAAGGTTCAAAATTGGCTGCGTCCATGAAGGATACAAAACTGTCGAGCATATTAGCCATCTTCGAGGGTCGAAAAAGGACTGATGTAAGTACCGCTGTTCTATAAGATCATAGATCTTAGTAAGTGCCAATTGGGTCCCTCGGTAAGTTCCTTCCTCAATCAGAGACGGCCCTTGTTCGTAGGCCTTCCAATGTAGGTTCTCGGGGTTTTGCTTGAAAGCCTTCCTCTCGCCGTCACTAAATGATTCGAGCTTCCCCGGCAAAAGTTCAATGTTCGCCAATTCATTGATGAATACGCCGCTGTCAATTCCGTTGACAGCGAGTTGTCGAGGATCTCTAGGCCATTTTCCCTTGGTATCGGTATGGCCAAGCACGACCCCAGGAGTCAGTGGGGTGGCGTTTTGATCCATGCTGGAACGGGGTCGTAAAATTCAGGCCAAACTTAGATAACGGCTAGAAGACTCGCGCAAGCAAGGTTGTATAAGAAGATTTAGGTTATGGAATTAAAAGAATTTAAATATGCCCAAAGCCTCCAAGAATAAAGTTCCATATACTACGTTGCAGCAGGATCTCATATAGGCCCATAATTCCAAGTGCGGTGAGTCCTCACATACCGGTATGTGGAGATTACTGTATTTCCAACGCTTTGGGGGGTTGCATTTTACACATTGG
This sequence comes from Penicillium fimorum, assembly GCA_028828255.1. Lineage (NCBI taxonomy): Eukaryota > Fungi > Ascomycota > Eurotiomycetes > Eurotiales > Aspergillaceae > Penicillium > Penicillium fimorum. Next base: position 2,499,016 of record JAPWDS010000003.1, on the reverse strand, counting down.
AACCTATCGGGGCCGGCCCGGGGCAGCCCATTGCCTAGGTGTGCCTGATTGTTCGCACATGCGTCTGTCCCTCGACAGCTCCCATATAAATCTATTGCGGAATTCCAGGCAAAAGCTGGCTAGGCATCAAAATCACCCCATCATACTTGACGATTCGGAGCCCTTCGAGTCTCATTCCGGTGATCTCGGAAAGAATGACAAATTATGAAATGCTGAAGATACTATAATACCATATTATAATGGAAGTGACTACTTGCAATCCAAACGCGCCCCAAGATTCTTTGGACCAGGCGTCAGATTGAATACTTTTTTGTTGGATTCCGATGACATCTTCAATGTAGGTAGTAACGTTCCATATAAAACCGGGGGGGGGCTCCGGATGTAGCCAGTTATATTAGCACAGAATAATCTCTAGTTACTGATTAGGCCTTGACTTGAACACGATATGTTACATTTAAGCTATGATTCCTCTGAAGGTTTCTTGATTCTCGATGACCTAGATTTAAGCCACATCCTCAAATATTTGGTGTAGGGGCTTTCCACGACTTTGGAACAGTAAGATTCGAATCGAACGATATTGATGAAGATTCATAAGGTTTGTACAGGCTCCGGGTTACGCCAATTGGTGCCGCATGACTCCGTTTTCCAATTGATCTCTCCCGTTTGCGGGTACGGGAGTGAACCCGCTGAGGATTGACATCTATAAGGTAAAACGTACGAACTTGAATGCGAGGAGTGACCCAAAATATTGTTGTCAGCCAGTAGCTTAAATATGTGTCAAGAAGACTGAAATTCACCAATAAAGGAAGTTCGGCGCGCTGCAGCTACAGACGATGAAGCTGCAAACGACCATATCTGAATTCTTTGGAGATTAAACCAGCCGTGGAGATTATGTCTAATAAAATAAACTGAGAAAATGAATTGTCCGCGGTTTTGGTAGTAAAAATAGTGGCATTTCCATGTAGGCATCGCGCCGGATTCTGCCAATCACCTTAAACGCCCCCTCATAAAATGGGTGTGAACAGCTTATCGGGCCGGTTTACGCCACGGGATCCATTTATCCGAGATAAAATGGATTAGAGCTATCTGTAGGTATTGTACTAGAACAACTAAAAGGTATAATAGGTAACCTATAGGCAGTTTGTCTCCAAAAGGTTGGACTGTACATATCTATCATATTCAATCGCAGGTCCTAATTCATTTCCATCGGTGTGGGCGAATGTTGATTCGTTAGTCTCTGCAGCCTTGATTATCTACATTGCAGTATCATTCCAAATCCCCCCAAGCGGCGAGAAGCAGCCCTTCCAGGAAATTCTGTCAGAATACGTGGAAGAACGGGCGTCCAAGCTAGCAGTTGGTCAGAGGGCCAGAAGAATACATATGTATTGATTGATGATTATGTGGTAACATGGCCACATGTGAAGAGTCGTTATCTAGCGAAGCATACTACGGAGTAGTATTGTCAGACTAAAGCTTTTCTGTCCCGTTGAGGTTCGATTCGATTTATGTACATATGTTGCATAAACTGCAGTGCCAGATATAAAAATTAGTGGAGCTTCTGTTAAAATGAATATAAGCCTCGGGTTCGCCAGTGGGTAAATTCGAGGTTCCTTACCTATTATTATAGGGTCCTCTTTGAACTTACTACTAACATAGACGCTAGCAGCACATATAACAAATGACCATCTGAGATCTCCGGTCCCTTCTCAGAGGGCTCCTTTTCGGGGGCATCTGTGTGGACAGCCCTCGACGCGTAATCTCACCACATTAGGTTCAGCTCAGACGAACATGACACCCATAGTCCCCTGTCGCTCAAGTTGGTAGTTTGCTTTCTTGCCACCACAAATGTTTGGCATATCGATAGGTGTGCTGCCATCAGGAGCAAACATTACATTCCTGCCCTCAAATTAACCACACCCTAAAGTACCCATATCACTCACCTTTGCGCTTTCGAATGGACAACAGCGTCAGTTCCCCGCACTCTCGATCATTTGTTTTTCCGAAGGTTAAGATCTGCATGTTGTCACCCAACGAACATTAGTGCAGCTGGGAAAGAGTGGTATTTGAGCTCTTCCTCCTCCCGTAAAATTTTTAATCAGTACATCCTTCTCTATACCCAATATACCTTAACGCCCTCGCTAGGCTTAAAACGATTAAACTACAATGTGTGGGATCAGCGCCGTTCTCTCACTGGGAGTGAACCCCGCGCAATCGAACGGGGAACACTTGCCATCTCTCAATGAACAGCTCAGCAAAAGCCTGGATCTTGTTCAGCATCGTGGACCCGATGCGCGTGGAGAATGGGCCAGTGATGATGGTAACGTTTGTATGTGCCTTTTTGCCCTTCAAACTGAAAGATATCTACTCCCTCAAAATACTGAACCCCTTTAGATCTGGGCCACGTTCGACTCTCCATCGTCGACCTCAGCCCCCAGGCAAATCAACCCTTCCATGATAGCGAGAATGACGTCCATGCGATAGTTAACGGTGAACTTTACAATGACGAATACTACCGAAAGCTCTTGGGTAGTGAATATGAATTCCATAGTCTAAGCGACTGTGAGATTGTCTTGGCCCTCTACAAGCACTACGGTTTATCTTTCCTGTCACATCTTCGGGGCGAATTTGCTTTAATTTTGTGGGATTCCCGCAGAAAGGTATTCATTGGCGCAAGGGACCGGTATGGAGTCAAGTCACTCTACTACACGATTGTGAATAACAGATTACTCGTGGCAACGGAAATGAAATGTTTCCTCCCCTTTGGATGGAAGCCAAAGTGGGATGTCCAAAGTCTCAGGGAGTGCGGCTGGATTTTTGGAGCGGGGACAATGTTCAAAGGGGTCCAATCGGTTTGGTGCATTTCCCTTTTGCTTTTGGATGTTTCTAATAAGAACCAGGTTGCCCCGGGGCATTATATTATAAGCAGAAATTTCAAGCCTATTCAAGAAGCAGCTTACTGGGATGTTGAATATCCAGACAAGGTGAGCGAGATTTTGTACACTTCCTAAAAATACTCAGCCTTGGCCACTAAACACTAGACTTAGAGAACACCCGAGCTTCGATCAGAAGTTGAGATGATCCAAGGCGTGCGGACCCGCCTAATGGAAGCTATCAAAGTTCGCCTGAGGGCCGATGTACCTTTAGGGATCTACCTCAGTGGTGGAATCGATTCCTCTGCAGTGGCCGGCATGGTAGCTCATCTTGTTAAGGAGGAAGGAGCTCGTCTTGGTAATGATGAGAGCCATCTTCTTTCACGAATCAAATGCTTTACGGTGCAATTTGACAAGGACAGCGGAGCGGACGAGTCTGGTATGAAATTTGCCATACTTTAACTCCCAACATTGGAACGCTAAACGTCACTAGATATTGCACAGCGTACGGCTGAATGGCTCGGTATTGACTTCCACCCGGTCCCCGTCAATGAGAATATTATTGTTTCCAAATTTGAGGATACTGTTTGGCACAGTGAAATGCCCATGCCGGATACAAATGGCATGGGGAGGCTCGCCATGGCCGAGGTCGCCAAATCGCATGGCATTAAAGTGATATTAACAGGTCCGTTTTCCTAGAAGTATCGTCTATTGTCCTTATTCTAATAATCATGCCGATAGGGGAGGGATCTGACGAGCATTTTGGAGGATACAGAGAATTGTTGGGTGATTTCTTGCTTGAAAGTGATCCCTCATGGCCCCCCTCGCCGTCAGAGAAAGACATTGCAGAAGTCGCAAAAAGGCTCAAAGACACTTATACAACACTGTCCATTCCCATAGATGATAAGGGGGTTCCCAAGTCGACGCACCGAATGCTTAACAGCACCTCAATTCTCAATTTATTGGCAATGGCCGGCCACATGCCCTTCGCCAAATGGACAGACATATATGCCGTAACGACTCCTCAGACTGCGCAGGCGGAAAGCCTGGATGGACGAGTTAGGGACGCTATTGCAAACCGTTGGCATCCACTTCATACAGCGGAGTATCTCTTTACAAAGGGCTTTTTCTGCAACTTGTTGCTTCGGTATCTTGGTGACAACATCGACATGGTCCATCATGTTGAAACTAGACCTCCATTTCTAGACCACTACCTAACAGAATATGTCAACGGCCTACCACCCAGTCTGAAAATCAAATTTTCATCGCCAGATGGGCCTCTGACGGAGAAGTTTATCTTGCGAGAGGCGGTGCATCCCTTTGTCACTGAGGAGATCTATACACGGCAGAAGAAACCATACCTTGGACCGACGAAATTTCAGGAAAATGGGCCACTTCATCAATTGGTCCTCCGCCTGACATCTCGGGAGAACGTGGATGCTCTTGGGTTTGTGGACTGGGAAGAAACACAAGAACATGTGCGGATGGCATTTCAAGAGAAGGTACCTTGGTCTTTGCGAGTTGCGTTCAGTGTTTGTCAATTCGTGGTGCTTTCGCAAAGATTTGGGGTTGCCAGAGCCACGGCTTGATCCTTGTCTGGTATTTTGTAAATAGCTTTCATTCATGAATTTGTAGGCTATACATAAATAACCAATCGAACCGAGAGATAGTGCAGAATTAATTTGCAGTTGTAGTGTGACTAGACTGGGTGCATACAGGGCGTCTATGCAGCTAGAATCATAAAAGCAGATGGGGGTATAGTATACACTTGATTTTGTGAGGATAGCCAAGCTCCATGGGCAATTTGAAGTGGTTCAAAATCAACCTCACTATAGTCAGCTCAAGGTATAAAGTCATGATAGATACTCTACACCGACTTGTTCATACCTTATGTAGTATATGTCTACATGATAGTGATGAAACAACCACTTGTCATGGGTACTCCTCGCACGGCAACCAGGTCATGGCCATTGGCTTTATTTTACAGGGGATTGTCTTGTAGCGCTAGGCCAACAAAATCGCAACCCGTACAACCCCCACCAAGGGAGCCTTTTCTCCCCGATTTCTGAAACATCCCATCGAACTTATCGCAAATACTTTTGCACCATGAATAAATTCAAGACAAATTTATCGGGAAAGGCAAAGGAATTCTCTTCTTGCCTCGCTCTGAAACCCGGAGGAGCCGATTGTCGCCAGCCTTGTCGAGAACAAAGTCATCAATATTGCCCGCAGCATTACCAAGAGTACAGAAAGCTTTATGGAGCTTACAAAAAAGTGCAAAAAGTCTACGAACATTTAAATATCCCTCACGATGAAAATGATCCAGCCAAGATTGAAGAAAAGATTTCGCTGGGAGAGAAAACCATCCAAACAAAATGAATCAACGATTTTTCAGTCACGGATCGGACAATAAGGGCCACTACAAGTGGATTTTGAAGTTGTCCGAAGAGGTCAGGTTCTTAAAGGACAAAACAAAGCCCTTGCAAGGAACCCCCGTGACAGAGAAGCCGCAAAGCCGCCTTGTTTACCGGTCCCTTCTATCACCTGAAATCCCATTTTCCGAATTAAACCATCTACCAGAAGACTCCCATGTGATAATTATAAAAAAGGCACTCCACGGCATCACAGAAGCCCGTCTATGGCGACTATATGAGATCGCCCCATCACTCAACGATTCCGGTTTGACCGTGGAGGACCCTACCCAGCATACTACAAGAGAGCCCAACGAGGGCGATTACGTTACGCGACATACACTCCGCGAGTTTCTGTTGTGGCAACGTGACGAAGAAGTCCTATTGAAAGCCAGAAGAATGAAAAGTATCGACATTTTCCTAAGAAGCGTGCTTTCGGTTCTTCAAAATCTGGTCAAATTTTTCGAGTTGCTCGGGAGACTCGACACATTACATTTCCTCCGTGACGCTGTTTTGGATTATGTTGCTTCCCTTGATGCACCTGATCCATCTACCGTCATTATCCTCGGCGGCCCGGCTGTCACCGACAAGCTACAGAAGATGACCGTCCGGGAATGGGATATCCTATATTCCTATTTCTCAAATATAGTCAATTGGACAAATACTGGAGTTCTTTGTACTGGTTTCGAAGAAATTGTTTGTATTGAGCGATTTATCGCGCTGGGAAGGTACACCAACGGCGCTGGTGACGGCGATGCTGACACTACGTGGTCTCACGACGATCTCTCCTCCAAAGGCCCGTTTGCGCTATTCCATGGATTTGTGGCAGCCACCAGAGGCTTCTCAGATCCGTCTATTCCACCCAGTGTTGTCAAAAACGGCGTTACTACTCAGAGACAATCCCGCTGCTACCTTGTTGGGAGAATGGCAAAGAAAGATCCTTTAGCTCCTCTGTTGATACAAGAGCTTGTCAACCGTTCTGCCCGCTTTATCGTTTTCGTCTTGGACAATGAAAAAGCCGGTGACTTTGCTACACAAATCATATCTTGCAATGAAGAGCAAGAGGCGTCTTGGGTTACCCGTAAGAGGTCAGCGAATGTCGATCAGTGCTTGAACGATACGCCATGGACAATTGAATGGTCACTTCAAAACATCATCACGGATCTTGCAGATCAGAAATTCCTAACACAAAGGAATCTCACCGGAGACTATTTTGAATTCATTATCGTTGATCGACCTACTGGACTGAACTTCAGAATCCTCGATGAAGTGACTGATGCTTTATCTTTGCTTGCTGACGACCCTGCTCCAATTGAGGTCGTAGGCCGATTCATTCAGAGCTGCTTACCAAGTGATCAACAAGACCAATACCTAAAAGCTGTCAACATCAAGGACACATTTTCATGGCTTCTCAAGCTCGGAAATCTACAATACGAGGGAAATCGCACACGAGCTTGGGATGTCTTTGAAACAGATCCCAGGTTTCTTTCGGCTGTTCAGAAGAAGAGTATCACCCTTCGAGACCAGCGATTTATACATAAGAAGTTGTGTGAGATGAAAGGCATTGGTGTCATAAATGTCTTGAAAAAGTTCGAGCCTTCGCTTGGTCACCCTGTCGTATTTCAAGGCACTGACGGACATGACAATCTCTATTTCTCATATCACCTTAACCCCAACAGTGAAGAGACACTTTCTAAGTTCGAAGGTATTTCGTATCAGCTTTTTCGCTTGCTTTGTGCCTTCCCTCGCAAGATCAAAGCTGGACACCCGAACGCAGTCTTCGCAAAGGGTCGAATTCATGTGCACTACTGTGCATGGCCTATGGCCCCAACAACACGAATCGCTCCATTCAGAACTCCAGAAGGACACATTTATAAATGGAATTCAGTTCCATTTGATTATCCATTGTCAATGCACTTATGGCAAGCCCATGTTGAAAATGTCATGAACAAGAGATTTCCATTTGTGTACTTCTATCAAACAACCTTCATAATATCCGCAACCCACATTAGTGATGCAGCAACGAACATGAAGACATTGGTTTTAGCTGCCGAGAAGAAGGCTGGAAACTTTCTATGCCAGATCCATGTGAATGGACAGCAGACATAGATGAGCTTGATGCTTCGACTTTGTGGAAAGGGATTTGGCCAGTAACCTCGAGGCCGAAGTCGTAATCTGTCTCACAGACAGACACATCTTTTGTATTCCACTTGCTCGGTTGGTGATATTCTCTTGGGGCAATAGCTTGGGTGGTGTGCCGTATTAAATATACCTTCATGCCCAGCTCATATATTAGCAGCGAGGCAACCAACCTAAAGTCCTCGTTGATACTATATGAAGCCATTTGAGCAATGGCATAAACAGTAACCATGATCACGTATTCCCCTTCAGTTTTCCATTTCTCTTCAGTTTCCGGTATTGTGTCCGTTGCTCACTGCAACAACTTTCAGAATTAGATAAAGTAGTGGGATGATTCAGGCCGAGTGCTTGCTTCTGCTTGGTTGGGCAATGTTGTATCAAGCCTATCGCTTCGGTACCACGAGCTGAGTATATATAAGTGAAAGCTGGGCTAGCTATACTATCCAGCGTGTCAGGATGATCCTCGCCAGGCTTCGTCTTACGAGTCTTTATCACCTACACTTAGAGCTACTCAGCCTCCTCCTACCGGCCCTAGTTCCTATGGATCGACACTATGTTAGTCATACTCGGCTAGAGACTATAGACAGAAACGAATACTTGTCAAAGACATTGTATACGCCAAATAATTATATACAGAAACCAGACAGCGAATAGAGAAGAAACAGAAGTCAAAGATCATTCACCAATTCTCTCCGTGGGGCCAGCTGACCTAACATTATATTGCAATTTCGATATTTAGATAGTACTAATAACTGTATAGTTAAGGGTATGAAAATAAACAGGGATACTCTCCAAAGCAGACGTTCAGGCACTTGGAACAAATTCGGTTAGCAGACCATGAGTTTCCACTTTTAGCGAATACCCACTCCCGGTTCTAGCCTGATTTAGCAAAAGTTTAGCAAAAATTTATCAAAGATTTAGCAAAAAGATATGTGCAACGACGGCTGCATGATTCGAACATGCGCCTCCGAAGAGAATTGATTTCTAGTCAATCGCCTTAGACCACTCGGCCAAACCGCCATTTGATATTAGATTTTGGAAAAATGTGTTATATGAAGGTATGCAAAAATATATAGATAGATATCTTTTTTTTGATTTACCTAATGTCATGGTATTGCTTCCAGCCTTAGAAAGCTGTCACCTAGGCAGTGTTAAGTGCTTATGATAGACTCATCATCCCTGTCTGCATTGCCTAGACTAGTTAACTAGATGCTTTGTCCGGTTATGTAATCGTCCTCTTTTCTACCATCGAGGGGCTATATAGCATCAGATTGAGCCCTGATCGTATTCCAATTCCCTTGGTGGGTATGTTCTATTTTCGGGGGTATTTTATATTCTTGGGTCTTGTTTAACCGCATATAGAAAGGGGTTGATATGTTTTTGTAAGTCGAGTACGATAAGAGTTGATTCCCGTGATCTTTTCGAGAATTATCGCTGTTTGCCTAGAGATCATATTGTGATTGAGTTATTGTACTTCTATATAGTTCTAGATATATTATATCATCTATGGTATCTAGGTGTTCTAGCTTAGTTAGGGCTAGGCCATTTCTCTCAGGTACCACTTTGGGGTATAATTTCATAAAATTAGGTACGTACATGTGAGAAAAGCTATGTTCAATTTGATGAACTGGATATGTTATTCCGAGCGAGGGACTAGATACTGAGCATTTCGCTCTATAAGAATACCCTACATTCTGTATCTATAATCTATCTAGCTACTTGACCTTTGGGGATGTTTGATAATGTTGCGTTAATATGCTATTTAAAGGCGTCCACAAGCTTTTTTCAATTGGTTTGCTTTCTTTTCTGCGCGGCTTCCCGTTATTGATTATAGCCTGCTTGTCATCGATATTGCCTGCTTCGGCTCTGTGGCTTTTGTTCAGCTATATGGTGGAGACGAGGTGTAGGACTTGATGCGGCGGAGGGGGCACGATATATAACAAATGAAATCTGTCATGAGAAAAGAAAAAATATATTAAAACAGTACAACTACTAATACAGTAACCACGTGTTAAAAACTACATGCACGCAAGCCAGTGACTGTCAGTACCAATAACAAACAAGTCTAAAAGCCATAGGTATTCTTAGCAATGAAGCAGTTTGCGAATAGGGTAGGGAATGCAATAAAGAATACAATACTTAGGTTGAAGGTATGCTATACCTTTGTTTCGAGATTCCCATAACTATTCCTATTTTAACTAATAGGCTCTCAGACGACGCTAGGATAAATTTAGAAGCAAATCTTAAATACACTCATACCTTTAAATGCACATATTGGTCAAATTATGTCATCAAATGGCGGTTTGGCCGAGTGGTCTAAGGCGATTGACTAGAAATCAATTCTCTTCGGAGGCGCATGTTCGAATCATGCAGCCGTCGTTTCATGCATCTTTTTTATTTTTTTATTTTTACGTAAAACGTAATAGTGCTTTAAGTAGATACGAGAATGGTTCAAAACTTGCGTATATATTTATATGTAGTGTTTTTATAGTGCGCTTTACGGTTCTATAACATATATTTATAATTAGTATTAGTTGACACGGCGAGCGGGCTGCCAGAAACGGCTCCATTTCTTCACCGTCAAGATGAGAACAATCTTTCTATCTCTTGGCCTTTTTTGCGCTCCACGTATCTGCCTTATGTCTATCTGGTGCCTATGAGTGAAGGTGGTACTGGTCAGCTTACCAGATGGAGCAGCAGCAGTATAGCGATTGCTACCAAGTGCAAGTCGTGCTCTTTCGCCCAGTTCATTACATGGATCCCCGAAGAAGAGGATGAATCCCCCGTCAACTCTAAATTTGCAGCATATAAGGCGAAGAATGGAAAGGGCTACGTCCCTACCTCTGTGGATGATGGAGCGAAGTGGCTGAATGACAACAGCATAACAAGACGGATGAGATTATTTCGAGTCGTCCACGATGTCTACGATGTGCCCAATCTCTTTAGAACAGTTTCAAAGTATGTTAAATAGTCTAGTACGTTTTACAGTTTTACGAGCGCTTACAGGAAGAAATAGGGCGATTGGGGCAATTAACAAGAGCAAACATCCTGACACCAATCAACCTCCATTCAGTGACGCTTTCCTTGCTCGAAAGTGGGCTGACATGATCCGTACTGCTGAAAGTCACTTTAAAAGCATCAGGATCTGATGATACGTAGAAGGACGATAATCATGCGGCTAATATCTAAGAGATCCAGAGGGCGAAATTCAGGATGTTGGGAGGTGTATGCCATAACGAATAAGGGTTTCACAGCCTGCAATATGTGTATCTGTGTATCTTAATAGACTTGAAAATAATGATAAGCTATTAGGAGGGGTTGGCTGAAGCCGTTGCTATATTTCCGTTGGTATATTTCATGTACTATGTTGAATTGAAAGGTCTCTGGCACTAAGGATGTTGTACATATGTATGTTCGACCTCAACGAAACGTTCCTGCTCCCATGACTTATTATCCAAGCCAATTGCATCCATGCCAAAAATTGTGAATCCTAGATTACTCGGCTCTCTCGGAATTCCATCTGAGCCTCTCTTCCCCGTTGTCTACGCGAAGGGCTTGTTTGTTTTTTATTACAACTCTCTGGGAAGTCAAGAGCGGCGAATAAATCCATCTCGCAGTACGCATGTCATCCAAGTAGTACATATCGGCTTCAAGATTCTCCACCCTGACTGTTCCAAACGAATTTATGCCGTCGAGGTAGTGCGGATTAGATGAATCTTTAGCCTCGACATAGATCTGCGATCTCACGACTTCGGAAAGTCGAGTGACTTTGGAATAATTTGGGCCATCGGATGACACAATAGCATATCAGGCCTTTTCTGCGCGAGATGCACGTAGGTCACTGGAGAAGCAACACTAGGCCACCGGATTATGTGAGGTACCAGCGGTTCCGGGGAACTTAGTGTGATACAAGTAATATCGTCACTGATGATGCGTCGAGCATTGATTGCACGCCGTGGGGATACTACCTCACTTTTTATCGGGGACCTCCGGCACCTATGTACTCCACCATCGCGCCCAAAGGGGGTGATTGTATATCCCGAAAATGATAGCGTGGAATTCTTGTTCGATCATCTATGGGCGTTGTAGGCGTACATATCGATCCCCACGTCACCCCTATATGCAGCCGATAGAATCAGGTTGTCTTTATTGACTGGTAGAAGGTCTGATGGCATAGGCGAATACAGAAGTGGCCAAAGGCTCAGGCGCACCGCAACTATGATCGTCGATTCAGTGATGTTAAAGTGGTTATACGTATTGTATTCTTTCGAATCCCACTCGATGTAATCAGTAGGATTAACGGAACGCTTACTACTGTTATCCACTCCTACGTAAAGCATCCGTGCAGTGAGATCGGAAAAAGCCGCCGTATCTCCATTCAGATATGCCGGAAAAGGGGTTCCAAGGTTGACAGGTTGATCATAATCACTCATTATTTCAAATTTCAAATGACTCGACATTATTTGCTCATATATTGCCTCGCTGCCTTTGTTCTTCCTTGCTGGGCTAGCGTCACGAGCCTCGGTGGCAACATAAACCTCGGGAAGAACCTAAAGTTCCGAGTAAAGATCAAAATATCCCGCCACAGCATAGGGGTGAGCAGCGTGATAAATCATGTTGGGATAATGTTTCACCAGATTGCGAGGTATCTCCTAGGATGGAGGTTCCGGATATCAGATGCAATAAGGTATCTCAGGGAAGCTGTTGATCTCTGGGATCACTTTGTTCATATTTTCACGCGCATTGAGTGCACAGGTGGATTCCGGTGCGACGTCGGGTAACTCGTGGGCGAAACTATCGTGGTGTCGAATGCCACGGATAACAGCGAAGCGTTGGACTTTTAGCCCGAGGGCACTAGGATCTTTTTGCCCGCGAATTGCGATCTCTATATGTATAGAGCTTCCACCACTGGTAGTCATTAGTTAAACAGGTCCATAGAGAGCATAGGCGTACAATAGCGAGGAAGGCCTAAAAGATTTCTATAAAACTCTAGTGAGTACAGTACAGGAGGCCGCGAAAAGGAGGTACCATCTCCAGTCTGGATTGTCTTCAGACACATTTACATTCATGCCAAAAAGACTCTGTACTCATCTGTCAGTTAGTATCTCGAGCAAGCTATATATATATATTGACTCCAAGGATATACAGATACAAACATCAGAAGAAATATGAACTGGTAGAATGATAAATGTTTTGAACCACTCGAGTGATTCCACATGTTCAAGTTTAGACATTCAACGGAGTAGTCAGTTCACGATTCGTTTGTTCTTTCGATAGGCGCATAGTAAAGGGTACATTTGCATATAGGTGATCTCGTACGTTTGGGTGGCGGAGCCCCCGTAAGGAGGGTCTGTGATTTGTGGGGGGGAAAGGTAAGGGCCGGTTATTCTAAATGAAATACACTCTTTTCTTTACTATCTGGTGTTAGTAGGCTAGGCACAAGTGTCGGATTTATTTACCGTTTGGATTCTGGTATCAATTTATATTGCTGCTTCTATTCTGATACACATTTTATTAAAATTTTTATATCGAATGGCGGTTTGGCCGAGTGGTCTAAGGCGATTGACTAGAAATCAATTCTCTTCGGAGGCGCATGTTCGAATCATGCAGCCGTCGTTTCATATATCTTTTTTATTTTTTTCCTTTCCCCCCTTCTATCCGTTGAAACAAATTTGAATAATAACGTATTTCACATACGAGTGGTCCACGCCAAAACACATAGTAAAAGCGATATAAGTAGTTGTCACTTATATTTCAACAACCAACGCTTTTATTTAATTTCATGACTTGCCGATATCAATTGATATCCGTTTTTAGTATATATGTCAACTTCAAATAAATCAAATAACTACCTACGTTGTTGCCGTATTGAAACTTACATCAATGAACTCGAGAAATATGTAGTTATATCTCAATCACTTATTTCTTAAATCCCCTAAATTTCTATAAAGTGAATAGATATCATATAAAAAGTACTAACTAGGTTATAAGAAACAGTTTATATAGACAACCGTTGTTGCATTAACTGTCACGATCTACGCGATCACATGCTTTCGTTTGTTTTCTTTGTTCTTTGCTTCGTTTGCTTTCTTCGCTATTATTCCTATTCGGGTAATATTATTCCAGATTAGGAAAGAGTTTGTTTGCTTGCTGGGATAGCTCTGCTATAAGATTCCCTGGGATTACCACTTGATCCCTCTCTCCTTCCTTCTCCCCGTCTTTGCCTTTCTAGTTGAAAGCACTCCTTCCCCTTGATTGATCCGGCACGCAACACTGACATGCTGTAACTTATCGCTTTTACTATGGTGTTTTGGCGTGAACCACTCGTATGTGAAATATGTTAGCCGTCCACGGGTCTTCCTATGATACAGAAATCTCGCCGAAAACAGAAATTGTGAAGAATTAGGTCTCATATGCTAGATCAATCAGCAAGAAAGAGCGTATTCAACCAGAAAAGCAAAGGTAGGAAAGAAAGGAAAGAAGGAGAGAAGAAGCAAGTGGTGAATCTCAGGGGATCTTATAGCAGAGCTATCCCAGCAAGCAAACAAACTCTTTCCTAATCAGGAATAATAATATTACCCGAATAGGAATAATAGTGAAGAAATCAAACGAAGCATATGATCATGTAGCCCGTGACATTAAGTATATATTAACTATATGGTAACTATACGGCGTATAAAAGGTATAGAACCAAGCGCCTTATTTCCTCGACCCCCTAACAGTTAATAACCATGTAAAAATGCTTAACCTGAAGTTAATACTAGGAAAAAATTAACATTATTAATAAACCATAACTACACATCGTTAGTATAAGCACCCGTATACTAGAATCTAAAATAAGAAAGAATGTTGTTGTCATCATAATTATTTGGTGTGAATTTTTGTAAAATATTGCCTATTCTATCATAATACACATTTGATTAAAAATTGAATATCCAATGGCGGTTTGGCCGAGTGGTCTAAGGCGATTGACTAGAAATCAATTCTCTTCGGAGGCGCATGTTCGAATCATGCAGCCGTCGTTTCATATATCTTTTTATTTTTTTTCCTTTCCCGGAAACAGAAATTGTGAAGAATTAGGTATCTTATGTAGTTATACCCATATAAAAGGTAATCGTGCCAAGCGCCCAACACACCTGCCGGGTGTTGGTGCGCCCCACCAAACGCCACATTCGAAACGTCACATTTTAAATAATTATCAACTTACCATACATTTTACTACTACTTCACGATGTCAAATCAAACTGAAAATACCGAGAAAAGGCCCCAAGAAGCAGTCTAATCCTTCCACCAAGCTACAAAGCCCAATATCGCTAAATTGGCCCGGGATTTCGACGTTCCATGTCACCTACTGAGAGCTAGGATTCGCGGTTAGACTGCGACATCGCCCGTCCATGGGCACTAGGAAGTGTCCACGGCCCGTGGGCCTTTTGAAATTTGACGCCCATCGCCCACCGTTATGCAAAATTAATTCAAAAATTACCCTATTAGGCTATTTTATGTACACAACTAATTCTTGGCAGTATCCACCTTGCCAAGAGTGCCCGCATATGTCTTGGCGACGCTAAAAGTGTCTCCACTTTCGTGGGCGTTGTCGCAGTCTACTTGGAACTACTGTGACTCTCTACTTGATTATAACTTGACAACACTCACGAGCAGACCAATACTGTGGTATAGATCTACTCGGCGCTCTCACTGGCACCGTTCCTCGATCTCTCAAAAGGACTTAGGCTAGCGTAAGACCTGATAGGCGATAGCTCAGTTGAGACAGATCGTTGACGTTGGATACCTGAGGAGTATTAAGGCAAGTATACCCGAAACCCATCTAACCTAACTGCGACCAGTTAGCAGTGCGTAACAGCAGAGTGGTATAAAAAAGATTACTATCCCCCACTTTCGAATTAAGCCTATACTAAAGGGCCGGGTTGATCATAAAACTACTATTCAATGGCTTTTCTCCTTCTACGAAGCTACAATTGATCAGGTATTGATCAGGTTAAACCCCGAAGACCAAGGCTTCTTTTAATAGATAACTATTCGTCCTATATAACTATTCAATTCGTGTAATTTTGTAGCAAGCAAAATATTATCTTAGTCTATTTTTTCCCCTATATAATACACCTCTATCAACCCTTCGATATTCAAGCATTTCAAAGCTTAAAACACTATTTTTGTACGATAAATATCGAGGCTGTTATGTGGGGTGGAAGTGTAAGCAAAAAGCGGGATTTGTTTTAGGATCATCCAAGAAGTCCGAGAACGGGCATTTACGACGTAAAGGACTAAAAATAACCTCTGGATCTAAGGGGTAAACACCCCTAGATTTAAAAGAGGATCTAATAGTTCTTGAATTAGAAGGGTTCCCTCCTAGGATTTTTACCCCGTCACCCCCTCCGGATATTGTAACAGATAAAGATCTTTACAATGAAGAGACAGAGTCACATGACTGAATCGGTCTCGAGACGAGGACGAATCGCCAAGGAATCAACACATGGCCCCCACGGGTGCGGGGTATCATCACACATAGTCAGGGATTCCCCTGGATCCTTTTCCCTCTGGCAAGAATTAGTCTTGAATCACACAGACAATATAATTCGTTCCTCTCTCTCATCATTGTATCTTACCCTGTTGACAGGCCTTACACCTGAAACCTGTAAACCTTTACAGATATCTCAAGCTCAGTCACTAACTCCCCACTAGACACAATTCAGCGGGTAAATAAGCTTAATGCCAAGTTTATTAGGGATCTGGATCAAATTGAGCACCTATCCCAGCGAATAAAAAGGCATATTCAACGGAGTATGGAAGCAAATACCCTTTTATCCTAGGAGCTTACTCTCACCAAGGAGAGTTTGATAAAGTCTCAGTCCTACAAATCAGCTGCAAATAGACTAAGAAATGGGAAATCGACTCCTGGCACCCAAGGCTCATTGCTATCACCTACATACACCAATAGGTTGATGATAAAAAGGTAGGATGCTGATGCAAAGAAGCTACTACTACTATGAGCAAAATAAGCCAAGCTTTTGCAACAGGAACAGCAAGCTCAATTGGCCCGGGATTTAGCTGAAGCTGAGTATGAAGCTTCAATGGTGGCAAGGCGTAGCAATGGTGTAAATTGGTATATAGATACTACTAGGGGTTATCTGTAAATATTGATTTTAGTTGATAATTAATTGAAAATGTGACGTATCCCGGGAATGTGGCGGTTGGTGGGGCGCACCAACACACGGTAGGTGTGTCGGGCGCTTGGCACGATTGGTTATAGAATCCAAGCGCTTTTCTTGACCCCCCTAACTAGTTAGTTGACGGAATAATAGACGACAAATAAGAAGTAGAGTCTACCTCGTTTAACTTATTTAGCGCTAAGATAAATTTTGGATAACTAACTAACTAGAATGATTTATAATATAAATCTTCAACGTTTAGTACATATATCACAATTTTGCAAAATCTAATAACAGAATGGCGGTTTGGCCGAGTGGTCTAAGGCGATTGACTAGAAATCAATTCTCTTCGGAGGCGCATGTTCGAATCATGCAGCCGTCGTTTGACGTATCTATTTTAAATTTTTTAGATTTTTATCTTAAAAGATAAGGTCCACGAAGTAGGTAGAAGCAAAATTCAAATAAATATGTAACTACAACCAACATACAACTAGCTACACTCAGTGCTAACCAATGCGCGTAGTAAACTATAAACATTAGGTATATGTGCCAAGCGCCTAACATCATCGGTACCGGTGCGTCCTAGAGGATCACAATCTTTCACGAGGTCAAAAATTTAGAAATTAGGTACCTTTTGCATTGGCAACTCACACAAAATATACTTAAGCACCTCGTACCCATTATACCGAATTTCCTACTCCTCAAACTAGTTAGTGGAGTTAACCTTGAATTCAATCTGCTTAACTCTAACCGGAATAATACAACTAGGAGGATATTCACGTCCA
The DNA here is from genome assembly GCA_028828255.1 of Penicillium fimorum. Lineage (NCBI taxonomy): Eukaryota > Fungi > Ascomycota > Eurotiomycetes > Eurotiales > Aspergillaceae > Penicillium > Penicillium fimorum. The sequence goes on along the minus strand of JAPWDS010000003.1, from coordinate 2,481,644 downwards.
AATGAAGTCTAAACTCTCCATACTTTTATATATAATTGCTGTATAAAAGGTAGCTACCTAATCTTTATTATTTGTGTGGGAAAAAAATATAGCGTATTTAACCACTAGATCATAACCAAATCCAATGTTATTATATAGTGCCTAGAGGCCCCATATCTAAAGTTTGACAATTTGGTAGGCTATCTGGTGTTGGCTGGACACGATTATCATACTTCACTACTCTTTTATATATATTTGGATGATTGCAATAATCTTTATTCTATCATAATACATATTGTGATCAAAATTTAATATCAAGTGGCGGTTTGGCCGAGTGGTCTAAGGCGATTGACTAGAAATCAATTCTCTTCGGAGGCGCATGTTCGAATCATGCAGCCGTCGTTTCACATGTTTTTTTTTCTTTCCCCTTCGTCGACCTTATTAAGGTCCCTCGAGACTCGTAACTATAACTATATGTGTTGATACTTTTTTTACACCACTTAGATAGAATATGTGCTTACCAAATACTCACCATAAAATGTTACACCGATCTCTATAGCCATTTGTCGACACTAGCGCGAAGAGAAAAGTGTGTAGTGTATAGATTGGGTCATGAATCTAGGGTTCAAGTGTTTGAAATGCACGCGCGAATTATAGTTCCAAAACATGTTCGAATACCTCTTTTTGTCGAAATCTGGGTACAATTTGGAAATTGTATGATCCATAGCCGAATGAAATTGCCGTAGCAGCAAGCTAAATCTAATGGCTAACTAAGGCTTTTGACTAGAAAACACGAACGGCAATTTTTCAGAGAGCAACTCTTGGCCGTAGTCTTCTCTCTTATAGCTAGATCCTCCTCCATGGCAATACAAGCGACATCCTGCACCAGTTCTAGGATAACCCCCAAAAGATATTACAAGCTTGAGATCGCGCGGTACTTCTGCTAGCCCACAAGTATTCTCGTACATTTTCTTACTCGTGGCTCTACGGTTCTCAGCGCGATCCCTCGACTCAACTCTGCACCGGCCTGGCACCTGCAGGCAGGCTATTTCCCGGTATTTCCACGCATTATTACCATCGTCCTAGTGCTCTCGCATATCGACCCTGCACCATATGTTGCCCTTCCTTTCTTAACTTTCTGGCTTCTTACCCTCATTCTTCTTTCTTATTAAGATTTTCGTCAAGACTTCTCAATGTTTCCTCTGGTGTCAAAGTGCCACCTCCCTTGGAGGTTGTGCCTCTTCTCACTGGTGCCCACGATTTCATTCCCCTCGTTGACCTAGCATTACAATTGTTTTTCCTTGGATATGCACATGTTGGAAAATTGATTAAATAATGGCGGTTTGGCCGAGTGGTCTAAGGCGATTGACTAGAAATCAATTCTCTTCGGAGGCGCATGTTCGAATCATGCAGCCGTCGTTACATTTTTTTTTAGTTTGCTATAACTAGCATCTAACTAACGTATTTCACATAACTACGAGCGGCGCACACAAACGAGTGGCGCACCCCATCCAACCCATTGAATTCAACTACATATATTTCAACCATAACGCCATTAAATTAATTCAACTAAATTGATTTATCAATCTGGATATGTTTCTCTCCTCCCGATTCTCGAGACGGTATAATTACGAACGTGCGAAATGTGAAGACCCAAAAACTATTCGAGAGTGGTTCAATCTTGTTCAAAAAATAATCCTTCAATTTGGGATCGACCCCGATGACGTTTATAACTTCGATGAGACTGGTTTCGCAATGGGGTTAATTGCCACTGCGAAGGTGATAACTAGGAGTGAATTCTATGGTCGGCGCTCGCTTTTACAGCCTGGAAATCGCGAATGGGTGACTGCTACTGAGTGTACAAATTCATCGGGTTGGGCCCTCCCTCCGTGTATTATTTTTAAAGGCAAAGTCTACGTGGAATCATGGTTCGAAGGCCTACCAAACGACTAGCGAATTGAAGTTAGTCCTAATGGTTGGACTTCAGATGAAATAGGAGTTCGCTGGCTTGAAAAGCTCTTTATTCCGACGACTTCTTCGCGTACGAAGGGGGTATCGACTTTTGATACTTGACGGACACGGAAGCCATTTGACCCCTAAATTCGACGAGATTTGTGAGCAAAATAAGGTTATACCAATCTATATGCCTCCGCACTCCTCTCACCTTTTACAGTCTCTTGATATCGGCTGTTTTGCGGTATTAAAACGATCATATGGTCGGCTGGTTGAAATGAAAATGCGGACTAGGATCAACCATATCGATAAACTTGACTTCCTCGAAATATACCCCCTCGCACGGATTGAAGCTTTTAAATCGGAGACGATTAAGAATAGCTTTAAAGCAGCTAGTTTAGTACCTTTTGCACCCGATCGAGTGATATCGAAGCTAGATATTCAACTTCGAACCCCTACCCCCCCTCCGAGTAGGGGGAGCGATTGGGACCCAAAAACGCCTTCGAACTGCGTGCAATTACAAAAGCAAGCTTCGTCAATTAAAGCTTTACTTCGTACTAGATCGAGGAGCCCTCCGAGCCCGCTAAATTGTGCGATAAATCAGGTTTTAAAGGCCTATCAAATCACAATGCAGTCCGCCGCTTTTCTCGAGAAAGAAGTAAGCGAATTACGCGCTGCCAATGAGAAGCAGAAGCAAAAGCGGGCTAGGTCTCGAAGGCATATACCCTCCGAAGAAGGTCTCTCAGTCGAAGAAGCCTCTGCATTAATTATGCAGCAACAGGAAGCAAGTGAAGCACTCCCCCAAGGTCCCGGTATACGGGGAGAATCGGCTATTCAGCCACGTACGCGCCCCCCTCGGGGATGTGGAATATGCAGATTGCCAGGGCATAGAAGAGAAACATGTCCAGATAGACTAATTAATTAGTTGAATTAATTTAATGGTGTTTTGGTTGAAATAAATGAATTTGAAATTAATGGGTTAGATTCGTTGGACCACTCGGGGGTGTGGACCACTCGGTGGTGAAATACGTTAACTATTTCATATAACGTATTTCACCACCGAGTGGTCCAACGAATCTTGGCCATCTTCTCTCTCTATGCTAGCACGCCATTAATCAAGGAATCCAGAACAGAGACAGCAGAGGTATCGGTAGAATAATTGTGATTAGGCTAGTAGCGGCTTAAATGCGAAATGCGGAATTTCGTTTTCAAGGTTTACAACCCTGGAAGATAGCAAATAAGATATCCCTAAAAACTAAAGAAGTGCAAGTACAGTGCAATTTTTGATGGACTTTGCATTTAACTATCTTGCAGGGCAATGGCTATAGGTAGATAGTGTAGTTCTGTTAATTGATTGTGTGCACTTCCATGTCAAAGGGCGCAAGTTGATTGCCTCTAGCACTGGACTGGAGACGAACTCATTGCATGCAATGACACCTTTAGCTGAGTGCCTGATATTCTGAAGAATGGAATATGGTACTGGGAGGCGATTATATCTAGATAGCAACTAACTGTTGCTGTAGGCCGTTAAATAAAAAGAGGATATTCAGTGACATACTAGAGAAGTGAAATGATCGCTTTAAACTTGGCATGCTTCTCATTCCAAAATAGTTGATATCTCAGATGAAAGTGAGAAATAAAGGCTGCGAGGGAATAATAGTAGCCAGATACAGGTGGGAGAGGGGCTATCTATCTTTGTGGACCGTTGAGAGGCAGCAAAGAGGCATATACGGCAAACATGCGTAAAAGATTTCGCAACCTTGTGTACCCCGTATTAAAGGAAAGATGTGGATGTGGATTGAGGCCTGTTGAATTGTAATA